>JASAUF010000117.1:2413494-3871989 GCA_030180095.1 Magnolia changhungtana | reverse complement strand
ATTGGTTGTGGGTTTGTTAAATCATGTTGTTTGCCTTGTCTCCTGGGCATGGTTAGGTGACAGAATCACTTCCAAATCTTCACTACTCTCATCCGTTAATGATTAGATCCATGAGAAGTTCAGAGATCTGACAAATCTCTTCTCACAAATTGGATAGGATAGGACTCTAATTCTAGTTGTGTCCTTGAATCATGCAAGGTAGCTTCCTAATTGCTACAAGTGGATCCTTGGCAGCCTAGTTACCACCTTTAAATTTATAAATTTTAATTACCTTATTCAAAATCACTTTATCAAATATTCCAGATTTAGGTTTCATCTTCTTCTAGTTCTACTTCTAGTTGCTTTAAGAATTACTCACGAGATTAGTCCTTGTGGATTCGACTCGACTCACCGAGATTATTACTACATCGCAACCCTACACTTGGGATTGTGAACAAGTTTTTGGTGCCGTTGCCAGGGAATAATGGTTGTGCTTTCTTGAGATTAGTTAGTTTTGGAATTAAGTTAAGATTGGAATTTTTTTTATTTTCTATTTTTAGGATTAGGGTTTTTCTAGTTTCTATTTTTAGGATTAGGGTTTTTCTAGTTTCTATTTTTAGGATTAGGATTTTCTGAATTTTTTTAGAAACTAACTTTTTTTAGAAATTAACTCATCTTTCTATTTTTGTTTTTAGAACTTTCTAATTTTAGAATTTTGTTTTTAGGATTTTTCCTATTTTTTTTAGAAACTAACAATGTTTTCTATTTTATAGGATCCTAACATAGAACTATCCAATCCGATAACTTCTAACTTCTTCCCTCTACTCACTTTCCATATTGTTGTAAGATTTTTCTTTTATTTTCTTTTAGGATTAGGTTCAGAGTTAGGGTTTCACCATGCAAGAGTGGGTACATCAGTATGCTGAGATGGATAAGAGATATTAGGAAGGGATGTATGGTCATTATGATAGAAACTAACTTATGTCTCAAAAATTTTCTGAAACCATCATCAAGAACCAACCGGAATATAATGCTCCACCAGTTAAGAAGTCCTTACGTGATCATATGCGGGAGAATAAATACACTCCATGGATTAAGGAAATAATACGTGAATGTTAGAATTATCATAATCATGGGAGTAAGAATTATTATCACCTGTAACATCCCGAACTTTTCAGTACTCGGGTGTTACTATAGAGACCCAACTTAACAAAGATTTAACCTAATTAAGATTCAACTTCATGTTAGACTGAATCCAACGGTCAAGTATAATCGTCATCTACAAATTGAACTATTCATCCATTAAATTCCAAGTAGGACCATCATTTCATCTGGAAAATTCATTTATGAGATCTCAATCTCCTCGTTAAGTAGAACATGTCGTCCATTGTTAATATTGAAACCCGAATCATTAAACCTGCCATTTATTAGACCACGATAATCCACGCTCAATCATCATGTAAACATGTAAGTAAACCATCTAATCAACTATGTAAGACCCGTATCCTACTCCCTACTGTTTCGTCGACTCCCGTGATCCTTTCCGTCGAATTCTGGCAACCTGCGACCTATAATCGATGTTTGCCCACGATCCTAAGTCGTATCCCATAGATTTGAGTTGGCTTTATTAGAGAATTGTATTATTGCAACCGCACCGTCGTCGTGGTTCCAACACCACCACTCGCACACCGATTCGATACCCAGGTCAGAAGATGTAGGCCCACATTTATTTTGAAGAAATACCGCGCATTTGTGAACCCAAGAGAATCTCTACGACCCATCCTATCAATTAATCAATCAATCGAAGTACACAACCCATGCTTTCTTTCTCCCCAAGTCAAGCAACCACCCAAGTCAACTCTCAAGTCAAGTACACTATCACCTCACACCTATCACCTCTCTTACAACCACCCCTTCTCTCTCTTTTTTCCTACATAATTTTCAAGCACCACCAAAGAAGAAAAAAGTGCGTGTCCAAGCATTTTTCAATGAGAGAAAGTGTGTCATGTGGCCAACTTCCCACCCCAAAACCCTTCATCCTAACCCTTCATTTCTCATCATCTTCCATTAAAGAGAGGCATAAGGAGATCGAAGTTCAATTGGAGGTAGGTGTTTCTATAGGCCTAGATTTTATGTTTTTATGATAGGCCAAGTGAGGCCTACTAATTAATGGTATGGATCTTACTTTGGACCCTAAATGTGGCCGATGACCCACTTTGATTCTCATGATCATTCCATGATGGGGCCATTTTCCATGGACCCCATCATGATGTTTATTTTCCTTGCATGGATAGGGTCATATAGACCTTGCATTTCAGTGAAGAAAGGATCTCCACCATTGATTTTGATCGGTGGGCCCATATGTAATGGGACCCACTTAATGTATGATTGAATGCATGGAAAGGGAGGGCTCATACTGGCGGAGCCCTCTATCATCACGTCTCTCTCTCTCTCTCTCTCTCTCTCTCTCTCTCCTTCCTTTATTTTATGGCCCACATGATGAGTGTATGTGATATCTAGACCATCCATCCAACGGACCACATGGCCGTCCAAAACATGGGAACCAATGCACCTTCCTACCTTTTTGTTCAAAGGGTCTGGATGATGGGAAAACACACATATTAGGATGACCCAATCAAGTGGGCCACGTCCACATGGGACCCACTCTGAATATGTGTTGTATTCAAATCGTCTAGCGTCCAGGGACGCTAGACATGACCTCACGTGAAGTGTGAACAGATTGTGGGTTGTACTCACAGCGAAAGAAAATGAAAATAATAATAATAAAATATTAGCTTGGTTTAAGCTTTTGGGGTGGGCTACTCACGCAGGCCTCACCTTGATGTATGGATCTAATCCAAGCCGTCCATTCCATTCCTCAGCTCATTTTAGGCGTTCAGCCAAAAAATGAAGCCAATTCGATTTCCTTATGGGCCATAGCATAGAAAACAATGGTTGTCACTGTTAAAATTCACTCTGATCTTTCTACACACCAAAACATGCCAAATATTGGGCTTGTTTGGCTTATCTTGAGCCATAAGAGCCAGTGGACGGGGTGGATTCTATTGATGCGGGCCCCACCTATGAAAAACCATAGAAAAACCATTTTAAAAAATAATTAAAAAAAGAGGGTATGAGCTGTAGGCGCTGTTGCTGTCCAAAGCACGCGCAGCATACTGCTGCACTGATACGTGAAGGAGGCTGGGACCGTGGGTCCCAGCGCTGGCCCCACCTAATGATGTATGTGTTCTATCCACACCATCCACTCCATTAGACGGTGGGACCCACTATGACCTATGTGGTTTATTTATGTCATCCAGCCATTTGCTGGGCTGTTGGATGGTCAGTGGACCCCACCCTTGATGTATGGGTTACATCCAAACCGTCCATCCAGTGGCGAGCTTGCCTTAAGGCTTGAGGTAAATGAGGCAGACCTGCCTACAAGTGGACCAAGCAGCAAAAAGCATTGGGGATTGAGAGTTAGTCATTGAAACATTCTTTTATTATCACAGAAGTTTTGAATCATTATGAAATTTATTTTTCCTCTTAATTTAGGTCTGTGTGACCATATGATCAGATTGGATAGAAAAAAATGTTATGGTCGGCCTTGAGAATTTAATGGTGGAAATCATTATCACCACTGTTATTTGGAGTGAGGTCCGGTTGATCTTTTGACATGATTCATTTATATATATATATATATATATATATATAGATCCAGTTGATCTTTTGATATGATTCATTTATACATATATATATATATACATAGTGATTTCTAAAAATATATAGATAAGTTAGATTCAGCCTATTTGAACTGGCCCATTTGATGTATTGGAGGCCCATGAGTTGAGGCCCAATGGGATGTACACAAGTCCATTGTAATGTGATTCCACCGTAGTTTATGTAATGATGTTTATGGCGGGCTATACATTGGGAGAAATAATGGTTTGAAAACCACATTGTAAGTACAATGTTGGTTAGATGTCCGCATTGTAACTCTCCATAGGGCTCATTGATAGGCCCATACTTGTTGTGAGTAGGCAGTCAGGGCTCATCTTCATTGTAAGGATAGTTTATCACTTTATAACATACTTAGTATAATTCTATGACTCACGTCATACGCATCATATGTATGCTTAATATGAGTAGTGACAGATCATAGCATATGCTATTGGGCAGATTATTTATGGGACTTACTAATAGGAGTTACCCACATGAGTGCATGGTATGCGTAGGATTGTTGCATGACTGGACAGTGTGATTCATGCATCTCATATTTATTTTTCATGATCATTGTACACCCTAATGATATCAGGGTCGTGGCTCCATAGGCACATCGTGGATGGCCGTATCGGATACCGGAAATACTTGGTTCTAGCACTATGGGCACTTAGGATGTCCTTAGGTGAAAGTCTTAGAACCTTTTTGGTACCAGGAGATGCTCCAACGTCTAGACGGAGTGGATACACTAGCGTAGGAGTGCCGAATACTAGTAGGCTGCATCTCCCACTGTGTCGTGGTTGGTTGGAAGGGGGTGTGGCCTTATCCGCCCGAGTGAGGGGGTTGTAAGCTAGGCTGAGTTTGACTAGCTAGCAAATGAGTCTGCTATCAATGAGCCGGGTAAGTATTAGCAGACTACTGGTCAAACAAATAGTGTGGTCTCTTCCACTTACTGGGCTGTGCGCCTAGGGAGACGCCAGTCAGTGTGAAGTGTATTAGACCCCTGTGATATCTCAGAGTGAAACTGTACTGATATGTGTACTTGATGAGGACTGACATGCTTGCTTTACATCTCGCATATGACATTTAGCTACATATGCCTCCCATTGCATAGCCTTGGTATGGCTGATAGCATTCATGCCTTGCATCACATGGCTTTGGTACAGCTGATAGCATTCATAGACTTACCTGCATACTTCCACATTACTCTGATATTGTATACTTGGCACTTGCCTTGCGCACACACTTACACCACCTTTTAAGCTTTTGCAAGCTTATGCATAACCGTTGCATGTAGGTGTCGTTAGATCGCAGCAGCGTTGAGGCAGAGTACGTATTGGATCTTTTTGGAGGGTTTGATCACGCTATATTTCATTTTTCGCATTGTACTTAAAGTTTTTGATATAGTAGATATGTGGTGATATTGTTTTGTGACTTGGTTATGAATATGGTTATGCTCCATTACAAAATAAAATTCATACTGAAAATCCTCCTTGTAGGATCTCAGGAGCGGAATCTAGCATGTGAGTACCGGTATCCGAGAATGGGGCACTACAGAGGCTGTCGGCGCTGGATTCGGTGATCGAGAATTTTATGAGCCAGTTTTCTGAGTTTGGGGCGTGATAGAAGTTGGTATTAGAGCATAACTTGAAAATACCTGAGAATCACATCACATATCTACTATGAACTTAGAATGAATAGGTCTTGAGTCGAATAACTTAGCAATTTTTTGACATAGACCCTTAACATTTATGCCTTCGAGAATTCTCAAGGCTGATAGGCCCTTGTTCCTTCTTGTAGGACATGCCGCTTAAAAGAGTGACCCGAGCGAATCCCACTCCACCTGCGACTCCCACTCTACCACCTGCGACTTCCACTCCACCACCGGATATTTTTGCTTTCCAGCCTGAGGATGTCACTCCTTTACCTGAGACCGGTGCAGATTCGATCGTACCTGTGAGTGTTGCCCAGCTGCAACAAATGCTAAAGGAGATGACCGCTATTCTTCAGGGGCAGAGCAGACATCCTACTATTACTCCAGCGGAGGCAGAGCAGGAGCGTGCGAGCGTCCTTCTCAAGGATTTCCGACAGCACAATCCCCCACATTTCCAGGGTGAGCCAGACCCTACTGCAGCAGAGATATGGTGCTCCAAGGTGTAGAAGATATTCGACACCATGAGATGTATGACCTAGCAGTGAGTCCTGTTAGCCGTATTTCTTCTCTAGGGTGAGGCTCAACATTGGTGGGCATCTGTCGCCCAAGCGGCATCAGCTGATTTTGAGTAGACGTGGGAGGACTATCTAGACCGGTTTGACCAGAAGTTCTTTTTCGAGCATGTGCACCACCAATGCGCATTAGAGTTTGAGACTTTGGTCCAGGGAGACATGACTGTGTCCCATATGAGGCACGTTTCATCGCGCTACTGAGATTCACGACGTATCTTGTTGATGATGAGGGCCGGATGGCCAGCCGTTTTGAGAACGGGTTACGTCCTGCCCTCAGAACGGACACATGCTTCTGACGTTTGAGCAGATTGTGCAAGATTGGGCAGGTTTGCAGCGAGCCCATGACCAAAGGGGAGATCAGAAGAGGAAGGCACCCTCTGGTAGTTCCCAACAGCAGCAACATCATCCACAGTAGCGACACACGACCCGCCCAGCATTTCGAGCACCAGTGGCACCCCCATCACTACCTTAGGGACCATTTTCAGGTACCTACTTTAGATGTAGTAGGACAAGACATCGTAGGCACGACTATCTCCATCCGTAGCAACAGCAACCAAGGGCACCGTATCAGCCTCCGTGACAGCCCCCACAACAGCAGCAGCAGTGACTGCAACACCAGCTTCCGAGACCTCCCCCGTAGCAGCAGAGGCAGCAGATCAGGCTTACACAGCGACAACAACGGTAGCAGAGACCTCAGAGGGGGACCTGCACCTCCCCAGTAGGCCTAGGGCAAATTTTATACCTCCTAGTAGGACCCTCAGTCATCAGGAGGGGTCATCGAGGGTACTCTTCCTGTTTCTGCATGCATTGCACGTATATTATTTGATTCTGGTGCATCGCATTCCTTTATGGCTGATGATTTCTGTCGATTGACCGGTTTGCCGATGGAGTTTGCCAGTGAGGGTTTGTAAGTATCAACGCCCTTGGGAAAGACTGCAGTGTTAGACCGATTTTGCTCATCTTGTCTCATTCTGATTGGGGATATCCTTTTATTTGCTGACCTGTTCGTATTGCCAAAGTCCGAGTTTGATGTCATCCTGGGCATGAATTTGTTCACCGAGTACCATGCCATATTGGACTGCTCCGCGAGGACAGTAGTGTTCTGTATACCCGGCGTGCCAGAATTCCAGTTTATTTCTGAGCCTAGAGGAGAGCAGCTTTCCTTCCTGTTGTCGTGTGCCGTTGAGGAGTCAGTTGGTTTCAGTGTCAACCAACTGCCGGTCGTTTGTGGTTTTCCTGAAGTGTTCAGGAGATTCCAGGGTTACTACCTAGTTGGCACACTGAGTTTCAGATTGATATTGTACCCGGTACGATGGCTATTTCGAAGGCCTCGTATCATATGACACCGTTAGAGTTAAGGGAACTGCAAAAGTAGTTGGACAAATTGTGCGAGTTAGGCTTTATCTGTCCGAGTAGTTCACAATCGGGAGCGCCAGTACTCTTCATGAAGAAGAAGGATGGCTCGTTGAGGCTTTGTATAGATTACTATGAGCTCAACAAAGTCACGATCAAGAATAAGTACCCACTCCCGAGGATTGATGATTTGTTTGATCAACTTTAGGAGGCACAGTTCTTTTCAAAAATAGACTTGCGGTTCGGTTATCATCAGGTTCAGGTCCGAGATGAGGATATCCCGAAGACAGCCTTTAGGACGCGCTATGGTCATTTTGAGTTCCAGGTTATGTCCTTTGAATTGACCAATGTGCCCGTAGTATTCATGCAGTTGATGAATGAGGTCTTCCATCCGTATCTCGACCAATTTGTTGTGGTGTTCATCGATGACATTCTAATATATTCGAGGACCCATAAGGAACATGAGCGACATCTGGAGATTACCCTGCAGACCCTCCGTGCACACCAACTTTACACGAAGCTGAAGAAGTGTGAGTTTTGGCAGGAGGAGGTGAAGTTCCTCGGTTATGTGGTGACGAGGTAGGGGGTCGTAGTGGACCCCTCGAAGATCGATGTCATGCATCAGTGGTGCCATCCCACGAACGCATCCGAGATCCACAGCTTCCTTGGTTTGGTGGGCTACTACTGACGTTTCATTGAGGGATTCTCTCGTATTGCAACCCCATTGACCAAGTTGACCCAAAAGGGTGCCAAGTCCTTTTGGAGCGACGCTTGTGAGTAGGCATTTATGGAGCTGAATGACCGCCTCACGTCTACTCCTGTCCTCACTCTTCCCTCTAGGAATGATGGATTTATTGTATTTACCATTGCCTCACGAGTTGGCTTGGGTGTTGTCCTGATGCAACACAGGAAGCCGGTGGCTTATGCTTCTCGCTGTTCACTCTCCAAGTATAGGGTTGTGATGTAGTAATAAACTCGGTAAGACCGAGGTTGAATCCCAAGGAACTAACCCTGTACGTAATCTGAAACCAATTAGAACTAGAACTAGAATGAGATGAAATCTAAATTGAGTGTAATTTGAGAAATAATGGTGAAATATTTAAACTAAAATTTAAGAAAAATTCAGGAAAAGGGAAACTAGGGATTCAGAGGATCCACTTGTAGAGATCAGGGAGATCTTATGCCTGGATTAAAAATCAGGTAAATTAACTGAACTGCCATTGATAAAGTTTTCAAGAGATGAAAGGTATATGAATTAGAATGGATTCCATCACCAAACTATGCCCAGGAGACAAAGCAAACAACAAAATTAAACTAATTACCAACCAATCAATGTATGAAGGTTAGGAAGGGTACCGACATCCAACCATGCCCAGGAGACGATGGTGAACAACAGGGCTTCCTGACATCATAAACATAAAAAGAGAAGAACATGCTCAAAGCCATTGCAGACCCATTGTAATTTCAGTCACAACAGACCATTAAAGACTAAAAACACATTCCTATAAATAATCAAACTAATATCAATTCAGTTCACAAAAAATAAATTAAAGGCATAAAGAAAAATCCCATCACACTACAAGCTTCACCCCTTAGCCCTAGCTAAGGGGTTTTAGCCGAACATGATTTGGCTAAGTCCCTTAAAAATAATCACAAACAAAACAAAACCTTAACAGAACTCTCTCCATAGCTGCTTCACAAGCCCAAGCTCCAAGCCAAGCGCCCTGCTCTCTTTCTCTTTCTTCCTTGAACTCCAGCCGTGAGATAATTTTCTCTTTTTCTCTCCTCCTTTTATAGGCAGGGAAATCAGCTCTGGAAGTCTGTAGAAGATGCTGGTGATTTACGCATCCACCTGCGTGAGGTTTTTTATGCAGCCAAACACGGCACTTTCCTCGCTTTCTTTGTGAACTGAAACCATCCCTTGGGACGTTTTTTGGAATGGAATACATGATAAACGGTCTGGATCGTTGATCTAAACAGCGATGGTGGCCCACTGCAACAGACGCAGCCTCTGCTGCGGAACAGAGTTCGCATGTACCTCCACTGGGACGTTGGTGGCCCTACTTCCTGGTGTTAGGTGAAAAATCCACTCCGTCCATTGAAGTCTCCTCAAAAAACCGTTTAGACTGGGTCGGTTTTGGCTCAAGATAAATCGGACCCATTGATTTTTAAACCTACCATTCATTTAACAATTTGCCGCTGATTCCATTAGCTCTCATGCATGGGTCTGGAAAACCACTATGTGTACGGTCGGTTTGACGTCCTGGGGAGAATGGACGGTTCAGATCTCCCCTTTGAAGTGTGGTGGTGGCCCACAAAAAAAACGGACGCAGGTCCCTGTTTCGCAGTCCCTGCGAAACAGAGTTACGTTCTGATGCTGGTGGAGCTCGTGATCAAAACTGGCCGTGAAATCCAATCCGACCATTGAATTTCTGTGGAAAAACCGGTCGGAAAGAGTGCGATTTTATTGATTTTTGGTGTGGTCCACAAGATATTCTACTCCGCCGTCCATCCTGCGTCTAACGGCTGGGAACGTGTAGTTGCTTGTATGAGGACAAAGAGAAAGCTTGGTGATGGTCCTGCCCCTCATCTGGATGCATTGGACGGTCTGGATTTTCAGCATATATGATGGATGGGTCCCACAGTTAAGAACCGGAGTCGGCCGTGTAAACGCTGTCGCGTTTTTGAAGAGGACACGGGTCAGCGGTGGCTGACCCTCTGTAGGAATTTGGTGCACCGCAGGAGTGCACCGTCTATACACTCGCATGCTCCTTGTGGGGTTCATCACGATGTGTATATGAAATCCGCTCCGTCCATTCATTCTGTCACATCATTTAGACCGTGGGAACCAAATCTGAAGCATATTTGGACAGCAGGTGGGCCCGGAATCATGATTCTGAGGGACAATCTATCGATTAGGCTACTTCCACCAGGATCCAACGGCCGAAATTCTACATGTACGGTTAATTTATGTTCTTCAGACTATGTATGAAATTTTAGGACAAACGGATGGTGGGAAACCTGTGATCTTGCATTCTGGCTGACTTTCAGGCCACTTGAGCTTCAGTTTCTCGATTTTCTCTGATCTCGGGCGTTGATCTTGGTTCCCTGGGGTCATTCGCTTGCTCTGGTGACTTCAGAGTGTCAAATCCATCCTTTCAGCACCATTATTCAGTCCCTGCTTGTAATTACCCCCTGTGTTACAAATGTGATTAAAACAGCCGTTAAACAGTTATTATGCCTGTAAATCCAGGTAATACATGGGGTCTAATATACAATATTTGACCCTCAACACAACCCCCAACCAGCATTTTGCTAGTCCCGAGTAAAATATGCGAAAATTAAGTTGAGAATTACGAGATAATTCTTGTGAAGCCGAGTGATATTTTGAAAAACAATACAGATATGAGAAATCTTAAGATTCATGAATGCTGATTATCAGTTTCTCCTGGCCTCTCATGCACGGTGAAATTCATAATCAAGTTCAAATATTAATCTATGAACTATAATAATAAATATTGAGTTCCATGGGTGTAGAGTGTAATCTCGACTTTCAACATTAAGAGATTCAATTCTTTATTTCAGGATTTCATTGGTAATCAACAAGAGAATTCATGATAACCAAAACTTGCCTCACAGATCATTTTTTTCATTTTTTATTTTTTTTTATTTTATTAATATTTTTTTTAATGTCAAGATGGGAATCAAATTTTCACTTATAGGGAGCAAAACTATGGTGAAAATAGTCGTCCAGCTCTGTCTAACTGTTAATCATAGAAAATCAAATCCACACCTATAGGGAGCAAACCCATGGTGTAATTCTCTTTTTTTTTTTTAACCCTGATGGCTAAATCTCTTAGGCTGGTTTCTTTCATGCTCAGTGATTACCAAGTAAATCATTCAATATCAAACTGAAATCTCAATGTGTAGGTGAGATGTGGTATATGAAATCATGACTCAATCAATGTTTACAACTTCTAATCATGGATTAACAATTCAAACTTAACTGTGAAATCTACAGATAACTGAATCCAAAAGTCATGAATTACCAACAATACGTATCTTAACATTATAAATCCAAGATGGTCGTCAAAATCACTTCAAATTCACAAGAATTTCCAGAAAAAATTTAAAAATTTTCACAATTTTTGCTCAAGACCAAGAAAAACACTGATTAGGTTACCTAATCTCCCACCCCCAACCTAAAAGCTACATTGTCCTCAATGTAAAAGATATGAGTATGGAATGCACATGGGACAACGAAAGTAAAAGAGAAGTGATGGGAAGATAGTACCTGAATGATGAATTGTGAGAGACTTTCCAAGAGATCGCAGCATGGAATCCGTTCAGCACAAAAGAGAAAGCATAACAAAAATAACAAAAAATAAAATCCTACCTATACCACTTTCGCAGGTGCTCTCGATTGCATTTAGCGCATGCAACAAGCCTTTAAACCCCTAGGTTGCCCCTAGTGGACGAGTTGTAGTCTCGTGAGGGTTTGCAGTAATGTTACCCACAAACATTGCACTATCTAGGAAAATGAAATAAATGGAAAAGCTGGGTTGCCTCCCAGGAGCGCTAAGTTTAACGTCTTCAGCCAGACCAAAGCAACTAGTCTAGTCCTATGAAAGCAATAAACCTACCTATACCTCCATCAGACTAGGAGATCAGTCTTGGTAGACAGGATCAGTCAGAGGCATAGACATGTCCTCTGAATCAAATTTCTCGACAAATGGCTTTAAGCGATTTCCATTTACTTTAAACTCCTTGCCATTGTCAGGGTCTCTTATCTCGACAGCCCCATGAGGATATACAGTAACAACAATGTAAGGGCCAGTCCAACGAGATCGAAGTTTACCCGGAAAGAGATGTAATCGAGAATTATACAAAAGGACTTTCTGGCCTGCCGTGAATGATTTTCGTAGAATATGTTGGTCATGCAACGCCTTCATCCTGTCCTTGTAAATTCTCGAATTCTCGTATGCATCGTTCCGGATTTCTTCAAGTTCATTTAATTGAAGTTTGCGTAGCGAGCCGGCGTTGTTCAGATTGAAATTTAAATTTTTGATTGCCCAGTAGGCTCTATGTTCCAACTCCATAGGTAAGTGGCAAGCCTTCCCATAGACGAGTCTAAAGGGAGACATTCCAATAGGGGTTTTAAAAGCAGTACGGTACGCCCATAAGGCATCGGTCAATCGAATTGACCAATCCTTACGGTCAGGGTTAACCATTTTCTCCAAAATGTGTTTGATCTCCCTATTAGAAATCTCAGCTTGCCCACTTGTCTGTGGGTGGTATGGGGTGCTCACCTTATGAGAGATACCGTATTTCTTCATTAAACCTCGAATGGCCTATTACAAAAGTGTGAGCTCCCATCACTAATAATGGCTCGAGGCGTTCCAAATCGGGAAAGGATGTTTTCTTTTAGGAATTTAATGATCGTGCGATGGTCATTATTCCGACACGGAATCGCTTCGACCCATTTAGTGACATAGTCTACGGCAAGCAAAATATATAAATTCCCATAAGATTGGGGGAACGGTCCCATGAAATCGATGCCCCAGCAATCAAATGCCTCTATGATAAGAATGGGATTCAAAGGCATCATATTTCAACGGGACAATGCTCCCAATTTCTGACAACGCTCACAAGCTTTGCAAAACTCATGAGTGTCCCTGAACATAGTGGGCCAATAGAAGCCACACTGCAGAATCTTGGCCATGGTCTTTTTTACAAAAAAGTGACCACCACAGGCCTGTGAGTGACAAAAGGAGATGACACTCTGATGCTCATCGTCTGGCACACATCTCCTCAAGATTTGGTCTGGGCAATATTTAAACAAGTATGGATCATCCCAGAAGAATTTGCGCACCTCGGTGAAAAATTTCTTTTTATCTTGCGCAGTCCAATGTGTCGGTATGGAACCTGTAGTAAGATAATTAGCAATATCAGCGAACCAAGGTGAATGGGAGATTCTGAACAGTTGTTCATCAGGGAACATGTCATTGATATGGGTCGCCTCAATGAAATCAGAGGTATTAAGGCGAGAAAGGTGATCGGCCACTACGTTCTCTACTCCCTTTTTATCTTTAATTTCCAAATCAAATTCTTGGAGTAGAAGGATCCATCGTATCAAGCGGGGCTTAGAATCATTCTTAGAAAGAAGATACTTCAGTGCCGCATGATCTGTATAGATAATGATCTTGGATCCGATCAGGTAGGACCTAAATTTGTCCAAGGCGAACACTATGGCTAAAAGTTCCTTTTCTGTAGTCGAGTAGTTCACTTGGGCAGGATTTAAAGTCCTACTCGCGTAATGGATGACGTAGGGCCGCTTATCTTTTCTCTGGCCTAGAACCGCTCCAAGAGCATAATCAGAGGCGTCGCACATAAGCTCAAAAGGAAGGCTCCAGTCGGGTGGCTGCATGATGGGTGCAGTGGTTAACATGCCTTTAAGCTTGGTGAAAGCTTCCTGGCATTGCTCAGTCCACTCGTATGGAACATCCTTTTGAAGAAGATTACATAAAGGACGAGAGAGGAGACTAAAGTCCTTTATGAATCGCCTGTAAAATCCTGCGTGTCCTAAGAAGGATCGCACGTCTCTGATGTTCTTGGGTGGAGGTAGGTTAGAGATAAGATCGATTTTTGCCTTATCTACCTCAATTCCCTTGGACGAGATGATATTCCCAACGACAATCCCCTTATGAACCATGAAATGGCACTTCTCCCAATTAAGTACCAGATTCTTTTCTTCACATCTTTTCAGCACACATTTAAGACTTTCCAAGCACTTGCTGAAAGATGAACCATAGACAGAGAAATCGTCCATGAAGACCTCAAGATATTGCCCCACCATATCAGAAAAGATACTCAACATACATGGCTGAAAGGTGGTAGGGGCATTACATAATCCAAATGGCATCCTTCGGTAAGCAAAGGTGCCGTAGGGACATGTAAATGTGGTCTTTTCCTGGTCCTCAGGGGCGATTTCAATCTGATTGTAGCCTGAATACCCGTCAAGGAAACAGTAATAGGAATGACCAGCTAGCCTTTCTAAGATTTGATCAATGAAGGGCAAAGGAAAGTGATCCTTCCTTGTGACGGTATTCAACTTTCTGTAGTCAATGCACATTCTCCAACCAGTAGTGACTCTAGTTGGCACGAGTTCATTATTGGCATTGGCTACGATGGTGACTCCGGACTTCTTAGGAACCACCTGAGTTGGACTCACCCATTGACTATCAGATATAGGGTAGATGATACCCACATCCAATAGTTTAAGAACTTCGGCTTTAACCACTTCCTTCATGTTTGGATTTAGCCTACGTTGTAGTTGCCGAGTGGTTTTCGCATTTTCCTCAAGATATATGTGGTGAGTACAAATCGAGGGGTCGATTCCCTTGAGGTCCGCGATCGTCCATCCTAGGGCTCCTTTATGCTCAATGAGAGTAGATATGAGCATACTCTTCTGTTCTTTCTCCAGGTGGGCAGAGATCACCACCGGGTATGTCTCATCTTGACCTAAATAGGCATATTTCAAATCAGAGGGCAAAGGTTTTAGGTCAAGCTTCGGTGCCTTGAGGTTAGACGGTAGAGGCACTACATCAGTTTGTGGCAATTCTTCAAATTGTGGCCTCCACCGGTTAACTTCAAGTACCGGTGCAGTATCAAGCAAGGCACACGTCTCCCTAATCATATCATCATCAAACTCATGGGAGTGGGCCAAGCACGTCTCTAGAGGATCAGAAGATAAGGTAAGGGGTGTTCTATCTTCCACGAAAGTATCGATCATGTTAATGTCGTGGACATCGTCATCATCCTCTACGTTGCTGCCGTTATTGAAAAAAATGTTTGACTCCAATGTCAAATTTCCAAAAGACATAGTCATGACACCATTCCTACAATTGATGATTGCATTTGACGTGGCAAGGAATGGGCGACCAAGAATGACGGGAATCTGAGTGCTCATGTTGTTGATGGGTTCGGTGTCCAAGATGATAAAATCTACAGGGTAGTAAAATCTATCGACTTTGACTAACACATCCTCAATAATCCCTCTTGGTACACGAACAGTTCGATCGGCAAGTTGTAGTGTGGTTAGGGTAGGTTTTAACTCACCCAATCCTAACTGTTTGTATACCGAGTAGGGAATTAGATTGACGCTCGCTCCCAAGTCAAGAAGTGCATGATCAATTCGATGGTTCCCGATTACACATGATATGGTTGGGCTACCGGGATCCTTGAATTTCTGCGCACGTCTTGCTTCGGATGGCACTCACTTTCTCGGTCCAAGAAGATCTTCTTTTGAATACTCTGCCGTCTTTTGGTCGTGCATAGGTCTTTCGAAATTTTGCATATAGAGGAACTGTTTTACGACATCAAGTAGAGGAATGTTGACTTTCACTTGTTTCAACACCTCAGAATATCCCGAGAGTTAGAAAGACGTTTTGGTGCAACCAACCGTTGGGGAACGAACAGCGGCTTCTCTCTAGAAGTTCCGGTTCTAATTTTTGTGGAACATCACTAGATCCATCATTATTGTCCTCTTCTGGTTCTTGAGGCTTTTCGGGCCTAACCGGAAGGGTTTTATCAATGATCTTCCCACTCCTAAGAGTGGTGATGGATTTAGAGTGTCCCATTTGATTTGAAGAGCTGGGATCATTTATCTCGTATTGCGGTTTAGGATTGAGGAGCGGTTGTGCAGGAAGCATCCCCTTTTCTATAACCGTCATACGTGAATCTATTTTCTACATAAAGTCTGTAAGCCCACGCACTGCCTGAGTTAGCTCTTGTATGGGATTTTGAACCGGTTCTTCTTGAGGTTTCCCCTGATTTTGATTTTGATTAAAGAAACTTTGAGGGGTAGCAGTTTGTCCATTCCTCCAACTAAAATTTGGATGATTTCTCCAACCAGGATTGTATGTATTGGAGGTAGATCCATTGAAAGGTCTTTGATAGTTATTTACGGCATTGGCTTGCTCATTCAACACTCCTCGAAAGACAGATATGGTAGGACAATTTTCAGTTGTATGAATGTTGCAATCACAGATGCCGCAAACAATTTCATTAACCTTATCCTTCTTTCCTTCCATAGCCTCAACTCTTCGAGTGAGATTAGTCACTTTAAAATTTACATCGTCCTCTTCTTTCAGGAGATATACTCCACCTTTCTCCTTAGATTGAGTTGGCCTAGGCGTGGTGTTTGATTTTGGGTAATGGTCCCATGATTGTACATTCTCTGCAAGTCTATCGAGGTAATCCCATACCTCATCGACTTCTTTATTCATGAATTCACCATTACACATTGTCTCGACCAGTTGGCGCATGGAAGATGTCAGTCCATCATAGAAGAAATTTGTAATGCGTCACATTTCAAAACCGTGTTGTGGGCATGAACTGACAAGATCCTTGAACCTTTCCCAACATTGGTAGAATGTTTCATCTTCCATTTGGGCGAAGTTCATGATTGGTTTTCTGAGGGTAATCGTTTTATGGTGTGGAAAAAATTTCTTTATGAATTCCCTCTGCAAATCATTCCATGTGCCAATGGATCTAGGACGCAGTAAATGTAACCACGTCTTAGCCTTCTCTTTCAATGAAAAAGGAAAGAGTTTCAGCCTGATTGTATCCTCAGATACATTGGGAAAGTACAAGGTGGCTATAATCTCATCGAACTCTTTCAAATGTAGGTATGGACTTTCTGATTCAAGCCTATGGAATTTAGGAAGGAGTTGGATAACTCCTGGCTTGATGTCCATATGTCCTGTGTTTTCAGGAAAAATCATACATGAGGGCGTACTCACCCCCGCCGGTTGTAAATAATCCCGTAAAGTACGAGGCGGGGGTGCTTGATGCACCTCATTCTCATCCATATGTTGAGGTAGTGCTTGAGGTCGATTCGCAGTCATAACCTCATGTACTTCCTCATCCATATGTTGAGGTAGTGCTTGAGGTTGATTTTCAGCCATAACCTCAATTAACTCAGGGGAATTCGAGCGGTGTCTAATCCTGCGATGGACAGTCAACCCCTCAACTAACCCTCCTTCAGTCAAGAGACGTCGAGTGTCATCACGGGCCCACTTGGGCATGAAACACTCGCAGCCCTCAGTCAAATTCTAAACCTAATCTAAAAAAAAAAAAATGAAAATGAAAATCTAGAAAGAAAGAGAGGTTTGGAAGGAAGTTACCAAATTGGCGTCCCTAAGCTAAAGACCTGCAAAACAAAAACAAAATAAGTTAGTTTCTAAAGCAAACCAAATCTAAAGAGTTAGAAAATCTAGAAAATTAGGAAGAGTTTACCAAATTAGAAGTTCTATCTTAACAACCTACAGAATAGGAAATAAGTTAGTCCTATGAATCAAATAGAAAACAAAATTAAAATTAGTAAAATCCTAATCTCAACTAATTCTAAATCCAATTAATTTCAGAAAATCGTAGCCGTCAGTCCCCGGCAACGATGCCAAAAACTTGTTCACTCCCCAAGTATAGGGTTGTGATGTAGTAATAAACTCAGTAAGACCGAGGTCAAATCCCAAGGAACTAACCCTGTACGTAATTTGAAACCAATTAGAACTAGAACTAGAATGAGATGAAATCTAAATTGAGTGTAATTTGAGAAATAATGGTGAAATATTTAAACTAAAATTTAAGAAAAATTCAGGAAAAGGGAAACTAGGGATTCAGAGGATCCACTTGTAGAGATGTAACATCCCAGATTTTTACCACTTGGGACGTCCTTCAGCAATGGGTCAATCCTAACACCTGATTAACTTCTCAAACACTCAATTTAAAGGTCTCAAATTTCTTCTTCAAACCATTTTCCTGAAAACCTCATTATTCCTTCACAAATCTCATCTTTCACTATCTTATCCTTCAAACTTGTTTAAGTGCTTTCATGTTAGAAACAAATCTTGAAGTTTAGGTGAATATAATGACTCGAAAAAATTAGGTTATGAAATAACTAACCGAAAGCATGTTATAGGTTACCAAACTGCCGTATACAAAAGCTTAGCGAATCCATCGACTCCGTTATGATTCTACGACAAAAGGTGCGGACTTTAGGTGTATAGGTTATGGTTTTCAACGCTTTTAATGTCAGATAATGATAGATTCATGATCTGCATGCAATTACAAATGTACAAAGTGCTGTCTGTTTTCCTGTTTTTATGGTGCTTTATAACATGCTTTATAGCATGCTTTGTAACATGCTTTATGACATGTTTGTTAACATGCTTGACTTTGTTTATTATGCTTTACTCCACATGCTTTGGAATATGGATTGATTGCTTTTGGGAGTATGATTTTAGTCCAGACAATCGGTACCAGACTTGAGATCGTGGTTGAGATTCATTTCACCACGTAGGATGTGTTTGACGAACCCGAGTCGTACATCAGTTGGCGACAGTGGTTAGGCCACGCGAAGTGCTTATGCACTTCATGTCATTCAATTGATTGTGCGCTCGAGCTAGTTGAGCTTGTCAAGTAACCCGATCTGTCTTATGTATGTTCACCATGTTTGGACGCCTCTGCTTGAACCTAGGGTACCAAACTTACCAGCGAAATCCCGTTAACTATGGTACCTCGATCCGCTAAGACTCATGAGCCGGGCATGGTGGTATGGGACACCGTGGTCGAGCTGTCGGCCTACGGTGAGGCCATGTGCCTCCCTGTAGTGACCAGTGAGCAACCAGACTCGTGAGCCGATTATGGTGGTATGGGACACTATATTCGTGCTGTCGGCCTACATTGATAAGGTGATGGGGGAGTGGTGCAACGAATGCGAGTAACAGCCTTGACAGCCTTTTGTAGTGACCTCGAGTATACTCTGAATTTGCGGTGAGGTGACGAGTTTTGCCGCGGTGTATAGAGTATGAACTAGGCCTGTATCTGTATAATGATGAATTGTTAAAGAGGTGATGGGGGAGTGGTGTAACCATTGTACGTAACAGCCCTGACAGCCTCTGCAGCGACCTAGAAACACATTATCGTATGAGATTAACTAGGACTGACGACCCTAGAATGGATCATGTTTGGGAATGATACAAGGGAGGTACCTTAGTTTCCCAATCTTCTTGTTTTTGAAATGGACTAATAACAACTCGGTAATCATGCTCATCATGCATTGCATGTGCCTGGAAGATGTGGAGCACTGAGGGATGAAAGCATGCCGCGAACGTAAGATGGTGTCGCATGAGGGTGGTTTGGCAAGGGCATCCATCATGACTGCATTCATACTTGCATTAATAAGAGTATTTAGAATTGTTGATTGTACTGCTTTATCATTACTGCTTGACTGACTTGATAACATGTTAACCTATGCTTTATTGTTCCACTGAGTTGATCACTCACTCCCACGATACGGGATGGTGTTTCGAACACCCACCAGACTTTGTCTGATTGCAGATGGCGACGCTACTTCTTAGGCGGAGCCGGACTTCTATGACGACGAGAATGCTTTCTCGTATATGCTGTTTTCTGGCGGCTTCGTGAGAGCCGTGCCTTGATTGTCGGGGCTACAGGGATGTTGACTAGATCACACTACACAACTTGGTTTAATTTAAAATTGTACTTGTAATTAATTAACCTGGTAACATCATCACACTCTGGAGACTCACCACAGTTTATATATTTTATATATCTATCAGTTTATATGTTTTACATATCTATCACAGTCTTCCGCTCGCAAATTTAACTGTCTCTGGAGTATGATATGTTGTTTTGGCTTAATCTCACTCATGTTCACTACTCTAATACAGACAACATTCAATCATCATTCATTATGTTGCATAAGTGATGCGTTGGAACTCGGGAGTTGAGTTTACGCTCGACCCTCGATTTTCAGGGTGTTACAAGATGGTATCAGAGCGTGATTTGGATTAAACCGGACCTGGGTTATGGTCACATGACGCACTCTGACGCACTCTAACTTAGGAGGGTGCTACGAAACATAGAAACCGACTTAGGATTTTCCAAATTCGCCGAACGACGAAACCGACCGAAATCGACCGCTGAGATTGGGCTCGTACACACCCATGATCACGCGAAACGATCCCGAATTACTTCTAGACCGTCAGTCGACGGGTTTGAGTCTTTCCCTAGAAACGAATATTCTTAGGTTGTGGGTCAACCACAACACCTTACACTTAATCTCAAAGCCTAAAACCCCTTTTATCCAATTCCTTCAAATTCTCTCCTTGCACCACTTCATTCTTTAATTTTTTCTAAATCCTTTCATATCAGATATAAATTCTAACATATAAATGATGAAGAATAATACTTAAACAAAAAATTTTTTTTTACTATAAATAGTGAATATATATAGAAATTGGACTTTTGACCATTCAAATTATGGAATCTCGTGAAATAAATGGGTTAGTTGGAGAGATTAGCACCTCCTACCCCAAAATCATATGCTACATATCATATAAACTCATTTCGGTTTGTAAATTGGCCCCGAAAATGCCTTAAATGGAGTAGGGGGCCAAACGGAGCACTTGCAGGGGGACCCAGGGTGGGACCCATATTTTTTTTGGGCCTAGGGGTCACGAGGACCTTGCCCAAATGGCGAGTCATCGCCAACCACTCCAAAAGTCTATGAGGCCCTCCCCAAGTCGGCGAGGCCTCGCCGGGTTTCGGGCCCGGCCGGGCTAATCATGTTTGGGGCCTAGGGGAACCCCCTGGTATATGGGTCGTCCCTTAAAACCTTCTCAAACTAGTACTTCCTTCACAAACTAGTACTCCCTTAAAACCTTCCCAAATTAGTACTCCCTTAAAACCTTCACAACCTCCCTTTCAATCGCCCATTCCACTATTTTCTGTTAAAACCCACACCCCTCCATCGTTCATAGCAACACCTACCCTCTACCCTTTTCATTTTTCCTCATTTGAGCTCCCACACCCCCTCATTTGAAGCTCAAAACCGTGTAAGCTCTCAACCCATCCTTTACAATCCCTGTAGAGGTTCAAACTCGTGGAGAATCAAAAGTTCCAGCCCCTACGTTAGGATCTTTATGTTTTCATGTTGATGGAATGTGTCGAATGTTTGGCAAGTTAGAGTTGCACGCGACAATTGTGAATTCCTTCCACCCCTCCACCATTACTCCTCTTGGCTTCACCATTTCACACCCATATGAACACAAAATCCATATATATATTTTTTTTGTCCCATAACTTTCATAACCTCCGAATGTTAGGACGTTTAGGGCCCGTTCGGCCAATTGCATTAGGTAAGATTAAGGTGACTAGAATTGTAAAAGTAACAATAAATGTATGTAAAATGTATGTGTAAGGTATGCTCACTAGATTGGGTGTATCCCATGTTTTCCAATACCATGTTTGGAGTGTATGCAATTAAGAGTAAATCCCAGAATTTTCCTTTCCAAGTACACTTAGAGATTCATGATCATGGGATTTGGAAATCCCATCTCACACTTCCAACACAAGACTCATTTTCCAAAGCCTATAAAATTATTCCCCTACCACCCTCCTACCAAACATGCCACTCCAAATCCTGAAGTGGGATTAGCAATGCAGTCCCATTTAAGATAATAGGCCCTAGAGTTTTGGACCTAGAGCGGTGCTCCTAGATTTCGACAGGCCTGACCGCGTAGGAAACTCAACAAATTTATAATGTGAACCTTAGGACCCTCTTCGTTGGAATGAGCATATGTGAAATGCTCGAGCGTCAAGTATAGGCAACTCAGTTCCAATTAGACAACTTTGACCCTAGGTGATAAGACCCTTTCTGTAATAGAAATGATGTGAACTCATCTAGCGTAAGAGCATAGACTTTGGACTACACCTATGGATTTCCACTACTCCTAAATTAAGACTAGACCACCGGTTACATTAGAAAATGCCAGAGACCGATAGATGTAGCTAGGTCAAATCAATACACCTCTTTGATCTGGGTGGCGCAGCGAAAGCGTGGTGGACCCTACCCCACGGGCCCAGGATCGAAACTGTGCTCGTTAAATACGAATATTATAGAAGCCCTAGCAAGTTCTACTATGAGAAACCGTTTTAGGATGATCTAGTAAGATTTGATTCACCATTTCCTTTGACATAGATAATAACGAGGACTCTCTTAGACTAAAACCTAAAGGGCAACCTTAGAAATAGGCAATTTGAGCCTTTCAGTGATGGACATTCCCTAAGTTTTTAGAGTGATCAGTCTACGAAGATACTGAAATATAAACTGCGAAGCATTCGCGGCTTGACCCAATTCTCAATCCTGGGCGACTACCAATGGACTCACTGCTTGGCCGAGCAGAAGACCAGGATCCACCAGGATTCGGAAGGGATACGATGAGCTTTCTACCCTGGCCCGGTAGATGATCGATGTATCGAGATCAAGCCCACTATAACCGTCTCTCCGTGTTGGTCAAACAATGAAAACAACTATCTTACTCTAAATTGGTGGGAATTATCGTCAAGACTCCAAATAGGTAAAGAAATAAATTGTAGCAACCCATCAGGGTATGAGAAATGGATAAAGAAATAAGTTTTAAGGGGGGTAGACTAAAATGAACCAGCTAGTGCATACCCTACCACGCGTAGAAACTTGGAACCAATAAGTCTTAGGCAAATAAAATAATAGAAATCTTCCCTTATTACCCTCAGCCAATTTCGGGGACGAAATTTTGTTTTAAGGGGGGTAGATTGTAACATCCCGGATTTTTGCCACTTGGGACGTCCTTCAGCAATGGGTCAATCCTAACACCTGATTAACTTCTCAAACACTCAATTTAAAGGTCTCAAATTTCTTCTTCAAACCATTTTCCTGAAAACCTCATTTTTCCTTCACAAATCTCATCTTTCACTATCTTATCCTTCAAACTTGTTTAAGTGCTTTCATGTTAGAAACAAATCTTAAAGTTTAGGTGAATATAATGACTCGAAAAAATTAGGTTATGAAATAACTAACCGAAAGCATGTTATAGGTTACCAAACTACCGTATACGAAAGCTTAGCGAATCCATCGACTCCGTTACGATTCTACGACAAAAGGTGCAGACTTTAGGTGTATAGGTTATGGTTTTCAACGCTTTTAAAGTCAGATAATGATAGATTCATGATCTGCATGCAATTACAAATGTACAAAGTGCTGTCTGTTTTCCTGTTTTTATGGTGCTCTATAACATACTTTATAACATGCTTTGTAACATGCTTTATGACATGTTTGTTAACATGCTTGACTTTGTTTATTATGCTTTACTCCACATGCTTTGGAATATGGATTGATTGCTTTTGGGAGTATGATTTTAGTCCAGACAATCGGTACCAGACTTGAGATCGTGGTTGAGATTCATTTCGCCATGTAGGATGTGTTTGACGAACCCGAGTCGTACTTCAGTTGACGATAGTGGTTAGGCCACGCAAAGTGCTTATGCACTTCATGCCATTCAATTGATTGTGCGCTCGAGCTAGTCGAGCTCATCAAGTAACCCGATCCGTCTTATGTATGTTCACCATGTTTGGACGCCTCTGCTTGAACCTAGGGTACCAAACTTACCAGCGAAATCCCGTTAACTATGGTACCTCGATCCGCTAAGACTCATGAGCCGGGCATGGTGGTATGGGACACCGTGGTCGAGCTGTCGGCCTACGGTGGGGCCATGTGCCTCCCTGTAGTGACCAGTGAGCAACCAGACTCGTGAGCCGATTATGGTGGTATGGGATACTATATTCGTGCTGTCGGCCTACATTGATAAGGTGATGGGGGAGTGGTGCAACGAATGCGAGCAACAGACTTGGCAGCCCTTTGTAGTGACCTCGAGTATACTCTGAATTTTCGGTGAGGCGACGAGTTTTGCCGCGGTGTATAGAGTATGAACTAGGCCTGTATCTGTATAATGATGAATCGTTAAAGAGGTGATGGGGGAGTGGTGTAACCATTGTACGTAACAGCCCTGACAGCCTCTGCAGCGACCTAGAAACACATTATCGTATGAGATTAACTAGGACTGACGACCCTAGAATGGATCATGTTTGGGAATGATACAAGTGAGGTACCTTAGTTTCCCAATACTGCTGTTTGAAATGGACTAATAACAACTCGGTAATCATGCTCATCATGCATTGCATGTGCCTGGAAGATGTGGAGCACTGAGGGATGAAAGCATGCCGCGAACGTAAGATGGTGTCGCATGAGGGTGGTTTGGCAAGGGCATCCATCATGACTGCATTCATACTTGCATTAATAAGAGTATTTAGAATTGTTGATTGTACTGCTTTATCATTACTGCTTGACTGACTTGATAACATGTTAACCTATGCTTTATTGTTCCACTGAGTTGATCACTCACTCCCACGATACGGGATGGTGTTCCGAACACACACCAGACTTTGTCTGATTGCAGATGGCGACGCTACTTCTTAGGCGGAGCCGGACTTCTATGACGACGAGAATGCTTTCTCGTATATGCTGTTTTCTGGCGGCTCGTGAGAGCCGTGCCTTGATTGTCGGGGCTACAGGGATGTTGACTAGATCACACTATACAACTTGGTTTAATTTAAAATTGTACTTGTAATTAATTAACCTGGTAACATCATCACACTCTGGAGACTCACCACAATTTATATAGTTTACATATCTATCAGTTTATATGTTTTACATATCTATCACAGTCTTCCGCTCGCAAATTTAACTGTCTCTGGAGTATGATATGTTGTTTTGGCTTAATCTCACTCATGTTCACTACTCTAATACAGACAACATTCAATCATCATTCATTTTGTTGCATAAGTGATGCGTTGGAACTCGGGAGTTGAGTTTATGCTCGACCCCCGATTTTCAGGGTGTTACAAGAGATCAGGGAGATCTTATGCCTGGATTAAAAATCAGGTAAATTAACTGAACTGCCATTGATAAAGTTTTCAAGAGATGAAAGGTATATGAATTAGAATGGATTCCATCACCAAACTATGCCCAAGAGACAAAGCAAACAACAAAATTAAACTAATTACCAACCAATCAATGTATGAAGGTTAGGAAGGGTACCGACATCCAACCATGCCCAGGAGACGATGGTGAACAACAGGGCTTCCTGACATCATAAACATAAAAAGAGAAGAACATGCTCAAAGCCATTGCAGACCCATTGTAATTTCAATCACAACAGACCATTAAAGACTAAAAACACATTCCTATAAATAATCAAACTAATATCAATTCAGTTCACAAAAATAAATTAAAGGCATAAAGAAAAATCCCATCACACTACAAGCTTCACCCCTTAGCCCTAGCTAAGGGGTTTTAGCCGGACATGATTTGGCTGAGTCCCTTAAAAATAATCACAAACAAAACAAAACCTTAACAGAACTCTCTCCACAGCTGCTTCACAAGCCCAAGCTCCAAGCCAAGCGCCCTGCTCTCTTTTTCTTTCTTCCTTGAACTCCAGCCGTGAGATAATTTTCTCTTTTTCTCTCCTCCTTTTATAGGCAGGGAAATCAGCTCTGGAAGTCTGTAGAAGATGCTGGTGATTTACGCATCCACCTGCGTGAGTTTTTTTATGCAGCCAAACACGACACTTTCCTCCCTTTCTTTATGATCTGAAACCGTCCCTTGGGACATTTTTTGGAATGGAATACATGATAAACGGTCTGGATCGTTGATCTAAACAGCGATGGTGGCCCACTGCAACAGACGCAGCCTCTGCTGCGGAACAGAGTTCGCACGTACCTCCACTGGGACGTTGGTGGCCCTACTTCCTGGTGTTAGGTGAAAAATCCACTCCGTCCATTGAAGTCTCCTCAAAAAACCATTTAGACTGGGTCAGTTTTGGCTCAAGATAAATCGGACCCATTGATTTTTAAACCTACCGTTCATTTAACAATTTGCCGCTGATTCCATTCGCTCTCGTGCATGGGTCTAGAAAACCACTATGTGTACGGTCGGTTTAACGTCCTGGGGAGAATGGATGGTTCAGATCTCCCCTTTGAAGTGTGGTGGTGGCCCACAAAAAAAATGGACGCAGGTCCCTGTTTCGCAGTCCCTGCGAAACAGAGTTACGTTCTGATGCTGGTGGAGCTCGTGATCAAAACTGGCCGTGAAATCCAATCCGACCATTGAATTTCTGTGGAAAAACCGGTCGGAAAGAGTGCGATTTTATTGATTTTTGGTGTGGTCCACAAGATATTCTACTCCGCCGTCCATCCTGCGTCTAACGGCTGGGAACGTGTAGTTGCTTGTATGAGGACAAAGAGAAAGCTTGGTGATGGTCATGCCCCTCATCTGGATGCATTGGATGGTCTGGATTTTCAGCATATATGATGGATGGGTCCCATAGTTAAGAACCGGAGTCGGCCGTATAAACGCTGTCGTGTTTTTGAAGAGGACGCGGGTCAGCGGTGGCTGACCCTCTGTAGGAATTCGGTGCACCGCAGGAGTGCACCGTCTATGCACTCGCATGCTCCTTATGGGGTCCATCACGATGTGTATATGAAATCCGCTCCGTCCATTCATTCTGTCACATCATTTAGACCGTGGGAACCAAATCTGAAGCATATCTGGACAGCAGGTGGGCCCGGAATCATGATTTTGAGGGACAATCTATCGATTAGGCTACTTCCACCAGGATCCAACGGTCGAAATTCTACATGTACGGTTAATTTATGTTCTTCAAGCTGTGTATGAAATTTTGGGACAGACGGATGGTGGGAAACCTGTGATCTTGCATTCTGGCTGACTTTCAGGCCACTTGAGCTTCAGTTTCTCGATTTTCTCGGATCTCGGGCATTGATCTTGGTTCCTCAATCATTCCCTTGCTCTGGTGACTTCGAGCGTCAAATCCATCCTTTCAAAGACCATTATTCAGTCCTTGCTTGTAATTACCCCTGTGTTACAAATGTGATTAAAACAGCCGTTAAACAGTTATTATGCCTGTAAATCCAGGTAATACATGGGGTCTAATATACAATATTTGACCCTCAACACTCGCCAGCTCAAGGTCCATGAGCTGAACTACCCCACGTATGATTTGAAGCTGGCAGCAGTTGTATTCGCCCTGAAGGTGTGGAGGCACTATCTTTTTGGGGTGAGGTTCGAGCTCTTCTCCGACCACAAGAGCTTGAAGTATTTATTCTCTCAGTCCTACCTGAACATGAAGCAAAGGCATTGGATGAAGCTCTTGAAGGACTATGATTTTAATATCTAGTACCACCCGAGCAAGGCGAAAGTGATGACAGATGCCCTCAACCATCAACCATGAGGCCTAGTGGCGCACATGATGATTTAGGAGTGGAGGATGCTTGAGGATGTGTTAGCTTTTAACTTCGAGATCGACTTGAAGTCTTTTATTGTGCAGTTATCGAGCCTGTCGATTTAACCCTCTCTTGTCGTAAGGGTGATCGAGGCTCAGCAGGTAAATGAGTTAGTGCAGAGTTATCAGGTTGAGGCAGCATCTAAGAGTCAGTCAAATTAGCAGATTGGTTCTGATGGTGGACTTTACTTCAGAGGTCAATTATATGTCCCGGATATTCCTGAGTTGCGTCGAGATCTTATGATCGATTGCGGTTTTCTATCCACCCTGACTCGACGAAGATGTATCGCGATATGAGGCGTCAGTATTATTGGTTAGGGATGAAGCGCCAGATAGTTAGTTTTGTAGCAGAGTGTGACACGTGTCAGCGTGTCAAGGCCGATCATCAGAGACTCTCTGGTCTATTGCAGCTGTTGAGCGTCCCGATGTGGAAGTGGGAGCACATATCTACTGATTTTATCAAGGACACAGTGTGGTCATAATGCCATCTGGGTTGTCATGGACCGTCTAACGAAATCGACACATTTTTTTTGCGATTCGTGAGACCCGGGATGCATACCGGCTCGCTAAGTTGTTTGTTGATGAGATCATGAGACTCCACGGTGTTCCTGTCTCGATCTTTTCAGACTGATACCTGAAGTTCATGTCTTAGTTTTGGAGGAGCTTCTAGAGAGCGATGGGGACTGATTTGCAGTTCAGCACCGTGTACCATCTGCAGACCAATGCCTAGACCGAGAGGGTCAACCAGATCCTTGAGGATATGCTTTGGGCATGCGTGATTGATTTCTCAGGTAGTTGGGATGAACACCTATGATTGGCTGAATTTGCGTACAATAACAGCTATCAGGCGACCATTGGCATGACTCCTTTTAAGGCATTATATGGCAGACTATACAAATCTCTGAGTTGTTGGAGCGAGGTTAAAGAGCGGCGTATCCTAGGTCCCGAGCTTGTGCAGCAGATGTTAGAGGCTATCAATATCATCAGGCAGAGAATGCGCATGACTCAGAGCCGGCAGAAGAGTCTTGCTAACCATCGGCGTCATCCTTTGGAGTTTGCCGTTGGGGACCATGTGTATCTCAAGGTCTCACTATGAAGGGTGTGGTTCATTTTGGAGTGAAAGGCAAGCTTGCCCCAAGATTTATAAGACCTTTCGAGATCATCAAGCGCATTGGCACCGTGGCCTACCGGATTGCCTTGCAATCTCAGTTGCCTGACGTCCACAATATTTTTCATGTCTTTATGTTGAGGAAGTGTGGGTCAGACATCATTCCTTTTATTGATTGGCAGCCGTTAGAGGTTGGTGATGACGCTTCTTACATTGAGCAGCCACTTCGTATCATCGATTTGACGGAACAGGTCCCCCTTGGTGAAGGTGTAGTGGGGCCATCAAAGTGTGGATGAGGTGTCTTGGGAGCATGAGGTGGAAATTCGAGAGCGCTATCCCCATCTTTTCGATGTTTGATTGTATGTTGTATTATGTTTTGATAATATATAATATTATGTTTTCTATTTCCTTATGAGTTATGCTTAGTTACGATGGTAGTATAAATTTCGAAGACAAAATTTTTATTAGGTGGGGAGAGCTGTAAGACCCGTATCCTAGTCCTTACTATTCCATAGATTCCGGCGATCCTTTCCATTAAATTTTAGCAACCTGCAAACTATAATCGATGTTTACACGTGATCCTAAGTCGTATCCCATATATTTAAGTCGGCTTAATCCGACACTAGTAATATTACGACCGCACCGTCGTCGCGGTTCCAACGCCGCGACTCACGCACCGATCTGATACCCAGGTCAGAAGATGTGGGCCCGCGTTTATTTCGAAGAAACACCATGCATTTGTGAACCCAAGAGAATCTCTACGACCCATCCCATCAATCAATCAATCAATCAAAGAAGACAACCCATGCTTTCTTTCTCCCTAAGTCAAGCAACCACCCAAGTTAACTCTCAAGTCAAGTACACTATCATCTCACATTCATCACTCACACCCATCACCTCTCTTACATCCACACATTCTCTTTCTCTTTTCCTACACAATTTCCAAGCAACACCAAAGAAGAAAATACTGCACGTCCAAGCATTTTTCAAGGAGAGAAAGTGTGTTGTGTGGCCCACTTCCCACCCTAAAATCCTTCATCCTAACCCTTCATTTCTCATCATCTTCCATCAAAGAGAGGCATAAGGAGATCAGCGTTCCATCGGAGGTGGGTGTTTCTATAGGCCTAGATTTTATGTTTTTATGATGGGCCAAGTGAGGCCTACCGATTGATGGAATGGATCTTACTTTAGACCCTAGATGTGGCCGATGGCCCACTTTGATTCTCATGATCATTCCATGATGGGGCTGTTCTCCATGGACCCCATCATGATGTTTATTTTTCTTGCATAGATAAGGTCATCTAAACCATGCATAGAAATAATCTCCATCGTTGATTTTGACCTGTGGGCCCATATGTAACGGGACCCACTTGATGTATGATAGAATGCATGAAAAGGGAGGGCTCATAGTGCCGGAGCCCTCCATCATCACGTCTCTCTCTCTCTCCTTCCTTTATTTTGTGGCCCACATGCTGACTGTATGTGATATCTAGACCGTCCATCCAACGAACCACACGGCCGTCCAAAACATGGGGACCAACCCACCTTGCTACCCTTTTTGTTTGAAGGGTCTGGATGATGGGAAAACACACATATCAGGTTGATCCAATCAAGTGGGCCACGTCCACGTGGGACCCACCCTGGATATGTGTTGTATTCAAACCGTCCAGCGTCCAGGGACGCTGGACATGGCCTCACATGAAGTGTGAACTGACCGTGGGTTGTACTCACAACAAAAGAAAACGAAAAAAAAATACAATATTAGCTTAGTTCAAGTTTTTGGGGTGGGCTGCTCACGCAGGCCTCACCTTGATGCATGGATCTAATCCAAGCCTTCCATTCCATTTCTCAGCTCATTTTAGGCGTTGAGCTGAAAAATGAAGTCAATCCGATTTCCTAGCGGGCCATAGCATTGAAAACAGTGGTTGTCACCATTAAAATTCACTCTGATCTTTCTACACATAGAAACATGCCAAATATTAAGCTTGTTTGGCTTGTCTTGAGCCATAGGAGCCAGTGGACGCGGTGGATTCCATTGATGAGGGCCCCACCTGTGAAAAACCATATAAAAAATATATATATTTTTTAAATAATAATAATAATAAAAGAGGGTATGTGCAGTAGGCGCTGCTGCTATCCAGAGGACATGCAGCATCTTACTGCGCTGGTACGTGAAGGTGGCTGGGACCGTGGGTCCCAGCGCAGGCCCCACCTAATGATGTATGTGTTCTATCCACACCGTCCACTCCATTGGATAGTGGGACCCACTATGGCGTATGTCTTTTATCTTTGTCGTCCAGCCATTTGCTGAGCTACTGGATGGTCAGTGGACCCCACCCTTGATGTATGGGTTACATCCAAATCATCCATCCAATGGTGAGCTAGCCTCAAGGCTTAAGGCAAATGAGGCAGATCTGCCTATCAAGTGGACCACACAGCAAAAAGCAGTGGGGATTGAGAGTCTGCCATTGAAACCTTCTTTTGTTGTCACAAAAGTTTTGGATTATTAGGAAATTTGTTTTTCCTCTTAATTCAGGTCTCTGTGACCTTATGATCAGATTGGATATAAAATAAATGTTATGGTGGGCCTTGAGAATTTAATGGTGGAAAACATTATCACCACTGTTATTTGGAGTGAGGTCTGGTTGATCTTTTGACATGATTCATATATATATATATATATAAGTTGGGTTCGACCTATTTGAACTGGCCCATTCGACTTGGCCCATTTGATTTGGTCCATTGATTCGGCCCATATTGATGTATTTGTGGCCCGTCCATTAAGGCCCACCTCGACATATACCTACAATGAATAAAATGTACCATGTGTGTACCTGCAAGAATGAATAGTGATGTGTTGAACAATCTTAGACACACAGTCGAGAAGCTCATTTTTGGCAGCATAAACCTTGTATGCGACAGGGACCAATCTCTTGACCACCATCGCATTTTCAAGGGGCCGCAGAACAACCTCACGCACTTCCTGCCTCATTTGTCTTTCCAATTTAGCTCTACACTTCAACTCATTAACATCTGTCACAAACGGCTTCCATTCCGACTTTTGAAGCCTTTTGGGTAACTCTGTGTATTTAGGTCCCCCCGAACTAGTTGAAAATGAGGCTCTCGGACTTGTAATTTCACTTATGGAACATACTGTAACGACCTGAAAATTTCCGTACATTGGGTCGAGTACCACCTCGACCAGAAATCACGTAGGATTAAATTCTTTAGAAATTTAACAAAGTTAACTAAGTACTAAACTCGATTTGTCGTGAAATCCATTAGGATCGCTTTAAATACGATCTGCAAGACCCAAAAGTTGCAGAATCATTGACGCTAGGTTACCCTAAAGTTTAGAACCAAACTCATTTCCCGTCTGCTCTTGGGAATGAAACGAAACTTCGTATTAGGTCTAGATCGCACATCGGGAGTCCGATTAACCCGAAGCTAAGGAACTAGGACCGCCCCACTGGGCTTAACAATCATCTCAAAAATCAGCTCCATCCGATGTTCCATGGCCATTCTTTTCGATTCGGAGCGAGGGAGTGTGAAAAACACTATTCCCATGCCAAAATAAATATCTGGAATAGTGATCTGGCATCATTCGTTGACGCGTCAGTATTAAGCAACCTGACCGTCAGAATCAGACCAAATTACACCCTCGGATTAAGAAAAATTTCAGGAACATTTACATGTACTTAGAATTTCTGATCGTGGCCCACTGACCGTCGAACTGAAAGTGGTCCGCCACGTGCGATCTGGGTATCCGATCGAGTCAAAAACGAAATCCCACGTAGATCCATCGATGGTGAGCTTAAGTCTGACATTTGGTTCAAGGAGGGCTACCAGAACCTCCCTTTTGAGCTGGAAAAGCGACGAATATCCTATATAAGCAGTACCCCTTGAACCTAAGTCTAATTTCAGAATGTTTTTGGCTATAAAAGGGGCTTAGAACAGCCCCTCTCACAGCCATACGAATTTTGGAGAAAAACCCTAGAGGGAGAGAGAGAAAAGAGAGAGAAGAGCTTGGGTTTTGTTGGCGATCTTCCTCCTACTGCTTTGGACTGTTACACGGCCTACACCGCTTCATTCCAAGTGTTTTCCCGGCGTATTCCGTCCCATTTGAAGGTAAGAAACCCTAACCCTAGGTCTGATTTGGGGTGGGATCGATGTGGGTTGTGTAACAACTAACCGATTCCGCTCTTTAGGCTAGAAATCTCCCGTATACGGAAGTTCTACTACCCTTGCTGATTCGTTGAGTTTCAAAAGGCAAAGGTGAGGACTTTAAGTGTATAAGTTACGGTTTTCAACGCTTTCAATGTCAGATAATGGTAGATTCATGATCTGCTTGCAATTGCACATGTACAAAGTGCTTTCCGTTTCCTGTTTTGATTAACGTTGTGAAATATGGAATTTCACATATTCTAGGTATACGTAGAAATACCGTATGCGTATTTTTTTTGGATAAATGTTTGACATGTTTATTTAATGTATGATTATATAATATATGAATAAAATACTAGTTTGGCGAAAGGAACCGCCAAAATATATGTTCACTTGTAAATGCGACGTATGTTGAAATTACATATTTTAGAAATACCGTATACGTATTTCTTTTGGAATAATGTTTGACATATTTATTTAATATATGATTATACAATACATGATTAAAATACTAGTTTGGCGAAAGGAATCGCCGCAATCTATGTTCCTTTGTAAACACTATGTATGTCGAAATTGGGTATACGAGGAAGTACCCTATACGTATAAAATTTGCTGATGTGATTGCCATGTTTAATTGTTGTATGAATATGATGTATATGTATAAAATACTAGTTTGGTAAAAGGACAATCCTAGTACACATTTCTCTAGCATACGTCATGTATGTTGAAATAGTGCATTCCAAGTGTTGGTGAAATCACTTGTGAGTGTAAGTGCTTAAGTGTTAGAACCTTAGGTAGGTGCTGAGATGGGATTCTCCGCTACCTTAGAGTCACATATGACGTCCTCCATGTGGTTATTCACTCTAATCACTTACCTATGAAATATATGTAATTGTATCCCTATTTGTATAATGCTTTATAACATGCTTAATTTTGAACATGCCTTGTAATTTGTTTATTAACATGCTTCATGATATGCTTTGTAACATGATTACTAGTGTCCTTGAATTACCATGTTATCATGCCGTATTTCATATGCTATGGTTAGGACTTGACTGAGCTTGGGACTATGTCCATAGTCCAGGCATCCGGTATCAGACTTGAAGTTGTGGTTGGGATTCGTCCCGCCACGCATGATGTGTTGGCGAACCCGTGTCATACTTCGGTTGGCGATAGTGGTTGGCCACACGAGATGCTTCTGCGCTTCATATCGCCCAACTTGTTGTGCGCTCGAGCCAGCCGAACACGTCAAGTAAACCGTGTGTCTTATGTATGTTCACCATGTTTGGTCGCTAATGCTTGAACCTAGGGTACCAAACTTACCAGTGAAAATTTCATTAACCATGGTACCTCGATCCGCTAAGACTCATGAGCCGGGCATGGTGGTATGGGACACCGTGGTCGAGTCCGAAATTTGTCGGCCTCTGGCCGGGCTACGTGCCTCCCGTAGTGACCAAGTGAGCAACTCAACTCGTGAGCCGATTATGGTGGTATGGGACACTATATTCGCGGCTTTGTCGGCCTACATTGATAAGGTGATGGGGAGTGGTGCAACCTTTGGGCGTAATGTACCACAGCGACCCTTTGTAGTGACCGCGAGCATAATTACTGGTTACGGCGTGCCTTAGGGTTCGCCGCGATATATAGAGTATGAACTAGGCTGTTTACGTATAGTGATGAATCGTTTAAGGGGTGATGGGGAGTGGTGCAACCTTTGTGCGTAACGACCACAGCGGCCTCTCTGCGGTGACCTAGAAAACACACCATCGTCTGATATTAACTAGGACTGACGACCCTAGATTGGATCATGTTTGGAAATGATATAAGGGAGGTACCTTAGTTTCTCAATCCTGCTGTTTGAAATGGACTAATTAAAAACTCGGTAATCATACTCATCATGCATCGCATGTGCCTGGAAGATGTGGAGCATTGTGGGATGTAAGCATGCCGCGAACGTGAGATGGTGTCGCATGAGGGAGTATGTCGGCGAGGGTATCCATCATACCCGCATTCATACTTGCATTAATCAGAGTAACTAGGAGTGTTTGATTTACTGCTTTATCGTTACTTCTTGACTGTATTGATAACATGATAACTTATGCCTTATCGTTCCACTGAGTTAACTACTCACTCCCACGTTACGGGACGGTGTTGCGCACACCAACCAGACTCTGTCTCAGGTTTAGGCGATCCGACTACTCTGGAGGCGGAGCCTGATTATGACGAGGACCAGGAGGAGTTCTCGTATATGCAGTTCTCTGGCGGCTTCGACTAGGTTGCCAGGATCGATGGGTTCCACAGGGATTGTACCTAGTTATTTTTTACTTTTTTTTTATATTATAAATAGAAATGTATATGGACTCAGATGGATTCATACTCTGGAGAATGAATCGTTTATTTTATTTCTTTATATACATATATATACAGTTCAGTCTTCCGCTTGCTTTTATACAGTTGATCTGGAGTATGAATTACTGCTTTGGTATAATCTCATTCATGTTTACTGCTCTAACACAGACAACATTCAAATATCATTAAACATGTTGCATAAGTGATGCGTTGGAACTCGGGAGTTGAGTTACACTCGACCCCCGATTTTCAGGGCGTTACAAGTTGGTATCAGAGCATGATTTTGATTAAACCGGACCTGAGTTATGTCCCCACTACGTACGCTGACGCATTATACTTAGGAGGGTGCGCAAAACCTAGCAACAGTATTAGGGTCTCCCGATTTCGCCGTTCGGCGAAGTTCATTGCACATGGACAGTTTGATCGAGTGCGTACTCGATCCCGACCACACTTATGGACCCCAAGTCACTCCTAGACCGTTTATTGACGTGTCCAGGTCACAATCTACCAAAAATTAGTCGTTAGAAATCAGGAAAAATCAGATTAGATCAGAAATTTGCCGGAACTAACCGTTCTGGCACTAAACTGAGTCGGGGGCCCCTCCACGTTACTCCACTAACCTCCCAGACTGAACCAGGGTGCATTTGGCACCCTGGACATGTGGCAAACAGGGCCCCACCGCGGCGGCGCGGTCCCGGCCAAGTCCGACCGCGGCGGCGCCGCGGCACCGGCGGCGGACCGCGGTCCGGTTGCTTTTCCGGTGAAGTTCCAAGCTTGAGGTTGGTCGGCCTGATCCCCTCTAACCCCTGGCACGTGCCAAATCGCAAATGGGTTGGGATTTAAGGGGCTGGAGCACCCTTTTCTCTCATTTCACCATCTTTTCAAGCACCTCCACTCCCATTCCGATTTTTCTCAAAAACCCATCCCTCCAAACCTTCAATCCTTCCATTTCCTTCCATAACTCACACACCCCTACCTTCCACAACAGCCCTAGCTTCCTCCTTTCCCCATTTTCACAAGTTGGAGCTCTCATACCCCTCCTTGGAGCTCAAAATCGGATAATCTCCTAACCCATTCCATTTTCTTTTGTCCCTTCTTCATTTCCTACCTCTAGAGCTCCTTCCACACCTGTTGGATTGTTGATTGAGGAAGATAAAGGAGATCAGCCCCTTGATTCCCCATTTTGAAAATTTTCCATGGCCCTCCTTGGTGTGGTGGCTACCATTTTCTCCATTTCCTCCATCCTATCTTTCATGGGAAAGAGGAAAACCGCGGCCGATGACGCCGGCCTAAGTAGGCCAGCCCATTCCCAAAGAAGATCCGATGTTGGGGCTGGCACAAGCACCGTGCGGGAGTTTAGGTCGAAGCGAGGCCTGGATCCTGACCACCCCACCAGAAATGCTTATCCGATAGGCATGGAATATGGGCGCTTCGCGGGCCGTAAGGTTGTGTTTGAAGCTCATGTGGATGAAAGGATGTTTGGCCTACACTCGATGATGGACCACTTGGTGGATATCGGATGGAATTCCATTTTTGAAGGCGAGTCCCCCGCATGTGAGAACACGGTTCGCGCTTTCTACGCTCATATCGTGGACTCATCAGTAGAGCCTCTTCAGTTTACTATCTCTGTGAGGGGCATAAGGCGCACAATCACTGTGGACGAAGTGGTTCGAATCACGAAGATCCCGCTTGGTCAAGTACAGCCTAGTGATGACTTCTCTAGAAGTGCGCGGGAAAGGGATCGTCGCACGCGATTTCTCTGTGGTCGCCGGGTTACTTGGAAGCGAGGAAATTGTATTGCGGCGACAAAGATGTCCGAAGACTTCCATTTGCTCCATCACATCTTCACATACAATGTATACCCACGGTGGGGTAACCGCACGGAATGTACTAGGGTGATGGTGGACTTTCTGTACAAGATGGGACGTGGGGACAACATATGCCTGCCCACATTCATTCTATCCCAGATAGTTAATGTTGTTCGTTCTGCCAGGAACGATCTTTCGCTCCCATTCGGCCGACTGATCTGCAGGATGGCTCGTGATGTAGGCTACAGATTGAATATGGAGGATCTTGCACCAGTCCGAGTCATAAATGAAGCGACACTCAGGAATATGAAGATCGGCCCTCAACAGCGGCAAGCCCGACTCGACGAGTCTGGAGATGAGTCGGATAGCACCGGAGAGGAGAGTGTTGACCTCCAGGCTGAGAGTGATGAGGAGCGCAGTGATGACATACAGGAGGAAGAACCTGAGGCTCAGGACACTGAGGAGAGTTCACCCCCTACGGCTCAGGAGCAGGGTGTGGATCGAGATGCTTTTGATGCGCGATTGGCCCGTCTTGAGGAGGGGCAAGCCACCCTGCAGCAAGAGGTTGGACAAGTTCGGGCTGAGATTGGTCAAGTTCGAACCAAACTTGAAGAGAATGAAGCCTACATGAAGAAGAGTTTCAAGAAGATGTCCCATACGTTGAAGGCCATCCTGTCTTTGTGCGCAGGATAAGAATGCTCCTCCTCCACCGCCTACTTCGGATGCTTAGTCATCCATGTTGTTGTATGTTGTGTTTGCTTTAGTTACCGCGATAGGCGGTTTGTGTTTTCGTACAGATGTTGTATTAGGTAGTAGCATGTTTAGGTGTTTGATGTAGTAGATGTATTGGCTATCATGTGATTTCCGTCATGATTCATGTAAACTCTGTAATCCATGTATTATGACTAATTTTGGGTAAATGAAAGGCATGTAGCCCCTTTTGTTTTGATTATGTGTGGAATGCTTAAAGTGCTTTATGATGTGTGTTATGCTGTATCTCACCAATGCTGTACCCTGTGTTGTATAGGGCATGCCGCGACAGTATACGCGGAGCACGGCACATCTCCGTCTGACTGGCTCTATGGACCAGACTCCTTCTGGTAGTAGCGGTCCTGCGGACCGTGGGTTAGGTTCTGATCAGCCCCTGCTGGTCCTGCTGGTGGATTGCCACCTTACACGCCCCCGTCCGTGAGCGTGTCGGCCGTCATCTTCGTGCGGCATGACTCCCAGTGCTCTCCGCCGGCCCGATAGATTTGAGCGGTGATGTTGATGATGCATCGGCGACGGTCTGACGAAGCGACGGCCGACCTCCGGCGACTTATGGCCACTATCGCTGAGGCCTTGTCCCATGGTGGTAGTGCGACTCCACCTACGACATCTGCTTGTCCTGCCGGGCACTCAGAGCCTCCTGCTCAGTGTGAGGATGTGCCTCTGCCCTCACCCGTGGTGCCTCCTACTGGATATGTCAGTACACGCGGTCTACTCGAGCGATTTCAGCGCTTGAGGCCTCCATTCATGGGTACTCATAGACCCGAGGAGGCAGAGTTTTGGCTTAACCGCATCTCTAAGATGCTTCGGATGCTGCATTGCTCAGAGGCGGAGCGGTGAGCGGCCGCTTTCATGTTTGAGAGGAGGCCGGTTTATGGTGGGACAGTGTGTTGCGGTCTGTCGCGGCCCAGATTACGTGTGGACACAGGGAGGCTTTCGAGTTCGGTTCCATGAGAAATATTACCCACGAGACTTATCGACATGAGCGGGAGGATGAGTTTACGCCTCGGGCGAGGAGGCATGACGATTACAGAGTACGAGCACCGCTTCACGAGTTGGGCCGCTTTGTCCCGACTATACTTGGTGGACGAGCGGTGCGGATGCGTCGTTTTCTTTGGGCTTGCGGCCAGGAGATACGGTCGAAGATATCTTTGCCTCGGTATACCTACTTATGCGGCTTGGTTCACATGTCTATGACGGCGGGAGCGGGATGTGGACCGGTTGGCCGATCTCGTGGTGTTATGGTTGCGAGGCCACGACGGGAGATACTGAGCGGGCCTATCCTGGCAAGAGGCCTCGTGTTGACTCGCCTCCCGGATCGCGGCGCCGGGGGCTCGGTGAGGCGCCTGTTGTGACACACGTCTTGCGGGAAGCGGGGTCATCTTATTGGGAGTTGTTTCGCGCGGATGAAGGATAGTGGTTTCTCTCCGCCACGGATGTTGGGCCGTTCTCGCCCACGAGGCCATATCGCTCTCCACCGCTTCTGACCGCTCCTGCACATCCTTCCTTCCGACCTCCGTGCCGCGCTTCGGGCCACTGGCGACCCTTGGCTCCTCGGTAACCGCCGCCAGACGGGCTCGCGTTCATACGCTTGTGGCTGAGGCACCTGAGACGTCGGTTTCAGCTCCGACGGCTTTCGAGGGTACAGCTTTTATTCCTGACACTCCCGTTTCTTTATTGGTGGACACTGGGTCCACTACCTCTATTATTTCTTGTGGGGCGGTGAAACGCCTATCTTTGCATACGATTCCCACTAAGGGAATGAGAATCACTACGGCTACCGGGACCTGTTCGGATGTCACACGATTATGCGAGGGTTGCTCAGTAGTTTTGGGTAGCAGCACAGTGCTCGTCGACCTCATTGTTGCTCTACTATGGCACTACGACGTTATCCTTGGTATGGATTGGCTCACCAGGATGAGGGCGGAGATAGATTGCGATACTCGGATCGTGACGGCCTATGGACCTGACGGTACAGCTTTCACGTTCCCGGTGCGGTCAGTTGGCCTGTCGAGTTGATTGTTATCTTTGCTTTACTTGTGCCGATTGATGGTCGACGGTAGATGGTACGCCGGTGGTTCGAGAATTTGCGGGCGTGTTTGAGACTATCCTGGTTTACCTCCTCGGCGTGAGATTGATTTTACGATTGACCTTACGCACAGTGCGACGCCCATCTCGTTGCCGACTTATCGTATGCCTCCATGTGAGATGGAGGAGGCTGCGAAAGCAGTTGACGGACTTGTAGAGAAAGGTTTTATTCGACCTAGCGTGTCTCCTTGGGGAGCACTGTGTTGTTCGTGAAGAAGAAGGACGGGTCGCTACGGTTGTGTATTGATTACCGTAGGTTGAACCGGAGTCACGGTGAAGAACAAGTATCCTTTGCCCGGGATTGATGATCATTCGATCGGTTGAGGGGGCGAAGTATTTCTCGAAGATTGACCTTCGGTCGGGGTACCACCGGTTGCGCGTGAGAGAGGAGGACGTGCGAAGACGACCCTTCGGGACGTGCTTTGGGCACTATGAGTTCTTGGTGATGTCGTTCGGTCTGACGAACGCACCAGCCGTGTTCATGGATCTGATGAACCGGGTATTTCGGCCCTTCCTTTACCGATTAGTCATCGTCTTTATCGATGACATCTTGATATACTCCACGAGTCGGGAGGAGCACGAGGAGCACTTGCGAGCGGTATTGGATACATTGAAGAAGAACCAGTTGTTTGCGCAATATAAGAAGTGCGACTTCGGCAGGAGGAAGTCAAGTTCTGGGACATGTAGTGTCCAAGGATGGGATAGCGATGGACCTTGCTAAGGTAGGCTGCGTTCGGGATTAGCGGCGGCTGAATCGATTCTTGAGGTGAGGAGTTTCCTTGGTGCAGGTGGGTACTACTGAGACGTTTCATTCGGGATTTCTCGAAGATCGCCGGGCCATTGTCTCGGTGACTCGGAAGGACTGAAGTTCGCTGGAATGAGAAGGCGGAAGCGGCTTTTAAGGAGGCGAAGGACAAGTTGACGTCCGCCCTGTGCTAGTATTGCCGAGCAAGGGATGAAATACACGGTGTATCTTGACGCGTCTCGCGTTGGTTTGGGTTGTGTCTTGATGCGAAGGATAGGGTGATTTCGTATGCCTCGAGACAATTAAGGAAGCACGAGGAGAATTACCCTACACATGACACAGGAGTTGGCGGTTGTCATCTTTGCATTGAAGCTCGGAGACATTACCTCTATGGTGAGGAGTTCGAGCTTTTACTGCGACCACAAGAGCCTTAAATACATATTCACACAAATGGGATTTGAATATGAGGCAGTAGATGGATGGAGACCTTGAAGGACTTCAAGTTCGAGGTTTCCTACCATCTGGCAAGGCGAACCTTGTGGCGGAGCGTTGAGCCGCAAGAAGGCGATAGCATTTGCGGCACGGCGATGATAGGCCGAGTGGGACATGATGGAGTTTGTGCGGGACTTCGACGGAGACTCACTTGTCGAGGAGCCTTTTGAGTGTGTTGCGCACGTTCGGGTGCGGCCACTTATTGACGACGAGGATTGTTGAGGCCCAAGAGGGCGATATACGGCTGTCTGAGCTTCGAGAGCAGGCTAGCGGCACCGTGGACTCCGAGTGGAGAGTTGGTTCTGATGGGGGTTTACGATTCCGTGGCCGCCTATGTGTTCCAGATGTGCCTGACTTGAGACGCGAACTTCTCGAGTCTGCCCATAACTCGAAGTTTGCGATGCATCCTGGTAGCACGAAGATGTACCAGGATATGAGACGGACGTATTGGTGGGATAACATGAAGGCCCACATTGCTTTGAGTATGTGTCTCGATGTCGACGTGCCGGCGGGTCAGGCGAACATCGCCGACCTCTGGACTACTTCGGCCCATGCCTATAAGCGGAGTGGAAGTGGGACTTCATCTCCATGGACTTCATATCAGGGTTGCCGAAGACGAGGAAGGGGCACGATTCCATTTGGGCGATTGTGGACCGGTTGACCAAATCGGCCCATTTCCTCCCTATCAGAGTTACGAACTCTGCAGACGAGCTGGCTAGACTGTACATCAGGGAGATCGTCCGTCTGCACGGGTTCCTTTGGAGATCGTGTCGGACGAGAGACACGCGGTTCACATCTATCTTCTGGACTCGTATCCAGGAGGCGATGGGTGTGAAGTTGAAGTTCAGTATAGCGTTTCATCCTCAGGCTGATGGGCAGACAGAGCGGGTGAATCAGATTATGGAGGATATGTTGCGAGCATGTGTGTTGGACTTCAAGGACAGTTGGGATGACTGTCTTCCGTACGCAGAGTTCGCCTACAACAATAGCTTCTAGGCGACTATTGGCATGGCGCCATATGAGGCTCTATATGGTCGACCTTGTAGGGCACCGCACTGTTGGGCAGAGGTTGGAGAGCGTAGCCTGATTGGCCCGGAGTTGGTTCAGGCGACTACAGAGAAGGTAGACATTATCAGGCGTTGATTACTCACAGCGCAGAGCAGGTAGAAGAGTTATGCCGATACGAGGCGGCGACCACTGGAGTTCGAGGTCGGTGATCATGTGTTCCTTCGGGTTTCCCCTATGAAGGGAGTCCTTCGGTTTGGGAAGAAGGGGAAGCTCACACCGAGGTTTATCGGTCCATTTCAGATACTGGATCGAGTGGTTGATGTGGCGTATCGTCTCTCCTTGCCTACACCACTTGCTTCCGTACACAACGTATTTCATGTATCTATGCTGAAGAAGTACGTTCCTGATCCTTCGCATATCATCAGATGGGAGCAGGTACAGTTGAGCGAGGATGCTACATATGAGTTGCGCCCGACGCGCATCCTTGACAGGAAGGAGCAGGTACTGCGTAGCAAGGTCATCCCACTTGTGAAGGTGCTTTGGACACATCATTCCGAGGAGGAAGCTACCTGGGAGACTGAGGCCGAGGTCAGGAAGAACTACCCTCAGATTCTCGAGGACTACGAAAAGGTATAAATTTCGAGGACGAAATTTTTTTGTTTAAGGGGGGTAGATTGTAACGACCTGAAAATTTCCGTACATTGGGTCGAGTACCACCTCGACCAGAAATCACGTAGGATTAAATTCTTTAGAAATTTAACAAAGTTAACTAAGTACTAAACTCGATTTGTCGTGAAATCCGTTAGGATCGCTTTAAATACGATCTGCAAGACACAAAAGTTGCAGAATCATTGACGCTAGGTTACCCTAAAGTTTAGAACCAAACTCATTTCCCGTCTGCTCTCGGGAATGAAACAAAACTTCGTATTAGGTATAGATCGCACATCGGGAGTCCGATTAACCCGAAGCTAAGGAACTAGGACCGCCCCACTAGGCTTAACAATCATCTCAAAAATCAGCTCCATCCGATGTTCCATGGCCATTCTTTTCGATTCGGAGCGAGGGAGTGTGAAAAACACTATTCCCATGCCAAAATAAATATCTGGAATAGTGATCTGGCATCATTCGTTGACGCGTCGGTATTAAGCAACTTTGACCGTCGAATCAGACAAATTACACCCTCGGATTAAGAAAAATTTCAGGAACATTTACATGTACTTAGAATTTCTGATCGTGGCCCACTGACCGTCGAACTGAAAGTGGTCCGCCACATGCGATCTGGGTATCCGATCGAGTCAAAAACGAAATCCCACGTAGATCCATCGATGGTGAGCTTAAGTCTGACGTTTGGTTCAAGGAGGGCTACCAGAACCTCCCTTTTGAGCTGGAAAAGCGACGAATATCCTATATAAGCAGTACCCCTTGAACCTAAGTCTAATTTCGAAATGTTTTTGGCTATAAAAGGGGCTTAGAACAGCCCCTCTCACAGCCATACGAATTTTGGAGAAAAACCCTAGAGGGAGAGAGAGAAAAGAGAGAGAAGAGCTTGGGTTTTGTTGCCGATCTTCCTCCTACTGCTTTGGACTATTACACGGCCTACACCGCTTCATTCCAGGTGTTTTCCCGGCGTATTCCGTCCCATTTGAAGGTAAGAAACCCTAACCCTAGGTCTGATTTGGGGTGGGATCGATGTGGGTTGTGTAACAACTAACCGATTCCGCTCTTTAGGCTAGAAATCTCCCGTATACGGAAGTTCTACTACCCTTGCTGATTCGTTGAGTTTCAAAAGGCAAAGGTGAGGACTTTAAGTGTATAAGTTACGGTTTTCAACGCTTTCAATGTCAGATAATGGTAGATTCATGATCTGCTTGCAATTGCACATGTACAAAGTGCTTTCCGTTTCCTGTTTTGATTAATGTTGTGAAATATGGAATTTCACATATTCTAGGTATACGTAGAAATACCGTATGCGTATTTTTTTTGGATAAATGTTTGACATGTTTATTTAATATATGATTATATAATATATGAATAAAATACTAGTTTGGCGAAAGGAACCGCCAAAATATATGTTCACTTGTAAATGCGACGTATGTTGAAATTACATATTTTAGAAATACCGTATACGTATTTCTTTTGGAATAATGTTTGACATATTTATTTAATATATGATTATACAATACATGATTAAAATACTAGTTTGGCGAAAGGAATCGCCGCAATCTATGTTCCTTTGTAAACACTATGTATGTCGAAATTGGGTATACGAGGAAGTACCCTATACGTATAAAATTTGCTTGATGTGATTGCCATGTTTAATTGTTTGTATGAATATGATGTATATGTATAAAATACTAGTTTGGTAAAAGGACAATCCTAGTACACATTTCTCTAGCATACGTCATGTATGTTGAAATAGTGCATTCCAAGTGTTGGTGAAATCACTTGTGAGTGTAAGTGCTTAAGTGTTAGAACCTTAGGTAGGTGCTGAGATGGGATTCTCCGCTACCTTATAGTCACATATGACGTCCTCCATGTGGTTATTCACTCTAATCACTTACCTATGAAATATATGTAATTGTATCCCTATTTGTATAATGCTTTATAACATGCTTTTGAACATGCCTTGTAATTTGTTTATTAACATGCTTCATGATATGCTTTGTAACATGATTACTAGTGTCCTTGAATTACCATGTTATCATGCCGTATTTCATATGCTATGGTTAGGACTTGACTGAGCTTGGGACTATGTCCATAGTCCAGGCATCCGGTATCAGACTTGAAGTTGTGGTTGGGATTCGTCCCGCCACGCATGATGTGTTGGCGAACCCGTGTCGTACTTCGGTTGGCGATAGTGGTTGGCCACACGAGGTGCTTCTGCGCTTCATATCGCCCAACTTGTTGTGCGCTCGAGCCAGCCGAACACGTCAAGTAAACCGTGTGTCTTATGTATGTTCACCATGTTTGGTCGCTAATGCTTGAACCTAGGGTACCAAACTTACCAGTGAAAATCCCGTTAACCATGGTACCTCGATCCGCTAAGACTCATGAGCCGGGCATGGTGGTATGGGACACCGTGGTCGGCCGTCGGCCTCTGGCCCAGGGGCTACGTGCCTCCCCGTAGTGACCAGGTGAGCAACTCAACTCGTGAGCCGATTATGGTGGTATGGGACACTATATTCGCGCCGTCGGCCTACATTGATAAGGTGATGGGGAGTGGTGCAACCTTTGTGCGTAACGACCCTAGCGACCCTTTGTAGTGACCGCGAGCATATTATCTGAAGTTACGGCGTGCCTTAGGGTTCGCCGCGATATATAGAGTATGAACTAGGCTGTTTACGTATAGTGATGAATCATTTAAGGGGTGATGGGGAGTGGTGCAACCTTTGTGCGTAATGCATACAGCGACCTCTGCGATGACCTAGAAAACACACCATCGTCGATATTAACTAGGGTGACGACCCTAGATTGGATCATGTTTGGAAATGATATAAGGGAGGTACCTTAGTTTCCCAATCCTGCTTGTTTGAAATGGACTAATTAAAAACTCGGTAATCATACTCATCATGCATCGCATGTGCCCGGAAGATGTGGAGCACTTGTGGGATGTAAGCATGCCGCGAACGTGAGATGGTGTCGCATGAGGGAGTATGTCGGCGAGGGCATCCATCATACCCGCATTCATACTTGCATTAATCGAGTAACTAGGAGTGTTTGATTCTTGCTTTTATCATTCTTGCTTGACCGTATTGATAACATGATAACTTATGCCTTATCGTTCCACTGAGTTAGCTACTCACTCCCACGTTACGGGACGGTGTTGCGCACACCAACCAGACTGTCTCAGGTTTAGGCGATCCGACTACTCTGGAGGCGAGCTCGATTATGACGAGGACCAGGAGGAGTTCTCGTATATGCAGTTCTCTGGCGGCTTCGACTAGGTTGCCAGGATCGATGGGTTCCACAGGGGTTGTACCTAGTTATTTTTGACTTTTTTTTTTATTATAAACAGAAATGTATATGGACTCAGATGGATTCATACTCTGGAGAATGAATCGTTTATTTTGTTTCTTTACATACATATATATACAGTTCAGTCTTCCGCTTGCTTTTATACAGTTGATCTGGAGTATGAATTACTGCTTTGGTATAATCTCATTCATGTTTACTGCTCTAACACAGACAACATTCAAATATCATTAAACATGTTGCATAAGTGATGCGTTGGAACTCGGGAGTTGAGTTACACTCGACCCCCGATTTTCAGGGCGTTACACATACGCAGAAGTTCTGTAGAATTATCTCACTATGGTTTATCAGATTTCGAGTTCGACGCAGTAACATTTTGCTGTGAGCATCAATGTGATTGCTCTGGAATATAGTGCAGTGAATATTTATTAGAATTCAAACTCAAATTGAGTTTCAATTGGAATTAAAGGGATCTTCATCCAAAATAATAATAATAAGATGATGATATAATCCAAGAAAATCTAAATAATTATGACTGCATTGTAGATCAAGAAAATGCTATAAATAATAAGATGATGTATTATGTAGATTCACTCTTACATATTTCTTGGAGAGGTATTCCATATATATAATATAATATAATATGTTCATGGAAAATATTTACAAATAAATGTGGTGAAAGTACTTTGGTGTTGCAGTTGATATGACTAGTTGTGATCCAGAGAACCTTTTTGGTGCATTAGATATTCGTATTTCTATCTACTGTTGATGGTTAAACGGGAAAGTGTCATGGGCTCTCTCTCTCTCTCTCTCTCTCTCTCTCTCTCCCCCCCCCCCTTTTCTGAATTCTCTGCTTTTGAATGGGGTGGCATCATGTCTTTTTCCTTCAATGCTATTTGTTGATGTATTTTTCTGAATCGAGATACTAATTATTGAAAAATAATGATAAATAGATTCGGGAGTCTATCAGATCACTATTCCCAGAATGAGAATGCTTCACTCTTGTGCGGCCTTTGAACAATGAAAATGATCTCCAACAACTCGATCAAATCTCTGTGAGTGTTGAACTTCTGCTTATATCTGTACTGCTATATTTCAACTCTATCAAGTATTAATATATAAAAGGCTTGCTTTTTCTATGTAGTTGGAAAAATTACGACCAGAGTTTAGATCTGGCCTACATTGACAAAGTTTGTTTTTGAGCGGACAAAGTTTGTTTTTGTGCGGACCAGGACTAAGCAAGTTAGGGCTACAGTAATGACTGGCCCAATTCTTGCTGCTATCACCCAATCTTTTTTAGATGCTATTAATAATGGTGCAGTGCCTACCTCCGAAGTTATAGATCAAGAAAATCAATTTCCACATTCTATAGATCAAGAAAATCAATTTCCACATTCAGGTTGGAAAATCCCCAAATTCTAAAATCTACCTCTGAAGTTGAAAAATCCCCAAATCCTAAAAATCGACATACGAAGCTGAAAAATAACCAAATCCACATTCGAAAATGAGAAATCTCCAAATCCCCAGGCTGTTGCAAATAAGATTGAGAGAGAGAGAGAGAGAGAGAGAGAGAGAGAGAGAATCAGACAGACCTGCTTGAGAGAGGCTTTGGATTCGAGCTCTGATTCATGCGTTGGGGTTAGCACGCCGTGAGAAGCAACAGAGACAGTGGATTCTGTTGGATTTGAGAGAGGGAGAGAGGGAAAGCGGGAGAGAAATGGGTTTTTGTTGGACTTGAGAGAGGGAGAGGCGGGAGAGAATTCGGATGTTTTCTCGTCTCAAGCACAAGCAAGTACTCAGGTGAAACGGGCTCTAACACCGTTTGCAATTGTCATTTCACTTACCTCGATAGGCGTGATGGGACCCACTCTGACGCACCAATGGTAAGGCGCCAGCTACGAGCACCAGCCCAGGAGCTACTGGTGGGGGACTAGCCAATCCGCGTCCCGTATTCTCACGACACGTACACACTAGCTATATCGCTGGTGTGTCGTACACCAGCCAATCCGCTTCCGTTTATATGGCTATGAAAAGTCTACCGGGGTTTAACCATTTTGAAAGTTAGTGGTGAGTCATACTCCTACACGTGGCACTCTCGTATGCTTATCAAGACCATCCAAATTGTGGAGAACGTTGTGGATGAAGAAATCCTAGCCATCTAATTGACGGCTAACATATGGAGAAATCAGACGCGGATTGGCTACTCCCCCTGCACCTGCCAATGGTTGGTGGTCGGTGCTCCGCGGGACCCACCATGATGTATGTGTTTCATCCATGCCGTCCATCTATTTTGACTGATCATTTTACGTGTGAGACCAAAAATGAGGTATATCCCAATCTTAAGTGGACCACATTACATGAAACAGTGTTGAATGAGCGTCGACCATTAAAAAACATTTTGTGGCCATAAAAGTTTTGGATGAAGATGATTTTTGTTTTTTCCCTTCATATGGGCCTGTATGACCTAATCAACATATTAGATGTCAAATAAACAGTATGGTGGGCCTTAGGAGGATTTTAATGATGGATATCCAACCGCTATTGTTTTCATGTGATGTGGTCCACCTGAGATATATATACCTCTAATTTTTGGTATGAAGCCATAAAATGATCTGTAAAAATGGATGAAACAAATACATCATGGTTGAACCCACAGAACACCGACCACCAGCCCCGGGGCTGGTGTAGGGGGAGTAGCCAATCCGTTTCCGGAGAAATCACACGGTTACGATCATCGAAAGATGAGGACAGTAGAAATAGCATTTCTTGCAAACGAAGTTCTCGACACCAAGATGCCCCTACGTTATAGATGGGCCCGACGTGGAGTCTTATCCGAGCCCATTCTAAGCCCAGGCTATCATCCAATCATCTCAGGCGCATCCCTACTAATCACTAAAGCTGACGGTGCGAGTGCGATTCGGGATTCTGAGCGGAACCCAAAATGGGCTATAACTTAGGGCCTTCAATGGCTCCACATGGGCCAAACAAGATCAAAGTTTCGAATAGATCTTGCCTAACAGGCCCACGAAAAAAATTCAAAATCTGGGTAGGATTCAACCCCGGGCCTGGCCAGTTGATAGGCCCATTGAAATTGGAGCTAACCAACGGTTGGGATTCTCGGAATTCAAATGGTTAGCCCATCCAAATGGTGAATGTCATTTTGAATGAAGTGCAGATTGAAAATCATACTAAATTTGACAAAAAAAAAAAAAAAAAAAAAAAGAAGAAAAAACAGGTGTTTTTCTTTGTGTTTGGTTGCACCAAATATCATGAAAATTTGTACAAAATTAAACTGATTTATCATCAAATATTGTGAAATATCATGATATTTGGCGCAGCCAAAGACACCTTTAATTAAGAAATATATTTCCTGTTTCAGAAGTTAAAAGGTTGTAAAAATAATGGGCCTGTCTGGGCTTGGAATGGGCCTTGATATTACACACACATCCATTTGCTCGACTGTGGTCTGATCTGACAGGGCCTTCTTGTGGGCCATTCAGATTAGAACCTTGTTGTGGACCATTCAGCAAACATAAAACTTGGCCCACCTAGTTTATTTAGTGGGCCAGAAAATGTAAACTACAGCTTTTCAGATTTATTTGATGTACATGAAAATATAAAGCTAGGGCCAGCCTGCAGGACGGTAGAGGGCCAAGATTGAAAGCCCATACCAGATTGGCATGTGCGTTCAATCTAAATCATCCTGTAGGTGGGCCCAACCATGTAATTGTTTTTATTTGTAGATCCAAAGACCCGGTGGATTCTTGATGGGTACTTGATGGATCTGGTCTAAATCTTCAAGAACTGGACCAGGACTAGGTAACCCAACCAGGTTAGCCTTGTTATGGGTAGTGTAGGACCTAACCTGACCCCAGCCCATCGAGCCAGGGCCTAACAAGAGATGTACTACCGCTCGATAATCGAACATGGAAGCTCCGCTGAGGGTTAAAAGATCACATGCAATTACAAATTGGGCTGGGCATAGACACGGCGTTTCCTTCTCGGTGCAATTAATTGGACAGCCATGGCACGTCCTTCCAACATTTAGAATATTAGACTTACATATAAATAAAATTATGAAACAAAATTGTAATAATCCTTTCTTATTAGTGTTAAATGGGCTTGGCCTGCTAGATTTTCTTGGGCTTCGGAAAATGGGTGGGCCTATTAAATTTAATTTGTCTCGTTATCACGTTCAGCCCTATTAAGTCTAGTTATGGTTTGCCGCAGGGTTGGGATGGTAGGCCTGTTAAAAGCTAAGATGTGATGTCATGTAAATCAGTTTGGGCTGGGCCTCGGCCCATTATCATTTCTTTGAGAGAAAACCCTAAATATTTATTATATAAAGTTCTACATTATAAAATACCAAACACCCACCACTAGGCTTTCAATGGGCCAGGCTTGGGCCAGCAAAGTTTTCTTCAAGTCCGGTCTGCAAAGTAAAACCTAGGGCCAGCTTGGCCTAGGCTTATGACAGGCTAAGACAAACAGGCCTGCACTCGAGCCCTATCCTGGTGCCCACTTACTTTTGTGCAACATGGCTGTTCATTCAGGTTGCCCCATCCGCCATGATATATAACAGAATTGCCCTTGAAATCTTTAAAGGGCCATTCTCGGTCTGGGCTGACGAGCACTCAAATGAAGCCCAAGACTGGCCCAGTTATTAAATGGGTTTAAATTTTAGTGGTGGTCCCAGTCCCAAGCCAATTATTCTAGCCCAAGCTGCTGAAGCAGGGCAGGCCCAGAATCCTGTGTTCCTGCCCAGCCCATTGACAGCCCTACTCACCACAAAAGGCCCAGAATTCCATATTCCAGGTCTCAAACACAACTAAGTTATATCATCCAACAAGTGCATAGTTGCCTACATGTGTCTGTGGGTGAGACATCCAACCCGTCCAAAACAGTGAAGGTAACAAAAATTAAAAAGAAGAAAGAAAAAAGAGGAAGAAGAACAACAAAAAAAATTGAAGAAGAAAAAGAATATGATTGATAGACTCATCAACCCGTGCACACGTGCATTTTGGACCAAGTTGGCAGTTGTGCAATTATTATTATTATTTATGGTGTGGCCCACCATATATACCCCACTCCAAGCTAATAAGCCAATTGGGTTTGAACTAATGGATGGTCAACCAAATCCCAATCCTAAACCTTAATCGTATAATCCTAAACCTTAGGACTCTCAATCCTAAACCTTAAACTCAACACAATCAACCCATTCAACCTAGTAAACCCACTCAACTCAGCCTAATCCTAAACCCTAGGAATCTAAAACCCTAGAACATTGAGTCAACTCGACGAGTCAACTCGCCCAATCAACTTGCTAAGTCAACTCACCTGGTTAGTCTACCCAATCCAACAATCTAATTAACTCACCTAGTTAAGCCCAAAACTAAGCCCGAACCAAAGCCTAATAAGATAAATAAGCAAAACCTCAAAGTATCAACCTTCACAGCAAAGCCTCCACACACTTGGAGGAGGCTACCTGCCATAAGCAGGGAGTCCAAGAGGGGATCGACGACAACTAGCTTGCCCCCGGCTACTTGGAACTCCCCCTCTTTGGGGTGACATTCCTCAAGCATGTGAAATTTCCCTTTGTCAGACCCTAAGTGTGCAATTGAGGTGTATTTACTCCGATGCCCATATCCTTACCAAAAATTTCTCTCTTACTACTTCATCGAACTCATGAGATGATGACACGTGGCAATCTCTAATTTTAACCCTTCAACCACCTTTTGCCTCTAGGAATACCAGGAATTACAATAAATCTAGATTTGGAGGCTATAAATAGCTCCTCTTCTTCTCATTTCAAAAGATCAAGTAGATTCAAGAAGCATCCCTTCTTATCTACATATCCCTTAGCTTTATCCGCTTAGTTATCCATCCACCAAGGAGAATCTAAGTGACAGTGAGAGAGTCCAACCTTGGTCTAGCTTAGCCTAGCCACAATCCAAGCCTCTTAAGACACCTAAGTTCAAATCCGAGCCACTTAATCTATCCTTACGATACTACCGTTCATCCAACAATTGAAGCTTCAATCGGTTTCATCAAATTATAACATTAGCATTATGCAATTTTCATAACCTTCTCAACTCCCTTGCTCTTCATATACATCAGCATTACATTACATTTCACCATTTTCTTTCATCAACTGGCGGGCGTATGCTCTGCGGCTTGCCAATATAATCGGTTCAGGCCCACTAGAAACCTTTTCTAGTTAGTCGTCATTTTATCATAAGCATCAATACAGCATCAAACATATCATACATCATATTTCTACATACTGTGCACCCTACACTTGATTGTTTTGAACGTATGCACTGTGGCTTGCCGATATAATCGGATCTTGCCCATCGGAATTTTGAATTGATCGATCACCATTGTCATTGCATTACATTACATCTTTTGATTGTGAGAACTAGTCTTATTCCTCAAAAGTTAGTTAGATCATTGTGAAGTAAAGACTGTACATCCGTACGAGTAAAGTGAGTGCTTGAAACCATCCATCTCCGTAACCGCGATCCCTTGCTCGGAATCTCTGAAACACAAACCTACGAGTCATCTTATGGTTGAGGATCTTCGTGTTCACAATCCTATGTGTTTCTATAGGGTCTAACCGACTATAGGATCGTACTAATTGGTTAGTGGTGACTCTGGTCAAATATACATATTTTTACCCCTAAACAAAATCCCTCGATCGAGGCAACCAGTGAAAGAGAGAGTCGATCTCCCATCCTCCGGGAAATCAACCCTCCAGCGTCAACAAAATGACAACTCCACTGGTGATTAACTAGTCACTCTAGTCGTGATTTAACTTGAAAAACAAAATCTTACAAATTCTTGGGGAATACCAGTTCTCACATATTTACATTTGCATCTGGATTAGCATTCATTTCAAATTATTATTTTTTAAACATAAAATTACACCACTACAAAATAGGCACTCTCGGAAAAGCCTCTCTTATCACATCATAATCCGAACCGGATCCTGAACAACCATGGGCAACTATGAAGAATGAGCTCTCCTAGGTAATTTCAAAATTCTCTCCCTTACGGGTATTCTAGTTAATTTCAACAATCTCCTATAACTAGGATTTCTTTACAGCCTCCTTTTTTCAATCATAGTTCAACAAACTCCCTGGAACAAGAGCAACCACTAGGCTAGGCTCCTCTAAGTAGGAATTATAAAGGTGTCAACAAAGGTAACTATTACGAGAAGTATACAGGGTAGGCTTGACAAGGGACGAAATCTCTCCCATCTAGTCCCTCTAAAATCGAGCAATTGTTAGAGATGGAGAGAAAACTGCAGAAGCAGCGTGGGGTGAATCTCCCATCCACCAAGTTTAATGACCTCTGTCTTTTCCCTTAAGTAAAGGTATCTATAGGCATTGAGGTACCAAAATTTTAAATTTATGATGGTACAGGATGTCCTATAGACTACCTAAGAGCATTTTGTAGAGAGCTTAATGTCATGGTAGGCAATGACGGAGCATTGATCCGTCAGTTTCAGAAGTCCCTGAAAGGCAACGCGTATGATGAGTCGTTGTTTGCTTACGTTGGACAGTGGTAGGCCATGGTTGCCGAAATGAAGACACCCATCAACTATGAGGAGCAAATCTCCACGATTGTCAACTCGGGAAATCCGAGTATCTTTGTCTCGCATTCATATGCCAACTTCACCCAACTCATCTGCGCTAGGGAACAAGTTGAAGCTGGAATAAGGGCCAGGATGATCTTCCCTTGGTGGCCTCATCAGGCCTCCCCTGTACAATCAATAGTAGAAGAAAGGTCTATTGAATGTGATAACAGTAATAGAAGTGTTCCCGTTCCCCATCAAATGAAAGAAGACGATCTTGTTACCTCTACCGAAAACGCACCATTCACCCCTCAACAAGGACAATATCATTAACAACAACAACCAAGATGGAACCTGCAGTACCACAATCATGGGTGGCAAATGGGCATGGTCCGAGAGCTTAGGCAATTCACGTTAATAGACCAAACTTATGGTGAAATTCTAATTGCGCTAGTCCAAGGGCAACTTCTTACCCTACTATTGCCTAGGCCCCTATGTAATCCTTTACCACCAACCTTTAATGAAAAAGAGTGTTGCGAGTACCATCAAACTAGGGGTCATACAATGGATAATTGTTTCACCTTAAAACATGTGATCCAAAACTTAATCAACCAAGGAAAATTTGTCATTGTGACTCCTGACACAACTGTAGACAACATACTCCAGAATCGTCTAGCATAGCATCAAGCGAGTCCGAATACATCGGGTACCTTATCCATACCATCGACCCTCATTCAGAGTTTGAACCCCCCATCCTGCAAGAGGCATCCCCAGCTAGTCCAATCTCTATGCACCTAAATTTACAAGGGGCATTTCCAGTCAGTCCATTCTTCGCACCCTCAACCAATCAAGAGGACAACCTCCCCACTTTAGTAATCAACCATGGACACAACTTGACAAACTTCACACTCTTAATCAAACAAGGGGACAACCTCCCTGCTCTAGTAATCAACCAAGGTTACACCATGCCAATCTTCGCACCATCAATCAATTAAGGAGACAACCTCATCGCTCTAGTAATCAACCAGGGACACACCTTGCCTATCTCAGCATTAATAAATCAAGGGGACAACCTCCCCGCTCTAGCGATCAACAAGGAGCACACCCTGGCAGTATTATCATCTGTCAATCAAGGGGACAACTCCCCCGCTTCAGCAATCATCTAGGGGCACATCTTGCCCATCCTAACATCAGTCAACCAGGGGTATGTCTTGCCCATGCCGTTTACACCATCATCTGCACCAGTATCATTAGTCGACAACTAGGGGCAAAAGCCCCCACCATCTAGTCACAACAATGAGAGACAGAAGGAGCTTGTCCTCCCAACCATAGACGTACAATGCTCCGATGAGGACATCCCATACATACCATAGTCTCAAGTTTGAGACTGCAGATTACATTCCTCTTATATGTCCCATCGGATCAGACTACGTCTTCCTTCCCGGCAAGCACCAAATCTTCTACTACCAGCTTGCATATTAAGGCTCGACCTTAGTCATTGAGAATCGAAAGAGTGTAAATATGAGAAAACTAGGATATCACCATCCTCCCGGGAAAGAAACCAAAGCACAAGGGCACCAGAAGAAAACAAAGTCGTCAAAAGGAGGGCAACCATAGTGTCAACATTACATACAGACACTAATTAGAGAAAACAAAGTCGTCAAAAGGAGCGCAACCATAGTGGGATCCATGACTGAAGCCCACATGGTGGCGTTTCGAAGGAGAGCACGCTGCTGGGAAGCAACATCGCTGGACACTGTTTGCATCTACCAGCCATGGTTGCTGCCCCTCCCACTCTTTTGGTTCGTTCTTAGGGGTGGTGGGGTCCACATAAACAAATCCAATTCGTCCATCAGATTGGACAGGTCATTGTGGGCCAATGAGCTTTGGATCAACTAATTTTGGTGCCATCTCTACCATTTAAATATGTGTGACCAAATAAACATGGATTAAATGGAAAATAAATATCAGGGTGGGCCACACAAGGTGGTCCACGCTGTGATAGCGTGCGGGAAATGGTCTCCAACAACATGGCCCACAACACTATAAATTTAAAAGAAAGAAGGAAAAAGACAGTAAAGGAAATAAAAGCAAGGGAAGGAAGATCCGGCCATCGGGGTGGCCCCCAACTACTATGGGGTCCAGAATACACTTTATACATGATCAAGGTTGGTCCCACCCTTGTGGGCCCACCAAAATGGAAAAAATCACAAAGAAATGGAGGGTTTTGACCCTCATATGTGAAAAGGCCAACCTATAAGTCCTAGAGGGGGGGGGGGGGGGGGGGGGGGTGTGAATAGGACTATGCCAAATTAAAAAATGAATGCGGAATACAAAGATATACAAAGATAAATAGCACAAATAAAAGCAACCTTAAATGTACAAGTCTTGAGAGGTTGATACAAATTGAGTTCTAAGGACAACCTTATATCAAAAACCAAGGTTTTTGGTAGGACAACTTGATTTATAGAACTTTTGTAAGTATCAAAAGCTCAAACTTAGAAATAGGCAAAGGAAATAAACTAAATTATTACAACATTCACCACAAGTGCATAAAAGAAAATTACAACATTCACCACACATACATCACCATCAACATCAACCAAATACTATGAATTATAGTGGTTCGTGTGTACACCAACTGTTCGCAAACAGCCATACAACTACTCCACCCCCAATATCCACACCCATGGGATATTGGCTTTCACTAAGAAATAAGGTTTTCTAAGGTTCACCTTAAAACCTTCACAATTGTGTTTTTAAAATGGGCTTACACAATCACAAAAACCCTACAATAATTTTTCCTGGCTGAATCTTACAAACCAAAATTGCAGAAAATGAAATTGTACTTATCTGAAGATTCTTCTTCTGATGTAGCCCGGTAGAACTAATTCGATGTAGACATATGTTCAATGTCCAATCTCACAAATGAAAGGGTTCTAGGTCTAAACGATTTTTAAATTAAATTAACCTAGAGCTAGCTTGATTTAATTCTAATCCAAAAAGGGTAAATCACAATTCCCTTTTAATAGAATAGAATTGAATAAATGAGATCTCAAAATCAAATACAAGAAGCTATAAAAGAATCTAAAATGAACAAGCAATAGCTTCATAATTACAGGGACTTATCTCTCAGAGTGACAACTTGATTAGGCTTGTAATGTATGAAAAACTCTGAGATTCGTCCTCTATTTATAGGTAAAAATTTTGTTCCCTCGACTAATCTAAGGGTCGGTTTGACTGGTCGAAGCATCAACTAATTTTTAAAATTTTTGGCATGATAAGATAAACCCATTACTCAACTAGTCGAGAGAAAAGTTTGTAGGACTTTGAGTTGTGCACTGCACGACTGGTCGAGACTGTTCACTCGACTGGTCAGGCCATAACAAAAAATTTCTGAAAATTCTCAACAAATCTTGGACCGGTCGGAAACTTCTTAGACTGGTTGAGCCAGTGCTTGGACTAGTCGAAGAAAGACTAATAAACTTATACATTGACCCGAATTCAATATGCAACGAATATGACCTAACCTATGATGAATCTAAGGTCATTCATAGCTTGATTGTGAGTTTGAAACATCGGAACATCGATCGCTTTTGATTACTTGAAGTACATGAAGCTCGTCCCTGAAGTCTTGAACTTGAACTAGACTTAAGGTAATGATCTTGAGCTTTAGCTTGAGCTTTGAACTTTTGTTCTTGTACTTAAGCTTATAGTCTTGAACTTTGTCAATGTTCTTCAACTTGAATATGTAGAAAAGTTCGACGATGACGTGGATAACCTAAAATGCATGAAGATGACCTTTCCAAATTATCAAAACACGATACATATTTTAAATGGTTTGGTAATTCTAAATAATTTGGCACAACAAAATTTGACAAATCTAGGTGATGGATTTCCAATATAGCACTTACAATCTCCCCCTTTGTCAAATTTGTGACAAAACCAACTAAAGAATCATGCACTAGTTCAATAAAGAATCATGCACCAGTAATGCTACTACAACTCACTACAACTCCCCTAGAATCCAATACTCCCCCTCAATCCAGGTGAAGGTGACTTGTAGAGTACCTGTGTTAAACAAATACATATCCAAATATATATCTATCTCCATATATCTCCAATCACACATCCGTAATGATTATCATACATATATACCATATTTCTCCCCCTTTTTGTCACAATATGACAGAGGAAAGAAAATGAAATAGAGGATTAAAGAAAAAATATATATAAGAGAAGAGTAGGATTTAAGAGAGTGAATATCGTAAGCATGTCCGAGTACTATTCAAGCACAAGTTAAGTTAAGAGTTATTACAAACCCAACATGAATAAACAACTAGTCAAAACCAGAAGATGGAGTAGGAATAGATGGATCAACTTGATGTAATCCCTTGTTAATATGCCCAAGGTATCTGAGCATATATTTAAATCGAGTCTCTTGGGATACATGCAAACCTTCCACCTTTTCCTCTAAGGTTCTCAACCGCTCATCAAAATCAGATGGCTGAAAATCCGGATCAGCCTTAAAATCAGATTCTAATTCATTAAAGATATTATCCATAGTCACATCATCAGGGGGTATTACTTCTTCCTCTCTATCTTCTTCAGTAGCTCCTCCAGCATCCCTATCAACATGGCCAGGAGCCAACTTCAGATTCATCTTGTTAATATTGGAATTGTTGAAGGGAGGATGAGAAATAGGAGCTTCTCCAGTTGCCATGACCACGAGACAATGAGTAGCAAGGGTGGTCATCAAATAAGAGAAAGGCATATAGCTATGGCCTGAATGGAGATGAAATTGTATTATCATATAGCAAATTAGAGATGAAAGACACACTTGAGTATCAGAAATAACAGAGTGAAGAATGTGCATGTAACGCCCTGAAAATCGAGGATTGAGTAGCAACTCCACTCTCGAGTTCCAAAACATTACTTATGCAACATAGAGAATGATGATTGAATGTTATCTGTGTTAGTGCAATAAACATGAGTGAGATTATACCAAAACAGTAATCCATACTCTAGTTCGAGATACAAAACACAAGCGGAACACTGAAAGACATATATAGATGTGTATAAAAACAAAATGATTTCGATCTGTCTTCAAATTATGATTACTTCACTGAGTCATCATATACATGTACCGAATCAAAAACAAAATGTCAAAAGAATAGTCCAACTGTCGTGAGAGCCCAGTAGCCCTGTAAATCAGGATTGCCTAAGCAAAGTCGTCGGAGAACTGCATGAAGGAGAACTCATCTTGATCATCATAATAATCAGGCTCAGCCTCTAGTGAATCGTCGGTACCTGCCTCTAAGACAGAGTCTGATGGGTGTCCAGAACACTGTCCCGTAACGTGAGAGTGAGTAGCCAACTCAGTAGAACAATAAAGTATAGGTTAACATGTTATCAAATCAGTCAAGAAGCAATGATAAAGCAATACAATCAACAATCTTAAGTACTCTTGTTAATGCAGGTATAAAATGCTGTCATGATGCATGCCATCACCAATGCTCTCTCATACGGCACCATCTTACGTCCGTGGCATGCGTTCATCCCTCAGTGCTCCACATCTTCTAGGCACATGCAATGCGATGATGAGCATGATTATCGAGTTGTTATTAGTCCTTTTCAAACAGCAGGATTGGGAAACTGAGGTACCTTCCTTATATCATTCCCAAACAATGATCCATTCCAGGGTTATCAATCCTAGATAATCTCATACGATAGTGTGGTTCTAAGTCAATGCAAGGGCTGCCAGGGCTGTTACACGGAATCGTTGCACCACTCCCCCATCACCTTATCAATACAGGCCTAGTTTGTACTCTTGTTGCTACGGAAGGGTCGTCGCCTCCACGTAGACTCAGAGTACTATCGAGGTCACTACAAAGGGCTGTCCGGGCTGTTACACGGAATCATTACACCACTCCCCCATCACCTTATCTGTGCAGGCCGACAGCTCGAATATAGTGTCCCATACCACCATAATCGGCTCGCGAGTCTGGTTGCTCAATGGTCACTACGGGGAGGCTCGTGGCCCCAGCATAGGCTGACAGCTCGACCACGGTGTCCTATACCATCATGCCCGACTCATCAGTCTTAGCGGATCGAGGTGCCACGGTTAACGGGATTCCACTCGTAAGCTTGGTACCTTAGGTTCAAACAGAGGCATCCAAACATGGTGAACATACATAAGACAGATCGGGTTACTTGACGAGCTCGACTAGCTCGAGCGTACGACCAATTGAACGACATGAAGCGTAAGCACTTCGTGTGGCCTAACCACTGCCGCCAACCGAAGTACGACTCAGGTTCGTCGAACACATTTCGCATGGCGAATGAATATCAGCTACGAATTCATTTCCGTTTTCGATTGCTTGGACTACATCATAGTCCCAAACTCAATCCATTTCATCATGTAATCATATGAGGCAATCCACCGTAATGGATCTCATATGTTGAAGAATTTTAATCACATAAGCATATTATGAAGCAGAATTTACATTCAAAGCATATTACAATACAAACATGATTTCACACACAATCATTGCATAAGTAAAACAGAATTTACAATAAAGCGTACATGTAGGAAATCATTCACATAATTAAAGTAACCGAGATTTGTATCTCGATCCACATCCAAGGTGTACTAGATGAACTCTAGCTCACTCAGGCATTTTCACAAACACATAGACTACAAACATCACCATACATGACGTATGATGATTACACTTGTGCTAGGCCAAATCCTTTCACTAGGGAATTTGCCCTGTATATCACTCATGTATACCCATGACAGAAATCATGACATGCATGAATCCGGGATCCGTGTTTACTTAAACATTTCCACAGACACTTGGGCTACACATTTATGACATATAATGTATTTTTGCCATGATGTGATTTAGGATAAGTCCTTTCGCTAAAGGAGTTGTCAGACATGTATTAAGCCTATATTCACGATAAATAAACATGTTAAGCACAAATCCAAAATCCAAACAAAATCAAACATTTCAACACATGCATAGAATAGCCTAAATCCTACATATCTCATATAAACTCGTATAACGAAACTAACGATGCATTTTGCATGTGTAATAGCACCCTTGTCAGTTACAAATCACTAACCGACATTGAAAGCCTTGAAAACTATAACCTATACACCTAAAGTCTGCACCTTACACTGTAGAAGCGTAATGATCTCGATATATTTGCTAAGTCTTCGTGTACGACAATTTGGCAACCTATAGAATGAAATAGATTAGCTATTTTATCATTTTCAATGATCATAACCCTATATTAGAGTAGGGTTAGGGTTTCTTACCTAGAAATGAAGCTGAAATTACCGGAAAAGAGACTAGAAAGAGGTGATTAAGCTTGTATAGTGGCAGGGTAGAGTATCAGGGAGATCCTCCCACTTCTCTCACACTTTCTCTCTCTTTTCCCCCTAGGGTTTCTCTAAATTCGTATGGGCTGAATGGGAGAGGGTTTAAGGTCCTTATGTAGACTAAAACATAACCAAAATAGATCAGGGTCAAGTTATACTTAGGTTATATCTAAAGTGGGTCCATTTCGATCTAACAGAGCACTTCTGGAGGCCCCTTTTCTATGCAGTCAGACTTAAGCTCATTAACATTGGATTTAGGTATAGTCAAGTTTTTGTTTCAATCGGGTTTCCAGATCACACGTGGCGGACCAGTTTCAGTTCAACGGTCACAGAAACTCGATCAGGGTTACAAGTACACAGACATGTATGGAAAATGTTTCCTGATCCGATGGTGTATTTGGGTCAGATTTCGACGGTCTGATTGCTTATAATTGGCTCGCAAACGTCAAGTCTCAGATTACTTAAATTTGATTTAATTTCTAAAGAAAACTAGGTTTTCTCACACTCTTCACTCTGGGCTCAAGCGAATGGCCGTGGGACACTATCTGGATTTGATCTCCGAGATGGTTATTAAGCCCAGCAAGGCGGTCCTAAGTCTATAACTTTGTATTATTCAGATTTTCGATGTGCGGTCCAGATCCGAAACAGAATTTCAATGTGTTTCCGAGTGCAACAGGGTAATGAGATTGATCCTAGATTTTAGGGTAACCTAGCGTCAATGATTCTACAAGTTTTCGGTCTTGCAGATCATATTTAAAGTGATTCAAACGGATTTCGTGGCTAATCTAGTTTAACACTTAGTTAACTTTGTCTAATTTCTAAAGGATTTGGGCCTGTGCAATTTCTGCCAGAGGTGGTACTTGGGTCTTTGTATAGAATTTTTCGAGATGTTACAATCTACCCCTCTCAATGAAAAATTTTATCCTCGAAATTAGTACCTTTTCGTACTCCTCGAGAAGCTGAGGGTAGTTCTTTCGGATCTCAGCTTCTGTTTCCCGGGTAGCTTTCTCCTCTGTATGATGCGTCCATAGTACCTTCACCAGTGGGATAATCTTGCTACGCAATACCTGCTCCTTCCTATCTAAGATACGCATCGGGCGCAGTACATATGTAGCGTCCTCACTCAACTGTACCTGCTCCCACTTGATAATATGAGAATGATCAGGAACGTACTTCTTTAGCATGAAAACATGAAATACGTTGTGCGCACCAGCAAGTGGAGTGGGCAAAGCGAGACGATATGCCACCGCTCCCACTCGATCAAGTATCTGAAATGGGCCATTGAACCACGGTATAAGCTTCCCCTTCTTCTCAAACCGAAGGACTCTCTTCATAGGGAAAATTTTAAGGAACACATGCTCACCAACCCCAAACTCAAGTGGTCGCTGCCTCGTATCGGCATAACTCTTCTGTCTACTCTGGGCCGTCAGGAGTCGACGCCTGATAATGTCGATCTTCTCCGAGGTCGCATGTACTAACTCCGGCCCAATCAAGCTACGCTCACCAACCTCAGCCCAGCAATGCAGTGCTCTGCAAGGATGCCCATACATGGCCTCGTAAGGAGCCATACGGATACTTGCTTGAAAACTGTTATTGTAGGTGAACTCTGCATACGGGAGGCAGTCATCCCAACTGTCCTTGAAGTCTAACACACAGGCCCGCAGCATATCTTCTAAAATCTGACTCACTCGCTCTGTCTGCCCGTAGGTTTGAGGGTGAAACGCTGTACTGAACTTCAACTTCACGCCTATCACTTCCTGTATACGAGTCTAGAAGATAGACGTGAATCGCGTGTCGCGGTCAGACACAATCTCCAAGGGAACTCCATGCAGACGCACTATTTCTTTGATGTACAATTTAGCCAACTCGTCTGTAGATGTTCATCACTCTGATAGGGAGAAAATGAGCCGATTTGGTCAACCGGTCCACGATCACCCAAATAGAATCATATCTGTTTCTCGTCTTCGGCAGCCTTGAGATGAAGTCCATAGAGATAAAGTCCCACTTCCATTTAGCTATAGGCATGGGCTGAAGGAGTCCAGGAGGTCGACGATGCTCAGCCTTGACCTTCTGACACGTGAGACAACGAGAAACATACTCTACGATATGGACCTTCATGTTGTCCCACCAATATGACCTCTTCATATCCTGATACATCTTCGTGCTACTAGGATGCATCGTAAGCTTTGATTTGTGAGCTGTCTCGAGAAGCTCCCGTCTCAAGTCCTGACTATCCAGGATGCATAGGCGGCCACGGTATCGTAGGCCCCCATCTATGCCAACTCTCCACTCGGAGTCCACATAATCACTAGCTTGCTCTCGAAGCTCAGATAACCACTCGTCGTCCTTCTGGGCCTCGATAATCCGATCATCAATAAGTGGCCACACCGGAACATGTGAGACACACTCGAATGGTTTCTCCACTATGAGTTTCTGCTCGAAGTCGTGAACAAATTCCAACATATCCCACTCTGCTATCATCAACGGAGCCACAAATGCAATAGCCTTCTTGCGACTCAACGCATCTGCCACAAGGTTAACCTTGCCAAGATGGTATGAAACCTCCAACTTAAAGTCCTTCAAGGTCTCCATCCATCGGCGCTGCCTCATATTCAAGTCCCGCTGAGTGAATATGTACTTAAGACTCTTGTGGTCGCAGAAAAGCTCGAACTCCTCTCCGTAGAGGTAATGTCTCCAGAGCTTCAATGCGAATATGACCGCTGCTAACTCAAGGTCGTGCATAGGGTAATTCTCCTCGTGCTTCCTTAATTATCTTGAGGCATACGCAATCAACCTGTCCTTTTGCATAAGGACACAACCTAAACCAACGCGAGACGCGTCAGTGTATATAGTGTACTTAACCCCTTGCTCTAGCAACACTAGCAAAGGGGCGGACGTCAGTCTGTCCTTCAGTTCCTAAAAAGCTGCTTCCGCCTTCTCATTCTAGGCGAACTTCAGATCCTTCCGTGTCAACTGAGACAATGGTCTGGCTATCTTCGAGAAGTCCCAGATGAATCGTCGGTAATAACCTGTCAGGCCCAGAAAACTCCTCACCTTAGTAACTGAACCAAGCTGTTTCCAGTCCTGCACTGCGGCTAACTTAGCCAAGTCACTGCTATCCCTTCCTTGGACACTACATGTCCCAGGAACTTAACTTCCTCCTGCCAGAAGTCGCATTTCTTATATTGTGCGAATAACTGGTTCTTCCTCAGAGTATCAAGGACTGCCTGTAAGTGTTCCTCGTGCTCTTCCCAACTCGTAGAGTACATCAGAATGTCATTGATAAATACGATGACGAATCGGTATAGGAATGGTCGAAATAGCCGGTTCATCAGGTTCATGAACATGGCCGGTGCGTTCATAAGACTGAACAACATCACAAGGAACTCGTAATGCCCAAAACAGGTCCTGAAAGCTGTCTTCTGCACGTCTTTTTCCTTGACGCACAACTGATGATACCCTGATTGTAAATCGATCTTCGAAAAATACTTTGCTCCCTTCAACTGATCAAACAGATCGTCTATCCTAGGCAAAGGATATTTGTTCTTCACAGTCAACTGGTTCAACCTACGGTAATCAATATATAACCGTAGTGACCCGTCCTTCTTCTTGACAAACAACACAAGTGGACACACTGGGTCGTAAAAAGCCCTTCTCTACTAATCCATCAATCTGTTTCCTTAATTCCTCTATCTCACATGGAGGCATGTGATACATCGGTAATGAAAAGGGTGTCGCACCAGGCACAAGATCAATGGTGAAGTCGATCTTGCGCTGAGGAGGCAACCCAGGAATTGGTTCAAATACGTCTACAAAAGCCTGAACTACAGGCGTATCCACAAGCGTCGGAACATCAGTAGCCTCAAATGAAGAAGCATAACACCACAACCGAGAAGCGTGACTGACTTGAACAGGGAAAGTAAAAGCCTTGCCCTCTGGTCCGTGGGCTGTAACCATCCTAGTCTCTCAATCGATCTCTACTCGCATCTCAGTGAGCCAGTCCATACCGAAAATAACTTCGTAATGAAATAGGGGGACGACGATCAGGTCGATCAATATCATTCTGCCACCCAAATCTATTGGGTAGCCCTCACACATACTAGTAACATCAGAGAAAGTCCCTGTGGCAGTGATGACCCTCACTCCCCTCGTAGGAGCAGTGATCAACCCAGTCGCTTGACTGTCGTTTATGAGATCTTAGACGTAGTGGACCCCGTGTCCACCAGCAAGAAGACAGGAATACCTTGGACGTGTGCAGTGACCTCGAAGGCCATAGGTGATGAAGGTGCGGTCTCTGGCTCCTCCGCCGTAAGTGCATGAATGTGTGCCTGCTGAGGTCGGTTGGGTTGAGGCACCATAGGTTGCTGTGGAGGCGTAAAACGTGGTGCAGGTGGTCTGAAGGATGGATGTGTAGGTGCTGTCCGTAGTGGTGGAGCTGATAATGCCTGAGGGCGAGGATGATCAATCCGGTGTGGTGGTGCAAACTCGCCATCCCTCATCCGAGTAAAGCAGCTCACTGCAGGGTGACCCGGTCTCTCGCAGTATGTACAGGTCACACCTAAATGCCTCATCAGAACTACTGGCGCCGTGGTCCTGGGGGGAGAGTCGATGCGAGACCTCTTGCCGAGGAAAGGCCTGCTCTGAATATCTGGTCAAGGTCTCGTAACCATAGCACCACGAGTATGTGTTAGCCGATCAACATCCTACTCTGCCCTCATAGACAATTGTATCAGCTTGACATAGGAGGGTATACTGATGTAGCACATCTTCAACTGAATATCCAGTCGCAAGCCCTCTGAAAAACATCATATCCGCATCTGCTCGTCAGCAAGAATGGTCGGGACATATCTGCCCAACTCAGTGAATTGATGCTTGTACTCCATATCTGTCATGCCTCCCTGCCTGAGAGGCAAAAACTCGTTCTCTCTCTCTCTCTCGTGTTGGTAGGTCTGAGGGTAGTATTTCTCATGGAAATGGAACTCGAAAGTCGCCCATGTCCATGAATATTCAACTGCCACTGTCCATAAGACACTGTCCCACCATAAGCTAGCCTCCTTCTCAAACATGAAAGTAGCTAGCTCAACCTACTCTTGCTCTATACAATGGAGCATCCGTAACATCTGGGAGATGCGGTTTAACCAGTATTCAGCCTCCTCGGGTCTGTGAGAACCCGTGAAAGTAGGAAGCCTTAAGTGCTAGAATCACTCGAGAAGATCGCGAGTACCCATGTCCCCCATAGGGTACGCCACAGGTGGGGGTGGAGGCACATCCTCTGCCTGAGCAGGAAGCTCTGTAGTCACGGCAGGACGTGTAGACGGTGAAGGTGGAGTCATACTTCCACCCTGAGATAAGGCCCCTGTAATAATGGCCATAAGCTGCTGGTGCTGCTGGTGCTGCTGCATCTGCTGCTGATGCATCATCATCACCAACTGCTCAAACCTATCAGTAGGTGGAGCAGCCTGTGACTCATACTATGTCGAGGAGGATGCCCGGTTCTACTCGTGAACCGGTGGTGTAAAAGGTGACAGTCCAGCTGCAGGACCAGTGGAAGGCTGAGACATAGATCTAGTCTCACGATCCGGGCCAAAGCCAGGGTCCGTACAACCATCTTCGTAGGAAGGAGCCTGGTCCATCGTATCAGTGAGTAGGAGGTGTGCTGTGTGCCGCGTATATTTCCGTGGCATGCCCTATATAACGTAGGGTGCAACGCATGTGAAATGAAGCATAACAACACAATACACAATCACTTAAGCATTCCACACACTTCATAGCAAAAGAGGCTGCATGCATTTTATTTACCAAAATTTGTCATAGTATATGGAATACAGAGTTACATGAATTATGATAGAAGATGCATATGAGGTACTACAACAAAAGCTTCAAATACTTAAAACATACTACTAACTATTGCACCTATCAACATGAAAAGATAAACACCCTAAAACGTTAATCCAAGCAAACTACAAGATAACAGTATGGATGGCTAGGCATCCGAGTCTAGCGACGGAGGAGGAGCGCCCTTATCTTGCAGGCAACATAGGATGGCCCTCAAGGTGTGGGACACTTTACTGAATTTTCGCTTCATGAAGGCCTCGTCCTCCTTAAGCTTTTGTCTTGCTTCGACTCGGGCCTCCTGAATCTCCTGCTTCAAGGCAGCTTGGCCCTCCTCAAGTTAAGCCAAACGGGCTTCCATAGTAACCCGTTCACTGCTACGCTCCTGGGTGGCAGAAGGAGGGCTTCTATCAGTGTCCTGAGCCTCCTCTTCTTTTTCCTGTTCTTCCTCTATCTCATCACTACTTCTTTCCTCTCTCTCTTCATCTAGATCAATACTTTCCTCCCCCTCACTATCAGACTCATCCCTATACTCGTCGAGTTGGGCTTGGCGTTGTCGAGGGCCGATCCCTATGTTGTTAAGCGTAGCATCACTTATGACCCGAACCGGCGTAATTTTATCCATATTAAGTCTATAGCCGACCTCTCGAGCCATCTTACATATCAATCGGCCGAACGGGAGTAAAATATCATTCCTAACGAAGTGTACGGTCTGGACTATCTGTAGTAGGGTGAAGGTGGGCAGGCACAGCTTGTCCCCATGTCCAACTTTGTACAGGAAGTCTACCATCAACCGAGTACACTCCGTATGGTTGCCCCACTGTGGATACATGTTATACGTGAAAATGTAATGAAGCAAGCAAAAATCATCAATTAACTTCGATGATGGAAGACAATTACCTCGCGTCCAGGGAACCAGTCAGCCACAAACGTATCACGTACGATGATCTCTTTCTCATACACTTTTAAAATAATTCTCATTGGCAAGAACCTCGCCGCGTGGGATTCCCATAATCCGGGATGCCACATCCACAATGATCGTATAATTCTGCCCCCTAATAGGAACAATGAACTAGAGAGGATCAAGTGATGGGTCTTGGATGTGAGCGTAGAAAGCCCGAATCGTATTCTCACATGCATGAGTCTTACCTTCGAACATAGGACCCCACTCAACGTCCACCAAGTGGTCCATAATTGGTTGTAGTCCAAACAGCCTCTCTTCTACGTGAGCTTTAAGTACAACCTTGCGGCCACCAAACCGACCGTGCTCAAAGCCTATTGGTAGCGCTCTTTCGATGGGAACTTGGGGATCTAGGTCCCGCTTCGACCTATGCTCACAGACGGCACTTGTACTAGCCCCTGCGTCCGTCCTTCTCCTTGGACAGGTTGGGTGACTAGGTTCGGCTTCATTTACGGTGCTCTTCCTCTTTCCCATGAGAGAAAAGATGGTGGAGATGGAGAAAATGGCCACAACAAACTCAAATAGGGCCATGGAAAGTGACGAAAAGTGATGGAAAGAGAGAGAAAGGGCTAGAGTTGCTGATCCACCACAGGTTTGAGCCTCAAGAGAGGTTATAAAGTTCCAAAGAACAGGGATTTGAGAAGGAAAATGGAAAGATGGAGTGGGGTAGGGAGTGTGCACGATTTTAGCTACAAATGGGGCATTTAAGAGCCCAAATGAGAGAGAATGGAGAGGATAGGGAGGTAGGGAGTGCTGTAGACGATGGAAATGGATGGGTTGTAACCGAAAATGATGGATTAGGTGATTGGGAGGGAGATTTGAGAGAGAAAACAGCAAGTTGAAAGAGAAAACATAGCTCGTAAGGGTGGGAAGTGAGAAAGGGGGCAAAATAGACCACATATGGGGGGTCCACACGTGATTCGGTGGGCTCTACACATAACTAGGAGTCGAGCCGACGCCGGCCCACATCTGCCGGACAAAGGGGACCGCGGTTGACCGTGGAACCGCGGTCCTCTGGACTAGGCACGGTGCTGCCGCAGTAGGGCAGTGGCCACCCCCTCCCAGGGTTCCAATGGTACCCCAGGTCCATCGTGGGTCCCCCCCAGATTGCATCAATTCAGCCCCGACTCCGTTTCGAGTTGTTTCGGGTCATTTGAGTAAGTTTCTCATGTCTACTTGCATTTTCCAGTTTTCAACGGTTGGGATGGGGTGAGTTGTGATCTGAACCACTCATTTGACTGTCTAGAAGTGTTTTGGGGTTGACTTGTGCGATCAGGATTGAGTACAGACTCGATTTTGGCGTTCGTTTTCAATGAACTTTACCGTTGGACGAAACTGGGATACCTACGACTGTTTCTACATGCTCTCGCACCCTCCTAAGTTGAAATGCGTCAGCGTACATCGTGAGGCCATAACTCAGGTCCGGTTTAATCCAAATCATGCTCTGATACGAACTTGTAATGCCCTAGAATTCGAGGGTCGAGTAGCAACTCCACTCTCAAGTTCCAAAACATCACTTATGTAACATAGAGAATGATGATTGAATGTTGTCTGTGTTAGTACAATAAACATGAGTGAGATTATACCAAAACAGTAATCCATACTCCAGTTCGAGATACAAAACACAAGTGGAATACTGAAAGACATATATAAATGTGTATAAAAATAAAACGATTTCGATCTGTCTTCAAAGTATGATTACTTCACTGAGTCATCATATACATGTACCGAATCAAAAACAAAATGTTAAAAGAATAGTCCAACTATCGTGAGAGCCCAGTAGCCCCATAAATCCGGATTGCCTAAGCAAAGCCGCTAGAGAACTGCATGAAGGAGAACTCATCCTGATCATCATAATAATCAGGCTCAGCCTCCAGTGAATCATCAGTACCTGCATCTAAGACAGAGTCTGGTGGGTGTCCAGAACACTGTCTCGTAATGTGGGAGTGAGTAGCTAACTCAGTGGAACAATAAAGCATAGGTTAACATGTTATCAAATCAGTTAAGCAGCAATGATAAAACAGTACAATCAACAATCTTAAGTACTCTTGTTAATGCAAGTATGAAATGCTGTCATGATGCATGCCCTCACCACTGCTCCCTCATACGGCACCATCTTACGTCCACGGCATGCGTTCATCCCTCAGTGCTCCACATCTTCCAGGCACATGCAGTGCGATGATGAGCATGATTACCAAGTTGTTATTAGTCCTTTTCAAACAGCAGGATTGGGAAACTGAGGTACCTTCCTTATATCATTCCCAAATAATGATCCATTCTAGGGTCATCAATCCTAGATAATCTCATACAATAGTGTGGTTCTAGATCGCTGCAAGGGCTGCCAGGGCTGTTACACAGAATCGTTACACCACTCCCCCACCACCTTATCAATACAGGCCTAGTATGTACTCTTGTTGCTACGGAAGGGTCGTTGCCTCCACGTAGACTCAGAGTACTCTCGAGGTCACTACAAAGGGCTGTCAGGGCTATTACACGGAATCGTTACACCACTCCCCCATCACCTTATCTGTGTAGGCCGACAGCTCGAATATAGTGTCCCATACCACCATAATCGGCTCACGAGTCTAGTTGTTAATGGTCACTACGGGGAGGCTCATGGCCCCAGCATAGGCCGACAGCTCGACCACGGTGTCCCATACCACCATGCCTAGCTCATCAGTCTTAGCGGATCGAGGTACCACGGTTAACGGGATTCCGCTGGTAAGCTTGGTACCTTAGGTTCAAACAGAGGCGTTCAAACATGGTGAACATACATAAGACAAATCGGGTTACTTTACGAGCTCGGCTAGCTCGAGCGTACGACCAGTTGAATGACATGAAGCGCAAGCACTTCGTGTGACCTAACCACTGCCGCCAACCGAAGTACGACTCAGGTTCGTCGAACACATCTCGCATGACGAATAAATCTCAGCTACGAATTCATTTCTGTTTCCGATTGCCTGGACTACATCATAGTCCCAAACTCAATCCATTTCATCATATAATCATATGAGGTAATCCACCGTAATGGATCTCATAGGTTCAAGAATTTCAATCACATAAGCATATTATGAAACAGAATTTACATTCAAAGCATATTACAATACAAACATGATTTCACACAATCATTGCATAAGTAAAACAGAATTTACAATAAAGCGTACATGTAGGAAATCATTTACATAATTAAAGTAACCGAGATTTGTATCTCGATCCACATACAAGGTGTACTAGATGAACTCTAGCTCATTCAGGCATTTTCACAAACACATAGACTACAAACATCACCATACTTGACGTATGATGATTACACTTGTGCTAGGCTAAATCCTTTCACTAGGGAATTTGCCCCGTATATCACTCATGTAAACCCATGATGAAAATCATGGCATGCATGAATCTGGGATCCGTGTTTACTTAAACATTTCCACAGAAACTTGGGCTACACTTTTATCACATATAACGTATTTTTGCTGTGACATGATTTAGGGTAAGTCCTTTCGCTAAGGAGTTGTCAGACATGTATTAAGCCTATATTCACGACAAATAAACATGTTAAGCACAAATCCAAAATCCAAACAAAATCAAACATTTCAACATATGCATAGAATAGCCTAAATCCTACATATCTCATATAAACTCGTATAACAAAACTAACGACGCATTTTGCATGTGTAATAGCACCCTTGTCAGTTATAAATCACTAACCGACATTGAAAGCCTTGAAAACCATAACCTATAGACTTAAAGTCTGCACCTTACACTGTAGAAGCGTAATGATCTCGATATATTTGCTAAGTCTTCGTGTACGGTAATTTAGCAACCTATAGAATGAAATAGATTAGCTATTTCATCATTTGCAATGATCATAACCCTAGATTAGAGTAGGGTTAGGGTTTCTTACCTAGAAACAAAGATGAAATCACCAAGAAAGCGACTAGAAAGAGGTGGTTAAGCTTGTATAGTGGTAGGGTAGAGTATCAGGGAGATCCTCCCACTTCTCTCACACTTTCTCTCTCTTTTCCCCCTAGGGTTTCACCAAATTTGTATGGGCTGAATGATAGAGGGTTTAAGGTCCTTATATAGATAAAACATAACCAAAATAGACCCAGGGTCAAGGTATACTTAGGTTATATCCAAAGTGGGTCCATTTCGATCCAATGGAGCACTTCTAGAGGCCCCTTTTCTGTGTACAGTCAGACTTAAGCTCGCTAACATTGGATCTAGGTATAGTCAATTTTTCTTTTCAATCGAGTTTTCAGATCACACGTGGCGGACCTGTTTCAGTTTAACGGTCACAGAAACTCGATCAGGGTTACAAGTACACAAACAAGTATGGGAAATGTTTCCTGATCTGAGGGTGTATTTGGGTCAGATTCTGATGGTCTACTTGCTTATAATTGGCCCGCAAACGTCAAGTCCTAGATTACTTAAATTTGATTTAATTTCTAAAGAAAACTAGGTTTTCTCACACTCTTTACTTCGGGCTCAAGCAAATGGCCGTGGGACACTATCTGGATTTGATCTCCGAGATGGTTATCAAGCTCAGCAAGGTGGTCCTATGTCTATAACTTCGTATTATTCAGATTTTTTATGTACGGTCTAGATCCAATACAGAGTTTCAATGTGCTCCCGAGAGCAACTGGGTAATGAGATAGATCCTAGATTTTACGGTAACCTAGCGTCAATGATTCTACAAGTTTTGGGTCTTGCAGATCGTATTTAAAGTGATTTGAATGTATTTCGTGGCTAATCTAGTTTAACACTTAGTTAACTTTGTCTAATTTCTAAAGGATTTGGGCCTATGGGATTTCTGCCAGAGGTGGTACTCGAGTCTTTGTACGGAATTTTCCGAGACGTTATAGTGCACCACGAAAGAAGTTAATTTAGTCTTGTTACCAGATCTTGGGTAAACATTCGAGAAAAAGATACGATGAAGAACTCTGTATCTGGGTAACACATGATTGGATCGGAGCGCAATCCCAAAATTCCAATCTGAGTTCATGTTGTATAAATCTATAGTTAACATTCATTTTCAGATTTAGTCAATCTCATAACCAATGTAGACATTGGTATTCCTTCATCATTAACATGAATATCCATCAAGTTAGAAATCAAGTGACGATCTACTGGAAACGTACCTTCTCTAAACACAATAATGAAGGTTAAATCTTCAATAGATACATCACTAATGCATGCATACATGGCTTGGGCAATGGACCGATATGTGGGTCTGCCCCAATTCAAATGTTAGCCTATCCTACAGCCATAAGGAGGGGAATGATATTGAAAGGAACCAGATGGTTGGAATTAACGGTTCGTTCAACAATGACATTGTGGAGACGAATGTCCCACACATATTTTAGGTCCTTTTCGGGTGGTCGAAGAGTACGCACCGAAATCGGTGTGGAACGGGAAGAAGAAGGACCACAAGTGGTTCTCTTCTTATATCTACCTGCCATTGCAAGATAAAATAGAAGAATGTAAGAAGGATTTATGGATTTCACCTAAATCAAGTTTTTTGATAGAAATACAAAGAAACCACTAGAAATCTTGCAATAAACCTTAGAATTAAGCAAACAGAAGTGCAAAGAACCAAAATCTGAAAGGAAAAAGGAAAAGACGCGCTAACCAAGTTACAGTCGAAGGTGGGTTTGACTAGTCGTGAAAGGGGTTGTTGGAGAAGATGAAGAGAGTGAAGAAAAAGTGGTTTTACTCATCTTAAAAGTACCTTACACGTGCTACTCGACTGGTCGTGTACATACTCGACCGGTCGTGCCACAACTGGTCGAGTGTGTACTCGATTGGTCGTGTTGAGCCAAAAATGTACAATTTTTATTAATTTTTGAAATCCAATAAATTTGTAAAAAAATAACAATATACAATATGATACAAGAAGACACAATAATCTCAAATCACATTACACATACTAATATCTATTTTCGATTTGACGAACCTGTTTCTATCAAGTGGCTTTGTGAAAATATCTACAAGTTGATTTTTAGTTTGAACATAATCCAATGAAATAATTTTATCTTCCACTAATTGATGAATATAATGATATCTAATGTTAATATGCTTAGTTCGTGAATGCCGAATGGGATTTTTAGAGATGTTGATAGCGTTAGAGTTATCACAATAAAGAACCATAGTATCTTGCACAATTCCATAGTCATTTAGTATCCTTTTCATCCACACAAGCTGAGTGCATGCATTTCTGGCTGCAATATATTCAGCCTCAGCCGTGGATAGTGAAACAAAACTTTATTTCTTTCTATGCCATGAAACTAAACAGTTCCCGACATAAAAACATCCGCTGCTAGTAGACTTTCGATCATCTATATTCCCAGCCTAGTCAGCATCCATATAACCAGCTAGCTAAACATTAGTATCATATGGATACCAAAGGCCTAGATTGGCCAAACTTGAGACATATCTCATTATTCATTTGACAGCAATCAGGTGAGATTCTTTAGGATCTGATTGATATCTAGCACAGATACCTGCGCTGAATGTTATATTAGGTCAACTCGCAGTTAAATATAATAAACGACCAATCATACCGCAAAACAACCTAGGATCTACACTTTTACTTGTTGCATCCTTAGAGAACTTAAGAGTCGTACTCATAGGAGTATCGAAGTTTTTGCCTCTCAAAACCAAATTTCTTCACTTAGTTTAGAGCATACTTAGTTTGAGAAATAAAAATCTTATCTTCAAGTTGTTTCACTTGTTGACCGAAAAAGTAGTTCAATTCTCCAACCATGCTCATTTCAAACTTGGACTTCATCAATTCTGTAAACTCAGTAGACTGGTTAGAACATGTAGAACCATAAATAATATCATCAACCTATATTTGTACTATAAGTATGTGATCATTATGTTTCTTTACAAACAGAGTCTTATCAACACTCCCCATTATAAAGTTATGACTTAGTAAAAACTTAGCTTCTCATACCATGCCCTGGGAGCTTGTTTTAAACCATAGAGTGCCTTTTTCAGGCGATAAACATGATCAATATATTTAGGGTATTCAAAACCCTTAGGTTGTTCAACATATACTTCCTCATGTAAATCACCATTCAAGAAAGCACTCTTGACATCCATTTGATATATTTTGAACTTTGTGAAACAAGCAATGGATATAAATTATCTGATAGATTCAAGACAAGCTACTAGGGCAAATGTTTCATCATAATCGATGCCTTCTATCTAAGTGTACCCTTGTACAACCAGTCTTGCCTTGTTTCTTTTAATATTTCCTAATTCATCAGATTTATTTTTAAAGATCCACTTAGTTCGAATTATATGTTTATCATTAGGTCTAGGAACCAAATACCATACATCATTCCTTACAAATTGATTTAGTTCATCTTGCATGACTACTATCCAGTTTTCATCAGTAGGCACTTCTTTTACATTGGCCGACTCAATTTGGAAAGTGAAACATACATAATTACATATGTTTTCTAATTGTCTTCGAGTACGGACACCAGTGAGAGGGTTCTTAAGAATTTGATTAGTTGGATGGTCTTTAATTGACCGTAGTTCAGTGTCGTCTTGACTGGATGAAGAGTCTGGTTTATCAAAAATATAGACTTCATCATCTTCTGAACTAGAGGTATGTGTATTCAAGTGATCATCTATAACCACATTAATGGATTCTTGAATAACACTGGTTCTCTTGTTGAGAACTTGATACGCTCGACTATTTAGAGTATACCCTAGAAAAATCCCTTCATCACTTTTAATGTCGAACTTCCCTAAATTTTCGCGGTCTCTCAAAATATAGCACTTGCTGCCAAAAGCTCGAAAGTGTTTAACTGTGGGCTTCTTATTGAACCACAGTTCATATGCAGTCATATCATTTGATTTTCTAGTATAAACATGGTTTATTATATAGCATGCAGTGTTCACAACTTTATCCCATAGATTTTTAGGTAATTTCATGCTATTTAACATAACATTGGCCATTTATTGAAGGACACAATTTTTCCTTTCAACAACCCCATTCTGTTGAGGTGTCTTAGGTTCAAAAAATTCATGCGATATCCCGTGATCGCTACAAAACTTCTCAAAATTTCTATTATCAAATTCGAATCCATGGTCACTTCGGATTTTTGAAACATTTAATTCCTTCTCAGTTTGGATACGCTTAAGTATCCTTTTCATTTCATCCAAACTTCTCTCTCATGAAAGCTACCCATGTATACCTGGTAAAGTCATCCACTATTACCAGAATGTATTTCTTACCACCTTAACTCTTCATTCTAGTAGGTCCAATGAGATCCATGTGGATGAGTTCAAGGGATTTAGATGTGGCACTGTAGTTCACTTTCTTGTGAGTACTCCTAGTTTGTTTTCCAATCTCACATTCGCCACAAATTTTATCCATTTTCTTTAACTTGGGTATACCTCTTATTAATTCGCATTTGCTCAGTCTATAAAGATTACGGTAGTGTACATGTCCTAGGCGTTTATGCCATAAGTTGGTCTCATTGGTTTAGACCATGTAACACGATAACTTAGATGAGCTCAAATTACTAACTATATAGCAATTTTCAGATGTTCTGCGACTAGTTAATATTATAAAACCTTTCTCATTAGAAATTTCACACCCTTGATTAGTGAATTTGACACTATGTTTATTATCACAAATTTGAGAAATGCTTAAGGCCTTCTACAAACAAAACATTCTCAAAAGGAGGAAGATTGAAGAGTTGAACCGTACCTTGGCCAATTATTCTGTAGTTGCTACCATCACAGAAAGTGACTGAACCATTAGTCATATCTTTAAGGTTGGTGAACAAATCTTTGTTACCTGTCATGTGTCTAGAGCAACCACTGTCTAGGTACCACTTTGATTGACTCGAAGCCTTAAAAGCAGTGTTGGCAACCAAACAAGTAACCTTAGGGACCCATTTCATTACTGTTTTGGGTTTCGGAGTAATGTTGGTTTTTCTATGCTTGTAGTTGTTATACATTCTACCATTAGAGTTAGATTTTAGAAGCTCCTTGAGTAGATCCACAATTGTCTCAGCTAAGGGGTTATAATTTTGATTCTAAAATTGATATAGTTGTTTTTAGATTCAGTAGTCAGAAAAGTTTTATGATTTTTAAAAACATTTTGATTAATACTTTTCCCTTTTGAGTTGGAGGACTCCCTTTTAACAAACTTAGGAGGAGTAGACTTACATTTTAGAGACGTATTCTTATTATCGCCCAGACCAGATCTATCTCCACATTTTCTTGATCTGGTTAACAATTTTTCTAGTTTAGGATCATCCTGGGCATACCTCCAAGTATCCTTCAAACTCAAGAGAGAAGAGACTTCTAGTTTTAGTTTTTCATTTTCTGATTTTAGATTTTCAACTTGGGACATTTTGAAATTTAAATTACATTTAGTCTTTGAAAGTGCCCTGGTTTGTCAAGTTACATGAGTATTGTGTCAGATTGTTTACAGAGCCTGATAGGAAGATCAATTCAAGTGTTTACCTCAACCAGATGTGTGCAAGCTCACCACAGGTAAATCTAAAGCCTCACATCCCATGTCCCAAAATACCAGGTGATTAAAACCCTTAAAAACAAAATAGAACATTATAGGGTTTTTAGGTAAGAAAGCTTTTTTATAATAGAAAAATCTCTAAGTTTTTCTTGCCTTGTCGATTTTATCGAAACACCTTCGATATGATCGATCTGCTCTGTCGATGTCCTTGATGCTTAAACGATATCATCGAAAAGTGGACAAAAGTGTCCAGCAACCACATGTATATCTGGACTGATTTATCGATGTATCGGTCCACATATCGATATCATTGATACTTGAATTTCGAGTTCATCGATAATGCCTCGATAAAATCAACAGATAGGTTTCCAGCGCCCCTGTTTTTTATAAAAAATTTCAAATTCCGTTGATATATCGATGCTCCTTCCGATATGATCTGAAATTAAATATTGATAATATTGGAAGTCCATCGATGATATTGACCAAGGCACGAATGTCTTCCAGCAAATATTTCAGGTTGGTTTTTACTTTGATCGGGGGCCATTCGAGGAAATTGTAAGTGTTATGATTTGATTCATCTTTGATTGTCAAATTTTGTGTGTTAAAACGTCTCCGTATGTTGTGTGTTTGTATCTTGATAAATTTGTTCGAGACACCTCGTCAACACTTAAAGTTTAGCTCAAAGAATTCTTCAAGCTCCATGATAATTCAAGCTACAATATGAAGAGAGAACTCCAGGTCAAGACTCAAGTTCAAGATTTAAATCTAAATGCGAGACTCAAGTACAACTTAAAGTTATATTAAAGCTTCTGAAGTAGTCAAGCTACATCGAGAAGAAATCAAGCTTTGTAAAGATCAAAGTCTAAGCAAATGAAGTGTTCAAATGTCCATACTTCATGTTCCAGGTTTGATAGACCATTAGATTGACCTTAGGGTAGGTCACTTTGGATACATAATCCAAATGAATAGTATTACATGATTTTTGTCTACTCTAAGACCAGTCTTAGACCCTGTTCGACCAGTCCTAGTACTGTCTCGACCAGTCTAAGAAGTTCCAAACCAGTCTTAAAATGGTTGCAATTTTTCGGATTTCTTAGTTCGGCTACGACCAGTCCTGGAGTTTGCTCGACCGGTCGTGAGATGGTCTCGACTCGACCTTCGACTAGTCGTAAAGCTTCGACTCAAACTCCAGCGACTAAATCAAGTGTCGCATGACCAATTGTAGAGGGGTCTCGACCGATCGTGGACTTCCTTCGACCAGTCATGGACACCTACGACCGGTCGTGAAACGGTCTGATGCGATCGCGCTCAAAAATTCAAAAATCAGTTTATTTCAAGACCAGTCGTGGTGACCCTAGGACCAGTCGAAGACGAATTTCTTCTGTTATAAATAGCACATGAATTTCAAAGTTTTTCATTGAATATTAAGTGAATTCAAGGCTCCACTCTAAGATAAGTTTGTGTTTAAGTTTTAAGCTATTTTGTGTATAATTTCTTTCTCTTTTTGATAGCTTATCTAATTTGATTTTGTTTATGTATTCCAATCTAATTTAAAAAGAGGAATTGACATATTCCTTCTTATTGGAATCAAAATCAAATATAGCTACGCCCAACTGGTTTAAATCTAAAATAAATTAGAACTTAGAACCATATTAAAGTGAGTTGTGGACATTAAACTTCTATATTCAATGTTTACTCCAATTGGTTCTTTCGGGCAGTACAAGAGGAGAAATCCAGGTATTTTACAATTCTGTAAATTTCATTAGTTTTTGGTTTTTGTTTGGGATTCGACAGAAAAATCTCAAATTGTGTGGTTATTTGAGGAGAGCCAGAAAACTCAGAAGTGTGGGTTTTTGGATTGTGTAAGCCCAAGTTAAAAAGACACAATTGTAAAGGTTTTGGGTGAACCTGTGAAAACCTATTTAATAGTGAACGCTAATATCCCCTGTGTGAGGATATTAGGAGTGGAGTAGCATTCTGTATGGCTGTTGAAGAACAGTTGGTGTACACACAGGTGAACCACTATAACTCTTTGTCTTGTGGATTGAATGCTTGCTTAATTTTCATATCTTTTATCATTCAATTGTGTGGAATGTACATGTAGATGTGAATGTTGTAACAATTTACAGTTCAAGCAAGTGTGAAGATTGTTGTAATAAATTAGATCTACATTTCTGCATTTAATTTCAATTCTCTGCTATTCATTTATCTTTATTAAAATTAAGTACTTGATTCAAAAGAAGTTCTAGAAATAAGGTTGTCTTACCATAAGCCCTTGTTTATTATGGTGTAAGGTTGTCCTTAGAACTGAATTTGTATCAATCTCTCAATACTTATGTATTAAGGTGATTTGATTTCAGCATTGATAATTGATTTATAATTGTAAGGCTATTGATTAATTTATTCCGCTGATTTTATTTTTAATTTAGCATAGTCCTATTCACCCCCCCCCCCCTTCCCTCTAGGACATATAGCTTGGCTTTTTCAAGTGGTATCAGAGCCTAATAGCTCGTTCTTATTGTTCTTTTTTGGATTTATTTCCTGAGCTAACGATCTAAGCTATATTATTAAGATATCAAATTTTGATAGCCTATCAGTCACTAGGCCTCCATTTGATGGCTCCAACTATGCCTATTGGAAAGCCAGAATGAGGATCTTCCTCAAATCAATGGATGAGAGTGTGTGGCGAGCCATAGTGACCGAATGGAACTCTCCTACCACTGAAGTAACTGAATCTGATGGTTTAAAAATTGTGTTAGTACCTGCTTATTATTTGTGGACCACCCTTCAGAATAGTAAGTATAGTGCCAATGCTAAAGCACTAAATGCAATCACTTGCACACTATCACCGGATGAGTTCAAAAGAATTATATCCTGTAATACTGCAAAGCAAGCCTGAGATATACTAGAAATGACACACGAGGGTACATCAATTATAAAAAAGTCTAAAGTCCAACTCCTCACAATCAAATTTGAAGAAATTCATATGGAGGAAAATGAAATGTTTATGGACTTTTACACTAGATTAAATGACATTGTAAACTCTATGTGGGGTCTTGGCAATAAAATTTTGGAAAGTAAACTGTGTGCAAAGATACTACGCTCACTTCCTGAATAGTTCAATTCTAAAGTAACCGCGATCCAGGAACTTCGTGATACGGATAATATGAGGGTAGAAGAACTAGTTGGTTCTTTTCAAACCTATGAATTAAATTTTAAAGCTCCTAAAGGTAAATTTATAGCTTTGAAATCTTCTAAAGGTATTTCCGAAGAAAACTCATATTTAGAAAATTCTGAAGACGATATGGCTTTTTTGGCGAAAAGGTTTTACAAAATTTTCAAAAGTAAGCAAAGGGTCGACTTTCAAAAGGGAAATGAAAAGAAAGGATCTAAACTTAAGTCCAAAACTTGGAAGTCTTTACAAGACAGTCAGTGTTACAATTGCCAAGAGTTTGGGCATTTAGCAAACAAATGTCTTGAAAAGGACAGACCAAAAGGAAGGGTATGTTGACTACTTGGGATGAATCATCTGATTCTGAAGCATCTTCTGAATCAAAAAATTCTGAAACCGAGTCGGGCAGTGAAGTTAAAGCCCTTATGACTCTAGCCAATTTTACTTTTTCAGATCATGATGATTCAACAAGTGAAGAAAATTTGAATAGTGATTTTAAAAATGAAGAAGATCTTCAAGATACTTATAATGCCTTATATAAGGAAAGTTGTAAAATTGCTGTCAAACTTAAGCTTCAAAAAGAAAAGTTTTCTAAACTCAAAGAATGTTATGAAACTCCTGTTTTAGAAAAATCACATATTTTAGATTGTTTGAAAAAATCAAAATGTGATTTGAAATTCAAAACCTTGTTGATTGATGATTTGAAATCTGAAAATGAGAAACTTAAAAATGAAGTATCTTCTCTTCTGAGTTTGAAGGATACATGGAGATATGCCCAGGGTGATCCAAAGTTAGAAAAATTGTTATCCGGATCAAGAAAATGTGGCGATAGATCCGGGTTGGGCTATGAGAAAAATACATCTCCTAAACAGAAGTATACTTCTCCCAACTTTGTGAAAGGAGAAACTTCTAACTCACAAGGAAAATGTACTTGTCAACTTTTTTCTAAAAATACAAAAACTTTTCATAAACCTAAAAGCAGCTATACAAATTTTAAAAATTAGAACATAAATTCTCTTGCTGAATAAATAATTGACTTACTTAAGGAGCTCTTAAAATCTAAATCAGTAGGTCATTCTTACAACATCAGACAAAAGAGGACCAACTATGTTCCTAAACCTAAAATAGTTATGAAATGGGTTCCTAAAGTTGCCTGCTTGGTTGCCCATACTGCATTCAAAGCAACAAGCCATTCAAAATGGTACCTAGACAGTGGATGTTCCAGGAACATGACAGGTGACAAGGCTTTATTCACCGATCTAAAAGATATGACTGATGGATCAGTCACATTTGGTGATGGGAGCAACTGCAAGATTATTGGCCAAGGTACGGTTCAACTTTATAATCTTCCCTTATTTAAGAATGTTTTATATGTTGAGGTATTAAAACACAACCTGTTACGCATATCTCAAATATGTGACAACAACCATAGTGTTAAATTTTCTAATAAAGGTTGTGAGATTATAGATAAAAAGGGTTCTGTAATATTAACTGGTCGCAGAACTTTTAAAAACTGCTATATAGTATGCAATGGAAACTCATTTAATCAAACGTGTTACATGGTCCATACTGATGAGACAGAATTATGGCATAAACGTCTTGGACATGTACACTATCGAAATTTGTACAGATTGAGCAAAGGAGAACTAATTAGAGGTCTGCCTAAAGTATAAAAAGTAGACAAAATATGTGGTGAATGCCAGTATGGTAAACAAACGAGGAGCTCTCACAAAAAGGTGAACTTCAATACCACATCTTGACCACTCGAGCTTCTCCATATGGATCTTATAGGACCAATCAGAACGGAAAGTCGAGGCGACAAAACATACATCTTGGTTATTGTAAATGATTATACAAGATACATTTGGGTTTCATTCTTGAGGGACAAATCAGAAACCCTTGATTAAGTGAAAAAGATTATAAAACGGATCCAAACTGAAAAATGTTCTCAAGTTAGTAAGATCCGTAGTGATCATGGATTCGAGCTTGAAAATAGCGGTTTTGAGAAACTCTGTAGTGATCAGGGAATATCACATGAATTCTCTGCGCCCAAAACTCCACAACAAAATGATATTGTGGAAAGAAAAAATAGAGTGCTTCAAGAAATGGGAAATGTTTTGTTAAATAGCATCAAGCTCCCTAGAAATTTATGGGCTGAAGCAGTGAATACTGCCTGCTACATTATCAACCGTGTTTATATCTGCAAATCTAATAATAAAACGGCTTATGAAATGTAGTTTGAGAAAAAGCCTACTGTCAAATCTTTTCAAATTTTTGGCAGCAAGTGCTATATTTTACGTGATCGTGAAAATCTGGGAAAGTTCGACACTAAAAGTGATGAAGGAATTTTCTTAGGATACTCTTTAAACAGTCGTGCATATCGTATTCTAAACAACATGACTAGTGTGATTCAAGAGGCAATAAATGTAGTAATTGACGATCACTTGAACACACCTGCCCCTAGTTCAGATAATGATGAAGCTCTTATGTATGAAAAACCAGATACTTCATCAAGTAAAACTAATTATGAATTAAGAATTGTTAAAGATCATCCAACTGATCAAATACTTGGAAACCCTCTCACTGGTGTGCGCACTCGTAAATAATTAGAGGACATATGTAACTATGTATGCTTTACATCTCAGATAGAACCGGTTAACGTGAAAGAAACACTTTCTGATGAAATCTGGACAATTGCTATGCAGGAAGAACTTAATCAGTTTGTCAGAAATGATGTCTGGCACCTTGTTCCTAGACCTAAAGATAAACATATTATTGGAACAAAATGGATTTTCCAAAATAAGTCTGATGAATTGGAAAATATCATTCGAAACAAGGCAAGACAATTTATGCAAGGGTACACACAAATTGAAGGGATTGATTATGATGAAACTTTTGCCCCTGTTGCTCGCCTTGAATCTATCAGACTTTTCATATCTATTGCATGTTTTAGAAAGTTTAGAATTTTTCAAATGGATGTAAAGAGCGTATTTTTGAATGGCGACCTACATGAAGAGGTATATGTTGAACAACCGACTGGGTTTGAAGACCCTAAGCTTACCAATCATGTATACCGCCTTAAAAAGGCTCTCTATGGTCTGAATCAAGCTCCTAGAGCATGGTATGAAAAATTGACTAAGTTCTTACTAAGTCACAAGTTTCAGATGGGTATTGTCGATAAGACGCTCTTTGTTAGGAAACATAACGATGATATCTTAATGGTTCAAATCTATGTTGATGATATAATTTATGGATCAACTTGTACTAACATGACTGTTGAGTTTGCAGATCTAATGAAATCTGAATTCGAAATGAGCATGGTTGGTGAATTAAATTATTTCTCAGGGTTACAAGTAAAACAACAATCTGATGGAATTTTTATTTCACAAACTAAGAATGCATTAAACTTGATTAAAAGATTCGGATTTGAAAATGGTAAGAACTTTGATACTCCTATGAGTACAACTCTAAGACTCTCAAAAGACTCTACAGGTAAAGATGTAAATCCTAAATTGTATCGTAGTATGATAGGTAGCTTACTTTACATAACAACAAGTAGACCTGATATTGCTTTAAGTGTTGGAATTTGTGCTAGATATCAGTCTAATCCTAAAGAATCTCACTTAACTGCTGTTAAATGAATTATTTGATATGTCGCAAGTTCAGTTAATCTGGGTCTCTGGTATCCCTATGATTCTAGTATTCAATTGGCTAGGTATTCGGATGCTGATTGGGCAGGAAATATAGATGATAGAAAATTAACCAGCAGTGGTTGTTTTTTCATTGGAAACTATCTGGTTTCTTGGTTTAGCAAGAAACAAAGTTCTATATCACTCTCAAGTGCTGAGGCCGAATATATTGCAGCAGGAAATGCTTGTACTCAGTTGGTTTCGATGAAACGTATGCTGAGTGATTATGGAATCGCACAAGACTCTATGGTTTTATACTGTGATAATTCCAGTACGATAAACATTTTAAAAAACCCAATCCAGCATTCACGTACTAAGCACATCGACATTCGATTTCATTACATTTGTGAATTAGTAGAAGAAAAAATAATATCTTCAGAATATATTCCTACCGAGACTCATCTTGTAGACATTTTCACTAAATTGCTCGACAAAAGCAGGTTTAACAAATTGAAATTTGATCTTGGTATGTGCAAATTTAAATGATTGATCATGCTTTTTTGTATCATATTGTATATGATGTTAATATGTTATTAATTTAAATTTTAAAATTTTGTGAAAATTGTATATTTTTTTCTCTCTGGTCTAAGACCGATCGAGAACGTGCTCGACCAGTCTTGATACGACCGGTCGAGTATATCCCAAGACTGGTCGTGCGCGCGATGCCCTTTTTAATTTGGCAAAAACTTGTTTCTTCTTCATTCTAACCCTCCTCACCAACGAGCCGAGCTACAATTAGTCGAACCCTTGTGTTCGATTCCTCCAAGTTAGAGTGATTTTTTTTGTTTCCTTGGAGAATCTTAAGCTTAACTCTTAATTTTCTTGATTATTGTTGTCTATTTCATATAAATCTTCAAATTTTTGGGTTCTTCTTCCTTTTTGCTAAATCTAGAGAAATTCATCTCTATTTTCTTGGACTTTCTTTCATTTCTTCAAGAATATGAAATCTAGAGGTAAAAAGAAAATTCATAGAGGTGCATCTTCATCTCATTCAAATGCAATCACTAGATGTCATCTTAGGGATTCTGAAGATGATCCTCTGCATGTACGTGACATGCGTATGCGCAATGTTATTGTTGAGAAAGCTATTGATTTAAATCATATTGCTCCATATGGTCTCCTTCCATTCCTTCAATCTGTAGGTTGGGAAAACATTTTACACTGGGGTGGACTGGCATATCAGTCCATAGCACAAGCCATGGTTGCTTGCATATCTAACTTCTCTGCTGAGCGATTGACCTTTACTATTGATACTAGAGAAGGGCCGTTTCATGTTGATCGACATTTAATTTCTGGCCTTATGGATATTCAAGTAAATGATGATGGTGTTTATCCTAGTGCACTTGTTGAGAAAGTGTCAGAATCTGAAAAATGTATTGTAACTAGAGCTTTGTGCAATATGAATGCTCCATGGACTGTAAATAGAAATGCCCTTAAAACCAGATACTTGTTACCCAAATACAGTGTTTTGCATCGTATCTTCACTTCTAATTCGTATCCCCGCTCTGGAAACAAGACTGAGTTGACTCTGTTTATGGTTCGTATTTTGTACTCGATCATTACTGGTGCTAACATCTGTCTGCCCTCCTTGATTTGTTCCTCTATCATATAGATTCGTAGTAATCCTGGTCATGGTGATATTCCTTTTAGATATCTGTTAAATGTATTAGCCACTCTCATGTTAGTTGCTATGCCCGTCGGTGAGGCTTCTATCAGACACCTCATATTTAACAATTCCAACCTGAATAAGAAGAAGTTAGAGTTGGCTCATGGTCAAGTTGATATTAATGCGGGTGATGCTGAGATGGGTGTCGAAGGTGATGAGTTGCCGGCCGATGATATTGATATGGATGATATTTTTAATGAAATTGATTCTGATTCTGGAAATGATCTAGACTTTGAACCATCTGATTTCAATGCACGTCTTAGTGCACTAGAGGAAAAAGTAGAACAGATGAATGTTGGCCACAATCAACAATTTAAAAATATGTGCAAATATTTTAGGCGCTTATAGAAGAGCCTTCACCAAAGTGATCCTAACATGCCTATTCCATCATCTGGTTCCGATTGAGAATGTTTACTCTTTGGTCTGTAATAAGTTTATTATATTTCGGTCCTTAGTTATGTGGGTTACTGTCTTAAAACATCACTTGTTACTTCTTTTAATATGTACTCTGACTCACCTTGCAAACTTCTCTTGTTTTATTATTTACTTTGCACTTTTTATTATTCTATCTTTCTGAGTTGATATCTTTAATTCTGTCCTTCATGTCCTATCATATTTTGACAAAAAGGGGGAGAATGTGTGCATTCTATTTATGAGATATGATTGATATGATGTATACCTGATATGATATATATCTACTCAGAGGGAGTTGAGATGTATTAATTCAGGGGGAGTTGATTTTGCGTTGACGGGGGGAGTTGAGTTGTCTCAGTTAACAACTGGTGCATGATTCATTATTATATAATGTGATGCTTATCAACTGGTGCATGATTCGTTATTATATAATGTGATGCTTATCTTATTGAAGTATGAGATGTGTTTTGTCACAAATTTGATAAAGGGGGAGATTGTAAGTGCTATGATTTGATTCCTCTTTGATTGTCAAATTTTGTGTGTCAAAACGTCTCCGTATGTTGTGTGTTTGTATCTTGATAAATTTGTTCGAGACACCTCGTCAACACTTGAAGTCTAACTCAAAGAATTCTTCAAGCTTCATGATAATTCAAGCTACAATATGAAGAGAGAACTCCAGGTCAAGACTCAAGTTCAAGTGCAAGTTCAACATTCAAATCTAAATGCGAGACTCAAGTACAACTTAAAGTTATATTAAAGCTTCTGAAGTAGTCAAGCTAAATCGAGAAGAAATTAAGCTTCGTAAAGATCAAAGTCTAAACAAATGAAGTGTTCAAATGACCATACTTCATGTTCCAAGTTTGATAGACCATTAGATTGACCTTAGGGTAGGTCACTTTGGATACATAATCCAAATGAATAGTATTACATGATTTTTGTCTACTCTAAGACCAGTCTTAGACCCTGTTCAACCAGTCCTAGTACTGTCTCGACCAGTCTATGAAGTTCCAAGACAAGTCCTAAAATGGTTGCAATTTTTCGAATTTCTTGGTTCGGCTACGACCAGTCCTGGAGTCTGCTTAACCGGTCGTGAGATGGTCTCGACTCGACCTTCGGCCAGTCATAAAGCTTCGACTCAAATTCTAGCGACTAAACCAAGTGTCGCACGACCAGTCATAAAGGGGTATCGACCAGTCGTGGACTGCCTTCGACCAGTCTGGATTACCTACGACCGGTCGTGAAACGGTCTGACGCGATCGTGCTCAAAAATTCAAAAATCAGTTTATTTCAAGACCAGTTGTGGTGACCCTAGGACCAGTCAAAGACGAATTTCTTCTGTTATAAATAGCATACGAATTTCAGAGTTTTTCATTGAATATTAAGTGAATTCAAGGCTCCACACTGAGATAAGTTTGTGTTTAAGTTTTAAGCTATTTTGTGCATAATTTCTTTCTCTTCTTGATAGGTTATCTAATTTGATTTTGTTCCTGTATTCCAATCTAATTTGAAAAGAGGAATTGACATATTCCTTCTTATTGGAATCAAAATCAAATATAGCTACGCCTAACTGGTTTAAATCTAAAATCAATTAGAACTTAGAACCGTATTAAAGTGAGTTGTGGACATTAAACTTCTATATTCAACGTCTACTCCAATTGGTTCTTCTGGGCAGCTACAAGAGGAGAAATCCAGGTATTTTACAATTCTGTAAATTCCATTAGTTTTTGGTTTTTGTTTGGGATTCGCCAGAAAAATCTCAAATTGTGTGGTTATCTAAGGAGAGCCAGAAAACTCAGAAGTGTGGGTTTTTGGATTGTGTAAGCCCAAGTTAAAAAGACAATTATAAATGTTTTGGGTGAACCTGTGAAAACTTATTTGATAGTGAACGCTAATATCCCGTGTGTGAGGATATTAAGAGTGGAGTAGCATTCTGTATGGCTGTTGAAGAACAGTTGGTGTACACACTGACGAACCACTATAACTCTTTGTGTTATGGATTTAATGCTTGCTTAATTTTTATATCTTTTATCATTCAATTGTGTGGAATGTACATGTGGATGTGACTGTTGTAACAATTTACATTTCAAGCAAGTGTGGAGATTGTTGTAATAAATTAGATCTACATTTCTGCATTTAATTTCAATTCTCTGCTATTCATTTATCTTTATTAAAATTGAGTTCTTGATTCAAAAGAAGTTCTAGAAATAAGGTTATCCTACCATAAGCCCTTGTTTATTATAGTGTAAGGTTGTCCTTAGAACTGAATTTGTATCAATCTCTCAATACTTATGTATTAAGGTGATTTGATTTCAGCACTGATAATTGATTTATAATTGTAAGGCTATTGATTAATTTATTCCGCTGATTTTATTTTTAATCTGGCATAGTCCTATTCACCCACCCCCCCTTTAGGACATATAGCTTGGCCTTTTCAGAAATCGATATTCATATGTCAATGATATCGAGGCCGAGTCGATTGGATCGAGATTGGACATAATCTGTCCAACAAGCTTATTGGTAAATCTATAGTATTTATCGATCCCATCGACACTGCCTTCGATAGCATTGATTTGCAAATTCCAATGACATCGGTTGACCCTCGATCATATCTTAAAAACCTGGAATATTTCAAGTCAAGTCCCTCTCATTTTTCAAGTATCGATGGATCAAACCTATCATCAATGGAATCAGAGTTCGAAATCTGATGACATCGACAATTATTTTGATTCATCGACCAATTGGCAAAAGGTTTTAAAAGCGTATGACTTTGAGTGCGAGTCATCAAGCAGACCATCGATGCTATCGAGAGTATAGGCTCAATGATATTGAACTTAGTCATAAATGTGACCGTTTTATATCCGTTGGAACCTTTTGCCTATTTATAGAGGACTTTCTATTGTTGCTAGGAGAGAAAGTAGAGAGAGCTTTTGAGTGTTTAACCTTAGATCATATACCTAAAGCCCTTTCTCTAGGGAAATTCATCCTCTAATCCACCCTCACCATTGATATTCAATAGAGTGGATTGGGGAATGAACTTCCGCATTCAAGGATCCTCCAACTACTACCTTAATGGAAAATCATTAAGTTGGGATGCCTTGAATGCCTAGATGATTGAAACTACTCTATCTTCCTTATAGGAAAACCTTTAGAGAGTAAGATTCCATCATAACCTTGACTCAACCCGTCACCATATATCGGTACATCTTTTTGTGTTACGGATCAAGGGAGCAGAAGACTCTTCATCAACAAGGAGGAGGAGATCTTCAGCATTGTTCTTATTTGGACTCATTAACTTATTTGTAAGTATCTAGAGTCCAAGAGGACACTTGTGATCATTCCTTTGTAGGATTTGGTCTTAAGTGGTTCTCACCCTTTAAAGTCCTTAAGGAGGCCTCCGGCGGGAGTGTACATGGTGGGTGCGTTTTGTGGACCCTTGCTCTGTGGAGAGCATAAACATTTAGTTGAAGGTGAACCAGAAAAACCTTAGGTTTGAGGTCAACTGCTGTGAAACCTCGGGTTTGAGGTGAACCATGTAGAAACCTCCGGTAGGGTCTGATGGAAGATCCTTGGCCAGTGTGCCTAAAAGTGGGTGTGTTATGTTGACCCTTACTCATGAGAGCATAAACAGTTAGCCTCAGTGTAGGTTGTAAAGGTTGAAAGTGAACCTGATTTAAAACCATAGGTTTGAGGTGAACTGCTGTGAAACCTCCTTAGTGAAATCCGGTCCACTCAAGGGTTGAGTGCAGTTACCGGGAGTGGAGTAGACAAGTCATCGAACCACTAAAAATGATTGTGTTTGAAATTGCTATTCTTCTGATTGTATGATTTACTTTAATATTTTGCATATCTGAATATCTGAGATCACATCTCACACACTTACATAGTCATATCCATCATAAACTAGTTTGCATAGTGTTTACTTCTTAAACAGTTTGTGATTAGATCCTCTACTGAGCTTGGAAGCCAGTAGAGTTATTTTTGAGTAATCCTAATATGTGCTTATTGTTAGGATTAGTGTAATACGATTTAAAATAAATCATAAAAACTTTTAAAAGTCCTATTCACCCCCTCTAGGACATATTGGCATATTCCTTCTTTTACTAGTGCGGTCTTCACCGCCATTTCAGTCTTTTTAAAACAATCAGAAAGATGTAATTTTTCTAAAACTAGGTTTTTAAAATCTTCTTTTAACTTTAAAAAGTTTTCATTTTGAAGTTTAAGTTTTACAGCTATCTTACAACTTTTCCTGTATAGGGCATTATAGACATCTTGTAAATCTTCATCGTTTTCAGGGTCACTCCTCAGATTTTCATCATAAGTTGAATCACAACTCTCTGAGGAAGTTACTCTGACTAGAGTCATTAAGGCCTTGACCTCATTAGTAGATTCGGGTTCAGAATCATCTGACTTAGAAGAAGCTTCAGAGTAAGATGATTCATCCCATATGGCTAACATGTCTTTTCTCTTTGGCTTGTCCCTTTTTGGACACTTATTTGCCAAATGCCCGTATCATGGCAGTTTAAACATTGGCTGTCTTTAAGTGATTTCCAAAATTTAGATCTACCCTTTTTCTTCTCAGAGGGTTTTTGAAAACTAACTCTCTTTTTGCTTTTGAAAATTTTATAAAACTTCTTGGCTAATAGTGCCATATCATCCTCTGAATTTTCGCAATTAGAATTACTAGAATTATTTTGAGAAATACATTTAAATGACTTAAGGGCTATGGACTTACCTTTATGAGCCTTGAAATTTAACTTGTAAGTTTGTAAAGAACCAACAAGCTCTTCAACCTTGATATTATCCGTATCACGAAGTTTCTGAATGGCAGTGACCTTAGAATTGAACCTTTCAGGCAATGAGCACAGTATATTTGCACAAACTTTACTTTCTGGGATGCTATCTCTATGACCTCACATTGAGTTGACTATGTCATTCAATTTAGTATAGAAGTCCATGAAAGTTTCACTTTCTTCCATACATATTTCCTCAAACCTAGTGGTGAGGATTTGAAGTTTAGATTTCTTGACTATAGTCGTACCCTCAGGTGTCATTTCTAAGATATCCCAGGCTTGCTTTGCAGTATCACAAGATATAATTCTTTTGAATTCATCTAGTGATAGTGCACAAGTGATTACATTTAAAGCTTTAACATTGACACTACTCTCATTTTTCTGAAGAGTGGTCCATGAATAATAAGGTGTAACTTTAACAGATTTAGTTCCATCAGTGCCTATAACTTCAGATGTGGGTGGGTTCCATCTAGTCACTGTGGCTTGCCACACACTCTCATCGATGGACCTTAAAAAGATCCTCATCCTGGCTTTCTAATAAGCATAATTAGAGCCATCAAAAGGTGAAGGCCTAGTAATAGAGAGGCTATCAAAATTTGACATATTATAAGCTTGAGAACGGTTAGCTCAGGAAATGAATAAAAAAAAAATATCTATTAGGCTTTGATACCACTTGAAAAGGCTGAACTATAAGTCAGGGGGGGGGGGGGGGAGGTGAATAGGACTATGCTAAATTAAAAAATAAATGCGGAATACAAAGATATATAAAGATAGATATAACAAATAAAAGCACCATCAAATGCACAAGTCTTGAGGGGTTGATACAAATTGAGTTCTAAGGACAACCTTATACAAAAAACCAAGGTTTATGGTAGGACAACCTGATTTCTATAACTTTTGTAAGTATCAAAAACTCGAACTTAGAAAGAGACAAAGGAAATAAACTAAATTATTACAACATTCACCCAAAGTGCATAAAAGAAAATTACAACATTCACCACACATACATCACCATCAACATCAACCAAACACAAGGAATTATAGTGGTTCGTGTGTGTACACTAACTATTCGCTAACAGCCACACAACTACTGCACTCCCAATATCCACACCCACGGGATATTAGCTTTCACTAAGAAATAAGGTTTTCCAAGGTTCACCTTAAAACCTTCATAATTGTGTTTTTCAAATGGGCTTACACAATCATAAAAACCCCACAATTGAGTTTTTCTTGGCTGAATCTGACAAACCAAAATTGCAGAAAATGAAATTGTACTTATCTGAAGATTCTTCTTCTGATGTAGCATGGTAGAACCAATTCGATGTAGACATAGATGTTCAATGTCCAATCTCACAAATGAAAGGGTTCTAGGTCTAAATGATTTTTAAATTAAATTAACCTGGGGTTAGCTTGATTTGATTTTGATCTCAAAAGGGTAAATCACAATTCCCTATTAATAGAATAGAATTGAATAAATGAGATCTCAAAATCAAATACAAAAAGCTATAAAAGAATCTAGAATAAATAAGTAATAGCTTTACAATTACAGGGACTTATCTGTCAGATTGATGACTAGATTAGGCTTGGAATGAATGAAAAACTCTGAGATTCATCCTCTATTTATAGGTAAAAATTATGTTCCCTCTACTGGTCTAAGGGTCGGTTCGACTGGTCGAAGCACCAACCAATTTTCAAAATTTCTAGTGCGATAAGATAAACCCCTTACTCCATTGGTTGAGTAACTTGCTCGCTTGGTCGAGCAAGGCACTCGACTAGTCGAGTGGGACCAGAAAAGCTTGTTGGACTTTGAGTCGAGCACTGCACGACTGGTCGAGACTGTTCACTCGATTGGTCGAGCCATAATAATTTTTTATAAAAAATTCTCAACAAATCTTGGATTGGTCGAGAAACTTCTTGGATTGGCTGAGCTAGTTCTTGGACTAGTCGAATAAAGACTAGGACTACTCGAAGAAAGACTAATAAACTTCTACATTCACCCAAATTCAATATGCAACGAATAGGACCTAACCTATGGTCAATTTAGGGTCATTCATACATTGATTGTGAGTTTAAAACATCGAAACATCGATCGCTTTCGATTACTTGAAGTACATGAAGCTTGTCCTTGAAGTCTTGATCTTGAGCTAGACTTAAGGTAGTGATCTTGAACTTTAGCTTAAGCTTCGAACTTTTGTTCTTGTACTTGAGCTTGTAGTCTTGAACTTTGTTAACGCTCTTCAACTTTAATATATAGAAAAGTTCGACGATGACGTGGATAACTTAAAATGCATGAAGATGATCTTTCCAACTTATCAAAACACGATACAGATTCTAAATGGTTTGGCACAATAAAATTTGACAAATCCAGGTGTTGGATTTCCAATATAGCACTTACAATATGCACTCACAACGATGGATGAATGGTTGAATCGACGATCAGACAGTCCACCAACCTCATTTCCACCCCTAATCTCCTATAATCTTGTTTTCCTCTTCCCTCTTCCTCCTAATAACTTGATCTCTCCTAATTCTCTCTTAAGCTTTCTCTTTTTTCTTAAGCCATCTCCCTAATCTTCCTTTATTTTCTTTATTTCTCTCTTATTCCCTCCTTAATTTTCTCTAAACTTTTTCTTTCTCTCAATCTCTTTCTACTCTCTTGTTAGCAAATGGTAGAAATGAGAGGAAGTTAGGGGATTTTGTGGTAGAACTTTTAGGATATAGAGGGAATTAAAAGAAGATGGAGGGGTAGAATAGGGAGAGAAAGAATGAGAGAGGGATGACTAGGCATGGGTAAGGCATAGGTTGCATGATGGGAGGCATGAGTTGCTTTGACTAATGGGGAGATAGAATTGATGGGTTGATTAATGGATTGATGGATTGATTGGACAACATTGGAATTTATACAATTGGGGGCTGCGTGCATTACAGGGCCCACCTCATATTGTGCGAAAACTGCAACTTCTAATCTAGGATTGCAATGGGGTGTGCCACTTGGTGTTGGAATCGTAACACACGCACGGTCACTAGGGTACAATTATTGGGGTGTTACAGTACAGAAAATAGGGTCACAATCAAAACTCATCGATCTGGTCCGCCAGGAACATGTTGACATTGAAAAAGATCCATTAGATTCAGGAAGCATCCCTTCTTGTCCAGAGATCCATTAGCTTTAGCCGCTTAGCCATCCCTCCACTAAGGAGAGTCAGAGTGAGAGCGAGAGAGTCAAACCCTGGTCTAGACTAGCCTAGCCAGAGTCCAAGCCTCCAGAGCCACCTAAGTTCAAATATGAACCACTCGATCTAGCCTTGACATTCTACCATTCATCTAACCATTCAAGCTTCAATCAGTTTCATCAAATCAGAGCATTAACATCATATAACATTTATTCCCTTCTCAAACCCCTTGCTCCTTATATATATCAACATTACATCTACAATTCCTCATTTTCTCGCATCTAACTAGTAGGCGTATGCTATATAGCTAGCTGATACAATCAAATCAGGCCCACTAGAAACCTTAACCAGTTAGCTGTCATTTTATCATACGCATTAATACAACATTAAACATCCCATACATCACATTTCTACATATTGTGCACCATACACTCGATTGTTTTGAACGTATGCACTGCAGGTTGCCGATATAACCAGATCCTACCCATCAAAATTTCAAATCGATCGATCACTATTGTTATTACATTGCATTACATCTTTTGCATGTGAAAACTAATCTTATTCCTCAAAAGTTAGTTAGATCTGGTGAAGTAAAGACTGTACATCTGTTTGGGTAAAGTAGGTGCCTAAAACTATCCCTCTCTGTAGCCAGAGTTCCTTGCTTGGAATCTCTAGAACAAAAACCTACGAGTCATCTCAGGGTTGAGGATCTTCAGGTTCACAATCCTAATAATTTCTATGGGGTCTAATCCACTGTAGGATCATACTAATTGGTTAGCGGTGACTATGGTCAAATATAACACCTTTTCACTTCCAAACGAATGCCCTTAAGCGAGACAGACAACCTGTGGAAGAGAGAGTTGATCTCAAGAAATCCTCCCTCCACACACACCCACGTGATGAATGTAGCAGTATAGTTTTTGCATTAGATGTTCTATGCGGTAGAATCGGTACAAACGGGGCACATTGACATCATACAAACTACTTGGATGACAAGGCTATCCTCCAACCGAGCTTTGTTAAGCTTACACATGTGTGCAACAAAGCTCATTTACACGTCACACATACACCAGCGTGACACGGAATGTCCAAGATCCAATCCATCCTTCAGCACGACACCGCTATATTGATGCCCTATCTAATGAATCAGGCCGATCCACTTAGTCAGGTGGGCCATAGTTTTACAAAAAAGTATTCTACGAATCTGAAAAACTTGTTGAAGTTTTCTAGCACATCCATCGGTTTCCAGTATTGGGGCCCAAATGTTGAATGTACATGATCTTATTGTTTGGGAAACATGTATAACGAACCAACATGATGTATGAATTATATTTTGCATCTGGCACTTATGTGCCATGCTGGATACGAGCTTTATTGCACACGCATATGCACTACTAGCTAGTAAAGCTCGCTCCCTAGAATGCTAGAACCGAACGAGAATTGGCTGTGCTCCCAGCCACAGGAAGTTACTGTAGTAGTTGGTAGCTCTGTGGGCCCACAGAGATCCATGAAAAATCCAATCCTTCCATCAGTTTTGAAAGACTACAATATGACAGAATTCTAAAAAATTAGGCAGACTCAAAACTCACTTAGGTTATACAACACTTAATAGAGGGGATTAAATGTAACACCCCATACTTTTCAGTACTCGGGTGTTACCATAAAACTCTAAATCAATTTACACGTGTGTCGAATCACATGTAGCTTTCCTTACACATCAACATCCAGTGATCCTCAAATCATCCATCTTAACCGTCTACTACAACGTTCATTCGTATAACAAGTCATCCACCTGGTTGATTTTCAAAATAGTCCATCATTGCTTCAGAGATGTCTATTTTAGGATCTCGATCGCTTCAATAGATCAATTAAACCGTTCATCATCGATTGCAAGACCGAGATCTTAAGATCCACTGCTCATCAAGTATGTGGCATCTCCTTCAACGATCCAACACTAAATCATGAGAATCCAATTATTAGATGGTAGTGATGACTAATCAGAAACACCTAAACTAGTTTAGGACCCTTAGACCATTGTAAGTAATCCATCCGTTAATTTTAAAGATGGATCATCGCATCGTAGTTGGATCAATGTCAAACATCAAATGACCTAGTTACTAGAATCTGATCGTGACAAAATTTCACATAATGCTCTATTAGAATAATTAAAACATACATCGTCAGTTTTGGGACCCAACTAAGCAAATGACCAAGTTGGGACATCTAAAAATGCTAGTGATCAAGTTGGAAAATGATCCGACCATTAATCGCCAATGAGACTCATAAAATCAAGTTGTGGGGCCCACCTAAAGCTTTGGATCTTCTCATCTCCGATCAGATGACCTTGATTGGACCCTTCAAAACCAGATGGTAGGTGTGGATTTCACTACTCATCATAGTGGACCCCACTTTTGGGCAGTGTGGGTGCACAACGTGTGTGCACCGCGGTGCACCGGACCAGTATTCTCGGTCAAACATCTTTGACCCGAGCCAAACCGAAAAAAGGGCATTTTCTCATTCCTTTCTTTTGCTCGTTTTAGGTTGAACAGATAACGTCTATTGCGACGCTTATGGCCCACCATCAGGGGTCGCTTGGCTAATCTAAACCGTCCATTGGGATGGGAGGACAAATCTAACCAGAACCAAGGTGATTTCACATGTGGAAACTCACACACGTGAGAACACTTCCCAGCACAACAGAGGGGTGTGCGGTTGTTTTACTTCTGAAAATGGAAAATTCTGTTGCGCCTTCTGTTTTGCCAGGCTGGAGATCTGAGTGAGGAAGATTCCTTTGATCTCGGTCATCCATTTGACGAGATCTCAGTCATCCAACAACCCTTCACGTGGATTAGGTTTTCCTTAGCAAACCGAAAACCAAAAACCACGACCGGTTTGGCTGTGCCAACCATTTGCAAATACCTCTCATTAGCAGGAAACATCCAGGCCATTTATTTCTCATCCAACGAGCTAGGAGAGTCAGGGTTTCCATAAGAAGGATGCATAAATGCCTCTTTCTCGTCCATTGCAAAGAAACCTAGAAAATAACCACAGCTTTAAAGCTCCGAACCCACCACTCAAATGGGCCTGGAACTCTGAAAACCTTCTCCTACAAGCTTCCTAGGTTAGATTTAAAGTGTCTGGAAGCATCAACCCAAAGGAAATCAATACCATTTGAAATCTGGCATTATTAGAGCTCTTCTTCCTCCCCAAGCTACACCAGTCGTTGATCTCAACCTGATCATCAGTCGCACATCTAAGATGTCCATTCTATGGCCCATCTGATGGGTGTCTGATTCCTGTTAATTCCATCAAGATTAGACAACGTGTTGGAAACAATGAGTTCATAAAAAATGCACTGAAACTGGTTAAATGGGTTTATCCTAAGTCTGACTCGGCTTGAGCTGAGTCGATTTCGAATCCCTACTATTCAAAGAGCTCTTGGTGGTAACAGAGGAGCTGAGAATGAAGAAAGAGTCAATAGGAAGAGAGAGGCTGCATTGTGTGGTAGCAACTCGAACCAAGCTGAGTTTAGGGTGCACTAGCTCGCTGAACTGACCAGACTCCAGCAGGTTGCTAGTCATTTCGTTGTCGGTTCATGGAGTAAGGGAAGGGGCAGGAAGAAGGCAATGGGGAAAGAAAGGAAGGAAATATGAAGAGGAGGAAGAGAGGAAAAGAGAGAGAGAGTTGGGGTGGTGCAGATGCACCACGTTACTATTCAGCTGACCGAGTCGCTGACTCGGTTCAAGTTTAGGACAATACTGGTTCAGTCCAAGTTCTCCCAGGAAAGTGAGGAAGGAAAAAAAATAATAGAAAGAAGGAGAGTGGGTGTCATCCATCACGCCAATTCGGGCCGACTGAGTCACTGGACCCATGCATGGGCTGCTGAAGAGTCCAAACCGAGTTGGGCTTGCTCCAGGTCAACTGGATGTGCTGGCAAAAAGAAGAAGTAAAAGAGGGAAGAAGGGAGAAAGCAAGGAGGAGCAATGGGGCTTTGACTAGCCGAGTCAACTCGGCTGAAACTCGCCGGGTTGAGCTATTCAAGTTGGGAGCAAATCGAGCTTGTGGGTCGGCCAGAGTCGACGTATGTAAGTCAACCTTCTCTCCAATGTGGATAGTTTTTAATTATCCTTGGCATTACCATAGTTATCACAATTATTAAACCTAATTAGTCACTAGCATAGTACGTATACTAGTAATAGTTATTATAGGAGAAACAATCACTATTAGGTATTAGAATTTTATTCACCATTCTTAACTATTATCAATGATAGTAGAAGTGCACAAATTACAACCATCATAATGTTTACTATTACTATGATTAACTAATTTTAATACTATCGTTAATGTTAATAATTATGTTATGGTTACTAGATTAGCATGGTAATTAATTTTACATTATTAGCATACATATCCTAAAATATAAGCCTAGCACTAAATTCTAAGATAAAACCCTAATTCTGCATCAAAACCCTAAGTAATCTAAACCCTGTGTCAATACCTTGAACATAAATAGTGAGTTAAGTTTGGATCTAATGGTATGATTTCATAACTTATGATAGGATGCAAGTCTAAGGGCGTGCACACTTCCTAATAACATTAGAAGGCAAGTCGACAAAGAACGTGATGATTTCTTCCCCTTAAGCTTTCCATTTTTAAAATTAGTTTAAGTAATAATATTTATTAAGAATCACAATTGTTATCTCATAGCATGTGACCTCTTACACTAGTTATGAATTCTTAAGACATGATTTACATTTGATTTATAGTTGATAGTTGTGAACCATGAATACATGCGATAGTTACTTACATGATAACTCCCAATATAATCAATAGTTCACATCATGACCTATTGTGATTATTATGCTTAATATATGTCTGTCATGCTATAGCTATATGCTTTTACATGAATTGTTGTAAGTCACTTTTGGATCTATATTCACTACACTTACTGGTGGGTAAGCCCTCTTGTGTATGTTAACCCATGCTGATGATGTAATGAGATAGATTGTGGTAAGAAATGAACCCGCGATTGGAGGTTATATGGGACATGGAACATTAATGTGGGTTTCACAATCCATAAGTCATATGACTTGAGCGGCTTAGAAATGACATCTTTAACTACTCTGATTTAACCTTACTTGACCCCTTCGTCATCTCGATTTAATTATCCTAGTACCCTTTTACTACTACGATTTAACATCTGTCCCATATTTTGATGATTGCCTTGTGTGCCTTCAATGGCCTATAACCATATGATGGTAATCCCTACTTATTGAATTCAATTGGCCACTAGTCGACGAGCATCCATTAAACATCCTAAGATGGAAAAACCTCATGAGTTAGGGATGGTGGTCATGGGACATTATGCCTGAGCTGTCGACCTACGCTAGATGACGAGCCTCCGTAGTGACCATTGAGTTACTTAAATTGGCTGGTTATAATTGAAATAATAATGATTTGGCTAATCATGCATTTTTAGCATATTGGCGATGATGGGTGCTAATTTTAGATGATGTAGCACGTGCCCTTAGGATTAGTGGGGTATTGTTTCGTTAGCTCCCAAACCATCGACCATCGACTATCGACCTACGTATGTGATATGTACGATGACTTGTTCGCTATATTGTACGAGATATGCTACGCTGGTGACCAGTCTTATGCATGGGTGACGAGCCCAAGTTCGACTGGATGAGCATCCCCAGGCTGATGTGCATTTATGCATCCATGCATTTAAAAAGATTACATCATGTATTGTTTTGAATGCCTTATTGTTTTTTACTATGGTTAGCTAAGGTAGCGGTGTGTAATCTTAAGGGGAATTCACATTGAGTTGTCCACTCATCCATCAAATATATAGTCATTCAGGTAGCACAGGTGGCTTAAGTGACATTCAGGTTCAGACTTGATGAGGAGTAGGGTACAAGTGCCAGGGACGCATGGCTATATTTGTCAAGAGGAGCTGCACGATCTTATGGCTCAAATTTATATGCATTTTATTACTCTCTTATATAGATTATGAAATTCTTGTATTTGTTAATATCGAGACATTGGTATGTCTAAGTCATTATGAGCAGCCTCTTGTACATTCTAAATGTAAATGTAAATTTTTCTTTATGTTGATATGTCCATTATATGGTAAACTGCTAACTCTAAAAGATAAAGATATATATATATATATATAATTTGGCTCTCTATAAGTTAACACTTGAGTTTTCGGGAAATGAGTCATATACTCAGGTCCTGAAAACTCGGGGCGTTACATTAAACGCCTTCCATTGGAAACTTTTTGGTTGTGACAGAAGTTTTGTATCAACATGATATTTGTGCCTATAGTTTATTTGAGTGGTATTAACCTCACGAACGGTTAGGATGGCATATGAACATCATAGGTGTGAGATTACGACTTCTCATATAAGTGGGTCCCATCATAAACATGGCCTGTCTGATAGGTCAAACCCGTATATTCATGATTTGGGTCACGTGCCTATTAGAGAAACATGTCCTGAATGAAAAGAGGGGTAAAAACATGCTTACTCAATAAAAACATGCATATATATTAATGGCCAGACTGAATTTTGTCGAAGGCATGATGACAATGAAACTTATCTTGAGTGGCCATATATTAAACTCATGTGCGCCCACAGATTGTCTCTTGAATATCTTCTAGCATGAATGACCATGAATTATAGTGGTATTTCTTAGTTATTAATTATAACCCATCCATCGATCCTTCATGGTTTTTCTTTTTTTCTTTCTTTTTTTTTTTCAATGGAAGTGGAAAGGTAATGATTTGGAACTATTGAGATTATACCATGTACGACCTTTATATGGTGGCCCCACATAATCATGGCTATATAATGTGATTGGTTGATTTGATGAGTATACTGATGGGTCCTGCTATATGCATGGTTGTTAGAGATAGGTATCCACAACATTTGGATAGATATGGAACTCTCAACCGTGTCAGATTCTCTATAGAAGAAAAAGTTGTGATGGGTTCAACTTCTTCCCACCCTCATTTATATTTTTATGGTCTTGGTCCCCTTAGTAACACATATGAAACCAGAGTCCTATTGAAATGGTTTCATTAGGTGTATACGGTGAAGAAGATTGAGCTAATTTCTTATACAAAACACTAATAGTTTTCCAAGGTACAATCATTTGATTTATGATTATAATCTAGCAGTTCTTCATCATTGATGCATAGACGGTCCATTAATTCCACATTTAATCTAACAGTTGGTGTCGATGCAGTTTTTCAGCCAACCCTCCACGGTTGACCCTCCTACACCTGCACAGGTGTAAAAGAGAAACAAAGGAGACCTTGGCTAGTGCAGGGGGCTCTGATTCCTAAATCAAGAACGGGGTCTTTTTTTTGTAGGGCAAGGTCTCCAAAAAATAGACACTAGTCAAGTGCTAGGGTAAGAATGAGCATATATTTGATGGTTGGAGATACCTCTATATATACGGAAGGGAGTCCAATTGCACGAGGAAACTTCCTAATATCTTAAAGATCCATTCAGATCCGGTACCTTTGCGAGATTACCAACTTCCGAAGTTATCGGGATCTGATCTTATCCCTTGAAGATCTGGCGAGAGATCCTCCAGATTTTAGGAGATTCCTTGAATCTCTAGCTTAGATTTAGGTCAGGATTTCAGGGGATCTCATCTCTCGCCATATTAGCATTCACCATCTTCAGGGGATAAGATCTTCCAGATTTTAGGAGATTCCTTGAATCTCTAGCTTAGATAAGATCTGGCGAGAGATCTCCCATAGGCGGGTGACGACTTGTGAATAAGCGACTCCGATCTCCTTGACATATTAGCATTCACCATCTTCAACTAATGGTTGGGTCAAAGGATCCGTGTTTCCTTCAACTGGGTGCTAATAGTCCTTAACCTTGTCAAGGGACATCGTCGACCTATAACCGAATGTTGGCCGATCTATGGTTGTCCAATAGCCGAGCTATGACTGAGCTATGGCAGTATAGTAACCATTTTGGGGTCGATCCATGGTTGACTTATATTCGACCTATGACCAATTTATGTTTGTCCAATAGCTGAGTTATGACTGATCTATGGTCGATTTGTAATTGACCTATTAGATCAGAACACGACTTATTCGAATAGGCTCGTAGTTGTGTTCTTTGAGTCTCCTTACAGTTGCATTGACGTCCTTGAAGGTTGGCTCGTTTATGAACATAGACACCTTATCCAGTTTGGGTTTTATTGGGCCCGTGCTGGTTAAGTAGATTTGGTCTATTCCATAAGCCGACTTATCAACCTGTCAATTTTTCCCCCAATAGTGAGCCTCCTTTACTTTTCAAGCCGATCAACAAAGGTTTGGAAAGTAAGCTAGCCGTAGTTAGGTCGGGTTATGTGTGGACTAGGTAGAATTGTATTGTCATAAATGCCAAGTATGGCGGCCAAGACAATAGTCGAAGTGTGTCATTCCGTAATCATGACATGTCATTTCGTGGCTCGAGGTCCCATGGGGTGCCAAGTCGTCTTTTCGATGACGGACCATTGAGGTCGTGACACTTGGCATCGTACTCAATGTTAGGGTCGAGCAGCGTATGGGGATGCGCCACATGTCGAGTTGGGGTAGTCGAGGGGACGTCTTACGGAGCCACATTGATAGACGCCTTTAATGATTGCCACGTGGCATTGCTATATAAGGGAAGCCCTAATCCATAAGGTCTTTCCATTTGCATTTCTGTTTCTTTCCCCCTTCATCTCCTTGTTCCTCTTTGGATGATTTTCGATGTCCATTCTCTTTTGCAATTAGGTCGGAGACTTGCCTGTTCCCTCTTTGGTGAGCTCCATCTCCCCCTCCTTTTGTTTTTCTATTTTCGAGTAATTTTACTTGTAAGAATCCCCATGTCAAGCTCATTGTGCTTATGGGAAGGGGCCTCTATTGGCGATAGTGGGGCAAGTAGTCACCTTAGGGTAATGTCAAACCCACCATCGCCGCCGGTGATGATGGAGGATGTTGACTTCCGGTCGTGGTCTTCGCGGGTATTGGAGTGGTCTCCAGCATAGAGGCCGACTCCCGTGGCTAGGGCGTTGAATCTGTCCCTAGCACAGAGGCCAACACCGGTGCCTAGGGCACCAAGTATATCTTTGGCTAAGGAGTAGGTGGTTTTGGGGTGCGATCCTTCCGGCGAAGTTGATCCGAAAGAGCCCGATGATGAGGGTTCTAGGGGGATGGTACCCTCGACCCTACCTGAGGAGGAGTTAGTCCGGATCAGGCTCGGATATCACATCCCCGAGTCTATAGTTCTCTGGCTTCCTTCGTCGGACGAGCTTCCGGACCGACCATTAGAGGGGGTTGTTGTGATCTTCCAGGTTGTGCTTAAGTGCAGCCAATGACTTCCTTTACAGGGAGTAGTCAAGCATCTGCTGGCTCGCCTAGGCTTAGTCGTGGGACAAATGAACCTGAATGGGTGTAAGGCCTTGTTCAGTTGTGCGGTCCTGTGGGCCGAGCTAAAGTAGCCCAAATTCTCTATGGACTAGTTCCTCCACCTGTACCAGTTAAAGCCGAACAAACTTCAGCCCAGCTGGTACTACTTCTCTGCTTGGTGGAACACTGGTGGGGCCCTTATAACCAACCCTTTGGCCTCCAATAAAAATTAGAGGGACAAATGGTTTTGGCCCTCTGGTGCTGGGAGACGGCCGAGCCAGAATCAACTTAGCCCCTTGTTCCCCAAGTTTTTTCCGACCCAGGTTAGTGTTTTTGTTGTAGTAGTTGTTCTTTAGTTGATTGATTTTCACTGACAGCTGACCTTTATTACATGTGTTTTTTGTTGTAGTCATACCCATGCAACCTCCGTTGCTCAGCAACAAATCACTAGCTCAGATTAGGGACTTGCGGGCCCTTGATGAGAAGAAAAGGTCTTGGAGAGTTCTTCTCCACCTCAAGCTACTCCTGAAGTCGGGCTTGGACTCCGCGCTTACTGGTAAGAACTTGGGTAAGGTCTTTAGTCGAGCTTTAAAACTTAAAACTTTCTTAAGAACTTTTTTGACGTATTATTCTTGTGTGTTGACGCAAAGATGCCTGAAGCTCGGCCCCTCATTCGTCCTCCCTCCAAGGTTCGTGCGACCCCTCGAGATGAGTTGGCAGCGCCGAAGAAGAAGAATCAGAAGACTTCCTTTAGGACTAAGGGGAAGGTCGTCCCTTCTTGCCCGGTTGTCTTTGAGGTCGAGGGAGAGAGCATGGAGGTGGAGACCTCCTCTGGAGTAGCGAGAACGGTCGTTCCAAAAAGCATCGCCCCCGCGAAGATCAAAGGGGCTTATGAGCTTCCTGCCGAGGCTCGATCTTCAAGGATGGAGGAGGCCGAATAGAGGTGAGGGAGTCTTCGCCGGACTGTGGAGGAGATCCTTCCATGGGCAGACCATCATACGGTCGAGGAGGAGTACATAAGCTTGTTTAACTCTCCCATGGAAACAACTCTTGGGCACGTATCGATGACCTTTCTTAGAGTAAGTACATCATCTGAAGTTGATTTAAATTCTGTTTCTTGTTGCTCATCTTCACTTTTTTTCTTTTCTCTGTAGTTCACCTCGTGTGTATTGAAGTCACGCGCCGAGCTTGGTTAAATGCGTGATTGGGCGGATGAGGCCGAGCAAAAGGTGGTCAGTTGGAGGCTCGGGCTTCGATTGTTAAAGCCAAGCTGAAGACTACGAAGATGACTCTTGAAGCGTCTTTCGCCACGAAGGCCAAGATAATTGCGAGGTTAGAGGAAGCTAAGGGTTGGCATGATGAGTGCCATGCTCAGGTCATTGAGACCGAGGCGAAGCTGGAGAAGCTGAGGAGGGAGACCAAGGTTGTGATCCCCCTGACTCAGAAGGAAGCTGTCGAAGAGTTCGAATTGTCTCAGGCATTCCTTGATGAGTGGAATAACCTCTTTTGTCAAGGTTACGCTGAGTGCATGAAGGCGATGAAGGAGACCTTTTTAGAGCTTTATGTCTCCACTTTTAATGACCTGGAGTCGAGTTCCGATGGGTAGGGAGACAAGGCAGCTCCCAGCTCGTCTTCTTTTATAGAGAAATATTTTCTTCATCCTGCTCTACCTTTCCCTTTTTCAGCTTTAAGCACTTCAAGTGCTGCTCGCCTATGCCTTTTTTAGCTTCAGTCATTTGTGGATCGAGGTACATATATTTTTCTGAGATGTAACCTATGTAATCATGCCTTTTAGAATTTATCAATAGAAATACTCCTTTTTGAATTCTATATTTTTGAGCTAAGTAGATCGTCTTTTACTTCATATGAGTAGGTCGGACTGAGCCTAAGTCGTAACTCGGGCATCAGTCGGATATTGCCCATGGAATTGCCAAAACTTGTCCAAACCAGTTAGTTCGGACATAGTTCGGTCGTTGATTGGATCAAGATCGCTCATTAGTCAGATCTTGGTTGGTTATTGATTGGATCAAGATTCCTCATTAGTCAGATCTTAGTTGGGAATTGATCAGATAACGGGCTAACACTTTATTAATGTAATTTAGAGTTGAATAATACATAATGAATGTCGTACTGACTTAACTCAAGGGTAATAGATCTTCAAATGCTTGGTGTTCCATGGGTGAGGGAACAGTTTTCCAGTTATGCCCTCTAGTTGATATAAACCAGGTCGGCTTGTGCTTGATATCACATAGGGTCCTTCCCAGTTCGAACCTAAGGTTCCTGACCCTATCTCCTTGGTATTCTGGAACGTCTTCCAAAGAACTAAATCTCTGACTCGAAACCTTCTAACCTTGACCCGTACATTATAGAAGAGTGATACCTGCTGTTAGTGAATAATGGTTCGAGTCTGAGCTTGTTCCCTTTGTTCCTCGAGGAGGTCGAGACTGAGGGCCATAAGCTTGGTATTGGCTTGTTCGTTGAATGAGTCTGTCCGGACTGTATGTAGTCCAATCTCTACAAGAGTGATTGCCTCTACTCCATATGCTAAAGCAAAAGGGCTTTCCCCGGTAGATGTTTGGGAAGTAGTTCGATAGGCCCAAAGAACTTTAGGGAGTTCTTCAGTTCAAGCTCCTTTAACATTCTCGAGCTTGGTACGAAGATGATGCTTAATGATCTTGTTGACTACCTCGACCTGTCCATTCACTTCTGGATGTCGTGGCGGCGAGTAGACGTTACGAATTATGAGGTTCTTGTACATCTCCTAATATTATTTGTTATCGAATTGTTTCCTGTTATCGAAGATGATAGTCCGAGGGATCCCAAACCTGCATATGATATTCTTCCAAATGAAGTCTATGATCTTTTGCTCGGTTATCTTTGCTAATGGTTTTGCTTCTGCCCACTTGGTGAAATAGTCTACGGCCACAACGACGAACTTGGTCTGACCTTTACCCATGGGGAGAGGACCGATAATATTGATCCCCCACTAAGAAAACAGCCATGGCCCAGCCATAGGAGTGAGCTCTTCTGGTTGTTGCCGAGGTATATTTGCGAATATCTGACACTTGTCGCATCTCTGGACAAGCTTCTGTGCATTATTCTGGATGGTCGACCAGTAACCAGAGTGGTTTCAGCAGATTCCTTCGTGGATTTCCCTTATGACATACTCTACTTCTTCTGGTTAGACGCACCTCAGGTAAGGAAGGTATAATCATTTCTTATAAAGTATACCGTTGAGTATGGTATATTGGGTAGCTTTAATCTTCATTCACCGTGCTTCCGTTCGATCCTCGGGTAGCTCGTCGCTCTCAAGGTATTTGATGATCGGGTTCATCCAGGTTGATTCTGAGCTGATTGGAAGCACGACCATAAGCTTGGTTTCATCAATGCTTAGTTTGGCTAGGAGTTCGATCAGGATGGACTTCAGGATTTCATCCTCATCTACTGTAGTGAGCTTTGCCAACATGTCATCTTTTGAATTCTCGGCCTATGGAATCAAGGCAACGATACATTTCTGAAAATTGTCGATCAATTCTTTGGCTCTTCAGAGCTAGGCTTTCGTGTGTTCTTTCTTGGCTTGATAGGCATCAACTATTTGGTTGACGACCAAATGTGAGTCACTGAAGACTTTGAGATGTTGAGCCCCCATGTTTGCTTTTAATTTGAGTCCGACGAGCAAGGCCTCGTATTCCGCTATATTGTTGTAGGTTTGAAATCCAAATCTTACGGCATACTGTATGCACGTATGGTCAGGAGTCTCTACGTCTATCCCGGTCCTGCTTGCCTTAAAATTGGATGATCCATCAATATAGAGCGTCCACTTGGGTGGGTCAGGGATGACCTAGGAGTTGGACTGTTTAATGATGTTTGGGGCGAGTTCTGGCTTGGGTAGGTCAGTTGTAGATCAGTCCTTGTTCGGATCTGGCTCGAGGGAACAAGTTAGCTCGACAATAGGTAGGCCACTGCCTGACCCTTCATTGTGGCCCATGGCTGGTATTTGATATTGAACTCACTTAATTCAATTGCCCACTTAGTTAGCCAACCCGAAGCTTCAGGTTTTTGGAGGACTTGACGTAGTGGTTGGTCGGTTAGAATAATGATAGTGTGAGTTTAAAAATATGGCCACAGACGTCGGGAAGAGATAACCAAAGCCAGATCCAACTTTTCCAACGTGGGATATCTCGTCTCTACAAGGACTGTAAGACCCGTATCCTAGACCGTACCATTCCGTAGACTTCCGCAGTCTTTCCGGTCAAATTTCGGTAACCTTCGACCCTCAGCCGGTATTTACGCGAGACCCTGATTCACACGTCGTCAACCTGAGCCGACTCAACCTGAGACTTGTACCCTTGTGACCACATCGTCATCGCGGTTCCAATGCCGCATCTCGCGCACCGATCCAATACTCTGGCCAGGAGATGTGGGCCAGCGTTCGGTGCGAGGAAAACACTACGCATGCGAATTCCGAGAGAATCTCTACAATATGTCACCTCAATCAATCAATCAATCAATCCCATCATATCAAGTACATGTCAAGTACACATCACCTCTCACCCTTCCCTAAGCAACCCCTAAAGTCAAAAGTTTCTTACAAGCCCATACCCTTTCTTACATAATCTACCACAAAAGTAAAAAAAGGCTCTTACACCCATCGCCTATCACTCACCACATCAACACATCCATCACTCATTTATCTCTCTCCCTTTACAACCCTCTCTCTCTCTCTCATTTTCAAACTACTTTCCCAAGCAAGAGAAAGCCTCACACGTCTAAGCATTTTCCTAAAACCTCCATGAGAAAACTTTTTGTATTTTCTACCCTCTCATCTTCCATCTTAACCATCTAAACCCCATCTCTTCCGTTGAAGTTGAAGCTTAGGCTACTACCTTCCCTTCGAACCAAGAAGGAGTGGACGGTGGGTGATCTTGATCCCACATTTGCATTTTTTTTTGTGATTAAAGGGCCACATGTAGTGGGACCCTCCTTGATGTATGCTTATATTGAAGAGGGGCCCGTAGTGGTGGGGCCCCTCGATATTGCCGATGTCTCCCTCCCTCTCTCTCTCTCTCTTTCTATGATCTTGGCCACCTATGATGTGTGTATTTCATCCATGCCATCTACTGGTGGACCCCATCTATGTGGGACACACCATGATGTTTGTATGTCATCCCAACCGTTTATAGAGAGCCTACCTTGAGGTGGCTACCAGTGAAGTGTGATCTGAAGTGGGCCCACCCAGTCCCATGGCACAGGTGGAGACCGAGTGAAAGATGCCTCATTTCAACACTTGAGGTCCTGGTACTGATCCCTGTGAAGGTGGCTAATATGGTGTATGTGTGCTGTAAGGGGGTGTGCTAACCAGAGAAGTGTGGAGTGACATGGGGTCCACGGCCCCTATCGACACCATCCATCCTTTTTAATAGGGTCCACCATGGTGTATGTGCCTCCTTCAGACCGTCCACCGTCCAAAACGGTGGGATCCACGTTCGTGTGGGGCCCTCCTTAGTGCGTGTGCACCTCTAGCTACATAGCTCAACTGACAAACTGAGTGAAAGATACCTCGTTGCAGCATTGAGGTCTTGATCTTGGATTCGCTAGTAGGGAGTGGCTAACTGTGGTGTGATTGGACAGTGCGTCCGTGGGACCCACCCCATCCATGCCGTCCATCCATTTTGGCAGGCCACACCATCACGTGTGGTGTCCACCATCCATAAATGGTGGGACCCACCCCCTCATGTGGGGCCCTCCCTGATGTATGTCACTGTCCAGGCCCTGGACGGCTTGGACGTTAGACATATATCTATATATTTTATATTATATATATTATATATTATATTATATTATATATATGATATACTATATTTTATAATATATATTATACACTATATAGGCTGTTGGGGTGGGCCCCACGTGGGACCCACCTCTGCTTTGTTACAGAGATGATAAAGGAAAAGAAAAAAAGAGAGAGAGCAGTCACGTGCTCTCTCTCTCTCTCTCTTTTAGACGTCCAGAGCCTTGTGTGTCCCATCATGACACACGTGTGTTTTGACGGTGAGACCCACCCTAGATGTATGTGTTTCATCCCCCTGGCATGGGCCCAATGATGTATGCGTTTTATCTACACCGTTCACTGTTTGAACGGTGGGGCCTACCATGATGCATATATTGGGTCCAAACCATCCAACCATATTGAGATATCATTTTATGGCGTGAGCCAAGGAGAGGGTCAAATCTAAAGTTCAAGTGGGCCCCCACCATTTAAATATTGGACCGTGACATCTATAGTTCAAACTTCTAAGGGCCATGGTAGTTCTCAATTAAGTTGATATTGTTTTCACCTCATTCATCTCTATGTTAACTTATGAATAGGTCGAATCTCAAATATACATAAGGGTGGGCCCGATTGGATACACATGGGGCCCATCGGTGCGGCCTATTTGATGTACATGAAGCCCGTTGGTGCAGCCCACTTAATGTGACCCATGTGATGTGGCCCGCTTGACATAAGAGGCCCATTAAGATGTATTTGAGGCCCTGGTGCGAGGCCCACCTGTTGTGTATTCGAGGCCCGATGTGATGTATGTTGGCCCATATGACGAGACCTACGTAACATAAATGAGGTCCATCATGATTGTACGTGAGGCCATCGGCCCATTATATGTTTAGCCGTACGTAGGCCATCCTTGGGATCAATGTTGGTTTGACATCCACATTGATGAGCAATGATGGTTAGACATCCTCATTGTGACCTTCCCTTAGGCCTTGTTAGGCCCATTCTCTTTATGGGTTAATCCAAATAAGTGGGTCCCATTCGCCGTATGTGATTGATCGATTTCGGCTATCACTTCCGATTACTGATTCCGCTTTCTGATTTCGATTGTCGGTGCTAATTGACGAGGCTGACTCCAACATCGATGCTGACTCCAAGACCGATTATCGACCCTGATTAGTGGTGCTGATTACCGATGCTAATAATCGGTGCCAATTTTTGGGGCCGACGTCGATATCAACCCTTATAAGCAGTGACGGTTACCAATGTTGATAATCGATGGCGGTTTTTAAGGCCGACACCGATTATCGATACCAATTACGAGTGTGTGACAACATAATATCATAATACATGTCCGTACGTATCATCTGCATGCTTGTGATGAGATGAGTAATTGATCATAGCACCTGTCTTGGAGTAGATTGTTTATAGGCTCCTTGATAGGCAGAGTTGTCATACATGAGCGCGCGATACACGCAAGATTGCTACATGACTAGATTGCGTGATTCATGTATATTGCATCGTGTGACATGTGTACTGTACGTCCTAGCGACATCAAGGTCATAGCTACCACAGGCATATCGTGGTTGACAGGATTGGATACCGAAAATCTTATTCTACATGGGATGTTATAGATATCCCTGGGTGAAAGTCCCTAAACCTTTATAGTACCAAGAGGTTGATCCAATGTTTAGACCGAGTTGTGCATGAGCACCGAGTGCCGATTACTAGACGGTCTTGCTTTCCACTATGTCGTGGTTGGTTGGAAGGGGGTGCGGCCTTACCCGCCCGAGAGGAGGGGGCAAAGCTAGGCTAAGTTTGACCAACTTGAGGAATGGGTCCGCTATCGACGAGTCGAGCCTGATATTAACAGGCGGATAGTGAGGTCTCTTCCACTTACCTTATTGCACGCGATGGGGCGACAATCTGGTTTGGAGAGTACTAAACCCTGGTGGTATTCCAGATTTGAGCCGTATTGATATGTGGACTTAGATGAGGATTTGAATGCTTGAGTTGTATCTCGCATTGCATGGCCTTGGTATGGCCAACATCATTCATGCCTTGCATCGCATAGCTTTAGTACGGCTAGTGGTATTCATGGATTCATCAGCATGTTCCGCATTACTTTGATACTGCATAACTGCATTACTACTTGGCGCACATACTTTCACCACCTTCTAAGCTTCTATAAGCTTATGCACGACCGTTGCGTGCAGGTAATGTTGGACCGTAGCAGCGCTGAGGCAGGAGCGCATAGCAGATCATCTTGGAGCTTTTGTCCATTATCATTGTATTTCCCTTTATGCTCCTTGTACTTATAAAGTTTTTGATCATAGTGGAAATGTGATAAAGTTTTTTGTTGTTGTTTATGGGTTATACCTTTGGTTATGCTTATTACAAATTAAATTGACACTGAAAATCCTCCTCGTAGCATCCCCGGATCGAAAACTGGCGAATGGGCGCTGGGAGCCGAGAATGGGGTACTACGGAGGCTGTCGGCGTCGGATTCGGTGATCGGGAATTTTGTGAGCCCGATTTTCGAGTTTGGGGCATGATAGAGACTAGAGCTTTGTTGACGTAATAGACTGGGAATTATTTTCCCTCATGCTCTCTAATCAATGCTGAGCTAACTGCTGCATTGGATACGGCCAAGTATAGCAATAGAGTTTCTCCTTGCTCACGTTTGGAGAGCAAGGGTGGCGATCTTAGGTATTGTTTAAGCTGCTGGAAGGCTGCCTTGCATTATTCAGTCCAATTTACTATCTTCTTCCCTTCAACTATTTGAAGAATGGGAGACACTTATCTGTAGCTCGGGACACAAAGCGGTTGAGGGCTGTTATTCTTCCAGTGAGCCTCTTTATGTCTTTGATCGTCTTTGGTGACTGCTTGTTAAGGAAGACCTTAATTTATTTTGGATTTGTCTCGATCCCTTGCTGGCTGACCAAAAAACTGAGTAATTTCCCCGAGCTAACATCAAAAACGCACTTGCTCGGAGTTAATTTCATTCAGTATTTACGAAGGATGAGGAACATTTCCTCTAAGTCGGTTATATGGTCTGTAGCTATGATACTCTTGACGAGCATATCATCAATATAGACCTCCATAGTCCACCCTATTTGGCAGGCGAATATTTTATTAACCAACTGCTAATAGGTCGTTCTTACATTTTTCAAATTGAAGGACATCACATGGTATCAATAAAGACCTTTATCAGTGACAAAGGTAGTCTTAGATTTATCATTAGAGTGCATTACAATCTGATTGTACCCTAAATATGCATCTCTAAAACTAAGCAATTCATGTCCCGCTGTACTGTTGACCAACTGATTGATTATGGGAAGGGGGAAGCTATCTTTAGGGGTTGTTTAGGTCTGTGTAGTCCACACAGACCCGCCACTTCCTGTTAGCCTTCTTGACTAGTACGATGTTGGCTACCCAATCCGGGTAGTAGATTTTTTTAATGAAACTGGCTTTGAGGAGTTTTTCGACCTCTTCTTCAATCATGGCATACCTCTCAAAGCCAAGAGCACGTCGCTTCTATCAGATTGTTCGGGAAGATGGATCGATGTTTAGTTGATGCGTGATGATGGCAGGGTTGATTCCAGGCATGTCTTCGTGGGACCACACAAAGATGTCAGCATAGTATTGGAGGAGGGCTATCATCTTGTCATGTAGTGGTGATGTCAAAGACAATCCAATTTAGACAGTCCTATATGGGTTGGACTCGCCCAGTGGGATTGGAGTGAGGTCTTTCATGGGTTGACCTCTCTCTTAAGACTCTTCGCGTGTATCCAGGGATTCAATGGTCATTGCTTAACGCGGCGCCTTCAGTGCCATCGCGTAACATTGCTGAGCGTCATGTTGATCACCTTTAATGGTCTTGACACCTTACTCGGTTGGGATTTCATAGTCAAGTGGTAAGTTGATACCACTGCTCACAGGAGGTTCAAAGATGGTCGTCCAAGGATGGCATTGTAGACAGATGGTTAGTCGACCACAAGGAAGTCGACCATCACAGTGGTTTGATTCTGTCCATCCCTAGCCGAGAGGGGGAGCTGGATGGCTCCTTCAGGCATGACCTGTCCACCTGAAAAATCGAGTAACAGAGTATTGACAGATCGGAGTAGAGACCGACCAACTCCCATTTTGTCAAAGGCTTGGACAAAGAGCACATCGGCTGATGATCCTGTGTCGAGAAGGATTCAAAATACTTTTCAGTTGGCGATGGTTAGAGTGATCACCAGTACATCGTCATGAGGGAGGTGGATACCTCGGCCGTCTTCTTTAGTGGAGGCTATGTTGTATATTTCCACCTTTTGCTCTTTAGAAGGTCGATCAAGGAAAATAACTTCTTCCTTCGGACGACTAATACTACTAGCCTGTGCTTTCTGAGCATTATTCGAGTCGCCTCTACCTTTGTGGCCTCCAAACATGGTGCGAATTTCTCCAGTTGGATGATTATTGATCGGTTGTTCCTCAGGGGCCTTGATCTGATATCTTTTGTTGTTGACGTAATCCCCGAGATGACCATCGCGAATGAGTGCCTCGATTTCTTGCTTGAGGTCGAAGCAGTCACTCATATTGTGACCATGATCCCGGTGGAAGAAATAGTATTTGTTCTTTCTTCTTTTCTTGGGGTTAAACTTCAACTTATTCGGCTAACGAAGAGGATGTTTATCCTTAATTTCCATCAGGACTTGTTCCGACATCTTATTGAGAGGAGTGTAAGTTTTGAACTAACTGTCGGGCCGTTTGATCAACTTGCGGTCGTCTTGAGATCGGTTGTCTTTTCTCTTCTTGTTCATATTGGTCGAGTTAGGCTCGGCCTTCGCTTGCTCTTTAATCAGAGGATTCTTGCTTTAGGCAGCGTCTCGTAAGATCTGAGATTCTTCGGCGTTGGCATATTTTTGCAATCGATTCAAAAACTTAACCATCATGGCAGGGGGGTTCTTGTCTAGAGAAAAGAGGAATGGTTTATCTCTCAGCCCGCTCATGATAGCGTTTATGGTAGTTTCGTCTGAATGCTTCCGAACTTGTAGTGCTTCTAGGTTCAAGCACTTAATGTAGTCTTTTAGAAGTTCCTCTTTCTGAATCAAGTGCAAAAGATGGGCATGTGCTTTGGATGAAGTTCGTGACGAAGGCTTAATTGAGCTTCGAGAATGAACTAATGGACCTGGACTTTAGCTGTTTGAACCATAACCAAGCAGCCTCGACTAGAGTTAAGGAGAAGGCTGGCACATGACCCCATCAGAAGCATCATGGAGTTCCAAATACATCCAGAAAGATTCCATGTGCTCTGATGGATTGGTATTCCCTGTGGAGGGTGTGATATGAGGCAGTTGAAACCTGTCCAACAGTCGTGCATGCGGAATCTCAGCAGTGAATTGGGACTCGGTTTCCTCCATCGTAGCCATCGTTGCATTGGGTTGGTATGTTTGCTATATGTCGTCGATCTAGTCCCGTAAAATTTTTAGCTCGACTTTCCAGGACTCTCCGCTCACGGCAGTAGCTTCAACCGGGATTTTGCCGCACCTCTTCCGATCTAATTCGTGTCGTAGGTCGGAGGCGGGAAAATGGACGATCCCAGAAATGTGAGATGGGACAAGCCTGCTCGAACTACGTTGTTGACTCGGCTGTGGGACAATATGCATGCAGGAAGGTCGGGAAGGACCATGACTTGGTTGCCTGTCCTCTCCGTCTGCTGTTAGTGCATGTTGGAGCTGCATTTGTTCTAGCATCCGTTTTACATAGCCTATGTCTGCCCCCATGTCTCTGAATTCTCTTTCAAGATTGTTCAACGAGCTGTACCTGGCACAAGCCTGTTGGTCGTGTATGCCTGAGCCATAAGAGGAACCCTGATGGCTCTGTTGTGGCTTGGGCTGCCTTAGTTGCTCCAGTGGTTCTAAGGCGTGACCAGTCGTATGTAGGGTTTGTAAGTGCTATGATTTGATTCCTCTTTGATTGTCAAATTTTGTGTGTCAAAACGTCTCCGTATGTTGTGTGTTTGTATCTTGATAAATTTGTTCAAGACACCTCGTCAACACTCAAAGTCTAGCTTAAAGAATTCTTCAAGCTTCAAGATAATTTAAGCTACAATATGGAAGAGAGAACTCTGGGTCAAGACTCAAGTTCAAGTGCAAGTTCAAGATTCAAATCTAAATGCGGGACTCAAGTACAACTTAAAGTTACATTAAAGCTTCTGAAGTAGTTAAGCTACATCGAGAAGAAATAAAGCTTCGTAAAGATCAAAGTCTAAGCAAATGAAGTGTCGAAATGTCCATACTTCATGTTTCAGGTTTGATAGACCATTAGATTGACCTTAGGGTAGGTCACTTTGGATACATAATCCAAATGAATAGTATTATATGATTTTTGTCTACTCTAAGACCAGTCCTAGACCCTGTCGACCAGTCATAATACTTTCTCAACTAGTCTAAGAAGTTCCAAGACCAGTCCTAAAATGGTTGCAATTTTTTGGATTTCTCAGTTTGGCTACGACCAGTCCTGGAGTCTACTCAACCGATCGTGAGATGGTCTTGACTTGAACTTCGACCAGTCGTAAAGCTTCGAATCAAACTCCAGCGACTAAATCAAGTGTCACACGACCAGTCGTGGACTGCCTTCGACCAGTCGTGGACTACCTACGACCGGTCGTGAAACGGTCTGATGCGATCGCTCTAAAAAATTCAAAAATCAGTTTATTTCAAGACCAATCGTGGTGACCCTAGGACCAGTCGAAGATGAATTTCTTCTGCTATAAATAGCACACGAATTTCAGAGTTTTTCATTGAATATTAAATGAATTCAAGGCTCCACTCTGAGATAGGTTTGTGTTTAAGTTTTAAGCAATTTTGTGCATAATTTCTTTCTCTTTTTGATAGCTTATCTAATTTGATTTTGTTTCTGTATTCCAATCTAATTTGAAAAGAGGAATTGAGATATTCCTTCTTCTTGGAATCAAAATCAAATATAGCTATGCCCAACTGGTTTAAATCTAAAATCAATTAGAACTTAGAACCATATTAAAGAACGTTTACTCCAATTGGTTCTTTCGGGTAGCTACAAGAGGAGAAATCCAGGTATTTTACAATTTTGTAAATTCCATTAGGGCCTGTTTGATTTTCCAATTACAGAGGTAATTCCCAATAAATGGGTAATAATTATTTACCTCCTGTTTTACCGGTTAGATTTCCAAGGTGATTTGACCGCCACCTTTCATTTATAGCCCTCTTCACGTCACCCGATGAGAAAAAAGATAAAGCATGGGTCCCACCTTGATGTTTTGTATATTATCCACACCGTCCATCCCTTTAGCCAACTCATTTTAGGGCACGAGCCAAAAAAGAGGCAGATCTAAAGATCAAGTGGACCACACAGCCGTAAACAATGTGAATTGAACTCCTACCATTGAAAGCATCTTGAAGACCCCAGAAGTTTTGGATCAAATTGATATTTTTGTTTCCACTTTATCGATGACTGTGTGACCTTATTAACGGGTTGGATGACAAATAAACATCATTGTGGGGCCCAAGGAGAAGACAACTTTCAACCATTGACATTTAACGATCATTGTTTCCTAAGGTGTGGTCCACTTGAGATTTTAATTTTCCTCATTTTTAGGCTCATGCCTTAAAATGTATTTTTTAAAAGGATGGATGGTTTGGATAACTCATATATATCATGGTGGAGCCCACATATTTAAATCAGTAATAACAACGTTTGTAAGGCCCGATTTTCAAAACGTAATTACAGCGACTTTCAAACAGGTGTAAGTAAATAATAAAAAGGTAATTCCCTGTATTTACCAGTGTAAATAGAAAATCAAACAAGCCCTTAGTTTTTTGGTTTTTGTTTGGGATTCGCCAGAAAAATCTCAAATTGTGTGGTTATCTGAGGAGAGCCAGAAAACTCAGAAGTGTGGGTTTTTGGATTGTGTAAGCCCAAGTTAAAAAGACACAATTGTAAAGGTTTTGGGTGAACCTGTGAAAACCTATTTGATAGTGAATGCTAATATCCCCTGTGTGAGGATATTAGGAATGGAGTAGCATTCTGTGTGGCTGTTGAAGAATAGTTGGTATACACACAGGCGAACCACTATAACTCTTTATCTTGTGGATTGAATGCTTGCTTAATTTTCATATATTTTATCATTCAATTGTGTGGAATGTACATGTGGATGTGAATGTTGTAACAATTTACATTTCAAGCAAGTGTGGAGATTGTTGTAATAAATTAGATCTACATTTTTGTATTTAATTTCAATTCTCTGCTATTCATTTATCTTTATTAAAATTGAGTTCTTGATTCAAAAGAAGTTCTAGAAATAAGGTTGTCCTATCATAAGCCCTTGTTTATTATGGTGTAAGGTTGTCCTGAGAACTAAATTTGTATCAATCTCTTAATACTTATGTATTAAGGTGATTTGATTTTAGCATTGATAATTGATTTATAATTGTAAGGCTATTGATTAATTTATTCCGCTGATTTTATTTTTCATTTGGCATAGTCCTATTCACTCCCCCTGTAGGACATATAGCTTGGCCTTTTCAAGTGGTATCAGAGCCTAATAGCTCATTCTTATTGTTCTTTTTTGGATTTATTTCCTAAGCTAACGATCTAAGCTATATTATTAAGATGTCAAATTTTGATAGCCTATCAGTCACTAGGCCTCTACCCTTTGATGGCTCCAACTATGCCTATTGGAAAGCCAGAATGAGGATCTTCCTCAAATCAATGGATAAGAGTGTGTGGCGAGCCACAGTGACCGAATGGAACTCTCCTACCATTGAAGTAACTGAATCTGACGGTTCAAAAACTGTGTCTATACCTGCTTATTATTTGTGGACCACCCTTCAGAAAAGTGAGTATAGTGCCAATGCTAAAGCACTAAATGCAATCACTTGCGCACTATCACTGGATGAGTTCAAAAGAATTATATCCTGTAATACTGCAAAGCAAGCCTGGGATATACTATAAATGACACACGAGGGTACATCAATTATAAAAAAGCCTAAAGTCCAACTCCTCACTACCAAATTTGAAGAAATTCATATGGAGGAAAATGAAATGTTTATGGACTTTTACACTAGATTAAATGACATTGTAAACTCTATGTGGGGTCTTGGCGATAAAATTCCAGAAAGTAAAGTGTGTGCAAAGATACTACGCTCACTTCCTAAACGGTTCAATTCTAAAGTAACCGCGATCCAGGAACTTCGTGATACGGATAATATGAGGGTAGAAGAACTAGTTGGTTCTTTACAAACCTATGAATTAAATTTTAAAGCTCATAAAGGTAAATCTATAGCTTTGAAATCTTCTAAAGGTATTTCCCAAGAAAACTCAGATTTAGAAAATTCTGAAGACGATATGGCTCTTTTGGCGAAATAGTTTTACAAAATTTTCAAAAGCAAGAAAAGGGTCGACTTTCAAAAGGGAAATGAAAAGAAATGATCTAAACCTAAGTCCAAAACTTGGAAGTCTTTAAAAGACAGTCAGTGTTACAATTGCCAAGGGTATGGGCATTTAGTAAACAAATGTCTTATAAAGGACAGACCCAGAAGGAAGGGTATGTTGGCTACTTGGGATGAATCATCTGATTTTGAAGCATCTTCTGAATCAGAAAATTCTGAAGCGGAGTCGGGCAGTGAAGTTAAAGCCCTTATGACTCTAGCCAAGTTTACTTTTTCAGATCACGATGATTCAACAAGTGAAGAAAATTTGAATAGTGATTATGAAAATGAAGAAGATCTTCAAGATGCTTATAATGCCTTATATAAGGAAAGTTGTAAAATTGCTGTCAAACTTAAGCTTCAAAAAGAAAAGTTTTCTAAACTCAAAGAATGTTTTGAAACTCTTGTTTTAGAAAAATCGCATATTTTAGATTGTTTGGAAAAATCAAAATGTGATTCGGAATTCAAAACCTTGTTGATTGATGATTTGAAATCTGAAAATGAGAAACTTAAAAATGAAGTATCTTCTCTTCTGAGTTTGAAGGATACATGAAGATATGCCCAGGGTGATCCAAAGTTAGAAAAATTATTATCCAGATCAAGAAAATGTGGCGATAGATCCGGGTTGGGCTATGAGAAAAATACATCTCCTAAACAGAAGTATACTTCTCCTAACTTTGTGAAAGGAGAAACTTCTAACTCAAAAGGAAAAGGTACTAGTCAAGTTTTTTCTAAAAATAAAAAAACTTTTCATAAACCTAAAAGTAGCTATACAAATTTTAAAAATCAGAACAAAAATCCTCTTGCTGAAAAATAATTGACTTACTTAAGGAGCTCTTAAAATCTAAATCAGTAGGTCATTCTTACAACATCAGACAAAAGAAGACCAACTATGTTCCTAAACCCAAAACAGTTATGAAATGGGTTCCTAAAGTTGCCTGCTTGGTTGCCCACATTGCATTCAAAGCAATAAGCCATTCAAAATGGTACCTAGACAGTGGATGTTCCAGGCACATGACAGGTGACAAGGCTTTATTCACCGATCTAAAAGATATGACTGATGGATCAGTCACATTTGGTGATGGGAGCAACTACAAGATTATTGGCCAATGTACGGTTCAACTTTATAATCTTCCCTTATTTAAGAATGTTTTATATGTTGAGGGATTAAAACACAATCTATTAAGCATATCTCAAATATGTGACAACAACCATAGTATTAAATTTTCTAATCAAGGTTGTGAGATTATAGATAAAAAGGGTTCTGTAACATTAACTGGTCGCAAAACTTCTAAAAACTACTATATAGTATGCAATGGAAGCTCATTTAATTAAATGTGTAACATGGTCCATACTGATGGGACAAAATTATGGCATAAACGTCTTGAACATGTACACTATCAAAATTTGTACAGATTGAGCAAAAGAGAACTATTTAGAGGTCTACCTAAAATACAAAAAGTAGACAAAATATGTGGTGAATGACAGTATGGTAAACAAACGAGGAGCTCTCACAAAAAGGTGAACTCCAATACCACATCTAGACCACTCGAGCTTCTCCATATGGATCTTATAGGACCAACAAGAACGGAAAGTCGAAGTGACAAAAAATACATCTTAGTTATTGTAGATGATTATACAAGATACACTTGGGTTTCATTCTTGAGGGACAAATCAGAAACCCTTGATAAAGTGAAAAAGATTATAAAACGGATCCAAACTGAAAAATGTTCTCAAGTTAGTAAGATCCGTAGTGATCATAGATCCAAGTTTGAAAATAGCGGTTTTCAGAAACTCTGTAGTGATCAGGGAATATCACATGAATTCTCTGCGCCCAAAACTCCACAACAAAATGGTATTCTGGAAAGAAAAAATAGAGTGCTTCAAGAAATGGGAAATGTTATGTTAAATAGCATGAAGCTCCCTAGAAATTTATGGGCTAAAGTAGTGAATACCGCCTGCTACATTATCAACCATGTTTATATCTGCAAATCTAATAATAAAACGGCTTATGAATTGTGGTTTGAGAAAAAGCCTACTGTCAAATATTTTTCGAATTTTTGGCAGTAAGTGCTATATTTTACGTGATCGTGAAAATTTGGAAAAGTTCGACACTAAAAGTGATGAAGGAATTTTCTTAGGATACTCTTTAAACAGTCGTGCATATCGTATTCTGAACAACAGGACCGGTGTGATTCAAGAGTCAATAAATGTAGTAATTGACGATCAACTGAACACACCTGCCCCTAGTTCAGATAATAATGAAGCTCTTATGTATGAAAAACCAGATACTTCATCAAGTAAAACTAATTTTGAATTAAGAATTATTAAAAATTATCTAACTGATCAAATACTTGGAAACCCTCTCACTAGTGTGCACACTCGTAGACAATTAGAGGACATATGTAACTACGTATGCTTTTGCATCCCAGATAGAACCGGTTAATGTGAAAGAAGCACTTTCTGATGAAAACTGGATAGTTGCTATGTAGGAAGAACTTAATCAGTTTGTCAGAAATGATGTCTGGCACCTTGTTCATAGACCTAAAGATAAACATATTATTGGAACAAAATGAATTTTTAAAAATAAGTTTGATGAATTGGGAAATATCATTCGAAACAAGGCAAGACTAGTTGTGCAAGGGTACACACAAATTGAAGGGATTGATTATGATGAAACTTTTGCCCCTGTTGCTCTCCTTGAATCTATCAGACTTTTCATATCTATTGCATATTTTAGAAAGCTTAGAATTTTTAAAATGGATGTAAAGAGCGCATTTTTGAATGGCAACCTACATGAAGAGGTATATGTTGAACAACCGGCTGGGTTTGAAGACCCTAAGCTTACCAATCATGTATACCGCCTTAAAAAGGCTCTCCATGGTCTGAAACAAGCTCCTAGAGCATGGTATGAAAAATTGACTAAGTTCTTACTAAGTCATAAGTTTTAGATGGGTAGTGTTGATAAGACGCACTTTGTTAGGAAACATAATGATGATATCTTAATGGTTCAAATCTATGTTGATGATATAATTTATGGATCAACTAGTACTAACATGACTGTTGAGTTTGCAGATCTAATGAAATCTGAATTCGAAATGAGCATGGTTGGTGAATTAAATTATTTCATAGGGTTATAAGTAAAACAACAATCTGATGGAATTTTTATTTCACAAACTAAATATGCATTAAACTTGATTAAAAGATTCGGATTTGAAAATGGTAAGAAATTTGATACTCCTATGAGTACAACTCTAAGACTCTCAAAAGACTCTACAGGTAATGTAACGCCTTGAAAATCAGGGGTCGAACATAAACTCAACTCCCGAGTTCCAGAACATCACTTATGCAACAAAATGAATGATGATTGAATGTTGACTGTATTCGTGCATTGAACATGAGTGAGATTAAGCCAAAACAAAGATATCATACTCCGAGAGACAAGCAAATTTGCAAGCGGAAGACTGTGATAGATAGATAAAATATATAACTTATGATGAGTCTCCAGAGTGTGATAACATTACCAAGTTAAATAAATGCAAGTGCAGTTCTAAAATGTACCAAATGTGAGGAAGTGTAATGCCTCCTATCCCATGTACCATAGCCCCAATCAATACAATATCAGGTCTTCATTGACTGCCAGAGAGATACTGATATAGGAGAACTTCTCCTATCATCACGTAAGTAGTCCGGCTCTACTTCACAGGCATCGCCATCACCTGAAACTCAACAAATCTGGTTGGTGTTGCAAACACCGTCCCGTAACGTGGGAGTGAGTGATCAACTCGGGAACAAGAAAGCATAGGTTAACATGTTATCAATTCAATCAAGCAGTAATGATAAAGCAGTACAAATCAAACATTTCTAACTACTCTTGTTAAGTGTGAAAATGAAATGACATGATGCTGTATGCCCTTGCCAAACCACCCTCAAGCGACATCATCTTACGTTCGCGAATGCTTACTCCCTCAGTGCGCCACATCTACAAAGCACATGCGGTGCGATGATGCTCATGATTACCAAGTTTTTATTAGTCCATTTCAAACAGCAGTATTGGGAAACTAAGGTACCTCCCTTGTATCATTTCCAAACATGATCCATTCTAGGGTCGTCAGTCCTAGTTAATCTCATACGATATTATGGTTTGAGAGGTGTAGCGAAGGCATCACAAAGGGCTCGTCACCCGTCAGCACGGATACAGATCTCACCGTATGCGGCTCAATTGCTGACCGTCAGCTCGAGTATAGGTCCACCGTACTCGGCTCAATCACTAGCCGTTAGCTTGAATACAGGTCTCACCGTACTCGGCTCAACTCATACTCCAGTTGCTGTGAAAGACTCGTCGCCAATCACAGACCTTGGAGTATACTCGAAGATACTACGGAGGACTCGTCGCCGTCGGACGAGTACGGTCTCACCGTACTCGGCTCTCGCCGTAAGTATCGACAGCTCGAATATAGTGTGCCATACCACCATAATCGGCTCACGAGTTTGGATGCGCAATGGTCACTACGGGGAGGCACATGGCCCCAGCGTAGGCCGACAGCTCGACCACGGTGTCCCATACCACCATGCCCGGCTCATGCGTCTTAGCGGATCAAGGTACCATGGTTAAAAGGGGGTGTCACTGGTAAGTTTGGTACCCTAGGTTCAAGCAGTAGCGTCCAAACAGGGTGAACATGCATAAGGCAGATCGGGTTACTTGACGAGCTCGACTAGCACGATCGCCCGTTGAGCTGCACGACATGAAGTGCATAAACAACTTCGTGTGGCCTAGCCACTGCCGACAGGAAACGCACGACACAAGTTCGTCGAACACATCCCACGTGGCAAATGAATCTCAGCCACGAATTCAATCCCGTTACCGATTGCCTGGGCCATAATCATAGCCCCAAACACAATCAATTGCAGATAAATAAAGCAGTAATGGATCAAGATTCCACTCATACAATCAAGGTATGGTATTTTCCGTTTAGGGCTGCCAGGGCTGTTGCACGCACTCGTTGCACCGCTCCCCCATCACCCATGACAGATTATACAACATAAATATAAATTTAAACATATGCATTACATAGTTATAATCATAAAGCAGTTGAGCATGTTATGAATCACAACACAAGCATGAGTTTATACATGTTCAATTCCTAATCACACAATAATCCAAGGAGATCATACACATAGTTAAAAGAGGCTGAGAATCATATCTCAACACCCTTATACATTACAATTTGCTAACTACTACTCATTCAGACATTTCAAGAAACACTAAAACAAACATGCATCAACATACATGACATATATCGATCACATAGGCATTAGGCCAAATCCTTTTACTAGGGAGTTGCCCCAATCATAACACGCGTACACCCACGACGGATAGTCATGGCAAGCAGAATCCAAGTTCCATATTCATTCAAATCATTTCCACAAACACTTGGGCCACACATTTTAGCATATATGGTGTCTATTGGCCGTGGCGTGATTTAGGCAAATCCTTTCGTCAAAAAGGGTATCGCCAATACAACAATCATGAATCCATGACAATTACTCATGGCGAGCACGAATGGGGATTCTATACCCATTCACCATTTTCACAAACACTTAGAATACACTAATACAACATACATAGTGTATGTTAGCAAAACATGTATTAGGGCTATCCTTTAGCCAAGTGATTGTTTTATCCATGTATACCATAATCATACCGCAAATAATCATGACAATTGCATTTCCAAAACTCACACATATACGGTATTTCTAGTATACACAATTTCAACATACGTAGTATTTACAAGGAGCTTGTAATACGGCGATTCCTTTCGCCAAGCAATTAATTTATACGTACATAATATATTTATACAACAATTAATCATGACAAACACATCGCTAAAATATACACGTATACGGTACTTCTTACAATACCGTATTTCTACATACATGGTATATATTAGTAAACATGTATTTAGGCGAATCCTTTCGCCAAATAAGTATTTTATCCATACGTCATATATCCATACGACAAATAAACATGTCAACCACATTTCCATAAAAAATACGTATACGGTATTTTATACGAATACCTAGAGTATGTGAAATTCCAAATTCTACAATTTTAATCGAAACAGAAAACGGAAAGCACTTTGTACATGTGCAATTGCATGCAGATCATGAATCTACCATTATCTGACATTGAAAGCGTTGAAAACCATAACCTATACACCTAAAGTCCGCACCTTTTGTCGTAGAATCGCAACGGAAACGATAGGTTTGTCTAGCTTCCGTATACGGGAGTTTGGCAGCCTAAAGAACGAAACAGGTTAGTTATTTCATAACCTACAACTGTCTAATCCCCCAAACAGGTTAGGGTTAGGGTTTATTACCTTAAAACAGAGTCGGTATCGCCGGAAAAGCGTCTGGAAGGAGGCGGTGCAGCCCGTGGAGCGGCAGGGAAGTACGGCAGGGAGTTCCTCCCACATCTCCCTCACTTTCTCTCTCTTTTCCCTCTCTCAAATCCAAATTCGTATGGCTGGAATGGGAGAGGGTTTAAGGTCCTTATATAGTCTCAAAACTCACCGAAATAGACTCCTGTTCAAGGGTTACTGCTAATATAGGTATTTCGTCACTTTTTCAGCTCAAAAGAGAGGTTCTGGTGGCCCTCCTTGAGCCAAACGTCAGACTTAAGCTTACCACACATGGATCAATGTGGGATTACGTTTTCGACTCGATCGGATTCCCAGATCGCACGTGGCGGACCACTTTCAGTTCAACGGTCAGTGGGCCACGATCCGAAATTCCAAGTACATGTAAATGTTCTTGAAATTTTTCCTGATCCGAGGGTGTAATTTGGTCTGATTCTGACGGTCTGGTTGCTTAATACTGATGCGCAAGCGAATGGTGCCAGATCACTATTCCAGATATTTATTTTGGAATGGGAATAGTGTTTTTCACACACCCTCGCTCCGGATCCAAACGAATGGCCGTGGGACATCGGCTGGACCTGATTTTTGAGATGATAGTCAAGCCCAGCGAGGCGGTCCTAAGTCCTTAACTTCGTATTGTTCGGACTCCCGATGTGCGGTCCAGATCAGATATGAAATTTTGAGATGCTCCCGAGAGCAGCCGGGTAATGAGATTGATCCTAGATTTTAGGATAACCTAGCGTCAATGATTCTGCAAGTTTTGGGTCTTGCAGATCGTATTTAAAGCGATTCAAATGGATTTCATGGCTAATCTAGTTTAGCACCTAGTTCACTTTGTCAAATTTCTAAAGGATTTAGTCCTAAGTGATTTCTGGTCGAGGTGGTACTCAGGCCTTTGGAGTTTGTATATGAGGTGATCGAAGTTATGATACTTAACTAGTTTAAGATAGTGTCTAGGGTAAAAGTTCTTAGAAAAATTGGAAGATCAAGGTGGTGAAGGGTGAGATTTGTGAAGAAAATGGGTTCAAAGGCGGCTTTAGACTTTGGGATTCAGTTCTGACAAGTTAATGAACTATTAGGATCGACCCATTGCCTAAGGACGTCTAATCCCAGGTTGGCAAAAATTCGGGGCATTACAGGTAAAGATGTAGATCCTAAATTGTATCGTAGTATGATAGGTAGCTTACTTTACTTAACAACAAGCAGAACTGATATTGCTTTAAGTGTTGGAATTTGTGCTAGATATCAGTCTAATCCTAAAGAATCTCACTTAACTGTTGTTAAATGAATTATTTGATATGTCGCAAGTTCAGTTAATCTGGGTCTCTGGTATTCCTATGATTCTAGTGTTCAATTGGCTAGGTATTCAGATGCTGATTGGGCAGGAAATATAGATGAGAGAAAATTAACCAGCGGTGGTTGTTTTTTCATTGGAAACTATCTGGTTTCTTAGTTTAGCAAGAAATAAAGTTCTATATCACTCTCAACTGCTGAGGCCGAATATATTGCAGCAGGAAATGTTTGTACTCAGTTGGTTTCGATGAAACGTATGCTGAGTGATTATGGAATCGCACAAGACTCTATGGTTTTATACTGTGATAATTCCAGTGCGATAAACATTTCAAAACACCCAATCCAGCATTCACGTACTAAGCACATTGACATTCGATTTCATTACATTCGTGAATTAGTAGAAGAAAAAATAATATATTTAGAATATATTCCTACGGAGACTCAGCTTGTAGACATTTTTACTAAATCGTTCGACAAAAGCAGGTTTAACAATTTGAAATTTGATCTTGGTATGTACAAATTTAAATGATTGATCATGCATTTTTGTATCATATTGTATATGGTGTTAATATGTTATTAATTTAAATTTTAAAATTTTGTGAAAATTGCATTTTTTTTTCTCTTTGGTCTTAAGACCGGTCGAGAACGTGCTCGACCAGTCTTGATACGACTGGTCGAGTATATCGCAAGACCGGTCGTGCGCGCGATGCCCTTTTTAATTTGGAGAAAACTTGTTTCTTCTTCATTCTAACTCTCCTCACCAACGAGCCGAGCTTCGACAAGTCGAACCCTTGTGTTCGATCCCTCCAGGTTAGAGTGATTTTTCTTATTTACTTGGAGAATCTTAATCTTCACTCTTAATTTTCTTGATCATTGGTGTCTATTTCCTATAAATCTTCAACTTATTGGGTTCTTCTTCTTTTTTGCTAAATCTAGAGAAACCCATCTCTATTTTCTTAAACTTTCTTTCATTTCTTCAAGAATATGGAATCTAGAGGTAAAAAGAAAATTCATAGAGGTGCATCTTCTTCTCGTTCAAATGCAATCACTAGACGTCATCTTAGGGATCCTGAAGATGATCCTTCGCATGTACGTGACCTGCGTATGCATAATATTATTGTTGAAAAAGCTGTTGATTTAAATCATATTGCTTCATATGGTCTCCTTTCTCTCCTTCAATCTGTAAGTTGGGAAAACATTTTACGCTGGGTGGACCGACATATCAGTCCATAACACAAGCCATGGTTGCTTGCATATCTGACTTCTCTGCTGAGCAACTGACCTTTACTATTGATACTAGAGAAGGACCGTTTCATGTTGATCGACATTCAATTTCCAGCCTTATGGATATTTAAGTAAATGATGATCGTGTTCATCCTAGTGCACTTGCTGAGAAAGTGTCAGAATCTGAAAAACGTATTTTTACTAGAGCTTTGTGCAATATGAATGCACCATGGACTGTAAATGGAAATGCCCTTAAAACCAGATACCTGTTACCCAAATACAGAGTTTTGCATCGTATCTTCACTTCTAATCTGTATCCCCGCTCTGGAGACAAGACTAAGTTGACTCTGTTTATGGTTCGTATTTTGTACTCGATCATTACTAGTGCTAACATCTGTCTGCCCTCCTTGATTTATTCCTCTATCATACAAATTTGTAGTAATCCTGGTCATGATAATATTCCTTTTGGATATCTGTTAAATGTATTAGCCACTCACATGTTAGTCGCTATGCCCATCAGTGAGGCTCCTATCAGACACCTCATATTTAACAATTCCAACCTAAATAAGATGATGTTGGAGTTGGCTCATGGTCAAGTTGATATTGATGCGGGTGATGCTGAGATAGGTGTCGAAGGTGATGAGTTGCCGGCCGATGATATTGACATGGATGATATTTTTAATGAAATTGATTCTGATTCTGGAAATGATCCAGACTTTGAACGATCTGATTTCAATGCACGTCTTAGTGCACTAGAGGAAAAAGTAGAACAGATGAATGTTGGCCACAATCAACAATTTAAAAATATGCGCAAATATTTTAGGTGCTTATAGAAGAGCCTTCACCAAAGTGATCCTAACATTCCTGCTCCATCATCTGGTTCCGATTAAGAATGTTTACTCTTTGGTCTGTAATAAGTTTACTATATTTTGTTCCTTGGTTGTGTGGATTACTGTCTTTAAACATCACTTGTTACTTCTTTTAATATTTACTCTGACTTACCTTGCAAACTTCTCTTGTTTTATTATTTACTCTACACTTTTTATTATTCTATCTTTCTGAGTTGATATCTCTAATTCTGTCTTTCATGTCCTATCTTTGTTTCTTTCTTTGTCATATTTTGACAAAAAGGGGGAGAATGTGTGCAGTCTATTTATGAGATATGATTGATATGATGTATACCTGATATGATATATACCTACTCAGAGGGAGTTGAGGTGTATTAACTCAGGGGGAGTTGATTTTACATTGACAGGGGGAGTTGAGTTGTCTCAGTTAACAACTGGTGCATGATTCATTATTATATAATGTGATGCTTATCAACTGGTGCATGATTCGTTATTATATAATGTGATGCTTATCTTATTAAAGTATGAGATGTGTTTTGTCACAAATTTGACAAAGGGGGAGATTGTAAGTGCTATGATTCGATTCCTCTTTGATTGTCAAATTTTGTGTGTCAAAACGTCTCCGTATGTTATGTGTTTGTATCTTGATAAATTTATTTGAGACACCTCGTCAACACTTGAAGTATAGCTTAAAGAATTGTTCAAGCTTCATGATAATTCAATCTACAATATGAAGAGAGAACTCCGGGTCAAGACTCAAGTTCAAGTGCAAGTTCAAGATTTAAATCTAAATGCGAGACTCAAGTACAACTTAAAGTTATATTGAAGCTTCTGAAGTAGTCAAGCTATATCGAGAAGAAATTAAGCTTCGTAAAGATCAAAGTCTAAGCAAATGAAGTGTTCAAATGTCCATACTTCATTTTCAGGTTTAATAGACCATTAGATTGACCTTAGGGTAGGTCATTATGGATACATAATCCAAATGAATAGTATTACATGATTTTTGTCTACTCTAAGACTAGTCCTAGACCCTGTTCAACCAGTCTAAGAAGTTCCAAGACCAGCCTAAAATGGTTGCAATTTTTTGAATTTCTTGGTTCGGCTACGACCAGTCCTGGAGTCTGCTCAACCGGTCGTGAGATGGTCTCGACTCGACCTTCGACTAGTCGTAAAGCTTCGACTCAAACTCCAGCGACTAAATCAAGTGTCGCATGACTAGTCGTAGAGGTGTCTCGACCGGTCGTGGACTGCCTTCGACCAGTCATGGACTACCTACGACCGGTCATGAAACGATCTGATGAGATTGCGCTTAAAAATTCAAAAATCAGTTTATTTCAAGACCAGTCGTGGTGACCCTAGGACCATTCGAAGATGAATTTCTTCTGCTATAAATAGCACACAAATTTTAGAGTTTTTCATTGAATATTAGGTGAATTCAAGGCTCCACTTTGAGATAAGTTTGTGTTTAAGTTTTAAGCTATTTTGTGCATAATTTCTTTCTCTTTTTAATAACCTATCTAATTTGATTTTGTTTCTGTATTCCATTCTAATTTGAAAAGAGGAATTGACATATTCCTTCTTCTTAGAATCAAAATCAAATATAGCTACGCCCAACTGGATTAAATCTAAAATCAATTAGAACTTAGAACCATATTAAAGTGAGTTGTGGACATTAAACTTCTATATTCAACGTCTACTCCAATTGGTTCTTCCGGGCAGCTACAAGAGGTGAAATCCAGGTATTTTACAATTCTGTAAATTTCATTAGTTTTTTGGTTTTTGTTTCGGATTCGCCAGAAAAATCTCAAATTGTTGGTTATTTGAGGAGAGCCAGAAAACTCAGAACTGTGGGTTTTTGGATTGTGTAAGCCCAAGTTAAAAAGATACAATTGTAAAGATTTTGGGTGAACCTGTGAAAACCTATATGATAGTGAACGCTAATATCCCCTGTGTGAGGATATTGGGAGTGGAGTAGCATTCTATGTGGCTGTTGAAGAACAGTTGGTGTACACACAGGCGAACCACTATAACTCTTTCTCTTGTGGATTGAATGTTTGCTTAATTTTCATATCTTTTATCATTCAATTGTGTGGAATGTACATGTGGATGTGAATGTTGTAACAATTTGCATTTCAAGCAAGTGTGGAGATTGTTGTAATAAATTTGATTTACATTTCTGCATTTAATTTCAATTCTCTGTTATTCATTTATCTTTATTAAAATTGAGTTCTTGATTCAAAAGAAGTTCTAGAAATAAGGTTGTCCTACCATAAGCCCTTGTTTATTATGGTGTAAGGTTGTCCTTATAACTGAATTTGCATCAATCTCTCAATACTTATGTATTAAGGTGATTTGATTTCTGCATTGATAATTGATTTATAATTGTAAGGCTATTGATTAATTTATTCCGCTAATTTTATTTTTAATTTGGCATAGTCCTATTCACCCCCCCCCCCCCCTTCTAGGACATATAGCTTGGCCTTTTCAGGATTGTGATTGGAATCGCCACTGGAGGAGATTAAGCTTTCTTCTTTCCCATGGCCATTGTAGATGTTGCTGGTAGAGTTGATAACGGCTTAGAATGTCGTTCCCACAGAAGGCGCCAAACTGTTGATGCAGTTTTCTGGCAGACCCTCCGTGGTTGACCCTCCTAAACTTACACAGATGCAAAAAATAAACAAAGGAGACCATGTCTAGTGCGGGGGATTCTCCGATGCCTAAATCAAGAATGAGGTCTTTTTTTGTAGGGGTCTTCAGAAAAGAGAACCAGTCAAGTACTAGCGTAAGAATGAGCATAGCTTTGATGGTTGGAGATACCTCTATATATTGGGAAGGGAGTCTAATTGCATGAGGACTCTTCCTGATATCTCAGAGATCTGTTTGGATTCGAGATCTTTGCGAGATTACCAACTTCTGAAGTTATTCGGATTTGATCCCATCCCTCAAGATCTGGGGAGAAAACTTTAGGATTTTATGAGATTCCTTGAATCTCTAGCTTGAATTTAGGTCAGCTCCCATAAGCGGGTGATGACTCGAGAATAAGTGATTCCAATCTTCTTGACAGATCAGCATTCACCATCTTCGACCAATGGTTGGGTCGGAGGATCCGTGTTCCCTTCAGCTGGGTGCTAATAGTTCTTGGCCATGTCATGGGACGTCGCCGACCTATAACCGGACGTTGTCCGATCTATGGCCGTCCAATAGTCGAGCTATGACTGAGCTATGGTCAAATAATAACCGATCTAGGGTCAATCCATGGTCGACCCATATCCAACCTATGACCAATCTATGGCTGTCCAATAGCCGAGCTATGACCGATCTATGGTCGATCTATAATTGACCTATTAGGTCAAAACATGGCTTATTCGAATGGACTCGTAGTCGTGTTCTTTAAGTGTCCTTATAGTTGCATCGACCTCCTTGAAGGTTGGCCCATTTCTGGATGTAGACGCCTTATCAGGCTCGGGTTTTACTAGGCCCGTGCTGGTTAAGTGGAGTTGGTCCATTCCATAAGTTGACTTATCAACTTGTTAAAATTTCCCCCAACAGTTGGTATATATTAGAGCCAACTATGGATCGATAATTCCATATCATTGTAAATTGGTGAATGTTTAGTGAACCTTTCATGGGTCTGATTTAGTTTAAATCTAGACCCTATGTTTTTTCTTATCATAGTGTGAACACCTCCCTCTCAAGGTTACATGTGGATGTATTAGACCGTAGTTTGTGGTTGAGTTTTTACGTGCTGTTATGTCTTAATTAGTAAATAGACCGTATTAACCTTTTTTCCTTGGTTGTACAATATTGCAAGGATGATGGAGTTGCCACTAGCCAAAAATGTTGATCATATATATGGTTGACTAGATGCTGCAGAACAACTTCGGGTTCATAAAATCTTAATATTTCTAATCCAAACGACTCATGTGATTCGGTCCGTGACAATAGATTCTTGGGTAAGGGTCTCAATTATGGAAAAGGAAGGGGTTAGGCACCTTTTCCGCCCGCACTCGTGTAGTCACTACTTTTATGATATTAATAGATTTTTTAAGGATTTTGGTTAAACTTTAGGAGAATCACGCTTGACCCGAATGCTTAGGGATTTAACCACTCGGGTAGGAAAATAAGTAAAAGAAGGTAAAAATTGGAAAAAGCAATAATTATTGCAATTTGTAGAATGTGTGGATTTAGAATTGGGTTGACTCTAAGAGGAGCGAGTAAAAGGGAAAGCAAGCACTCTTTCTTATGCAAAAGTAATCGGATATCCCCAATCGTACCCTTACTCTCCACTTGAGTTGCTTTGATAGTTGATCATTTCTTGGGTTGTCTGGGTTGATCCACATCTTTGGGCTTGGATTAGTGGTTTGAACTCCTTTCTTCACTCAAATATGCGTATAATACCAAAATTACTTGCACACAACACAAACTCTCACAATGAAACAACCCATGTAAAGCTTCTTGACCTCACCTCACTGCGCCAATAATGGTTGCTATGATGGGTAGTTATGGATGTAAATCATCGATTTTCCTATAAACCACCGAAATATTATAGCTGCCCTCATCCGATGTTGTTTGGATAATACATCAGAGTGCGAGGCCTATGGGTAAGCTACCCTTAGGAAACTGGCGGTCATCTCCTAACCACTGATCAAATTTTATCATTTTTGTGTCAAAGTTGCCATGTAAATAATTATAGGATAGAGGCATCGTAATGTTTAGCTGAGATTTGTTCTGTTCGGTCCAGTTTTGGGGTGATCGTGTAACACCCTGAACATTTCAATACCTGAGTATTGAAAGTTCTCGAGTGTTACCATGGAAAGTAACATAATATGTACATGTGTACGATCCCGATCTGACTATCCTAACCTTACATTTATTCCTTGACACGAATCTAACTGTTGGGAATGACCTTTATTCATAGATCAAACCATCTTGCCGTTGATTCCAAGATAGGATCAACTTATACCCAAGTATTCTCATTTGTCAATCATAACCAACCGTTCAGCTAAATAATCCTCTCATATATGCACGTCACTTAATCATTACGATTAGACCATCGAATCACTAAACATATTGATGATTATCACCTAGACTGGGCTAAGGACCCTTAGGAACTGTGAGGATCAGATCTAAAGATGATCCGACCATTGAATTGATGCATGGGAACCCACAACTAGGACCCAAATCAAATTGTGGGCCCACCTAAGCTTTGAGTCTACCTGATTTTTGTTTAAAGTCATAAGGACTATTTAAATTGAACAGATGGTGTGGATTTTACCATACAACCCCGTGGATCCCACCATCTATACCAAGAGTAAATGGTGCAGGTGCACCAGTGGTGCACAGGACCAAAGAAACCTGGTCAAGGTGGGTTTAACAGACCACGCTCGAAAAGGAAGCCCTTCTTCCTTCCTTCTCACTCCTGCGTGCGGGATTTTAAAACCGCCCACAATTCAGATGGAGATGGGACACACCACCACACGCTGACACGATCAGATACGGACCGCCCATCATGCATAGCTCCCATTTTCAACCAAGACCAAACCCCCTTTCGCACCAAACCCAGCTGAACCACGTGACAATTCTCTATCCGTAAACCTTACGCAAAAAACACGAAGAAACCGATTTGGTTCCAAATTCCTGCGCAAGAAACCCAAAGGGGCCCACTGCACTGATCAGAACCGTCTAAAATGTAGGTGAAACGCTTCCGACCGCGCCCTAGCTGACCGAAAGAGGAAAGGAAATAGGGAGATGTTTCCTTTTCCGCTTCATCTCCTTGTGCTAAACATGTTCTGAAATCCGCTTTTGCAAATCCTTCGAATGCTACGTATAACTTGATCAGATAATGAAAACGGTGGACCAAGGATGGTCGGACAACAGATCCAGATTGTCCAAAAAGGACTGATTGAATAGAGAAGGGGCACAGTTAATGCTACCATTAAAACAGAGTTATCCACTGAACGATTGCTGGACAATGGGCATTGATTCTAATCATTAGTACTATTGTCCGATGCCCCACCTAAAATCTGTGAAAGGAAGAAAGAAAACTAAGGTAAGGAAAGGATCACCGGCTTTCTAACTACACGATCCCAGCTTTTTTACGCAAACCGATGTTACGTAAGGCAACATGCTAGTTTCTTGCTACACAAACAGATCCATGCAAGAAGACAGCTCCTTTAAGCCTATAAATTCTCCTTCCCATTCATGAGTGGAAGAAGCAAAAGAAAGATAAGAAAGAAAAAAAAAACGAAGAAAAGAAGAGAAGAAGAGAGAGAGAGAGAGAGAGAGAGAGAGAGAGAGAGAGAGAGAACGAGAGAAGAAAGATTAGGAAACAGAGGAGGGTTCGACCAGCACTACTGAGGTCCAACAAAATTTAAAGGGATTTTGGTCATCGATGACAGTAAAGAAGAAAGAAGGAGAAACTAAACGTGTGCACCAACTTGCGAAGTTGCTGCCCAAACTCACGTCAGGTCTGATCCTGATCTTCTCTTTTAATTTTTAGATTTTCACTTTTTCTTTTCATAACAATGGTGGTGGAGACTTTCCACCATGATAAACAAGGCTAACTCGGTGGAAGGTCGTACCGAAATTCATGGTCTCTAAACGAAACACATAAGCAGACACATATTCAATCATACCTCAACCACGATTTCCACTCGATTTAATTAGGTCTAACGTTATCATAAGTTAGGACTTAGCCTGATCTAAACAAGTTCAAAATATCTGAATTAGGAGAAAGTTGGGCTATCAGGTATTCCTGGCATCCAATGCTGGTAATAGACGAGCAAGATAACCAAATGTGAGGGTATTCTCCTTTAAGCTTACATGATTTAAAGTTGATATTATATTGGCATTTACATGCTTCCATGACACTAAGAACTTCCCTATATTTTTTTACCTACACCAATTATTTATCCTTTGGAAATATTGATTAAGGAGTGATGATAATCATTCATGGCATTTCAAAATTTATTTGAAGGTTTTTCCTTTAAGTTGATAGTAATTTATGTTGATGTGAATTACTTTGCCTTTTACATGCTCTCGCAATTTCCTTCCTGTAATTATTTAATTTATAGTCAACAATTATCTACCCTTTTGGGAATTATGATATGATGTTAATTATAAGTGATCTTTATGAATTTATGTGGAGCGATGGATACAAGCATCACCCTTGCCTTTATCAATTTGTTGAGTTAGCCCTTGTTACTCTTCTCTTTATTGAGTTAGCCATTGCCACTCTCCTTGTTATTGAGTTGGCCATTGCCACTCTTCTATTTTATGAGCTAGCCATTGGTACTCTCCTTTTATTAAGGTGACCAGTGTCACTCTCCTCTTTGTGAGTTAGCCATTTCTACTCTCTTCCTTACTTTACTAGCCTTGAGCTATTTACCTTTGAGGCTTGGACATGTGTGTTGATATTCCAGAACTTCCATGAATTTGGCTCTTATTCTCTATAGGTGCAAGTGATGTATTAAGAGGTATCACAACTAGTGACTTAAATATTTTCTCATGGACGTAATGTGCTTTGGGTAGAGAACCTCTTGGTCGACATGTAATTTAATGGGTTTTGGGTAGTGATACACAAATCAATGTAAGTAATTCGCAATGCGTGTTACACCACTTTCGGGATTGAATGTTACAAATAGTCATTCAATAAACAAATAGTGTCATGTAATTCATCCGACTCATGTGTTGTGCCGCCTCGAGGTGTTCACGTAAATCCACGGTAGCGTTGGACATGCCGGTGAATCTCCATGGTGTGAGAATGTGGGAAAATCTAGGTTTTCTATGAATCATATTCCACATTATGATGATCACTACATATGATGAGCCGCACATACTTTGCTAAGCATGCATCTCATGTAGGTTGTTTGCACATGCTGATACCCTCGTAGTTGTGGAGTACGAGACATATCAGAACCCTTACATTGCTCTTATAAATCTCTTGAATCATTGTTAATCTTAAAGGATAACCATCACTATGAGTAGGGTGTTAACCCTCTCTAATTGTATAGATGATGCAAGTGATGTACAAATTGAAGACCTAGAGGACAATCTCCCTATGGAAGATTATGCTGAAAGAATATGAAGATAGTTTTATGATTCGGTTTTATACTTCCACTACGAACTCAATAAATGTAATAAGCTCCCATTGAGAGGGCATTTGATTATTTGCTGAATGCTTTTACTCTGATGAAATAATTAATACAGTCAATTGTATTCTTATGAATGTTGCCTTCATGAATGTATATGGATATGATCTAAATTGAAAAAAAATAATAATAATTAGGTATGGTTTTTAAAGTATCCAATTTATACTTTTTTTACACATGCACCCGACACACACCCATGTAGGCCATAGTGGAATTTCACCACCTATGGGTATCGAACCCAAGACCTCATGTTGAAACTCCCCAGAGTCTACCACTGAGGCAAGGACTCGAGAGTCCATCCAATCCAATTTATATATTATTAACACCCGGTTTCCTTGGGCACGACTATAAACTCTGACCATGAAAATTTAGATGTTACAGATCGAATATAGTAGTTGTGTTTAGCAGGTGTTCAGGATTCGACCAGGGGTGACTCTTTTTACCGTCGAAGTTAAAACATTATGACCAAACATGTTCACTACTAACTCTTTCGGATCATTGATTTCCTTGATCTCGAGCTCGTTAATCTGAATCATTGGTTGATTTTAGGATGAGATAAGGACCAGTTTTGTTAAGGGAATCAGCGCTTTTGGGGGCCTTTGGCTTTGTAAAATCTTTTGTATTTACATGACTATGGTCAGATCGGTCTAAACACCTTTTGTTCAGGTGATCTAGTTCGTTCAGTGCTTTCTTAATAGTCTAATCCTATCAAAGCATGGTCAAGATTGTGAGTATATGACTCTAAAAATGACCAACTTATTTGTCAGATTATGCTCGTTGTTATGCCTTCTTGAGATGATTCTTCAATGCTCTCTCATTTTTGAATCATCTTCTCATTTGCTGTCACGATCGTTGATACGGATGCTTCAACTCATACGATAAATTACCTTGCATTTAATGCTCTAGTGAGGTGACCAAGGCAATGGGAGTTGGGTTGAATCTCCTACAACTAATTATTTTTAGCTGATTCTTAGTGGGATTCACCTAGATGTGTGTTCTAGAGAATTTAGACAATGATTTACCTATACGTTTAGAGTCTAATCTCTATAAAATGGAAGGGACTAAGTGCATCTCCAAAAAAGAGGTCGGAATCCTCACTAGAGTGATAAATCACAAAGAAGATGACTTAGATCACTTAGGTTTAGAGCTTAGGATGGTTGGAAAAGAGTTGTAAGAATAGACACTTCTAACACACTAAAAACCCATCAAAATGTCCAAAAACTGTATGCCCTTTATAAAGAGAAAGTTTATAACGACTAGAAAAATGGATAGAAAATGGCTAGTTTGATCGATCGAACAATACTTCTATCAATCGAACTAATTCAATTGGAGGCAAAAAACTTGTTGGATGTTTCTGACCACCATTCATCAATCGTGCTTTAATTGATCTCTCTTGAGAGTTTGCTATTCTGGGCTATATGATTTACATCAGCTCAAACTCTCTTTTAGCCAATTTCATCATATTCCAATTAACCTCCTGAGGCTATATGATGATCAAGAAAGAGTCTACCTATTTGGGAATGGATAATTTAGAGGTTACGTTGTTTTATGTATAAGGTTAGGATCACCAATGCACCTCAATTTACCCATTCCTTTACTCTTTGATATTTCATGTCTTCATGTGTCTTCAATCTTCAGCTTCCACGGGCTCAACTGACTCATTGACACACTAACACATGTGATTGACAAATAGGTACACAAATAAGTGCACTAATTGTCATGGCCCAAAGTCAGGAACCAAGCTCACTAATTCCTAGCCATCGAATTCAGTGTCGATAGCCTCCATAGTACCCTATTATTGGCTCCTAACTCTCATATGCCATGTTGCAATCCTTGGATCCCATAAGGAGGATTTTCAAGGTTATTTTTTTATATAAATGAACATAACCATAAGTGTATTAAAGGCACAAACATCATCACATATCCACTATAAAATCTTTAAGTACAATGTTGGAAAGGAAAATACAAAATGTAATAAAAGTCCAAAAAGATCAGGCACATGCTATAGGTTCAATGTTGCTGATACACCCTTGCATCACTTGCACCATAAACAACCATGCATGAGCCTCTTATGAAGCTTAGTAGAGTGCATGCACGATGTTATGAAAAAATATAGATATTAGAGTAAATGGAAAATAATAAGGGCTAAACTGGCAAGTCCATGAATGTTGTTAGCCATACCACGAGGCTATGCAATGCAAGGCCTATGTGGCTCTTGGAGCACAAAAATGTGAAGAAAAGTTAAAAGAAACCTATTGCGTGGTCACGTAAGATGTATGTGTTACATGGCCGCATAATGCTTAACGAATGCTGTTAGGGTGACTGGTTTAGGGGCAAATTGCCCATAGTGCATGGACTATTATTGCGCAACCACGCAATGGGGGGCATTACGCAACCGTGAAAATGGACTCTTTTATGTGAATTTGAAGATCATAGGTGTGTAAGACTATAAATATCCCCCTTTCCATTGTTGAGAGTCAAATATTGCATATTTTCCCCTATTATATCTTGGTTTTATGAACATGATAATGCTTAATGGGTATATTTTATACATGTTTGTATTGCGAGGTGAATCTAAAAGCTTGGATTGAAAAGAATGTTAAAAGCATGGATTTGATGCTCAAGAATCACTAAGGTAAGGGATGGATCTTAAAAGACCAAGATTGAAGATTTCAAGACCGCAAGATTCAAGAAAACTAAGTAGAGAAAGAAGAAAGTTGGAAGTACAAAGTGCAGAAATTCACAAAATATGAACTTCTATGTCATTAAAGGCTATTAGATGACATCGAAGCTAGTCTTCGATGACATCGACCATGGGTCGATGACATCAAACGTTTTGAAGATTTTTTTGAGCAACTCGCTGGGACACTCTGGACACATTCTCGATTCATCGAAAGCAGTTTGATGACATTGAAGGCAGGTTTGATGACATGAAAAGTTATGCAATGTTCAAGGCGTTACGCAGTGCAAAAAGGCACGACTTCAAGATTCAATTTACCTTCGATGACATTGAAGGTGTTACGCAGAATTACACGAACTGTGTAAATTTAAGGCAGTTTTTTTATTTTAGACGGACAAGGCTATAAATATGGGTTTTCCTATGAGTTCTAAACATGAATTAGGTTTTTAGAACTAGAGCAAAAGGGTGGAGCAGCCTCCCAAGAGTTCTTCTTATTTTCTTTCCTATTTTTAATGCTTTCTTTTATGGTTTTAGATCCAATCATGTCTATGGTTGGCTAAACCTCTTAGGTAGGGCTAAGTGATGAAGATTATAGCGTGTTAAGATGATTTTCTTGCATTGATTCTTCTTCTTTTTGAACCTTATTGCTTTCTAGTTTGATATTAAATGAATATTTTCAGTTTTCTATGGTTTATTGTGACTCAAATTACAATAGATGTTATGATAGCTTTGGATATCTTCTTTTCCTTTTTGAGATTGGGAGATTAGTAAATCCTGTTGTTCACCATCGTCTCCTGGGCATGGTAGGGTGATGGAATCCCTTCCAATCATCATAGTACTCCTTCATGTGTGGCTAGGTCAATAAAAAGTTCAGATTTGGTTTAATTGCTTTATCTTCGAATTGGATAAGATAGGACTCCAATTCCAATTGTGTTTCTTGAATCAAAGTAAGGTAGCATCCTGATAGCTACAAGTGGATCCTTGGCACCTTAGTTCCCTTTTCATTATTAAAATCCCATTCGCAATTACTCTCTTTTATTACAGATTTAAATTTAAATCTTTTTCTAGTTATAGTTCTAATTACTTTCAGAATACTTACAATATTAGTCGTTGTGGATTCGACCTCGGTCTCATTGAGATTATTACTACATCGCGACCCTACACTTGGCATTGTGAACAAGTTTTTAGCATTGTTGTTGGGTACTACGACTACATTTTTTGGAATTAATTAGTATTAAAATTAGTCTAAGATTAGGGTTTATTTTTCTGTTATGTTTTAGGTTAGGATTTTTTCTGAAATTGTTTTTAGAAACTTACTTTGTTCTCTGTTTTGTATGATCCTAACCTAGCAACTCTTATCTGGTAACTTCATTCTAACTATCTATTTCTTTTAGATTTCTTATTTGCTTTAGTTTTCAATTTTTAGATCCTAGGTTGGATTTTGAATTTGAGGGCTAAGAGTGTTTCATGCCCAAGTGGGTTTGTGACAACACCCTCTGTCTCCTGAGTGAAGGAGGATTAGTTGAAGGGTTTCCTATCCATCATAGGATTGGACACCACTTGAGATCTTCTGAATTAGTAGTAGTGATGGCTACATATCAACCTCAACCTTAACCTCTAGTTGAGGAAGTTCAAGATGAAAATGAGGTGCATAATGCACCCCCGCCTCATACACTATTTACAACCAGCGGGGGTGAGTACACCTTCCTGCATGATATTCTCATTGAATGCAGGAACCATATATGTTAAACTTGGAATGATAGAATTACTTCCTAAATTCCATGGATTAGAATCTAAAAGTCTATACTTGCACATCAAAGAGTTTGATGAGATAGTGGCCACATTACACTTTCCAAACGTATCTGAAGATATAGTGCGACTAAAATTGTTTTCCTTCTCATTGAAGGAGAAAGCTAAGACGTGGATGCACTCCTTAAAGCCACGATCTATCGACACATGGGTCGAGATGACCTGAGAATTTCTCAAAAAGTTTTTCCCATTTCATAAAACTAACAGTTTAAGGAAGGTAATTGATCAGGGTCAAATATTGCATATCAGACCCCGATTATTGCCCTATTTTATGTACATGATAAGGCCTAACATCGGATTTTAATTGTATTTTCGTTACAGGAGGAAATTAGGAGCGTGTATAGCAAAATGATGTTAAAAGCATGGATTTGGTGCTCCAAAATCACCAGAGTACGGGATGGACTCCAGAAAACTAATAATGAAGATTTTACACGCCTGGAATCTGAGGAAAGCAAGCCAAAGGGGCTCGAAAAGGGTCCAGAATGCAAGATCACATGTTTCCCGCCATCCGATCAACTTGAAACTTCATACATGTGATGAGGGCCATAAATCAACCGTACATATTAAATTTCAGCCCTTGAGGATCTCGGGAAGTGGTCCAACGGACAGATCAGCCCTCAGAATCATGATTCTGGGCCCACCTGATATCTGGATATGCCCTAAATTTGGTCTCAACTGTTTAAATAAGATGATAAAGGGGATGGACGGAGCAGATTTCTCGAAACATCACGGTGGGACCCATTTACATGGCCTGAGCGTGCATACAGCACACGTGCACCGGCTGTGCACCGCACCAGCCGAACGGTCAGCGCGTGCGCTGACCCGCGTCCGTCTCGTTCAAAACTCAAAGACGCAACAGCGTCTGCGGAGCCGGTCGCCGGTCGTCGGTTGTGGGGCCCACACGTCGCCCAAATGAGGGATCCGGACCGTCCATCAACCTCCTGGGGTAGCAATAACCCTCGCCTAGGTGGCAAAAATTGAAATGAAAGTAGATATCAGATCCCAGCCGTTCAAACATGCAATGGACGGTGAGACGAGAGCTTTCGTGGCCCACACCAAAATGAAGAAAAACTATGTGTTTCTGACCGAAATTTCGATATAAATCCGGTGAACGGAGTGGATTTCGCTGAAAACTTCGTTCGTGGGACCCACCATCACCACAGCCATCGGTTCGCCCGCGTAACGCACGGTCGCTGCCGTTTTTGCGAATTATTATGGGCCCCACTCGTCAACCTTCCGGACGATCCGAGCCGTCCATCATGTAGAGGGCCATGAATACTACAAAACCATGCTGATAGTTCACTCCCATGCGTACACACGTGCGTGATACAGAGGCCACAAAAGGGCTACCCGGCGACGTTCAAATCTGATCTTTTTGAGATTTCTTCTGTGGGCCGCGCCAATGGACCTTCAAAACCACCCATTCTTGACTGAAATTTCATCCTGAATCCAATGGATGGGGTGGATTTTCCAGAAAACACCTCTGTGGGGCCCACCGATCACGGTTGTAAAAAATTGTACTCCGAGTCCGTCTACGACTCTGCCACCGATTCCAGCCATCCAGCAGCTATAAAAGTGGAGTTTTGGACGTGGGAAAGGCATTCAGATCCAGGGAATTTGAGATCCAGAGCCAGGGAGAGAAGAAAGAGAAGAAATAAGAGAGGGAGATCGATTGGTTTGGTGTTCCGTTTTTTTTTTTATGAATTTTATTTATCCATCTCTTTTTATGGATTTTATGGGTCACTAATCTCTCAGCTAGGGCTGAGACGAAGCCCCTAATTTGATCAGCTCTTGTATTGGTTGATTTACTTTAAATTTTAATTAATTTGTTTCTTTCTCTGAGTGGGCTTTATGGGTTTAAATTCCATACTTCTCCATCTATGAACTTGATCAAAGTATATAGATGGATGTTGTTTGGATGCTTATTACAGGTGCTTGGGTCTGATCAAGAACAGGTTTCCTATAGAGGAAGAAACAGGGTGCTTTAATGAATGTACATTCCATGTGCCCGACCAAGGACATGGGATCTGTTATTCATGGCATTGCTCAAAGGAATTAGACAACAGATGCCCGATTTAGGACACAGATTGTGCTTTCTCTATTTAAGTGGTATCAATCTATATCATGGTGAATCAACAAACAAAACAAGGGTTAGGATAGTTAGGGGTGGATTCGAAAGTCCTAGTGCTCTCTCTCTGATTGAATTTTCTTCCCTGTTCTTAATTGCTTTTTCATATAATTATGCTTAGTAATTAGTTCCATTATTTGTTGGATTAGTTAAGGAGAATCATAGATTTGAATTGTGACGTCCAGTCCTCATGGGAATGATCTCGTAATACGTACCGTATCTACATCTGATTCGTATACTTGTGAGTTTATAAATCATCTAAATCGTGTTGGTTTAAATAAAACATCAGTAATCATGAACTTTGCCCAAAAAGAGGAAGAGATCTTCTTCCAATGCTGGGAAAGGTTTAAGGATCTCACAAATTCCTGTCCACACCATGGCTACGAAATATGGTAAACAATAAGCTTTTTCTATAATGGATTAATTTCTCTAATGCGCTAATTCATAGAGATGATGTGTAACGGTGAATTTATGAATAAGGAGGCTGATGATGTGTGGGATTATCTTGATCAATTGGCAGAAAACGCGTAATCATGGGACACTTCCCCAAGATCTACCACTTCTACACCTACTCAATCAAAAGAAAGGGGAGGAATTTATGTTTTAAAAGAAAAAGATGATATAAATGCAAGAGTGGCCAAACTAATAAGAAAAGTTGAGGCCATGGAACTTAAGAAGGAAGAACCCGAAAAGGTACGGAAGTTGTTTATGGTATTTGTGCTTGTAACATACATACAACTGATAATTGTCCAAAAATTTCTGTTTTTCAAGAGATATTGAATGAGCAATCAAATATTATAAATAACTACCAAAGACCTTTTAGAAGACCCACATCAAACATATACAATTCCAGCTAGAGAAACCATCCAAATTTCAGTTGGAGGAATTGACAAATGGCTAAATCACAAGAGGCTCTTACTCAATTTTTAAATCAAAAGAGGCCTCAAGATGATACTATTCAAAAATTCATGTAAAACTAAGAGGTATTCAACCAGAATACGGTACAAGCATTCCAGGATATCAAAACAACAATGGGAATATTTGCATCGTCAATTCAAAGGATTGAATCACACTTAACAAGTGGGGAGAAAGGGATGCTTCTAGCCCAACCTCTCCCTAATCCAAAGCCACAATGTGAAATTAGTGACCCAAGCTCTTCAAATTAAATGGAGAAAGTCAAATCTATCACCACTCTTAGGAGTGGAAAGATAATTGAAAAATCTATTCTGGTGAGGGCTGAAAAGCCTAAGGACCCGAAAGATGATGAGAATGATAGACCTATCATTACTTTACAAGAGGAAGAACCAAAAAAGGTGTGTAACCCGATTGCATCATTCCCTCAGCGGTTGATTGCACCAAAACCTATAGCTAATTCACAAGATAATCTAGAGGTGTTAAAATAAGTGAAGGTCAATATTCCTCTACTGGATGCCATTAAACAAATCCCTTCATATGTCAAATTTCTAAAAGATCTATGCACTACCAAAAGACAACAAAACATTATAAAGAAAAAGTTTTCTGATGGAAAAGGTGAGTGCCATCCTCAAGTAAGATGTGCTATGAAAATATAAAGATCCTGGTAGCCCAACTATCACCTATATAATTGGGAATCACCAGATTAAGCATGCACTTCTTGACTTAGGGGCGAGTGTAAATCAGATCCCTTACTCGGTTTACGAATAATTGGGTCAGGTGAATTAAAACCCACCCGGACCACATTATAACTTGCTGATCGTTCAGTCCGTGTACCAAGAGGGATGATCGAAGATGTGTTGTTCTAGGTTGATAAATTCTACTATCTAGTAGACTTTATTATCTTGGATACTCAACCCATCATAGATATGAGCACTCAAATTCCCGTCATTCTTGGTCATCCATTCCTTGCTACATCAAATGTAATTATTTATTGTAGGAATGGAATTATGAATTTCTCTTTCGAAAATATGACATTGGAGCTCAATATGTTTTTCAACATGAGCAAACAGTCAGAGGATGTTGATGATATCCATGACATTAACCTGATAGATTCTTTTGTGGAAAATATATCACTTTTGACTCTATACTCTGACCCTCTAGAGATGTTCTTAGCCCACTCCTCTAATTTAGATGATGACATGATTAAGGAGATGGATGCCATGCTTGATGCTGTGCAGGTACTTGAAGTTAATCTATGGAGGCCACAATTTGAGAAATTGCCCCAAACAAACTGATGTAGTGCCTCTACTGCCTAACCTCAAAGCACCAAAGCTTGACCTAAAACCTTTGCCCACTAATCTTAAATATGTCAACTTAGGTCAAGATGAGACATACCCAGTGGTGATTTCTTCTCACCTTAAGAATGAACATGAGAGTGTGCTTATTTCTACTCTCATTGAACATAAAGGAGCCCTTGGATGGTCAATCGCGGACCTCAAGAAAACTAAACCTTTGATTTGTACTCATCGCATTCATCTTAAGGATATTGCGAAGACATCTTGACAACCACAATGTCGATTAACATGAAGGAAGTGGTTAAGGCTGATGTACTTAAGTTGTTGAATGTGGGTATTATATACCCTATATCCGATAGTCAATAGGTGAGTCCAACTCAGGTGGTTCCCAAGAAGTTCGGAATCACCATTGTAGCCAATACCGGTAATGAATTCGCGCCAACCAAAGTTACTACTGGTTGGAGAATGTGCATTAACTACAGAAAGTTAAATACCATCACAAGGAAAGACTACTTTCCTTTGCCCTTCATTGATCAAATTTTGGAAAGGCTAGCTGGTCACTCTTACTACTGATTTCCTGTCAGGTATTTGGGCTACAATCAAATAGAGATAGCCCTTGAAGATCAAGAAAAGACAATATTCACATGTCCCTTTGGCACCTTAGTTTACCAAAGGATGTCATTCGGACAATGTAATGCCCACGCCACTTTTAACGATGTATGCTGAGTATTTTTTCTGACATGGTGGGACAATATTTAAAGGTCTTCATGGATGAATTCTCTGTTTTTGATCCATCCTTCAGCGAGTGTTTGGAAAATCTAAAAAATGTGCCGAAACGATGCAAGGAAAATAATTTGGTTTTGAATTGGGAAAATGCCATTTTATGGTTCCCAAGGGAATTATTCTTAGACATATAATTTTGTCTAAGGGAATTGAGGTAGACGAGGCTGAAATTGACCTTATCTCTAACCTAGCTCCACCCAAGAGTATACGTGACGTGCGATCCTTCCCAGGACATGTCGGATTTTATAGACGATTCATAAAGGACTTTACCCATCTCTCTCGTCCTTTATGTAATCTCCTTCAGAAGGATGCACATACGAGTGGACTGTGAAATGCCTAGAAGCTTTCACTAAGCTCAAGGCTATGGTTACTACTACACCAATCATGCAGCCACCCGACTAGAGCATACCTTTTGAGATTATGTGCGATGTATCTGACTATGCTATTGGGGCGGTGTCACGCCCCAAACTCGGAAATCGGGCTCACAAAATTCTCGATCACCGAATCCGGTGCTGACAACCTCTATAGTACCCCATTCTCGGCTCCCAGCATCCATACGCCAGATTTCGATCATGGGATCCTGCAAGGAGGATTCCTGTGTACATTTAACTTATAATAAGCATAACCACAAGTTTACCCAAATCACATAAGCAACATCATCATCACATGTCCACTAATATAAACATTTGAAGACAATGCTAAAAGGGAAATACATATATCAAAAATCAAAGCTATAGAAGATGGTTACACGCTCCATGCTCAACGCTACTGTAGCCTAACGCCACCTGCACGCATCTATCGTGCATAAGCTTATAGAAAGCTTAGAGGGTGGTGCAAGTGTGTGAGCAGTATATGCATGGTCAGATTGTAATATCAAAGTAAACGAGAATACTAGTAAGTCCACAAACTGTACAATATCAGAGTAAGCATAAATACTTACAAGTCTATAAAAATATCATCAACCTCATCCAGGATATGCGATGAAAAGACATGGCAAGCCAATGTCATATACTGAGAAAGTAATGTAAATCGGCTATATAATGTGAAAACATAATGAACCAGATATTAGATATCGAGGATGCAATACAATATGCAATTCGGAAGTGCTACGAATACCATCGACCTCATCTAGGTCATATAAATGCAGAAACATAACAACCCAAAATGCCATATGCCGAGGATGTAATGCAATGCACAATATGTGGTGCGAATCAAATGACTAAGCTGCAGTGTGAAGTCGGGATGATAGTACATGGTATCGCAGGCAGTGGGGCCTATCACAAAGGACTTCTATCTAAACCAGTCCCATACCTGAATTTAGATAGATAGACTCAATGTGGTAAGCTCCTGATATTAGGTTAGTCATGTGCCCCAACCAAAATCCTGACTATTATGAAAGTACACATAACAATTAGTTGTGCACAACCAGCCCGAGTGGATAGTGAATGAATGAATGAATGAATGAATGAATATAATACTGAGTATGCAACTCCTGCTCCACAAATTAGTACTGTACATCTCTGGGATCATCAAAAGTGTTTATTATACTCTACACCAGCTTGTTGCCCCTATCCGAGCACACAACTGGGTAAGTGGAAGAGACCTCACTATTCGCCTACCAATATCGGGCCCGACTTGTCAATAGCGAACCCATTCCTCAAGCTGGTCAAACTCAAACTAGATATTGCCCACTCACTCAGGCGGGTAAGGTCACACCCCTGCCCAACCGACCATGACACAGTGGGAGATGTAGCCTACTGGTATACTACCCTCATGCACTCATATATATCCACTTGGTCTTGACATTGGGGCGTTTTCTGGTACCAAGAGGGTTTATGGATTTTCACCCAGGGCCATCTATGGTGGCTCGATGCTAGAACCAAACATTTCTGGTATCCCATTTAGCCATCCACGATATGCATGTGGAGGCTATGACCCTGATATTGCTAGGGCATCAAGTAATCATATCACAAAATGCATGATGCATGAGTCATACAATCCAGTCATACATCAATCCTGCGCATACCGTGTGCTCATGTGGGATAACTCCGTCTATCAGGGAGTTCCATAAACAACTTGTCCAATGACATATACAATGGTCAATCATATCTCATAACAAACATGCAGATGGTGCATGTGGGTATGTATCATGATGATATGCTATCACATACTCATAATCGGTATGACAATCGGCACCGATAATTGGCATCGATAATTGGCCTATACAATCAGCCTCGATAATCGGAATTAGCCTCGACAATCGAAATCAGCCTCGACAATCAGAATCGGCCTCGACAATCAACCTCGACAATCGGAATCGGCCTCGACAATCAGCCAATAAAGGGCCTAAGGGAAGGTCACAATGAGGACATTTAACCATCATTGCCCATTAATGTTGACATTTAACCAACATTGCTGCCAAGGAGGGACCCATATAGAGTCAAACATATAGTGGGCCCATGGCCTCACAAAAGGCCCCAATACAGATCCCATGGGCCTCGACACATGGGCCATAAATATATCACATCGAGACTCACTCAAATGGGCCACTAGTACATCACAATGGTGGGCCCCACCCACCCAGTAAATGGACAAACAATGGGATATAAAACACATATGTCAAGGTGGGCCCACATGGTTGGATGGCATGGATTAACACAGACATCATGGTAGCCCACAGAGTATGCTGACGTCAATCAGCAATGGGGCCCACCATCTAAATTAAACGGATGGTGTGTAATAAAACACATCCATTACTATTATAGTGGGGTCCACACCACCATCCAGGGATAGATGGACGGGGCAGATATTCAATACACACCCACCCACACGTGTTACACATGTGGGGTGGGCCCCACATCCCAAAAAGTGGGACGGCTGGAGGAAAGCACATATATCATGGTGGGATCCACCGTCCTGGCAAATAGATGGACAGTGGGGATATAATACATACGTCAAGGTAGGTCTCATCCCACATGTGCAACACGTGTGGGGTGGGCCCACATGTTGCTAAAAATGGATGAACGGTCTGGATATAATGTAACCTCATGGTTAGACCCACTTGCTGGCGTCCATACATATGAACGGTAGATACAACACATGTATCAGGCTGTCCTCACGTCCCAACAGTGGACGGATGGCCAGGATATATGCCACATACATCACATGGGTCCCACTGTCCCTATTTGGACGGTGTGGATAATACCCTTACATCACCATGTGGCTGATGTCCATGTCCAGACCGCTGAACGATCTGTATCAAGAGATGGGTGAGGTGGACATCCATTGCATATATCGGGGTGGGTCCCACGTGATGGGCCACCCACTCCTTTCTCTCTCTCTCTCTCTATATATATATAACTAATATAATATAATATTATACCCAAAAATAGTCCAGTGTCCAGAGGATCTGGACGCTCTCTAGACGGACGGTGAATTTTTACTTATTTATGAATCTATATATATTTTTGTGTAGGCATCGATGTGTTCCCATCTCCACATGTACAACACTTGTGGAGTGGGTCCCACTCCCTGTTGTTGGACACGTAGATCATGATGGGTCTATACGGATGGACGGTGTGGATACAACCCATACGGTATGTGGGTCCCACATGTCCCATGTCCAAATGAGTTTCTCACCATCCCAACAGTGGACAGTGTGAATCATCACAACAATAAAGTGGGCCACACCATCGGAGTAGATATAACATATATATTGGTGGGGCCCACTCCATCATAAAGGAGAAAGAGGGAAAAAAAAGTGCAAAGGGGAGGGACCCCACCACTATAGGCCCCTCTTTAGGCAATACAAACCATACGTCAAATGGGTCCCACCATATGTGGGCCCTCAAATCATAAAAATTAAAATGATGAACACCCACCGTTGGATCTCCTCTTCCTTCTTCTGCCAATGCATGCTAGAGCTCCAATGGATGAATTTCAATTGTTGAGATTAGTTTTGGGCCACACAAAGCTCTCTCATGGAGCTTGCTTGGACGTGGATTGCTTGGAGAATGAGAGAGAGAATGAAAGAGAGAGGGAGGTGATGGGAGAGAAGTGATGGGAGAGAGGGATGGTGAGTGATGGGTGATGTGTACTTTGACATGTAAGGGATGAGTTACTTTGACTTTGGGGTTACTTGGGGATGGGGTGTTGTACTTGACATGTGAGGTGATTTATGGTGTTGATTGATGAGATATTTCTTCTGGATTTTGTAAAGCGCGACATTTTCCTCGAACTGAATGCGAGCCCACATCTCCTGGCCCAGGTATCAAATCGATATGCAAGTTGCAACATTAGAACCATGGCGACGACACGGTCACTAGGGTACAAGTTTCGAGTCGAGCTAACTCAGAATCACTGGATGTGACATAGGATTGCGCGTAAATACCGATTTTAGGATGAGGGTTGCCGAAATTCGACCAGGAGGACCGTGGAAGGCTATGGAATGGTATGGACTAGTATACAGGTCTCACAGGCAGTGTTAGGCCAGAGAAAAGGAAAGAATCCTTATGTTATTCATTATGCAAGTAAAACTCTAAATTCTTCTTAAGTGAACTACTCTACTAAGGAAAAGGAAGTTTTAACCATAATGTTCGCTTTGGACAAATTTAGGTCCTACTTGATTGGATCCAAGATCATCATTTACACTGATCATGTGGTGCTCAAGTACATTCTTTTTAAGAATGATGTTAAGCCCCGCTTGATAAGATGGATCCTCCTACTCCAAGAGTTTGACATAAAAATATGAGACAAAAAGGGAGTAGAGAACATAGTGGCTGACCATCTCTCTAGGCTTAATCTCCTTGATTCCTTTAAACTGACACCGATAAACTACATGTAATCTGATGAACAATTGTTTAAACTCTCCCAATTACCTTGGTTTGTTGACATTACGAATTATCTTGCCACAGGTTTCACGCTGACATATTGGACTACACAAAATAAGAAGAAATTCTTCGCCGAGGATGCAAGTTTTTTCTAGGATGATCCTTATTTGTTTAAATATTGCCCAGACCAAATTCTAAGGAGATGTGTGCTAGACAATGAAGATCAAAGCATCATCTCCTTTTGTCGCTCTCAGGCCTGTGGTGGTTACTTTTCTGCTAAAATGACCACGACCAAAATTCTGTAGTGTCGCTTTTATTGGCCCATTATGTTCAAAGATACTCATGAGTTTTGTAAAGCTTATGAGCATTGTCAGAAATTGGGAGGATCGTCCCATAGAAATATGATGCTACTAAACCCAATTCTTATCATTGACGCATTCGATTGTTGGGGCATCGATTCCATGGGGACATTTCCCCAATCCTTTAGAAATATTTACATTTGATTGGCTGTAGACTATGTCACTAAGTGGGTCGAAAGAAAATTAAACAACAGTGATTAGATTCTTAAAAGAAAATATCCTTTCCTGGTTCGGAACGCCTCAGGCCATCATTAGTGATGGAGGTTCACACTTTTGTAATAGGCCATTTGAGAACTTAATGAAGAAATATGACATCTCTCATAAAGTGAGCACTCCATATCACCCGTAGACAAGCAGGCAAGCCGAGATTTTCAATAGGATAATTAAACAAATTTTGAAAAAAAATTGGTTAAACCTGACTGTAAAGATCGGTCAATTTGCTTGACAGATGCCTTATGGGCTTACCGTATTGCTTTTAAGACTCCCATTGGAATGTCTCCCTTTAGACTCGTCTATGGGAAAGCTTGCCACCTATATGTGGAGCTGGAGCATAGAGCCTACTAGGCTATCAAAAATTTGAACTTTAATTTGGACAACGCTAACTCACTGTGCAAACTTCAATTGAACAAACTTGAAGAAATCCGAAACGACGCATACGAGAACTCGAGAATTTATAAGGACAGGATGAAGGTGTTCCATGAACGGAACATCCTTGAGAAATCATTTACACAAAATAAAAAAGTCATTATGTATAATTCTTAGTTACATCTTTTCTAGGTAAGCTACGATCTTGTTGGACCAGTCCCTTCATTGTTACTGCTGTTTATCCTCATGGGGCCGTCGAGATAAATAATATAACGAATGACAATGTTTTCAAAGTAAATGGACATCGTCTCAAGCCATTTGTTGAGAAGTTTGATTCAGGGGATATGTTTATACCTCTGATTGATCTTGTGTATTAGGATTGACCTCCTAGTCTGATGGAGGTGTAATTAGGTTTATTGCTTTCAAAAAATTTAGGATTAAGATAGTTTATTTTTTTATAAGTTTAGTCTTCGTGCTAACCCATTTACATGTTGAGAACTTTGGAAAAGCCTCAATTTTACTTCTTCAGGTATTATCTTTCCATCACTCTTCATTTCTTTTCATTGTCTCATGTGCATTGCATGCTAATATCTTTTACATTGAGGAAAATGTAGGTTTTAGGTTGGGGGGTGTGGATTATGTAAACTAATCAATTTTTTCTTAGTTTTTGAGCAAAAAAAAAAAAATTGTTGAAAGTTTTCAATTTTTCAAGTAAAAACCTAATTGGGAAAAAAAAAGTTTGTGTACTTCAGAATGCTTTGAGTATAATAAGATGAAGGTTGAATTTTGAATTGTTGGAGTTTGATTAACCGAGTAGACTATCGCTTAAGTTCTTGCACTTATATTGATTAAGTGGAAGTTTGAATATCATGTTGATATAAATCACAAGACACATTCGAGTTGTTTTCTATGAATTATGCTAGAATTTCTGAATGTTAGCATGTGAGTCATTGATAGACATTAAGAATAGAGTCTGGAGAATTTTATCCACCTTAAAAGATGAAAAGAACTAGTTAAAAAAATAGTGAGATCGACAAAAAGGTCATGTATGATGAAAAAGACTGAAAAATCTGAAAAGAATGAAAAGAATGTAAAGTTTGAAATGAATAAAAAGATATCATTGATATAAAATCAAAAACTAGAAAAAGAAGGAAAAAGGGGATAAGTTGGGAATCAACTCTTAATTATTCGATTAGTCTTGAAGTGATGAGCATGGCTAACATTATGAATGATACTATATTTATGGAAATTAAGTTGAAATTCACTAAGCATGTTGGAAAAACCTGATATATGAACTTATGCTCTTAAGTGATTAATGGAGAACTTACTTGATTGATAACTCATTTGATTCGGCTCTAGGTTTTCAAAATTTCATTCTTGCCTCTTTGGATTATGCTCATTCATACTTATTTCTACAAAAGATTATTTTCTGAAAAGGTTTGAACATTGAGAATTGATGATTATGTCACACATGTTTTGCTCGAGACTAGTAAAATTCTGGTTAGGGAGTGTGTTGAGTGTCAAATATTGCATATTTCCCCCTATTTATATCTTGGTTTTATGAACATGATAATGCTTAATGTGTATATTTTATACAAGTTTGTATTGCGAGTTGAGTCTAAGAGCTTCGATTGAAAAGAATGTTAAAAGCATGGATTTGATGCTCAAGAATCACCAAGGCAAGGGACGGATCTTAGAAGACCAAGAATGAAGATTTCAAGACCCCAAGATTCAAGAAAATTAAGTGGAGAAAGAAGAAAGTTGAAAGTAAAAAGTGTAAAAATTAGTGCAAAAATTCACAGAATATGGACTTCTATGTCATCGAAGGCTGTAAGATGACATCAAAGGCAGTATTTGATGAAATCGAAGAATTACAGAAAATTAAGTTTCATTTCTGGACAAATTTGATATAGTTCTCGATGACATTGAAGACATGTTCGATGACATTGAAGGCAGTTTGATAACATCAAACTTTTTGCAGATTTTTTTGAGCAACTCGCTGGAACACTCTGGATACATTCTCGATTCATTGAAGGCATATTGATAACATCGAAGGCAGGTTCGATGACATGAAAAGTTATGTAGTACGAAAAGGCGCGACTTCCGGATTCAAGTTACCTTCGATGGCATCGAAGGCGTTACGCAGAGTTATGTGGACTACGTAAATTTGAGGTGGTTTTCTAATTTTAAATGGACAAGGCTATAAATATGGGTTTTCGTAGGAGTTTGAAACATGAATTAGGTTTTGAGAATCAGAGAAAAAGGGTGGAGCAGCCTCCCAAGAGTTTTTCTTCTTTTCTTTCCTATTTTTAATGTTTTCCTTTATGGTTTTAAATCCAATCATGTCTATGGTTGGATAAACCTCTTAGTTAGGGCTAAGAGGTGAAGATTTATAGTGTTGGGATGATTTTCTTGCTTTAATTCTTATTCTTCTTGAACCACATTGATTTCTAGTTTGATATTAAAGAAATATTTTCAGTTTTCTATGATTTATTGTGACTCAAATTACAATAGATGTTATAATAACTTTGGATATCTTCTTTTCCTTTTTGAAATTGTGAGATTGGTAAATCTTGTTGTTCACCATCGTCTCCTGGGCATGGTAGGGTGATGAATCCCTTCCGATCATCACAATACTCCTTCATGTGTGGCTAGGTCAATGAAAAGTTCAGATTTGGTTTAATTGATTTATCTTCCAATTGGATAGGATAGGACTCCAATTCGAATTGTGTTTCTTGAATCAAAGTAAGGTAGCATCCTGATAGCTACAAGTGGATCCTTGACACCCTAGTTCCTTTTTTATTATTGAAATCTCATTCACAATTACTCTCTTTTATTCCAAATTTAGATTTAAATCTTTTTCTAGTTTTAGTTCTAATTGCGTTCAGAATACGTATAAGATTAGTCACTATGGATTTGACCTCGGTCTCATCGAGATTATTACTACATTGCAACCCTACTTTTGGGGTTGTGAACACCCATTCATTCACAAAGTGAGGAGCTCCAGAGAAATCAAAGGAATTTCATAGAATCTTTAAGAGTTCGCCGTGACAGTTTGCAGGTATCTCACGACGCGACATGGGGGAAGCGAGAAACGTGAAGAAGGAGAAGCTAGAAAAAGGGGGAGAAAGCCCTGTTGCACGGCCACACAATAAGGAATGTTTGCACGACCGCGCAATAACCTTGCTTATACATATATGTGTCAAGTACTTGATGATATCTTCGGCGAGAATCGAAATCTCTCACAAACTAATCTTTTGTACTTATATGTTGAGCATATCAGTGCAGAATAAGGGTCTCGAATCTGCGCAACTCCTCCTTCATTACGAAGGACGCTTCATAAGCCGAGATGCCACCGAAATCACTATCGAATTCCTTTCCTGTCTTTTCATTACATTGATGAAATGTACCTTCTTTGAAAAGGGAAATGTGAGGGATGTAATACGAACTCAGAATTAATAAAATATGTGACGATGTTTGTTTCTTTGATTTCCTTTGTTATTCCTGAATGTATATATTCTAATCCACGACACTTTGCTTCTTGTTAAAACAAAATGGTGACTCTACTGGGGATAAAACCCATAATCTCTAGTTGGAGTATTTACGTTTAATATTAATGATAGGATGATCGAAAGAACATTTATCATTAATTGGCACTGTAATGGTACCAAAATGGTGACTCTCAACGGGAATATCTGAAATTGTGGTAGAACTGCTAATTCAAGTATGAAATTATGTCCAAGTGTCCTAGAGGGGGATGATTAGGACTTTTAAGGTTTTAATCTTAAAAATTAATGCAATTGAGTTATACAGAACAAAGCAAGATTATCATAAAACTATTCACCTTCAAACATAACAATAGCAAAACATACAAATGTGTTATGTTGTGTCAAACATGTAGTGTGTATAAAGTAAACATCTTATAAATCTACACACATGAGAAAAGGTAAGCATCACAAACACAATGATATATAGTGGTTTAGCAATTTGCCTACTCCACTCCTGGTGGATCACTCCCACCTAAAGTGTTCCAGATTTCACTATCCAATGGTTTTAAATTAGGTTAACCATGAACCTTCACAACCTACACAAGGTTAACTGAAAATCCTACACAAGGCAACCTTAGGTGCCTTCACAAGGCAAGAGATCTTACACAAGGACTCTACTAGGAGCCTACACATGGCAACCTATGACTACATAAGGCAATGCCTACACAAGGCAACAGGTCCTACACAAGGACACATAACGTATTCTCCCGTCGGAGGCCTATGAAAGGACTTGCGAGTTTTTCAACTCAAACTCTGAAACCCTATCCTACACAAGGAAAGAGGTTCAGGCTCAATAGACTCTTTATACTTACAAATAAGTGAGTGAGCCCCACTTTTGCACATTCTGAACATGGTCTTCTTTGTTGGTGAAGATTCTTCAACTCCCTTGAATCGAAACCATTTGTAGATGCTTCAATTGACAATGTGAGGTTGTAGGGTTTAAGGTTTGGTCTGATCTTCCCTAATAAATGATATTTAATAAAAACCTAAAGAAGATTCCCATGAGGTTTGCATTCAATCATCCCATCACAATGATTTGATAATAAAGAGTGTTGCTGGAAGCTCAATGAATGCTGAAGTTCATAGTTCAATTTAAGCTGTTGAATATATCAAAAAATGCTTGAACAATGGATTGAATGATGAAATCTTATGGGAAAGAGAGCTTGAGGATGAGGGTATTAACTATGGCAATTACTCTCTCAAAACTCTCTTAAATTTAAGCTCTAAAAGTTTAAGAAGCAACCCAAGTGATATATAAAGACAAATTCCAATGATAAAAAATGGGCAAAAATCTTACATTGTCGATATCATCGATGGGTATTCGATGCCATCAAATTTTGAATTTCGATGTCATCAAACCTTCTCTGATTGCATCGACTTCCTGCACTACGATATTCAGTTGGGTACAGGATAAATTTTGTCTGATCTCACGAGAAACCTTTGATGTCATCGATGTGCACTTCGATGTCATCGAGGGATGGTACGATGTCATCAGAATTTCCTTGAAAAATACACTTTGGTTGTTAGATTGTTTGAGGCCTTTTTCGATGTCATCGATCACTGTTTCGATGCCATCAAAGATGTCATAAATCTTGTTTCGATGCCATAAAGAGAAATATGTTTTTCCTATAAAAGTTCTCTGGACAGTTTGTCTCCTATTTCGATGTCATCGATCAGACCTTCGATGCTATCAAATTTTGAATTTCGATTACATCAAATGGTTGTCAACGTAATCAAAGATAAAAGATTTTCTTTGAAAGCTTGTTGGACAAACTGGTCTTTATACCAATGCAATTGAACGATCTTTGATGTCATCGATGACTTACTCTTGATGTTATCGAAGGATTTTGATTACATCGAGGAGCACTTAGAGTATTTCACAAATGTGGAGAGAATAAGGCCAAGGTCGATTTAATTGAAGTGGGTTCGATGTCATCTTAACATAAGTTTTGATGTCATCAAACTTCATTCGATGTAATCGACAATACACAACATATGTTCATTTTGTTGTTGGACTACTTGGGCTTGGTTTCAATGCAATTGAACCATGTTTGATTCCATCAAAATTGTCCTCGATTGCATATCGATGCAATCATCAAAACATTAAGCTTTCTTATATAGTTTATATTTCCTCCAATACTCAAGATGTTGTAAACTAAACTTATTAAGGGATTTTCGAAAACAGTTGTGGGTAAGTTTAGGTTCTTATGGATGGGGTCATATACCTCAAGGGTTTGTGGTTAGGGAAGTGAGGCTTTGTTTACCTATGTGGAGCGCTCGACCTTCTTTTGTTAATAAGTCTTCGATCTCGTGTTTCTTCAATATGGGGCTCACTTGACAAATTGACTCAACACTAACGTAATTGACAAATTAGGGCACTTTCAATCTCTCTCTTTGTCAATTACGTGTCAAAAAAACCTAACAAACACTTATCACACAACTCATGTTTTACATATATTCATTGTTACAACTCGACTATGACTTTCTTAATGTCTTGAGTGCAGTTACTCCCCCTTTCTTTTACTCCCCCTATCTTCCTGCATCACCATTTTTATCAAGAGAAAATAACGTACACAATGATGGGAAATATTGTTCTCTCCTTTTTGGTCAGTCATTGTCAAAGGGTTAGTAAACATAGACATAAATAACCAAAGTTGGAGAACTAAGCTCAAGTAAAACATTATGGAAGATAAATAATACAAACACATAAGTTTAAACAATAATAAGAATTTAGAATAGAAAACTCTGTGAAGAGCTGACGCAATATGCCAAATATATATAAATCAATGCAAATGCCTAAAACCGAACTCACTACGTTTATGGTTCTCATTCTTCATTCCATCATCTCTGGTACATCTGTATGTCTTCCTTCCTTGATTTGTCATTGCATCATTCAATTCTGTCTCCATCCAGGAACAGTGACATCCCTTTCACCTATCTTATGACTATCTTGGCCACTTATAGTTTAGTGGCCATGCCTGTTGGGGATGCTCCAATTCATCACCTACAATTCAACAATTCAAATATTATGCTTGTGATATGTGGATTGTGGATTGTGGATAAGTAGTAGTTCCTTTCATTTTATTTGTAAGGGGGAGTTAGTAAGAGGGAGTATTGTTGGGGGAGTTGATGTGAGAATTGATTCCGAATTGTTTTAACTTATTTATAACTGGTGCATGATTCTTTGACCAGGTTGTAATTGGTTTATTTTGATAACTGGTGCATGATTCTTTATTAAGTATATTATGTTTATTTCTAATGAAGTGTGTTTTGTCACTAATTTGACAAAGGGGGAGATTGTAAGTGCTATGTTTTCTAGCTCCTATGATTATCAAATTTTATAGTGCCAAAACCTCTTAGAATTTGTGTCTTGTGTAGCGCATCTACATATTCAAGACTGTGCTTCTCATGTACAAGAACAAAGGTCATTACCTCAAGAACTTCTAGTGCAAGATCACATGTTCATATTCAAGTACAACACCAAGTGTGAATTCAGTCTTCTTTCAAGCTTCAACAGTTCAAGTATTCAAAGCTTCGTCCAAGTCGAGACAAAGTTCTTTACTTTGAACTACAAGCTCAAGCTTCAATGTTAGTCATATTCAAGCTTCAAATGTCTCAAGTTCAAACTTCATCATATGTCAAGATCTCAAGCTTTGTGAACTTCAAAGAACGACTATCAGCTGAAGTAAAAGAAGACTTAATGTTCATACATCACTAACAAGGTATGAAACACCCTAGATTGACCTTAGGGTAGGTCGTTTTGAATACATAATTCAATTGGCTCATTTTATAAGTGCGTAGTCTATTTTTTGACTAGTCCTAGGATATGTTCGACTAGTCCCAGCACTGGCTCAACCAGTCCAAGAAATCCTCGACCAGTCTTAAGTTTGTTTGTAATTTTTAGGATTTTTTGTTAGAGCCTCGACCAATCATGGAGACTGCTCGACCAGTCATGTGAACAGTGCTCGACCCATGCTCGACCAGTCCTACAGGCTCGACTCAAAGTCTAGTAACTAAATTGAGTCCCACACGACCAGTCGTGGACAGGACTCTACCGGTCGTGGAGGCCGCTCGACCAGTCGAGTAGGCCCTTTGACCAGTCGTGGAATGGCCTGATCTTATTGTGCTCAAAATTTTAAAAATTTGTTGGTCTTACAACCAGTCGTGGCGACATCAAGACTAGTCGAAGATACGATTTCTGCACCTATAAATATAACACAAATTTCAGAGTTTGGTATCCAATTCAAGCAAAATCAATACACTACTCTGAGAGATAAGTTAGTGATATTCATAAGCTATTTAGTGCTCATTTTATATTATCTTTAATTAGCTTTTTTACATTTGATTTTATATTCTGCATTCCCATTTTATTTGAAAGAGGGATTGATATATTCCCATTTCTTGGAATTAAAATCAAATCAAGCTAGCCCAAGGTGATTTAATTTAAAATCAATTTAGAACTTAGAACCATTTCATAAGTGAGTATGGAAATTGAACTTCTACGTTGAACTTCTACTCCGAATTGATTCTTTCGGGCTGCAACAAAAGGAGAATGTCCAGATAAGTATTTTATAGTTTTGTAAATTCATTATTTTGGTTTCATTGAGATTGTGCCAAAAAAATCTCTTTATTTTGGTTTGTCTGAGGTGATCCAGAAAACTCAGAGTGTGGGGTTTTTTGAATTGTGTAAGCTCACTTGAAAGACACAATTGTGAGGGTTTTAGGTGAACCTCGAAAAACCTATTTTCATAGTGAATGCTAATATCCACTGTATGAGGATATTAGGAGTGGAGTAGTTGTGTGGCTATTTTTCTAAACAGTTGGTGTACACACAAGCGAACACTATAATTTCTAGTCTTGTGGTGATTGATTGAATATTTCTTTTCATGGATTTTGTAATTTCTCTTTTTGCATTTGTGGAGAATGTTGTAATTTCTTTTATGCAAGTGTGGGAATGTTGTAATAGCTTAGTCATTTTCTTTGCTATTTATTTCTTTTATATCCTCTTCAGTTTGAGTTTTTGATACTCACCCACGTTTTAGTAAGGTTATCCTACCATAAACCTTTGGTTTTTAGTGTAGGGTTGTCCTTAGAATGAAGTTTGTATCAACCTCTCAATACTAGATTTTTGAGGTCGTTTTACATTTTTGCATTGTGGATTGTTTATGTGATATCTTTATTAATATTTGTTTAATTCCGCAATTTTATTTTTTTTTTAATTTGGCATAGTCCTATTCACACACCCCCCCCTCTAGGAATCTTAGCTCGGCCTTTTCAATAATCAAAAGGGAATTAGAGCACTAAGGATCCACTTGTAGCTACAAAGATGCTACCTTACTTGATTTAAGAAACACAATTGGAATTGGAGTCCTATCCTATCCAATTGGAAAATCAAATCTATGAACTTTTCATTGACCTAGTCTACACATGGAGTATTGTGATGATTGGACGGGAATTCATGCGTCCACCATGCCGAAGAGACGATGGTGAATCATGAGTTTTACCAATCTCATAATCTCAAAATAGGAAAAGAAGATATTCAAATCTATTACAACATCTATTGTAATTTGAGTCACAATAAATCATAGAAAACTGAAAATATTCCTTAAATTCAAACACGAAATCAATGAGGTTGAACATCAGCAAGAATTAAAGCAGGATAATCATCCCAACATGCTACAAACTTCACCTCTTGGCCCTAGTTAAGAGGTTTTGTTAACCATAGACATTATAGAAACTAATACCCTTAAATAAAACATGAAAAATAAATAAGGAAAGAAGAAAAACTCTTGGGAGGCTACTCCACTCCCAAAATAAATAAGACAATCTTATTTCACGAATACTTTTAAAATCAAAATCCAAACTTTACAAGAGTAAATAAAATAAATATTACAATCATTCACCACTTAAACTGAAATGTAAATACAACCATTCACCACATAACACATAGAATTATAGTAGTTCGGTGTGTCAGCAACTGTTCTAAAATAGCCACACCTACTCCACTCCCAAAATTACTCTCCACGTAATCTTGGCTTTCGCTATGAAAAATGTTTTCTCACGGTCACTTTAAAACCTAATAGACTTGTGGTTTTACTTGGCTATCACAATCAAACCCCTCACTGAGATTTTCAGGCTATCTCGGACAAAACCTATACTGAGATTTTCTATCTATCTCAGAAAAACCAAAATAAGAATTGAAGGTATACTTATCTTCACCGTAGAAGATGTTTCAGAACCTCTAGCCGAAGAACTACTTTTCTTGAATGTTGATTGTTCAATGTTCAGTCAGATAGAAAAGGTCCAAGGTTCAAGTGATTTTAATTAAGTTCAAACCAATAACTACTTGAGTTAATTCTCTTAAATCTTAAAAGAAGAGTAGTATTCACTATCTTTAGAATCAGAATGATAGCATCTGAGATTAAGGAAATTAAATGAAAGCTATAAAAATAATTTATAAATATCGTTCAATAGCTTACTAATGACTGGAGCTTCTCTCTCTCTCTCTCTCTATTGCCGAAGAATTTTGATGATAATAATTGATATTTCGGATTGAGAGAGAACCTCAATTTATAGGCAAAGAAGTTGAATATTCAACTAGCCTGAGGCAGTCTTTGACTAGCCCGAGCACCAGATTCTATTCAATGAATTTTTAGATTTAGGTGGGATAAGAATTATCCAATCTTCAACTAGCTCGAGGATCAGTTTGACTAGTCGAATGTGGTCTTCTACTGGTTAAAGATCCCAAAAATCTGAACTGATTTAGTTACTGGACTTCGAGCCAAATTCTAATGGGCTGGTCGAATATCATCCTTCGACTAGTCAAACAAAAAATTTGATTGGTCGAATTTGTAACAAAAAATCCGTTTTGCTTCGACTTTAACTTAGATTAGCCAAGAAAACTCAGACTAGTTGAACCAAACCTTAGGCTGGTCGAAATCCAAGCACTCACAAGTGTAAAAACCAATTTAAAATAATTTTTGAAAGCACCTAAACCTAAGGTCTTTCTAAGGTTTTATATTACCTAAAATGTGTGAAATAACTAAACTTCTTTGTCTTGAACTTGATTAGTAACTTCATCTTGTCTTGTGAGCTCGATCTTTTACTAGAACATCCATTGATCTTAAGCTTGATCTTCTCTTGATCTTGGACCAGACTTGAACTTGATCTTCTCTTAATCTTAGACCAGACTTGAAGATTTCTTGACAGGTTGTTTTGACCATATGAAATTTGACAACTAAAGTGTGATTTTATCATTTTAGCTCTTACAATCTCCCCCTTTGTCAATTTCATGAGAAACACATATCTTTACAAATATCAGAATAATGGAGCCTTGAAATCTTGTTGTAGGAGCTTTTTAAAGTTTTCAAAAGGTACTACTCCCCCTCAATTAGTACTTCCCCTGTCAAACATACCAAACATACCATTCCATAGCAATAGTATATATATGCATTCCATAACATATATAACATTCATACATGACATACATTCTATGCATTCTCCAATCAACTCAATGCATTATTCATCAACTACTTCATGAAATGCATGTATTCTCATGCATTCTCTAATCAACTCTCCCCCTTTTTGTCACAAGTTGACAAAGGAAGAATGATAATAACAAGTATAGCTTGATAGTCAAAGAATATTCAGAATAAACATAAGATAGAATTATGAAAGAAGTAAAGTAGGAATAAGCATAAGCATATGAAATTATTAATGTTAGGAAAGCAGTTAACATTAAATAATTTCAGGGAGTCTAAAAGTAAAAGTATCCAAGCACCAACACCAGTATAGTTTAATGATTACATATCTAAAAATCAGTTCCTCCAAAAACATAATAATCTCAATCAAATCCAAACGAGGAAGGAGCAGGCATTGACGGATCAAGTTGATTCAAACTCTGGCTAATACGATGAAAGTACTTCTTCATGTATTGTAAATATTTGAATTTGAAACAAATTTTTCTGTGAGACATGAAATGTTTCAACCTTTTCCTTTAGATATTTGAGATGATCATCTACATGAGAGGGCTCATAATCAGGATCATCTGAATTATCAGATTCCTCCAATTAATCAAAAACATCATCCATGGTTGTATTTCCAGGTTCATGTGCTTCCTCCTCTTCCTCACTTTGGCTAGGAAGAGGTTTCAAATTCATCTTATTGAGGTTGGCATTATTAAGAGGAAGTTCTGATTTTGGAGCCTTAGATGATGGAATGGTGACATTACAATGTAAAGCAAGGTAAGTTATAAGATATGCAAACAGAATAGAACCATGCTTGGGATACAAGTGAAACTGAATAATGATGTAACAAATTAAAGAAGGATGACAAACTTGAATACCTGACACAAAATCATGAAGAACTCGAGCCACGAAGTGAGTAAGTTCAGACTTATTCCCTGATCTAAGATAAATATTGTAAGTAAAACTCCTATGTAAAACTTGATACTCAAGGAGCATTTAGTTAGCAGGGCGGTCATTATCCAACGTCCATTCAATATTAAAGTGACACAATTTATGTGTTGTTACTTGCGTTTGAGTATAGGTCATTTTGTCTGTTAAATTGGCAATAGGAATGCCATCTTCTGCAACTATAATTTTAGTCAATGTTGAAATAATGTAGTGAGTAACTGTGAATGTCCCTTCAACGAATTTAATCACGAATGTGAGATCTTCAAGGGACACATCACATATGGAAGCATACATTCCTTGTGCAATGGAACGGTAAGTCGTTTCACCCGAACTAAAAATGCGTTCCCAACTGATTTCGATGAGAATGGGAACAGGACCAAAGGGAGAAATGTGATCAAGATTAATTGACCTCTCGATGATTATATCCCTTGTGCGGAAATCCCTAACATGCTCTGAATCTTCTTCGGTGGTCCGTAAGGTTCTCACACCTAGTAGAGTCGATCTAGTTGATGAACTACCATGGCTTTTATGTGTTGTCATTTTCTTTGATCGAGACTCCATTATGGTTAGCATAAGAAAGAAATCAAAGAGAATGAAAGGAATGAAGGTAGATCAGATTTTGAGCAAAACCCACCTCAAAGAGGATTTCAAGTCAAAAACACAACCTAATAATGAGATTTACTAGTAAAGATATACCTAATACTAGAAGAAAATTGAAAAAGAAACACTTACTTGCAAGATTGGGTGATGGGTTAGTTGAGTGAGACACTGACTAGCCAAGGAAGATGAAGAAAAATAAAATAAAAAAGTGGTTTTCCCCTTTTGAAGTGAAATCGCGTGATCTTTAGCTGGTCGAGTATGTACTCGACTTGTCGAAGGTTCGACTGGTCGAGTATGTACTCCGACTGGTCGAAATCACAAAATTTTGATTGTTTAAGTAAAAAAAATATATTTTTATTACCAATTTATGCATTTAACAAAATAAACATAAAATAATAAATAAATAAATAAATAAGAAAATTAATTAACAATGTACAAACCAATATTATGCTTTAAGTTGGAAAATTTATTTCTATTAAGCAATTTGGTCAGTTTGTCTACAAGCTGCTTGCCAGTTTGAATGTAGTCAAGCATGATAGATTTGTCTTCAACTAATTCTTGAATATAATGGTATTGAATATAGATATGTTTCATATAAGATTGTTGGATTGGATTTTGAAAAGGCGAGCTTAAGAAGTCCTAGAGGGGGGTGAATAGGACTATGCTAAATAATCGAATAAAATACTGAAACAGTAAATAAATCAGAGATCTTAATCACACTAGTATTGAAACATTATTTTAAACTGATTCATTGGACAATCTTCACCCAAATAAGTTAGGCCGGACAACTTATTTCACGAATACAATAAGAATCAAAATTTTAAACTAAGCAAGAGAAACTAAAACTATATATTACAAACATTCACCACTTTTACATAAAAGAAATTTACAATCATTCACCATAAAAGTAATAAAAACATTGACCACAACACCAAAAATTATAGTGGTTCAGTGTGTCAACAACTATTCTCAAACAACCACACCTACTATACTCCTAAGATTACTAATCACATAATCTCAGCTTTCAGTATGAATAAGGGTTTCATAGGGTCACCTTAAAACCTGATACAATTGTGATTTTAAAAGCCTATCACAAATAAAGAAACTCCTCTCTGATATTTTTAGGCTATCTCAGACAAAACCTACAATGAGATTTTCTGGCTATCTCATAAAAAATAAAATATAAAAAGTAAATTGATGCTTACCTTCTCCATAGAAGACGTTGTAGTCGTAGAACATTTTTCTTGAATGACGAATGTTCTATGTTCAGTCCAATAAAAAAGGTTTAGGGTTCGATTTGATTTTAATTAAAATTAAACCAAAAGCTACTTGCATTAATTCCTTTTAATCTCAATAAGAGTAAACACTCTTTTTAAAATCAGAATGGCAGAGTTTTGAGATGAAGGAATTAATGAAAAAGCTGTAAAAAAGATTTTAAGTACCGCTTGATAACTTGACAATAAACGAGGCTTCTCTCTCTCTTGAATAAGGACTTTGATAGGCTTGAATTATATTTTCAGATTCAGAAAGAACCTCTATTTATAGGCAGAAAGTTTGTTCCTTCGACTGGTCAAAGGCAGTCTTCAACTAGTTAAAGTACCGGATTCAGTTCTAACAACTTCTTTAAATTCAAGCAGGATAAGATTTAATAGATATTCGACTGGTCGAGGTACCTGTTCGACCGGTCGAAGGTGACCTTCGACTAGTCAAACAGCCTCTTTGACTGGTCAAGCAAGCTAAATCCGAACTAATTTTGGTTGCTGGACTTCAAGTCGAGGAACCTTCGACTGGTCGACAAGTCCACTCGACTAGTCGAAGATTCAACATAAATTCAGTTATGCTTCAGCTGTTGGTTGGACTAGTCGAGAAATACTTAGACTGGTTGAGCCAAAACATAAACTAGTCGAAACTCAGTCATTTATAAGTATAAAAGCCCAATTTAAAGTATGTTTTGAAAGCACATAAACCTAAGGTCTTTCTAGGGTTTATTATACTTGTATGGTCTGATTTTCATAGGATTAGAAACTTGAAGTTCTTAATGGAGCTTGATCTTCTACTAGAACTTTTAGTAGATCTAGCTTGGTCTTTAATTTAAGTTTAAGTTTGAACTTGAGCTTTGAGCTTGAGCTTGAACTTGAGCTTGAATCTTGAGCTTTGAGCTTGAGCTTGAGCTTGAACTTAAGCTTGAATCTTGAGCTTGAACATGATCTTGACTTAAACTTTAACGTGAGCTTGACATGAAGATCACTTTGGTAAGTTGTTTTGACAAGTCGAAATTTGACAAACCAGGTGTAAAATATGCTTTAAACATAATAACACTTACAATCTCCCCCTTTATCAATTTGCTAACAAAACACTTAGTGTTACAAGAATCCACATGTAGCTTATATTCCTGTACTCATGATGTAGTTGAAGATTGCAAAAATTTGTACTCCCCCTCAAGTTGTACTCTCCCTGTTCATAGAATCATTCCAAGCACAACATTCTCCAAGCAATATAACATATATACAACATATTCCAATCATTCTCGCCATTTACATTTTAATCATTCCCATACATGCATCATAATCATTGACATACATTGCATCACATATCAACTCTCTTTCCCTTTTGTCACAAGTTGACAAGAGAAGAAGGATGGTATCTAGCAACTAAATCACATGAATAATCATAGAAATAATCACCGAAAGTTGCATAATAGATTGTCAAAGAGAATAATCATCCAAGAAGAGTTAAGAACAGTTATCCAACAAACCAAGTAGAATATTAGTTAGACAGCCCCATAGGTGAAAATAAGTAACAAGATCTCAGTCAGATCCTGAGGAAGAAGGAGCAGGTATGGAAGGATCCATCTGATGAAAACTTCTCATAATACGGTGGAAGTACTTTTCATGTACTTCACAGATGATTTCTGAGTTTGCGCCAGGTTATCTTGAGAAACCTGTAATGTTGTGACCTTCTCTTCTAGTGATTTGAATCGATCATCAACCTAAGAAGGTTGATAGTCTTGATCTTAAAGATCATCTGACTCGTCGAGTTCATCAAAGATATCATCCATAGACATGTCTTCTGGTGGTGCAGGTGCTTCTTCCTCTTCTTCATCGTCACATTGACTAGGAAGATATTCTAGATTCATCTTATTTAGATTGGTATTATTAAAAGGTATAACAGAATTCGGTGCCTCAGACGTTGGAATTTGGACATTAAAGTGTAACGCAATACACGTCATAAGATAGGCAAATGGAATAAAACCATGACCAGGATGAAGACGAAACTAGATAATGAGATAACAAATAAGAAAAGGAAGATAAACTTGTAAACTAGACACAACTGAATGGAGGACAAGGGTCATTAAGGGAGTAAGTTCAGACTTATTCCCAGACCTAGGATATATATTTAGGGAGCATCTAGTTAGAATGAAGCGCATTACCAGAATGTTATTCCTCATTAAACTTATATAGTTTCTGAGTAAACGCTAGTCATTTGGTATGAGTCATTTTATCAGTTAAATTTTCAAGAGGAATTCTATCATTTGTAATGGCAATCTCAGTTAGTGCTGAGAAAAGATAGTGATTGATTGTGAATGTGTCTTCTACAAATTTAATTGTGAAAGAAAGGTTTTCGAGAGGCACATCACAAATTGATGCATACATGGCTTGCTTAATGGAATAGTAAGCTTTTTCACCCCAACCGAAAATGCTATCCCATCCAATATTTGAAAGCAAAGGGACAAGATCGAATCGAGCAATGTGATCAATATTGACACCACACTCAATAATTATGTCTCTTAAGTGAAAATCCCTAACTTGCTCCAAATCTTCTTCGGGGTCCCTTAGGGTTCTCACATTAGATGAAGTCGGCCTAGATGACATGCTACCACGAGTTTTTCGTGTAGCCATTTTCTTCATACGATGCTCCATTTAATGATTGCTCAAGAAATAACTAGAGAGGGTAGAGAGATTGTGGGTAGATCAATTTTTTTCCAAAAATCTCAAAGAAATGGGTTTAGAATCCAAAATAAACCTAAAAAGAGAGATTAACTAGCAAGGAATAACGCAAATCTACAAGGAAAATGAAAAATTACCACTTACTAGTAAGATTTGAAGTTGGGTTCGTCGAGAGGGCTTTTGGCTAGTTGAACAAGAAGGTGAAAATAAGATGAAAAAAAAGTAATTTTTCACTTTTAGAGGTGAATCTGCGTGGTCCGCGACTCATCGAGGGCTCGACTAGTCGAGCACATCCTCGACCCGTCGAAAAACCCAAAAAAAATTATTTTAATTTTATCACCATTTTATTATTATTTTATGCATTTAATAAAATATAAATAAGAAACAAATAAATGCATAAATAACTAATTAATAACACATAAACCAATATCATTCTTTAAATTTGAAATTTTATTCTTGTCGAGCAGTTTGGTCAGTATGTCTACAAGTTATTTCTCAGTTTGAATATATTCTAGCACAACACTCTTATCTTCAACAAGTTCTCGAATATAATGGTATCTAATATCAATATGTTTTGTATGAGAATGTTGGATTGAATTTTTTAAAATGTTAATTACTCTCAAATTATTATAATATAATGTCATTGTATCTTGTGTAATGTCATAATGAGTTGAGTGCAGGCATTACCAGTTGCAATATATTCAGCTTCAACAGTTGAGAGTGATACAAAATTTTGTTTCTTACTGAGTCATGAAAATAAATAGTTCCCTAGGTAGAAACATCCACCGTTCGTAGATTTTCTATCATCAATATTTCCAGCCCAGTCTACATCAGTATATCCGACAATTTGTACGGATGTATCATGTGGATACCAAAGTCCAAAATTAGTAGAAGAGAATACCAATCATGATTCTATATAAATGGGAGTCTATACTTTTACCTGATTCATCTTTTGAGAGTTTAAGTGTTGTACTCATCGGAGTATCAAACTTCTTACAATTCTCAAACCCAAACCTTTTTATAAGGTTTAAAGCATATTTGGTTTGTGATATGAATATATCATCTTCGTGTTGCTTAAATTATAATCCAAGAAAGTAGTTTAGTTCACCAACCATACTCATTTCAAACTTGGATTTCATCAGATCTGCAAACTCAATAGATAAGTTAGTGCATGTAGATCCATAAATTATATTTTCAACATAGATATGTACTATTAGTATATGATCGTTATATTTCTTGACGAATAAAGTTTTATCAACGCTACCCATAACGAAGCTATGACTAAGTAAAAATTTAATAAAAATTTCATACCATGCTCTAGGAGCTTATTTCAAACCATAAAAGTGCCTTTTTAAGATGGTATACATGATTTGGAGATTTGGGGTCCTCAAAACGTATAGGTTGTTCAACATAAACCTCCTTATGTAAGTCACCATTTAGAAAAGCACTTTTGACATCCATTTGACATATTTTGTATTTCATATAACATGCAATCGAAATAAATAATCTTATGGATTCAAGGCGTGGAATTGGTGCAAAGGTTTCATCGTAATCAATACCTTCTATTTACGTGTAACCTTGTACAACCAGTCGAGCCTTATTTCTGATAATATTACATAATTTATCAATTTTATTCTTAAAAATCCATTTAGTTCCAATTATATGTTTATTAGAAGGTCTAGGAACCAAGTACCACACATCATTTCTAACAAATTGATTTAGTTCTTCTTGCATGGTAATTATCTAACTTTCATCGGCAAGTGCTTTATTTACATTGGCTAGTTCAATTTGGGAAGTGAAACATACATAATTACAGATATTCTCTAATTATCTTCTTGTCTGTACACCAGTACGAGGGTTACCAAGTATTTGATCAGTCAGATGGTCTTTAACTAATCTTAATTCAGTATCAGATGATTTTAATGAAAAGTCAGTATATCAATTATATTGACTTCATCATCACCTAGGTCAGGAGTGGATGTGATTTGTTGATCATTAATTACCATATTTATGGATTCCCGAATCACCCCAGTTCTTTTATTAAGAACTCTGTAAGCATGATTACTTAGGGCATAACCTAGAAAAAATTTCCTCATCACTTTTGACTTCGATTTTTGCCAAATTTTCTCGGTCTCTTAAAATGAAGCATTTACATTCAAAAGTCCTAAAACATTTAACTGTGGGCTTTTTATTAAACCATAGTTCATAAGATGTTTTATTTTTTGATTTTCTTATATAAACTCGATTTATAATATAACATGCAGTATTAACAGCTTCAACCCATAAATGTTTTAATAGTTTCATGTTGTTTAGCATTACACTAGCCATTTCTTGTAGAACTTTATTTTTTCTTTCAACAATTCCATTTTGTTGAGGTGTTTTGGAAGCAGAGAACTCATGTGATATACCATGATCATCACGGTACTTCTCAAAATTGTTATTTTTGAATTCTGTGCTATGATCACTTCTAATTTTCATCACAGATATCTCTTTTTTCAGTCTGAATACATTTTAAAATTCTTCTGACTTCATCAAGAGTATTTGATTTTTCTCTTAAAAAGGCTATATAAGTATATCTGGTGTAATCATAAAAATTGACTAAAAAAAACTTCTTTCCACCTCTACTCTTAGTTTTAGTTGGTCTTACTAGATCCATGTGGAGTAGTTCTAGTGGTTTAACTGTCATGTTGCAAGATCGAAAACCGAGCTCACAAAATTCTTGATCTCCAAATCCAGCATTGATAACCTCCGTAGTATCCCATTCTCGGCTCTCGACACCTATATGTTACATTCCCATCCTGGGATCATACAAGGAGGATTTTTCAGTGTGAACTTTTTTTGAACGATTAATCTATTTAGGCGGTTACATATTTTGTACATGATATCAATGCATATCAAAGAGACAAACCTGTTTGACATGTCGCACGTGATATGGTGCACCAGCTCAACAGTAATGAAGGAAAAATAACAAACTCTAATAGCTCTTGTATGCATCCTAAAAAGGGTAAGTCATACATATAAGCAAACCACAACTCGTGAGTCTACTGTGTGCCGGGAGTAAAACACATCTTATCAGGGCGCTCCCATAAAAACATCCAAAACAACCATAGGCATGTTATCAATCAATCATGTTATCATAGGTGAGTAGGTTATCAATCAAGCATGTCGTATAACTATACAGGTTATCATGAGCATGACATTAATAATAGACATGTCACTCAACAAGTGATAATGAATCATTAAAATAGACAATGATCATGAACAAGATAATCAAATTTCATTTTCTACTATATGACATACGATGGAAAGGCAATGACAAGGTTGATGTGTAATCGTTCGAGTACATGGACATAATAAACCAAATATCATATGTTAAGAATGCAATACAATATGCAAATCCTGGCGAATTCACGAATATGTGGGACAAGGTCCTGCCTACACTATTTGCACAATAGAATGCCAACCACTGGCAGTTCGTCCAGGCCTGCTAGGCCCCGCCTACATCAGCGTCCGCATATGTGTGCCTGCCCATATGTGACCACAGTGGCGGGGTGTCACAATATGTCATATGTAGAGGATGTAATGTAGTATGCAATGAAAAATAAATGACAAGGCTGAAGTGTGTAGTCGGGATAATAGTACGTGGTATCGCAAGCTGTGGGGTTCATCACAATGGACTTTTATCTAAATCAGTCTCATACCTAAATTTTGATAGCTAGACTCAATGTGGTAAACTCCTGATCTCAGGTTGGTCGCGTGCCCCAACTAAAATCCTGGCCATTACGAAGGTACACAATGATTTGGTTGCGCATCACCAGCCCGAGTGGATAGTGAATGAATGAGTCAAATGCTAAGTACGCAACTCCTGCTCAGTAAGTCCACATGTTAGTACCGTATATCTCTAAGATCATCACTGGGGTTTAGTACAATGCTGTCAGCCACACCAAAGCTATTTGATGTAAGGCCTATGTAGCCAATGTCATATACAAGGTGCAATCACAAGTCATGTCAGTCCTCATCTGAATCTACATATCAGTACAGTTCCTCTTTGAACAATCACTGGGGTCTAATACGCTCCAAATGGCATTGCTCTTCCCCCAGGCGGGCAGTCCAAGTAAGCCTAAGGGACCTCATTATCTGCCTGGCCAATAGACTGTAATACTTATCCACCACATCAATAGAGGACCCATTTACGAGCTAGTTAGACTCAGCCTAGCATTGGTCCCTACCCTCGGGCGGGTAAGTCCACACCCTCTTCCAACTGACCATGACACAGTAGGAGACGTGGCCTAATGGTATTCGACACTCGTGCGCTTATACATTCACTCGATCTCGAAGTTGGAGCATCCTCTTGGTACCATAAGAGTTTAAGGACTTTCACCCAGGGACATCTATCGCCCCCCATGTAGAACCAAAACATTTTCGGTGTTCAATCCTTCCATCCACGATATGCCTGTGGAGGCCTCAGCCCTGATGTCACTAGGGTGAACAGAAATCATACCACACAAATGCAAGATGCATGAGTCATATAATCCAGTCAGGCATCAGTCTTGTGCGTACCGCTCGCTCATGTGGAGCAACTCCATCTCTCAGGGAGTCACTAAAACAACCAGTCAAAGGCATATATTATGGTCAATCACTCCTCATAACAAGCATGCAAATGATGCGTATGAGCATGAATCATGGTGTATGTTATGCATGATTATCAATCATAACAATGATCGGCCTCACACAATCATAATGGGCCTCACACATCGCAATGGGCCTCATATAGTCACAATGGGCCTCATACAATCATAACGGGCCTGGTACAATGGGCCTCATACCATCACAATGGGCCTCATACCACACAATGGGCCTCATACAATCACAATGGGCCTCATACAATAACAATGGGCATCATACCATCACAATGGGCCTCCTACAATCAAATGGGCCTCATACAATCACAATGGGTCTTGCACAATGGGCCTACATATCACAACAGTCCTACATATCACAATGGGCCTACTTATCACAACGGGCCTACATATCATGGCCACAAGATAGGTTCCAAGGTTTGAGTAGTACTACATGGTATGGTGGAAAACATTATTCTCAACGAGGGTCCAATAAGGGGAAAATGTAAATGGGCTTAACAATGGGCTCTAAAGAGTTTGCAATGTGGGCAATTAACCATCACTGCTCGTAAAGTGCTGCCCGCCTTAGATTCTAACTTACAATGGGGAATGGGCTTAGCAATGGGCCTTAGGGAGTTTACAATGTAGACATTTACCACCATTGCCTCTTAGAATGCAGTCCGCTATAGAGACTATCTCACAATGGGGCCCATGGCCCTTAAACTAGCTAGGAAAATGGATGGGTATCATAAACATTATCATATACATCATGGTGGGATCAACATCATAATTGGGCCGTGCACAAGAGTCTCATATATCACAATGGGCCTCATCACATGGGCCTCACATATATCACAATGGGTCTTATCACATGGGCCTCATCACATCACAATGAGCCTTATCCCATAGGCCTCATATACATCACAGTGGGCCTCATCACATAGGCCTTATATACATCACAATGGGACTCATCCCATAGGCCTCATATACATTATAATGGGTCTCATCATAGGGGACTTATATACATCGCAATGGGCCTCACCAATGGGACTTATACACATCACAATGGGCCTCATACAAGGGCCTCACATACATCACATTGGGCTTCATCACATGGCCCTCATATACATCACAGTGGACCTCATACAAGGGCGTCACATATATCTCATTGGTCCTCATCACATAGAAGGTAAGGCCCATACAAGATATCCCATAATAGATAGCCCACTTAAGGTTTTGAGCCCAACAACACTTGAGAGTTATTTTTTAGAGTTTAGACACTGCATGAAATTCTTCGAGAAGGTGGTGGACCCCACTGATGTGGCCCAACATAAATTTTACATCAAACAGATTTTTGTTTAATGTTGGTTCTCGGCCATTTTAGAGTCAGATTCATGATCACGTGGGGCCTATATATGGTGAAAGAGAATAACCACCCAGTAGCTTTATGTATGGGCTTTACAAATTATAAGGCAAGCCTCATTGTTTGGGTGAGTACAATTTACGGTGATGGCTTAAACATGGGTACTTGGAGAAACTGTGCAGGAAATATAGTGCATAATTAGTTTTAACCCAATTTTAAGTATATCCCATGATCACAAGGGACCACATTTCGGCGTGCTGTCAGGTGCCCTTGGTTGTATTACATATGTACTTCAAAAATTATAAGTTGGGACTAACTGATTGTGCACACGTAATATTTGGTATAGGGCCAAACATAGGCACTTTGATTTTCTGCACATAATTTTTTTGCACAACCATGCTTGATCACATTTTGGGATCCACTCCCTGATCATGTGGGGTCTGATTTGGCCTAATTAAAATATTATTTATCTAGTCATTAGTTTAGGTTAGAGGTTCCAAGTGGTGTCCTACTCAAAGCTCCGACATGTGGTCCACTATAGAGCCCAAAGTTGGTACAAAACATAAATAATCAGACAGTTTTCAGAAATGGGGTCGGTCCCAACTTAGGGCCCAATTTCCAAAAACGTAGGGATCATTCCTAACAAAAAGGTGGGACATCCTAGCTCACTTATACAAGGATTTAGCATCCCTCAAAGTGAGACCCTTAACTACAGAGTGTGGGGCCCAATATAAGGTGTCAAAGAGGAAAATTTTCAGCAAACAGAAAGTGTAAAGGGAACGAAATAGATCCAATGGCAAGTGGGGCCCACATACTAGCAAACCATAGATAAGAGACACGAAAATATACATGGGTTCCCAAATTGGATAAACTAATAAAATACATAAATCACAAGTGATCCCACACCCAAGTGGGTCAATGAGAGGATAATTGTTATGGATAACATAGATCCAACATATTCATCAAGTAACACATGAAATATATATTGATGAAATCTCTATGATTAGATTCTCTGTTGGAAGATTTGATCCAATGGATGGTTTGGGAGCAAGTCATTCAGGCCATTTATAGGTTTCCAACCATACAGAGCCTTGGATCCATCTGGACCACACAAAAATTCAATATTTGTCGTTACAGAAGTATCTATCGGTCCAGAATTTTCTAAAATTATCATGAAAGAATCTGACCATAGGGACCATACATATGATTATTAACTATCTCAAGTTAAGAGAAAATATTAAATACATCTGACTGTTGGAATCACGGATATGGCCCAAACAAGAATGGTCATAATAAGCTCCCAAATCATCTTTCGTATAAGGCCAAGATCTCAGCCATCCGAACTCCAATTGAGGCTTATTATATACCGTTGGAAAGATGGTTCGATTTTCTACGAATCCAATGGAACATATATTTTTAATACATTCATTAAAAGCATTAAAAATAGGTCCATTTAGGCAAATCAGAATCCTACATATGCTGCTGGATAGCAGCTAGGTAAACTTTATGTTACAGATAATTGGACCGTTGGATGGCTATGAAATTTGGTCCAGAGTTAGTTCATATTGTTATTCATAATATCCCCAATTTTCAACTCCAATCTTAGCATGATTGATTTTATATGATTTTTAGAACTCGTTGCCTAGAAACAAAAACAGGATTACAAATGAAGGGTGCGGATATGAAGTTCATCATGATGGACCATATTGACATGGGCCACTTTGCTGACCACCATAGATATAAATACATGCACACAAGAACTCCACACCAGTGGGGCCCACACATATCAAGAAAATAAAAGGGAAAAAAAGAGGAGGATGAGAAAAATGGAAAGAGGTGTGTAGACTCACTTTAATTGATGGATGATTGGATGATGATGTGTGGTCTACTCCCTCTTGATCAATGGTGGGCCACACCTTGGCCCCACTTTCTCTCACTGTCTCTTAAAATCTCAGAATTTTTGTAAGTATAGCAAAATAATAGAAGAAATCTAGACATTCATTGGCTGATGTGTTAAGTTCATGGGATCTCGTTGGTGCTAAAAGTGAGGTGGAATGTGATGTATGGTATGGGTAGTCGATGGATGAGGTGGATGGTACTAAGCACGCATTGGCCAAGATAGAAGAAATCTAGACATTCATTGGCTAATGGATGGATAAGGGTTATGGGTTGTAGGTGATGCATGGTGGATGATGAAGTGGAGTGCTGCAATTGGTTGTTTGAAGTGATGTGGCACAAATTAAGACATGCATTGGATGCATGTATAGGATGAGCCATGATTAGTTTCTTAGGCATGGGGAGAAAGTTAATGATGATTTTTGAGATATAATCTAATTTTATCTTATATGTGCTAGGTTCTTATTTTGTCATGTAGCAATTGTCCTACTTGTTGGTAATTTATATATTCTAAAAGTTAGTTTTAGGGTCACATGGGCTCAAGTCCAATGGGCCTAGCATAATAAAGGTTGCTTGTATTACTGGATACATAATTTGGGCCTTACATTCGATGGGTCATATCTCACTAATGGAGCATCGGATTGACACACAGTTTTCACCATTACGACGGCAACGATAACGCGGTCCACATGATAGAGGACTCAAGGTCATCCAAAAAAAGTCACTTTGATGAGTTTTCTAGGTGCACTAGGGTGCAGTGTATGGTCTATCAACCCTATGAGTTGGGACACGTGTACACACGAGCAATGTTGCAAAAGACCAGGATCTCATATTAACTGTGGCTAAGGAGTTCTCTTTCTTGTGACTACTCTTAGTTTGTTTACCAATTTAACATGTGCCACATACTTTTTCTATCTTTTTCAGCTTGGGTAAGCTACGTAGTGATCTCTTTTACTTAGCTTATATAGATCTCTATAGTTAACATGTTTAAGACGTTTATGCCAAAGTTCAATTTTGTTTGTTTGAACCATGTAACATGAATGGTTAGATGAGCAAGAGTTATCGATAATGTAGCAATTTTCTGAGGTTCTACGACCATTTAATATTGCATTACCCTTCTCATTTATTATCTCATATCCGTGATCATAAAATTTCACATTGTGTTTGTTATCACATATTTGAGATATGCTTAAGAGGTTGTGTTTTAAACCTTCAACATAAAGCACATTTTCAAAGGGAGGAAGGTTAGGAAGTTGTACAGTACCTTTACTTATTATTTCACAGTTGCTTCCATCATCGAAAGTAACTGAGCCGCTATTAACTTCTTTGATATTCATGAATATCGCCTTGTCACCTGTCATATGTATTGAGCATCCACTATCTAGGTACCATTTTGAGTGGCTAATGGTGTTGAAAGTTGTGTGGATAACAAGACACTTGACCTTTGGAACCCATTTCATAACGGTTCTAGGTTTAGGAGTGACTTTTGAGTTTTACTGCATTTGAGAGTTAGGATTTCTCCTTCTCTATAAACTCCACAAACATTTGAGTTGGATTTCAGTAGCTCTTTAAGCAGGTCAACGAATTTTCTAACTAAGGAAGATTTATTATTCCTCTAATTTTTATAGCTGATGGCATTATTGTTTTTAGGAACTTGAAAAGATTTTGAGTTTTTGAAATCATTACAATCAAAATCTCTTAAAGTCTTACCTTTAGAGTTTAAGGATTCTCCTCTTACAACGATAGGAGCAGAATCCTTGAATTATGAAGAATTACTTTTAATATAACCCTGACTAGATTTGTCACTACATATTCTGGATGAGGTTAACAATTTTTTAAGTTTTTGATCACCATGGGTATATTTCCAATTGTCTTTTAAACTCAAAAGGGAAGAAACTTCAAGTTTTAGTTTCTCATTTTCTGTTTTGAATTTTTCTAGTTCAGAAGATTTAAAACTTAAATCTAATTTTGTTTTTTCAAAAAAAATCTAAAAAATGAGATTTTTCTAAAACTGTATTTTTAAGTTCTTCTTTTAATTTAGCTTATTTTTCTTTTTGAATTTTTAGTTTAACAACAATTTTAAAACTTTCTCTGTATAAGGCATTACAGACATTTTGACGGTCGTCTTCATTTTCATTTTCAAGGTCACTCTTGAGATTTTCATAATCAGATATATTACAACTATCTGATGAAGTGACTCTAGCTATGGTCATAAGGGCTTTCACATAATCTGTATTTGCATTTTCTAGTTCTGATTCATGAGACTCAGAGGTGCTTTCAGAGTCAGATGATTCATCCCAAGTAGCAATCATGCCCTTTCTTTTTTGACCTATCCTTTTAGGACATTTATTAGCCCAATGCCCATATTAAAGATAGTTGAAACATTGAATGTCCTTGGTTTTAGATTTCCAAGAATTAGATTTTCCTTTTCTTTTATTAGTTGATTTTTGAAAATCTGATCTATTCATGTTTTAAAAAATTCTGTAAAAGTTTTTAGCTAACATTGTCATATCATCTTCTTTTTCTTCAAAATCAGATTTATAACTAGTTTCGTTTGAAATAGATTTAGAAGATTTAAGGGCAACAAACTTATCTTTAGGAGCTTTAAAATTCAACTCATATGTTTGTAAAGAGCCAACTAGTTCCTTAACCTTCATAAGATCAGTATATCTCAATTCCTGAATGGCAGCTTTAAAATTGAATCTCTTAAGAGGAAATCGCGGTATTTTTGCACAAACCTTGCTTTCTAGGATTCCATCTCCTAGACCCCACATGGAATTTACTATGTCATTTAGTTTCATATAGAAGTCCATGAAAGTTTTATTTTCTTCCATACAAATTTCCTCAAATCTAGTAGTGAGGATTTAAACTTTTGATTTCTTGACTATAGAAGTTCCTTCATGTGTCATTTCAAGGATATCTCATACTTGCTTAGTTGTATCATATGAAATAATTTTTTTTCAATTCATTAGGCGATAAAGTGCAAGTTATGGCATTTAAAGATTTAACATTAGCATTGCTTTCACTTTTCTGGGTTGTAGTCCATAAATAAAATGCAATTTCTTTCATATATTTAGTTCCATCACTGCGTTATACTTCAGTCAAGGGAGGTTTCAATTTAATTATAGTGGTTTGCCACACACTTTCATCTATGGATTAAAAAAAAAACTCCATTCTGGCCTTCCAGTAAGAATAGTTAGAGCCATCAAAAGGCGGTGGCCTTATAATAGATAAACCATCAAAATTTGTCATAATTAAATCTCTAAATCTTTAACTCAAGGAAATTAATATAAAAAAAAAATCAACTTAGCTCTGATATCACATGAAAAGCGCTCTTAAGAAGTCTTAGAGGGGGGGGGGGTGAATAGGACTATGCTAAATAATCGAATAAAATGTTGAAACAGTAAATAAATCAAAGATATCAATCGCACTAGTATAGAAACGTTGATTCAAACTGATTCGTAAGACAACCTTCACCCAAACAAGTTAGGCAGGACAACCTTATTTCATGAATATGATAAGAATCAAAATTCCAAACTAAACAAGAGTAAATAAAATTATCTATTACAAATATTCACCACTTTTGCATAAAAGAAATTTATAATTATTCGCCACAAAAGTAATAAAAACATTCACCTTAATACCACGTAATAGTGGTTCAGTTTGTCAACAACTTTCTCAAATAGCCACTTCTACTTCACTCCTAAGATTACTAACCACGTAATCTCATCTTTCACTATGAATAAGGTTTTTATAGGGTCACCTTAAAACTTGATACAGTTGTGATTTTAACGGGCTATCACAAACAAAGAAACCCCTTTATGAGATTTTCAGGCTATCTCGGACAAAACCTACAATGAGATTTTCTGTCTATCTCACAAAAAACATAATACAAAAAGTAAATTGATACTTATCTTCTCCGTAAAAGACATTGTAGCCGTAGAATGCTTTTCTTGAATGACGAATGTTTTATGTTCAGTCCAATAGAAAAAGTTCAGGGTTCTATTTGATTTTAATTAAGATTAAACCAAAGGTTACTTACATTAATTCCTTTTAATCTCGATAAGAGTAAACACTCTTTTTAGAATCAGAATGGCAGAGTTTTGAGATGAAGGAATTAATGAAAAGGATATAAAAAAATTACAAATACCACTTGATAGCTTGACAATAAATGAAGCTTCTCTCTCTTGAATAAGGACTTTGATAGGTTTGAATTGTATTTTCAAATTGAGAAAGAACCTCTATTTATAGGCAGAAAGTTTGTTCCTTCGACTGGTCGAAGTACCAGATTTAGTTCCAACAAAAATTTCAAATTCAAGCTTGATAAGATCTAACAGATCTTTGACTGGTCGAGGGACCTATTTGACTGGTCGAAGGTGACCTTCAACTGGTCGAGCAAGATAAATATGAATTAATTTTGGTTGGTAGACTTCGAGTCGAGGAACCTTTGACTGGTTGAAGGTGGTCCTTCGACTGGTCGAGGAGTCTACTAGACTGGTCGAAGATTCAACAAAATTTTTGTTATGCTTCGGTTGTTGCTTGGACTAGTCAAGAAATACTTAGATTAGTCGATCTAAAACTTAGATTAGTCAAAACTTAGTCATTTATAAGTATAAAACCTAATTTAAAGTATGTTTTGAAAGCACCTAAACCTAAGGTCTTTCTAGGGTTTATTATACCTTTATGGTCTGATTTTCATAGGATTAGAAACTTGAAGTTCTCAATGGAGCTTGATCTTCTACTAGAACTTTCAATAGATCTAGCCTGGTCTTTAATTTAAGCTTGAGTTTAAACTTGAGCTTGAATCTTGAGATTTGATCTTAAGCTTGAACTTGAGCTTTGATCTTGAGCTTGAACTTGAACTTGAACTTGATCATGAATCTTGAGCGTTGAGCTTGTGCTTGAACTTGAGCTTTAATCTTGAGCATGAACATGAGCTTGAACATGAGCTTGACTTGAACTTCGACATGAGCTTAACTTGAAGATCACTTTTTTAAGTTGTTTTGACAAGTTGAAATTTGACAAACCAGATGTAAAATATGCTTTAAACATAATAACACTTACAAATTTTTTGAAATATTAATTGCGCTTGAATTATTACAGTACATCATTATTGTGTTTTGCGCAATTCCATAATAAGCTAACATTCTTTTCATTTAAATTAGCCGAGTGCAAGCATTTCCAGCTGCAATGTATTCAGCTTCAGCTGTAGAGAGAGATACTGAATTTTGTTTCTTGCTGAGCCAGGATACTAAACAGTTCCCAACGTAGAAACATCTACTAATGGTAGATTTTTTACTGTTAATATTTCCTGCTCAGTTTGCATTACTATATCCTGCAATTTATATAGAAGTATCGTATGAATACCAAAGTCCTAAGTTAGAAGAACTTGTGACATATCTGATTATTTAATTAACAACAATTAGATGTGATTCCTTAGGATTAGATTGATATCTAGCACATATTCCAACACTAAAAGCAATATCAGGTCTACTAACAGTTAAGTATAGGAGACTACCAATTATACTTTGATATAAATGGGAGTCTATACTTTTACCTAATTCATCCCTTGAGAGTTTAAGAGTCGTACTCATTGGAGTCTCGAAATTTTTTCCATTATCGAAATCAAACATTTTTACAAGGTTCAAGGCATATTTGGTCCGTGAAATGAATATACCATCTTCAAGTTGTTTAACTTGTAATCCAAGGAAATAGTTTAGTTCGCCAACCATACTCATTTCAAACTTAGATTTCATTAGATCTGCAAACTCAATAGATAAGTTAGTGCATGTGGATCTATAAATGATATTGTCAACATAGATATGCACTTTCATTATATGATCGTTATATTTCTTGACGAATAAGGTTCTATCAACAATGCCCATAATAAAATTATGACTAAGTAAAAATTTAGTCATTTTTTCGTTCCATGCCCTAGGAGCTTGTTTTAAATCATAAAGTTCCTTTTTAAGGCGATACATATGATTGAGAAGTTTGAGATCTTCAAAACCCTTTGGTTGTTCAACATATACTTCCTCATGCAATTTACCATTCAAAAACGTACTTTTGACACCCATTTAATAAATTTTGAATTTTTTATAACATGCAGTCAAAATAAATAATCTTATGGATTCAAGCCACACAACTAGTTTAAAGGTTTCATCATAATCAATACCTTCTATTTGAGTATACCCTTGTACAACTAGTTGATCCTTATTTCTGATAATATTACCTATTTCATTAGTTTTATTCTTAAAAATCCATTTGGTTCCAATTACATGTTTCTAACAAATTGATTTAATTCTTCTTGTATGGTAATTATCCAACTTTCATCAGCAAGTGCTTCATTTCCATTAACCGGTTCAATTTGGGAAGTAAAGCAGACGTAATTACATATATTTTTTAGTTGCCTTCTTGTCTGAACACCAGTACGAGGGTTACGAAGTATTTGATTAGTCGGATGGTCTTTGGCTAATCTTGTCTCGGTATTGACTGATTTATATGAAGAGTCAGGTATATCAATCACATTGACTTCATCATCATCTTGATTAGGATTGAGTGTGATTTGTTGATTTCCATCACAACATTTATAGATTCCTGAATCACCTCATCGCTCTTAGCTTTGAATTTTTTCAAATTTTCTTAGTCACGTAATATAAAACATTTGCTTCCAAAAGTTCAAAAATATTTAACCGTGGGCATTTTATTAAAACATAATTCATAAGTTGTTTTGTTTTTAGCTTTTCTAATGTAAACATGATTTATGATATTGCATGTTGTACTAACAGCTTCAACCTATAAATTTTTTGGTAGATTCATCCTATTTAGCATTACACTAGCCATTTCTTGTATAATTTTATTTTTTCTTTCAACAATACCATTTTATTGGGGTGTTTTAGGAGCATAGAATTCGTGTGATATACCATGATCATTGCAGTACTTCTCAAAAATGCTATTCTCAAATTCAGTGCCATGATCACTTCTAATTTTGACCACAAATATCTCTTTTTCAGTATGAATACATTTTAAAAATTTTCTGATTTCATCAAGAGTATCTGATTTTTCTCTTAAAAAGGCTACTCATATATATCTGGTGTAGTCATCAACGATAGCCAGAAAATACTTCTTTCCACCTCTAATATCTGTCCTAGTTGGTCCTACTAAATCCATTTGGAGAGTAGTTCTAGAGGTTTGGCCGTGGCTAAGGAGTTCACTTTCTTATGGCTACTCCTGATTTGTTTGCCAATATGATATGCGCCACATACTTTTTCTATCTTTTTCAGCTTGGGTAAGCCACGTAAATGATCTCTTTTGCTCAATTTATATAAATCTCTATAGTTCAGATGTCCAAGACGTTTATGCCATAGTTCAGTCTCGTCTGTTTGGACCATGTAACATGGATGGTTTGATGAGAAATAATTATCAATTATATAGCAATTTTCAGATGTCCTGCGACCATTTAATATTACACTACCTTTTTCATTCATAAACTCACATCCGTGATCAGAAAATTTTACAATATATTTATTATCACAGATCTGAGATATGCTCAACAGATTATGTTTTAATCCTTCAACATAAAGTACATTTTCAAATAGAGGTAAGTTAGGAAGTTGTACATTACTTTGACATACTATTTTGTAATTGCTTCCATCTCCGAAAGTGACTGAGCTGCCATTTACTTCTTTGATATTCATGAATATTGCCTTGTCACCTATCATGTGTCTAGAACATCCACTATCTAGGCATCATCTTGAGTGGCTAATGACTTTAAATGTTGTGTTGGCAATACGACATGTAACCTTTGGAACCCATTTCATTACGGTTATAGGTTTTGGAGTATCTCTTGATTTTTGTTATATTTGGGAGTTAGGATTTCTCCTTTTTCTATTAACTCCAATTTCATCTGAGTTGGATTTCAGAAGCTCTTTAAGCAGGTCCATAATTTTTTCAACTAAAGGTAATTTATTATTCCTTTGATGTTTATATCTGATGACATTATTATTTATTTTAGAGACTTGAAAGAGTTTTAAGTCTTTAAAATCATTATGATTAAAATCTCTTAAAGTCTTACCTTTAGAGTTTGAGGATTCTCCTCTAACAAAGATAGGAACAGAATCATTGGTTTTCAAAGAATTATCTTTAATATAATCCGGACCAGAATTGTCACCAAATCGTCTTGATGATGTTAACAAATTTTCAAGCTTTTGGTTACCAATGACATATTTTCAAGTGACCTTTGTACTCAGAAGGAAAGAAACTTCAAGTTTTAGTTTCTCATCTTCTATTTTGAGTTTTTGTAATTTAGAAATTTTAAAACTTAAATCTAATTTTTTAAAAAAAAATATCAGAAAAATGAGATTTTTTTTAAATTGTTTTTTCAAATTCTTCTTTTAATTTAACATATTTTTCTTCTTAAATTTTCAACTTGACAGCAATTTTATAACTCTCTTTGTATAGGGCATTGTATACATCTTGAAGATCGTCTTCATTTTCATTTTTAGGGTCACTTCTGGGATTTTCATAGTCAGACATATTACAGCTATATGAAGAAGTGACTCTAATTATTGTCATAAAGGCTTTTAGATCATATGGATTTTCTTGGTCTGATTCATCAAACTCAAAAGTACTTTAAGAATCAGATGATTCATCCCAAGTAGCTATCATGCCATTTCTTTTAGACCTATCCTCTTTAGGACATTTATTAGCCAAGTGCCCGTATTCATGACAGTTGAAATATTGACTGTCCTTTATTTTAGATTTCTAAGAATTAGATTTTTCTTTTCTTTTATCAGATGGTTTTTAAAAATCTGTTCTTTTCTTGTTTTTGAAAATTCTATAAAATTTCTTAGCTAACATTGCGATATAATCTTCATTTTCTTTAAAATCAGAATTAATATTATTTTCTTTTGAAACAGATTTAGAAGATTTAAGAGCAATGGACTTAGCTTTAGGAGACTTAAAATTCAACTTATATATTTGAACAAAACCAACTAACTCTTTAACCTTCGTAAGATTAGTATCCCTTAATTCATGTATAATAGTAACCTTATAATTAAACTTATCAGGAAGAGATCGTAGTATTTTTATGCAAAACTTGCTTTTAGGGATTCCACCTCCTAGACCCCAAATGAAATTAACTATGTCATTCAGTTTAATATAGAAGTCCATGAAAGATTCATTTTCTTCCATACATATCTCCTCAAATCTGGTTGTAAGGATTTGTATTTTTAATTTATTGACAGTAGTTGTTCCTTCATGTGTTATTTTGAGACTCATGCTTGCTTTGTTGTATCACATGAAATAATTCTTTTGAATTCATCAGGCAATAGAGCACAAGTTATTGCATTTAAGGCTTTAACATTATTACTGCTTTCACTTTTTTAAACAACAGTCCATAAATAGAATGCAATTTCTCTCATATATTTAGTTCCATCCTCAACTACTACTTTAGTTATAGGAGGTTTCCATTTAGTCACAGTGGCTTGCCACACATTTTCATATAAGGATTTTAGAAAAATCCTCATTCTGGCTTTCTAGTATGAATAATTAGAGCCATTAAAAGGAGGTGACCTGGTAATAGATAAATTGTCAAATTTTGACATAATGAAACTCTGGATCTTAACTCAAGGAGGTTAATCCAAATAAAAAAAATAAAAAATAGACCAACCCGCTCTAATACCACTTGAAAAGGAGAGCTTAAGAAGTCCTATAGGGAGGGTGAATAGGACTATGTTAAATAATCGAATAAAGTGCTGAATAATAAATAAATAAAAGATCTCAATTGCTTAAGTATAGGAACATTGATTTCAAATGATTCGTAGGACAATATTCACCTAAAAGTTTAGGTAGGACAACCTTCTTTCACGAATACTTTTAAAATTAAAATTCCAAATTTTACAAGTGTAAATAAAAATAAATATTATAATCATTCACCACTTAAACTGAAATGTAAATACAACCATTCACCACATAAAAGATAAAAACATTCACCATGTAATACAGAGAATTATGGTGGTTCGGTGTGTCAACAACTATTCTAAAATAGCCACACCAACTCCACTCCCAAAATTACTCTCCGCGTAATCTTGGCTTTTGCCATGAAATATGTTTTCTCAGGGTCACCTTAAAACCTGATACACTTGTGGTTTTACCGGGCTATCACAATCAAACCCCTCACTGAGATTTTCAGGCTATCTCAGACAAAACTTAAACTGAGATTTTCTAGCTATCTCAGAAAAACCAAAATAACAATTAAAGGTATACTTATCTTCACCGTAAAAGACATTTCAAAAGTTGTAGCCAAAGAACCTCTTTTTCTTGAATGTCGATTGTTCAATTTTCAGTCAGATAGAAAAGGTCTAGGGTTCTATTGATTTTAATTAAGTTCAAACCAATGGTTACTTAAGTTAATTCTCTTAAATCTCAAAAGAATAGTAGTATTCACTCTCTTTAGAATCAGAATGAAAGAATCTGAGATTAAGGGAATTAAACAAAAGCTATAAAAATAATTTATAAATACCATTCAATAGCTTGCTAATAACTAGAGCCTCTCTCTCTCTCTTGTAGAAGAATTTTGATAATAATTGATATTTTGGATTGAGAGATGTCATGCCCCGAACTTGGAGACCGGGCTCACAAAATTCCCGATCGCCGAATCCGGCACCGACAGCCTCCGTAGTACCCCATTCTCGGCTCTCAGCACCCATATACCAGGTTCCGATCCTGTGATGCTACAAGGAGGATTTCTAATAATCCATTTGATTTGTAATGAGTATAACCACAAGCATAACCCACGAACAATAACCACAAGAACACCACCACAAAATCCACTATGATAAAAAACTTTGAGTACAAGGTGTATAAAAGGAAATACAAGATAGTGCAAATACAAAAAAACTCCAAAAGCTCGACTGCACGCTCCAACTGTGGCAAAGCTACAGTTGCGTCCTGGCGTCACCTGCACGCATCAATCATGCATAAGCTTATAGAAAGCTTAGAGGGCATTGTAAGTGTGTACGAACGTGCTCAGAATGCAAAGTCAGAATAATGCGGAATCATGCTGATGAGTACGTAAATGCAACCAGCCATACCAAGGCTATGCAGTACAAGATATGAATGCAATCAGTCATAACAAGGACATACGATGCAAAATGTAGGTCAAGCATGCCAACCCTCATACCAATGTAACTCCTTACTAGAGCACCAAATCAGTACGGTTTTCAGTATGGATAATCACCGGGGTTCAGTACACTCCAAATGGCACTGTCTCTCTCCTAGCAGCACAGTCCAAGTGAGCGCAAGAAACCTCACTATCTGCCTGGCCAATAGTCAGCCAATACCTATCCGGTATGTCGATAGCGAACCCATTTTCGAGCTGGTCAAACTCAGCCTAGTAATGCCCCCTGCTCTCAGGCGAGTAAGGCCACCACTCCTTTCAAACCGACCACGACACGGTGGGAGATGCGGCCTTCTGGTATTCGGCTCTCGTGCGCTCGTATATCCACTCGGTCTCGACATTGGAGTCATCTTCTGGTACCATCGGGTTCAGTGACTCTCACCCAGGGACATCTATAGCACCCCAATTACTTAGAATAAGATTTTTTCGGTATCCAACCAGCCACCCACGATATATCTGTGGAGGATATGGCCCTGATGTCACTAGGGCATATCATAATCACACAGATGTAAGTGCATGAATCATACTACCAGACATGCATCAATCCTGTGCATACCGTGCGCTCATGTAGGGCAACTCCACATATCAGGGAGTCCATAAACGATCTGCCCGTAGGCATATGCTATGATCAGTCACTCTCCATATCAGGCATACATATGATGCGTATGATCATGAATCATGGGGCTGTGTTAAACATGTTATAAAGCAATAAACTATCCTCTCAATGAAGATGGGCCTAGATGGCCTACATGAAACAGATACAGGCCTATCAATGGACTTAGGAAGAGTTATAATGTGGACATCTAACCAACATTACTCGTATAATGTGGACGTCAAACCAACATTGTCCCCAAGGTTCAGCTCGCCTTAAGTACCATTAAATAAATCCTGGTGGAATTACACATTTAAATGTGCCTTAGGTACATCCCATGGGGCCCTAAATACATCAAATGGGTCGTATCTCATGGGCCTTATATTCATCAAGTGGGCCACCTCAATGAGCCTCATCGATGGGCCTTAGCTACATTGCAATGGGTCATCACCCCTGGGCCTGAGAATGCATTAAAATGAGCCCGATCACAAGCTTTATGTGAATCAAATGGGCCTAATCACATAGTCCATATACATATCAAAGTGGGCCTCAACAATGGGCCACAAATACATCAAACGAGCCTCATAACGTGAGCCTATATATAACATGGTAGGCCCAAACAACAGGCGCATAAACACATCAAGATGGCTTACATACATGGGCCCATATATATACCAATGTGGCCTCAACATTGGACCTATATTCATGCCAAGATGGGCCTAAATGCATGATCCCATAAATAACCAAGTGGGCCTTAATAATGGGCCTAAAAATACATCAAGATGGGCCTAAGTACATGGGCCCATATGCATCCAAGTGGGCCACATGTGAGGCTCGCCATATTGTTTATTTTCCTATCCAATCTGTTGATAAGGTCACATGAGTAGGGGGGCCCACCATAATATTTATTTTCCATCCACCTGTTGATGAGGTCACACAGACCTTGGGGCCCACTATGATGTTTTTAACGGTGGGTGTTCATTCAACACTGTCGCCTATAATGTGGGCTAGCACACATCATGGTGGGGCCATACACACATCACGGTGGGGCCATGCACACACATCATGGTGGGGCCACCTGAGATTAGGATCTACCTCATTTTTGGGCTCATGCCTTAAAATGATCTGACAAAATAGATGGACAGCGTGGATGACACGCATACATCATGGTGGGGCCCACGGCAGGAGTCGTGGGTCTACCTCTACCGCTCGCACGCAGCCGCAGGCGCGGCCTGCGTCCTCTGTCAGCAGCAGCAGCGTCTGCTTCTGCTGTTGTTTAAAATTTTTTTTTATTAGGGCCCACCGAGATGTGACTCACAATCCAGCCCACCCATTATGTGTGTCCCACTTTTCCGGTCGTCCAGACCGAGTTTCAGCTGCATCTAAACTTCAGGTGGGTCCCACCAAGTACGTTTATATGTTATGGCATGTCTTTACATGGTTTTAGAGGGTATGGCCCATCTGGTGATCGGATCACCTTAAAACTTTGGCTCAACGCCTAAAATGATGCAAGGGTTGGGATGAATGGCTTGGATCATGCACAAACATCAAGGTGGGGCCTATATGGGTGGCCCACTCTAAAAGAATTTTTTTTTTTTAAGTTAGCTTGGAAGTACATGCCCATGTCAGTACACAACTCCATGTTAGCCAGCCCGCTCGTCCAGCGTCCAGGGACGCTGGACGGTGTGGATGAACACAGACATCAGTGTGGGCCCCACATGTTAGTGGCCCGCACATCAAGGTGGGTCCCACATGAATGTGGCCCACCCTTTGGATCAACAAGGTATTTGTGTTTTCCCTCATCTTGACCGTCCAATTGACCCATTGCAAGGTGGGCCTCACGATCGGACGGTTAAGATCCTCTTGCACATAGTGGCCACAAGACATCACACCAACAAAAAGGGAGAGAGAGAGATACGGAGAGATAGAGGGACCCCACCACTATGGGCCCCTCTCTACATTGCATATACCATTTTGGGTCCCACAACAAGTGGCCCTTAAAACTGAAATTAACGGTGGATCACCCACCTCTTGCACTCCTCCTTGCTCCTTAAGCCTCCTTAGCTCCTAGCCTCCACTTGCAATGGTGGTTGATGATGATCCAACGGTTGAGATGGGAGATGTGAGAGTAGGGGAAAGTGGGCCACACTTGGCTTTAGGGAAGGGCTTGGACGAATGAAATTTTTGTTGCTTGGAGAGATTTGAGAAAAAATGAGGGAGAGAGAGAAGTGATGGGAGATATGGATGGAAGGGATGGGTGGAGGGGTGTTGTAATTAATGTGGTATGGGTTAAGTTGAAAAATGGGTAAAGGAGGGATGGTGAGTGGGGAGAGAGAGTGGACTTATGGTAAGGGAGGAGTGGTCATATATACTTGTTGTTGGGTGAGGTGGCATAGAGGTAAGGTGGTGTACTTGACTTGATTGATGGGACATCTCGTAGAGATTCCCTTGAGATTCACAACATGCGGCGTTTTTTCGAACCGAACGCTAACCCGTATCTCCTGGACTGGGTATCGGTTCGGTGCACGAGTCGCGGCGACGACGCTGTCACCAAGATACAGGTTTCGGGTCGAGCCGACTTCGGCATGCAGGACTCGGCTTAGGATCACGTGCAACGTCAGAAACAAGTCGAGGATTGGCGAAATTCGACCAGAAGGATCGCGAAGTCCTACAGAACGGTACGGTCTAGGTTACGGGTCTTACAAGAGAGAATCTCAATTTATAGGCAAAGAAGTTGAATCTTTGATTAGCCCGAGCACTGGATTCTGTTCAATGGATTTTCAGATTTGGGTGAGATAAGATTTATTCAATCTTTGACTAGCCCAAGGACCAGTTTGACTAGTCGAAGAGCTCTGTTCGACCAATCGAATGTGGTCTTTGACTGGTCGAAGATCCCAAAAGTCTGAACTGATTTAGTTGCTGGACTTCGAGCCGAATTTCCATGGGCTAGTCGAAGATCATCCTTCGACTATTCGAATAGAAAATTCGACTGGTCGAATTTGTAACCAAAAATCTATTTTACTTCGAGTTGAACTTAGACTGGCTAAAAAAACTGATACTAGTCTAACCAAACCTTATGTTGGTCAAAATCCAAGCAACCAAAAGTGTAAAAACTCAATTTAAATAATTTTTTAAAGCACCTAAACCTAAGGTCTTTCTAGGGTTTTATAATACCTGAAATGTATGAAATAACTAAACTTCTTTATCTTGAACTTGATTAGTAACTTCATCTTATCTTGTGAGCTTGATCTTCTATAGAACATCAGTTGATCTTATGCTTGATCTTCTCTTGATCTTGAACCAGACTTGAACTTGATCTTCTCTTAATCTTGGACCAGACTTGAAGATTTCTTGACAAGTTTTCACTATACAAAATTTGACAAGTGTGCTTTAATCATTTTATCACTTGCACCTTTTTGTACTGCGTAACGCCTTTCACACTGCGTAACTTTTCATGTTGTAAGTGCTTATAATCAAGCACAATCAAGTTTGTCAAATTTTATAGTCCATAAAGGATCACACACTCACATGAAGATATATTATCGACTCGATCAAGCGTCTCAGGGAAGATTCAACATCTCAAGGCATGAAAGTATATGGTTCGAAGATTAAAACACTCCAGAGGAGTCGACCATGAGGTGGTATGTGAGACCCAACCTGAGTTCTCATGTGTGCATGTGTGTGCATAAGTGTGCATTTCGTTCATTTTGGTCCCGCGGTCCTACCGGTCGAATCCCGGTGACTCGCGACCCTTGGATTATGCTGTAGTCATCCTTAAGTTTGGTCACATAAACCCGACTCGGATTGACCCAAGACCCATGCCATCTTGTCCGTATCGGCGCCGCGATTCTAACGCCGCGTCCCATGCATTAATCCGACGTGTACATCTCAAGTTATGGGCATTTCATCATGTGGCCCACTTTTTGTACAAATGTATGTGGACCCCACTCCTTCATGGCACAATTTTCCATGCACACCACACACACACACTACACTATTGCATGGAATAAACACTACCCACCCTAAACACTACCCACACCTAACCTACCCTAGCAACATTGTTATTGTCACCATAGGTTATGATTACTTCCCTTAAAAGGCTTTTCCTCTCTTTTCCCTCTCATTTCTCTCTCTCTCTCTCTCTCTCTCTCTCTCTCTCTCTCTCTCTCTCTTTCTTCTTCAGCAATTCCTCCATTTTCTCCAGCCCCTTCTCCCTAAAATACCTTCTTATCTAACCCTTCTCACTTGATCTTAACCATTGATCCATGTTGCTTGGAGCCTCTAGATGATGGTGATGTAAGTTTCAAGGTTGATCTAGGTGGGTGCTCTTAAATCCTTCTTCATTTCTTTCTTAGGAGCTTGTGGGACCCATCAAGTGGTGATGGAGGTCCCTCATGCCTCCATGGTTGAGGCCAATGGCCCTTTTCCTTACATGCATGATCCATGGATGGGGCCATTCTCCATGGACCCCATCATAGCATTTTCCTTTGATGCATGTCATTTTCCTTTCTTATAGCTGGATTATTTTTATTTTTCATTATTCTATTCTTGATTTTCTGATGTGTGTGGCCCACGTAGTGGCCTCGGAATATCCAGACCGTCCAAGCAAAGTGGACGCCCATGGCTGTCCATTCCTTGGACATTGGCACTCTATTTGCTCCATTTTGGGCACATGCAATGGGTTTTATGGATGGGGTATGGTCTGAATGTTTGTTGGGCCCACTGGGGTGGTCCATACCACAATTTTCATGGATTGATTTCCTCTTTTTATAGTGATTATAATTATTTTAATTCAGTATTATGTTGCTGTCCAAAAGCCATCTGGACAGATTTTTGAGCTGTCTTGAGCTCAGTTTTGTGGATGATTGGTGGGGTGTTTGGTCCCATTTGATATATACCTCTTAAAGATAGGGATCCCACCTAAATGTTTCCCAAATTTCAACCTCATCCGTCCCTGTTTGATCACCCAAAAGAGTGGGCCAAGGAGGGTGGATAGTCCAGATTTTCTGGACTGTCTAGCAACTGTGCTTATTGTACGAACATAATTATCAATCTGTTTCTGAAATGGTGGGCTACCTTTGTGGACCCCACCTTATTGTATACTTGTGTAGGGATGTTTGTCCTACATTTTCTTAAAATTTAGCAGACCTGGACCCACTCTAATGGGGTGCACAAATCAGGGGCAGCAGCATTGTTTCAGCAGCAGAATTTTTTTGAAATACCTTGCTGTCCATAAATTGTAGGAGTTAAATAAAATATTTTTACTATCCCAAAAATTCTAAAATTTTTCAGAGAGGTGTCCCACACATGATAGGGCCTACCTGCAAAATTTTAGGGCCAATAGACACCATTTGGGCATCCAAATGGGTGGACCAATATAGTGGGCTGCCAGAAATTTCTGCTATGCAGTTCAGCAGCATAGTTCCATAAAAATAAATTTTAAAAAAATATTTTCCCAGAAGGTGGGCCATATTTCTTAGTCCCACCTTGTTTTGGGCTTGATAAGGGACCTTGGGTCCAAATTTCAAGAATTTTGGAGGCTTAGAACCCATCCATTTGATGGCCCAAATTCATGACAGTTATATTCCAGCAGTATTTCACCCTGTACAGATTGTATTCTTTAAATTAATTAAAATACTTGTGAGTATTCAAAAATTATTAAAATTTGCAGGGAGGTAGTAAACTCATGGTAGAACCTACCTACCAAATTTCAGGTCTAATGGACCCCTTTGTATACCATGGCAAGGCCCGAACTGGCCCACCACGTTGGGACGTCCAGGCCAGTCCGATTTTCTGGACAGCTTGTTTTATTCAAATTAATTAAATTATTTCTAGATGTTCGAAAATTTTGAAATTTTGTGGGGTTGTGGTCTACCTATGGAAGGACAATCCTGCAAATTTTTAGGGCCATCAGACCCCTGGACTGACCGTGGTATGGCCTGTAAGTTGGGTCAGTTTTAAGCCAAATACCCAGGCCCAAATGACTAACCACCATGGCATGCCCCTACCTTGGGCTACTGGGCCTGCATTCTAACGGCATGACCCACTTGAAGTAAGTGTTGTATATCCCCCTTCTTATCTGGTGGAACCCACTATGATATGTGTGGGTCACCATGGGTCAGTAACGCATTTAAATTCAATAAATTTCTGGACTCCAGTAGGCCCAGGAAGTGGGTGGGCTGGAATTCCAGCAAGGGGCCTAAATTTGTGCATAGTTGATCTTTTGAAGCCGTGGCGGTCCACCAGATTTAAGGGAGTGTTGCACACACTCTTTGCCCTCCTTCCTTAGACATTTTGGGCTTAATTAGTGCCCCATGAGGCCCACCTTTGTGGTGGTTTGTGGGCTAACCTTAACAGAATTTTTGATAGTTTTATAGGCCCTATGGGCTGGAAACCTATCCCTTGAGCCCAAGATTGTGCAAGGGCTGACCTTATTGATTCATGGGCCCAATGGGTCATCTACAAGCTGATCATGTGCATTTATTAGCCTTGATGCCCTCATGAAGTGCTTAATTGTGGGTTGACTTGTAAGGCCCACATAAATATATATTGTGGAGGACTTTGCTAAATCTTTGGGCTTGGTGTGGCAAGGCCCACACTTTGTCGATAGGCCTTGCCCATGTGTATTCTTAGGTTTACGGGCTGCCTTCAAGTCCACCATAATGTATGAATTGGATGGCTTTTGTTTGGGCTATTTCTTTTGGGCCCATTATGTGATATATTATATGCATGTTTGTGTTAGCAAGTAGGCCTTGTGGACTCAGTTCTTTTGGATAGGCCCATTGATCTTGGGCCTATAGTCTCCTATCTATTGTGATGGGCTTAGGGGCAATAATACACAAGAAGTTGGGCCCTTGGTTGCCCACTAAATCCGACCACAGTACTTGGGCCAAAAGTGAGGCCCAACTCATTTGTGTTAAATGTGAAACTTGCCCATGTAAATGAATTACTGGGCTGCCCATGAAGCTCACCACAATATGTGAAATTATGACCTTTGTGGTTGGGCCCAAATCTTACTTGAGGGCCCACTATATGGCCTATGAGTTGGGCTTGGTGTATGGCCCATTAGGCCATGCATTGCTTGAGCTTTAGACCTTATTCCATACTCGAGTAGTGGCGAGCTACCTCTTGGAAACCAGTTGAGGTTGGATGTCCTCCTGGGTGATCTTAAGGTAGGCCCATAGGTTTCTCTATGGATGGTTAAAGGCCCACCATAGACCCTAGGCCATTTGTTTAAGGCTCAATGTGTATGTATGTGGAACCTACCTTAATGCATGTGGTCCAGGCCGTTCAAGCCTTGGATCACCCGATTATGGAAGCACTCTCTGCCTTAGGTTGCTACTGGATTCACAATCCAATAGCAAGCCCACTTGATCTTTTCTTTATGTATACACACCCTCCATCTGGTGGGGTCCCCTATGAATATTGTTGGCCTTCATGAGATCATTCCCACTTATTTGACTAATTTTTAGGCATTAGCAGGCCCAAGAAGCTGAGTGGGCCGAACGTTTATCAAGGGACCTCAAATGTACATTGTTATGGTTGAAACTTTATTGGACATGAGACCCACCATGTTGGGAACTTATGTGCGTGTTGCATGCTTATGTTTTCTTATAATCTTTGGGCTTAATAAATGCATTTTTGGGTCACCTTTAGTGATCACATGAGGACCCCCATCTTAGATCAGATTTTTGGGGCATCCCATGGGCCCAGAGTGGGATGGGACGTCCCAGCAAGCCCAACCATATATTGGGCCGACTTCCACCATTTTGATGGACTTGTGGACTGAGGTAAGGATAGTATTGGGCTCTTGGTTGCCCACTTAAATCGCTAGTTATTGGGCTGATGTAGTTGGGCCCATTTCATCATCCAAACTTAAACTTATTTTGGGCCGTATATTGTGTATACAGGCTGCCCACCAAGTCCAACTTAATGCATGGATTCTATGGCCATTAAGAATTGAGCCTTGGGCCTTAATTTTTCTCTTGGGGCCCATGTTGTTAAAAGTGGTATTGTATCTTTTTATGGCCTATTATGAGAAATGTATGTATGTGGTTACCTGTGTTCTTATCTTGAATGTAGGGCCTTGGGCCTTGTATCCATATAGTTCGTGGTTGAGATGCCTCTTGGGGAATGGTGGTTAAATGTCCCTATTATGGACCCCTATAGGCCCGTTTGTATCTAAATGTCATTAGATGCTCATCTTAAACTCTTCTTGGACTCATACGTGTTCTTGAGACACGTAGTTGTATGCTTAGTCTCGTGGGATACCCCAGGTAAATGGGCCCCCACTAGAGGTGTGATTCCTTATGGATATTGTCTAAATACCTAGTCTTGGTCCCTTCTTGGATAGGAGGAGTGTACTACTTTATATATCACCGCATAATGCGTCTATACCCAACTTCATGACCCATGCGCATCATTGTATGCTTGGATGACACTATGTGTGTGGTTATGATTGTTATGATTGTGCCATTGGGCATTGCATGTTGCATTCCCGAGGGACGTAGTATTCCCTCTTGAGCATGTTGGATGCTTGGGATTGATGTATGGTTGATTGTGTGATTCATGCATCTGACATTGCATAGAATATGAGCATTATCACCCTTGCTTCATCAGGGTTGTAGCCTCCACAGATACATCGTGGATGGCCATGTTTGGACACCGAAAATGTTACTTGAGCATACCAGGTGCATAGGATGCCCATGGGTGAAATTCCCAAAACTTCCATGGTACCAGGATCTGCTCCAACGGCGTGACCGGGTGGTATATATGAGCGCATGAGGGCCTTATACCGTTAGGCCGCGACTCCCACTGTCGTGTAGTCGGTTGGATAGGGGTGTGGCCTTACTCGCCTGATGTAAGGGGGCATTGCTAGGTTGAGTCTGACCAGCTCGTGAATGGGCCCGCTACCTTCGTGCCTTCTTGGTGATTGGTGTCGTGACGGGGTAGTGAGGTCTCTTACGCTCGTTTGACTGTACGGGGTCTGTAGAGCGGCAGTCATCCAGCAGTGTAATGGACCCCGGTGATTTCCTTATGATGGAAATGTATTGGATATGTGGATTGGATATGAGTACTGACATTACTTTGCATTGCATTTGCATCGGCTGTGTAAGCCTCATATTGCATTACATTACTCATTGCATTACAGTACTCATGGCATTACAGTACTCATTGCATTATATAGCCTTGGTATGGCTTCCTACATTATCGTACTGCCTTGGTATAGTTTCTTGCATTCATGATAGCCTTGGTAAGGCTAGTGGTATTGGTATTGATCATGACTCCCTTCTGCATTCTCTATCTTCGTCTGAGCACTATTATCACCCACTTTCACCTCCCTCTAAGCTTTCTATAAGCTTATGCACGATTGATGCGTGCAGGAGATCCTAGGCAAGCGTCGTAGCAGCAGAGCGTGGAGTAGAGTTGAGCTTGAGGACTCCAGTGTTGCTGATTCTTTTCTCTTTTCCCATTATCTTATGTATGTCCTTTCGGACCTGATGTAAGCTTGTAAAAGTTCAAATTCTTAGTGAATTTTGTGATATGTATCCTTTGTTACTTCCAGATGTACTTGCTGTGATCTTGGGTATGCTCGTATTGGTAATGATTACACTGTTATGAAAATCCTCCTTGTAGGATCCCAGGATCGGAACCTGCCTCAGGAGCCGAGAATGGGGTACTACGGAGGCTGTTGCGGCCAGAACCGGCCATCGGGTTCCTTGTGAGTCCGGTTACCGAGTCTTGGGCGTGACAGGAGTTGGTATCAGAGCATAACAAGTAATTTTGGAATAACTTGGGATGGTATCACATGTCTGATGCGAGCTTAGGACAATTAGTGTCCCGAACGCGTTTCCCTCGTTTCGTTTGTGCCTTCAAGGATTCTAATTACGAGGTATCCATTACCTTTATTCTTTCTGTAGACCATGCCGTCCAGTCAAGGTGCCCATGATTATGACACCTGTGGTCGTGGTGCCCATGGACATGGTTCTCATTCCGCTCCAGCGATCCGAGTGACTTTTTCTCCACCTTCTGAGATTCCTATTTCCCTTCTGGAGCCTGTCGTACCTATTCCTGAGGCTCCCGCCGTACCTGTGCTTTCGTCAGAGGCCAGTGCTACCCCTGCTTATCTGACGATCCCTGTAGGAGCTGAGCATCTCCAGCAGTTGATGCAGGTTGTCACTGATGTACTTCAGACCTGTCAACCTATTCCTGAGGCGCCCGGACGGGCGGAACAGGAGCGTGTGAGCCCCCTTTTGCGAGATTCGATTTCGCAGCGAGCTCCGTTAGTAGTATTTCTACTTCAGGGTGAGTCCGAGTGGACTTGTTTGCAGAGGAATCGTGATCAGAAGAGTGGCCGGAAGAGGCAGGCCCCCTCCAGTAGCTCACGACAGCGTCAACAGTGGTAGAGGTGCGTAACCTATCGAGCCACCAGAGCATCAGCATCGCATACAACAACTTCTTCTTCTAGGCCGTTTACTGGCATTTGCTATGGATGTGGGCAGACGGGACACCGTAGGCGCGAGTGTCCCCATCAGCAGGATGGACCTTCGTAGCGACCGCGGTAGCAGCAGATACTGCATATGCAGAGGAGACAGATACCTCTCCAGCCACCTCAGGCTCGATTTTGCGTGACTCAGCAGGACTCTTAGTTATTAGGGGAGTCGTTATGGGTATTCTCCTTGTCTCCGTATGTAAGCCTTATATTTTGGTGCATCGCACCCTTTTGTATCCAAGGGCTTTTGTTCACTTAGGTTACTATTAGAGTCTATCGTAAGGGATTGTCAGTATCGACATTTTTGAAAAGATCGTTGTGTTAGGCCGATGATATTATCGTGTTCCATTTTGGTTGGTGAGATGTTCTTATCCGCTAAATAGTTTTGTATTGCCAATGTTGAGCTTGTTTTGTTGTCAAGGCAGTATTCCTGGTTAGGGATGGTAGGCCAAATTGCTAGTTTTGTGGCCGAACGTGACGCTTGTCAGCGTGTCAAGGCCGATCATCTGAGACCCCCCTAGTCCCTTGCAGCCATTGGGTGTTTCAAAGTGGAAGTGAGAACACGTATTGATGGATTTCATCATAGGTTTGTCAAGATTAGGGAGTGTTATCCCCATTTGTTCGATGATTGATTGCACGTATTGCTTGTGTTGCATTTTCTTGATTGATGATTGATATATATGATGATGTTATACATTTCATTGTCTCAGTTTTGTCAATTTCGAGGACGAAATTTCTTTGTTGGTGGGGAGGATTGTGAGACCCAACCTGAGTTCTCATGTGTGCATGTGTGTGCATAAGTGTGCATTTCGTTCATTTTGGTCCCGCGGTCCTATCGGTCGAATCCCGGTGACTCGCGACCCTTGGATTATGCTGTAGTCATCCTTAAGTTTGGTCACATAGACCCGACTCGGATTGACCCAAGACCCATGCCATCTTGTCCGTATCGGCGCCGCGTCCCATGCATTAATCCGACGTGTACATCTCAAGTTATGAGCATTTCATCATGTGGCCCACTTTTTGTATAAATGTATGTGGACCCCACTCCTTCATGGCACAATTTTCCATGCACACCACACACACACACTACACTATTGCATGGAATAAACACTACCCACCCTAAACACTACCCACACCTAACCTACCCTAGCAACATTGTTATTGTTACCATAGGTTATGATTACTTCCCTTAAAAGGCTTTTCCCTCTCTTTCCCTCTCATTTCTCTCTCTCTCTCTCTCTCTCTCTCTCTCTCTCTTCTCTTCTTCTTCAGCAATTCCTCCATTTTCTCCAGCCCCTTCTCCCTAAAATACCTTCTCATCTAACCCTTCTCACTTGATCTTAACCATTGATCCATGTTGCTTGGAGCCTCTAGATGATGGTGATGTAAGTTTCAAGGTTGATCTAGGTGGGTGCTCTTAAATCCTTCTTCATTTCTTTCTTAGGAGCTTGTGGGACCCATCAAGTGGTGATGGATGTCCCTCATGTCTCCATGGTTGAGGCCAATGGCCCTTTTCCTTACATGCATGATCCATCGATGGGGCCATTCTCCATGGACCCCATCATAGCATTTTTCTTTGATGCATGTCATTTTCCTTTCTTATAGCTGAATTATTTTTATTTTTCATTATTCTATTCTTGATTTTCTGATGTGTGTGGCCCACGTAGTGGCCTCGGAATATCCAGACCGTCCAAGCAAAGTGGACGCCCATGGCTGTCCATTCCTTGGACATTGACACTCTATTTGCTCCATTTTGGGCACATGCAATGGGTTTTATGGATGGGGTATGGTCTGAATGTTTGTTGGGCCCACTGGGGTGGTCCATACCACAATTTTCATGGATTGATTTCCTCTTTTTATAGTGATTATAATTATTTTAATTCAGTATTATGTTGCTGTCCAAAAGCCATCTGGACAGATTTTTGAGCTGTCTTGAGCTCAGTTTTGTGGATGATTGGTGGGGTGTTTGGTCCCATTTGATATATACCACTTAAAGGTAGGGATCCCACCTAAATGTTTCCCAAATTTCAACCTCATCCGTCCCTGTTTGATCACCCAAAAGAGTGGGCCAAGGAGGGTGGATAGTCCAGATTTTCTGGACTGTCTAGCAACTGTGCTTGTTGTACGAACATAATTATCAATATGTTTCTGAAATGGTGGGCTACCTTTGTGGACCCCACCTTATTGTATACTTGTGTAGGGATGTTTGTCCTACATTTTCTTAAAATTTAGCAGACCTGGACCCACTCTAATGGGGTGCACAAATCAGGGGCAGCAGCATTGTTTCAGCAGCAGAATTTTTTTGAAATACCTTGCTGTCCATAAATTGTAGGAGTTAAATAAAATATTTTTACTATCCCAAAAATTCTAAAATTTTTCAGAGAGGTGTCCCACACATGATAGGGCCTACCTGCAAAATTTTAGGGCCAATGGACACCATTTGGGCATCCAAATGGGTGGACCAATATAGTGGGCTGCCAGAAATTTCTGCTATGCAGTTCAGCAGCATAGTTCCATAAAAATAAATTTTAAAAAAATATTTTCCCAGAAGGTGGGCCATATTTCTTGGTCCCACCTTGTTTTGGGCTTGATAAGGGACCTTGGGTCCAAATTTCAAGAATTTTGGAGGCTTAGAACCCATCCATTTGATGGCCCAAATTCATGACAGTTATATTCCAGCAGTATTTCACCCTGTACAGATTGTATTCTTTAAATTAATTAAAATACTTGTGAGTATTCAAAAATTATTAAAATTTGTAGGGAGGTAGTAAACTCATGGTAGAACCTACCTACCAAATTTCAGGTCTAATGGACCCCTGTGTATACCATGGCAAGGCCCGGACTGGCCCACCACGTTGGGACGTCCAGGCCAGTCCGATTTTCTGGACAACTTGTTTTATTCAAATTAATTAAATTATTTATAGATGTTAAAAAATTCTGAAATTTTGTGGGGTTGTGGTCTACCTATGGAAGGACAATCCTGCAAATTTTTAGGGCCATCAGACCCCTGGACTGACCGTGGTATGGCCTGTAAGTTGGGTCAGTTTTAGGCCAAATACCCAGGCCCAAATGACTAACCACCATGGCATGCCCCTACCTTGGCTCTGGGCCTGCATTCTAACGGCATGGCCCACTTGAAGTAAGTGTTGTATATCCCCCTTCTTATCTGGTGGAACCCACTGTGATATGTGTGGGTCACCATGGGTCAGTAACGCATTTAAATTCAATAAATTTCTGGACTCCAGTAGGCCCAGGAAGTGGGTGGGCTGGAATTCCAGCAAGGGGCCTAAATTTATGCATAGTTGATCTTTTGAAGCCGTGGCGGTCCACCAGATTTAAGGGAGTGTTGTACACACTCTTTGCCCTCCTTCCTTAGACATTTTGGGCTTAATTAGTGCCCCATGAGGCCCACCTTTGTGGTGGTTTGTGGGCTAACCTTAACAGAATTTTTGATAGTTTTATAGGCCCTATGGGCTGGAAACCTATCCCCTGAGCCCAAGATTGTGCAAGGGCTGACCTTATTGATTCATGGGCCCAATGGGTCATCTACAAGCTGATCATGTGCATTTATTAGCCTTGATGCCCTCATGAAGTGCTTAATTGTGGGTTGACTTGTAAGGCCCACATAAATATATATTGTGGAGGACTTTGCTAAATCTTTGGGCTGGTGTGGCAAGGCCCACACTGTCAGTATAGGCCTTGCCCATGTGTATTCTTAGGTTTACGGGCTGCCTTCAAGTCCACCATAATGTATGAATTGGATGGCTTTTGTTTGGGCTATTTCTTTTGGGCCCATTATGTGATATATTATATGCATGTTTGTGTTAGCAAGTAGGCCTTGTGGACTCAGTTCTTTTGGATAGGCCCATTGATCTTGGGCCTATAGTCTCCTATCTATTGTGATGGGCTTAGGGGCAATAATACACAAGAAGTTGGGCCCTTGGCTGCCCACTAAACTGACCCTGTACTTGGGCCAAAAGTGAGGCCCAACTCATTTGTGTTAAATTTGAAACTTGCCCATGTAAATGAATTACTGGGCTGCCCATAAAGCTCACCACAATATGTGGAATTATGACCTTTGTGGTTGGGCCCAAATCTTACTTGAGGGCCCACTATATGGCCTATGAGTTGGGCTTGGTGTATGGCCCATTAGGCCATGCATTGCTTGAGCTTTAGACCTTATTCCATACTCGAGTAGTGGCGAGCTACCTCTTGGAAACCAGTTGAGGTTGGATGTCCTCCTGGGTGATCTTAAGGTAGGCCCATAGGTTTCTCTATGGATGGTTAAAGGCCCACCATAGACCCTAGGCCATTTGTTTAAGGCTCAATGTGTATGTATGTGGAACCTACCTTAATGCATGTGGTCCAGGCCGTTCAAGCCTTGGATCACCCGATTATGGAAGCACTCTCTGCCTTAGGTTGCTACTAGATTCACAATCCAATAGCAAGCCCACTTGATCTTTTCTTTATGTATACACACCCTCCATCTGGTGGGGTCCCCTATGAATATTGTTGGCCTTCATGGGATCATTCCCACTTATTTCACTAATTTCTAGGCATTAGCAAGCCTAAGAAGCTGAGTGGGCCGAACGTTTATCAAGGGGCCTCAAATGTACATTGTTATGGTTGAAACTTTATTGGACATGAGACCCACCATATTGGGAACTTATGTGCGTGTTGCATGCTTATGTTTTCTTATAATCTCTGGGCTTAATAAATACATTTTTGGGTCACCTTTAGTGATCACATGAGGACCCTCATCTTAGATCAGATTTTTGGGGCATCCCATGGGCCCAGAGTGGGATGGGACGTCCCAGCAAGCCCAACCATATATTGGGCCGACTTCCACCATTTTGATGGACTTGTGGACTGAGGTAAGGATAGTATTAGGCTCTTGGTTGCCCACTTAAATCGCTAGTTATTGGGCTGATGTAGTTGGGCCCATTTCATCATCCAAACTTAAACTTATTTTGGGCCGTATATTGTGTATACAGGCTGCCCACCAAGTCCAACTTAATGCATGGATTCTATGGCCATTGAGAATTGAGCCTTGGGCCTTAATTTTTCTCTTGGGGCCCATGTTGTTAAAAGTGGTATTGTATCTTTTTATGGCCTATTATGAGAAATGTATGTATGTGGTTACCTGTGTTCTTATCTTGAATGTAGGGCCTTGGGCCTTGTATCCATATAGTTCGTGGTTGAGATGCCTCTTGGGGAATGGTGGTTAAATGTCCCTATTATGGACCCCTATAGGCCCGTTTGTATCTAAATGTCATTAGATGCTCATCTTAAACTCTTGCTAGACTCACTTCTGTGTTACTTAGACACGTAGTTGTATGCTTAGTCTCGTGGGATACCCCAGGTAAATGGGCCCCCACTAGAGGTGTGATTCCTTATGGATATTGTCTAAATACCTAGTCTTGGTCCCTTCTTGGATAGGAGGAGTGTACTACTTTATATATCACCGCATAATGCGTCTATACCCATCTTCATGACCCATGCGCATCATTGTATGCTTGGATGACACTATGTGTGTGGTTATGATTGTGCCATTGGGCATTGCATGTTGCATTCCCGAGGGACGTAGTATTCCCTCTTGAGCACGTTGGATGCTTGGGATTGATGTATGGTTGATTGTGTGATTCATGCATCTGACATTGCATAGAATATGAGCATTATCACCCTTGCTTCATCAGGGTTGTAGCCTCCACAGATACATCGTGGATGGCCATGTTTGGACACCGGAAATGTTACTTGAGCATACCGGGTGCATAGGATGCCCATGGGTGAAATTCTCAAAACTTCCATGGTACCAGGATCTGCTCCAACGGCGTGACCGGGTGGTATATATGAGCGCATGAGGGCCTTATACCGTTAGGCCGCGACTCCCACTGTCGTGTAGTCGGTTGGATAGGGGTGTGGCCTTACTACCTTGATGTAAGGGGGCATTGCTAGGTGAGTCCGACCGCCTCGTGAATGGGTCCGCTACCTTCGGCCTTCTTTGGTGATTGGTGTCCGCAGGGGTAGTGAGGTCTCTTACGCTCGTTTGGTATGCACGGGCTCGTAGAGCGGCGATCATCCAAGCCAGTGTAATGGACCCCGGTGATTTCCTTATGATGGAAATGTATTGGATATGTGGATTGGATATGAGTACTGACATTACTTTGCATTGCATTTGCATCGGCTGTGTAAGCCTCATATTGCATTACATTACTCATTGCATTACAATACTCATGGCATTACAATACTCATTGCATTATATAGCCTTGGTATGGCTTCCTACATTATCGTACTGCCTTGGTATAGTTTCTTGCATTCATGATAGCCTTGGTAAGGCTAGTGGTATTGGTATTGATCATGACTCCCTTCTGCATTCTCTATCTTCGTCTGAGCACTATTATCACCCACTTTCACCACCCTCTAAGCTTTCTATAAGCTTATGCACGATTGATGCGTGAGGAGATCCTGGCAAGCGTCGTAGCAGCAGAGCATGGAGTAGAGTTGAGCTTGAGGACTCCAGTGTTGCTGATTCTTTTCTCTTTTCCCATTATCTTATGTATGTCCTTTCGGACCTGATGTAAGCTTGTAAAAGTTCAAATTCTTAGTGAATTTTGTGATATGTATCCTTTGTTACTTCCAGATGTACTTGCTGTGATCTTGGGTATGCTCGTATTGGTAATGATTACACTGTTATGAAAATCCTCCTTGTAGGATCCCGGGATCTAACCCGCCTCAGGAGCCGAGAATGGGGTACTACGGAGGTCGTATGCGCCGTGAACCGGCCATCGGGTTCCTTGTGAGTCCGGTTACCGAGTCTGGGGCGTGACAGGAGTTGGTATCAGAGCATAACAATTAATTTTGGAATAACTTGGGATGGTATCACATGTCTGATGCGAGCTTAGGACAAGTAGTGTCCCGAACGCGTTTCCCTCGTTTCGTTTGCACCTTCAAGGATTCTAATTACAAGGTATGCATTACCTTTGTTCTTTCTGTAGACCATGCCGTCCAGTCAAGGTGCCTATGATTATGACACCTGTGGTCGTGGTGCCCATGGACATGGTTCTCATTCCGCTCCAGCGATCCGAGTGACTTTTTCTCCACCTTCTGAGATTCTTATTTCCCTTCTGGAGCCTGTCGTACCTATTCCTGAGGCTCCCGCCGTACCTGTGCTTTCGTCAGAGGCCAGTGCTACCCCTGCTTATCTGACGATCCCTGTAGGAGCTGAGCATCTCCAGCAGTTGATGCAGGTTGTCACTGATGTACTTCAGACCTGTCAATCTATTCCTGAGGCGCCCGGACGGGCGGAACAGGAGCGTGTGAGCCCCCTTTTGCGAGATTCGATTTCGCAGCGAGCTCCGTTAGTAGTATTTCTACTTCAGGGTGAGTCCGAGTGGACCTGTTTGCAGAGGAATCGTGATCAGAAGAGTGGCCGGAAGAGGCAGGCCCCCTCCAGTAGCTCACGACAGCGTCAACAGTGGTAGAGGTGCGTAACCTATCGAGCCACCAGAGCATCAGCATCGCATACGACAACTTCTTCTTCTAGGCCGTTTACTGGCATTTGCTATGGATGTGGGCAGACGGGACACCGTAGGCGCGAGTGTCCCCATCAGCAGGATGGACCTTCGTAGCGACCGCGGTAACAGCAGATACCGCATATGCAGAGGAGACAGATACCTCTCCAGCCACCTCAGGCTCGATTTTGCGTGACTCAGCAGGACTCTTAGTTATTAGGGGAGTCGTTATGGGTATTCTCCTTGTCTCCATATGTAAGCCTTATATTTTGGTGCATCGCACCCTTTTGTATCCAAGGGCTTTTGTTCACTTAGGTTACTATTAGAGTCTATCGTAAGGGATTGTCAGTATCGACATTTTTGAAAAGATCGTTGTGTTAGGCCGATGATATTATCGTGTTCCATTTTGGTTGGTGAGATGTTCTTATCCGCTAAATAGTTTTGTATTGCCAATGTTGAGCTTGTTTTGTTGTCAAGGCAGTATTCCTGGTTAGGGATGGTAGGCCAAATTGCTAGTTTTGTGGCCGAACGTGACGCTTGTCAGCGTGTCAAGGACGATCATCTGAGACCCCCCTAGTCCCTTGCAGCCATTGGGTGTTTCAAAGTGGAAGTGAGAACACGTATTGATGGATTTCATCATAGGTTTGTCAAGATTAGGGAGTGTTATCCCCATTTGTTCGATGATTGATTGCACGTATTGCTTGTGTTGCATTTTCTTGATTGATGATTGATATATATGATGATGTTATACATTTCATTGTCTCAGTTTTGTCAATTTCGAGGACGAAATTTCTTTGTTGGTGGGGAGGATTGTGAGACCCAACCTGAGTTTTCATGTGTGCATGTGTGTGCATAAGTGTGCATTTCGTTCATTTTGGTCCCGCGGTCCTACCGGTCGAATCCCGGTGACTCGCGACCCTTGGATTATGCTGTAGTCATCCTTAAGTTTGGTCACATAGACCCGACTCAGATTGACCCAAGACCCATGCCATCTTGTCCGTATCGGCGCCGCGATTCTAACGCCGCGTCCCATGCATTAATCCGACGTGTACATCTCAAGTTATGAGCATTTCATCATGTGGCCCAGTTTTTGTACAAATGTATGTGGACCCCACTCCTTCATGGCACAATTTTCCATGCACACCACACACACACACTACACTATTGCATGGAATAAACACTACCCATCCTAAACACTACCCACACCTAACCTACCCTAGCAACATTATTATTGTCACCATAGGTTATGATTACTTCCCTTAAAAGGCTTTTCCCTCTCTTTCCCTCTCATTTCTCTCTCTCTCTCTCTCTCTCTCTCTCTCTCTCTCTCTTCTCTTCTTCTTCAGCAATTCCTCCATTTTCTCCAGCCCCTTCTCCCTAAAATACCTTCTCATCTAACCCTTCTCACTTGATCTTAACCATTGATCCATGTTGCTTGGAGCCTCTAGATGATGGTGATGTAAGTTTCAAGGTTGATCTAGGTGGGTGCTCTTAAATCCTTCTTCATTTCTTTCTTAGGAGCTTGTGGGACCCATCAAGTGGTGATGGAGGTCCCTCATGTCTCCATGGTTGAGGCCAATGGCCCTTTTCCTTACATGCATGATCCATCGATGGGGCCATTCTCCATGGACCCCATCATAGCATTTTCCTTTGATGCATGTCATTTTCCTTTCTTATAGCTGGATTATTTTTATTTTTCATTATTCTATTCTTGATTTTCTGATGTGTGTGGCCCACGTAGTGGCCTCGGAATATCCAGACCGTCCAAGCAAAGTGGACGCCCATGGCTGTCCATTCCTTGGACATTGACACTCTATTTGCTCCATTTTGGGCACATGCAATGGGTTTTATGGAGGGGGTATGGTCTGAATGTTTGTTGGGCCCACTGGGGTGGTCCATACCACAATTTTCATGGATTGATTTCCTCTTTTTATAGTGATTATAATTATTTTAATTCAGTATTATGTTGCTGTCCAAAAGCCATCTGGACAGATTTTTGAGCTGTCTTGAGCTCAGTTTTGTGGATGATTGGTGGGGTGTTTGGTCCCATTTGATATATACCACTTAAAGGTAGGGATCCCACCTAAATGTTTCCCAAATTTCAACCTCATCCGTCCCTGTTTGATCACCCAAAAGAGTGGGCCAAGGAGGGTGGATAGTCCAGATTTTCTGGACTGTCTAGCAACTGTGCTTGTTGTACGAACATAATTATCAATATGTTTCTGAAATGGTGGGCTACCTTTGTGGACCCCACCTTATTGTATACTTGTGTAGGGATGTTTGTCCTACATTTTCTTAAAATTTAGCAGACCTGGACCCACTCTAATGGGGTGCACAAATCAGGGGCAGCAGCATTGTTTCAGCAGCAGAATTTTTTTGAAATACCTTGCTGTCCATAAATTGTAGGAGTTAAATAAAATATTTTTACTATCCCAAAAATTCTAAAATTTTTCAGAGAGGTGTCCCACACATGATAGGGCCTACCTGCAAAATTTTAGGGCCAATGGACACCATTTGGGCATCCAAATGGGTGGACCAATATAGTGGGCTGCCAGAAATTTCTGCTATGCAGTTCAGCAGCATAGTTCCATAAAAATAAATTTTAAAAAAATATTTTCCCAGAAGGTGGGCCATATTTCTTGGTCCCACCTTGTTTTGGGCTTGATAAGGGACCTTGGGTCCAAATTTCAAGAATTTTGGAGGCTTAGAACCCATCCATTTGATGGCCCAAATTCATGACAGTTATATTCCAGCAGTATTTCACCCTGTACAGATTGTATTCTTTAAATTAATTAAAATACTTGTGAGTATTCAAAAATTATTAAAATTTGCAGGGAGGTAGTAAACTCATGGTAGAACCTACCTACCAAATTTCAGGTCTAATGGACCCCTGTGTATACCATGGCAAGGCCCGGACTGGCCCACCACGTTGGGACGTCCAGGCCAGTCCGATTTTCTGGACAACTTGTTTTATTCAAATTAATTAAATTATTTCTAGATGTTAAAAAATTCTGAAATTTTGTGGGGTTGTGGTCTACCTATGGAAGGACAATCCTGCAAATTTTTAGGGCCATCAGACCCCTGGACTGACCGTGGTATGGCCTGTAAGTTGGGTCAGTTTTAGGCCAAATACCCAGGCCCAAATGACTAACCACCATGGCATGCCCCTACCTTGGGCTACTGGGCCTGCATTCTAACGGCATGGCCCACTTGAAGTAAGTGTTGTATATCCCCCTTCTTATCTGGTGGAACCCACTGTGATATGTGTGGGTCACCATGGGTCAGTAACGCATTTAAATTCAATAAATTTCTGGACTCCAGTAGGCCCAGGAAGTGGGTGGGCTGGAATTCCAGCAAGGGGCCTAAATTTATGCATAGTTGATCTTTTGAAGCCGTGGCGGTCCACCAGATTTAAGGGAGTGTTGTACACACTCTTTGCCCTCCTTCCTTAGACATTTTGGGCTTAATTAGTGCCCCATGAGGCCCACCTTTGTGGTGGTTTGTGGGCTAACCTTAACAGAATTTTTGATAGTTTTATAGGCCCTATGGGCTGGAAACCTATCCCCTGAGCCCAAGATTGTGCAAGGGCTGACCTTATTGATTCATGGGCCCAATGGGTCATCTACAAGCTGATCATGTGCATTTATTAGCCTTGATGCCCTCATGAAGTGCTTAATTGTGGGTTGACTTGTAAGGCCCACATAAATATATATTGTGGAGGACTTTGCTAAATCTTTGGGCTGGTGTGGCAAGGCCCACACTGTCAGTATAGGCCTTGCCCATGTGTATTCTTAGGTTTACGGGCTGCCTTCAAGTCCACCATAATGTATGAATTGGATGGCTTTTGTTTGGGCTATTTCTTTTGGGCCCATTATGTGATATATTATATGCATGTTTGTGTTAACAAGTAGGCCTTGTGGACTCAGTTCTTTTGGATAGGCCCATTGATCTTGGGCCTATAGTCTCCTATCTATTGTGATGGGCTTAGGGGCAATAATACACAAGAAGTTGGGCCCTTGGCTGCCCACTAAATCGACCATGTACTTGGGCCAAAAGTGAGGCCCAACTCATTTGTGTTAAATGTGAAACTTGCCCATGTAAATGAATTACTGGGCTGCCCATGAAGCTCACCACAATATGTGGAATTATGACCTTTGTGGTTGGGCCCAAATCTTACTTGAGGGCCCACTATATGGCCTATGAGTTGGGCTTGGTGTATGGCCCATTAGGCCATGCATTGCTTGAGCTTTAGACCTTATTCCATACTCGAGTAGTGGCGAGCTACCTCTTGGAAACCAGTTGAGGTTGGATGTCCTCCTGGGTGATCTTAAGGTAGGCCCATAGGTTTCTCTATGGATGGTTAAAGGCCCACCATAGACCCTAGGCCATTTGTTTAAGGCTCAATGTGTATGTATGTGGAACCTACCTTAATGCATGTGGTCCAGGCCGTTCAAGCCTTGGATCACCCGATTATGGAAGCACTCTCTGCCTTAGGTTGCTACTGGATTCACAATCCAATAGCAAGCCCACTTGATCTTTTCTTTATGTATACACACCCTCCATCTGGTGGGGTCCCCTATGAATATTGTTGGCCTTCATGAGATCATTCCCACTTATTTGACTAATTTTTAGGCATTAGCAGGCCCAAGAAGCTGAGTGGGCCGAACGTTTATCAAGGGACCTCAAATGTACATTGTTATGGTTGAAACTTTATTGGACATGAGACCCACCATATTGGGAACTTATGTGCGTGTTGCATGCTTATGTTTTCTTATAATCTTTGGGCTTAATAAATGCATTTTTGGGTCACCTTTAGTGATCACATGAGGACCCCCATCTTAGATCAGATTTTTGGGGCATCCCATGGGCCCAGAGTGGGATGGGACGTCCCAGCAAGCCCAACCATATATTGGGCCGACTTCCACAATTTTGATGGACTTGTGGACTGAGGTAAGGATAGTATTGGGCTCTTGGTTGCCCACTTAAATCGCTAGTAATTGGGCTGATGTAGTTGGGCCCATTTCATCATCCAAACTTAAACTTATTTTGGGCCGTATGTTGTGTATACAGGCTGCCCACCAAGTCCAACTTAATGCATGGATTTTATGGCCATTGAGAATTGAGCCTTGGGCCTTAATTTTTCTCTTGGGGCCCATGTTGTTAAAAGTGGTATTGTATCTTTTTATGGCCTATTATGAGAAATGTATGTATGTGGTTACCTGTGTTCTTATCTTGAATGTAGGGCCTTGGGCCTTGTATCCATATAGTTCGTGGTTGAGATGCCTCTTGGGGAATGGTGGTTAAATGTCCCTATTATGGACCCCTATAGGCCCGTTTGTATCTAAATGTCATTAGATGCTCATCTTAAACTCTTGCTAGACTCACCTCTGTGTTACTTAGACACGTAGTTGTATGCTTAGTCTCGTGGGATACCCCAGGTAAATGGGCCCCCACTAGAGGTGTGATTCCTTATGGATATTGTCTAAATACCTAGTCTTGGTCCCTTCTTGGATAGGAGGAGTGTACTACTTTATATATCACCGCATAATGCGTCTATACCCATCTTCATGACCCATGCGCATCATTGTATGCTTGGATGACACTATGTGTGTGGTTATGATTGTGCCATTGGGCATTGCATGTTGCATTCCCGAGGGACGTAGTATTCCCTCTTGAGCACGTTGGATGCTTGGGATTGATGTATGGTTGATTGTGTGATTCATGCATCTGACATTGCATAGAATATGAGCATTATCACCCTTGCTTCATCAGGGTTGTAGCCTCCATAGATACATCGTGGATGGCCATGTTTGGACACCGAAAATGTTACTTGAGCATACCGGGTGCATAGGATGCCCATGGGTGAAATTCCCAAAACTTCCATGGTACCAGGATCTGCTCCAACGGCGTGACCGGGTGGTATATATGAGCGCATGAGGGCCTTATACCGTTAGGCCGCGACTCCCACTGTCGTGTGTGTAGTCGGTTGGATAGGGGTGTGGCCTTACTCGCCCGATGTAAGGGGGGCATTGCTAGGTGCGAGTCCGACCACTCGTGAATGGGTCTCGCTACCTTCGTGCCTTCTGGTGATTGGTTGTCCGCAGCAGGGTAGTGAGGTATCTTACGCTCGTTTGACTGTGCGGGGTCTGTAAAGCGGCAGTCATCCAGCAGTGTAATGGACCCTGGTGATTTCCTTATGATGGAAATGTATTAGATATGTGGATTGGATATGAGTACTGACATTACTTTGCATTGCATTTGCATCGGCTGTGTAAGCCTCATATTGCATTACATTACTCATTGCATTACAGTACTCATGGCATTACAGTACTCATTGCATTATATAGCCTTGGTATGGCTTCCTACATTATCGTACTGCCTTGGTATAGTTTCTTGCATTCATGATAGCCTTGGTAAGGCTAGTGGTATTGGTATTGATCATGACTCCCTTCTGCATTCTCTATCTTCGTCTGAGCACTATTATCACCCACTTTCACCACCCTCTAAGCTTTCTATAAGCTTATGCACGATTAATGCGTGCAGGAGATCCTAGGCAAGCGTCGTAGCAGCAGAGCGTGGAGTAGAGTTGAGCTTGAGGACTCCAGTGTTGCTGATTCTTTTCTCTTTTCCCATTATCTTATGTATGTCCTTTCGAACCTGATGTAAGCTTGTAAAAGTTTAAATTCTTAGTGAATTTTGTGATATGTATCCTGTGTTACTTCCAGATGTACTTGTTGTGATCTTGCGTATGCTCGTATTGGTAATGATTACACTGTTATGAAAATCCTCCTTGTAGGATCCCAGGATCGGAACCTGCCTCAGGAGCCGAGAATGGGGTACTACGGAGGCTGTTGCGGCCAGAACCGGCCATCGGGTTCCTTGTGAGTCCGGTTACCGAGTCTGGGGCATGACATGGTATAACCTTAAATTGACCTTAGGTTAGGTGTATTTTTCATAACGTCTTAATGATAATCTTTTATATTAAAATACACTCTAATTAGGCCAGCCTGACCTCTAGTTTGGCCAGCTTAACCGCCTTCGGCTAACCCAACATGGTTCAGGCAGGTTTACAGATTAAACAAGATTTTCCTCAACATGTTCGGCTATCCCAACCTTGGGTTTGGCCAGCCAAACATGACCGATCGGCCAGCTCGAATATGTTCGGTCAAGTTTCCAGCAATGAAAGATTTTAGATTTCAAGCAAATTAGGTCAGCTGAACCCTATGGTTGGCCAGCTGAATTGGAGGTTCACTCAGCCAAATTTTTAAAAGATCTTATCCAGCGAAATTCGAAGATCCGTTAGAATGCAATTGTTGGAATTCGGCTAGCCGAACCTAAAATTGGGCCAGTCAAAATTCTAATTCCTTTGGCTATAAATAGAGGTCTTCTCTCATTCATTCCCACAACAAAATTCATTGAGAAACCTCTTATAAGAAAGAGAGAAAACCAGGCCCTTCTTAAACTTTTGAGTGGTAATTTTAATATTCTCTTTTAACTTATTTTATTCTCTTTCTCAAGTTGCTTTAACTATTTGTAATAGAATGATCCAAACTCTAGTTGAGATCTAGAGAATGGAATTTGCAGCACCTAGGGTTTTTATTTATATTGAATACACAATAGATCCCTATATTCTTTTAGGTTGAACTCATACACGGCTTCATCAATATCCTAAGAAGAAGATCACTGCAATCAGGCTACAGTAACGTCTTCACTTACCATTGGAAGATAAGTCCTGCAAATTTATTTATTTCATTTTAAGTTTTTCTAAGATAGCCCGGAAATCTTAGTGGGTTTGTTTGTGGTGATCCTGTGAAATTTACAAAGTGGGTTTTGTTGTAATAGCCCGTGAAAATCACAAGAACTCTATCAAGTTGTTAAGGTGACCCTGGGAAAACCTTGAATAGTGAAAGATAAAACTGTAAGAGTAGTAATTTTGGGAGTGGAGTAGCTGTGGGTTTAAGTACCGAACCACTATAATTCCTTTGTGTATTGTGGTGAATGTTTTTATTATTTACATGCTTGTCTTATGATTAGTTTTCTCTTACTAGGTTTAATATTTTGATTTCAAAGACGTCATGAAATAAGGTTGTCCTACGAACTATTTGATATCAAGAATTCAATACTCTAAGAAATTGAGTATTATTGTTTTATTATTCCGCATTATATTGAAATATTCGGCATGGTCCTATTCACCCCCCTCTAGGACATCTATAGTTGGTCCTTTTAAGTGGTATCAGAGAGATGTTGCTCTTCTTGGGATTAACATCATAGATCTAGATCCCAAGCTATTGGAATGTCAAATTTCGATAGTCTATCCATTTCCAGGCCACCTCACTTTGATGACTCAAACTATTCTTATTAGAAAGCAAGGATGAGGATTTTCCTCGAGTCCATTGATGAAAGTGTGTGGCAAGCCACCATAACCTAATGAATCCATCCAATGATGGAAGTAGTGGCTGAAAATGGAACCACATCCATGAAAGAAATCACTTATACTTTTTGGATGACAGTTCAAAAAAGTGAAAGTAGTGCTAATGGAAAAGGCCTTAATGCTATTACTTGTGCTCTATCACCAAATGAATTCAAAAGAATCATTTCTTGTGATACAACAAAATAAGCATGGGATATTCTCGAAATGACACATGAAGGGACTAACATTGTCAAAAGGTCTAAGATTTAAATCCTCACAATAAAGTTTGAGGAAATTCGTATGAAAGAAAATGAATCATTCATGGACTTCTATACTAAACTAAATGACATTGTTAACTCTATGTGGGGTCTTGGAGAAAAAGTCCCTAAAAGTGAAGTGTGCACTAAAATACTACGATCACTTCCTAACAGGTTCAATTCTAAAGTCACTGTGGATCAAGAATTGAGATATATTGATGCTATGAAGGTAGAGGAATTAGTTGGATCTGTACAAACCTATGAGCTGAATTTCAAAGCTCCTAAGAACAAGTCCATAGCCCTTAAATCTTCTAAATCTAAATCCAAAGACTCAGATTCTGAAAATGATGAAAATGAAGATAATATGGTTATGTTAGCTAAAAAGTTTTAAATTTAAAAAAAAAAAAAAAAAATAGATAAGATTTTCAAAAACCTTTTGACAAAAGAAAAGAAAACTCAAATGTTTGGAAATCAAAATCTAAAGACACCCAATGCTTCAACTATTTTGATTATGGCCATGTAACTTTAAAATTTCCTAAGAAGGATAAATCAAGAAGAAGAGGTATGATTGCCACTAGGGATGAATTATCAGAATCTGAATCCGATTCAGAAATTGACGAATCAGACCAAGAAACTGAGAAACATCAAAAGGCATTCATGACCATAGCTAGAATCACTTTCTCAGATGATTTTGACTATGAAACTCCTAAAAGTGATTCTGAAAATGAATAAGAACTTTAAATTGCTTATGATGCCCCATATAAAGAGAGTTGTAAGATTGTGGCCAAACTAAAAATTCAGAAAGAAAAATTTGCTGATTTGAAATTAGAACATGAAAAATCCGTTTTGGAAAAATCCCATTTTTCTGATTGTTTTGAGAAAACCAAACTAGATTTAGATCTGAAAATTTTTGAAATTTAAAATCTCAAAACTGAAAATGAGAATTTAAAATTAGAAGTTACTTCTCTTTTAATTTCAAAAGGACTTTGATATATAACCAAGGTGACCAGAGACTTGAAAAATTATTAACCGCATCTCGTCGAAGCAACGACAAATCTGGCTTAGGATATATGAAGAATGGAATAGAAAAATCAAAAAACTCTACTCCCATATTTGTAAAAGGTGAATCTTCAAAATCTAAAGTAGAAATTACAAAAGAAGAAAAGAAGAATGAAAAACCTTTTCAAAAAACTTTTAATCCAAAAACTAAGGCTAACTATCATAAATATCAAAGGAACAATAAGAATCCTCCTCTAATAGATAAGATAGTAGACTTACTTAAAGATCTCTTGAAATACAACTCTAGAAATAACAGAGTAAGTAGAAACAAGAAAAACTCTTAGTCCCAAACACAACAAATAGTAAGAGATCCTCCTAAACCCAAAACCATATTAAAATGGGTTTTGAAAGATAAATGTCTTGTTATCCACACATCTTTTAAAGTAAGTAGCCATTTAAGATGGTACCTGGATAGTGGATGTTCTAGACATATGAAAGGTGATAAGGCAATACTATCAGACATCAATCAAATCGATGGCGACTCAGTAACATTTGGAGATGGTAGCAACTACAAAATCATCGGAAGAGGTAATGTAAATCTTCTTAACCTACCTGTTTTTAAAGATGTCTTATATGTTGAAGGTTTAAAACATAATTTTTGAGCATACTCAAATCTGTGATAATAATCCTATTGTTAAAATTTCAAATCATGGATGTGAGATACAAATTAGGAGTTGTCACAAAAATGTGAACTCCTTAGCCACAACTAGGCCTCTTGAACTACTCCATATGGACTTAGTTATACTAACTCAAATGGAGAGTAGAGCCAGTTGTAAGACCCTAACCCAAGTGTGCATGCCATTTCTTTAGGTCACGCTGTCCTACCGGTTGAATCCCGACGACCCGCTACCTAAGGATAGTGTTTGCGATCATCCTTAAGTCCGGTCTCGTTGAACCGAATCAGATCTACATGAAACCTATGCCATTATATTAGCATCGACGCCGTGGTTCTAACTCCACGTCTCATGCGTAAAACTGACGTGTACATCGCAAGTTATGGGTCATGCTCAATTTAAACCATTGATTGTGTGTGATGGTGGACCCCACCCTAGCCCCACACACTTCCCCATGTGATGATGTCATCCCTAGGCTTAGGCTCTCTTGCAAGCCTACACCTTACACCTAAAAGACCTATGAGCCTACAACATTGTTTGTATCACCATAGACTCATCATGGTTTTGTATATCCAAGGAGAGAGACGTAATCATTTCTCTCTCCTTTCTAGCAAGCTCTCCTTTCCCTCTCATTTTCTCTTTCACACTCTCTTCTCTCCTCCTAGCAAACCCATAAATGTTCCCACCCTCTCCATTTCTCCAACCCCCTCTCCCTCAAATCCCCTCTAATCCAGCCTTCAACAACTCATCTCAACCTTAGGAAACCTTCCTTGGAGCATGGAGATCCTATTGATGTAGATTTGGAGGTTTGATCCTTAGAGGAGGGTGCATGTATTTTTTATTTCAGATTTCTTTGTATTGTGGATGTTCTCCATCTTTTCTTTTCATGATTAGAGTATGCGGGGCCCATTAATAGATGGTGGTGGCCCCAAGACTCCATGGATGTGGCTTGAAGCCCATCCTACATTGCATGCATGTTATATGCAAGGGGCCATTCTACATGGACCCCTTCATAGCCTTTTCTTCCTTTGACCAGGGATTCTTTGGTCATCTAGACCCTTAATCCTTGATAGAGATTAGATCTCCACCATAGATCCCAAGAAGGAATCATATGATCCTTGTATATCTTGTGTATCTTGTATAATAGAATGTATATGCATGTGTGATGAAGGGAAGGGCCTCAATGTGGTGGAGACCCTTCTCTTTTGGCCGGATCTTTATTTTTTTCTTGTAGATAACCTTTGATCAAGTGTGTGTGGCCCACCTTGTGGACCAATAAAAATTCAGACCATCCATGGAGGTTGGACGTTCATAACAGTCCACCTTGGACATGTGGCCCTAAAAATCCACCTAAATGGGGCACGTGTAAGGGGTTTTTGTTATTAGGGAAGATTTGGATGTTTGTGGGGCCCACTGGGGTGGTCCATCCCATGATTTTCTGGGATTAAATCTCATTTTAAATAATAGTTATATTTAATTCTTTTCAGTTATATGTTGCTGTCCAGAACTGTCTGGACATATTTTTGGGTCAACTTAAGGCCAAATTTTGGTGCTTTTGGTGGAGAATTTTGTACTAAGTAATATATGACTTTTGAAGGTGTATGTCCCACCTATAAGCATGTAAAATTTCAGCCTCAACTGATCTCATTTGGGTCTCCAAAAGAGTGGGCCAATATGGGTATGTTGCTAGATTTTCTTGTTGTAAATTCCAGCAACATTGTCTCAAATAAAATCATTATTTAAAAATATTTTATCTGATGGTAGGCCATGTTTATGGACTTTTCCTTGTTTTATATATGATGAGGGTCCTTGGCCCTAAATTTCCAGATTTTTAGAGGCCCTGGACTCACTCCATTAGAGTGCTCAATGTTGGTACAGCAACATACATTGCTGGAATTTTCTACTACCTTGCTGTCCCCTTGAGTTGCAAATGATTTTGGGCCCCAGCCTAGTTGGACTTGTGTATGTTTACTGGGGCCCACCTCTGATGTATCTAAGGTCCATGTGGAGCATGTATGTGGGGCCAACCAGCTGGACCAACGTCCCCTACTAGACGTCCAACATGGTGGATTGTCCATGGGCTAGCCCACCATGATGTATGTTTTGTGTCAACGCCGTTCCCCCCTCTGTGGTGGCCCACGTGGAGTGTGGGACCATCCCAAGTGGACGTACCTTATGGGGCCACCTCAGGGATGTATGGAGCCCACTTTGATGTGTGTATGGGCCAGGACGTCCAGCCCAATAGCTCCTCCTGGGCCTGCAGCCCAGCAGCAGGCCCACCTGGTTTATGTATTCCACCCTCTTTCTCCATCTGTGGGGCCCCCCTGTAAATATTGTTGGCCCTTATGGAAATATTTTCCACATGTTTTAACAAGTATCTGGGCTTCAATAGACTCAAATTGTTGATGGACTGAAAATATAGTAAGGGACCAAATGAATATTGTTTTAGACTCAATTGTATGAGATGTGGGGCCCGCCTTATTGAGAAAGCTGGGGTGCATGATGCATACCTATTTTGGTGATATTTTGGGCTTGATTAGTGAATAGTTTGGGTACCCCTTTTATGGTCCTTATGGACCCAAGTATGACAAGATTTTTGGGACTTCCTAGTGGGCCTAGAGTAGGCTGGAACATACCACCTTGGCCCAGCCATATGTTGGGCTGATTTTCCCCATTTAGATGGACTTGTGGGCTAGATAAAGGTGGTTTTGGGCCCTTGATTGCCGACTTAAATGTGTTAGTTTTTGGGCTGATGTAAAAGGGCTCATTCCACCCAACTTAGACTTATTTTTGGGCCATGTATTTGTGCACATGGGCTACCCCTTAAGTTCACCTAAATGTATGGGTCTTGTGGCCAATGGGACTTGGACTTTGGGCCTTGTTTCCCCTCATTGGGCCATGATTGTTAGAGGTAGTATTGGGCCTACTTCCTTATGCCTTTTGTGGGACCTATGTACATATAGTTTAGATATGAGCCTTGGGCCTTATGTTTATGTGGTTTGTGGATTAGATGCCTTGGGGCAATGTTGGTTGAAAGTCCCCATTTGGACCCCTCTAGGTCCATTAGTTGCTAAGTGTGGTTGAATGCCCACCTTAGTCCCTTGTTAGGCCTGCTTCCATATTATTTAGGACCTATCTTTATATATTTAGTCTCGTAGATTACCTCAGGTAAATGGGCTCCCACTAGAGGTTATATTCCTTATAAGGATTTGGTTTAGTGCCTCGACCCTTCATGGTTAGGTAGAGAGTACGTCTTCTCATTCACCTCATTGGCAACCTTATTCATCTTCATGGCCCACTCCCATACGCATTATATGCATGCTTGGTTGAGGCATGATTGGCCATGGTTGTGCCATTGTGTAGGACATGTTGGTATCTCCCCGAGGGATGGAGTTTACCCTCTTGAGCACAGTGGATGTTTGGGATTGATGCATGGTTGATTATGTGACTCATGCATCTGGCATTACATAACATATGGATATTCGCCCTTGCTTCATCAGGGTTGTATCCTCCACAGGTATATCATGGATGGCTGCGTTTGAACACCGAAAATGTTACTTGCGCATTGGGGTGCATAGGATATCCTTGGGTGAAAGCCCCTAAACTTCCGTGGTACCGAGGGAACACCTCAACGCCGAGACCGAGTAGAAAACATGAGCACCCGAGTACCTTATACCATTAGGCAACAACTCCCACTGTTGTGAGGTCGGTTGAGATGGGATTTGGCCTTACCCGCCTGAGTGAGGGGGCATTGATACGATGAGTTTGACTAGCTCATGAAATGGGTCCGCTACCGTCGGGCCTTACTTGTGATTGGTTGTTCATAGGTGGGTAGTGAGGTTTCCTACGCTTGTTTGACTTTACGGGTCTTGCAGAGCAATAGTCATTCAGTAATGTACTTGACCCCAGTGGATTCCTTATGATGGAACTGTACTTGATATGTGGATTGGATATGAGGATTGACATTATTTCGCATTACATTTGCATTGGCTGTATAAGCTGTATATTACATTGCTTTGGTAGGGCTCCCAATACTCATGTATTGCATTACAAAGCCTTGGTATGACTTACTGTATTCAGAGCCTAGCCCCAGTACGGCTAGTGGCATTGGTTTCATTCATGGTTCCTTCTACATTCTCCTTATTCTTCTGAACACCATTGTCATACACTTACACCACCCTCTAAGCTTTTTATAAGCTTATGCACGATTGATGCGTGCAGGAGATCCTAGGTTAGAGCAGTAGCGAAGGACCTGTGGATTGGATTGGCAAGAGCTGAGGACCTATTGCAGGCCTTTCCTTCCCTTCTTTTTATATTATGTATTTCCTTTTGAGCCTTATGTACCTGTAAAGTTTAAATTCTTAATGGATGTTGCAGTGTGTCTCTTGTTTATTTTCTGAGATTTACTTGCTATGATCTTAGGTATGCTCGATTTGGTTTAGAATTGTTATATGGAAATCCTCCTTGTAGGATCCTAGGATCGGACACTACCAAAAAATCGAGCAAAGGCTATGGAATGTGAAGGCTTTTGGCTACGGATTTAATCCATAGTAATTTTGCTACGGATCTAAACCGTAGCCAAAAGCCTAATTAATCCATAGCTAAAGCTTTCCTCCTCATCCCTCTTGCTGGTGCTTAAGGGGCTTCATGGGGCTCAGTGAAATATATGTGTTTGATCTAAGCCGTCTATAAATTCGTATATATAATTTTAGTGGATCAGGCCAAAAATTTCGTAGTTTAAATGTATAAGTGGACCACACAATAAGAAATCATAAAAATTAAATTTCTATTGTTAATTTGTTGTTCATTTTTTGTATCAGTCCTTAAAATAATATTTTAAAAGTATTGGACGGAGTGGATAAATGACATACATCATGGTGGGCCCCACATTCCTAAAACCCATTCTCAAATGGTCAAAGTCACGTCACGTGCACCCCAAATCCCTAAACCTTTCCCATTTCTCCCGCCCGCACCTCCCAAAATGGCATTTTCATTTCCGCCTCACTCTCTCTCTCTCTCTCTCTCTCTCTCTCTCTCTCTCTCGCACCCAGCCTCTCCCTCGCCATCTCTCGATCTCCCGCTCTCCCTCACCCTCTCCACATCTCTCGGCCGCATTCCCCTTTCTCTGTTTCCCAACCCCTCTCTCTCTCTCTCTCTCTCGCGCGCTAGCGTCTTCAAAACCCACTTTCGCCAAGATCAGTCGAGGGTTTTCGCTGGGAAGGTCTCAACTGGTTTGAAGGTTAGTCTCTCTCTCTCTCTCTCTCTCTCTGTTTCCGAAATCAGATGAGGGTTTTCGGTGTCTCGATTACCATGCTATTGATGTTGCTCACCAAGTGTGGCTGGTGGCAAGGAAAGTATGTACATGAAACAAATGCTCATTTTTTTCTTAGGGATCGTTTGACACCTTGGATTGGAGGGGATTGCCAATCCAGGGGGTTTCGAATCCCCTCTTTGAGGGGGTTTGTAATCCACGGTGAGAGCTTGGATTACGCCTAAAATCATTTCAATAGTTGTAGGTATAAATGTATGTCACTATACACTATCATTTTACTGGGCATATGGCCCACTAACGATGATCAGCACCGTCCAAACATTGTTCATGTAGATCAGCACCATCCAAATATTATCCAGCACCGTCCAAACATTGTGCATATTAATCAACGATTAAAAATCGTTGGTTAGTCACTTAGACATGATCTTGTGCTTGTCATCCATCTGAGACTTGGAATTTCATCATTTTTAGGCAAAACATATATTTTAGCGGGCTTATCACAACCATAGTGTCAAAATTATATATCTCACTAATTGGGGAAATTAAAGTTGATTTAGTAATTAAATTCAAACCCCTGTACATATGTCATGTATAGGTATTTTTGAATTAAAGTTGATTCACACTCCAGGGTGCCAAACACACCCAGAGGATTGCCAATCTAGGGGGTTTCCAATCTCGGGGGTTGCGAATCCAGGGGGTTCCAAATCCACACTCCCAAACCCGACCTTAGTTTTTATGTTGCATAGAAGGTGTTTCATAAAATATCTGTAATGTAAAACCATTGCTTTTATTTTCCTTATAGTGGAATTTTGAAGTTGTAGTCCAGGTGTTTGTAAAAATGCCTCAATGGCAAACTCGACTTGATCTTGGCTCAAACTCAGCCCGAGTTGTTGACCAAAACAAGCCGAGACGAGCTCGAGCTGAGGTCAACTAGTGGTCATATAGGTTATAGGACCTATATATGTTTGCGTATATTATCTTACCTGACCATATTGATGACCATTGATTAAATGTTTTGTATTTGTCCAGTCAGTGTGATGTTTGCATGGTAGCCCTTAAAATGTGCATTAAAACCCAAGGAACATTCTACATCAATGGATTGATCTGTGCAAGTGTCCCAGTGCAACTAAGGGCATGATTATCCTCTTGAGGGCAATGGATCATCTCTCACATTAAAGTAAGTCATTTGATGGTCTGTACAAAACCATATGGGTGGGCCACACATCTCTAGTTTTTGAACAATGCATGAATATTAGTATGAATGCATGATAATTCGAAAGGTCAAGTTGATGGTATGTTTCTACATATCAAGGTAAAAAACAAATCCAATTTCCTACCACTCACTATGATGTCTGCATGACGTCTGCTCCATCCCATCAGTTTTGTTATATCATTGTAGGAAGTAAAGACTAAAAATAAATCAGGCAGATCCAAAACTCAAGGGGGCCACATTAGAGGGGAAAAAAAGGAAGAGTGAAATGGAAACACCCACCATCAAAAACTTTTTAGGGTTAACAATGATGTTAATATGCCATCTAGTTCGTTCATAAGTTTAATCTCACCAAGGTGAATGGAAAACACAAATGTCGGCCTTAACTAAAACATTTGTGCACTCCTAGAAGGTTATGGTAGGTGTTTAAACCCAACTACTTATGGTGCCTCTCATCCTAGCATGAGCTTCTGAACCGATGGACATGGATGACATTATAGACATTAAGGTGGGTCCACACAACATCAGGTGACCAACTCCCAAGAAACTTCCAACCTTAAGGATATCCATTACGCACACCCTAGTGCTACTTAGTGTTCAAATTATCTCCGATATTATCTTTATCTCCAACTCAGCGATACCAATAACACTGGTAGCGATACCAATAACGCTAGTAGTATAAAAAAATTTCAGGTATTAGTAATGTATTGCTAAATATTGCCAACATATAAATATTGCTAATGTAATCGCTAATATTTTCAACTATGTACATTCTAGGTGTTGCATGTATTACCAATGTATCAATATCACCAATGTATTACTAATATTTTTGACTATGTAAATTCTAGGTAATGCTTGTATCATAAGTGCGTCAACAATATTTCAATAATATTGCCAACGAATTAATATCATTAAAATTTTGTTTATTAGAAAATTTTTATTTCATTTTTTTTTCATGGGAACATGGTTGTATGTAGTGTTCAGTTTGTCATTGATATTATTGATAATATCTTGATACTATCGATATCGTAACATGCACTATATTCAGACCACAATCTTCCGTTTCCTTTCCAATTGTTGATGATTTCCTTGTGAAATATCATGTGTTGTTGATATTTTGCAATCTCGATAGATGTTTGGATGGAAGTTTGGATTGTTAAATAGGTCGGATGGGATGGTTGGATTGATTTCTTACAACAATACATGCTTTTAAGGCCTCATTAAATGGAAACTTGTTATGTATGCATTCTTTTTACAATTTTTTACTTCTAAATATGTAAATATGTACATTTTAACATCTCCTGAAGTTTCACTAAAAATTCCACTATTTTTCCCATGTTTCCCCGCATTTCCAGTTATCAGTGATATTATCGGTGATATCAATATTGTTTCCATATCCCTAACCAACGAAACTTGTAGCAATATCAATACTTTGAACACTAGTGCTACTAACTATGAATAATGGACTAGTTTTAGGCTTGAAATCCCTAATTTGTAAAATCAGAAAATCTCAATTCGAGGTCCACATTCAAATTTATAAGCCCTAAAATCCCCAAATCCCTAAATGAGGGTCCACATCGAATCAAAAATCCACAAATTACTAAATTCCCAAATTCCTAAATCGGCATTGAGATTGAGAGAGAGAGAGAGAGAAAGAGAAAAAAATACCTCACGTTGGCAAAAAGTCTTTAATTGAGCTTTAGAGAGAGAGAGAGGGAATTAGGGAGAGAGAGAAAGAGGGCATGGGTCGGACGCGAATTTCCTGTGAAAGCCTTTAGCTGGAAGTTGCTTCGGGTGGGGCCCACCACGATGTTTGTGAGAAATCCACCTCGTCCATCTGTTTTTTGAGATCATTTTAGGACGTTTCAGATGGGACGAGCTCGAGTTAATATGGTCAGGTAAAAATATCACAATCATATCTTAATATTATGAAAGGAACATAACATAAATGCTAATTTTCCCAATGTGAATACTTGTATATGCAAGTTGGGCCCATGGTTTACTAATGCAACCCTTGATTTAGTGGACCACATTTTGTATGGAACAGTTGCATATTTTAAAAAAATCCCCAAGATTGGATGATCCAAACCATCCAATCTTTAGCCTCTTTCTAGTTGAATGTGTACTGTTGCTGTATTTGTTTTCTTAACCATCTTAAAACTGAAAGTATCTTTCTTCTGAAACTTTTTATAAAATATCTCATTGTAGTGGTTTCACAGAAACCACATTGGGTAGAGCAAAATGTTAGCAACATTATTAATTTGTTGTAAAAATACAATGATTGCAAACTTCTTAATACATTGTATTTGGTAGATAATATTTATATGGGTTCAATCATCCAATAGCACTTCTCGAATCCCTAACTTTTGAGGAAGATGGTGTATGAGGCTAATTTCCAACTTTAATTTTCGGTAAGGTGCAGGTTGAAAATGGCCCCTTGTTTAATCGAGATTTGGCTGTAATGAATAGGGAGTGGATGACACTAAGTTTCCCAGACCCATGTTTTCTTTTTGGAATCAGAAGTTTTTCAAAGTTTGCACAAGAAAACCTTCCTGGTAGAGAATCCGTTCCTTGTCCATGCACCACTTGTAGATGTGCACGTTTTCTGATTTCTTATGATGATATGGAAATACATATAATGAAAAATGGATTCGACCCAAGCTATAGGGTTTGGAACATGCATGGGGAGCATGTATCACCTAAGTGTACTGTACGTGAATCAAGTTCACAACAATACCATAGTGTCCCGAACTTAAACGAGGTTCACAACGCGCAAGAACTTGGTGGTAATAACCTAGATGAAGTTGTACAGGATGAGCCCAATGTGACCCCTATAGTTGAAGGCATCTTTGGAGAAAATGAAACTAATGAGTTTGAAGCAAATCTGCAAGACGCAATGACTGAGCTATACCCTAGGGCCCAAGATTTCACCATGCTGACTTTCATTGTACAGCTTTTCAAATTAAAGGTGAATCATGGATGGAGTGAAAAAAGCTTTACAGAGCTCCTTCAACTACTGAAGAAGGTGTTACCTTACGGTAACAAGGCCCCAACTAATACCTACCAAGCGAAGAAGATCATTACAAAGTTGGGTCTTGATTATGTGAAAATCCATGCTTGTCCAAATGACTGCATCTTATACTAGAGAGAGAATGAGATGAAAACCATTTGTCCAAATTGTAAAACTTCTAGGTACAAGACTGAAATGGATTCTGAGAAAAAATAATCTCGAATACCTAGGAAGGTGTTAAGGTATTTTCCATTAAACTAAGGCCACAAAGAATGTTCAATGTGCAATGGTTGGCGAAAGAAATGTCTTGGCACTCAACCAGGAAATTTCAACATGGAAAGATGGAGCATCCGACTGATTTTATTGCATAGAAGAATCTTGATGACAAGTATATGGATTTTTCAGCTGAGCCTTGCAATGTTCGATTGGGTTTGGCTACAGATGGGTTTAACCCATTCAGTACTTTCAGTATGTCACATAGTTCATGGCCCGTTATGTGTGTGACGTACAACCTTCCACCAAAGCTTTGCATGAAACCTCAGTTTACTATGTTGACTTTGCTCATTGAGGGACCGCGACAACCGGGAAAGGATATTGACGTTTATTTACAGTCATTGATTGATGAACTACAAAAGTTATGGCGAGAAGGGGTCACGACGTTTGATGCATACCATGAAAATAAATTCAACATGCGTGCCGTTCTGCTTTGGACAATCCATGACTTTCCAGCATATGGTAAGGTTTCCGGTTGTAGGACAAAGGGTAAGTATGGTTGTCCCATATGTGGTCCTAACACAGATTCTCTGCGACTCCAATATGGAAAGAAACATGTTTATATGGGCCACAGATGATGGTTGCCAATATCAGAACAAGCTAGGAAGGACACAAGTGCTGACACATTCAACAAGAAGGTAGAGATACGACGTCAACCGATCCATCTGGATGGGATTGAGGTCAAAAGACAAACCGCGAACTTGAATATGCAGTGGGGGAAGACTAGGAAGAGTAATATAAGGGGTATTGAAGGAGGTCGACAAGAGTTAGCGAATGATGTTGAATCACCGTGGTTCTTCAAACGGTCTATATTATTTGATCTGGAGTATTGGAAAGATATTTCCGTGCGTCACAACCTTGATGTCATGCATATTGAAAAAATATATGTGAAATCCTAGTTACCTTGATGTTGAACACGTCTGGCAAAACCAAGGATGATGCTAATGTACGCAGGGATCTGAAACAATTGGGAATTAAGAAGCGTCTATGGCTGAAAAAGAACAATGGCAAGGTGATTCAGAAACAAGGTCCTTTCTGTCTAAGAAAAGAAGAGAAAAAACTTTTCATCCAGACTTTGCATGAGCTGCGTGTTCCTATCGGTTTTAGTGCGAATTGGAGGACCATTGTAAAGGAAGATTGCTTGGATTTAAAGGGAATGAAGTCTCATTCGTATCATGTGTTGATGCAACATCTGCTCCCAGTTCTCATCCAACATACATTCAGGGATAGGAAGGTCATTCGTCCTATAATTACAAGCTTTTGCACATTTTTTAATGCCTTGTACTCGACAACTGTAGACCTTCAAACACTCCTTACTCTCGAGAGGGGCATGGCTAGGACGCTATGTCAGCTTGAAACTATATGCCCGCCATCGATATTTGTCATTATGATGCATTTATCGATCCATTTGGCTTACGAGGCTCGCATATGTGGTCCTGTTTACTATCGATGGATGTATCCATTCGAAAGGTACGCTGTGAGCTTAGTAAGAATAAATCTGCTTAACATCTACATTTGCATGTATATATAATGTATTATTAACTTTGTCAGGTTCATGAAGACATTCAAGGCCTATGTCCGTAACAAGACACGACCTGAGGGTTGTATTGCAGAGCAGTACATCCAAGAGGAGACGGTTATATTCTGCAACCAATATAAAGGAAAACAGAAAACATGCCTATTGGAAATGCTGGAAAAACTGTTTAACGGAGTCATTCCAGGACTACGTAAGTTGGAAGATATCATTGATGATGACCCTAATGATGACGACGTTGGTCCAGTAGGTTCGGGTCAAAGTGTTATCCTAGCGGGTATTGAATACGAACAAGCTCGTACATGGGTACTGAAGAGTCATTCCAGCTACGACAAGTGGGAAGGGTATGTACAATAAGCTCATATATGTGTGTGTGTATATATATATATATATATATTTATATATATCTTCTTTACTTTATGCGATTTCAATATAACAATGTTATTGAATATCGCGCAGGAAGCACAAAGATTTCTTGCAGCGATGCTATAAGAGGACCAACAGGGTGCCTAGCGAGGATGAATTCATATCTTGGTTAAAGAGGCAACCAGTGTTCATTGAATCTGACGATAATGAATTTAAAGATGTAGTGAGAGGACCTCTAGCTTTTTCTATTGAATATAATAAGTATTGTATTAATGGTTTCCTATTTATCACTAAGGACTATGAGGAGAATAAAACGAACCAAAACAGTTGGGTTAGGACAGAGGGTATGACAACCTTCCGATCAAGTGCTAAGGATATCAATACAGTGGATGAAAATCAACCTTACTATGGAGTCCTTCGTAGAATTATCCAATTAGAATACCGAACAGGGTACAAGCTCGTCCTATTTAAGTGTGATTGGGTGAAAGTGACACATCATAGTGTTTCTTTTGATGTCGAAGCAAATTTGAGATTAGTAAATTTGTCTAGTCTTTACAGTTCAGACAAAGTCGGTGATGAGCCCTTCATTCTTGCAGAGCATGCCACGTAGTTTTCTACTCCAGAGATCCAAAAAATGCTGACTGGCATGTCGTCTTGGAGATTCCAAAAATTTTTTTTGTCGAAGAAGAGACATGCATTCTATCGGAACGATTTAAGGCTGTAAGTAATGCCGATGCAGGACCTGATCTTACCTCATTAGCAATGGTTGATGAGTTGATATTTGATGAATCTGAAGACGTTAATGTTGTGGTCGAGAAAACAAAGAAAAGAAAACGATCAAAGAGAATCTACTGATTTGTTTATATTTTCTAAGCATGTAACAAAATGATATTTATGGAGGAAATCTAATCAAGGTTTGGATAATATATGTGAATTTTTTGTACTTTATCTGTGATCTAAATTATTTCTTAACCATTATCTTTTTTTTTCTTTTCTTTTCATATTAGGGAAGAAATAGGCACATGGATTCACAACCAGAACTATTGGGTGCGCAGGTGCTTGAGAGTACAGATTCAAGCAACACCAAATGTAATAAGATACTTCTCCTTAATTATATATGTAAATTTCCTTTCACTTATATATTGGCGTTTATCAATTATGTGTATATATAACTATTATTCTTTTTATGTAATTGTGTCAGCTTCTTCATCTAGAAAGAGAGGCATTACTAGGGGGTCTCTTTACTTGTGCAACCTGATAGGAAAAAAGTCCTAAAGACAAATGAATTCGGGCAACCGAATGAGGATTGTTCCGATCATAGAGACTTTGCATCGCATGTCGGTGTCCTCACCCGTTCTCATATCCCAATCATATACCAGGACTTTCGCCGGGTGCCTCATGAACAAATTCGTATGGTCACAGAAAGACTGTCACAGTTTTATGAGTTTGAGGGTCAAAGTTGGGATGCAAGTCTTGAGTACGTTACAAAACGCATCAATGAAGCGTGGAGGAATTATAAGAGAAGATTGAATGCAAAATATATTAAAGACAAGGATCCTATTGCTGTGAGAGATGGTCCTGCTCCTGTGTATCCCTATGGAGGATTGGAGGGTCTTCGTGGATCAACGCACCACCGAGGAATTCAAGAGGGTAAGCGTAAGGAATAAAATCAATCGGGCCAAGCTAAAAGGACCTGCGTGTCTTGGGAGGCACAGCATGGCTGTTACTCGCCATAAGATGGTATGTATTTAAAAATAGATATTATAGTTTAAAATTGAATTTAAATTTGAATTATCATTCATCTAAATTTATTAATGATATGTATTTCAATGATATATAATGTCCTAAAGGCGAAGGAGAAGAATCTTACGTATGATGCTGAGATAGGTAGATGTGACGTCTTCTTAAGAGCCCATACAAGAAAGGACAAAGTTGTCCAGTATCCTGAACTTGCTGTAAGTGCATCCCTCGTACCACTAACTAGTACCCTTATGAAAAGCCTATGTATAACTTTGAATTATATTGCATTCATTTGTATTTTTTCACAGGAAAAACTAGAGGAGCTCTCTAGTAGCAATCCTGCTTCTAGGATGACCGACATGGATGATGCCCTTACAGAGGTACTAATAAAATTTAAAAATTACTTAAGTTTTATGATAATTATGAATATTTTAATAACTTGATTTACAATGTTTTACAGTTGGTTGGTTCTGACAAAAGAGGGCGAATACGGGGTCTAGGTTGCTTAATAAGCAAGGTAGGACTGAAGAAGTCAGCCTCTGCTAGTTCAAAGGTAGAGAATGTGACAAAAGAAAAAGAGGGCGTAGTTCAAGAGTTAACTCAGGTGAAGAAAAAATTAGATGATGTGACTCAAGATATAGTTGAGATGAAGAAAACATTGGTGGATATGCAGAAAGAGAGAGAGTCTACTCAAAATCTCTCATCACCAACAGTCGTTAAATCTACTCAGGCATCGTCGGTATGCAAGTATAATTTTTTTTTTTACTGTATTGAGCTTACAATTATATTATAAGCGCTAACAATACCAATGCCATTTTATGTGTAAATGTAGCCGGATATTATATATATTGGTAAGAGATGCGACTTGCTTGGTTTTGGAAAACGTGGTGTAGTTGCTTGTGGTGAAGTACACGAAGTTAATCCAAATGTAACTGTCCATTGCAAACCATTGGAGGATGGAGCTTTTGTTGTTATCTTGACTGAGGTTGTACAACCTCACGCTCCTTTGTGGAAAGAAGATGGGTTTGCATCTACACTTGGAGAGGTCGGTCTGGGATCATTTGTGCAATGGGGGAAAGAGGCTTTGAGAATTCAATAATTTGAACAAATTTGGTACTCTATAATTGAACATGTGTAGTGTGCATTTTGAACTAATTTTGAACATGTAGTGTGCATTTTGAACTAATTTAGAACTAACTTGGCACTTTTTTTTTTTTAAATATTGAATGAATTTTGTACTCTATATTTGAATGTATTTATAGTCTTAGGCTCCATTTGGTCATCACATTAGTGTTTATGAAAGCATTTTTTTAAAAAAACCAAATGGAGCCTAAGCCCTTTTTTAACTCCGCCCATGCAACTCCTTGCATTGCCAGTCCCAAGCCCGGATAAAGGAGGAGGGAGAAGGGCTTTAGAATGAGATCGTCAACTATGGAGGAGATCCTGAAAATGTAGTGAGTATCACTGGTTTTATGGTTTTACTTGTACATTCCTGTATTGATTACTCAAGTATGACGGTTATGCGCATTCTTTCAGGTGGATGTTGTATGTGGGAGGATTGGAGCTGCATATTTCAGATTCAAGCATATGGTACGTCTCTTATCAAGAATGCACATGTGTAGTTAATCAAACAATACATTATGTGATATCGTGTGCATGATATCTATGTTGTAATTCCCCTCATGCATTTTGCTTAAAATTCATGTTTATGCATGATTCTCATGTTTATGCATGATTTCCTAAACCTAAACCTTAACCTATTCTCAAATCCCTAAACATAAACCTACACCTAATCCTAATCTCAATTCCCTAACCTAAACTGAAACCTAAACTTGAAAACCCAAACCTAAACCCGATTCCGAACCCGAACCCGATTTCCTAAACCTAAACCTTAACCTATTCTCAAATCCCTAAACTTAAACCTACAACTAATCCTAATCTTAACTCCCTAACCTAAACCTAAATCTAAACTTGAAAACCCAAACTTAAACCCGATCCCAAACCAGAACCTGATTTCCTAAACTAAACCTTAACATATTCTCAATACCCTAAACCTTAACCTACAACCTAACCTAAACCTAAACCTATAACCTACACTTATAACCTAAACCTGAACCTATAACCTAAACCTAAGCCTAAAACCTAAACCTATGACCTAAAACCTAAATGTTTTCTCAAATCCCTAAACCAAAACCTACACCTAATCCTAATCTCAACAACCTAACCTAAACCTAAATCTAAACTTGAAAACCCAAACTTAAACCCGATCCCGAACCCGAACCCGATTTCCTAAACCTAAACCTTAACCTATTCTCAAATCCCTAAAACTATAACCTATAACATATAACCTATAACTTAAACCTAAACAAAAAAAGCAATGAGTATCTCTGGTTTTATGGTTTTAAATGTAGATTCCTGTATTGATTACTCAAGCATGAAGGTTATGTGCATTCTTTCAGGTGGATGTTACATGTGTGAGGATTGGAGCTGTGTATTTCAGATTTAAGCATCTGGTATGTCTCTTGTCAAGAATGCACATGATTGGAGTGGCCTGGCCATTTGGACATGCCGTATTTATGTATTTGCTCGAAATTGATGGAGTAGACCCGGATGTGCGTCGGAGTTATCCAGAAGAGTGGGGGTCCCTGGAAGGTGGGAACTACTGTTATGACCATGATGAAGCTGTCCATTTCATATGGACGGCATTGGAGGGGCCTGGCCATTTGGACAGGTCGTGTTTATGTATTTGCTAGAGATTAATGGAGTAGACCCGAATGTGCGTCGGAGCTATCCGGAAGAGCGGGGGTCCCTGGAAGGTGGGAACCGCTGTTATGACCATGATGAAGCTATCCATTTCCTAGGGACGACATTGGAGGGGCCTGGCCATTTGGATAGGTCGTGTTTATGTATTTGCTCGAGATTAATGGAGCAGACTCGGATGTGCGTCGGAGCTATCCGGAAGAGCAGGGGTCCTTGGAAGGTGGGAACCGTTGTTATGACCATGATGAAGCTGCCCATTTCATATGGACGCCATTGGAGGGGCCTGGCCATTTGGACAGGCCGTGTTTATGTATTTGCTCGAGATTAATGGAGCAGACCCGGATGTGCGTCGGAGCTATCTGGAAGAGAGGGGGTCCCTGGAAGGTGGGAACCGCTGTTATGACTATGATGAAGCTGTCCATTTCCTATGGACAGCATTGGAAGGGCCTGGCCATTCGGACAGGCCGTGTTTATATTTGTATTATATTTATATTTGCAGGGACCACACCCGAACCCATTCTCAAATCCTATAACCTATAACCAAAACCTATAACCTATAACCTATAACCTAAATCAAAACCACTAACCTAAACCAAAACCTAAACCCATAACCTAAACTCAATTCCCTAAAGCTAAACCTACACCTAATCCTAATCTCAATTCCCTAACCTATAACCTAAACCTCAACTTGAAAACCCAAACTTAAACCCAATCTCGAACCTGAACCCGATTTCCTAAACCTAAACCATAACCCATTCTCAAATCCAAAAATCTATAACGTAAACCTAAACTAAAACCAAAACCTATAACCTTAACCCGAGCCCATTCTCAAATCCCAAAACCTATAACCTAAACCAAAACCAAAACCTATAACCTAAACCTTAACCTAAACCAAAACCTATAACCTAAACTCTAATCCCTAAACCAAAACCTATAACCTCTACCCAAACCCATTCTCAAATCCAAAACCTAAACCTTAACCTAAACCAAAACCTATAACCTAAACCAAACCTATAACCTAAACCCAAATCCATTCTCAAATCCCAAAACCTATAACCTAAACCAAAACCAAAACCTATAACCTAATCCCGAACCTATTCTCAAATCCCAAAAAACCTATAACCTAAACCTAAACCTAAACCTTAACCAAAACACGTAAATCCTAAACTCGAGCCCATTCTCAAATCCCAAAACCTATAACCTAAACCAAAACCAAAACCTATAGCCTAAACCCGAACCCATTCTCAAATCCCAAAACCTATAACCTATAACCTTAACCAAAACCAAAACCAAAATGAAAACCAAAACCTATAACCTAAACCCGAACCCATACTTAAATCCAAAAACCTAAACCTTAACCTAAACCAAAACCTATAACCTAAACCAAAACCTATAACCTAAACTCAAATCCCTAAACCAAAACCTATAACCTAAACTCAAATCCCTAAACCAAAACCTATAACCTAAACCCGAAAACCTAAACCAAAACCTAAACCCGAACCCATTCTCAAATCCAAAAACCTAAACGTAAACCAAAACCTATAACCTAAACCCGAACCCATTCTCAAATCTAAAAACCTATAACCTAAACCTAAACCTTAACCTAAACCTAAACCAAAACCTAAAACTAAACCCGAACCCATTCTCAAATCCAAAAACCTAAACCTTAACCAAAACCTATAACCTAAACCAAAACCAAAACCAAAACTTATAACCTAAATCGAACCCATTCTCAAATCCAAAACCTAAACCTTAACCTAAACCAAAACCTATAACCTAAACTCAAATCCATAAACCTTAACCTATAACCTAACCTAAACCTATACTTATAACCTAAAACTATTCCCAAATCCCAAAACCTATAACCTAAACCTAACCTTTCCCTAAACCTATAACCTAAACTCAGTTCCCTAGAGCTAAACCTACACCTAATCCTAATCTCAACTCTCTAACCTAAACCCAAACATAAACTTGAAAACTAAAACTTAAACCCAATCCCGAACATGAACCCGATTCCTAAACCTAAACCATAACCCATTCTCAAATCCAAAACCTATAACCTAAACCTTAACCTAAACCTAAACCAAAACCTATAACCTAAACCAAAACCAAAACCTATAACCTAATCCCGAACCCATTCTCAAATCCCAAAACATATAACCTAAATCTAGACCTTAACCAAAACCTATAACCTAAACCAAAACCAAAACCAAACCTATAACCTAAACCCGAATCCATTCTCAAATCCCAAAACCTATAACCTAAACCAAAACCAAAACCTATAACCTAATCCCGAACCTATTCTCAAATCCCAAAAAACCTATAACCTAAACCTAAACCTAAACCTTAACCAAAACATGTAACCTAAACCCAAGCCCATTCTCAAATCCCAAAACCTATAACCTAAACCAAAACCAAAACCTATAGCCTAAACCAGAACCCATTCTCAAATCCCAAAACCTATAACCTATAACTAAACCAAAACCAAAACCTATAGCCTAAACCAGAACCCATTCTCAAATCCCAAAACCTATAACCTATAACCTTAACCAAAACCAATAACCTAAACCAAAACCAAAACCTATAAATTAAACCCGAACCCATACTTAAATCCAAAACCAAAACCTTAACCTAAACCGAAACCTATAACCTAAACTCAAATCCCTAAACCAAAACCTATAACCTAAACTCGAAACCTAAACCTTAACCTAAACCAAAACCTAAACCCGAACCCATTCTCAAATCCAAAACCTAAACCTTAACCTAAACCAAAACCTATAACCTAAACCCGAGCCCATTCTCAAATCCAAAACCTAAACCTTAACCTAAACCAAAACCTATAACCTAAACCCGAACCCATTCTTAAATCCAAAACCTAAACCTTAACCAAAACCTATAACCTAAACCCAAACCCATTCTCAAATCCAAAACCTAAACCTTAACCTAAACCAAAACCTATAAGCTAATCCCGAACCCATTCTCAAATCCCAAAAACCTAAACCTAAGCCTAAACCAAAACCATAACCTATAACCTAAACCCGAACCCATTCTCAAATCCAAAAACCTATAACCCAAACCTAAACCTTAACCTAAACCTAAACCAAAACCTATAACCTAAACTAAAACCTATAACCTAAACCCAAACCCATTCTCAAATCCCATAACCTATAACCTAAACCAAAGACAAAACCTATAACTTAAACGCGAACCCATTCTCAAATCCAAAACCTAAACCTTAACCAAGACCTATAACCTAAACCAAAACCAAAAACTATAACCTAAACCCGAACCCATTCTCAAATCCAAAAATCTAAACTTTAACCAAAACCTATAACCAAAACCAAAACCTATAACCTAAACTCGAACCCATTCTCAAATCCAAAACCCTAAACTTTAACTAAAACCTATAACCAAAACCAAAACCTATAACCTAAACCCGAACCCATTCTCAAATCCAAAACCTAAACCTTAACCTAAACCAAAACCTATAACCTAAACCCGAACCTATTCTTAAATCCAAAACCTAAACCTTAACCAAAACCTATAACCTAAACCCAAACCCATTCTCAAATCCAAAAACATAAACCTTAACCTAAACCAAAACCTATAAGCTAATCCCGAACACATTCTCAAATCCTAAAAACCTAAACCTAAGCCTAAACCAAAACCATAACCTATAACCTAAACCCGAACCCATTCTCAAATCCCAAAACCTATAACCAAAACCAAAACCAAAACCTATAACCTAAACCCGAACCCATTCTCAAATCCAAAACCTATAACCTAAACCTAAACGAAAACCTATAACCTAAACCCGAACCCATTCTCAAATCCCATAACCTATAACCTAAACCAAAGACAAAACCTATAACTTAAACGCGAACCCATTCTCAAATCCAAAACCTAAACCTTAACCAAGACCTATAACCTAAACCAAAACCAAAACCTATAACCTAAACCCGAACCCATTCTCAAATCCAAAACCTAAACTTTAACCAAAACCTATAACCAAAACCAAAACCTATAACCTAAACCCGAACCCATTCTCAAATCCAAAAACCTAAACCTTAACCAAAACCTATAACCTAAACCAAAACCAAAACCCAAACCTATAACCTAAACCCGAACCCATTCTCAAATCCAAAACCTAAACCTAAACCAAAACCTATAACCAAAACCAAAACCAAAACCTCAGTAACCTAAACCCGAACCCATTCTCAAATCTAAAAACTTAAACCTTAACCAAAACCTATAACCTAAACCAAAACTAAAACCAAAACCTATAACCTAAACCCGAACCCATTCTCAAATCCAAAAACCTAAACCTTAACCTAAACCAAAACCTATAACCTAAACTTAAATCCCTAAACCTTAACCTATAATCTAACCTAAACCTTACTTATAACCGAAAACTATTCCCAAATCCCAAAACCTATAACCTAAACTCAATTCCCTAGAGCTAAACCTACACATAATCCTAATCTCAACTCTCTAACCTAAACCTAAACCTAAACTCGAAAACCAAAACTTAAACCCAATCCCGAACATGAACCCGATTCCTAAACCTAAACCATAACCCATTCTCAAATCCAAAAACCTATAACCTAAACCTTAACCTAAACCTAAACCAAAACCTATAACCTAAACCAAAACCAAAACCTATAACCTAAACCCGAACCCATTCTCAATTCCCAAAACCAAAAGCTATAACCTAAACCAAAACCAAAACCTATAACCTAAACCCGAACCCATTCTCAAATCCCAAAACCTATAACCTAAGCCAAAACTAAAACCTATAACCTAAACCCGAACCCATTCTCAAATCCAAAACCTAAACTTTAACCAAAACCTATAACCTAAACCAAAACCTATAACCTAAACCCGAGCCCATTCTCAAATCTCAAAACCTATAACCAAAACCAAAACCAAAACCAAAACCTATAAACTAAACCTAAACTCATTCTTAAATCCCAAAACCTATAACCTAAACCTAAACCTTAACCTAAACCTAAACCTATAATCATATGGTGAGACCATTTCTTTTGTGTCAATTTCATTCATCTTTAAGTTTTTTTTTTAAATTCATTAAGAAAAAAATGGTTATACATGATGCACTTCTTTCACTTTGTCTTTCTTTTCTCCAATGGGTATTCTAATTTATGAGTGACATGACTGTTTGTAGGATGATGGAATATACGAAGCTGTTGAAATTTCATGGTGAAGTCAAGCACATTAATTTCTCTAATGAAGCCAAAGACTTGTATTTTCAGTATTATTGTAATTGTAATTGTAATTGTAATTGATTGAATGAATTGGATTGTAATTGATTGTAATTGTAATTGATTGAATGAAGGATTGTAATTGTAATTGATTGAATGAATTGGATTGTAATTTATTGTAATTGTAATTGATTGAATGAAGGATTGTAATTGTAATCGATTGAATGAAGGATTGTAATTGAATGAATAAAGGATTGTAATTTATTGTAATTGAATGAATGAATGATTGTACAGGTGGTAATTGAATGAATAAATGATTATATAAAAATTTTTAATGTCCAAAATAGCTACGGATATTGACCGTAGCCACTAATCTGACAGGTGTAGCCTTACATTTGGCATATTGGTAAGAACTTTTAGTATTTTGCTACGGATTATAACCGTAGCTATTGGAATACATAGCTACGGATTAAATCCGTAGCCATAGGTTCCACCACGCCTATTACTACGGCAGTGCTACGGACTAAAACCGTAGCCATAGATATATGGGTACAGATTTGGTCTATAGCCTTTGCCTGTTTCTGGTAGTTATTACTACGGATCATATCTGTATCTGTTGGGACATATAGCTACAAATTAAATCCGTAGCCATAGGTTCCAAACCTATTGTTTCGGGACCTACGACTATGCTAGTGCTACGGATTGGATCTGTAGCTATATACCTATGGCTACGGATTTTATCCGTAGCCTTTGCCCATTTTTCTGGTAGCGGGAACTTGTGATAGGAGCCGAGAATGGGGTGCTATAGAGGTTGTTGCAGCCGGAACAGGCATCGGATTCCTTGTGGGTCCATTCACCGAGTCTGGAGCGTGACAGGAGTTGGTATCAGAGCATAAGAAATAATCTTGGACATTACTTGGGATAACATTGCATATCTGTTGCAAGCATAGGATAAGTAGTGTCTCGAGGATGATCCTTTTGTTTGAGCCTACAATATTCCGACCCTATGCGTCGTCGTCCTTTTTCTTATGTAGACGATGCTGCCTAAGCGTGGCACTCTTGGTCGTGGTGTCCCTGGCCATGGTTCTCATCCTGCTCCAGTGACTCGTTCTACCCGAGAGCATCTAGCTCCCGTTATTGAGGACCCAGCTCTTGAGGTCTTAATTTCGCTCCTCGTGGCACCTATTCCCCTGCCCGAGCTTGCTGTTCTGATTTTTAAAGCTCCAGCTCCTTCTGCCACAATCGTGCCTCCGCCTGAGGCTAGTGCCACTCCCACTCATCCTACGGTTTTGGCTGTGGTTGACCATTTTCAACAGATGATGTAAGCCGTCACTACTATCCTTCAGTCCCGTCAGCCTGCCGCCGAGATTCTTGTGCAGTCTGACTTTTCGCATGCGAGCGCGATATTTCGTGAGTTTCGACAGCATGATCCCCTGAGGTTCAGGGGTGAACCTGACCCTTCTACCACTGAGTTATAGCGCATGGAGATAAAGAGGATATTCGACATTATGCAGTGTCCGGTTGATCAGAGAGTTTCCTTAGCTACATTACTTCTTCAGGGCGAGGCTTGACATTAGTGGTCATCAGTGTCAAGGATGGCTGGGCCTCAATTTATTTGGACTAGGGAGGAATTTGTGGTCCGTTTCGGAAGTTCTTCCCTGAGCATGTTCAAGAGCAGAGGGCTATGGAGTTCGAGACTCTAGTCCAGGGAGGTATGTCATGTCTCAGTATGAGGCCCGTTTCTTGGCTCTTTCCAGATTTGCTCCTCATCTTGCCGATGACGAGAAGAGGAAGGCCCGCTATTTCCAAAACGACTTATATCCTACTCTCCATAGTCGACTAGTGGGCCATTGCTTGAAGACGTTTGATCAGGTCGTCCATCGAGTGTTAGTATATGAGGAGGACTGGGCTATGACCCAAATGACCTGAGATCAGAGTTTTGGCGAAGACTGGAAGCGGAGGGCACCGGCCGATAGTTCCCTACAGCACCGTCAGCAATGGCAAAGAGACAGATCTGAGTTCATGCAGCCCGAACGCAGTCCGCAGCATCATCATCAGCGCAGCCAGCCACTCCTTCCTCCGGGTCATTTTCCAGTGTTTGCTATATATGTGGGTAGACAGGGCACCGGAGACGTGATTACCCTCTTTCCTTGTAGCAGTAGAGGCTACCACAATTGCCTCCTCCCCATCCTCCTCAGCAGCAGCAACATCAGCAAGCACAACATTAGGCTCCCACTCCTAGGGCTCCTCCTCAGCAGCAGAGGCAGTCAGGCCTTCATAGCAGCCATAACATCAGCAGAGACAACAACAGTAATTGAGGGGACATGCACCTCCCCAGTCCTTGGGCCGAGTATATATCACTACATAGTAGGTGCAAAGTCAGGATCCCCACTCTTCCGTCTTGCTTCCTTTGCCAGCTTTGGGAAAATTCTATTTCCCGTAGCAGGCGCAGGGCCAGGACTTACAGTCTTCTACCGGTGGAGTTGTCGAGGGTATTCTCCTTGTTTCTTCTTGTATTGCCCATGTTCTCTTTAATTCTGGCGCTTCCCATTTCTTCATGGGCCAGGAGTTTTGCCAATCGACCAATATTTCGTCGGAGTCCGCGTCTGAGGCTTTGGCTGTTTCGACTCCCTTGGGGAAGTCCACCATTTTGAGCTGTCGTTGTTCTTCTTTCTCAGTACTAGTTGACGAGATGTTCCTGCCCACCGATTTGTTCATGATGCCGATGGCAGAGTTCGATGTTATCCTGGGTATGGACTGACTTGCTCAGTATCATGCCATCTTGGACTGTGCTGCGAGGATAGTCACGTTTCATATTCCCAGCTTGTTAGTGTTCCAGTTCGTTACCGAGCCTAGAGGAGAGTCGTTCTCCAGTTTATTAGCTTGTATTGTCGAGGAGTCCGTGGCAGGGTGTTTTGAGCAACTGCCAGTAGTTTGCGAGTACCTGGATGTGTTCTAGTAGATCACGGGTTTGCCGCTGCGTCAGCAGGTTGTGTTTCAGATTGATTTGGTGCCCGGTACCGCGCCTATCTCGATGGCCCCCTACCAGATGGCACCGATGGAGTTGAGGGAACTGCAGGAATAGTTGATGAGCTCTAGGAATTAGGTTTTATTTGTCCTAGTAGATCGCCTTAGGAAGCCTCAGTATTGTTCGTTAAGAAGAAGGATGGCTCATTGAGGCTGTGTGGATTACTGCAAGCTCAACAGAGTCACTATCAAGAACCGATACCTGCTTCCCCGTATAGATGATTTGTTCGACCAACTGCTAGGTGCACAGTTCTTTTCCAAGATCGACCTACGGTCCAGTTACCATCAGATTCAGGTCTGAGAGGAGGACATTCCGAAGATAGCATTTTAGACGCGCTACGGTCACTTTGATTTTCTGGTCATGTCGTTCGGATTGACTAATGCACCCACCGTATTTATGCAACTGATGAACGAGGTCTTTTAGCCCTTCCTTGATTAGTTCATAGTGGTGTTTATTAATGATATTTTTGTGTATTCGAGGACCCGAGAGGACTATGTAGAGCACTTCAGATTGTGCTTAAGACCCTCCATGCCCACTGGCTGTATGCGAAGTTGGAGAAGCACAAGTTCTGGCAGGAGGAGGTGAAGTTCCTCGGTTACATAGTGACAATGGAGGGTGTCATTGTGGATCCCTCGAAGGTTGATGCAGTGCGTCAGTGGGGCCATCCCATGAATGCATCCGAGATCTGTAGCTTCCTTAGTCTGGCGGGATATTATTGATAATTCATCAAGGGTTTCTCTTGTATTGCAGCACTGCTGACCCAATTGACGCAGAAGGATGCTGAGTTTGTCTGGAGTAATGCCTATAAGGAGGCATTTATGGAGTTGAAGGACTGCCTCACGTTTACTCCTGTCCTCACTCTTCCTGATGGGAGTGATGGTTTTGTTGTATTTACCGATGCCTCCAGAGTCGGCTTGGGTGTTGTTCTAATGCAGCACGGGAAGCTTGTAGCGTATACCTCGCGCCAGCTCAAGGTCCACGAGCTGAACTACCCCACCCATGATTTGGAGCTAACATCAGTCATCTTCGCACTGAAGGTGTGGAGGCATTATCTTTATGGGGTTAGGTTCGAGCTCTTCTCGGACCATAAGAGCTTGAAGTATTTGTTTTCGAAGTTCGAGTTGAACATGCGACAGAGACGATGAATGTGAAAGTTCCCTAGTTTGTCAATTAGCGTGTGTGTTGATTCTGTCAGATAAAAGAGCTCCATAGGAAGATCAATTCAAGCGTCTGCCTCAACTGGATGTGTGCAATCTCACCACAGGTAAATCTTAGCCTCACATCCCTTATCTCAAATCACCAGCTAAGCTAAAACTCTTAAAAACAAACTAGAATATCTTTGGGTTTAAGGTAAGAAAATGTTTTCAAAATAAGAAAATTCTCTAAGTTTTCTTGCCTTGTCGATTTTATCGAAACACCTTCGATATGATCGACATGCTCTGTCGATGTCCTTGACGCCTTAACGATACATCGATACGAGGACTAAAAGTGTCCAGCAACCACATACTCATCTAGACAGAATTATCGATATATCGATATACATATCGATATCATCGATATTCTAATCTCGAGTCCATTAATGATGGCTCGATAAGATCGACAGGCAGATTTTTGGCGCCCCTGTTTTTATAAGAAAATCACATGATTCTTCGATATATCGATGCCCTTTCCGATATAATCTGAACTCAAATCTCGATCATATCGGAAGGTCATCGATGATATCAATCATTGGCGCAAATGTCTTCCAGCAATTATTTCAGGTTGCTGTTATCTCTGATCGGGGGGCCCCTCGAGAAATCGTTATTCATATGTCGATGATATCGAGGCCGTGTCGATTTGTAACGCCCCGGATTTTTGCCAACCTGAGATTAGACGTCCTTAGGCAATGGGTCAATCCTAACACAGGTTTAACTTCTCAAACGCTCAATTAAAGCCTCAAACCCTTTTTTTTAAACCATTTTCTTCACAAATCCCACCCTTCACTACCTTGTGCTTTCAATTTTTCAAAGCACCTTCGCCCTAGACACTATCTTAAACTAGCTAAGTAGCATAACTTGGATCACTTTATATACAAACTACAATGGACTAAGTTCCACCTCAGACGAAAATCACTTAGGATTAAATCCTTTAGAAATTTGACAAAGTGAACTAGGTGCTAAACTAGATTAGCCATGAAATCCATTTGAATCGCTTTAAATACGATCCGCAAGACCCAAAACTTGCATAATCATTGACGCTTAGGTTATCCTAAAATCTAGGATCAATCTCATTACCCGGCTGCTCTCGGGAGCACATCGAAACTCCGTATCTGGTCTAGATCGCACATCAGAAGTCCAATTAACACGAAGCTAAGGAACTAGGACCGGCCCACTAGGCTTAACAATCATCTCAAAAATCAGCTCCATCCGATGTTCCACGGCCATTCGTTTCGATTCGGAGCGAGGGAGTGTGAAAAACACTATTCCCATGCCAAAATAAATATCTGGAATAGTGATCCGCATCATTCGTTGACGCCACAAGATAAGCAACCCGACCGTCGAATCGGACCAAATTACACCCTCGCATTAAGAAAATTTCAGAACATTTACATGTACTTAGAATTTCGATCGTGGCCCACTGACCGTCGAACTGAAAGTGGTCCGCCACGTGCGATCTGGGAATCCGATCGAGTCAAAAACGTAATCCCACGTAGATCCATAGATGGAGAGCTTAAGTCTGACGTTTGGTTCAAGGAGGGCCACCAGAACCTCCCTTTTGAGCTGGAAAAGTGGCGAAATGCCTATATAAGCAGTACCCCTTGAACCTGAGTCTAATTTCGGAATGTTTTTGGCTATAAAAGGGGCTTAGAACAGCCCCTCTCACAGCCATACGAATTTTGGAGAAAAACCCTAGAGGGAGAGAGAGAAAAGAGAGAGAAGAGCTTGGGTTTTTGTGGGAGATCTTCCTCCTACTGCTTTGGACTGTTACACGGCCTACACCGCTTCATTCCAGGTGTTTTCCCGGCGGTTTCCGTCCCATTTGAAGGTAAGAAACCCTAACCCTAGGTCTGATTTGAGGTGGGATCGATGTGGGTTGTGTAACAACTAACCGATTCCGCTCTTTAGGCTAGAAAACTCCCGTATACGGAAGATTTGCTACCCTTGCTGATTCGTTGCGTTTCAAAAGGCAAAGGTGAGGACTTTAAGTGTATAAGTTGCGGTTTTCAACGCTTTCAATGTCAGATAATGGTAGATTCATGATCTGCATGCAATTGCACATGTACAAAGTGCTTTCCGTTTTCTATTTCGAGTAGAATTGTAGAATTTGGAATTTCACATACTCTAGGCATTCGTATAAAATACTGTATACGTATTTTTTTTGGAAATATGTTTGACATGTTTATTTGTCGTATGGATATATGACGTATGGATAAAATACTTATTTGGCGAAAGGATTTGCCTAAATACATGTTTACTAATAAACACTATGTATATAGAAATACGGTATTGTAAGAAGTACCGTATACATGTATATTTTAGCGATGTGTTTGTCATGATTAATTGTTGTATAAATATATTATGTGCATATAAAATATTTTCTTGACGAAGGGAATCGCCGTAATACATGTTTGCTTGTATACACTATGTATGTTGAAAATGTGTATTCTAGAAAATACTGTATACGTATAAATTTTGGAGATGTATTTATCATGATTAATTGTTGTAGTAATATATTATACATGGATAAAATACTCACTTGGCTAAAGGATAGCCCTAATACATGTTTTGCTAACATACACTATGTATGTTGTAATAGTGTATTCTAAGTGTTTGTGAAAATGACTGAATGAGTATAGAATTCTCACTCGTGCTCGCCATGACTAATTGTCATGGATAATTGATTGTAGTATTGGCAATACCCCTCTGACGAAAGGATTTACCCTAAATCACGCCACGACCAATACACACTATATATGCTAAAATGTGTGGCCCAAGCATTTGTGGAAATGACTGAAGGAATATGGAACTTGGATTCCTGCTTGCCATGACTATCCGTCATGGGTGTATGCGTGTTATGATTGGGGTAACTCCCTAGTGAAAGGATTTGGCCTTATACCTCTGTGATCAACATATGTCATGTATGTTGATTCCTGTATTTTAAAGTGTTTGTTGAAATGTCTGAATGAGTAGTAGTTAGTAGATTGTAATGTTTAAGGGTGTTGAGATATGATTCTCAACTCCTTTAAATATGTGTATGATTTCCTTGAATAGCTGTGTGATTAGAAATTGAATATGTACAAACTAATGCTTGTGTTGTGCTTTATAACATGCTCAACTGCTTCTATGATCTTATTTATGTAATGCATATGTTAAATTCATGTTTACGTTGTACGATCCGTCATGGGTGATGGGGGAGTGGTGTAACGAATGCGTGCAATGACCACAGCGCACCTAAACGGATATTATCAAACTCGATTATATGATTTGAACCTTGATCCATTATCGCTTTACTATTTGAAATTGATTGTGTTTGGGGCTATGTTTATAGTCCGCATAATCGGTACGCAGAATTGAATTCGTGGCTGTGATTCATTTGCCACGTCAGATGTGTTCGACGAACTCGAGTCATACTTCGGTTGGCGATAGTGGTTGGCCACGCGAAGTGCTTATGCACTTCATGTCGTTTAACTTGTTGTGCGCTCGGGCTAGCTGAGCTCGTCAGGCAACCCGATCTGTCTTATGTATGGTCACCATGTTTGGTCACTAATGCTTGAACCTAGGGTACCAAACTTACTAGTGAAAACCCTTTTAACCATGGTACCTCGATCCGCTAAGACTCATGAGCCGGGCATGGTGGTATGGGACACCGTGGTCGAGCTGTCGGCCTACGCTGGGGCTACGTGCCTCCCCGTAGTGACCAGTGAGCACCTTAGCTCGTGAGCCGATTATGGTGGTATGTGACACTATATTCGTGCTGTCGGCCTACATTGATAAGGTGATGGGGGAGTGGTGCAACCTTTGTGCGTAATGTTCACTCGGCAGCTCCTTTTGTAGTGACCGCGAGCATATTCTCGAAGTCGCAAGTGCGCCTTAGGGTTCGCCGCACATATATAGAATATGAACTAGGCCTGTTTCGATAGTGATGAATCGTTTAAGGGGTGATGGGGAGTGGTGCAACCTTTGTGCGTAATGACCAGCCTCTCTCGCAGTGACCTAGAAAACACACCATCGTCTGATATTAACTAGGACTGACGACCCTAGAATGGATCATGTTTGGGAATGATACAGGGGAGGTACCTTAGTTTCCCAATCCTACTGTTTGAAATGAACTAACTAAAAACTCGGTAATCATGCTCATCATGCATCGCATGTGCCTAGAAGATGTGGAGCACTGTGGGATGTAAGCATGCCGCGAACGTGAGATGGTGTCGCATGAGGGAGTATGTCGGTGAGGGCATCCATCATACCTGCATTCATACTTGCATTAATCAGAGTAACTAGGAGTGTTTGATTTACTGCTTTATCATTACTGCTTGACTGTATTGATAACATGATAACTTATGCCTTATTGTTCCACTGAGTTAGCTACTCACTCCCACGTTACGGGACGGTGTTGTACACACCAAATAGATTTGTTGAATTTCAGATGATGGCGATGCTTATGAAGCAGAGCCGGACTACTTCTATGGTGATGAGGAGGAGTTCTCCTATCATGAAATTCTCTGGCGGGTCTCTGAAGACCTGGTATTGTATTGTCGGGGCTGTGGTACTGGGGATAGAAGACAGTAAACTTACACATTTGGTATATTTCACAACTGTACTTGCATTTATTTAACCTGGTAATGTTATCACACTCTGGAGACTCATCATAGTTTATATATTTTATCTATCTATCATAGTCTTCCGCTTGCAAAAATTAAATGTCTCCGGAGTATGATATGCTATTTTGGCTTAATCTCACTCATGTTCAATGCACGAATACAGTCAACATTCAATCATCATTCATTTTGTTGCATAAGTGATGTTCTGGAACTCGGGAGTTGAGTTTATGCTCGACCCCCGATTTTCAGGGCGTTATACGATTGCATCAAGTCCGGACATAATCAGTCCAACAAGCTTAATGGAAAATCCATGGGATTTACCGATGCATCGACACTGCCTTCGATATCATCGATATGCAAATTCTGATGACATCAATTGACCCCCGATCATATCTTAAAAACCTGAAATATTTCAAGTCAAGTCTCTCTCATTTTTCAAATGTTGAGGAATCGATCCTCATATTGATGGAATCAGAGTTCGAAATCCGATGACATCGACATGAGTATTGATACCCTCGACCAATTGGCAAAAGGTTTCAAAAGCGTATGACATTTGAGTTTGTGTCATTGAGCGAAACATCGATGCTATCGAGAGTATACGCTCGATGATATCAAACTCTGTCATAAATGTGACTGTTTTATATCTGTTGGAACCTTTTGCCTATATAAAGAGGACTTGTCTATTATTGTTGGGAGAGAAAGTAGAGAGAGCTTTTGAGTGTTTAACTTTCGATCTTATACATAAATCCCTTTCTCTCAAGAAAGTTCATCCTCTAATCCACCCTCACCATTGATATTCAATAGAGTGAATTGGGGAATGAACTTCCGTATTCAAGGATCCTCCAACTACCATCTTTATGGCAAATCATTAAGCTGGGATGTCTTGAATGCTTAGATGATTGAAATCGCTCTATCTTCCTTATAGGAAAATATTATGAGAGTAGGATTTCATCATAACCTTGACCCAACCCGTCACCATGCATTAGTATATCTTTTGAGTTGCGGATCAAGGAAGCTGAAGACTCTTCATCAACAAGGAGGAGATTTTCGTCATCATGCTACAAAGGGACTCATCAGCTTATCTGTAAGTAACTAGAGTCCAGAGGACACTTGTGATCATTCCTTTTTAGGATTGGGTCTTAAGTGGTTCTCGCCCTCTCGTAGGAGGCCTCCGGCGGGAGTGTATGTTGTGGGTGCATTGTGTGGACCCTTGCTCTGTGGAGAGCATAAACATCTAGTTGAAGGTAAACCAATAAAACCTTAGGTTTGAAGTCAACCATGTGAAACCTTGGGTTTGAGGTCAACCATGTAGAAACCTCTGTAGGGTCTTATGGAAGATCCCTGGCTAGTGTGCCAAAAAGTGGGTGTATTATGTTGACCCTTGCTCATGAGAGCATAAGCAGTTAGCCTCGGTGTAGGTTGTAAAGGTTGAAGGTGAACCTGATTTAAAACCTTAGGTTTGAGGTGAACCACTGTGAAACCTCCTTAGTGAAATCCGGTACACTCAAGGGTTGAGTGTGGTTACCGGGAGTAGAGTAGACAAGTCGTCGAACCACTATAAAAATGACTGTGTTTGAGACTTCTATTATTCCAATTGTGTGATTTACTTTAATATTTGCATATCTGAATATCTGAGATCACACCTCACACACTTACACAATCATATCCATCATAAACTAGTTTTCACAGTGTTTACTTCTTAAACAATTTGTGATTGGATCTTTTAACAAGCTTGGAAGGCAGTAGAGTTATTTTTGAGTAATCCTAATATGTGCCTATTATTAGGATTAGTGTAATCGGATTTTAAATAAATCATAAAAACTTTTAAAAGTCCTATTCACCCCCTTAAGGACATATTGGCCTATCCCGACTTCAACTAAAGCAGTCTTCATCGTAATTTCAATTGGTATCAAAGAGGGTCTCTCTTAAGGGCTTCACCGCCTATAGAGTGATCTTAGCTAAAGTTGGAATCACATTAAAAAATGTCCAAAAAGCGGTAACAAACTAAAATGATTTCCTTATAATTCATTCCGCTCTGAAAGTCGGTAATAGTTCAAAGTGGTATCTTGATAGTGGATGTTTCAGACACATGACTGGTGATCAAACTCACTTCTGTGAGTACTCGAACTTTGATAGAGAATCAGTCACATTCGGAGATGGTAGCTCAGCCAAAATTGTTGGACAAGGAACAATAGTTGTACCTAGCCTTCCAAAGATCAAACATGTCCTCTGTGTAAAAGGTCTGAAACATAATCTTCTTAGTATTTCTCAAATTTGTGATAAAGAACATCTTGTGACTTTCTCAAAGGATGTGTGTAGAATCTTAGATCATACAGGAAAATCTCTCATAAAAGGTTTACGCACTAGTGATAACTGTTATGTCATTGAAAGTACAAGCAAGAGTTTGCTATCCACAAAGTGTAATATGGCTATAACAAGGGAATCCAAACTATGACACCAAAGGTTAGGACATGTTCAGTACCGAAATTTAGCGAAGCTTTGTTCAAAAAATTTGGTTAAGGGACTCCCAAGATTAGAAAAGAAGAAAAAGTTGTCTGTGGAGAATGTCTAAAAGGAAAACAGACAAATGTCAGACACAAAAAGACAACCACCATAGCAACAACAAAACCTTTGGATCTGCTACATATGGATCTGGTTGGACCAACTAAAGTGGAAAGCCATGGCAAGAAAAGATACTTTCTGGTGGTGGTAGATGACTACACCAGATTTACTTAGGTCGAATTTCTTCGAGAAAAATTAGATGCTTTTGAGGAATTTGTGATCCTGGCAAAGCAACTCCAAAATAAAAAGGGGTACGACATCAATCGCATCAGAAGTGATCATGGTGGAGAATTTGAAAATGAAACATTTGAAAGATATTGCAATGAGAAAGGAATTCACCATGAATTCTCAGCTCCAAAAACCCCTTAGCAAAATGGAGTCGTGGAAAGGAAAAATCGAGTATTACAGGAAATGGGGTCTGTTATGTTAAATGGAAAAGATATGACAAAAAGTTTTTGGGCAGAGGCTGTCAACACTGCCTGCTACATCATAAATAGAGTATATCTTAGAGCAGGTCTGAATAAAACTCCATACGAACTATGGCTTGGAAAATTGCCCAGCGTAAAATATTTTTGAGTCTTTGGTAGTAAATGTCTTATTCAGATCACCTAGGGAAATTTGAGTCTAAAAGTGATGATGGTATTTTTCTAGGATATGCTATGAATAGTCATGTGTATAGAGTATAGAATCTAAGAACCCTCACTATTCAAGAGTCAGTAAATGTGATAGTCAATGATCAACCTCATGAAGAAGATACACCTGCGAATGAATTAGAAGATGATGTAGGCTCATGCATAATAGAAAAATCTGATAACAAAACTACATCACCCAGTGAACCTCAACCATCATCTGACATTCCCATCATAAAGGATCACCCTCGAGAACAAATTATCGGAGATCCTAAGGATGGTGTAAGAACTCGACGACGGATAGAAAGTATATATAGCCATTTTTTCTTTACCTCAAAGATTGAACCCAAGAATATTATGGAAGCTCTTCAAGATGAACATTGGATAAATGTTATGTAAGAAGAACTTCAACAATTTCAAAGAAATGGGGTATGGCAATTAGTTCCCAGACCACTCGAGACAAATGTCGTTGAAACTAAATGGGTCTTAAAAAATAAATCTGATGAATCAAGAAATGTGATCTGAAACAAAGCAAGGCTTGTAGCTCAAGGGTACTCACAGATAGAAGGTATTAATTTCAATGAAACATTTGCTCCTGTAGCTCACCTTGAGTCTATCAGAATTCTTTTGTCTATTGCATGTGCATTAAAATTTAAACTATTTCAAATGGATGTTAAGAGCACTTTTCTTAATGGAGATCTCGCGGAAGAAGTCTATGTAGAACAACCAAAGGAATTTTCAGATCCTAAGTGTCCTCATTAGGTATATTGTTTGAACAAAGCCCTCTGTGGTCTCAAACAAGCACCACGTGCTTGGTATGGATGATTGAAAAAATTTCTTTTGGACCATAAATTCTGCAGAGGGAGTGTTGATAAGACTCTATTTACCGAAAGAACAAAAGACTCACTGCTTATTGCACAAATTTATGTGGATGATATTGTCTTTGGTTCAACATGTGAAGATATCGCATACAAATTTGCCGACCTCATGAAAACAGAATTTAAAATGAGTATGGTCGGCGAACTAAACGTCTTCATAGGATTACAGGTCAAGTAGCTATATGATGGAATCTTCATCTGTCAAACCAAGTATGCGAATAATTTGGTAAAGAGGTTTGGTCTTGAATTTGGTCGCTCTTATCACACTCCCATGAGCACCACACTCAAACTTTCCAAAGATACAAATGGCAAGAGTGTGGATCAACATCTCTACCAGAGTATGATAGGTACTCTTTTATATCTCACAACTAGTCACCCTGACATATCTTTTAGTGTTGGGGTATGTGCTTGATATCAGGCAGACCCTAAAGAATCTCACTTAACGGCTGTTAAGAGGATCATTAAATACATAGTTGGAACTATCTCCTATTGATTATGGTATCTATTTAAAACATTCACTTTCATCGCTGGGTACTCTGATGCCGACTGGGCAGGAAATTTGGATAATCGAAAATCAACTAGTACGGGATGTTTCTACGTTGGAAATTGTTTAGTCTCCTGGCAGAGCAAGAAGCAAAATTCGATATCATTATCTACCACTGAGGTTGAATATATTGTTGCTGGAAGCTGCTGTGCACAACTTTTTTGGATGAAACAGATGTTGTTGGACTATGGGATTGAATAAACCACAATGAGTCTTTTCTGTGATAACACAAGCGCAATCAACATTTCAAAGAATCCTGTTCAACATTCTCAGACTAAAGCACATTGACATCCGTCATCATTTTATCCGAGAACTTGTTGAAAACAAGATTATCACATAGGAGTATGTTTCCATAGAAAAGAAACTCGCAGATATCCTCACCAAATCTCTTGAAACAAATAGGTTCAGTGACCTTCAAAAATCCATTGGGGTCTACACTCACTAACACTTGGTAGACAAGAGCCACATAGGTCATGACATTTTTAATAAATATCAAAACAGTGTTAATAACGTCAAAGCTTATAGATCAATGATATCAATATTGACATTAAAGAAACATGGGAATGCATGATGTCTAGTGGTTCTTTCCAATGGTTTGGCTGAAAAATACTTCCTTTAATTGGAAACTACAGTTAGACGACTGTTGTCTGTGGCCGTATGTGGTTTGGATAGTTGGATAATATTTTTGAATATGGCTGAATATAATTCACACCTTTTATTACCATTCTTATGACTTACAAATCCCCTAGTTTATCTAGTTTCTGATATGAGATGCATGTGATGTTTTTACTGAATATTCTAGCTGCTATATCACTCGGTCTGCTATGCATATATATTCACTGAAAATGATGTCTGATTCAGCAACTGATTAATCATTATACATCTTTCTATTATATGCATATTCCTCTGAATGATGGTTCTCCCAAATACTTATCTCTTCAGTCAATATCAACTGCCATATCTTTGTCAATGACTGACAAAAAAGGGGAGAACAATCCAAACACTCCACACCCCGAATGGAAATTGTATATATACTTGTATGTTGTTGCAGGTGTTCGAGGCAGCAACTGCATCAAGTGAGGGGGGAGTTTGTAGAGAACAGCTACTAGTTGTGTACATGGGCTAGAAATTGTAAAATTGTGTAAAAGCCATGTACAAACAATTTAGGATGTGTTTGTCTAGAATGTTCTAGGGTGTTTTGGAATTTTGTCACGTAATTGACAAAGGGGAAGATTGAAAGTGCCCTGGTTTGTCAATTAGCGTGTGTGTTGAGTCTGTCAGACAAAAGAGCTCCACAAGAAGATCAATTCAAGCGTCTGCCTCAACTAGATGTGTGCAAGTTCGCCACAAGTAAATCTAAGCCTCACATCCCTTGTCCCAAATCACCAGGTAAGCTAAAACCCTTAAAAATAAACTAGAACATCTTAGGGTTTAAGGGAAGAAAATATTTTCAAAATAAGAAAATTCTATAAGTTTTCTTGCCTTGTCGATTTTATCGAAACACCTTCGATATGATCGACATGCTCTGTCGATGTCCTCGATGCCTTAACGATATAATTGATACGAGGACTAAAAGTTCCCAGCAACCACATACTCATCTGGACGGAATTATCGATATATCGATATCATCGATATTCTAATCTCGAGTCCATCGAAGATAGCTCGATAAGATCGACAGGCAGATTTCTGGTGCCCCTGTTTTTATAAGAAAATCACAAGATTCTTCGATATATCGATGCCCTTTCCGATACAATCTCAACTCAAATCTCGATCATATCGGAAGGTCATCGATGATATCGATCATGGGCGTAAATGTCTTCCAGCAATTATTTCAGGTTATTGTTATCTTTGATCGGGGGCCTCTCGAGAAATTGATATTCATATGTCGATGATATCGAGGCCGTGTTGATTGCATCGAGTCCGGACACAATCAGTCTAGCAAGCTTAATGGAAAATCCATGGAATTTACCGATGCATCGACACTGCCTCCGATATCATCGATATGCAAATTCTGATTACATCGATTGACCCCCGATCATATCTTAAAAACCTAAAATATTTCAAGTTTAGTCTCTCTCATTTTTCAAATGACGAGGAATCGATCCTCATATCGATGGAATCAGAGTTCAAAATCTGATGACATCGGCACAAGTATCGATGCCCTTAACCAGCTGGCAAAAGGTTTCAAAAGGGTATAACATTTGAGTTTATGTCATCGAGCGGACCGTCGATGCTATCGAGGGTATACGCTCGATGATATCGACACCGCTCGATGATATTGAACTCTGTCATAAATGTGACCATTTTATATCCATTGGAACCGACTTGTCGAAAGTAGAGAGAGCTTTTGAGTGTTTAACTTTAGATCTTATGCCCAAAGCCCTTTCTCTCAAGGAAGTTCATCCTCTAATCCACCCTCGCCATTGATATTCAATAGAGTGGATTGAGGAATGAACTTCTGCATTCAAGGATCCTCCAACTACCATCTTAATGACAAATCATTAAGCTGAGATACCTTGAATGCTCAGATGATTGAAATAGCTCTATCTTCCTTATAGGAAAATCTTCTGAGAGTAGGATTTCATCATAACCTTAACCCAACCCGTCACCATGCATTGGTATATCTTTTGAGTTACGGATCAAGGAAGCTGAAGACTCTTCATTAACAAGGAGGAGATCTTCATCATCGTGCTACCAAGAGACTCATCAGCTTATCTGTAAGTAACTAAAGTCCAGATGACACTTGTGATCATTCCTTTCTAGGATTGGGTCTTAAGTGGTTCTCACCCGTGAAGCCCTCATAGGAGGTCTCCGGTGGGAGTGTAAGTTGTGGGTGCGTAGCGTGGACCCTTGCTCTGTGGAGAGCATAAACATCTGGTTGAAGGTGAACCAACATAACCTTAGGTTTGAGGTTAACTGTGTGAAACCTCAGGTTTGAGGTCAATCGTGTAGAAACCTCCGTAGGGTCACATGGAAGATCCTTGGCCGGTGTGCCTAAAAGTGGATGCGTTGTGTTGACCCTTGCTCGTAAGAGCATAAATAGTCAGCCTCAGTGTAGGTTATAAAGGTTGGAGGTGAACCTGATTTAAAACCTTAGGTTTGAGTTCAACCATTGTGAAACCACCTTAATGAAATCCGGTACACTCAAGGGTTGAGTGTGGTTACCGGGAGTCGAGTAGACAAGTCATCGAACCACTATAAAAATGACTGTGTTTGAAATTGTTATTCTTCTGATTGTGTGATTTACTTTAATATTTGCATATTTTAATATCTGAGATCACACCTCACACACTTACACAGTCATATCCATCATAAACTAGTTTGCATAGTGTTTACTTCTTAAACAGTTTGTCATTGGATCCTCTACTAGGCTTGGAAGCCTGTAGAGTTATTTTTGAGTAGTCCTAATATGTGCCTATTATTAGGATTAGTATAAAAGGATTTTAAATAAATCATAAAACTTTTAAATATCCTATTCACCCCCTCTAGGACATATTGGCATATCCCGACTTCAACTAAAGCGGTCTTCACCGAAATTTCAGAATGGAGTTGTTGAACGATTATGACTTCGACCTTCAGTACCACCTTGGTAAGGCGAACGTAGTGGTTGATGCACTCAGCCGTCGGCCACGAGGCCTAGTGGCACAGATGATAGTTCGACAGTGGCAGATGCTCGAGGATTTTTCAATGTTTAACTTTGAGTTCGGTATGCAATCTTCCATTTTCAGCTTTTGTGCTTGTCGATTAAACCCTCTTTGGTTACTAGGGTGATCGAGGCTTAGTGGATGAACGAGTCACTTCAGGAGTACTGAGCAGAGGTAGCATCCGTGGAGTAGTCAAACTGACAGATTAGTTCCGACAGTGGATTACGCTTTAAGGCCGATTGTGTGTCCCAAATGTGCCAGAGTTGCGTCGTGATCTGATGACCGAGGCACATTAATTGAGACTTACTATCTTGTCGGGCTCCAGGAATATGTACAGAGATATGAGGAGGCAGTGTTTTTGGTCGGGGATGAAATGTCAAATTGCTAGCTTCGTGGCCGAGTGTGACATTTGCTAGCATGTCAAGGCCGATCTCTAGAGACCCCCTAGTCCCTTGCAATTGTGGTTCCAGTTTCGAAGTGGGAGCATGTGTCGACAAATTTCATTGCCGGTTTGCCAAGGACTCAGCATAGTCACGATACCATCTAGGTTGTCGTTGATCATCTGATGAAGTCGGCTCATTTCATTATGATGTGTAATTCCTAGACTATGGACCGACTTGCGAAGGTATTCATTGAGGAGATAGTGAGAGTGCACGGCATTCCAATTTCAATCATTTCTGACTGAGACCCCTGATTTACGTCTCAGTTTTGGAGGAGTTTCAAGCAGGCGATGGGGTCTACTTTGCATCTTAGCACCATTTATCATAAGCAGACGGATGGGCAGACCAAAAGGTGAAAAGGCCAAGCTAAGAGTCCTAGAGGGGGGGGGGGGGGTGAATAGGACTATGCCAAATTAAATGCGAAATTTAAACAAATATAAATAAATATAGCATTAAACAATCTCACAAAGCAGAAATGAATAACAACCTCAGATGTGCAAGTATTGAGAAGTTGATACAGATGTTATTCTAAGGACAACCTTACACCAAAAACCAATTGTTTATGGTATGACAAACTGATTCCTAGAATGGTCTGTGTATCAAAATCTCAAACTGATATAGAGGAATAAATAAATAAATAGTAAAGAAAATAAACTAAGATATTAGAACATTCCCACACTTGCATAAAAGATTACGACAATCTCCACAAATGCTTAAAAAGAAATTACAACATTCACAGAAAGCCACAATCAAGCAATCAATCACCACAAGACCAGAAATTATAGTGGTTCGCTTATGTGTACACCAACTGTTTAGAAAAATAGCCACACAACTACTCCACTCCCAATATCCTCATACAGTGGATATTAGCGTTCACTATGCTATAGGTTTTTCAAGGTTCACCTAAAACCTTCACTATTGTGTCTTTCAAGTGGGCTTACACAATTCAAAAACCCCACACTCTGAGTTTTCTAGATCACTTCAAACAAACCAAAAAGGAAAGATATTTGTCCTGGCACAATATAAAGAAAAAAACCAAAAACATAAATGTAAAATACTTATCTGGATATTCTCCTTTGATGAAGCCTGATAGAACCAATTCGAAGTAGATGTTCAACGTAGATGTTCAATGTCCACACTCACTTATTGATCAGGGTCAAATATTGCATATCAGACCCCAGTAATTGCCTAATGATACGTACATGATAAGGTTTAATGGAGTGTTTTAATCATGTTTTCATTACAGGACGTAATAATGAGCGTTAGACTGAAAAGAGAATTAAAAGCATGAATTTGATGATCCAAAGTCACCAGAGCACGGGATGGACTCCAGAGAACCAATAATGAAGAATGTACACACCTGAGATCTGAGGAAAGCAAGCCAAAGGGGCGTGAAACGGGTCCAGAATGCAAGATCACATGGTTCCAGCTATCTGATTGGCTCGAAACTATATACATGTGATGAGAGCCAAAAATCAACTGTACATATTAAATTTCAGCCTTTGGATGTCTCAGAAAGTGCCCCAACTGACAAATCATCCCATAAACCGTTGATTTCAGGCCCACCTGATATCTGGAACTTCTTCAAATTGAGTCTCGATGATTTAAACAGGGAAACAAGCTGAATGTATGGATTGGAATTCTTAAAAGTATCACAATGGACCCCACAAGGGTTGAACGTGCACAGTGCATAAGTGCACTCGGTGTAGACTAGACCGAATCAGCAGTCAAAGTCGGTTTTGACCGACTACTTCAACAAAAGAAAATGGAAATTCCATTTTTAAACAGCGTCCGTATGCTGTTCATCTTGCGAACGACTGTGGATCCCACCTATGGTCTAAACGGACAATCCAAAAGTTCATCAGTTTCTTAGGGTAACCGAAAATCACGCCTGGCTTCTGAAATTTGGATTTATGATGTTATTGGGTTTTCAACCATTCAATAGAACAACGAATGGTGAGTTTAACACTTTGTGGGCCACCGTAACTACGATCTGGAATTGAGTATTCTTGAATGAAATTTTGCCATGAGTCGAAGGAATGGCGTGGATTTTTCAGAAGTGAAGTGAAGTGGGCCCCGCCAATGTAACAGCGAAAGAAGGTCCGCACCTTTGTTTACGCGTCTGACGCTGTCAAATTTTTTGGGCCGTTATGTGATCACGTCGTTGATCAGATGGCTGATCCAAGCTGTTCATCATGTAGGCCACGCGAGAAACTCCCAAGGGATGCTGACTGTTTGGACGGAATGCAAGGAAGAAAAGCGATTTTGAGTGCCAAATTTTGCTTCGTAAGCAGTTGCATGCATAACTGAGTTTCCAATTTTGCAGCCTGCTGCGTAAACAAGACTTCCGTATGACTGACTCTATCAGCCTATAAAAGCAAGGAACGTTGGAAAAAGAAGAGGGAGAATGCCAGGAAGAAAGATCCAGAGAGGGAGGAAAGTTTGGAAGAGAGAGAGAGTTTATTTTTTTTCCTTTATTTTTATGTTTTTCCTAGCCTAATCATGTTTATGCTAGGCTAAATTCATTATCTAAGGTTGAGATGAAGCCCCTAATCTGAATAACTCTGGTTATATGTTGATTTTACCTTGATTCGATTGGTTTGTTTCTTTCTCCAGTGTGCTTGATTGGTTTAAATTCTGTACTTCTTCATCTATGAACTTGACCAGAGTCTATATATGGATGTTGTCTGGATGCTTATTCTAGGTGCTTGTGTCTGAACATAAACAAGTTTCCTATAGAGGGAGAAACAGGGTGCTTTAATGAATTATACACCCTACGTGCCCGACCAAGGACATGGGATGTGTTATTCATTGCATTGCTTTAGGAGATTAGACATTTTGTGTGCCCGACTAAGGACACAGATTGTGCTTTCTTTATATAAGTTGTATCAATTTAGATTAGGGTGAATCAACAGATAAAACAAGGGATATGATAATTGGGGGTGGATTTGAAATTCCTAGTGCTCTCTCTGATTGAATTTTCTTCCCTGTTCTCAATTGTTTTTCATAGAATCCTGCTTTGTAACTCGCTCCATTATTTGTTAGATTAGTTAAGGAGAATGATAGATTTGAATTGTGACGACCAGTCCTCGTGGGAACGATCTCGTAATATGTACTGTATCTACATCTGATTCGTATACTTGCGAGTTTAAAAATCTTTTAAATCATGTTGGTTTAAATAAAACAACACTTATGAAAAGGTTCTAAGTTCTAATTAAATTTTAGATTAAATCACTTTGGGCTTGCTTGATTTGATTTTGATTCCAAGAAAGGGGAAAACTTCAATCCCTTATTCAAATAAGATTGGAATATAAAATCTCAAAATCAAATGTAAAAAGCTAATTAAAGAGAATATTAAATGAACACTAAATAGCTTAAGAATATCACAAAGTTATCTCTCAAAGTGGTCTCTTGATTTTGCTTAAATTTAATGAAAAACTCTGAAAATCGTGCTCTATTTATAAGTGCAAAAACTGTTCACTCGACTGGTCTAGGGGACAGCTAGATTGGTTGAAGGACCAACAAACTTTTAAAATTTCTGGCGCGATAAGATAAGATCATTCCATGACTGGTTGAGTGGCTTGCTCGACTGGTCGAGTGGCTTGCACGACCAGTCAAACCCTGCACTCGACTGGTCGTGTTGGACCCAATTTAGTTGCTGGACTTTCAGTTGAGCCTGCTCGATTCACTCGATTGGTCGAGCAGTCTCCAGGACTGATTGAAGGTCCAACAAAAAATTCTGAAAATTAGTAAAAAACCTTAGACTGGTCGAGGAAATTCTTGAACTGGTCGAGCCATTACTAGGACTAGTAGAACATAGGTTAAGACTAGTTGAGAAATAACCTATAGAAGTATATAGTGACCCAATTTAAGTATGCAATCAATATGACCTAACCTATGGTCAATCTAGGGTCTTACATACCTTATAAGTGATATTTGAACATGTAATCATCATTTACTTCGGTTGATAGTTAATCTTGAAGTATACGAAGCTTGATATCTTGACTTACTTTGAATCTTGATCTTAAAGTACTTGAATAGTATTTCACCTTAAGCTTTGAGTTTTTTTTTTTTTTTTTTAAAAGCACTTTGTCTTAACATAGTTGAAGCTTTGAAACCTTGAACTATCACTTGATATTGTACTTGAACTTGTATATCTCTTATACTTGTGATGCTTGAATCTTAAATTGGAACATCTTGAACTTGTACTTGAAGTTCTTGAGGTAAATACCTTTGTTCTTGTACATGAATTATATGATCTTGAATATGTAGATGAGCTACACAAGATACAAATTACAAGAGGTTTTCGCACTACAAAATTTGACAACATAGGAGCTAGAAAACATAACAGTTATAAAAGGGTCAACCAGATCCTTGAGGATATTCTTAGAGCCTATGTGATTGATTTCGTTGGCAGTTAGGATGAGCATTTGCGCCTTGCCGAGTTTACATACAACAAACGTTATCTGGCGACTATTGGTATGGCTCATTTTGAGATACTATATGATAGACCATGCAGATCACCTAGCTGTTGGACCGAGCTTGGAGAGCATCGTTTACTAGGTCCCGAGCTTGTGCAGCAAACGTCAGAGATTATGGATATTATCAGGCAGAGGATGCACATAACTCAAAGCCAGAAGAAGAGTTTTACTGATCGTTGGTGTCAACCCCTCGAGTTTGTAGTTGGGGATATGGTATATCTCAAGGTCTCGCCTATAAAGGGTGTGGTTCGATTTGGAGTGAAGGGCAAGCTTACCGCGAGATTCAATGGACCTGCTGAGATTACCGAGCGCGTGGGCGCTATGGCCTACAGGCTTGCCTTACCTTTAGAGTTGTCCGTGATTTATGATGTGTTCCATGCGTCTATGTTGAGGAAGTGTGGGTCGGACATCATTCCAGTGATTGATTGGCAGCCTCTTGAGGTCCATGAGAATGCTTCCTACATCGAGTAGCCAATTCGTGTTCTTGATCGGAAGGAGCAGGTTCTCAGCATCAAGGTCATTCCCCTGGTGAAGGTGTAGTGGAGTCATTATTCGGAGGCTGAGGTGTCTTTGGAACGCGAGGCTGATATCAGAGAGTGTTATCCCCATTTATTTGATGCGTGATCGACTATATGATTGTATGCATTGCCTTCTCTATTGATGATTGTTATATATGATGATGGTGTTTCTACATTTTCATTTTGTCCTGGATTTGGTAAATTTCAAGGACAAAATTTCTTTGTTGGTGCAGAGAGTTGTAAGACCCTAACCCAAGTGTGTATGCTATTTCTTTAGGTCACGCGGTCCTACTGGTTGAATCTCAGTGACCCGCGACCGACGGATAGTGTTTGCGGTCATCCTTAAGTCTCATCTCGTTGAACTGACTCGAATCGACCTGAAACCTATGCCATTGCTTCTGCATCAACACCGCGGTTCTAACATCATGTCTCATGAGTGAAGCCGACATGTACATCGCAAGTTATGTGCCACGCTTAATTTGGACCGTTGATTGTTTGTGATGGTGGATCCCACCCTAACCCCACATACTTTCCCATGTGATGATGTCATCCCTAAGCTTAGGCTCTCTAGCAAGCCTACACCCTACACCTAGAAAATCAATGAGTCTACAACATTATTTGTATCACCATAGCGTCATCATGGTTTTGTATATCCAATGAGAGAGAAGTAATCATTTCTCTCTCTTTTCTAGCAAGCCCTTCTTGTAGAACCAACTTAATGACGACGTAGATGTTCAATGTTCAGTCTCACAAGTGTATAGGGTTATAAGTCTAGATGATTTTTAATTAAATCAGCAAGGGCTTTGTATTGATTTTGATCTCAAGAAAGGGTAAATCAAATATCCCTTTTTAAAATGAGAATAAAATAGAGAATCAAAATAAAAAATAAGAGGTACTTTAAAGAATCTTAAATATGCACAAAATGACTTAGAATGTACTCAAAATTATCTCAGAGTGATTATTTAAGAATGATAAGAATTTAATAGAAAACTCTGAAATTCGAGCGCTATTTATAGGTGAAAAATCGGTTCGCACGACTGACCTTTGGTTAGCTACAATTAGCCTTATCCAAACAGATTTTTAAAAATTCTGGCGCGATAAGATTTTTCAGTCGCAAGACTGGCCTTATGGGTCCCACGACTGGTCGAGTGGCCTGCTCGACTGGTCATGTGAGTCCAGATTAATCATTGGAAAATAAGTCTAGCACTACACGACTGGTCGAGTAGTTTCCAGGACTGGTCGTACACTAACAGAAAAATTCTAAAAATTCATTACAAATCCTAGACTAGTCGAGGAAATTCTACGATTGGTCGAGCCAATTCAAGGGCTAGTCGAAAGAATAAAATTTTACACTAAAAAATTTACCAAAATGACTGACCGAAAGTATGAAATGATCTAATCATGATCTGAGGTCAATCTAGGTCAATCATACCTTACTTGTGAGATAAAACATATGAACACTTAAACTATCGATCGTTTTAGTAGCTTTAATTCTTATGATCTTCAAAGCTCGAACTCGACATACCAAACATAATATTCAACTAGGTCTTGAGTTCTTGGATTTTTCTAGTTCCAGATCTTGAAGCGCAATGCTCTTGAAAACTCTATCTTCACTCAATATATGAAAGTCAACACTTTCTTCCAGTTTGAAGATCTCGGTAAGTTCATCGTAGATATCAGCAAGATAGATTCAGTACGAATAAAACAAACGTCGAGGATTCAATGTGAATAAATGCACAAGCTTGATACAAATCAAGATACAAACCTGAATTGGTTTGTCACACCAAAATTTGACAATACTTAGGGTTTATCAACATAGCACTTTTAATCCCCCCCTTTGTCAAATTTGTAACAAAACCATAATTACAATATGCAATAGATGTTCAAATAACACATTGCACAAACATATGTTGCACTAACATGCACACACATGTATCATATGATCGATAATAGATGTCATGCACAATAATCAACTCTCCCCCTTAATCCACTACTCTCTACAAAAAAAAAAAAAAAAAAAAATTATTAGCCGCATTTCATCATATGATATCCTCATTCAATATTACAATATCTCCCCATTTTTGTCACAACATGACAAAGGAAGCGAATAAGGATAAATGAAGAGAATAAGAGAGCATGTAGAATTAATAACTACTCATCCAAATCAAATAAACAGAGTATCTGAACTGGATAGTTAAGAGTTTAAACAAAATTATCCAATCAGTCATACGAAAAAGAGTTAGAATAAAGTTATTACAGATACCGTCAAATCAAAATAAAACTAATCAGATCCTAGAGAGGGGACAAGAATAGATGGATCAATTTGATGTAAACCCTTATTAATGCGCTTCATATGTTTGCGCATATAAGCAAATTGAGAATCCTGGATTACATGAATCTGAGTCACCTATTCCTCAAGATTAAGCAACCTCTCATCGAAATCAGAAGGTTGATAATTAGGGTCTGCCTTGGAATCTGATTCAAGTTAATCAAATAAATCATTCATATTAACATCTTCTTGAGGTAAAGCATTGGCTTCTTTAACTTCTTCATCTCATCTAGCATTCCCATCAACTTGACCAGGTGTTAAGTCCAGGTTCATCTTGTTGATATTATAATTGTTAAATGGACGGAGATTAATAGAACCTTCTCCAACAGGCATAGCTATCAAAGCATGATTAGCTAAGGCAGTCATAAGATAAGTGAATGGAATATCGCTATGACTAGGATGGAGATGAAACTGAATAATATGATGAGAGATAAGAGAAGGAAGGCAGATATGGATGTCAAATACAACCGAATGCATAATGCGGGCCATAAAAGAGGTCAGCCCAGTCTTGTTACCTGAGCGAGGATAGACATTCGAAATAAAAATCCGATGCAAGACCCTGTATCTAGGTAACATATATTTGGAACTGAGCGTAGTATTGCCGTTCCATTTCCGCATTCATGTTCAGAGAACTCTCATAAACAATTGCGTAGCATTTACAGAAGGTCTAGATTGCAAAGTGGACATGAGTATGCCGTCATTAACAACAGGTATATTCATGATTGCTAAAATTAAATGACAATCTACCTCAATTGGACCTTCTCTAGTTGGCACCATAAATGTCAAATGTTCTAGATAAAACTCAGTAATGTAAGTGTACATGGCCTGCGCAATGGATCGGTATGCAGGACCCCCACAAGATAGTATGTTTTCCCAACCTACAGCTCGAAGGAGAGGGACAATGTTAAAGCATTCAAGATGATCAACAATGACAACATGCTCAACAATCACATTTTTAAGACGAAAATCCTGTACATACTTCAGATCCTCTTCGAGAGGCCGAAGGTGACGCATGGTAATGGGTGCGAAATGGGATGAAGAGGGACCACGAGTGGTTCTCTCCCTATTTCTTCCTTCCATTGCAACAAGAAAACAAAGAAACGAATGATTGCAAAATGAAATGAAAGGATTCCAAGCAAATCAGATTTTAAGGAAAAAAAACCCTTTCAAACCACCATAAATCTTGAAACAAGAAGCATAATCAAGATTAAGGATGATCAAAGAACTTAAATCCACAAGGAAATAAAAAAAATGAAGCACTAAACAAAGAGTAATCGAGAGATGGGTTTGACCAGTCGTGGTTGGGCTTGGTGGGGAAGAAGAAAAAAAAACCTTTCAAACCACCATAAATCTTGAAACAAGAAGCAAAATCAAGATTAAGGATGATCAAAGAACTTAAATCTACAAGGAAATAAAAAATGAGGCACTAACCGGAGAGTAATCGAGAGATGGGATTGACCGGTCGTGGTTGGGCTTGATGGAGAAGAAGAAATAAATAAAAAAGTGACATTTTCCCTAAATAAAAATCCATTTCACGAGTTTCACGATTGGTCATGTCCATACTCGACCGGTCATGCCACGACTGGTCGAGTGTATACTCGACAGGTCATGTAACACTGAAAATGTACAATTTTGCATATATTAAAATTTTATAAAATGTAAAATGATATATACATACATTATGATATAAATGAGCACAAATCATTAGTTCATATTACACATACCAAGATTAAATTTTAATTTTGCAAATCAATTTTTGTCGAGTGGTTTTGTATATATGCCAGCTAGTTGATTCACGCTCTGAATATATTCTATTGAAATTATCTTTTCTTCCACCAATTCACGAATATAATGATACCTAATGTCAATGTGCTTGGTTCGTGAATGCTGAATAAGATTTTTGGAAATATTAATTACGCTTGGGTTATCACAATATAACATCATAGATTCTTGTGCAATTCCATAATCGCTTAGCATTCTCTTCACCATACTAGCTGAGTGCATGCATTACTTGCAACAATATATTCAGCCTCAGCAGAAGAGAGCGATACGGAACTTTGTTTCTTACTTAACCAGGAAACTAGACAATTCCCGACATAGAAACAACCACCGCTGGTCAATTTATGATCATCAATGTTACCAGCCCAATCAACATCTGTGTAACTAGCTAATTACACACTAGTATCATGTAGATACAAGAGACGAAGATTAGCTGAACTAGCGACATATCGTAAAATACGCTTAATAGCAATCAAGTGGGACCCTTTAGGGTCCGATTAATATCTGGCACAAATTCCAATGCTAAAAGAAATATCAAGTCAACTTGCAATTAAATAAAGTAAATTTCCTATCATATTGCGATACAACTTAGGATCCACACTCTTACCTATTGAATCCTTAGAGAGTTTTAGAGTGGTACTCATTGGAGTATTAAAATTTTTTTCACTCCTAAATCTGAACCTTTTAACTAAGTTCAGAGTATATTTGGTTTGAAAGATGAAGAATCCATCAGGAAGTTGTTTAACTTGCAACCCTATGAAATAATTTAGTTTTCTAACCATGCTCATTTTGAAATTAGACTTCATAAGATGCACAAACTCAATAGTCAAGTTAGCACAGGTAGATTCATAGATAATGTCATCAACATATATTTGCACTATTAAAATATGATCATTATGTTTCTTAATAAATAATGTTTTATCTACACTCCCCATAACAAACTCATGACTTAATAAGAATTTAGTTAATTTTCGTATCATGCCCTGGGAGCCTTTTTCAAACCATAGAGTACCTTTCTTATGTGATAAACATGATTAACATGCTTAGGGTTGTAAGTGTTATGGGTTCTTGCTCCTTTAATTATCAAATTTTGTGCTATGCCAAAACCACAATCTGTGTCTTGTGTAGCACAATGATATATATGTTCAAGGCAATGTATCACATGTACAAGGACAATGCTTCAAGTCAAGAACAAAGATCTACTTGTGGTTAGCCAAGTGACTGAATGGACCCCTCCTGCCACTGAAGTAACTAGTATCGATGGATCAAAATCTATGAGAGTAACACCTTATTTTTCTTGGACTACTCTTTAGAAAAGTGAGAGTAGTGTCAATGCAAAAGCACTAAATACATTCACTTGTGGACTATCACCGGATGAATTCAAAAGAATTATATCTTGTGATTTTGTAAAGCAAGCTTGGGATATTTTAGAAATGACACACGAGGGAACATCAATTGTCAAGAAATCTAAAGGCCAAATCCTCACAACTAAATTCGAGGAAATACATATGGAAGAAAATGAAATGTTCATGGACTTCTATACAAGATTAAATGACATTGTGAACTCTATTTGGGGTCTTGGTGATAAAATTGCAAAAAGTAAAGTTTGTGCAAAGATACTATGCTCACTTTCTGAATGGTTCAATTCCAAGGTAACTACAATCTAGGAACTTCGTGATACGAATAATATGAGGATAGAAGAATTAGTTGGGTCTTTACAGACTTATGAGTTAAGTTTTAAAGCTCCTAAAGGTAACTTCATCGCTCTTAAATCTTTTAAATGTATTTCTCAAGAAAATTCTAATTTAGAAAATTCTGAAGATGATATGGCCCTTTTAGCTAAAAAGTTTTATAAAATTTTCAAATATAAAAAGAGAGTTGATTTTCAAAAATCTAATGATAAGAATAGATCTAAATCTAAAACTCAAAAATGTTTAAAAGACTGTCAATGTTACAACTGCCATGAATATGGGCATTTAGCAAACAAGTGTCCTAAAAAGGACAAACCTAAAAAAGAAAGCATTGTTGGCTACTTAGGATGAATCTTCTGACACTGAAGCCTCTTTTGAATCAGAAGATGCTGAAACCGAGTCGGGCAATGAAGTTAAGGCCTTTATGACTCTAGCCAAGTTCACTTTTTCAGATCATGATGATTCAACTAGTGAAGAAAACTAAATAATGATCATAAAAATGAAGAAAATCTTTAAGATGCTTACAATGCCCTATACAAGGAAACTTGTAAAATTGTTGTAAAACTAAAACTTTAGAAAGAAAAGTTTTTGAAACTTAAAGAACATTTTAATACTCTTATTTTAGAAAAATCCTATATTTCAGATTGTTTTAAAAAGACTAAATGCGATTTAGATTTCAAAACCTCCCTTATTGAAAATCTTAAATCTGAAAATGAAAAACTAAAACTTGAAGTCTCTTCACTTTTGAGTTTGAAAGATACTTGGAGGTATGCTCAAGGTGATCCTAAGTTAGAAAAACTTTTATTTGGATGCCGAAAATGTGGCGACAGATCCGGTTTGGGCTATGATAGAAATATTCCTCCTAAACAGAAGAATACTCCTCTTAAGTTTGTGAAGGAGAGTGTTCAAACTCAAAAGAGAATAGTTCAAATCAAATTTTTTTTCTAAAAATGCTAAAACTTTTCAATCTTTAAAACCTAAATACAACCATATCAACTATAAAAATCAGAACCGAAATCCTTTAGCTGAGAAAATAGTTGATTTACTTAAGGAGCTCTTAAAATCTAACTCAGTAAGTCATTCGTACAACAACTACAAATACTAGAAAATCAACTATAATCCTAAACCCAAAATAGTTATGAAATGGGTTTATAAGGTTACTAGCTTGGTTGCACACACCACTTTCAAAGCGTCAAGCCATTCAAAGTGGTACCTAGATAGTGGTTGCTCCAGGCATATGACAGGAGACAAGGGTCTGTTCACCAATCTTAAAGATATGACTGATGGTTCAGTCACAATTGGTGATGGTAGCAACTGCAAGATTATTGGCCAAGGTACGGTTCAACTTTTTAACCTCCTTTTATTTAAGAATGTCTTATATGTAAAAGCTTTAAAACATAACTTATTAATCATTTCTCAAATATTCGATAAAATCATAGCATAAAATTTACTAATCAAGGTTGTGAAATTTTAAACAAAAAGGTTCTGTAATATTAACTGGTCGCAGAACTTCTGGAAACTGCTATATTGTAAGTGACTCTAGCTCATTTAATTTATCATGTTACATGGTCCATATCGATGAGACCGAATTATGACATAAACGCCTTGGACATGTACACTACCGAAATTTGTATAGATTTAGCAAAAGAGAACTATTAAGAGGTCTACCTAAATTACAGAAAGTAGACAAAATATGTGGCGAATGGCAGATTGGCAAACAAACTAGGAGTGCTCACAAAAAGGTGGACTCCAATGCCACATCCAAACCGCTCAAACTTCTCCAAATAGATCTTATAAGACCAACCAGGATGGAGAGTCGAGGTGGCAAAAAATACATACTGGTAATCACGGATGATTTTACCAGATTCACTTTGGTAGTCTTTTCAAGGGATAAATTAGAAACTCTTGTTGAAGTAAAAAAGGTACTCAAACGGATCCAAACGAAAAAAGGTTCTCAAGTAAGTAAGATCTGTAGTGATCATGGATCAGAATTTGAGAATAGCAGTTTTGAAAAATTCTGTTGTGATCAAGGAATATCACATGAATTCCTGTATCCAAAACACCACAACAAAATGAAATTGTTGAAAGAAAAAATAGAGTGCCTCAAGAAATGACAAAGGTAATGTTAAATAATATGAAGCTCTCTAAAAATCTTTGGGCTGAAGCCGTAAATACTGCCTGCTATATAATCAACCAGGTTTATACAAGTAAGTCAAATAATAAAATGGTTGATGAAATGTGGTTTGATATGAAGCCTACTGTCCAATACTTTCGAGTTTTTGGCAGCAAGTGCTATATTTTACGTGACCATGAAAATCTGGGCAAGTTTGACACCAAAAGTGATGAAGCGATCTTTTTAAGATATGCTTTGAACAGTTGATCGTATCGAGTACTGAATAAGAGGACTGAAGTAATTCAAGAGTCCATTAATGTAGTCATTAACGATCACTTGAATACACCCGCCTCAAGTTCAGATAATGATGAATTTCTTCTAATTGACAAATAAGATACTTCATCAAGTCAAAATAACTCTGAATCGAGGACTGTTAAAGATCATCCAACCACTCAAATTCTTGAAAACCCTCTCACTGGTGTGCGTACTCATAAACAAATAGAAGATATATGTAATTACGTGTGCTTTACATCTTAGATCGAACCGGCTAACGTAAAAGAAGCTCATATTGATGAAAACTGGATAATAGCTATGCATGAAGAGCTTAATCAATTTGTTAGAAATGATGTTTGGTACTTAGTTCCTAGACCTAAAGATAAACATATTATTGGAACTAAGTGGATTTTTAAAAATAAGTCTGATGAACTTAGTAATATAATTCGAAACAAGGCTAGACTGGTTGTACAATGGTATACTCAAATTGAAGGCATTGATTATGATGAAACCTTTACCCCAGTAGTTCATCTTGAATCAATCAGACTGTTTATATCCATTGCTTTCTTTAGAAAGTTCAAAATATATCAAATGGATGTAAAGCGTTCTTTCTTAAATGGCGATCTGCATGAAGAAGTGTATATTGAACAATCAACGGGTTTTGACGACCCTAAAAATATTGATCGTGTCTATCGCTTAAAAAGGCTCTCAAACAACCTCCTAGGGCATGGTACGAAAAATTGACTAAGTTTCTACTAAGTCGTAATTTTCTAATAGGAAGTGTTGATAAGACTCTTTTTGTTAAGAAACATAACGATCATATCTTATTAGTGCAGATCTATGTTGATGATATTATTTATGAATCTACCTGTACTAACATGACTGTTGATTTTGCAGATCTTATGAAATCTAAATTCGAAATGAACATGGTTGGGGACTTGAATTATTTCCCAGGGTTGTAAGTAAAACAACAACCTGATGGTATCTTTATTTCTCAAACCAAATATGCTCTGAACTTAATTAAAAAGTTTGGATTTGAGAATGGAAAAAATTTTGATACTCGTATGAGTACAACATTAAGACTCTCAAAGGACTCTGTAGGTAAAAGTGTAGACCCTAAATTATATCATAGTATGATTGGCAGTTTACTTTATTTGACTGCAAGTAGACCTGATATTGCTTTTAGCATTGGAATTTGTGCTAGATATCAATCTGACCCTAAAGAGTCACACTTAACTATTGTTAAGCGGATTGTGCGATATGTCATAAGTACAACAAATTTTGGTCTCTGGTATCCACATGATACTAGTGTTCAATTGGCTAATTACACAGATGTTGATTAGGCTGGTAATATCGATGATAGGAAATCAACCAGTGGTAGTTGTTTCTATATTGGAAATTGTTTAGTTTCTTGGTTTAGCAAGAAACAAAGTTCCGTATCGCTCTCAACTGCTAAGGCTGAATACATTGCCGCTGGAAATGCATGTACTCAGCTTGTATGGATGAATAGAATGTTAAGCGATTATGGAATTGCATAGGATTCAATGGTTTTATATTGTGATAATTCCAGTGAAACAAATATATTTAAAAATCCAATCCAGCATTCACGAACTAAGCACATTGACATTAGATATCACTACATTCGTGAATTAGTGGAAGAAAAGACAATTTCTTTAGAATACATTCTGACCGAGACTCAACTTGCTGACATTTTCACTAAACCGCTCGACAAAAGAAGTTTTAATAAATTGAAAATTGATTTTGGTATGTGCAATTTGAATTGATTATTTATGCATTCATATATCATATTGTAAACATTTGTTAATTTATTTGTTTAAATTTCAAATTTATGTGAAAAATGCATATTTTTGGCTGTGCATGACCAGTCGAGGACGTACTCGACCAATCGTAGCACGACCGGTCGAGGATGTACTCGACAAGTTGCGTAGCACGTCTGGTGCTTTTAATCTGGGAAAAATCTCTTTTCTTCCTCATTTGTTCTTCCTCTCCAACGAGTCTAAGCTCGACCGATCGTACTAAACTTATTGATTCTTCAAGGTTAGTACGTTATTTCTATTTCTCTTCTAGATTCAAGTGTATTTCACTTCTTTTTCATCCTTGAAGGGATTTATTTCTTGTTTCCTTTAAGTTTTTGGGATTTTCTTCTCCAAAATCTGATTTTGAGAAAACCCACTCTACATCTTTTGCAACCTCTTGATTTCTTCATTTCTTAGTTGCAAATGGATGCCAAAGGGGAAAAGAAAACTTCCCGTGGTACTTCCTTATCTATATCGGCACATATCACAATGTGCCACCTTCGGTCACCTGAAGATGAGCTCTCCTATGTACGGGATTTACGGTTGCGCAATGTGATAGTTGAACAACCTGTGCATATTGAACATATTGCACCATTTGAGATCTTTTCTCTTCTCCAAGATGTAAGATGGGATAACATTCTACATTGGGGTGGGATGGTATATCGGTCTATTGCACAAGCTATGTTTACATGTATTTCTGATTTCCATTTGAATTTTAAAAAAAACGTGTACTTAATAGAGCATTATGCAACATAGATGCACATTGGAATCAAAATGGGAATGCGCTTACTTAAGGTACTTGTTACCTAGATATAGGGTCCTTCACGGGATATTTATTTCAAATCTTTATCCTCGTTCTGGTAACAAAACCAAACTCACCTCTTTCATAGTTCGGATTCTGCATTCTAACATCTCTGGTACATCTATTTGTCTTCCTTCTTTAATCTATCATACGATCATACAATTTCGTCTCCATCCTAGACACAGTGATATTCCTTTTGCATATCTTATGACTGTGTTAGCCACTCATATGTTAGTAGTTATGCCTGTTGGAGAGGATTTAATTCGTCACCTTATTTTCAACAACTCAAATATAAATAAGATGAATTTGTTGGCTGATGGCTAAGTGAATGTGGATGGTGGTGGAGCTGAAGCAGTAAATGAAGAAGAAGGTGGCAATTTACCTCCGGATGATATAAATATGGATGATATCTTCAATGAGATTGAATCAAATTCTGAGGCTGATCTTGACTATCAGCCTTCTGATTTCGCTGAGAGGTAGTATTCTCATGAGGAACAAGTGGCTCAGATTCGTGTAACTTAGGATTCGTAATTTTCTTATATGTATAAATATATGAGGCGCATTAATAAGGGTTTACATCAGATTGATCCATCTATTCCTGCTCCCTCTTCTGGATCTGATTAAGTGTTTTTCTCTAATGGCCTGTAATAACTCTTTTGATACTTTGATTTCTTTCAGTTTGTGGGCTGACTTTAGATGAACTTTGCTCATGTTGGTTATTTATATGAGCACATTATTTGCTTATATCTTACCTTTGTTTGCTCCCTTATTCCTCTCTTATTTTATTTTCCTCTTCCATATCTTAGTTACTTCCTTTGTCATATTATGACAAAAAAGGGGAATAATATCTTGTTATGCTTGCTTATGGATATGGATATGGATTGTGGGTAGTAGCATTTTTTTTATGTGTGCTACTCAGGGAGAGTAAGTAAGAAGGTGTTTTGACTATTTCATGATAGTGTGTTCTGGTTATTGTAACTGGTGCATTATAATTTCTTGTGTATATATGGTACATAATTCTTTATTGAGCATGTAATGCTTCTCTTATTTTTAATGGAGTGTGTTTTGTTACGAAGTTGACAAAGGGGGAGATTGTAAGTGCTATGGGTTCTTGCTCCTTTGATTGTTAAATTTTGTATTGTGTTAAAACCACAATCTGTGTCTTGTGTAACACAATGATATATATGTTCAAGGTAATGCATCACATGTACAAAGACAATGCTTCAAGTCAAGCACAAAGATCTACTTCAAGAAATGCAAGATCAAGTATATTGTTTACTCCTTTAAGCTTCAAAGTTCAATGTTTTAAAGCATCAACGAAAGATAAGTGAACTGTTCATACTCAAGACTCAAGGTGAAATACAACACATGTACTACAAATTTAAGCTTCGAAAGATCTCAAGTACAAGCTTCATCATGTGTTGAGATCTCAAACTTCATGAACTTCAAAGATCATCTATCATCTGAAGAAAAGAAATTTCAATGTTCATACTTCTTGTTTAAGGTATGAAAGACCTTAGATTGACCTTAGGGTAGGTCATTTTGAATACATAATTCAAATTGAATTACGTTATAAGTGTTTGGCCTATTCTTCGACTAGTCCTGGACCCTGTTCGACTAGTCTTAGCACTGGCTTGACCAATCCAAGAAATTCCACGACCAGTCCTAAGTTTGTTGTAAATTTTCAGAATTTTTTGTTAAGCTATGACCAGTCGTGGAGACTGCTCGACCGATCGTGTGAATAGTGCTCGACTCGTTCACGACCAATCTTGCAGCTACAACTCAAAGTTGAGCAACTATTCCTTGTTTCACACGACCAGTCGTGAGCAGGTCACGACCAGCCGTGGAGGTCCCTCGACCAGTCGTGGAGGGCCTACGACCAGCCGTGGAGGTCCCTCGACCAGTCGTGGAGGGCCTACGACCAGTCGTGCAACGACTTTATTCGATCCTGTTGAAAATTTCATAAATCAGTTGGTCCTACGACCAGTCGTAGTGTCCACAATACCAGTCGTGAATGTGATTTATTCACTTATAAATAGAGCACGAATTTCAGAGTATGGTATCCAATTTAAGTATAATCAAGACATCACTCTGAGAGATAAGTTTGTAAACTTCTTAGGCTATATTGTGCATATTTAATATTCTCTTTTATAAGCTTTTTATATTTGATTTTGTATTATGCATTCCAATCTGATTTGAAAGAGGGATTGTAGTATTCTCACTTCTTGGAATCAAAATCAAATAGAGCTAGCCCAACTTGATTTAATTTAAAATCAATTTAGAACTTAGAACCATTTCATAAGTGAGTTTGGACATTGAACTTCTATATTCGAACTTCTACTCCGACTTGGTTCTTCCGGGCTGCAACCAAAGGAGAATATCCAGGTATTTTACATTATTGTAATTTCCTTTGAATTGGTTTCTTTTGAGATTGACCCATAACAATCTCTGTTTTGGTTTGTCTGAGGTGATCCAGAAAACTCAGAGTGTGGGGTTTTTTGAATTGTGTAAGCCCACTTGAAAGACACAATTGTGAGGATTTTAGGTGAACTTGAAAAAACCTATTTTCATAGTGAACGCTAATATCCATTGTGTGAGGATATTAGGAGTGGAGTAGCTGTGTGGCTGTTGTTTAACAGTTGGTGTACACACAGGCGAACCATTATAATTCTTTGTGTTTTGTGGATGTGTGGTTTATTTTCTATATTTTCTATCATTCAAGTTTGTGGGATATATTTGTGGATGTGAATGTTGTAATCTTTTACATTTCAAGCATTGTGAGGAATGTTATAATAGCTTATATTTCCTTTCTAGCTATTTCCTTTTTTATTCCTCTTTAATTTGAGTTCTTGATACACAAACCATTCTAGTAAGGTTTTCCTGCCATAAACCATTGGTTTTTATGGTATAAGGTTGTCCTTAGAACAACATTTATATCAACATCTCAATATTAGAATTTTGAGGTTGCTTTACATTTCCGTATTGTGGATTCTTTATAATGTTATCTTTCCTTTAATTGATTAAATTTCGTTGTTATCATTTTAATTTGGCATAGTCCTATTCACCCCCCCCCCCCCCCTCTAAGACTCTAGCTCGGCCTTTTCAAGGGTCTTCAAAACCCTTTGGTTGTTCAACGTATACTTCATGTAAATCACCGTTTAAAAATGAACTCTTAACATCCATTTGATATATTTTAAAATTTTAAAAACACGCAATGGATATAAACAGTCTAATTGATTCAAGATGAGCTACTGGGGCAATGGTTTCATTATAATCAATACCTTCAATTTGGGTGTATCCTTGTACAACCAGTTTATCCTTCTTTCTAATTATGTTACTAAATTCATCAGACTTATTCTTGAAAATCCATTTTGTTCCGATAATATTTTTAACAGTTGGTCTTAGAACTAAATACCAAACATCATTTCTCACAAATTGATTGAGGCTTCTCGCATAGCTACAATCCAATTTTCATCAGTAAGGGCTTCTTTTACGTTAGTCAGTTCTATCTGAGATGTAAAGCACACATAGTTACACATATCTTCTAATTGTTTACGAGTGCGTACACTAGTGAGGGGATTTCCAAAGATTTGATCAGTAGGAGTTCAGTATTATTTTGGTTAGATGAAGAGTTTGGTTTATCAATTAGAAGAATGTAACGCCCCGAATTTTCGGGACCCGAGTACACAACCCATGTCCCGAAAACCCGAGTGTTAACCTTAAAGGATGGTCAAATTTGAGTGTACTTTTTTTTCAATTATTAGAGTAAGCAGATGAGCGTACTATGGACAAAACAACATAAAGGAAATTTTCATTAACATTCAAATATACAAGAAGCTGCCCATAATGACTTATACAAACCAATGTCTTTGCACTATCAATTGCAAGATTACATACATAAGAAATTTGAAATGTATAAAACATATAAATGAGAGCCATAAGATCGCACAGCTCCTCTTGGCAATACGGCCGTGCTTCCATGGCACCTGCACAGCTTCTCATCAAGTCTGATCATATACATTATTTGGGCCACCTGTTTTACCTGTACGGTTGTATATTTGATGAATGAGTGGCCAGCTCAGTGTGAATTCCCCTCAAGATTACACACCGCCACATTAGGTAAGCATAGTTATAAAATAAAGCATACAAAACAGTACATGATGCAGATCTTATTATATGCATGGATGTATGGAATGCGTTCACGCCCCGGGGATGCTCATCTGTGCGGACAGGGCCGCCGCCCATGCAATGCATTCATGCCCCGGAAATACTCATCCGTGCGGACAGGGCCGCCGCCCATGCAAATCATCGACCTGGGAAAATCATCCAGTCGGAACAGGAGTCGATAATCAGTGGTCTGGGAACTAGCGAAACGATACCCCAACAACTCTAAGGCACATGCTACAACATCCAGAATTAGCCACTCGTCATCGCCAATATGCCATGGATGCATGATTAGCCAAACCGTTATTAGTCCAGTTGCAATTAGCCAATTTAGATAAGCTCAAGGTCACTACGGGGAGCGTATAGCCCAGCGTAGGCCGACAGCTCGGGCATAGTGTCCCATTACCACCATCCCCGGCTCATGAGACTACCACCTTAAGATGTTTAATGGAAAGCCGTCGACTAGTGGTCAATCACATTATAACATATGGGGCTTACCATCGCGTGGTTGCACGATATAAAACATCAAACCATATAGGAAAAATGTCAAAACAAAACCACGCAGGGCGAGTATTAAAACGAGCCACATGGCGAATATCAAAATCATGCGATAAAAGACCATCCTTGAAAACCATTGGACACAGCAACCTTGGATGGTAGTCCCACATCAATGATCTAACTAGACCACCACTCAATAACCACCAAGTCGAAGGTCCATTACAATCACAACTAGTCAAGTTACATCCCAAGTATGGGTGTACATTTATATGTGAGAATTTCCCACTAATGTACCAGTTTAAGTTCCATAAGCAATCCACAAAAAAGGAATCCACAAGCATGAGCAATTATACAGGATAATCATAGAGCATGTAATACAACTTCAATTTCCGTCAGCTAACACATGTGATTATAAAGGAAGATATCAATTATGAACTTAAATAAAAACTATAACTTAAGCTAATGAGAAGATGGAAAGCTCGAGGGGAAGAATCATCACCTTATGTTTTGAACCGCCTACCAGTGTTGTTAGAGAACGTGTGTTTCCTTAGAACTAAACCCTACCATCAATTGTAAAGTTACACTGTTAGGTTCAAGCTTTATAGGCTATTCTTGGTTAAGGTCTTAACCTAAGGTTTGGATTACCTTAGTTTTAGGGTTTTAATGTAGAACTAGGTTTTCATCCATAAGTTTAGGTCTAGGATAAGTTTTTAGGATTTGGATTGTAGTTGGCGTATGATAATTTACAATATTAATTTGAAAAGTAATTATTAACATTAGTGTTATAATTATCGTTTGCCAACTTAGTAATAATACTTATTATGATGTCAATAATACTATAATTTATTATTAACGATTGTGCTTAAGAATAATAATTAATGATTAATATTTAATAACGGTACTTTGTGTGGACTCACTACCATGACCATGGACAATCTACTAGAGGTTAGTTGTGTTTTACGGCCACAATTATTATCATGATGCTAATGATAATAATAATAGCTATCATGTATTAACAATGGATCTAATTATCATAATAGATACTATAATTCGCCATTAAAGCATTCAAAATCATTTGTTGGGCCCACCAAGTTATGGTTCACAAATCCAACCCATCCATTATGGGTGTCCCACCAAGTTAAGGGGTCAACCCAAGTTTCAGGTGCATCCAAATCTTAGATGGACCCCGACAAGTGCTTTCATATGGTTTAACATGTATTCAAAAGATTGTAGATGGTGTGGGCCACCAGAGCTCTGTGTATGGTTGATTTTTGAGGGTGCCCATATATAAAAGGGACCCATCAAATGGACGGTTTTGATGTTCATCACACATCATGGTAGAGCCTGTGGTGGTGCCCATGGTTGAAGCCAAAATTTCAAGAATAATGAGGCAGCATCCAGAGGACTTTCACGTGCATGTTTCTTATAATTTTTTTTTTGTTTTGATAGGTGGGGCCCGCCTAAGGAGGATCTACTCCGTTGATTGGGTTCTAGGGCTAAGGTAAGGTCCAATGTCCAATTTTGGATATGTCTTGATGCACCGAAATATCACAAAGGGCTCTAATGATTTACCACTATTAAATCAGTCTTTCTGCTGGTGTGGCCTACCAAAGAGTTAGGTTGGCTTCTTTTTCGGGTCAACGCCTAAAATGAGGTGGGAAATGAGATGGACGGTCCTGAATGCAATCCTCACACACCATGCTTCATGCATTAGAGGTGTAATATAATACTTTATAATTTTCATGCATGCATATATACTAACGTATATTTTATTATTAATTTATTTTATTTTATTCTTTTGAAACAAAAGTCCAGGGCCTGATGGCCCTTGATGGACGGCCTGGACGAGCCACAACATTAATGTGGGGCCACATACATGGCCCACCAACCGTGGTAGGGTGGGGTCCACCTGTGATAATCTTCCAGAAGATCCACTCCATTCACCATCTTTGGCACGCCGTGCTAACCCATGGTCCCAAATTTGAAGTAGATTCGAACTTCAGGTAGGCCGCACGATCTACTAATGCATTAAATGGTATTCACCGTTAAAACCATCTTCACTCTTACCTATGTGCCATGCATCTTAAATTACAAATTTGCCATTATTTCTTTAACCACTTTCCACTGTCAGTTATATCTGATTGCACCGACCAAATGTCCTGAAATTTGGCGGAGGTTTGTAACGACCTGTAAATTTCCGTACATTGGGTCGAGTACCACCTTGACCAGAAATCACGTAGGATTAAATCCTTTAGAAATTTAACAAAGTTAACTAAGTACTAAACTCGGTTAGCCATGAAATCCGTTGGGATCGCTTTAAATACGATCTGCAAGACCCAAAACTTGCATAATCAGTGACTCTAAGTTACCCTAAAGTTTAGAACCAAACTCATTTCCCGTCTGCTCTCGGGAATGAAATGAAACTTCGTATTAGGTCTAGATCGCACATCGGGAGTCCGATTAACACGAAGCTAAGGAACTAGGACCGCCCCACTGGGCTTGACAATCAGCTCCGACCGATGTCCCACGGCCATTTGTTTCGATCCGGAGCGAGGGAGTGTGAAAAACACTATTCCCATCCTAATAAAAATATCAGGAATAGTGATCCGGCATCGTTCGGTTGCACGTCAGTTAAGCAACCTGACCGTCAGAATCAGACCAAATTACACCCTCGGATTAAGAAAAATTTCAGGAATATTTACATGTACTTAGAATTTCTGATCGTGGCCCACTGACCGTTGAACTGAAAGTGGTCCACCACGTGCAATCTGGGAATCCGATCAAGTCGAAAATGTAATCCCACGTAGATCCATAGATGGTGAGCTTAAGTCTGACGTTTGGCTCAAGGAGGGCCACCAGAACCTCCCTTTTGAGCTGGAAAAGTGGCGAAATGCCTATATAAGCAGTCACCCTTGAACCTGAGTCTATTTTGGGAATGTTTTTGGCTATAAAAGGGGCTTAGAACAGCCCCTATCACAGCCATACGAATTTGAGAGAAAAACCCTAGAGAGAGAGAAAAGCTTGAAATTTGTTGCTGATCTTCCTCCTACTGCTTTGGGTTGTCGCACGGCCTACACTGCCCCGTTCTAGGTGTTTTCCCGGCGGTATCCATCCCATTTGAAGGTAAGAAACCCTAACCCTAGGTCTGATTTAAGGTAGGATCATTGTGGGTTATGTAAAGGCTAACCGATTCCGCTCTTTAGGCTAGAAAACTCCCGTATACGGAAGCTCTACTACCCTTGCTGATTCGTTGGAATTCCAAGGGCAAAGGTGAGGACTTTAAGTGTATAAGTTACGTTTTTCAACGCTTTCAATGTCAGATAATGATAGATTCATGATCTGTATGTAAATGCACATGTACAAAGTGCTTTCCGTTTCCTGTTTCGATTAGCGTTGTAGAATATGGAATTTCACATACTCTTGGTATACGTAGAAATACCGTATACATATTTTTTTTTGGGAAAATGTTTGACATGTTTATTTAATGTATGATTATATAATATACGGATAAAATACTAGTTTGGCGAAAGGAATTGCCAAAATACATGTTCCCTTGTAAATGTCAAGTATGTTGAAATTGTGTATTCTAGAAATACCGCATATGTGTAAAATTTGGAAGTGTAATTGTCATGATTCTTTGTTGTATGAATATGGTATACGCGGGTAAAATAACCGCTTGGCGAGAGAATAGCCCTAACACGCGATTTGCTAACATACGTCATGTATGTTGGAATGGCGTACTCTAAGTGTTGTGTAAGTGCTTGTGTGTGTAAAGGCTTGTGGATTAGGGCCTTAGAAAGGTGCTAATATGGAATTCCTGACTCCCTTAGAGACATGTAGGATCTCCTCCATGCGGTGGTTCGCTAGAACCACTCCCTTGTAATGTGTACGTAATTGTATCCCTATGTGGATAGTGCTTTACTACATGCTTCACAACATGCTTTACAACATGCTTTACATCATGTTTTACTTCATGCTTTATAACATGCCTCATACATGCTTGTATTGCTTGTTTATCATGCTTTACTCCACATGCTATTGATGAAAATCTGCTTGAGTTTGGAACCGTGTCTATAGTCCAAACATTCGGTGCAGACTTGCGGTTGTGGTCGAGATTCATATCGCCACAACGGACGTGTCTCGGCGAACCCGAGTCGTACTTCGGTTGGCGATAGTGGTTGGCTACACGGAGTGCTTTTGCGCTCCATATCGCTCAACTTGTGGTGCGCTCGAGCTAGTCAGGCTCGTCAAGCAAACTGAAATGTATTGTGTGTTCACCATGTTTGGTCGCTATTGCTTGAACCTGTGGGTACCAAACATACCGCGGGCGATCCCGCTTAACCATGGTACCTCGATCCGCTAAGTCGCATGAGCCGGGCATGGTGGTATGGGACACCGTGGTCGAGCTATCGGCCTACGCTGGGGCCATGTGCCTCCCCGTAGTGACCATTGCGCAACCAAAACTCGTGAGCCAAATACGGTGGTATGGGACACTGTATTCGAGCTGTCGATACTTACGGCAAGAGCTGAGTACGGTGAGACCTGTGCTCGTGCTGACGGGCGGCGAGTCCTCCGTAGTATCATCGAGTGTACTCCAAGTGTCTGTGATTGGCGACGAGTCTTTCACAGCAACTAAAGTATGAGTTGAGCCGAATACGGTGAGACCTGTACTCGAGCTGACGGCTAGTGATTGAGCCGAGTATGGTGAGACCTGTACTCGAGCTGACGGCCAGCAATTGAGCCGCATACGGTGAGATCTGTATCCGCGCTGACGGGTGACGAGCCCTTTGCGATGCCTTCACTATGTTTCTCAAACCATAATATCGTATGAGATTAACTAGGATTGACGACCCTAGAATGGATCATGTTTGGGAATGATACAAGGGAGGTACCTTAGTTTCCCAATACTGCTGGTTGAAATGGACTAATAAAAACTTGGTAATCATGAGCATCATCGCACCGCATGTGCTTTGTAGATGTGGCACACTGAGGGAGTAAGCATTCGCGAACGTAAGATGATGTCGCTTGAGGGTGGTTTGGCAAGGGCATACAGCATCATGTCATATCTTTTTTGCACTTAACAAGAGTAATTAGAAATGTTTGATTAGTACTGCTTTATCATTATTGCTTGATTGATTTGATAACATGTTAACTTATGCTTTATTGTTCCACTGAGTTAGCTACTCACTCCCATGTTACGGGACAGTGTTTCCAACACCCACCGACTCACACACAGTGTAGATGGCGCCTTGGTTCAGGAGCCGGAGCCCGACTTTGAGAGGATCAGGAGGAGTTCTCCTTTATGCAGTATTCTGACGGCTTTGCTTAGGCCAGCTGCATCACGGGATTTTCAGGGCCTCTCTTGAGGATTGTATTTTGATTTTTGACTTAGAAACAATACATGTATATTGGTACTCAGTTAGTACTCATACTGGAGTTCATAAAATTTTGTTACTTTACATACTTTGAATATAAAATTTCAGATCTTCCGCTTGCCTTTATACAATTGAACTGGAGTATGATTTACTGCTTTTGGTATAATCTCATTCATGTTTATTGCTCTAACTCAGACAACATTTAACCATCATTGTGTATGTTGCATAAGTGATGCGTTGGAACTCGGGAGTTGAGTTCATACTCGACCCCCGAATTTCAGGGTGTTACAAGTTGGTATCAGAGCATGATTTTGATTAAACCGGACCTGAGTTATGTCCCCACTACGTACGCTGACGCATTATACTTAGGAGGGTGCACACAATTATAGAAACAGTCTTAGGGTCTCCCGATTTCGCCGATCGGCGAAATTCATTCAAAAACGGACGCATTGATCGAGTTTGTACTCGATCCGGACCGCACATACGTACTCTAAATCACTCCTAGACCGTCTATTGACGTGTCCAGGTCACTATCCACCTAAAATCAGCTGTTACAAAGAAAAAAAATCAGATTAGTGCAGAAAATTCTCGGGACCAACCGTTTTGGCACTAAACTGAGTCGGGGGCCTCTCCACATTAAGTCACTAACCCCCCAGATCGAACCAGGGTGCATTTGGCACCCTGAGCACGTGCCAAACTGGTCCCCACCACGGCAGCGCGGTTCCGGCCAAGTCCGGCCGCGGCGGCGCCGCGGCTCGGGCGACGGACCGCGGTCTGGCCGGTTTTCCGGCGAGGTTTCAAACGTGGGATCGGTCGGCCTGACCCCATCTACCCCCTGGCACGTGCCAAATTGCAAGTTGGTTAGGTTTTAAGGGGCTGGAGCACCCCTCTTCCTCATTTCACCCATTTTCCAACACCTCCACACCCATTTTCGATTTTTCTCAAAAACCCATCCTCCAAACCTTCAAATCTTCCATTTTCTTCCATAACTCACACACCCCAACCTTCCACAACAGCCCTAGCTTCCTCCTTTCCCCATTTTCTCAAGTTGGAGCTCTCATACCCCTCCTTGGAGCTCAAAAAATCGGGTAATCTACTAACCCATTCCATTCTCTTCTTGTTTCTCCTTCATTTCCTACCTCTAGTGCTCCTTCCACACCCATTGGATTGTTGTTTGTGGAGGATCAAAGAGATCAGTCCCTTGTTCCCCCATTTTGGCAATTTTCCATGGCCCTCCTTGGTGTGGTGGCTACCATTTTTTCCATTTCCTCCATCCTATCTCTCATGGGAAAGAGGAAAACCGCGGCTGATGACACCGGCCCAAGTAGGCCAGCCCATTCCCGAAGAAGATCCGATGTTGGGGCCGGCACAAGCACCGTGTGGGAGTTTAGGTCGAAGCGAGACCTGGATCCTGACCATCCCGTCGGAAATGCTTATCCGATAGGCATTGAATATGGGCGCTTCGCGGGCCGCAAGGTTGTGTTTGAAGCTCATGTGGATGAAAGGATGTTCGGGCTACACCCGATGATAGACCACTTGGTGGATATCGGATGGAATTCTATATTTGAAGGCGAGTCTCCTGCATGTGAGAACACGGTTCGCGCCTTCTACGCTCATATCATAGATTCATCATTGGAGCCTCTTCAGTTCACTGTCTCTGTGAGGGGCATAAGACGCACAATCACTGTGGATGAGGTAGTTCGAATCACGAAGATTCCCCGTGGTCAGGTGCTTCCTAGCGATGACCTCTCCAGGAGTGCGCGAGAAAGGGATCGCCACATGCGATACCTTTGTGGTCGCCGGGTTACTTGGAAGCGAGGAAATTGTATTGCGGCAACAAAGATGACCGAAGACTTCCGTTTACTCCATCACATTTTCACATACAATGTATACCCACGGTGGGGTAACCGCACGGAGTGTACTCGGTTGATGGTGGACTTTCTGTATAAGATGGGACGCGGGGACAACATATGCCTGCCCACATTCATCCTATCCCAGATAGTTCATGTTGTTCGTTCTGCCAGGAACGATCTTTCGCTCCCATTTGGCCGTCTGATCTGCAGGATGGCTCGTGATGTAGGCTACAGATTGAATATGGAGGATCTTGCACCAGTCCAAGTCATAAGTGAAGCGACACTCAAGAATATGAAGATCGGCCCTCAACAGCGACAAGCCCGACTCAACGAGTCTGGAGATGAGTCGGATAGCGCCGGCGAGGAGAGTGTTGACCTCCAGGCAGAGAGTGATGAGGAGCGTGGTGATGACATACAGGAAGAAGAATCTGAGGCTCAAGACACCGAGGAGAGTTCACCCCCTGCGGCTCAAGAGCAGGGTGTGGATCGAGATGCTTTTGATGTGCGATTGGCCCGTCTTGAGGAGGGGCAAATCACCCTGCAGCAAGAGATTGGTCAAGTTCGAGCCAAGCTTGAAGAGAATGAAGCCTACATAAAGAAGAGTTTCAAGAAGATGTCCCGTACGTTGAAGGCCATCCTGTGCTGTGCGCAGGACAAGAACGCTCCTCCTCCACTGCCTACTTCGGATGCTTAGTCATCCATGTTGTTGTATGTTGTGTTTGCTTTGGTTACCGCGATAGGCGGTTTATGTTTTCATGTAGATGAAGTAGTAGATAGTAACATGTTTTAGGTGTTTGATGTAGTGGATGTATTGGCTATAATGTGAATTCTGTCGTGATTCATGTAACTCTGTATTCAATGTATTATGACAATTTTGGGTAAATGAAAAGCATATAGCCTCTTTTGTTTTGATGATGTGTGGAATGCTTAAGTGCTTTATGGAGTGTATTGTGCCTTATCTCACAAATGATTCTACCCTATGTTGTATAGGGCATGCCGCGACAGTATACGCGGAGCACGGCACATCTTCTTCTGACCGGCTCTATGGACCAGACTCCTTCTGGTAGTAGCGGTCCTACGGACCGAGGGTTGGGATCTCGATCAGCCTCCCGGTGCTATGTGCTATCGGTGGACAGCCACCTTATACGCCCCCGGTCCGTGAGCAGTATCGGCCGTCTTCTTCTGCGCAGCATGACTCTCAGGCTGCTCCGTCGACTGATAGGTTTGAGCAGCTGATGATGATGATGCATCAGCAGCAGATGCAGCAGCAGATACAGCAGCAGCAGCACCAGCAGCTTATGGCCACTATCGCTGAGGCCTTGTCCGTAGTGGTAGTGCGACTCCACCTACGACATCTGCACATCCTGATGAGCATTTTGAGCCTCCTGTTCAGGTTGAGGATGTGCCTCTATCCCCATCCGTCGCACCTCCTACTGGAGAGGTCAGTACTCGTGGTTTACTCGAGCGATTTTAGTGCTTGAGGCCTCCCTCATTTATGGGTTCTCACAGACCCGAGGAGGCAGAATTCTGGCTTGACCGCATCTCTAAGATGCTTCGGATGCTACATTGCTCGAGGCGAGCGAGTGTGGGAGCCGGCCACTTTCATGTTTGAGAGGGAGGCCGCTTTATGGTGGGACAAAGGCCGCGCACGGCCGCAGAGATTTCGTGTGGACCGGGAGGCTTTCGAGTCTCGGCCCATGAGAAGTACTACCCGCAGACGTATCGGCATGAGCGGGAGGATGAGTTTCGCGCCTCGGCAGGGGAGGCATGACGATCAAGGAGTACGAGCACCGCTCACGGAGTTGGGCCACTTTGTCCCAACTATACTGGTGGATGAGCAGATGCGGATGCGTCGTTTTTCCTTGGGTTTGCGACCGGAGATACGGTCGAGGATTTGCTGCCTCAGTATCCCCACCTACACGGCATTGGTCCACATGTCTATGACGGCCGAGCAGGATGTGGACTGATTGGCCAGATCGCGTGGTGCTATGGTTGCGGGGCCACGCCAGGATTTGCAGAGCAGGCCTATCTTAGGCAAGAGGCCACGTGCTGATTCGCCCCCCAGGGCCGCAGCACCTGTTGTTCCTGTGAGACGCCCGTTGGTGACCTGCACGTATTACGGGAAACCAGGACACTCTGCTGAGAGCTGTTTCTCACGCATGAGGACTAGCGGATTTGCGCCACCGCAGAGATTGGATCGCCCTTATCCACAGGCCATATCAGCTCCACCGCTACAGACTGCTCCTGCACATCCTTCCTTCCGACCTCCTGTGTCGCGCTTCAGGCCGCCATAGCGACCCTTGGCTCCTCAGCCGAACCGCCAGCAGCAGGCTCGCGTGCACACGCTTGTTGCTGAGGCACCAGAGACGTCAATTTCGGCACCGACGGCTTTTGAGGGTACGACTCATGTTTATGGTACTCCCGTTTCTTTATTGGTGGACACTGGGTCCACTACTTCTATTATTTCTTGTGGGGCGGTGAAACGTCTATCTTTGCATACGATTCCCACTAAGGGAATGAGACTCACTACGGCTACTGGGACCATTCGGATGTCACACGGTTCTACGAGGGTTGCTCGATAGTTTTGGGTAGCAGCACAGTGCTCGTCGACCTTATTGTTGCTCCGCTATGGCACTACGACGTTATACTTGGCATGGATTGGCTCACCAAGATGAGGGCGGAGATAGATTACGATGCTCAGATCGTGACTGCCTATGGACCTGACGGCACAGCTTTCACGTTCCCAGTGCGGGTCGGTTGGCCCTGTCGAGTTGATTGTTATGCTGCTTTACTTGTGCCGATTGATGGTCCGACACTGGAGGGTACACCAGTGGTTCGGGAGTTTGTTGGAGTCTTTAAGACTATCCCTGGTTTACCTCCTCGGCGTGAGATTGATTTTACGATTGACCTTACGCCTGGTGCGACGCCCATCTCGTTGCCAACTTATCGTATGCCTCCATGTGAGATGGAGGAGCTGCGGAAACAGATTGACGAACTTGTAGAGAAAGGTTTTATTCGACCTAGTGTGTCTCCTTGGGGAGCACTTGTGTTGTTCGTGAAGAAGAAGGACGGGTCGCTATGGTTGTGTATTGATTACCGTAGGTTGAACCAGGTCACGGTGAAGAACAAGTATCCTTTGCCCAGGATTGATGATCTGTTCGATCAGTTGAGGGGGGCGAAGTATTTCTCGAAGATTGACTGTCAGTCAGGGTACCACCAGTTGCGCGTGAGAGAGGAGGACGTGCAGAAGACAGCCTTCAGGACGTGCTTCGGGCACTATGAGTTTTTGGTGATGTCGTTCGGTCTGACGAACGCACCGGCCCGTGTTCATGGATCTGATAAACCGGGTATTTCGGCCCTTCCTTTACCGATTCGTCATCGTCTTTATCGATGACATCTTGATATACTCCACGAGTCGGGAGGAGCACGAGGAGCACCTGCGAGCAGTATTGGGTACGTTGGAGAAGAACCAGTTGTTTGCGCAATACAAGAAGTGCGACTTCTGGCAGGAGGAAGTCAAGTTCCTGGGACATGTAGTGTCCAAGGATGGGATAACAGTGGACCTTGTTAAGGTAGCCGCGGTTCAGGATTGGCAGCAGCCTGAGTCGGTTACTGAGGTGAGGAGTTTCCTTGGTCTGGCTGGGTATTACAGACGTTTCATTCGAGATTTCTCGAAGATCGCCAGGCCATTATCTCAGTTGACTCGGAAGGACCTGAAGTTCGACTGGAATGAGAAGGCGGATGCAGCTTTTAAGGAGCTGAAGGACAAGTTGACGTCCACCCCTGTGCTAGTATTGCTAGAGCAAGGGGTGAAATATACGGTGTATACTGACGCGTCTCGCGTTAGTTTGGGTTGTGTGCTGATGCAGAAGGATAGAGTGATTTCGTATGCCTCGAGACAATTAAGGAAGCACGAGGAGAATTACCCTACACATGACCTGGAGTTGGCAGCTGTCATCTTCACATTGAAGCTCTGGAGACATTACCTCTACGGTGAGGAGTTCGAGCTTTTCTGCGACCACAAGAGCCTTAAATACATATTCACACAGCGGGATTTGAATATGAGACAGCGCCGATGGATGGAGACCTTGAAGGACTTCAAGTTTGAGGTTTCCTACCATCCTGGCAAGGCGAACCTTGTGGCAGACGCGTTGAGCCGCAAGAAGGCGATTGCATTTGTGACACCGCTGATGATAGCCAAGTGGGACATGATGGAGTTTGTGCGGGACTTCGAACAGAGACTCACTGTCGAGGAGCCTTTTGAATGTGTTACGCACGTTCGGGTGCGGCCACTTATTGACGACAGGATTGTTGAGGCCCAAGAAGGCGATATACGGCTGTCTGAGCTTCGAGAGCAGGCTAGCGACGCCGTGAACTCCGAGTGGAGAGTTAGTTCTGATGGGAGTTTACGATTCCGTGGCCGCCTATGTGTTCCTGATGAGGCTGACTTGAGACGCGAGCTTCTCGAGTCCGCCCATAACTCGAAGTTTGCGATGCATCCTGGTAGCACGAAGATGTACCAGGATATGAGACGGACGTATTGGTGGGATAACATGAAGGCCCACATTGCTGAGTATGTGTCTCGATATCTGACGTGCCAGCAGGTCAAGGCAGAACATCGCCGACCTCCTGGACTACTTCAGCCCATGCCTATAGCAAAGTGGAAGTGGGACTTCATCTCCATGGACTTCATATCAGGGTTACCGAAGACGAGGAAGGGGCACGATTCCATTTGGGTGATTGTGGACCGGTTGACCAAATCGGCCTATTTCCTCCCTATCAGAGTTACGAACTCTGCAGACGAGCTGGCTAGATTGTACATCAGGGAGATCGTCCGTCTGCACGGGGTTCCTTTGGAGATCATGTCGGACAGAGACATGCGGTTCACATATATCTTCTGGACTCGTATCCAGGAGGCGATGGGTGTGAAGTTGAAGTTCAGTACAGCGTTTCATCCTCAGACTGATGGGCAGATAGAGCGGGTGAATCAGATTTTGGAGGATATGTTACGAGCATGTGCGTTGGACTTCAAGGACAGCTGGGATGACTGTCTTCCGTACGCAGAGTTCGCCTACAACAACAACTTCCAGGCGACTATTGGCATGGCCCCATATGAGGCTCTATATGGTTGACCTTGTAGGGCACCGCACTGTTGGGCAGAGGTTGGCGAGCATAGTCTGATTGGCCCAGAGTTGGTACAGGCGACTACAGAGAAGGTAGACATTATCAGGCGTCGATTACTCACAGCGAAGAGCATGCGAGAAGAGTTACGCCGATACGAGGCGGCGACCACTGGAGTTCGAGGTCGGGGATCATGTGTTCCTTCGGGTTTCCCCTATGAAGGGAGTCCTTCGGTTCAGGAAGAAGGGGAAGCTCACAACGAGGTTTATCGGTCCATTTCAGATACTGGATCGAGTGGGTGATGTGGCGTATCGTCTCGCTTTGCCCACACCACTTGCGTCTGTACACAACGTATTTCATGTATCTATGCTGAAGAAATACGTTCCTGATCCTTCGCATATCATCAGATGGGAGCAGTACACACGTTGAGCGAGGATGCTACATATGAGTTGCGCCCGACGCGCATCCTTGACAGGAAGGAGCAGGTACTGCGTAGCAAGGTCATCCCACTTGTGAAGGTACTTTGGACACATCATTCCAAGGAGGAAGCTACCTGGGAGACTCAGGCCGAGGTCAGGAAGAACTACCCTCAGATTCTCGAGGACTACGAAAAGGTATAAATTTCGAGGACGAAATTTTTTTGTTTAAGGGGGGTAGATTGTAACGACTTGTAAATTTCCGTACATTGGGTCGAGTACCACCTCGACCAGAAATCACGTAGGATTAAATCCTTTAGAAATTTAAGAAAGTTAACTAAGTACTAAACTCGGTTAGCCATGAAATCCGTTGGGATCGCTTTAAATACGAGCTGCAAGACCCAAAACTTGCATAATCAGTGACTCTAAGTTACCCTAAAGTTTAGAACCAAACTCATTTCCCGTCTGCTCTCGGGAATGAAACGAAACTTCATATTAGGTCTAGATCGCACATCGGGAGTCCGATTAACACGAAGCTAAGGAACTAGGACCGCCCCACTGGGCTTGACAATCATCTCAAAAATTAGCTCCGACCGATGTCCCACGACCATTTGTTTCGATCCGGAGCGAGGGAGTGTGAAAAGCACTATTCCCATCCTAATAAAAATATCAGGAATAGTGATCTGGCATCGTTCGGTTGCACGTCAGTATTAAGCAACCTAACCGTCAGAATCAGACAAAATTACACCCTCGGATTAAGAAAAATTTCAGGAACATTTACATGTACTTAGAATTTCTGATCGTGGCCCACTGACCGTTGAACTGAAAGTGGTCCGCCACGTGCGATCTGGGAATCCGATCAAGTCGAAAACGTAATCCCAGGTAGATCCATAGATGGTGAGCTTAAGTCTGACGTTTGGCTCAAGGAGGGCCACCAGAACCTCCCTTTTGAGCTGGAAAAGTGGCGAAATGCCTATATAAGCAGTCACCCTTGAACCTGAGTCTATTTTGGGAATGTTTTTGGCTATAAAAGGGGCTTAGAACAGCCCCTCTCACAGCCATACGAATTTGGGAGAAAAACCCTAGAGAGAGAAAGAAAAGAGAGAGAAAAGCTTGGAATTTGTTGTTGATCTGACTCCTACTGTTTTGGGTTGTCGCACGGCCTACACCGCCCCGTTCTAGGTGTTTTCCCGGCGGTATCCATCCCATTTGAAGGTAAGAAACCCTAACCCAAGGTCTGATTTAAGGTAGGATCGTTGTGGGTTATGTAAAGGCTAACCGATTCCGCTCTTTAGGCTAGAAAACTCCCGTATACGGAAGCTCTACTACCCTTGCTGATTCGTTGGAATTCCAAGGGCAAAGGTGAGGACTTTAAGTGTATAAGTTACGTTTTTCAACGCTTTCAATGTCAGATAATGATAGATTCATGATCTGTATGTAAATGCACATGTACAAAGTGCTTTCCGTTTCCTGTTTCGATTAGCGTTGTAGAATATGGAATTTCACATACTCTTGGTATACGTAGAAATACCGTATACGTATTTTTTTTTGGGAAAATGTTTGACATGTTTATTTAATGTATGATTATATAATATACGGATAAAATACTAGTTTGGCGAAAGGAATCGCCAAAATACATGTTCCCTTGTAAATGTCAAGTATGTTGAAATTGTGTATTCTAGAAATACCGCATATGTGTAAAATTTGGAAGTGTAATTGTCATGATTCTTTGTTGTATGAATATGGTATATGCGGGTAAAATAACCGTTGGCGAGAGAATAGCCCTAACATGCGATTTGCTAACATACGTCATGTATGTTGGAATGGCGTACTCTAAGTGTTGTGTAAGTGCTTGTGTGTGTAAAGGCTTGTGTATTAGTGCCTTAGAAAGGTGCTAATATGGAATTCCTGACTCCCTTAGAGACATGTAGGATCTCCTCCATGCGGTGGTTCGCTAGAACTACTCCCTTGTAATGTGTACGTAATTGTATCCCTATGTGGATAGTGCTTTACTACATGCTTCACAACATGCTTTACAACATGCTTTACATCATGTTTTACTTCATGCTTTATAACATGCCTGCTAACATGCTTGTATTGCTTGTTTATCATGCTTTACTCCACATGCTATTGATGAAAACTGTTTGAGTTTGGGACTGTGTCTATAGTCCAAACATTCGGTACTAGACTTGCGGTTGTGGCTGAGATTCATATCGCCACAATGGACGTGTTTGGCGAACCTGAGTCGTACTTCGGTTGGCGATAGTGGTTGGCCACACGGAGTACTTTTGCGCTCCATATCGCTCAACTTGTGGTGCGCTCGAGCTAGTCAGGCTCGTCAAGTAAACTGAAATGTATTGTGTGTTCACCATGTTTGGTCGCTACTGCTTGAACCTAGGGTACCAAACTTACAAGTGGCGATCCCGTTTAACCATGGTACCTCGATTCGCTAAGTCGCATGAGCCGAGCATGGTGGTATGGGACACCGTGGTCGAGCTGTCGGCCTACGCTGGGGCCATGTGCCTCCCCGTAGTGACCATTGTGCAACAAAAACTCGTGAGCCGAATACGGTGGTATGGGACACTGTATTCGAGCTGTCGATACTTACGGCAAGAGCCGAGTAAGGTGAGACCTGTGCTCGTGCTGACGGGCGACGAGTCCTCCGTAGTATCATCGAGTGTACTCCAAGTGTCTGTGATTGGCGACGAGTCTTTCACAGCAACTAGAGTATGAGTTGAGCCGAGTACGGTGAGACCTGTACTCGAGCTGACGGCTAGTGATTGAGCCGAGTACGGTGAGACCTGTACTCGAGCTGACGGCCAGCAATTGAGCCGCATACGGTGAGATCTGTATCCGCGCTGACGGGTGACGAGCCCTTTGCGATGCCTTCACTATGTTTCTCAAACCATAATATCGTATGAGATTAACTAGGATTGACGACCCTAGAATGGATCATGTTTGGGAATGATACAAGGGAGGTACCTTAGTTTCCCAATACTGCTGGTTGAAATGGACTAATAAAAACTTGGTAATCATGAGCATCATCGCACCGCATGTGCTTTGTAGATGTGGCGCACTGAGGGAGTAAGCATTCGCGAACGTAAGATGATGTCGCTTGAGGGTGGTTTGGCAAGGGCATACAGCATCATGTCATATCATTTTTGCACTTAACAAGAGTAATTAGAAAATGTTTGATTTGTACTGCTTTATTATTACTGCTTGATTGATTTAATAACATGTTAACCTATGCTTTATTGTTCCACTGAGTTAGCTACTCACTCCCACGTTACGGGACGGTGTTTGCAACACCCACCAGACTCTGTCACAGGTGTAGATGGCACCTTAGTTCAGGAGCCGGAGCCCGACTTTGATGAGGATCAGGAGGAGTTCTCCTTTATGCAGTATTCTGACGGCTTTGCTTAGGCCGGCTGCATCACGGGATTTTCAGGGCCTCTCTTGAGGATTGTATTTTGATTTTTGACTTAGAAACAATACATGTATATTGGTACTCAGTTAGTACTCATACTCTGGAGTTCATAAAATTTTGTTACTTTACATACTTTGAATATAAAATTTCAGTCTTCCGCTTGCCTCTATACAATTGAACTGGAGTATGATTTACTGTTTTGGTATAATCTCATTCATGTTTATTGCTCTAACTCAGACAACATTTAACCATCATTGTGTATGTTGCATAAGTGATGCGTTGGAACTCGGGAGTTGAGTTCATACTCGACCCCCGAATTTCAGGGTGTTACAAGGTTCCTCATTTTTTGTTCTCTTTCTATCGGTCAAGTTTGGGCCCCGATCTCCCGAAGATGTCCAAGATACTCTTTTAAATGGCCAACCCACTCTGTGTTTCAGAATGTCAATTGTACACATCTAGTTGAACTATTACCTGGTAGTTTGGTCATATACTTTAGGATCTTCAAATTGACTGATTCATCTTAATATTTGGATGGCCCACTTGATGGATCCAAACCTGATGGGTGGTCAGATGACTTGTTAAAAATATGAAAACTTGATGGAATGCACCCCGGCCATGTATGTGGGTCGATGTACGGTTAGTTTATGATAATTAGGCCTGGTATAAAATTTCACATGAAACGGATCATGAGGACCGTGTGAATTAGAATTCAAGGGCCTAGGTCAATGGCTTTTTTGTAATTATTGCTGATGTGTGAGTTTTGGAAAATCCAATGGCTCTACATGGTTATAGGTACGTTTCTAAGAAGTTCTTAAAAAAGAGTATATATCTAAATCATTAGGATAGGGAGCTCTTCATCGTGTTCTGCGTGGGAAGGAACTTACGTCAAATCATGTGATGGGTGGCTTGTCTTGAAATTCAACGGTTAAGTTAGAGGCAGGGAAAGGATGTAAGGCTAGAATAGTTAGATTGGTATCGTACACATGTATATGTCACGTTAAATCTTATGGTAACGCTCGAGGACTTTCGATGCCCGAGCATCGAAAAGTTCGGGGCGTTACAAAGAACCTCATCATCTTCTGAACTTGAGATAGGTGTATTTAAATGATCATCAATGACTACATTAATAGATTCTTATATTACATCGGTCCTCTTATAAAGGGGGGTGAGTAGGGTTTTATAGTAGGACAACCCGATTCCTATAAGTGGGGGGGGGGGGGGGGGGGGAGGGTGAGTAGGGTTTTATAGTAGGACAACCTGATTCCTATAAGTGGGGGGGGGGGGTGTGTGAATAGGACTATGCCATTTTTTTTTTAAATGCAGAATTAAACAAATATAAATAAAGATAGCATTAAACAATCCCACAAAGCATAAATGAATAACAACCTCAAATGTAAAAGTATTGAAAGGTCGATACAGATGTTGTTCTAAGGACAACCCTACGCCAAAAACTAATGGTTTATGGTAGGACAACCTGATTCCTAGAAAGGTCTGTGTATCAAAATCTCAAACTTATATAGAGGAATAAAGAATAAAAATAACAAATAATATAAACTAAGCTATTACATCATTCTTACACTTGCATAAAAGAGATTAAAACATTCTTCACAAATACTAAGCTATTACAACATTTACACAATGCCACAATCAATCATCTACCACAAGATCGGAAATTATAGTGGCTCACTTATGTGTACACCAACTGTTTAGAAAAACAGCCACATAACTCTCCACTCCCAATATCCTCACACAGTGGATATTGGCATTCATTATGCAATAGGTTTTTCAAGGTTCACCAAAAACCTTCACAATTGTGTCTTTCAAGTGGGCTTACACAATTCAAAAACCCCACACTCTGAGTTTTCTGGATCACCTCAGACAAACCAAAAAGAAAGAGATTTTTCCTGGCACAATCTCAAAAAAAAAAACCAAAAATAGATTTACAGAAATGTAAAATATTTATCTGGATATTCTCCTTTGATGAAGCTCGATAGAACCAATTCGGAGTAGACGTTCAACGTAGATGTTCAATGTCCACACTCACTTATGAAAAGGTTCTAAGTTCTAATTGAATTATAGATTAAATCACCTTGAGCTTGCTTGATTTGATTTTAATTCCAAGAAAGGGGAAAACTAAAATCCCTTCTTCAAATAAGATTGGAATATATAATGTCAAAATCAAATATAAAAAGCTAACTTAATGAGAATATTAAATGAGCACTAAATAACTTAAGAATATCACAAACTTATCTCTCAGAATGGTGTCTTGACTTAAAATCATGCTCTATTTATAAGTGCAGAAACTGTTCACTCGACTGGCCCAGAGGACAACTCGACTGGTCGAAAGACCAATAAATTTTTGAAATTTCGGGCACGATAAGATAAGACCGTTCCACGACTGGTCGAGTGGCTTGCTTGACTGGTCGAGTGGCTTGCTTGACTGGTCGAGTAGCTTGCACGACTGGTCGAGCCTTACTCTCGACTGGTCGTGTGGGACCCAATTTGATTACTGGACTTTGAGTCGAGCCTGCTCGACTGGTCAAGCACTGTTCACTCGACTAGTCGAGGAGTCTCTAGGACTGATCGAGGGTCCAACAAAAAATCCTGAAAATTAGTAACAAACCTTGGATTGGTCGAGCCAGTACTAGGACTAGTCGAACATAGGCTAAGACTAGTCGAGAAAAATCCTATGGAAGTATATAGTGACCCAACTTAAGTATGCAATCAATATGACCTAACTCATGGTTAATCAAGGGTCTTACATACCGTATAAGTGAAATTTGATCATTGAATCATCATTTTCTTTAGTTGATAGTTGATCTTGAAGTATACGAAGCTTGATATCTTGATTTATTTTGAATCTTGTATATCACCTTCAGCTTTGAGTTCCAAAGCAAAGCACTTTGTCTTGACATAGTTGAAGCTTTGAAACCTTGAACTATAACTTAATGTTGTACTTGAACTTGTATATCTCTTATACTTATGATGCTTGAATCTTGAATTGGAACATCTTGAACTTATACTTGAATTGCATGATCTTGAATAAGAAGATGAACTAAACAAGATACAGATTCCAAGAGGTTTAGCGCTACAAAATTTGATAATCATAGGAACTAGATAGAATAACATTTACAATACGCTCAACTATTCAGAGCATACCCTAAAAATATCCCTTCATAACTTTTGGTGTCAAATTTACCCAGATGTTCTCGGTCATGCAAGATATAGCATTTACTGATGAAAACTCGAAAGTATTTGACAGAAGGCTTCTTATTAAATCACATCTCATAAGCCGTTTTATTATTTGATTTTTTAATATAAACACAGTTAATTATATAACAAGCAGTATTTACGGCTTCAGCCTAGAGATTTTTAGGAAGCTTCATACTATTTAACATTACATTTTCTATTTCTCGAAGTACCATATTTCTCCTTTCCACTACCCGATTTTGTTATGGTGTTCTGAGAGCAGAATATTCATGTGATATTCCTTAGTTACTACAAAATTTCTCAAAACTATTATTTTCAAACTCAGAACCATGATCACTACGGATCTTAATGACTTGTAATTCGTTTTCATTATGGATATGTTAAGTACCCTTTTTTACTTCGTCGAGAGTTTCAGATTTCTCTCTTAAGAAGACTACCCAAGTATACCTGGTAAAGTTATCTACAATGACCAGAATATACTTCTTGCCACCTCGACTCTCTGTTCTAGTTGGTCCAATGAAATCCATGTGGAGAAGTTTGAGTGGTTTAGATATGGCATTAGAGTTTATCTTTTGTGAACACTCCTGATTTATTTACCAATCTGGACTCGCCACATATCTTATCCACTTTCTTTATTTTGGGTAGACCTCTTACCAAATCACTTTTTCTCAATTTATACAAGTTGTGATAGTCTACATGTCTTAGGTGCTTATGCCATAGTTCAGTCTCATCGGTATGGACCATGTAACACGATAGCTTAGATGAGCTTGAGTCACTAACTATATAGCAGTTCTCAGAAGTTCTGTGACCAGTTAATATTATAGAAACATTCTTATTTAAGATTTCACACTTTTGGTTTGAAAATTTTACACTGTGATTATTATCGCAAATTTGAGAAATGCTTAATAAATTATGTCTTAAATCTTCTACATATAAAACATTCTCAAATAGAGGGAGGTTAGGGAGTTAAATCATACCTTGGCCAACAATTTTGCATTGCTACCATCACCGAATGTGACTGAACCATCAGTCATGTCTTTAAGATTAGTGAACAGATTTTTATCACCTGTCATATGTCTGGAGCAACCACTATCTAGGTAACACTTTGAATGGCTTGTGCCTTTGAATGCTGTGTGGGCAACCAAACAAGCAAACTTAGGGACCCATTTCATTACAGTTTTAGATTTAAGAGCATAGTTATTCTTCTTCTGATTATAATTGTTATACGTCCTACCTAGTGAGTTAGATTTTAAAAGCTCCTTAAGCAAGTCTACAATTTTCTTAGCTAAAGATTTACGGTTCTAATTTTTATAGTTGATATGGTTCTTTTTGGATTTAAAGACTGAAAAGTTTTAGTCGTTTTAGAAATATTTTGATTCAAACTTTTCCCTTTCGAGTTAGAAGACTCTCCTTTAACAAATTTAGGTGGAGTATTCTTATATTTGGGAGGAATATTTTTATTGTATCCCAATCTAGATCGATCACCACATTTTTTGGATCTAGATAAAAGTTTTTATAATTTAGGATCTCCTTGGGCATACCTATATGTGTCCTTCAAACCCAAAAGTGAAGAGACTTCTAGTTTTAGGTTTTCATTTTCAGATTTGAAGTTTTCAACTTGAGACGTTTTGAAATCTATGTTTTCAATATTATTTTAAGTTTTTTCAAAGCAATCTGAAAGGTGTTTTTTTCCAAAACTAGATTATCAAAATTCTCTTTCAATTTTAAAAACTTTTCTTTCTGTAGTTTTAATTTAACAGCTATTTTACAACTTTCCTTGTATAGGGCATCATAAGCATCCTGAAGATCTTCTTCATTCTCATGATCACTTCCCAGATTTTCTTCACTAGTTGTATTATTATCTGAGAAAGTGAACTTGGCTAGAGCTATTAGAGCTTTAACATCATTACCCGACTCGGTTTCAGAATCTTCTGACTCAAAAAAGGCTTTAGAGCAGGAAGATTCATCCCATGTAGCCAACATACCTTTCTTTTTAGGTTTGTCCTTTTCAGGACATTTGTTTGATAGATGCCCATATTCATGGTAGTTGTGGCATTAGCTATTTTTTAAAAATTTTCAATTTTTTTATCTTGATCTTTTCTTTTCAGTAGGTTTTTGAACATCAACCCTCTTTTACTTTTGAAAATCTTGTAAAACTTTTTAGCTATAAGGGCCACATCTCTTCAGAATTTTCTAAATCAGAATTGTTATTTTCATGAGACATGCTTTTAGAAGACTTAAGGGCGATAGATTTACCTTTCGGAGCTTTAAAGTTTAACTCGTAGGTTTATAAAGAACTAACCAGTTCTTCAACCTGCATATGGTCTGTATTACGAAGTTCCTAAATGGCCATGACTTTTGAATTGAACCTTTGAGGTAGTGAGAGTAATATCTTTGCACGGACTTTTCTTTCTGGGATGTTATCTCCAAGACCTCACATAGAGTTGATTATGTCATTCAACTTAGTATAGAAGTCCATGAATGTTTCACTTTCTTCCATACGTATTTTCTCAAACTTAGTGGTGAGGATTTGTAGTTTAGATTTCTTAATAGTAGTCGTACCCTCGTGTGTCATTTCTAAGATATCACAGGCTTGTTTTGCAGTATCACAAGATATAATTTTTTTGAATTCATCTGGTGATAGTGCGCAAGTAATTGCATTTAAAGCCTTGGTATTGGCACTACTCTTAGTTCTATGAAGGGTGGTCCAAGTGTTATAAGGAGCAACCCTTGGAGATTTAGTTCCATCAAGGCCTAGAATTTCAATAGTAGGTGGAGTCCATTTAGTTACTGTGGCTTACAACACATTCTCATCAAGAAACCTCAAGAATATTCTCATTCTGGCTTTCCAATAAGCATAATCAGAGCCATCAAAAGGTGGAGGCTTAGCTATAGAAAGGCTATCAAAATTTGACATCTTAAAAGCTCGGATCCGTTAGCTCAGGAAATAAATCCAAATAAACAAACTATTAGGCTCTGATACCACTTAAAAAGGCCGAGTTATATGTCCTAGAGGGGGGGGGGGGGGGGGGAATATGACTATGCCAAATAAAATTTAATAATTGAAATAAAGACAACAGATAACCAAAAAGAATACAAACAACAAAAGGAAATAACAACCTCAAAAATCAAGTATTGAGAGGTTGATACAAACTTGGTTCTACGGACAACTAAAAACCAAAAACCAATGGTTTATAGCACTATTTAAGTCTAGATGATTTTTCACCTTTTCTATTCAAAATAGCTTAAGAATGATAAGAATTGAATATAAAACTTTGAAATTTGAGCACTATTTATAGGTGAAAAATCGGTTCACACGACTGGTTTTTGGTTAGCTACGATTGGTCTTATCCAAACAGAATTTTAAAAATTCTGGCGCGATAAGATTTTTCAGTTGCACGACTGCCCTTGTAGGTCCCACGACTGGTCGAGTGGCCTGCTTGACTAGTTGTGGACACAACACGACTGGTCATGTGAGTCCAAATTACTCACTAGAAAATGAATCGAGCACTGCATGACTGGTTGAGCACTATTCACATGACTAGTCGAGCAGTCTCTAGGACTGGTCATAGACCAATAGAAAAATTCTGAAAATTCATAACAAATCCTGGATTGGTCGAGCCAGTGCTAGGGTTAGTCGAAAGAACAAAATTTACACTTATAAAATGACCAAAATGACTGACCGAAAGTATGAAATGATCTAATCATGATCTAAGGTCAATCTAGATCAATCATACCTTACTTCTGAGATAGAGCATATGAACACTTAATCTATCGATCACTTCAGTAGCTTTAATTCTTGCGATCTTCAAAGCTTGAACTCGGCATACCAAACATAATATTCAACTAGGTCTTGAGTTCTTTGACTTTTCTAGTTCCAGATCTTGAACCGCAATGTTCTTGAAAACTCTGTCTTCACTTAATATATGAAACTCTTCACTTTCTTCCAGTTTGAAGATCTCGGTAAGTTCGTTGTAGATATCGGCAAGATAGATTCAGCATGAACAGAACGAATGTCGAAGATTCAATGTGAACAGATGCACAAGATTGATACAAATCAAGATACAAACTTGAATTGGTTTGTCAAACCAAAATTTGACAATAGTTAGGGTTTATCAACATAGCACTTTCAATATTCCTTTTAAGGAATTAGTTTAGTGCTTAGAACCTTCATTGTTAGGTAGAGAGTACATCTTCTTATTCACCTCATTGGCACCCTTATTCATCTTCATGGCTCACTCTCATACGCATCATATGCATGCTTGGTTGATGTATAATTGACCATGATTGTGCCATTGTGCAGGACATGTTGGTATCTCCCCAAGGGATGGAGTTTACCCTCTTGAGCACGATGGATGCTAGAGATTGATGCATGGTTGATTGTGTGACACTGAAAATGTTACTTGAGCACATAGGATATCCCTGAGTGAAAGCCCTTAAACTTCCGTGGTACCGAAGGAATGCCTCAATGCCCAGACCGAGTGGAAAACATAAGCGCCGGAGTGCCTTATACCGTTAGGTGTGACTCCCATTATTTCGAGGTCGGTTAAGATGGGGTTTGGCCTTACCCGCTGAGTGAGGGGGCATAGCTAGGCTGATTTTGACTAGCTTGTGGATTGGGTCTGCTACCATCGAGCCTTGCTGGTGATTGGCTATCCATTTGCAGGTAGTGAGGTCTCCTACGCTCGTTTAACTGTACGGATCTTGCAGAGTGGCAGTCATCCAGTAGTGTACTTGACCCTGATGGATTCCTTATGATGGAATTATGCTTAATATGTGGATTGGATATGACGACTAACATTACTTCTCATTGCATTTGCATCGGTTGTATAAGCATTATATTGCATTGCCTTGGTAGGGTGCCTAGTACTCATGTATTGCTTTACATAGCCTTGGTACAGCTTATTGCATTCATAGCTTAGCCCCAGTACGGCTAGTGGCATTGGTTTCATTCATGGTTCCTTCTACATTCTCCTTATTCTTCAGAACACCATTGTCACACACTTACACCGCCCTCTAAGTTTCCTATAAGCTTATGCACGATTGATGCGTGCAGGAGATCCTAGGTCAGCACAGTAGAAGAGGATCTGTGGATTGTATTGGTGAGAGTTGAGGACCTGTTGCAGGCCTTTCCTTCCCTTCTTTCTATATTATGTATTTCCTTTTGAGCCTTATGTACCTGTAAAGTTTAAATTCTTAGTGGATGTTGTAGTGTGTCCCTTGTTTATTTTCTGAGATTTACTTTCTATGATCTTGGGTATGCTCGATTTGGTTTGGAATTGTGATATGGAAATCCTCCTTGTAGGATCCCAGGATCGAAACCTGTGATAGGAGCCGAGATAGGGTGCTACAAAGGTTGTTGCGGCCGGAACCGGCTATCAGGTTCCTTGTGGATCTGGTCTCCGAGTCTGGGGCATGACACTATAAGAAATACTTTATAGTTGTAGTTGATGACTACACTAGATACTCTTGGGTAGCCTTCTTAAGAGAAAAGTTGGATGCTTTTGATGAAATCAAAAAGTTATTTAAACACATCTAGACTAAAAAAGAACTATCTGTGAAAAGAATAAGAAGTGATCATGACACTGAATTTTAAAATAGCAACTTTTAGAAGTTCTGCAATGCCCATGAAATATTACATGAATACTCTGCTCCTAAAACCCCTCAACAAAATGAGGTTGTCAAGAGGAAAAACAGAGTTCTACAAGAAATGGGGAGTGTTATGATTAACAGTAAAAAAAATTAGTAAAAAATTTATGGGCTGAAATTGTTAATACTGTTTACTATATTATTAATCGAGTTTATATAAGAGTAGGTAAAAATAAAACAGCTTATGAACTTTGGTTTAATAAAAGACCGTTTGTAAAATATTTTCGTATTTTTGGAAGCAAATGCTTTATTTTAAGGGAACAGGAATGTCTGGGAAATTTTGAAGCAAAAAGTGATGAGGGTATATTTTTTAGGTATGCTCTAAATAGTAGAGCATATCGTGTCTTGAATAAAAGGACCGGAATGATACAAGAATCCATAAAATGTTGTTATTGATTATTAATCAATCACTCCCAATTATGACCATGATGATGAAATTACTATTGTCAATCAATCTGAACCATCATCAAAATCATATTCAACTGAGAATAGATTAGTCAAGGATCATTCGACTAATTAAATACTTAGTAACCCTCACATTGGTGGTCAAACCAGAAGACAATTGGAAAACATCTATAATCATGTGTGCTTTACTTCTCAGATTGAACCGACTAATGTAAATAAAGCCCTTGCTGATGAAAATTAGATTTTAGCTATGCAGGGTGAATTAAGTCAATTTGTCAGAAATGATGTTTGGTATCTAGTCCCAAGACCTTCTGACAAAAATGTGAATAGAACTAAATGGATCTTTAAAAATAAATCTGATGAATTTGGCAATATTATAAGAAACAAAGCTCGATTAGTTGTTCAAGGGTACACTCAAAATGAAGGAGTTGACTATGATGAAACCTTTGCTCTAGTTGCTCGACTTGAATCTATCAGATTGTTTATTTCCATCGCATGTCATAAAAATTTTAAAATATTCCAAATGGATGTTAAAAGTGCTTTCTTGATCGGTGACTTAAATGAAGAAGTTTATGTAAAACAACTTAAAGGTTTTGAAGATCCTAAACTTCCTAATAATGTATACCATCTTAAAAAGACTTTATATGGGTTAAAACAAGCTCCAAGAGTATGGTATGAAAAATTAACTAAATTTTTTCTTAGTCAAAACTTTAAAATGGGAAGTGTTGTTGATTATTCAAGTATATGTAGATGATATTATCTATGGATCCACAAATACTAACCTTTCTTCTAAGTTTGCAGATTATATGGAATCGGAATTTAAGATGAGTATGGTTGGTGAGTTAAATTATTTCATTCGTCTCCAAGTGAAACAACTTAAGAACGGGATATTCATATCTCAAACCAATTATACGATGAATCTCATTAAGAAATTTGGGTTTGAAAATGGTAAAAACTTTCAAACACCCATGGCTACAACACTTAAGTTGTCTAAAGATGATTCAGGTAAAAGTGTTGACCCATGTCTTTACCATAGCATGATTGGTAGTTTATTATACTTAACTACCAGTAGACCTGGTGTTTCTTTCAGCGTAGGCGTATGTGATTGATATCAATCTAACCATAAAGAATCTCATTTGTTTGCAGTCAAAAGAATAATCAGATATGTTGCCAGCATGACCAATTTGGGGTTATGGTATCCTCATGATACATCTTTACAGGTTGCTGGATATACGGATGTTGATTGGGCAGGTAATGTCGATGATAAAAAATCCACAAGTGGTGGATGCTTCTATATTGGAAATTGTCTTGTCTCTTAGATGAGCAAAAACCAAATCTCAGTATCTTTATCTATTGTAGAAGCTGACTAAGGCAAGAAATACATACACATAACTGATGTGGATAAAACGTATGTTAGCAGACTATGGTATTGATCAAGATACCATGAATTTATACTGCAACAATACCAGTGCCATAAACATATCTAAAAATCATATTCAATATTCTTAAACTAAACACATCGATATCCGATATCATTATATCCGAGAATTAGTTGAAAGCAAGTTTATCATACTTAAATACATCAATACTGAAAAATAGCTTGCAGATATTATGACAAAACCAAAAGATAGTGTCAGATTTTTTAATTTGAAAATTGATATTAGATTATGCTGTATGTTTTGAGTAATCATCATTTATTGTAAATTATTTTTATTTATTGTCATTTATTTTATTATGCATTAAAAGGAAAATATAAAAGATAAAATCAAATTAATTTTTTTAGGGCTATTTTGGCCAGCCCATAGCTAATCGACTGGTTTGGCCATCCGAGCACTGCACTTGGGTTAGCCGAATCGGGCGTGATTTAGGCCAAAAATGGAAAAAAATCTTAAAACCCTCATTTCCACTTCATCTTCTTCGGCTCGCTAGTGCTTCCTTCAGCCATCCCATCATCCTAACCTGCTAGTAAGTGGTTCGTTTATCATTTACTTATAGATTTAAGCTTCTAGTGGGGATTTATTTGAGATTCCATCAATTTGCTTGAATCTAGAGCTTTCTTTTTGTTGGGTTTTGCTAAAAAATCTGATCTAATCAAATCCATCAATCCTTTTATGATCCCTTGTTATTCTTTAGTCATTTCTTCCATGGAACATTGGACTAAGAGTACCGTTTGTTGTCCTCAGTCTGGTTCCTCATCCCGCTCTGCTAATTGGGTTATACGCACCATTCACACACTGGAGGATGACCTGAAGAATGTACGAGATTTCCGTACTCGGAGTATAATCATTGAGTGAACTATGAATGTAAGATCGTAACCCATGTGTGCACGTCATTCCTTTAGGTCTCACGGTCCCACCGGTTGAATCCCGGTGACCTGCGACCTACGGATAGTGTTTGCGGTCATCCATAAGTTTGGTCACGTCGACCCGACTCGGATCGACCCAAAACCTATGCCATTGCGTCCGTATCGACTTTCATGCTCCAACGACAAGTTATGGGCCATGCTCGATACGGACCATTGATGTGTGATTGGTGAACCCGACCATGGCCATGCACGTTTTCCCATGTGGTGATGTCATGCCTAGGCTTAGGATTTCTAGAAAGCCTATAAGCCTATAGCTAAAACCTAGACCCTATGCAAGCTATGGTTGTATCTCCCTAGCCTAATGATTTCATTTCTCTAATCTAGGTAGCCTCTTTTAAAGAGACCATGATTGCCTCTAGCTACATCTTCCCAAGCTCTTCTTTTTCCTCTCATTTCCCTCGCTCTTTCCTTCTCTCCCATTGCTAGAGAACCCCAAACTGTCCCCACCCTTCCATTTTCTCCAACCCCTTCTCCCTCTAATCACCTCCAATCCAACCTTCTCTAGCCCATCTTCACCTTAGAAACCTCTTCCTTAGAGCTTGAGGATCATGGTGGTGTAGATTTGGAGATAGATCATTGAGGTGGGTGTGCATGTAGTTATAAATTCTGATTTTTTTAATTTCTTAGTTGTACTTCCTATTTCTTTGATGTTGGATCTTGTAGGGCCCATAAATGATGGTGGTGGCCCCCATGACTCCATGGATGTGGCTCATAGCTCATCTTTTCTGCATGCATGTTCCATGTAAGGGGCCGTTCTCCATGGACACCTACATGGCTTTTCTTTCTTTGATCAGGGATCCTTGGGTCATCTAGGCCCTTGATCCTTGGTGAAGATTGCAACTCCACCATAGATCTCAAGTAGAAAGTCCTATGATCATGTAGATCCTTGTAAACTTGCAATATTGGATGTGTATGATTGTGTGATGAAGGGAAGGTCCTCAATGTGGCGGAGCTCCTTCCCTTGTGGCCGAATCTTCTTACTTTTTCTCATTTATATCTCCGATCTTGATGTGTGTGGCCCACCTTGTGGCTCAAAATCATCGGGACCATTCAAGGGGAGTGCACGTCCATGTCAGTCCATAGCATGGACGTGAGGCCCTAAATACACCCAAAAAGGGCACATGCAAATGGTATTTTGTGATGGGAAAGATCTGGATGTTTGTGGGGCCCACTGGGGTGGTCTATATCATACATTTTATGGGATGAATCCCCCTTTTAAATGATGATTACATTTATTTATTTTCAGTTATATGTTGTTGTCTAGAAACTGTCCAGACAGATTTTCGGTCATCTTGAGCCCAGATTCTTGGACATTTGGTGGGGTGTTTGGTCCCATGTGATAGGTTATTCTTGATGGTGTTGACCCCACCTACATGCATGCAAATTTTCAGCTTCACTTGACCTCATTTGGGCATCCAAAAGAGTGGGCCAAGATGATTGGACTGCCAGATTTTCTTCTGTACAGTCCAACAATATAGTCTGATAAAAACCATAATTCATAAATATTTCTATTATAGGTGGGCCACTTTTCTGGACTCTATCTTGTTGTATACATATTGAGGGACCTTGGTCCCCAATTTTCATAATTTTAGATGCCCTAGATCCACTCCAATGGAGTGCCCAAATTTAGGACAGCAACATGCATTACAGAAATTTCTTCTATACCTTGCTGTCCTCTTTATATTTGCAATAGATTTTGGGCCCTAGCCCACTGGACTTGTGCATGATTTTTAGGGCTCACCTCTAATGTATCTAGAGGCCCATTGGGCCATGTTTGTGGGACCAACTAGCTGGACCAGCAAGCCTTACTGGACATCCAGCATGGCTGGCCATCCAATGTGCTGGCCCACCATGATGTATGTTTCGTCCACGCCGTCCCCCATTTTTGAGTGGCCCACGTCGAGGTTAGGTCCACCCTAGGTGGACGTCCCCTGTGGGGCCCACCATAGGGACGTGTGGAGCCCACCTTGTTGAACGTATGTGGCCCAGGCCGTCTAAGCCTTGGACCGCCCAGGCCTTTGGGCTGCTGCTGGGCCTATAGTTCAGTAGCAAGCCCACTTGTTTTGTGTGCCACCCATTTTTCTTCATCTAGTGGGCCCCCCTATAAATATCGTTGGTCCTTATAATAATGATTTCCACATATTGTAACAAGTTTCTGGGCTTCAGCAGGCCCAAGTAGTTAGGTGGGCTGAAAATTCCGCAAGGGCCCCAAACGAACATTATTTTGACTGAAATTACATTAGATGTGGGGCCCACCATATTGAGAAATCTAGGGTACATGATGTACACTTATATTTGGAATTTTATTGGGCTTAATTAATGCATAGTTGGGCTACCTTTAGATGGTCTTTTGTGGACCCAAGTATAGACTAGATTTTAAGACTTCCTAGTGGGACCAGTTTGGGCTAGAACGTCCCAGCTTGGCCTAGCCATATGTTGGGCTGACTTCCACCATTTTGATGGACTTATAGGCTGAGATAAGGGTAATATTGGGCCCTTGGTTGCTGACTTAAATTGCTAGTTATTAGGCTGATGTAGTGGGGCCCATTCACCCAACTTACACTTATTTTTGGGCCATGTTTTTGTGCTCATGGGCTGCCCATTAAGTTCAACTAAATATATATGTTTCAGATGTAGGCCTTGCGCCTCATAACTGTATGGGTGTCGTTGGATGCCTTGGGAAAATGGTGGTTGAATGTCCCCATTATGGACCCCTCTAAGTACGGTTGAATGCCCACCTTAGTCTCTTGCTAGGCCCATCTCTATATTATTTAGGCCTATAGCTTGTATGCTTAGTCTCGTGTCTACTCCAAGTAAATGGGCTCCCACTAGAGGTTGTATTCCTAATGAGGAATTGGTTAAGTACTTAGACCCTTCGTGGTTAGGGAGAGAGTTCATCTTCACCTCATTTGCACCTATTTCGATAAGAAAATAAATGTGTTCTATTTGGGAGATTATCTTATTTGAGTATTATAAAGAGAATGAACATGGATCAATTATCATATTATTATTGCTGAATTCATTTACATCCCTTTAATATCCCTTGATTCTAAGATAGGTCAAAATAACAAGTTACAATTAGTAAGTTTTATATGTCCAATCTTAAATTCGGTAGCATCTCAACGCTATTTTAGCAATCTCCTAATACTTAAGAGGAATTGCTTAATTGATTAGCCGATCTTCAATATGATAGAAATTTCGGCAACATTCTGGCGTTATTTCGATCATCTCCCAATACTTAGGAGGAATTTCTTCTTTCCAAAGAAGAACTTGTGGAGACGAAGGCTAGACTTGAATGCTCCCTGCAATTCCCACAGTACGCTTGGCTGAGTCATCAGCCAGTTATGCGACCCGCACAATCGATATGCCAGTCGCGCGATCTGAACTCATTAATGTGTTGCGTGATCCGCATAACCCAAAAGAGATGTTGCGCGATCCGCGCAACGGATAGACACATTGCATGATCTGCGCAACCAACCTTTCTCTCTGCTCTCTACCTTCAATCGCTCTGCTCTGTTCTCTGAAATCTTCGATGCCCAAAATGAGAGGGAGAAGGGGTATTTATAGGTTCTTCACACATGCCATCCTCAATTCTCATGCTCTTGGACCTATGTTACATTTAGAGAAGGTCATTCATCACAACGCCTTTCTTTTGTTCATTGCGCGATCTGGGCAACAGTGTTTACTGTTTATGCGACCTGCGCAACGGACTTCCTTGGTTACGTGACCCGCGCAACAGGGCTTCTTTGTTATACAACCCGTGCAACTGACCAAACTGTTCTTCCCTTAATAATAATTTTTTTCATACTCCAACAGATGCCCCCTTGATCTATTCTTTGTTCTCCTAAACCAAAGAATCAGGATCAATCCCCTTTTTCCTTAAGTTTCTAGTGCTCTTAAGGTCATTGTGTGACCCGCGCAACGCCTACCTAAGTACGATACTCAAACAAAACTTCTATATATATTCAAACTTGGTTCATTTTCTCATCCTTCCATTTTATAGCGGAGCTCTCGTGAAAAAACTTTTTCTCATGCAACCAATATTTGTTGTGCGATTCGCGCAACGATTCCTTTGTCGCACAAGGATTTCAACTCATTACGCTACCCATGCAACGCGTTATCTGTCGCACGAACCGTGCAACACCCTACTCATTGCGGGATCCGCGCAATTGCCACTTCAGTAATCTCCTCGATCTTAACACAATTTCCTCATCTTCAACATGGTCCAAACCAAAAGAACTTTTGTTACCGTCAATCCTCCCACCGAGAGCTGTTAAACACTGAGGCTTGTCAAATGACAACCACTCAAGCAACAGAATCACCATTGTCTCCAACTCAACCCCTACGTAAACGATTTAAAACGACCACTAAACGCCCTTCCTATATAAAGGAACCAGTACTCCTCACATTCGACTTCTCCCAATGCATTGAGATGCTATCATGTAACAGCTCAGATTTTTGCCAACCTGGAATAAGACGTCCTTAGGCAATGGGTCGATCCTAACACCTTATTAACCTATCAGAACTCAAACCCAAAGTCTAATGCCGCCTTTGAACCCATTTCCTTCTCAAATCTGACCCTTCACCACCTTGTTCTTTCAATTTTCCTAGGTACTTTCTGAAAGGGCCTAGCTATATGCCCTAGAGGGGGGGGGGGGGTGAATAGGGCAATGCCAAATAAAACTTAAAACAACGGAATAATAAAAGATATAAATAACAATGCTGAAATAACAATCTCAAAGCACATGAAATATGAGAATGATACTGAATCAGTTCTAAGGACAACCTTACACCAAAAAACCAATGGCTTATGGTAGGACAACCTTATTTCTAGAACAATCTAGAAATCACAAATGATATGGAAAATAAATTAAGAATAACTTACAGAAATAAATCCTAAGTTATTACACCATTCAACCACACTTGCTTGAAATGAAAATTACAACATTCATCCACAAAAGCAATCCACAAACTGAAGGGATAAATGAATAAAGAAATCAAGCACATCCACAACACAATGATATATAGTGGTTTGCCTGTGTGTTCACCAACTGTTAGCCAACAGCCACACAGAATGCTACTCCACTCCTAATATCCTCACACAGGGGATATTAGCATGCACTCTCAAAAGAGGTTTTCATTGGTTTACCCAAAACCTTCACAATTGTCTTTTTATCTTCGGCTTACACAATCCAAAAACTCCCACAATCTGAGTTTTCTAGTTCTCCTCAGATAACCAATACAATGAGATTTTTCTGGCAAATCTCAAACAAAACCAGAGAAAGTAAATTACAAAGTAAAATACCTCGATCTCCTTTTGAAGTAGCCCAATAGAACCAATCGGAGTAGATGTAAGATACGTCGTTCAATGTCCAATACTCACTTAAAGAATGGTTCTATGTCTAATTGATTTTAGATTAAATCAAGAAGAGCAAGGTCTATTTGATTTTGATCCCAGCAGAAGGAATATCACAAATTCCTCTTTTCTAAATGAGATTGGAATGTGGATCAAAATCATAATAGAATAATGCTAACAAAAGGAATATTAAATATGCACAGTAGCTTAAAAAATAATCACAACTTATCTCAGAGTATAGCCTTAAATCGCTTGAATTGAATGGAATGGAATAGAATGTTTAAAACTCTAAAATTCGTGCATTATTTATAGCCTGAAAAAATTCCATCTTCGACTGGTCTTAGGATCCCTAAGACCGGTCGAAGCTTCAAAGATTTTGAAAGATTTCCACGGGATTAGATTAGCTGGTCCCACGACTGGTCTTAGGTAACTTACGACCGGTCGTGGGCCACCTACGACTGGTCGTGTGTCACCTACGACTGGTCGTAGGACCCTAGATAGGTCGCTGGAGTTCGAGTCGTAGGACTACGACCGGTCGAAGGAAGAGTCATAAAACTTCCCAGGACTGGTCGAAGCAAGTCCAGGACTGGTCGAAGGACAACCAGGAAAATCCAAAAATCTGTAACAACTGAGGACTGGTCCTGAGAAACCTAAGACTGGTCGAAGCAAGGCTAGGACTGGTCTTAAGATTTCTAGGACTGGTCTTAAGCGATCATAACAAGCATATTAAAATATTCGGATTATGTATCCAGAATGACCTATCATACAGACCAACCTAAGGTCAATCTAAGGTCAAACAAACCTTAAAGTGAGATGAACATTGAAGTTTTGAAGGTCTGTATTCTCAGATGATCTTGAAGGAGAAGCTTGAATTGAGTTGACAGCTTTCTAGAGCTTGGTACTTTCTTGACTTGTCTTGATGAAGTCTTCTAATCTTGACCTTATTAGAAGCAAACTTGAAGTCTTCTATTCTCATGGACTTCATCCATGACATGTCTTGCAAACATTCTTCATTTATGATCTTGTCTTAAAAACATTCTTCATTCATGATCTTGTCTTGAAGCAGTGTGTAGTCACAAACAAGAAACACAAGAAGTACAAGACATATAGGTTTTGGCACTACAAAATTTGACAACCAAAGGGATATGAAATCATAGCACTAACAATCTCCCCCTTTGTCAAATTTGTGACAAAACACATTTATTAAAATAAGAGTAAAATGAAGAAAGAATCATGAGCCATCAGAGCCATAAAAAATACTCTACTCCCCCTAAGTGAGTAGAAACAATCAACCATATTCTCCCTCTTTCAATTACTTCAATTACTCTCTCCCTTTCTCCGTCGTTCCATACTACTCCCCCTTTTTGTGACAAAATGACAAGGGAAGGCCAAAGGAGAAAAGAGAACACCATATGAAGAGTCAAGATTAATTATCAAATTAGTACAACACTTCAATGTCATCAATCCAGATAAAGGATATACAATAAAACCAAACATACAACCAAAGTCATCAACCGTAATAATAATACAAAATCCATCATATTCAAATATAACACAAACCAAAAAAAAAAGGATAATCCACCTAATCAGATCCAGATGAAGGAGCAGGGATGGTTGGATCAATCTGAAGTAAGCCCCTATTAATGCGACGAAGATATTTTCATATATTTAAATTGCATATCATGGGCTACACTCAGGTTATCAACCTTCACCTCCAATGCACTTAGACGTGCATTATAATTAGAAGAGGGATCGTAATCAAAATCATTTTGGGAGTCAGTTTCAATTTCTTTAAATATATCATCCATATTTATATCAGCCTGTGGAGGAAGATCAGCTGCTTCCCCTTCATTTCCTACTTCAGCACCTTCACCACCACCTTCATAGCATTGACCAGGAAGTAAATCCAACTTCATCTTATTTAAATTAGTATTATTGAATAAAAGATGATGAATTGGTGCCTCATTCTCAGGTAAAGCAACACGCATATTTGTGGCTAAACAAGGCATAAGATAACTAAATGGAATATTACTATGACCCGGATGAAGACGAAACTGAATGATAAAATGACATCAAAGAAGGTAAACAGACATCAATGCCGGACACAACAGAGTGCAATACCCGAACCATGAAGGCAGTCAACTCGGTTTTATTGCCGGACCGAGGATACAAGTTTGAAATGAAGATCCGGTGCAAAACTCTGTATCTGGGTAATAAAAATTTTGAGGGGAGCGCATTTCCTTCGTGCGTCCATTGTACTTCCATATTGCATAAATCTCTTGTCAACATTTGTTTTTTCGATTCTGATGGTTTGTCATATAGTGTATGAATCGGAATACCTTCATCCTTGACGGGTATATCCATAATTCCTGATATCAAATGTCGATCTATTAGAAATTTCCCTTCTCTAGTAGCAATTGAGAACGTTAAATTATCAAGGGAAAAATCAGAGATACATGCAACCATAGATTGTGCAATGGACTGGTATGCAGGCCCACCCCAAAAAAAATGTTAGCCCAGCCAACAGATTCAAGGAGGGGGGCAATCCCAAATTGTTCAATGTGATTGAGACTTATAGGACGCTCAACGATAACTTACGGCTACGTAAATCCCGTACATCATTGGGATCATCTTCGGGTGACCGAAGTGCCGTTTTGTTATAGATGTAGATCTAGATGAAGATGGACCACTTGATGTTTTCTTTTTTCCTCTAACATCCATTTTCAACAAGATTTACCAAGGAGCAAGCAAAAAAGAATACTAGAAGTGGTGGGTTTCTCTAGATCAGAATTTTAGAGAGGAAACCCTAAAAAATCAACAAAAGACGAGATCTACCTTATAGAATAAACAAATCAAAGCATAGAAAGCATAAATCTTCAATAAAAATGAAGAAAAATGACTTATCTTGAAGAAAATCACGAAATCTCAAGACTGGTCGAGCCACGACTCGTCGAAGGAAGAAGGGGAAATGAAGAAGAAAGTGATTTTCCCCAAATTATAAGATGCTCATGATCTTCACGACTGGTTGAGTGCAGTCTACGACTGGTCGAGCATTGAAAAAAATAAATATTTTTATACAAAAATTGAAATTTATACAGATAAAAATTCAAAGTATAGTACACTATGATACATGCAGACAAGTATATTCAATTTAAAATGCACATACCAAGATCAAATTTCATTTTAGTAAACCTGCTTTTGTCGAGCGGTTTAGTAAATATATCAGCAAGTTGGACATCGGTTGGAATATATTCCAAAGAGATAGCTTTTTCTTCAACTAATTCACGAATGTAATGATACCTAATGTCAATATGCTTAGTACGCGAATGCTGAATTGGATTTTTGGAAATATTGATAGCATTGGAATTATCACAATGCAAGATCATTGAATCTTGATTAATTCCATAATCGCTTAATATGCGTTTCATCCATATGAGTTGAGTACATGCATATCCTGCTGCGATATACTCAGCCTCAGCAGTGGAAAGCGATATTGAGCTTTGCTTCTTGCTAAACCAAGAAACCAAACAGTTTCCAATGTAAAAACAACCACCACTGGTTGATTTTCTATCATCAATATTACCAGCCCAATCAGCATCTGAATACCCAGGTAATTTAACTTTAGTATCAAAAGGATACCAAAGACCCAACTTAGTTGTACTTGCGACATATCTAATAATCCGTTTGACAACAGTGAGATGTGAATCTTTAGGATTAGACTGATATCTTGCACAAATACCAACGCTAAAAGTGATATCAGGTCTACTAGCAGTTATATATAATAAACTACCAATCATACTATGATATAGCTTAGGATCTACATCTTTACATGTAGAGTCTTTTAAGAGTCTCAAGGTTGTACTCATAGGAGTATTAAATTTTTTACCATTCTCAAATCCAAACCTTTTAACCAAGTTTGTAGCATACTTGGTTTGAGAAATGAAGATTCCATCAGGTTGTTATTTTACTTGTAACCCTAGGAAGTAATTTAGTTCACCAACCATGCTCATTTCGAATCTTGATTTCAACAACTCTGCGAACTCAATAGATATGTTAGAACAAGTTGATCCATAAATAATATCGTCTACATAAATTTGAACCATTAAAATCTCATTATTATGTTTCTTAACAAATAGCGTCTTATCGACACTTCCCACTTGAAAACTATGACTAAGTAAGAATTTAGTCAATTTTTCATACCATGCCCTGGGCGCTTGTTTTAGACCATGGAGAGCCTTTTTGAGACGAAATACATGATCAGAAAGCTTGGGGTCTTCAAACCCTGAGGGTTGTTCTACATAAACTTCTTCATGTAAATCGCCATTTAAGAAGGCACTATTTATATCCATCTGATAAATTTTAAACTTTCTAAAGCAAGCGATGGAAATAAAAAGTCTGATAGATTCAAGGCGAGCGACTGGAGCAAAGGTTTCATCGTAATCGATGCCTTCAATCTGAGTGTACCCTTGTACAACCAATCTAGCCTTATTTCGTATAATATTTCCAAGTTGATCAGACTTGTTTTTAAAGATCCATTTTGTTCCAATAAGGTGTTTATCTTTAGGTCTAGGAACAAGATACCAGACATCATTACGAACAAATTGATTAAGTTCATCCTGCATAGCTACTATCCAATTTTCGTCAGAAAGAGCTTCTTTTACATTGACCGGTTCTATTTGGGATGTAAAACAAACATAATTACATATGTTTTCAAGTTGTTTACGTGTACAAACTCCAGTGAGAGGGTTTCCAAGGATTTGATTAGTTGGATGATCTTTAACAGTCCTAGGTTCAGATTGAGTTGAAGAGGTATCTTGATTGTCGATTATAAGAATTTCATCATCATCTGAACTCGGAGCAAGTGTATTCAAATGATCATCAATGACCACATTGATGGACTCTTGAATCACACCTGTTCTTTTATTTAGAACCATATAGGCTCGACTGTTTAAGGAATATCCAAGGAAAATACCTTCATCACTCTTCGTATCAAATTTTCCCAAAATTTCACGATCTCGTAAAATGTAACACTTACTGCCAAAAATTCAAAAGTATTTGACAGTAGGTTTCTTTTTGAACCATAACTCATAAGCAGTCTTATTTTCAGATTTACTAGTATAAACACGATTAATAATGTAGCAGGCAGTATTAATTGCTTCAGCCCAAAGATTTATGGAGAGCTTCATACTATTTAACATGACATTAGCCATATCTTGAAGCACTCTATTTTTTCTCTCAACTATACCATTTTGTTGAGGAGTTTTGGGCGCAGAGAATTCATGTGATATTCCCTGATCGCTATAGAATTTCTCAAAACTACTATTTTCGAATTCAGATCCATGATCACTACAGATCTTATAAACTTGAGAACCTTTTTCATTTTGGATTCGTTTGATGATCTTCTTTACTTCATCTAGGGTTTCAGATTTGTCTTTTAAGAATGATACCCAAGTGAATCTAGTAAAGTCATCTACGATAACCAAGATGTATTTTTTGCCACCTCGACTCTCTGTTCTGGTTGGTCTAATGAGATCCATGTGGAGAAGCTCGAGAGGTCTAGATGTGGTATTGGAGTTCACTTTCTTGTGAGAGCTCCTAATCTGTTTGCCCAACTGGCATTCACCACATATTTTGTCTACTTTTTGTAATTTGGGTAGACCTCTCATAAGTTCTCTTTTGCTCAATCTAAACAAGTTCCGGTAGTGTACATGTCCAAGGCATTTATGCCATAATTCAATCTCATCAGTATAGACCATGTAACACGATTGAGTAGATGAGCTTGCATCACTAACGATGTAGCAGTTTTCAGAAGTTCTGCGACTAGTTAATATAACAGAACCCTCTTTATTAACAATCTCACAACCTTGATTAGAAAACTTTACATTATGGTTGTTGTCGCATATCTGAGATATACTCAGTAGGTTGTGTTTCAAGCCCTCAATATACAATACATTTTTAAATAAGAGAAGGTTATAAAGCTGAACCGTACGTTGGCCAATGATTTTACAATTGCTTCCATCACTAAAAGTGACTGACCCATCAGTCCTATCTTTTAGATTGGTGAATAAAGCTTTATCGCCTGTCATATGCCTAGAGCAACCACTGTCTAGGTACCACTTTGAATGGCTTGTAGCTTTGAAAGCAGTGTGGGCAACCAAGCAGCCAACTTTGGGAACCCATTTCAGTACTGTTTTGGGTTTAGGAGTGTAGTTGGACTTTTTCTGTCTGTTGTTATACGAATGACCTATAGAGTTAAATTTCAATAGTTCCTTGAGAAGATCAATAATCTTTTCAACCAAAGGATTTCAGTTTTGAAGATTGAAGTTGGCATGGCTATTTTTAGGTTTTTGAAGGGTCCTCGAATTTTTTGGAAGACCTTGATAAGTATTCTTTACTTTTAAGTTCGAAGACTCTCCTTTCACAAACTTAGGAGCAGTATTCTTTTGTTTAGTAGAGGTATTCTTATCATAGCCCAACCCAGATTGATCGCCACATTTTCTTGATCCGGATAACAATTTTTCTAATTTAGGATCACCTTGGGCATATCTCCAAGTGTCTTTCAAACTCAAAAGAGAAGCTACTTCATTTTTTAGTTTCTCGTTCTCGGATTTCAAATCATCAACTTGGGAGGTTTTGATTTTTAAATCACATTTGGTCTTTTCAAAAAAATCGAAAATATGACATTTTTCTAAAACAAGAGACTCATAATCTTCTTTAAGTTTAGAAAATTTTTCCTTTTGTAATTTAAGCTTGACAACAATTTTACAACTCTCCTTATAAAGGGCATTGTATGCATCCTGAAGATCATCTTCATTGTCGTAATCACTATTCAGATTATCTTCGCTAGTTACATCATCATAATCTAAAAAAGTGACTTTAGCTAGAGACATAAGGCCTTTAATATCATCTCCCGACTCATTTTCAGAATCTTCTGATTTTGAAGAGGATTCCGAATCAGATGATTCATCCCAAGTAGCCAACATACTCTTCCTTTTTGATTTGTCCTTTTTAGGACATTTGTTAGCCAAGTGCCCATACTCTTGACAGTTGTAACATTGACTATCTTTCAAAGATTTTTGAGCTCTAGGTTTAGATTGTCTCTTATCATTTTATTTTTAAAAATCTACTTTTTTCTTATTTTTGAAAATTTTATAAAACCTTTTTACAAAAAGTGTCATATCATCTTTGGAATTTTCAAAGTCTGAAGTGCTCTCTTGTGGAATATTTTTAGATGATTTGAGAGCAATTGATTTTCCTTTTGGAGCTTTAAAGTTCAATTTGTAGGTCTGTAAAGAACTAACTAGTTCCTCAACCCTCATGTTATCCGTATCACGAAGTTCCTGAATCGCGGTTACTTTTGAATTGAACCGTTCAGGAAGTGAGCATAGTATCTTTGCACACACTTTACTTTCTGGGATTCTATCACCAAGACCCCACATTGAGTTTACAATGTCATTCAATCTAGTGTAGAAGTCCATAAACATTTCATTCTCCTCCATATGAATTTCTTCAAATTTAGTTGTGAGGAGCTGGACTTTAGATTTCTTGACAATTGATATACCCTCGTGTGTCATTTCTAAATGATCCCATGCTTGTTTAGCATTTTCACATGAGATGATTCTTTTGAATTCATCTGGTGGCAATGCACAAGTAATTGCATTTAGTGCTTTTGCATTGGCACTACTCTCACTTTTTTGAAGTGTGGTCCAAAGGGCATAAGATATTACTTTCATTGATTTTGAACCATCTTCATCAGTTACTTCAGTGATAGGTAGTTTACATCCGTTCACTGTGGCCAGCCACACACTTTCATCCATGGATTTGAGAAAGATTCTCATCCTTGCTTTCCAATAGGCACAATTTATGCCATTAAAGGGTGGTGGCCTAGTGATAGATAGGCTATCAAAATTTGACATCTTAATATAGCTTAGATCGTTAGCTCAGGAAATAAATCCAATAAATAAGCAATAAGCACGAGCTATTTAGCTCTGATACCACTTGAAAGGGCCTAGCTATATGCCCTACAGGGGGGGGGGTGAATAGGGCAATGCCAAATAAAACTTAAAACAGCGGAATAATAAAAGATATAAATAACAATGATGAAATAATAACAATCTCAAAGCACATGAAATATGAGAATGATACTGAATCAGTTCTAAGGACAACCTTACACCAAAAACCAATGGCTTATGGTAGGACAACCTTATTTCTAGAACAATCTAGAAATCACAAATGATATGAAAAATAAATTAAGAATAACTTACAAAAATAAATCCTAAGTTACTACACCATTCAACCACACTTACTTAAAATGAAAATTACAACATTCATCCACAAAAGCAATCCACAATACTGAAGGGATAAATGAATAAATAAATCAAGCACATCCACAACACAACGATATATAGTGGTTCGCCTATGTGTTCACCAACTGTTAGCCAACAGCCATACAGAATGCTACTCCACTCCTAATATCCTCACACAGGGGATATTAGCATGCACTCTCAAAATAGGTTTTCACAGGTTCACCCAAAACCTTCACAATTGTGACTTTTTATCTCGAGCTCACACAATCCAAAAACTCCCACAATCTGAGTTTTCTGGTTCTCCTCAGATAACCAATATAATGAGATTTTTCTGGCAAATCTCAAACAAAACCAGAGAAAGTAAATTACAAAGTAAAATATCTAGATCTCCTTTTGAAGTAGCCCAGTAGAACCAATCGGAGTAGATGTAAGATACGTCGTTCAATGTCTAATACTCACTTAAAGAATGGTTCTATATCTAATTGATTTTAGATTAAATCAAGAAGAGCAAGGTCTATTTGATTTTGATCCCAGAAGAAGGAATATCACAAATTCCTCTTTTCTAAATGAGATTGGAATGTGGATCAAAATCATAATAGAATAATGCTAACAAAAGGAATATTAAATATGCACAGTAGCTTAAAAAATAATCACAACTTATCTCAAAGTATAGCCTTAAATCGCTTGAATTGAATGGAATGGAATAGAATGTCTAAAACTTTGAAATTCGTGCATTATTTATAGCCTGAAAAAATCCCATCTTCGACTGGTCTTAGGATCCCTAAGACCGGTCGAAGCTTCAAAGATTTTGAAAGATTTCCGCGGGATTAGATTAGTTGTTCCCATGACTGGTCTTAGGTAACTTACGACCGGTCGTGAGCCACCTACGACTGGTCGTGTGTCACCTACGATTGGTCGTAGGACCCTAGATAGGTCGCTGGAATACGAGTCGTAGGACTACGACTAGTCGAAGGAAGAGTCGTAGAACTTCCCAGGACTGGTCGAAGCAAGTCCAGGACTGGTCGAAGGACCACCAGGAAAATCTGAAAATCTGTAACAACCTAGGACTGGTCCTGAGAAACCTAAGACTGAGCGAAGCAAAGCTAGGACTGGTCTTAGAGCAGTCATAACAAGCATATTAAAATATTCAGATTATGTATCTAGAATGACCTATCATACAGACCAGCCTAAGGTCAATCTAAGGTCAAACAAACCTTGAAGTGAGATGAATATTGAAGTCTTGAAGGTCTGTATTCTCAGATGATCTTGAAGGAGAAGCTTGAATTGAGTTGACGGCTTTCTAGAGCTTGGTACTTTCTTAACTTGTCTTGATGAAGTCTTCTAATCTTGACCTTGTTAGAAGCAAACTTGAAGTCTTCTATTCTTGTAGACTTCATCCATGACATGTCTTGCAAACATTCTTTATTTATGATCTTATCTTGAAAACATTCTTCATTCATGATCTTGTCTTGAAGCAGTGTGTAGTCACAAACAAGAAACATAAGAAGTACAAGACATATAGGTTTTGGCACTACAAAATTTGACAACCAAAGGGATATGAAATCATAGCACTAACACTTTCACCCTAGACACTATCTTAAACTAGTTAAGTATTATGACTTGGATCACCTTATATACAAACTACAAAGGCCTGAGTACCACCTCGACCAGAAATCACTTAGGATTAAATCCTTTAGAAATGAGACAAAGTAACTAAGTGCTAAACTAGATTAGCTACGAAATCCGCTTGAATCGCTTTAAATACGATCTGTAAGACCCAAAACTTGTAGAATCATTGACGCTAGGTTACCGTAAAATCTCGGATCAAACTCATTACCCGACTGCTCTCGGGAGCATGTTGAATCTCCGTATTAGATCTAGACCGCATGTCGGAAGTCCAAATAATATGAGGTTAAGGACTTAGGACCGCCTCGCTGGGCTTGGCAACCATCTCGGAAATCAAACCTAGATAGTGTCCCACGGCTGTTCGCTTGAGTCCGGAGTGAGAGAGTGTGAGAACACTTGTTTCTTTACAAAATAAATATCTTGAATAGTAATTTGAGACTCGTCACTTGCGGATCAGTATTAAGCAACTAGACCATCAGAATCAGACCAAATTACACCCTCGGATCAGGAAAAATTTCATAAACATTTACATGTACTCAGAATCTCCGATCGAGATCCACTGACCATTGAATTGAAACTGGTCCACCACGCGTGATATGAGAACCCTACTCGAACAAAAACTTAATGAAACCTAGATCCATAGTCTTTGAGCTTAAGTTCGACCTTTGGCTCAAGGAGGCCCGCCAGAAGTCCTCCGTTGAGCTGAAACCGGTCCGCTTTGGTTATAACCTAAGTATACTTTAGCCTGGGGTCTATTCCGGTAAGTTTTTAGGCTATATAAGGACCTTAAACCCTCTCTCATTGCAGCCATACGAATTTGGGAGAAAACCTAGGAGAGAGAGAGAGAGAGAAAAGAGAGAGAAAGTGTGGGAGATGTGGGAGCATCTCCCTGCCGCTACTATACATGTTCAACCACTCCATTCTCATCGCTTTCCCGGCGATTCCAGCTCCGTTTCTAGGTAAGAAACACTAACCCTAATCTGATTTAGGGTTATGAAGGTTGTAGGTTATGAAATAGCTAACATATTTCATTCTATAGGTTACCAAACTGCCATATACGGAAGCTTGGCAAACCTATCGGCTTCGTTATGATTCTATAATAAAAGGTGCGGACTTTAGGTGTATAGGTTATGGTTTTCAATGCTTTCAATGTCATATAATGAGAGATTCATGATCTGCATGCAATTGCACATGTACAAAATGCTTTCTGTTTCCTGTTTCGATTAAAGACATAGATTATGAAATTTTACATATTCTAGGTATTCGTAGAAAATGACGTATACATATAAATTTTGAAAATGTATTTGACATGATTATTTGTTGTATAAATATACGATATATGGATAAAATACTTATTTGGCGAAAGGATTCGCCCAAATACATGTTTTACTAATATACACTATGTATGTAGAAATTCTGTATTGTAGAAAGTACCGTATACATATATATTTTAGAGATGTGTTTGCCATGATTATTTGTTGTATAAATATATTATATATGTGTGAAATACTTGCTTGGTAAAATGACTCGCCCTAATACATGTTTGCTAACATACACTAAGTATGTTGAAATAGTGTATGTTAAGTGTTTGTGAAAATACTTGTGTAAGTGTTTGGATGTTGATGCCTTAGGAGGGTGTTGAGTTGGGATTCTCAACTACCTTAGAGACATGCATGATTTCCTCCATGAGGTTGTTTACTTAAACTGCTTACTTGTGTAATTTATGTGTTTGTATTCCTATTTATGTAGTGCTTTATAACAGGCTTTATAACATGCTTTATGACATGCTTACTAACATGCTTGAATTACTTTGCTTATTATGCTTTACTCCACATGCTATGAATAAGGATTGATTAAGTTTGGGACTATGTCTATAGTCCAGACAATCGGTACCAGAATTGAATTCGTAGTTGTGATTCAATTGCCACGTGAGATGTGTTCAACAAATTCGAGTCGTACTTCGGTTGACGATAGTGGTTGGCCACGCGAAGTGCTTATGCACTTCATGTCATTCAACTTGTTGTGCACTCGAGCTAGCCGAGCTCGTCAAGTAACCCGATATGTCTATTGTATGTTCACCATGTTTGGACGCTACTGCTTGAACCTAGGGTACCAAACTTACCAGTGAAATCCCTTTTAACCATGGTACTTCGATCCGCTAAGACTCATGAGCCGGGCATGGTGGTATGGGACACCGTGGTCGAGCTGTCGGCTACGCTGGGGCCATGTGCCTCCCTGTAGTGACCAGTAAGCAACCAGACTCGTGAGCCGATTATGGTGGTATGGGACACTATATTCGTGCTGTCGGCCTACATTGATAAGGTGATAAGGGAGTGGTGCAACGAATGCGAGTAACAGCCCTGACAGCCCTTTGTAGTGACCTCGAGCATACTCTGAATTTGCGGTGAGGCGATGAGTTTCGCCGCAGTATAGAGAGTATGGACTAGGCCTGTTTTTGTATAGTGATAAATCATTAAAGAGGTGATGGGGGAGTGGTGTAACCTTTGTGCGTAACAGCCCTGACAGCCTTTGCAGTGATCTAGAAAACACACCATCGTCTGAGATTAACTAGGACTGACGACCCTAGAATGGATCGTGTTTGGGAATGATACAAGGGAGGTACCTTAGTTTCCCAATCCTGCTGTTTGAAATGGACTAATAAATACTCGGTAATCATGCTCATCATGTATTGCATGTGCTTGGAAGATGTGGAGCACTGAAGGATGAAAGCATGCCGCAAACGTAAGATGGTGTCGCACGAGGGAGGGTGTGGTGAGGACATACATCATGACTGCATTCATACTTGCATTAATAAAAGTAGTTAGAAGTGTTTAATTTTACTGCTTTATCATTACTGCTTTATCATTACTGCTTGACTGAATTGATAACATGTTAAACTATGCTCTACTGTTCCACTGAGTTGATCACTCACTCCCACGTTACGGGACGGTGTTGTGCACACCAACCAGATTTGTTGAGTTTCAGGTGATGGCGATGCTTATGAAGTAGAGCCGGACCACTTATATGATAATGAAGAGTTCTCCTATCTGTATCTCTCTTGTAGGGCTATGAAGACCTGGTATTATATTGACGGGGCTATGGTACTTGGGATAGAAGACATTACACTTCCTCACATTTGGTAAATTTTAGATTTGTACTTGTAATTATTTAACCTGGTAACATTATCACACTCTGGAGACTCACCACAGTTTTTATATTCTATATGTTTATCACAGTCTTTCGCTTATAATTTAACTGTCTCCAGAGTATGATATGCTGTTTTGGCTTAATCTCACTCATGTTCAATGCACGAATACAGTCAACATTCAATCATCATTCATTTTATTGCATAAGTGATGTTCTGGAACTCGGGAGTTAAGTTACTACTCGACCCCCGATTTTCGGGATGTTACATATCATCTCCCATCCACAGGGCTATTGCCATGGGCGATCTGAAAATGCCTCCAAGACACGGTCACGAATATGACTGGGACGAATGGTTGAAGACAACGTCGCATTATCAGACGATCAGTCAAAAGCCGCCTACTAGAGAAGAGACCCCTCCTCCTTCTAGACCCAAGAAGCATCGTCGAAACAAAGCCTAAGAATTTTAAGAGAAGATTAAAGAACACAATAGGAAGAAACTCCATAAATCTTGGGAATCTGTCTGTACTGTTCAGGGTACCATTTAGTTTAACAACCCTTACAAACAGGGCGTCATCACGATTCCCATCAGTATTCACCGCCATCACTCCATGCTGGTCTGCGAACCCAGGGATCACCTGACCACAGAAAGACTAGCCTATACAGAGTCCTGGTCATTTAAGGAACTAAGACTATTAGAAGGCATCCTGCAGCCGTCAAGACTGAGGCAGCAAATAGGCGACATTCATCCCATGATTTTCCTTGTCCCCTCTTACGACGTTCATAGTCTATACCTGACTTGTTTTTATGAAACACTCAGGCAACATTTTAGCCTTCGTCACTTCATCTAAAGCCCATAAGAATTCAGACTGAGAGGTCTCCTAACTCCTCGCAATTATTATTCTGAATGGGCTACTGCAATTTTGACAAAACATGCTGAGAGGCTGTTGAAGATTAACATCTTCCACACAACTGAAGCGACGTTGCACCACTTCTGCAAAGAACCTTCTATTTTGAAAGCATTCCTTAATTATTGGTATTCCTCCACTAATTCTTTTCATGTTCCTGAAGGTGCAATGAGCGTCTCACTTTGGGATATTCACGGGATTATTAGTTTTCTAGTAACCGGATAATTCTTTGATGAATTTGTTCTTACCAATGAGGAATTTACTTTCATCTCTTCTCCTGATCGTATCCCTTTCATTTCGGAGTCGACCATCGAACTTTTCAAATAAATGTCAAAATTCTCAAACATCCTCAAAATTCATCCTATGCAATGGCTGGCCCACTTCAGCAGAGCTTTCAAGTAATTTTCCTCTCCTCTCTCTTCTATCACAGCCGAATATGTATATAATCTTGACTTCATTTACTCATTTCTCTCTTCTCTTTCTTTCTAGATTCAACGGCAATCATTCACGAGAGCTTGAACGTCTTCAAAAAGATATAAAAGGTCATTGCGAGTATTCTATCCATGGGGAACTTGCAGCATTCATCGCGTATTGGCTAAGCACAGTGGTCTTCCCAAGTTCTAAGTCAGCGGATGCTATTCGTCCTTCATTAGCGGGCGCCATGGCTAAGGGACTCAAATTTTCTCTTGCTCCTCCTGTTCTTTGCTCGATCTATAGAGGCTTTGGAGAGATTACATGTCATGTAAAAAGCCCTTCTGTCAGTTCTCCTTCAACTTACATGCCATGGCATTCTTTTCTTGGCTGGCTTGGTGTATATTTCCATTGGACTTACGATGTACCAGAAAAAGCTTACGTCCATCCCTCCCAGGTTCCCCTTTATTTATTTTAAGAGAGATCCACGGCAAAGAGATCTTACGATTGGGCCAAGGATGCCATTTCCTCTGATGCCAAGATAAACTTCTTCCACTTCGGTCTATCCCGTTATATTGCAAATACGGAGAAGGTGGACTGGAATCACTCTCTTTAGCAAAAAAGAGATTTTTTTATATCGATTAGATCATGTAGTGTTCTGCTGAGAGTAGGGACCGAGTTCTGGCGAGAACCATATTATCCTAGTCATTTCACTCGTCAATTTGGCTTCGATCAAGCAGTGCTAGAAGACTGTGGGCTAGTCACTCGAAGAATGAGAAGCTATGGTACTGGTCCATTTAATTGGGCCATGATTTGAAAGCAATTACTGGGCCGGGATAATTCTTCCTTTATTATCCCAGGGTGTGATCGTACCCCGAGGGCATCATATAATCATATGAGATGGTGGGTACACTAATCTTACTTAGTCAGAAAAAGTTTACCAGTAACTAGGCCAGTATGGCTTCCACCTCCCAGGCTCAAGGGTCGTGTCATCGAAGCAGGAGTTGGTTTCATTGCAGAAACCAGTCATGCCCCCTTTGCTGATCATCGTTGTGTGATGATCTCTGTGGATGAACCCATTCATGAGGTAAAATCTAGTAATACACTTGAAGGATGGACAACATATGGTGATATTCGCGAATTTGAACAAATTCCTCTCCGTCATCCACAAAGAGAAGAAAATATTGTCAATTCTGAAGATCAGCCTTCTTCTTCTACTCATCTTCAGCAACAACTGATTTCTTCTCCTATATCTAGGACTACACTTCCTCAACAGCAACCAACTTCTTCTTCGATGACAAGGTCCCGAACACATGCTCAAGCTTCTCCACAGGGAAAGACCATTGCTACCACTTCTCCAGTTTCTGCTGCTGTAGATATTTAACCAAAAGGCTCTCAATCTCTTCCTTCTAAAGGAAAGTAGGCTATTGTCGAGGAGTCAAGTACAGAAGACAGTGTTAGAGAAGATTCAACTTCTTCCTCTGGACATACTTCCTCTGACGAAAGCGATATAGGAGGAGAGGGTCAGGAAAATGACTATGAGGAAGGAGAAGTGGATATCAGTGGCGAAGATGATATAATTGTGGAAGATATCCCCACTAGTGAGGGACATATTCTTTCAACTTCTGAGGTTGTACCTGCAAAGACTTCTTCTATGGCAAGAGAAGAAGAAGAAGAACCACTAGGCTATGGGGAATATGGATATTCACCATGTAAGGAAGTCTTGATACTATTATTTACTTTTGTCTTTCTTTATTTCTTGTCTTATGGATTTTATTTCAGGTGATCGTGTTACAAATATGGAGGCAGTAGTGCTTTCCTCCGAATTTGCCCCCCGTTGCACCAACAACCTCACTAATATCCTCAATGCCTCCGCGAGTAGTGGCACACGGGATTGCTTTTCCATAGGGGTCAACTGATTTACCCACTCCTACCATTGTTGCTTCAAGTGCTGGATGCGAAACAATTTTTTCGGTGGAGTCAACTGTTCTACCCACCTCTGCCACCATCACTTCGAGTACTAAAGCTAAGGCTCCATCTTTTGCTGAGATGGTAGTACCTAATCCTTCCCTTGTTGTATCAATACCAACGGAAGGTATTTCCTTTTCCTTGTCTACACTTTTTTAGATTACCTGCACATAAAACTTCTGTAAGTGTTATAGTTTATATCAGTCTATATCCCTGTCGGTTGTCAAATTTGTGATGACAAAATCACTGTTATATAACTTGTATAAGTGAAGCTCTTTCCAAGATCAAATTTCTTGAACTAGCAAAGTTCATAACAAGTAAAGATCACAAGTACAAAGATCAACCTTGACTTCAAGTACTACTCACAAGACAAGACTCAAGAATGCAAGACTTCAAGAAGAGTACAAGGCAGTTCGTAAAGAACTCAAGACACTTTCAAGGTTGAGCTACATCAAAACTTCAAGGCTTAAACTTCAAGGTCACTTGTTCCTAATGTTTTCAATGTCCTTACTTCTTGAATGGGGTTTGATTGTGTAACGCCCTGAAAATCGGGGGTCGAGTATGAACTCAACTCCTGAGTTCCAACGCATCACTTATGCAACATACACAATGATGGTTAAATGTTGTCTGAGTTAGAGCAATAAACATGAATGAGATTATACCAAAACAAGAATCATACTCCAGCTTCAATTGTATAAAGGCAAGCGGAAGACTGAAATTTTATATTCAAAGTATGTAAAGTAACAAAATTTTGTGAACTCCAGAGTATGAGTACTAACTGAGTACCAATATACATGTATTATTTCTAAGTCAAAAATTCAAAATACAATCCCATAGATAAGCCCTGGAATCCCCGCGATGCAGTCGGCCTAAGCATAGCTGTCAGAGTACTGCATAAAGGAGAACTCATCCTGATCCTCCTCGAAGTCGGGACTCCGCTCCGAACCGAGGCACCATCTATACCTGCGACAGAGTCTGGTGGGTGTTGCAAACACCGTCCCGTAACGTGGGAGTGAGTAGCTAACTCAGTAGAACAATAAAGCATAGGTTAACATGTTATCAATTCAATCAAGCAGTAATGATAAAGCAGTACAAATCAAACAATTCTAACTACTCTTATTAAGTGCAAAAATGAAATGACATGATGCTGTATGCCCTTGCCAAACCACCCTCAAGCGACATCATCTTACGTTCGTGAATGCTTAACTCCCTCAGTGCGCCACATCTACTAAGCACATGCGGTGTGATGATGATCATGATTACCGAGTTATTATTAGTCCATTTCAAACAGCAGTATTGGGAAACTAAGGTACCTCCCTTGTATCATTCCCAAACATGATCCATTCTAGGGTCGTCAATCCTAGCTATTCTCATACGATATTATGGTTTGAGAAGCGTAGTGAAGGCATCGCAAAGGGCTCGTCGCCCGTCAGCGCGGATACAAATCTCACCATATGCGGCTCAATTGCTGGCTGTCAGCTCAAGTACGGGTCTCACCGTACTTGGCTCAATCACTAGCCGTCAGCTCGAGTACAGGTCTCACCGTACTTAGCTCAACTCATACTCTAGTTGCTGTGAAAGACTCGTCGCCAATCACAGACACTTGGAGTATACTCGAAGATACTACGGAGGACTCGTCGCCCGTCAGCACGAGCACAGGTCTCACCGTACTCGGCTCTCGCCGTATGTATCGACAGCTCGAATATAGTGTCCCATACCACCATAATCGGCTCACGAGTTTGGTTGCGCAATGGTCACTATGGGGAGGCACATGGCCCCAGTGTAGGCCGACAGCTCGACCACGGTGTCCCATACCACCATGCCCGGCTCATGCGTCTTAGCGGATCGAGGTACCATGGTTAACGGGATCGCCACTGGTAAGTTTGGTGCCCTAGGTTCAAGTAGTAGCGACCAAACATGGTGAACACACATATACAATTCGATTTACTTGACGAGCCCGACTAGCTCGAGCGCACCACAAGTTGGGGGATATGGGGCGCAAAAGCACTCCGTGTGGCCAACCACTATCGCCAACCGAAGTACGACTCGGGTTCGCCAGACACATCCTTTGTGGAGACATGCATCTCAGCCACAATCTCAAGTCTGGTACCGAATGTTTGGACTATAGGCATAGTCCCAAACTCAAACAGTTCTCATCAATAGCATGTGGAGTAAAGCATGATAAACAAGCAATATAAGCATGTTAGCAGGCATGTTATAAAGCATGAAGTAAAGCATGAAGTAAAGCATGTTGTAAAGCATGTTGTAAAGCACTATACACATAGGGATACAATTACATACACATCACAAGTAAGTGGTTATAGCGAACCACCGCATGGAGGGGATCCTACATGTCTCTAAGGGAGTCGGGAATCCCATATCTGCACTTCTCCAAGGCACTAACACTCAAGCATTTACACACACAAGCATCTACACGAACATTTAGAATACACTATTCCAACATACATGATGTATGTTAGCAAAATACATGTTAGGGCTGTCCCTTCGCCACGTGAGTATTTTACCCATGTATATCATAATCATACAGCAAATAATCATTTCAATTGTATTTCCAAAATTTACACATATGCGGTATTTCTAGAATACACGATTTCAACATACTAGGCATTTACAAGTGAACATGTATTTCAGCATTCCTTTCGCCAAACTAGTATTTTATCCATATATTATATAATCATACATTATATAAACATGTCAAACATTTTTTCGAAAAAATAACGTATACGGTATTTCTACGTATACCTATAGTATGTGAAATTCCATATTCTACAACGTTAATCGAAACAGGAAACGGAAAGCACTTTGTACATGTGCATTTACATGCAGATCATGAATCTATCATTATCTGACATTGAAAGCGTTGAAAACCGTAACTTATACACTTAAAGTCCTCACCATTGCCCTAGGAATCACAACGAATCAGCAAGGGTCGTTGAGCTTCCGTATACGGGAGTTTTCTAGCCTAAAGAGCGGAATCGGTTAGCCTTTACATAACGTACAACTAACTTACATCAAATCAGACCTAGGGTTAGGGTTTCTTACCTTCAAACGGAATGGATACCGCCGAGAAAACACCTGGAAAGGAACGGTGTAGGCCGTGCGACAACCGAAAGCAGTAGGAGGAAGATCACCCACAAATTCCAAGCTCTTCTCTCTCTTTTCTCTCTCTCTCTCTAGGGTTTTATCCCAAATTCGTATGGCTGTGAGAGGGGCTGTTCTAAACTCCTTTTATAGCCAAAAACATTTCCAAAATAGACTCAGGTTCAAGGGTTACTGCTAATATAGGATATTCGTCACTTTTCCAGCTCAAAAGAGAGGTTCTGGTAGCCCTCCTTGAGCTAAACGTCAGACTTAAGCTCACCACCTATGGATCTATGTGGGATTACGTTTTCGACTCGATCGGATTCCCAGATCGCACGTGGCGGACCACTTTCAGTTCAACGGTCAGTGGGCCACGATCCGAAATTCCAAGTACATGTAAATGTTCCTGAAATTTTTCTTAATCCGAGGGTGTAATTTGGTCTGATTCTGACGGTCAGGTTGTTTAATACTGACGCGTCAACGAATGGTGCCAGATCACTATTCCTGATATTTGTTTTGGAATGGGAATAGTGTTTTTCACACACCCTCGCTCCGAACGAAACGAATGGCCGTGGGACATCGGCTGGACCTGATTTTTGAGATGATTGTCAAGCCCAGTGAGGCGGTCCTAGTTCCTTAACTTCGTGTTAATCGGACTTCTGATGTGCGATCTAGACCTAATACGAAGTTTCGTTTAATTCCCGAGAGCAGCCGGGAAATGAGTTTGGTTCTAAACTTTAGGGTAACCTAGCGTCACTTGTTTTGCAAGTTTTGGGTCTTGCAGATCATATTTAAAGCGATCCCAACGGATTTCATGGCTAATCGAGTTTTGCACTAAGTTAACTTTGTTAAATTTCTAAAGGATTTAATCCTAATTGATTTCTGGTCGAGGTGGTACTCGAACCAACGTACGAAAATTTACGGGTCGTTACAATCTACCCCCCTTAAACAAAAAATTTCGTCCTCGAAATTTATACCTTTTCGTACTCCTCGAGAATCTGAGGGTAGTTCTTCCTGACCTCGGCCTCAGTCTCCCAAGTAACTTCCTCCTCGGAATGATGTGTCCAAAGTACCTTCACAAGTGGGATGACCTTGCTACGCAGTACCTGCTCCTTCCTGTCCAGGATATGTGTCGGGCGCAACTCATACATAGCATCCTCGCTCAACTGTACCTGCTCCCATCTGATGATATGCGAAGGATCAGGAACGTACTTCTTCAGCATAGATACGATACGCCACATCACCCACTCGATCCGGTATCTGAAATGGACCGATAAATTTCGGTGTGAGCTTCCCCTTCTTCCCAAACCGAAGGACTCCCTTCATAGGGGAAACTCGAAGGAACACATGATCCCCGACCTCGAACTCCGGCGGTCGCCGCCTCGTATCGGCGTAACTCTTTCCGCCTGCTCTCTGCTGTAAGTAATCGACCCCTGATAATGTCGACCTTCTCTGTAGTCGCCTGTACCAACTCCGGGCCAATCAGACTACGCTCTCCAACCTCTGCCCAGCAGTGCGGTGCCGTACAAGGTCGACCATATAGAGCCTCATATGGCGCCATGCCAATAGTCGCCTGGAAGCTGTTGTTGTAGGAGAACTCTGCAAACGGAAGATAGTCATCCCAGCTGTCATTGAAGTCCAACACACATGCTCGTAACATATCATCCAGAATCTGATTCACCCGCTCTGTCTGCCCATCAGTCTGAGGATGAAACGCCGTACTTAACTTCAACCTCACACCCATCGCTTCCTGGATACGAGTCCAGAAGATGGATGTGAACCGCGTGTCTCTGTCCGACACGATCTCTAATGGAACTCCATGCAGACGGACAATCTCTCTGATGTACAATCTAGCCAGCTCGTCTGCAGAGCTCGTAACTCTGATAGGGAGGAAATGGGCCGATTTGGTCAACCGGTCCACAATTACCCAAATGGAATCGTGTCCCTTCCTCGTCTTCGGCAACCCTGATATGAAATCCATGGAGATGAAGTCCCACTTCCACTCTGCTATAGGCATGGGCTGAAGCAGTCCAGGAGGTCGGCGATGTTCTGCCTTGACCTGCTGGCACGTCAGACATCGAGACACATACTCAGCGATGTGGGCCTTCATATTATCCCACCAATACATCCGTCTCAAATCCTGGTACATCTTCGTGCTACCAGGATACATCGCAAGCTTCGAGTTATGGGCAGACTCGAGAAGCTCGCGTCTCAAGTCAGGCACATCCGGAACGCATAGGCGGCCACAGAATCGTAAACTCCCATCAGAATCAACTCTCCACTCGGAGTCCTCGGCGTCGCTAGCCTGCTCTCGAAGCTCAGACAGCCGTATATCGCCCTCCTGGGCCTCAACAATCTGTCGTCAATAAGTGGCCGCACCCGAACGTGCGCAACACACTCAAATGGCACCTCGACAGTGAGTCTCTCTGCTCGAAGTCCCGCACGAACTCCACCATGTCCCACTCGGCTATCATCAGCGGTGCCGCAAATGCAATCGTCTTCTTGCGGCTCAACGCGTCTGCCACAAGGTTCGCCTTGCCTAGGAAACCTCGAACTTGAAGTCCTTCAAGGTCTCCATCCATCGGCGTTGTCTCATATTCAAGTCTCGCTGTGTGAATATGTACTTAAGGCTCTTGTGGTCACAGAAAAGCTCGAACTCCTCTCCGTAGAGGTAATGTCGACAGAGCTTCAATACAAAGATGACAGCTGCCAACTCCAGGTCATGTGTAGGGTAATTCTCCTCGTGCTTCCTTAATTGTCTCGAGGCATACGAAATCACCCTATCCTTCTGCATCAGAACACAACCCAACCCAACGCGAGACGCGTCAGTATATATCGTGTATTTCTCCCCTTGCTCTGGCAATACTAGCACAGGGGCGGACGTCAACTTGTCCTTCAGCTCCTTAAAAGTTGCCTCCGCCTTCTCATTCCAGTCGAACTTCAGGTCCTTCCGAGTCAACTGAGACAATGGCCTGGCGATCTTCGAGAAATCCCGAAATGAAGCGTCTGTAATACCCAGCCAGACCAAGGAAACTCCTCACCTCAATAACCGATTCAGGCGCTGCCAATCCTGAACAGCGGCTGCCTTAGCAAGGTCCATCTATCCCATCCTTGGACACTACATGTCCGAGGAACTTGACATCCTCCCGCGTGTCGCACTTCAGACCGTGCGAACAACTGGTTCTTCTTCAGTGTATCCAACACCGCTCTCAGGTGCTCCTCGTGCTCCTCCCGACTCGTAGAGTATATCAAGATGTCATCAATAAAGACGATGACGAATCGGTACAGGAAAGGCCGAAATACCCGGTTCATCAGATCCATGAACACGGCTGGTGCGTTCGTAAGGCCGAACGACATCACCAGGAACTCATAATGCCCAAAGCACGTCCTGAAGGCTGTCTTCTGCACGTCCTTCTCTCTCACGCGCAACTGGTGGTACCCCGACTGAAGATCAATCTTTGAGAAATACTTCGCCCCCCTCAACTGATCGAACAGATCATCTATCCTGGGCAAAGGATACTTGTTCTTCACCGTGACCTGGTTCAACCTACGGTAATCAATACACAACCGTAGCGACCCATCCTTCTTCTTCACAAATAGCACAGGTGCTCCCCAAGGAGACACACTAGGTCGTATAAAACCCTTGTCTACCAGATCGTCGATCTGTTTTCGCAGCTCCTCCATCTCACATGGAGGCATACGATAAGTCGACAGTGAGATGGGTGTCGCACCCGGCGTAAGATCGATTGTAAAATCAATCTCGCGTCGAGGAGGTAAACCAAGAATCGTCTCAAACACGCCTGCAAATTCTCGAACCACCGGCGTACCCTCTACTGTCGGACCATCAATCGGCACAAGTAAAGCAACAGAATAATCAACACGGCGGCGGGGCAACCGACTTGCAGACTTTGGAAACGTAAAAGTTGTGCCGTCAGGTCCATAGGCCGTCACGATCCGAGTATCGCAATCTATCTCCGCCCTCATCCTGGTGAGCCAATCCATACCAAGGATAACGTCATAGTGCCATAGTAGAGCAACAATGAGGTCGACGAGCACTGTGCTGCTACCCAAAACTATCGGACAACCCTCGCATAACCGTGTGACATCCGAACAGGTCCCAGTAGCTATAGTGAGTCTCATTTCCTTTGTGGGAATCGTAGGCAAAGATAGATGTTTAACCGCCCCACAAGAAACAATAGAAGTAGTGGACCCAGTGTCCACTAATAAGGAAACGGGAGTACCATGAATATAAGTCGTACCCTCAAAAGCCGTCGGAGCCGAGACCGACGTCTCAGGTGCCTCGGCAACAAGAGTGTGCACGCGAGCCTGCTGCTGTCGGTTCGGCTGAGGAGCCAAGGGTCGATGTGGCGGCCTGAAGCGCGACACAAGAGGTAGGAAGGAAGGATGTGCAGGAGCAGTCTGTACGGTGGAGCTGATATGGCCTGTGGATAAGGGCGATCCAATCTCTACGGTGGTGCAAATCCACTAGCCCTCATACGCGAGAAGCAACTCTCAGCAGGGTGTCCTGGTTTCCCGTAATACGTGCAGGTCACCAACGGGCGTCTCACAGGAACAACTGGTGCTGCGGCCCTAGGGGACGAATCAGCACGGGGCCTCTTGCCTAAGATAGGTCTCGCTCAGAATCCCGGGCGTGGCCTCACAACCATAGCACCACGCGATCTGGCCAATCGGTCCACATCCTGCTCGGCCGTCATAGACATGTGGACCAATGCCGCGTAGGTAGGTATACTGAGGCAGCATATCTTCGACCGTATCTCCGGTCACAAACCCAAGGAAAAACGACGCATCCGCATCTGCTCATCCACCAGTATAGTTGGGACAAAGCGGCCCAACTCTGTGAAGCGGTGCTCGTACTCCGTCACCGTCATGCCTCCCTGCATGAGGCGCAGAAACTCATCCTCCCGCTCATGCCGATACGTCTGCGGGTAGTACTTCTCGTGGAACCGAGACTCGAAAGCCTCCCAGGTCCACACGAAATCTACTGCGACCGTGCGCAGCACACTGTCCCACCATAAACTGGCCTCCCTCTCAAACATGAAAGCGGTCAGCTCCACCGCTTTGCCTCTGAGCAATGCAGCATCCGAAGCATCTTAGAGATGCGGTCAAGCCGTAACTCGCCTCCTCGGTCCGTGCAGAGAACCCATAAATGAGGGAGGCCTCAAGCACCGAAATTCCTCTAGTAGTAGGCGCGTGTACCTACATCTCCGGTAGGAGGTGCGACGGATGTGGGCGAGGTACATCCTCAAACCGAGCAGAGGCTCGAAGGCTCATCAAGATGTGCGGATGTCGTAGGTGGAGTCGCACTACCACCACGGACAAGGCCTCGTGATAGTGGCCATAAGCCGCTGGCCGTCTTTGCTCAGCTGCTGCCGCCGCTTCTTCTTCTCTGCATCTCTTCCGATGCATCATCAACATCACCGCTCAAACCTATCGGTCGGCGGAGCGACACAGGGAGTCATGTCGCGCGAAGAAGACGGCCGATACTGCTCACGGACCGGGGGCGTGTAAGGTGGCAGTCCACCGGTAGGACCAGCAGGAGGCTGATCAGAACCCAACCATCAGTCTGTAGGACCGCTACTACTAGAAGGAGTCTGGTCCATAGAGCCGGTCAGAAGAAGATGTGCCGTGCTCCGTGTGTACTGCCGCGGCATGCCCTATACAACATAGGGTAGATCATTTGTGAGATAAGGCACAATACACTTCATAAAGCACTTAAGCATTCCACACATCATCAAAACAAAAGAGGCTACATGCTTTTCATTTACCCAAAATTGTCATAATACATGGAATACAGAGTTACATGAATCACGACAGAAATCACATGATAGCCAATACATCCACAACATTAAACACTTAGAACACGCTACTATCTATTACATCAACTACATGAAAACATAAACCGCCTATCACGGCAACCTAAAACAAACAACAACCACAACAACATGGATGACTAAGCATCCGAAACAGGCGGTGGAGGAGGAGCATTCTTATCCTGCGCACAGCACAGAATGGCCTTCAACGTACGGGACATCTTCTTAAAACTCTTCTTCATGTAGGCTTCATTCTCTTCAAGCTTGGCTCGAACTTGACCAATCTCTTGCTGTATGGCGGCTTGACCCTCCTCGAGACGGGCCAAACGTGCAACCAAAGTAGCCCGATCCACACCCTGCTCCTGAGTCGCAGGAGGTGAACTCTCTTCAGTGTCCTGAGCCTCAGGTTCTTCTTCCTGTATGTCATCACCGCGCTCCTCATCACTCTCAGCCTGGAGGTCAACACTCTCCTCACCGGCGCTATCCGACTCATCTCCAGACTCGTCGAGTCGTGTTTGCCGCTGTTGAGGGCCGATCTTCATATTCTTAAGTGTCGCCTCGCTTATGACTCGGATTGGTGCAAGGTCTTCCATGTTGAGTCTATAGCCGACATCACGAGCCATCCTACATATCAGGCGGACAAATGGGAGCGAAAGATCGTTCCTGACAGAATGAACAACCTGAACTATCTGGGATAGGATGAAAGTGGGTAGGCATATGTTGTCCCCATGTCCCATCTTGTACAAAAAGTCCACCATCAACCGAGTACACTCCGTGCGGTTACCCCACCGTGGATATACATTGTATGTGAAAATGTGATGGAGTAAACGGAAGTCTTCGGTCATCTTTGTCGCCGCAATACAATTTCCTCGCTTCTAAGTAACTCGGTGACCACAAAGGTATCGCGTGTGGCGATCCCTTTCTCGCGCACTCCTGGAGAAGTCGTCACTAGGAAGCACTTGACCACGTGGAATCTTAGTGATTCGAACCACCTCATCCACAGTGATTATGTGTCTTATGCCCCTCACAGAGACAGTGAACTGAAGAGGCTCCAACGATGAATCTATGATATGAGCGTAGAAGGCGCGAACCGTGTTCTCACATGCGGGAGACTCGCCTTCAAATACAGAATTCCATCCAATATCCACCAAGTGGTCCATCATCGGGTGTAGGCCAAACATTCTTTCATCTACATGAGCTTCAAACACAACCTTGCGGCCGGCGAAGCGCCCGTATTAGATGCCTATCGGATAAGCATTTCTGACGGGATGGTCAGGATCCAGATCTCGCTTCGACCTAAACTCCCGAACGGTGCTAGTGCTGGCCCCAACGTCGGATCTTCTTCGGGAATGGGCTGGCCTAATTGGGCCGGCTTCATCGGCCGTGATTTTCCTCTTTCCCATGAAAGATAGGATGGAGGAAACGGAAAAAATAGTCGCCACCACACCAAAGAGGGCCATGGAAAAATGCCAAAATGGGAAAAAAGGGGCTGATCTCTTTGATCCTCCACAAACAACAATCCAATAGGTGTGGAAGGGGTTCTAGAGGTAGGAAAGGAAGAAGGAACAAAAAGAAAATGGAATGGGTTAGGAGATTACCCGATTTTGAGCTCTAAATGAGGGGTATGAGAGCTCCAACACGAGAAAATGGGAAAAGGAGGAGGCTAGGGCTGTTGTGGAAGGTTGGGGTGTGTGGGTTATGGAAGAAAATGGAAGATTGCAAGGTTTGGAGGGATGAGTTTAGAGAAAAATCGAAAATGGGTTTGGAGGTGTTTGAAAATGGGTGAAATGAGGAAGAAGGGTGCTCCAGCCCTTTAAAACCCAACCCATTACCAAAATGGCACGTGCCAGGGGGTGTAGGAGGTTGGGCCGACCAACCTCAGCCTTGGACCCACCCCGAAAAACCGACGGACCGGACATTTGCCCGCCGCCCGAGAGCGCGGCGCGCCGCGCAGCCCGACTTGGCCGGAGCCGCGCCGCCGTGGTGGGGATCTGCTTCCCACATGCCCAGGGTGCCAAATGCACCCTGGTTCGATCTGGACCCTTGATGGATTAACGTGGGGGGCCCCCGAACTCAGTTCAGCTCCAGAACGGTTAGTTCCGAAAAATTTCTGAACTAATCTAATTTTTCCTGATATTTGAAGACTGATTTTGGGTGGATAGTGACATGGACACGTCAATAGACGGTTTAGGAGTGATTTAGAGTCCGTATGTGCGGTCAGGATCTAGTACAGACTCGATCAACGCGTTCGTTTTTAATGAATTTCGCCGAACGGTGAAATCGGGAGACCCTAAGACTGTTTCTAAATTTTTGCGCACCCTCCTAGGTTGTGACACGTCAGCGTACGTAGTGGGGACATAACTCAGGTCCGATTTTAATCAAAATCATGCTCTGATACCAACTTGTAATGCCCTGAAAATCGGGGGTCGAGTATGAACTCAACTCCCGAGTTCCAACGCATCACTTATGCAACATACACAATGATGGTTAAATGTTGTCTGAGTTAGAGAAATAAACATGAATGAGATTATACCAAAATAGTAAATCATACTCCAGTTCAATTGTATAAAGGCAAGCGGAAGACTGAAATTTTATATTCGAAGTATGTAAAGTAACAAAATCTTGTGAACTCCAGAGTATGAGTACTAACTGAGTACCAATATACATGTATTATTTCTAAGTCAAAATTTCAAAATACAATCCCATAGATAAGCCCTGGAATCACCGCGATGCAGTCGGCCTAAGCATAGCCGTCAGAGTACTGCATAAAGGAGAACTCATCCTGATCCTCCTCGAAGTCCGGCTCCGGCTCCTGAACCAAGGCACCATCTATACCTGCGACAGAGTCTGGTGGGTGTTGCAAACACCGTCCCGTAACGTGGGAGTGAGTAGCTAACTCAGTGGAACAATAAAGCATAGGTTAACATGTTATCAATTCAATCAAGCAGTAATGATAAAGCAGTACAAATCAAACAATTCTAACTACTCTTATTAAGTGCGAAAATGAAATGACATGATGCTGTATGCCCTTGCCAAACCACCCTCAAGCGACATCATCTTACGTTCGCGAATGCTTAACTCCCTCAGTGCGCCACATCTACTAAGCACATGTGGTGTGATGATGATCATGATTACCGAGTTATTATTAGTCCATTTCAAACAGCAGTATTGGGAAACTAAGGTACCTCCCTTGTATCATTCCCAAACATGATCCATTCTAGGGTCGTCAATCCTAGCTATTCTCATACGATATTATGGTTTGAGAAGCGTAGTGAAGGCATCGCAAAGGGCTCGTCACCCGTCAGCGCGGATACAGATCTCACCGTATGCAGCTTAATTGCTGGCCGTCAGCTCAAGTACAGGTCTCACCGTACTTGGCTCAATCACTAGCCGTCAGCTCGAGTACAGGTCTCACCGTACTCAGCTCAACTCATACTCTAGTTGCTGTGAAAGACTCGTCGCCAATCACAGACACTTGGAGTATACTCGAAGATATTACGGAGGACTCGTTGCCCGTTAGCACGAGCACAGGTCTCACTGTACTCGGCTCTCGCCGTATGTATCGACAGCTCGAATATAGTGTCCCATACCACCATAATCGGCTCACGAGTTTGGTTGCGCAATGGTCACTACGGGGAGGCACATGGCCCCGGCCAGAGGCCGACGGCCGACTCGACCACGGTGTCCCATACCACCATGCCCGGCTCATGCGTCTTAGCGGATCGAGGTACCATGGTTAACGGATCGCCACTGGTAAGTTTGGTACCTTAGGTTCAAGCAGTAGCGACCAAACATGGTGAACACACATATACAATTCGGTTTACTTGACGAGCCTGACTAGCTCGAGCGCACCACAAGTTGGGCGATATGGAGCGCAAAAGCACTCCGTGTGGCCAACCACTATCGCCAACCGAAGTACGACTCGGGTTCGCCAGACATATCCTTTGTGGCGACATGCATCTCAGCCACAATCTCAAGTCTGGTACCGAATGTTTGGACTATAGGCATAGTCCCAAAGTCAAACAGTTCTCATCAATAGCATGTGGAGTAAAGCATGATAAACAAGCAATATAAGCATGTTAGCAGGCATGTTATAAAGCATGAAGTAAAGCATGTTGTAAAGCACTATACACATAGGGATACAATTACATACACATCACAAGTGAGTGGCTATAGCAAACCACCGCATGGAGGGGATCCTACATGTCTCTAAGGGAGTAGGGAATCCCATATCAACACTTCTCTAAGGAACTAACACTTAAGCATTTACACACACAAGCATCTACACAAACATTTAGAATACACAATTCTAACATACATGATGTATGTTAGCAAAATACGTGTTAGGGCTGTCCCTTCGCCACGTGAGTATTTTACCCATGTATATCATAATCATACAGCAAATAATCATTTCAATTGTATTTCCAAAATTTACACATATGCGGTATTTCTAGAATACACAATTTCAACATACTAGGCATTTACAAGCGAACATGTATTTCAGCGATTGCTTTCGCCAAACTAGTATTTTATCCATATATTATATTATCATACATTAAATAAACATGTCAAACATTTTTTTGAAAAAAATACGTATACGGTATTTCTACGTATACCTAGAGTATGTGAAATTCCATATTCTACAACGTTAATCGAAACAGGAAACGGAATGCACTTTGTACATGTGCATTTACATGCAGATCATGAATCTATCATTGAAAGCATTGAAAACCGTAACTTATACACTTAAAGTCCTCACCTTTGCCCTTGGAATCATAACGAATCAGCAAGGGTCGTTGAGCTTCCGTATATGGGAGTTTTCTAGCCTAAAGAGCGGAATCGGTTAGCCTTTACATAACGTACAACGAACTTACATCAAATCAGACCTAGGGTTAGGGTTTCTTACCTTCAAACGGAATGGATACCGCCGAGAAAACATCTGGAAAGGAGCGGTGTAGGCCGTGCGACAACCGAAAGCAGTAGGAGGAAGATCACCCACAAATTCCAAGCTCCTCTCTCTTTTCTCTCTCTCTCTAGGGTTTTATCCCAAATTCGTATAGTTGTGAGAGGGGCTGCTCTAAACTCCTTTTATAGCCAAAAATATTTCCAAAATAGACTCAGGTTCAAGGGTTACTGCTAATATAGGATATTCGTCACTTTTCCAGCTCAAAAGAGAGGTTCTGGTAGCCCTCCTTGAGCCAAACGTCAGACTTAAGCTCACCACCTATGGATCTATGTGGGATTACGTTTTCGACTCGATCGGATTCCTAGATCGCACGTGGCGGACCACTTTCAGTTCAATGGTCAGTGGGCCACGATCCGAAATTCCAAGTACATGTAAATGTTCCTGAAATTTTTCTTAATCCGAGGGTGTAATTTGGTCTGATTCTGACGGTTAGGTTGTTTAATACTGACGCGTCAACGAATGGTGCCAGATCACTATTCCTGATATTTGTTTTGGAATGGGAATAGTGTTTTTCACACACCCTCGCTCCGAATCGAAACGAATGGCCGTGGGACATCGGCTGGACCTGATTTTTGAGATGATTATCAAGCCCAGTGAGGCGGTCCTAGTTCCTTAACTTTGTGTTAATCGGACTTCGATGTGCGATCTAGACCTAATATGAAGTTTTCGTTTCATTCCCGAGAGCAAATGAAATGAGTTTGGTTCTAAACTTTAGGGCAACCTAAATACTTGTTTTGCAAGTTTTGGGTCTTGCAGATCGTATTTAAAGCGATCCCAACGGATTTCATGGCTAATCGAGTTTTGCACTAAGTTAACTTTGTTAAATTTCTAAAGGATTTAATCCTAATTGATTTCTGGTCGAGGTGGTACTCGAACCAACGTACGGAAATTTACAGGTCGTTACAGATTGACCATAGGTTGACCTTAGAAGTAGGCCATTTTGGATACATAAGTCATATGTATATGACACATGTGTTTGGGCAGTTTGGGGACTTGTTCTAGGCTTTCTTCGACTAGTCCTACCTTTGCTTCGACCAGTCCAAAAAATTCCTCGATCAGTCGTAAGTTTGTTATAAAATTTGGATAATTTCTGTTAGGCTTCGACCAGTCCTGGAATCTGTTCGACCAGTCGAAGGAATAGTGTCAACTGCTTCTATGACCAATCAAATATCTTCGATTCAAAGTCCAGCGATAATTTACAGGGGTCTTCGACCAGTCGAAGGTGACCTTCGACCAGTCGTAGAATGGTCAAAGCTTATCGCGCCCGATTTTTTTTCAAATCTGTTATTTCTTCGACTAGTCGAAGAGCTCCCTAGACCAATCGAAGATGCGATCTGCTCACCTATAAATAGAGCACGAATCTTAGAAGAATTCAAGTAATTAATTAATCCATTCAAGCCAATCTTCATCAAACTTCTGAGAGATAATTTTGTGCTCCATCTAAGCTAAGTGTGCTTATTTTATACTCTCTTTCTTTAGCTCTATTTAATTGATTTTGTTTCTGCTATTCCAATCTAATTTGAAAAGAGGAATTGTTATTCCCTTTCTCTGGAATCAAAATCAATTAAGGTAAGCCCTAGTTGGTTTAATTTAAAATCTATTAGAACTAGAACCATTGTAATTGAGTACTGGACATTGAACTTGAACATTCAATCATTTACTCTGATTTGGTTCTACCGGGCTACTATAACGAAGGAGATAATCAGGTATTTTACATTTTATTGTCAATTCCTTTCTGTTTTTGGTTTCTTTCAAGATTTGCCAGAAAAATCTTGTTGTTTTGGTTATCTGAGGAGAGCCAGGAAAACTCAGAAGTGGGGTTTTTTTAATTGTGTAAGCCCACAGACAAAGACACAATTGTAAAGGTTTTGGGTGAACCCGTGAAAACCTAATTTGTTAGTGAACGCTAATATCCCCTGTGTGAGGATATTAGGAGTGGAGTAGCATTTTGTGTGGCTGTTGTTTAACAGTTGGTGAACACACAGGCGAACCACTATAATCCCTTGTGTTGTGGTTGAATGATTTACATTTCTAATCTTTAATATTCATTTGTGGGATGCATGTGTGGTGGTGAATGTTATATCATTTAATTCAAGCATTGTGGGAATTTTGTAATAATTTAGAATTTACTTTCTACTATTCCTCTATCTACTTGAAATTCAATTTCCTTTAAAGTTGTTCCAGTAAGGTTGCCCTGCCATTTTTATGGTTATGGCTGTCCCTAGAACAACACATTTGTGATTACAAGTTAATTCAGTTTGTGCTCATTTCTGTATTCCTCTTTGGTTTGAGATTTAATACAAAGATCTTTCCAGAAATAAGGTTGTCCTACCATAAACTCTGGTTTTTGGTGTAAGGTTGTACTTAGAACAACATTTGTATCAACCTCTCAAGATCAGATATTTGAGGTTGTTTTACTTTTCTACATTGTAATTTATTTTGGCAATCATATTTGTTTTAATTTCGCTGTTATAAGATTTATTTGGCATTGTCCTATTCAGCCCCCCCCCTCTAGGACATATAGCTAGGCCTCTTCAAGTGGTATCAGAGCCTAATAGCTTGTTCTTATTGCTTTTTATTTGGATTTATTTCCTGAGCTAACGATCTAAGCTATTTAAAAAGATGTCAAATTTTGATAGCCTTTCAGTCACTAGGCCTCCACCATTTGATGGCTACAACTATGCCTATTGGAAAGCCAGAATGAGAATCTTCCTAAAATTAATGGATGAGAGTGTGTGGCGAGCCACAGTGACTGAATGGAAAACTCCTACCATTGAAGTAACTGAATTCGATGGTTCAAAAACTATGTCTGTACCTACTTATTATTTATGGACCACTCTTCAGAAAAAGTGAGTATAGTGCCAATGCTAAAGCACTAAATGCAATCACTTGCGCACTATCACCGGATGAGTTTAAAAGAATCATATCCTGTGATGCTGCAAAGCAAGCCTGGGATATACTAGAAATGACACACGAGGGTATATCAATTGTCAAAAAGTCTAAAGTCCAACTCCTCACAAATGTTTATGGACTTTTACACTAGACTAAATGACATTGTAAACTCAATGTGGAGTCTTGGCGATAAAATCCCAGAAAGTAAAGTGTGTGCAAAGATATTACGCTCACTTCCTGAACGGTTCAATTCTAAAGTAACCGCGATCCAGGAACTTCGTGATACGGACAATATGAAGGTAGAAGAACTAGTTGGTTCTTTACAAACCTACGAGTTAAACTTTAAAGCTCTTAAAGGTAAATCGATCGCTCTAAAATCCTCTAAATGTAATTCAGAAGAAAATTCTGATTCAGAAGATGATATGGCTCTTTTGGCTAAGAAATTCTATAAGATTTTTAAAAGCAAGAAAAGGGTTGATTTCCAAAAATCAAATGATAAAAAGAAGTTTAGACCCAAATCTCGAAAATCTTTGAAAGATAGTCAATGTTACAACTATTAAGAATATGGGCATTTGGCAAATAGATGTCCCAAAAAGGACAAACCCAAGAAGAAGGGTATGTTGGCTACGTGGGATGAATCATCTGATTCTGAAGCTTCTTCTGAATCAGAAGATTCTGAAACTGAGTTAGGGAATGAAGTTAAAGCTCTTATGACTCTAGCCAAATTCACTTTTTCAGATAATGACTCAAAAAGTGAAGAAAATCTGAATAGTGAATATGAAAATGAAGATGATCTTCAAGACGCTTACAATGCCCTATATAAGGAAAGTTGTAAAATTGCTGTCAAACTTAAACTTCAAAAAGAAAAGTTTTCTAAACTAAAAGAATGTTTTGAATCACTTGTCTTAGAAAAAACACAAATTTTAGAATTTTTTGAAAAATCAAAATGTGATTTGGAATTCAAAAACTCTTTAATTGTTGATTTGAAATCTGAGATTGAAAATCTCAAAAAGGAAGTATCTTCTCTTCTGAGTCAAAAGAACACATAGAAATATGCCCAAGGTGATCCAAAGTTAGAAAAACTCTTATCCGGATCAAGAAAATGTGGCGATCTATCTGGGCTGGGCTATGAGAAAAATTTATCTCATAAACAAAAGTATACTCCTCCTATGTTTGTGAAAGAAGAGTCCTCAAACTCAAAAGGGAAAAATACTTATCAAGGTTTTTCTAGAAATTCAAAAACTCTTCAAAAATTTAGAAGCAGCCATGTCAACTTTAATCAGAAACGAAATCCACTAGCTAAAAAGATAGTAGATTTACTCAACGAGCTCTTAAAATCTAACTCTATAGGTTATACTTACAACTATAAACAAAAGAAGATCAACTATGTTCCTAAACCCAAAACAATTATGAAATGGGTTCCTAAAGTCACCTGCTTGGTTGCTCACACTGCTTTCAAAGCAACAAGTCATTCAAAGTGGTACCTAGACAGTGGATGTTCCGGGCATATGACAGGTGACAAAGCTTTATTCAAGGATCTAAAAGATATGATTGATGGCTCAGTCACATTTGGTGATGGTAGCAACTGCAAGATTATAGGCCAAGGTACGATTCAACTGTTTAATCTTCCTGTGTTTAAAAATGTTTTATATGTTGAAGGCTTTAAACATAACTTGCTTAGCATATCTCAGATATGTGATAATAATCATAGTGATTGGTTCTCTAATCAAAGCTATGAGATACTAAATAATAAAGGTTCTGTAATATTAACTGGACGTAGAACATCTGAAAATTGCCATATCATTAGTGAATCCAGCTCATCTAATCAAACATGTTACATGGTCCATACAAACGAGACTGATTTATGGTACAAACGTCTTGGACATGTTCATTATCGAAATTTATATAGATTGAGCAATCAAGAACTTATAAGAGGTTTACCCAAACTTCAGAAATTAGATAAAATATGTGGTGAGTGCCAGATAGGCAAACAAACAAGGAACTCACACAAAAAGGTGAATTCAAATACCACATCAAAACCACTCGAACTTCTCCACATGGATCTAATTGGACCTACCAGAACGGAAAGTCGTGGTGGTAAAAAGTATATCTTGGTAATAGTTGATGACTTTACCAGATTCACTTGGGTAACCTTTTTAAGGGATAAATCTGAAATCCTTGAAGAAGTTAGAAAAGTTCTCAAAAGGATTCAAACTGAAAAATCTTCTCAAATCAGTAAGATTCGTAGTGATCATGGATCCGAATTTGAGAATAGTAATTTTGAGAAGTTCTGTACCGACCAAGGAATATTACATGAATTCTCAGCTCCCAAAACTCCACAACAAAATGGAATTGTGGAAAGAAAGAATAGGGTGCTTCAAGAAATGGCTAATGTAATGTTGAATAGCATGAAGCTCTCTAAAAATCTTTGGGCTGAAGCTGTAAATACAGCTTGCTATATTATTAACCGAGTCTATACTAGCAAAGATAATAATAAAATGACTTATGAATTATGGTTCAATAAAAAGCCTACTGTCAAATACTTTCGAGTTTTTGGCAGCAAGTGCTATATTTTACGAGATTGTGAAAATTTGAGAAAATTCGATACAAAGAGTGATGAATGGATTTTTCTAGGATATTCCTTAAACAGTCGTGCATATAGGGTTCTGAACAAAAGAACTGGTGTGATTCAAGAATCCATCAATGTTATCATTGATGATCACTTAAATAAGTCAATCCCTAATTCAGATAATGATGAAGTTCCAATCATTGATAAACCCGATACTTCATCAAATCAGACTGACTCTGAATTGAGGACTATTAAAGATCATCCAACCACTCAAATTCTTGGAAACCCTCTCACTGGTGTTCACACCTGTAGACAACTTGAGGATTTATGTAATTATGTATGTTTTACATCCCAAATAGAACTATCTAATGTAAAAGAAGCTCTTGCTGATGAGAACTGGATTGTTGCAATGCAAGAAGAACTTAACCAATTTGTAAGAAATGATGTTTGGTATCTTGTACCAAGACCTAAAGATAAACACATCATTGGAACAAAATGGATTTTCAAAAATAAGTTTGACGAGTGTGGAAATATAATTAGAAATAAGGCTAGACTAGTGGTACAAGGTTATACTCAAATTGAAGGAATTGATTTTGATGAAACTTTTGCACCTGTAGCACGTCTTGAATCTATCAGACTATTTATATCCATTGCATGTTTTAGAAAGATAAAGATATATCAAATGGATGTAAAAAGTGCTTTTCTAAATGGCGATTTACATGAAGAAGTATATGTTGAACAACCAATGGGTTTTGAAGATCCCAAAAATACTGATCATGTGTATCGGCTTAAAAAGGCACTTTATGGATTAAAACAAGCACCTAGAGCATGGTATGAGAAACTAACAAAATTTCTTTTAAGTCACAATTTTCAAATGGGATCTGTTGATAAAACTCTATTTGTTAAAAAACATAATGATCATATATTAATGGTACAGATTTATGTTGATGATATCATCTATGGATCAACTTGTACTAACTTGACTACTGAGTTTGCAGACTTGATGAAATCACAGTTTGAAATGAGCATGGTTGGGGAATTGACCTATTTCCTTGGTTTACAAGTAAAGCAGCAATCTGAAGGAATATTCATCTCTCAATCTAAGTATGCCTTGAATCTAATGAAGAGATTTGGATTTGAGAATGGCAAGAATTTCGATACTCCTATCAGTACTACCCTGAAACTCTCAAAAGACTCTAATGGTAAAAATGTTGATTCAAAACTTTATCGGAGTATGATTGGTAGTTTGTTATATTTAACTGCTAGTAGACCTGATATCTCTAAGTGTTGGTATTTGCGCAAGATTTCAATCTGATCCAAAAGAATCACATTTAATTGCTGTCAAGCGGATTATTAGATATGTCGCAAGTACAGTAAATCTTGGTCTCTGGTATCCTCATGAGACTAGTGTCCAACTTGTTGGGTACTCAGATGCTGACTGGGCTAGTAAACTAGATGATAGAAAATCAACCAGTGGTGGTTGCTTTTACATTAGAAATTGTTTAGTTTCCAGGTTTAGTAAGAACCAAAATTCTATATCACTCTCAACAGCTGAAGCCGAGTATATCACAGCTGGTAATGCATGTACACAGCTTGTTTGGATGCACCGAATGCTAAGTGATTATGGAATTAAACAGGATTCTATGTTATTACATTGTGATAATTTCAGTGCAATAAATATTTCAAAAAATCCAATTCAGCATTCTCGTACTAAGCACATTAACATTATATTTCATTATATTCGGGAATTGGTAAAAAAAAAAAGTTATATCTCTGGAATATATTCCTACTGAAGATCAGCGAGTTGATATTTTCACAAAACCTCTTGATAAAAGTAGGTTTAATAAAATCAAAATTTGATCTTGGCATGTGTATTTCATAATGATTATTTATGCCTATGTGTATCATAATGTATATATTTGCTAGGTTTAATTCCAACTTTTTTTTTATATAAAAAATTTTTTTTGCAAGAAATATGAAATTCTGGACGTCCTTCGACCTGTCGTGAGTGTACTCGACCAGTCGACCTTCGACCGGTCGTAGATACCCACGACCAGTCGTAGATCTCGGAAATCACTTAAAATTTAGGGATTTTTGCTTTCTTCCTCATTTCATTTTTCCTTTTTAAGGGGCCGAGCTTCGACTGGTAGAACCCACCATTCTTGTTCTTCAAGGTTAGTGTTCCATTTTCGTTTTTCTTGCAAATTTGTGTCTAGATTGCTTTCTTTTCTTACTTGAAGCTTTCTATTTAGGATTTCATTGAGATTTGAGGTTTGGATTTTGAAAAATCTGATTGAAGTAAACCCATTTCTCAATCCTTTGCAACTCTTTATTTCCTTGTTATTGTTGTTGCATATGACTTCTAGAGGTAGAAAACTACTTCCCGTGGTCCTTCTTCTTCATCCAGATCGACCAAACGTCATCTTCTTGAGCCCAATACTGATCCATCTTATGTTACAGACCTTAGAGCTCGTAATGTTATTGTTGAACATCCTATTGATATTAATCATATTGCACCTTTTGATATCCTTCTTATGCTTGAAGCTGTAGGTTGGGTTAACTTATTCCATTGGGGTGGGCCTACATACCGGTCCATTGCCCTATCCATGTTTACATGTATTAGTGACTTATCACTGGATAATTTAACTTTTAAAATATCCACTAGTGAAGGGCCATTTGAAATTGATCGTCATTTAATTTCAGCCCTTATGGATATTCCTGTGAATGATGAGGGTATTCCTATTCATAATTTGACTGATAAACCCTCTGTATCTGAAAAACGTATGCTCATTAGAGACTTGTGCAACATGGATGTTCACTGGACTAAAAAAGGGAATGCGCTTCCCGCAAGGTATTTGTTACCCAAATACAAAGTACTCCACAGAATCTTTGTGTCTAATCTGTATCCTCGGTCGGGTAATAAAACTGACTTGACTTCATTTATGGTTCGTGTTATTCATGCTATTTCCAGTGATACTCAGATTTGTTTGCCATCCTTAATCTGTCATTTCATTCTTCAGTTTAGACTCCATCCTGGTCATAGTGACATCCCATTTAGTTATTTAATGACTGTTTTGGCTACACATATGTTGGTCGATATGCCAGTTAATGAGGCACCTATCTATCATCTGATTTTCAACAACTCTAATGTCAATAAGATGAAGCTGGAATTACTTCCTGAAAAAGGTGGTAATGGTGGTGGTGTTGGTCATGAAGAAGCAGGGGATGACATTAATATGGGTGACATCTTTGAGGAACTAGATTCTGATTCAACAAATGATCTAGATTTTGATGCACGTCTAAGTGCATTGGAGGGTAAAGTTGAGAATATAAATGAAAAGTTGGAAAATATGTCAGTTGCTCATGATTTACAATTCAAGTACATGCGCAAATATCTAAGGCGATTGAACAAAGGCATGCACCAACTTGATCCCTCTATTCCTGCTCTGTCTTCTAGTTCTAATTTTGACTAGTCTATATGGGATTTTCTGGTTTGTAATAACTTTAAATCTTAGCACTATATTGTTTGATTTGGAATTGGATACTATTTTTCTTTTATGTTGGGTATTTGTTTATTGTGATACTATGCTGATTTTGAGTTGGACAATTTCTATTTTTCTGCTATAATCTCATATCTCCTCATATTTCTCTCATATATTCTTTTCTTTAGTTCTTCTTCTTTGTTATTTTCTTTGTCATATTGTGACAAAAAGGGGGAGAATGGTTTGTGGTTTGTATTTAAACGATGTAATTGTGAGAGGAGTAGCATTGGTTATGTTACTCAGGGGGAGTATGGGAGTATGTTTGAACTAATTTGAACTGGTTGAATGTTATATATTGAATATTGATTTGCACGTAAACCAGTTGATATTAACTGGTTTATATCTTGGTTATGTGTTTTGTCACTAATTTGATAAAGGGGGAGATTGTAAGTGCTATAGTTTATATCAGTCTATATCCCTGTTGGTTGTCAAATTTGTGATGACAAAATCACTGTTATATAACTTGTATAAGTGAAGCTCTTTCCAAGATCAACTTTCTTGAACTAGCAAAGTTCACAACAAGCAAAGATCACAAGTACAAAGATCAACCTTGACTTCGAGTATTGCTCACAAGACAAGACTGAAGAATGCAAGACTTCAAGAAGAGTACAAGGCAGTTCGTAAAGAACTCAAGACACTTTCAAGGTTGAGCTACATCAAGACTTCAAGGCTTAAACTTCAAGGTCACTTGTTCCTAATGTTTTCAATGTCCTTACTTCTTGATTGGGGTTTGATTGACCATAGGTTGACCTTAGAAGTAGGCCATTTTGGATACATAAGTTATATGTATATGACACATGTGTTTGGGCAATTTGGGGACTTGTTCTAGGCTTTCTTCGACTAGTCCTAGCTTTGCTTCGACCAATCCAAGAAATTCCTCGATCAGTCGTAAGTTTGTTATAAAATTCGAATAATTTTTGTTAGGCTTCAACCAGTCCTGGAATCTGTTCGACCAGTTGAAGGAACAGTGTCGACTACTTCTACGACCAGTCGAATATCTTCAATTCAAAGTCCAGCGATAATTTACAAGGTCTTCGACCAGTCGAAGGTGACGTTCGACCAGTCGTAGAACGGTCAAAGCTTATCGCGCCCGATTTTTTTCAAATCTGTTATTTCTTCGACTAGTCGAAGAGCTCCCTCCCTAGACCAATCGAAGATGCGATCAGTTCACCTATAAATAGAGCACGAATCTCAGAAGAATTCAAGCAATTAATTAATCCATTCAAGCCAATCTTTATCAAACTTCTGAGAGATAATTTTGTGCTCCATCTAAGCTAAGTGTGCTTATTTTATACTCTCTTTCTTTAGCTTTATTTAATTGATTTTATTTCTGCTATTCCAATCTAATTTGAAAAGAGGAATTGTTATTCCCTTTCTTTGGAATCAAAATCAATTAAGGCAAGCCCTAGTTGGTTTAATTTAAAATCTATTAGAACTAGAACCATTGTAATTGAGTACTGGACATTGAACTTGAACATTCAATCATTTACTCTGATTTGGTTCTTGGTTATCTGAGGAGAGCCAGGAAAACTCAGAAGTGGGGTTTTTTTAATTGTGTAAGCCCACAGACAAAGACACAATTGTAAAGGTTTTGGGTGAACCTGTGAAAACCCAATTTGTTAGTGAACGCTAATATCCCCTGTGTGAGGATATTATGAGTGGAGTAGCATTTTGTGTGGCTGTTGTTTAACAGTTGGTGAACACACAGGCGAACCACTATAATCCCTTGTGTTGTGGTTGAATGGTTTACATTTCTAATCTTTAATATTCATTTGTGGGATGTATTGGTGGTGGTGAATGTTGTAATCATTTAATTCAAGCATTGTGGGAATTTTGTACTAATTTAGAATTTACTTTCTACTATTCCTCTATCTGCTTGAAATTCAATTTCCTTTAAAGTTGTTCCAGCAAGGTTGCCCTGCCATTTTTATGGTGTATGGCTGTCCCTAGAACAACACATTTGTGATTACAAGTTAATTCAGTTTGTGCTTATTTCTGCATTCCACTTTGGTTTGAGATTTGATACAAAGATCTTTCTAGAAATAAGGTTGTCCTACCATAAACTCTGGTTTTTGGTGTAAGGTTGTCCTTAGAACAACATTTGTATCAACCTCTCAAGATCAGATATTTAAGGTTGTTTTACTTTTCTGCATTATAATTTATTTTGGCAATCATATTTGTTTTAATTTCGCTGTTATAAGATTTATTTGACATTGTCTTATTCACCCCCCCCCCCCCCCTCTTGGACATATAGCTAGGCCTCTTCAACTTCTACAAAAACTTTATATTTCTTAATAGAAAATTTACCTCAAAGTGGTGCAGCAAGTTCTGCATCTATTGGCAATTCGCTGAACACACGGTCACTCGAGAAGATTTCTGGGTACAAATTGGCATTGATCAGAAACTTCATATTGGCGATTGTTGAGATATTCAAGGATCCTGATCAATGGTCCGATCTAATTGCTGATTTGGATGTCCTGGATAGTGCTGCACGAATGGCCAAAGTTGATGTTTCCTCTGTATGCGATGCTCTTCTCATGTTTCATTGGAGTATACCTCTTTAATTATATAAGGTCCATCCCATTTAGGCTCAAATTCGCCCCCTATTCGCTTGGTGACCACTATGGGTCTTTTCAGCATCAGCACCAGATCCCCTTTCTTGAAAGAGTGATATTTAACATGTTTATCGAAAGCGGCCGATATTCTTGCTTGATATGATTGTAATTGCTATTGGGCTGCCAGGTATTTTTCAATAAGCAAATCTAACTCTTTCATCCTTATTTTTGCATTTTCATCCTCTGTTATAGACTGATGTACTGCCACTCTGAGTGACGCTACTTGCATTTCAATTGAGGTCACTGCTTCTACACCATAAACCAATGAATACGATGTTGCTTTTGTTGCTGTTTGGTGAGTGGTTCTGTATGCCCACAATGCTTCTTATAATCTTTCATACCAATCACATATGTTCCCTATCACTGTTTTCTTCAGTATCTTGACTATTGTTTTATTAAATGCCTCTGTTAATCCATTGGCCAGTGGATAGTAAGGCGTTGAAAACGAATGACGAATATTGAATTTCTGACACAACTTTTCCATGCCTCTATTTTTGAAGGGCGTACCATTATCCGTAACAATTTTTTACGAAATACCATGACGGTATATTATCGCGTGCTGGATGAAATTCACCACGTCCTTTTCTTTGACATTGCGTAAAGCAACTGCCTCTGTCCACTTGAGAAAATAGTCTATTGCTGCCAAGATATACTGCTTTCCTTTGGACGAAGGTAGATTTATATGACCAATGACGTCAAGTCCCCAGACTGAGAAGGGTCAAGAGGTAACTGACTAATGTAAGTCTTTTGGGGGGACGTGTATAACATCTCCATGAATCTGACATTCATACACCGCTTCGCATAATTTATCGCATCTTTGAACATAGAAGGCCAATAATATCCCATTCGATGTATTTGATGGAATAATTTCATCCCGCCTGATGCGCCCCATAGTCCCCAGAGTGTGCTTCCTGTAACATTTGATTTGCTTCTTGTTCATCTAAACATCGTAGCAGTATTCCATTATAAGATCTCTTATACAATACTTCGCTGCATATGATGAATCTGCTTGACCGTTGCTTAACTTGTTGTTTCTGCACTGGCTCTTCTGGTAGGATGTCGTATTTGAGATAATCAATGAAAGGCTAACGTCAATCGTTTGTCGTTATCTCTAAGTACGATACAGGAAGTGTTTCGACGATTTCTTCAATGACCTCTAAAGATGGCAAAAATCTCTCTCTTTTATAGTTATCTAGAGGGGGCTTCTATTTAGGTAGGACAAAGCTGCTGCCAGGCTGGCCAAAGCTTCTGCTATTTGGGAGATTATCTTATTTGAGTATAATAAAGAGAATGAACATGGATCAATCATCATATTATTATTGCTGAATTCATTTACATCCCTTTAATATCCCTTGATTATAAGATAGGTCAAAATAACAAGTTACAATTAGCAAGTTTTATATGTCCAATCTTAAATCCGGCAGCATCTCGATGTTATTTTAGCCATCTCCTAATACTTAGGTGGAATTGCTTAATTGATCAGCCGATCTTCAATAAGATAGAAATTTCGGCAGCATTCCAACACTACTTCGATCATCTCCCAATACTTAGGAGGAATTTCTTCTTTCCAAAGAAGAACTTGTGGAGATGAAGGCTGGACTTGAATGCTCCCTGCAATTCCCACATTATGCTTGGCTGAATCATGAGCCCGTTGTGTGACCCACGCAACCGATATGCCAGTTGCACGATCTACTCAACTCATAAATGTGTTGCGCAATCCGCGTAACCCAAAAGAGATGTTGCGAGATCCACGCAAGGGATAGACACAATGTGCAATCCGCATAACTAACCCTTCTCTCTGCTCTCTGCCTTCAATCGAACTGCTCTGTTCTCTGAAATCTTCGATCCCCAATATGAGAGGGGGAAGGGGTATTTATAGGTTCTTCACATGTGCCGATCCTCAGTTCTCATGCCATTGGACCTACTTTGCATTTAGAGAAGGTCATTCATCACAATGCCTTTCTTTTATTGATTGCGTGATCAACGCAACAGTGTTTACTATTTGCACGACCAGCGCAATGGACTTCCTCGATTGTGTGACTCACGCAATGATGCCTTTTGGTTGTGCGACTGGCACAACAGGGCTTCTTTGTTACGCGACCCTCGCAACTGACCAAACTGTGCTTCCCTTAATAATAATTTTTTTCATCCTCCAATAGCACCCCTATTCATCTTCATGGCCCACTCCCATACGCATCGTATGCATGCTTGGTTGAGGTATGTTTGGCCATAGTTGAGTCATTATGTAGGAGATGTTGGTATCTCCCTGAGGGATGGAGTTTTCCCCTCTTGAGCACGATGGATGCTTGGGATTGATGCATGGGTGATTGTGTGATTCATGCATTTGACATTGTATAGTATGTGGATATCCGCCCTTTCTCCATCAGGGCCGTAGCCTCCATAAGTATATCGTTGATGGCCGTGTGTGGACATCGGAAATGATACTTGAGCATTTAAGGCGCATAGGATGTCCCTGGGTGAAAGCCCCTAAACCTTCATGATACCGAGGAGATACCTCAACGTCAAGACCGAGTGGAAATTAAAAAGGCCTAGCTATATGTCCTAGAGGAGGGGTGAATATGACTATGCCAAATTTAAAATTATACCAGCGGAATTAAACAATAAGATAGCCTTATAAATAAATAACTAAAAGATAGAACTTTAAATAAATCACAATATGGAAATGTAAAGCAACCTCAATATTCTAGTATTGAGAGGCTGATATGAATGATGTTCTAAGGACAACCTTGCACCATAAAAACTAAGGGTTTATGGGAGGACAACCTTACTAGAACAGTATAAGTATCAATATCTCAAACTGAAGAGGAGTAAATGAAATAGCAAGAATTGAAATTCTAAACTATTACAACATTCCCACAATGCTTGAAATGTAAAAGATTACAACATTCACATCCACACAAACATTCCATAGCTTTGAATGATAAAAGATAAAAATTAAATAAACATTCAAACCACAAGACAATGAATTATAGTGGTTTGCCTGTGTGTTCACCAACTGTTAAACAACAGCCACACAGCTTATTACTCCATTCCTAATATCCTCGCATAGGGGATATCAACGTTCACTATGAAAATAGGTAGGATATCAACGTTCACTATGAAAATAGGTTTCACAGGTTCACCTAAAACCTTCATAATTATCTCTTTCAAATGGGCTTAAACAATTCAAAAAACCTCACTTTCTGAGTTTTCCTGGCTCTCCTCAGATAACCAATAGATTGAGATTCTTCTAGCTCAATCTCAAACAAAAACCAAAATGAAGGAAATTTACAATACAGTAAAATACCTAGATTTCTCCTTTTGTAGCAGCCCGGAAGAACCAATCGGAGTAGAAGTTCGAATATAGAAGTTCAATAGTCCAATACTCACTTTAAAATGGTTCTAAGTTCTAATTGATTTTAAATTAAACCAAATGGGCTAACTCTATTTGATTTTGATTCCATGAAGAAGGAATACAGCAATTCCTCTTTTCAATTCAGATTGGAATATTGAAATAAAATCAAATTGACAAAGCTAACAAAAGAAAAAATTAAATATGCACAGCGTGGCTTAAAAATTAACACAAACTTATCTCAAAGTGATGCCTTGATTTTACTTAAATTCAGATTTTTAAAAACTCTAAAATTCGTGTTCTGTTTATAGATGTAGAAATTGCGTCTATGACTGGTCGTGTGGCCACCATGACTGGTCGTAGGTCGAACTGCATTTTATAATTTTAAGCACGATCGGATAAAACCATTTCACGACTGGTCATAGGGTGTCCATGATTGGCTGTGAGGCCTCCACGACTAGTCGTGACCAACCCACGACTGGTCATGAGGAGCCAGGAGATTGCTGGAGTTTGAGTCGTAGCTGCAAGACCGGTCATGAATTAGTCGACACTGTTCCTACGACTAGTCGATCAGACTCCAGGACTAGTCGAAGCTCAACCAAAAAATTCTGAAAATTTGCAATAACTTAAGACTGGTGTTGGAATTTCTTGGACTGGTGGAGCTAGTTATAGGACTAGTCAAACAGAGTCCAGGACTGGTCTTAGAACAAACTAAACACTTATAAAAATATTCAATTTGAATTATGTATACAAAATGACCTACCCTAAGGTCAATCTAAGGTCATTCATACCATGAATGTGAAGTAAGGACATTGAAACTTCATTTCTTTAGATGATGGTTGAGCTTTTAAGATTATTAAACTTGAGATCTCTACAAGATGTAGTTTGAACTTGAGATCTTCAAAAGCTTGGATTTATCGTTCTTGAGTTGTACATTAACTTGAGTCTTGAACAAGATCACTTCTTTTGTTGTAGCTTGTAGTTGCATTTCATGGAATGATTTGAAGTAGTTCTTCATTCTTGACTTGAAGCAAAGATGTAGTGTCTTGATCATATGAAACAACATGCTACAAAAGACATAGATTGTGTTTTTAGCACCACAAAATTTGACAACCAAAGGAATAAGAAACCATAGCACTTACAGAAATCATGAGCGCCCGAGTGCCTTATACCGTTAGGCCGCGACTCCCACTTTTACGAGGTCGGTTGAGATGGGGTTTGTCCTTACCCGCCTGAGTGAGGGGGCATAGCTAGGCTTAATCTGAGCAGCTCATAAATGGGTCCACTACTAGTGATTGGCTATCCACAAGTGGGTAGTGAGTTCTCCTACACTCGTTTGACTGTGTGGGTCTTGGAGAGTGACAGTCATCCTGCAATATACTTAACCCCGGTGGATTCCTTATGATGGAACTATACTTGATGTGTGGATTGGATATGAGGATTAACATTACTTTACATTGCATTTGCATCAGCTGTATAAGCCTTCTGTTGCATCTCCTTAGTATGGAGCCCAGTACTCATGTATTGCATTACATAGCCCTGGGTACGTCTTACTGCATTCATAACTTAGCCTCGGTACGGCTAGTATCATTCATGTTTCCTTCTGCATTCTCCCCTATCTTCTTCTGAGTACCATTGTCACACACTTACATCGCCCTCTAAGCTTTTTATAAGCTTATGCACGATTGATGCGTGCAGGAGATCCTAGGTCGACGTAATAGCAGTGGAGCATTGGATTGGAGTGTACTGAGGACCCATTGTAGACTTTTCTCTTCCTTTCTTACCTTATATATTTCCTTTTGAGCCTTATGTACCTATAAAAGCTTAAATTCTTAGTGGATTTTGCAATGCGTTCCTTTGGTTACTTCCTGAGATTTACTTGATATGATCTTGAGTATATGCTCGATTGAATTGGATTTATGATATAGAAATCCTCCTTATAGGATCTGTAACGCCCCGGATTTTTGCCAACCTGGGATTAGACGTCCTTAGGCAATGGGTCGATCATAATACCTCATTAACTTGTCAGAACTGAATCCCAAAGTCTAAAGCCGCCTTTAAACTCATTTCCTTCACAAATCTCACCCTTCATCACCTTGATCTTCCAATTTTTCTAAGAACTTTCACCCTAAACACTATCTTAAACTAGCTAAGTAGTATAACTTGGATCACTTTATATACAAACTCCAAAGGCCTGAGTACCACCTCAACCAGAATTCACTTAGGACTAAATCCTTTAGAAATGAGACAAAGTAACTAAGTGCGAAACCAGATTAGCTACGAAATCCGTTTGAATCGCTTTAAATACGATCTATAAAGACCCAAAACTTGTAGAATCATTGACGCTAGGTTACCCTAAAGTTTAGAACCAAACTCATTTCCCGGCTGCTCTCGGGAATGAAACGAAACTTCGTATTAGGTCTAGATCGCACATCAGAAGTCCAATTAACACGAAGTTAAGGACTTAGGACCGCCTCACTGGGCTTGACAATCATCTCTAAAATCAGGTCCAACCGATGTCCCACGGCCATTCGTTTCGATTCGGAGCGAGGGTGTGTGAAAAACACTATTCCCATTCCAAAATAAATATCAGGAATAGTGATCTGGCACCATTCGTTTACGCGTCAGTATTAGATACAACCCGACCGTCGAATCGGACCAAATTACACCCTCGGATTAAGAAAAATTTCAGGAACATTTACATGTACTTGGAATTTTGGATCGTGGCCCACTGACCGTTGAACTGAAAGTGGTCCGCCACGTGCGATCTGGGAATCCGATCGAGTCGAAAATGTAATCCCACATAGATCCATGTGTGGTGAGCTTAAGTCTGACGTTTGGCTCAAGGGGGGCCACCAGAAACACTCATTTGAGCTGGAAAAGTGATGAAATACCTATATAAGCAATAACCCTTGAACCTGAGCCTATTTTGGGAAGGTTTTAGGCTATAAAAGGACCTTAAACCCTCTCCCATTCCAGCCATACGAATTTGGATTTGAGAGAGGGAAAAGAGAGAGAAAGTGACGGAGATGTGGGAGGAATTCCCTGCTGCTGTTCCCTTCCGCTATTCGGGCTCCACCGCCTGATTCTCATCGCTTTTCCGGCGATTCCGGCGTCGTTTCTAGGTAAGAAACCCTAACCCTAATCTGTTTTAGGGTTGTATAGGTTGTAGGTTATGAAATAGCTAACATATTTCGTTCCATATGTTGCCAAACTCCCGTATACGGAAGCTTAGCGAACCTATCAACTCCATCACGATTCTACGACACAAGGTGAGGACTTTAAGTGTATAAGTTACGGTTTTCAATGCTTTCAATGTCAGATAATGGTAGATTCATGATCTGCATGCAATTGCACATGTACAAAGTGCTTTCCGTTTTCTGTTTCGATTAAAATTGTAGAATTTGGAATTTCACATACTCTAGGTATTCGTATAAAATACCGTATACGTATTTTTTATGAAAATGTGTTTGACATGTTTATTTGTCGTATGGATATACGATATATGGATAAAAGACTTATTTGGCGAAAGGATTCGCCGAAATACATGTTTTACTAATATACACTATGTATGTAGAAATATTGTATTGTAAGGAGTGCCGTATACATGTATATTTTGGAAATGTGTTTGCCATGATTATGTGTCATATGATTATATGACATATGGATAAATTACTTATTTGGCGAAAAGAATCGCCGTAATACCTGTTTGTTTGTATACACTATGTATGTTGAAAATGCGTATTCTAGAAAATAATGTATACGTATAAATTTTGGAGATATAGTTATCATGATTATTTGCTGTAGTAATATATTATACATGGATAAAATACTCACTTGGCTAAAGGATAGCCCTAATACATGTTTTGCTAACATACACCATGTATGTTGTAATAGTGTATTCTAAGTGTTGTGAAAATGACTGAATGAGTATAGAATTCTCATTCGTGCTCGCCATGACTAATTGTCATGGATAATTGATTGTTGTATTGGCAATACCCCTTTGACGAAAGGATTTACCCTAAATCACGCCACGGCCAATACACACTATATATGCTAAAATGTGTGGCCCAAGTGTTTGTGGAAATGATTGAATGAATATGGAACTTGGTTTCCTGCTTGCCATGACTATCCGTCATGGGTGTATGCGTGTTATGATTGGGGTAACTCCCTAGTGAAAGGATTTGGCCTTATACCTCTATGATCAACATATGTCATGTATGTTGATTCCTGTATTTTAAAGTGTTTGTTGAAGTGTCTGAATGAGTAGTAGTTAGTAAATTATAATGTTTAAGGGTGTTGAGATTGGATTCTCAACTATCCTAGCGACGTGTATGATTACCTCCATGAGGTTGATCACTTAAACCACTTACTTACAATACATGTGTTTGTATTCCTATTAATGTAGTGTTTTACAACATGCTTTATATCATGCTTTATAATATGCTTATAACATGCCTACTAGCATGTTTAAATTACTTTATTTATCATGCTTGAATTACTTTGTTTATCATGCTTTACTCTACATGCTATGGATGACAATTGATTGTGCTTGGGGCTATGATTATAGTCCAGACAATCGGTACTAGATCGGAGATCGTGGTTGAGTTTCATGTCGCCACGTGAGATGTGTTCGACGAACTCGAGTCGTACTTCGGTTGGCGATAGTGGTTGGCCATGCGAAGTGCTTATGCACTTCATGTCGTTCAACTTGTTGTGCGCTCGAGCTAGCCGAGCTCGTCATGTAACCCGATTTGTCTAATGTATGTTCACCATGTTTGGTCGCTACTGCTTGAACCTAGGGTACCAAACTTACCAGTGGAATCCCTTTTAACCATGGTACCTCGATCCGCTAAGACTCATGAGCCGGGCATGGTGGTATGGGACACCGTGGTCGAGCTGTAGGCCTACGCTGGGGCTACATGCCTCCCCGTAGTGACCAGTGAGCAACTTAACTCGTGAGCCGATTATGGTGGTATGGGACACTATATTTGCGCTGTCGGCCTACATTGATAAGGTGATGGGGGAGTGGTGCAACCTTTGTGCGTAACAGCCCTGACAGCCCTTTGTAGTGACCGCGAGCATATTCTGAAGTCGCAGTGCGCCTTAGGGTTCGCCGCGATATATAGAGTATGAACTAGGCTGTTTCTCTATAGTGATGAATCGTTTAAGGGGTGATGGGGAGTGGTGCAACCTTTGTGCGTAATGTTCCAGGCGACCTCTACAAAGACCTAGAAAACACACCATCGTCGATATTAACTAGGACCGACGACCCTAGAATGGATCATGTTTGGGAATGATACGGGGAGGTACCTTAGTTTCCCAATCCTGCTGTTTGAAATGGACTAATTAAAAACTCGGTAATCATGCTCATCATGCATCGCATGTGCCTGGAAGATGTGGAGTACTGTGGGATGTAAGCATGCCGCGAACGTGAGATGGTGTCGCATGAGGGAGTATGTCGGTGAGGGCATCCATCATACCTGCATTCATACTTGCATTAATCAGAGTAACTAGGAGTGTTTGATTTACTGCTTTATCATTACTGCTTGACTGCATCGATAACATGTTAACCTATGCTTTATTGTTCCACTGAGTTAGCTACTCACTCCCACGTTATGGGACGGTGTTGTACACACCAAACAGATTTGTTGAATTTCAGATGATGGCGATGCTTATGAAACAGAGCCGGACTACTTCTATGGTGATGAGGAGGAGTTCTCCTATCATGTAACCCTCTGACGGGTCTCTGAAGACCTGGTACTGTATTGTCGAGGCTGTGGTACTGGGGATAGAAGACATTAAACTTACACATTTGGTATATTTTAGAACTGTACTTGTATTTATTTAAACTGGTAATGTTATCACACTCTGGAGACTCATCATAGTTTATATATTTTATCTATCTATCATAGTCTTCCGCTTGCAAAATTAACTGTCTCTGGAGTATGATATGTTGTTTTAGCTTAATCTCACTCATGTTCAATGCACGAATACAGTCAACATTCAATCATCATTCATTTTGTTGCATAAGTGATGTTCTGGAACTCGGGAGTTGAGTTTATGCTCGACCTCCGATTTTCAGGGTGTTACAGGATCCCAGGATCGGAACTTGTCTCAGGAGCTGAGAATAGGGTACTACGGAGGCTGCTGCAGCTGGAACCGACTATCAGGTTCTTTGTGAGTCCGAACATCGAGTCCGGGGCATGACAAGGAATATCGATCACATTGCTAAATTCGGTCTTCTTCAAATTCTCTCCGAGGTAGGATGAGAGACAATTTTTAGTTAAGGAGGAGCAACTTACCAGTCGATTGCCCAAGGGATGTACACATCCATAAGTGAAGTTTCTTCCGAACTGTTAACATTTAATATTCAATTTCTGGAAGACACTGTCAATATCACACCCTTCATCTTATTGTCCCTTATGGACATTGATATGGACGAAGATGGAATTCCTATTCCTACTCTTTTTGAAGATATATATTATTCAGAAAGAAATACCATTACTAGGGTGTTATGTGGCTTTAATGCCCAATGGCGAATCAGTAACTCTATTCCTACTTTCAATTTACTTACAAAATACCCGTTTCGAACAAGAAACAAAAGTGTCTTATTTGGGGAGATTTATTCACTTTGTAATTAACTGTAAGAGGCAAGAAAGATAATCACTTTATTTATTTATTTATTCCAAGTTCTTTTACATCCTATTCTACCTTGATTCCAAAATAAAATATTCACAAATTATAATAGAAAGAAAATATTTGATTATATCAAATATTTCGTCCATTGTGCACTGAAGCCCTTGTGCGCTGGAGACTGAAGATTTTATACATTGGAGACTGTGCGCTGGAGCCTTTGTGCGTTGGAGGCTCTGTGTGCTGATAGTCTTTGTGCACTGACAACCTTTGCCTGTTATAAGCTTTGCACGTGGGCGACTTTTGCATGCTGATGACCTTTGTGCGCAAAGGACGTTGTGCGCAGAGATCGTTGTGTACCGTACAAAGGTTGTTCCGCACAATAGACAGCGAGCTCTACCTTCTTCTCTCCCCCATCCACTTCTCTTCGACCAATTGTTAATGACTCCTTCAAAGGGGTCGAGGGGTATTTATAGCCCTCTCACACGTGTGAACATGTCACGTCAACGCTGCACGCTCCCCCCTTTCTGCAAATCATGTTATGCACTCCTTGTTGTGCGCTCCTTTGCACGGACTCCTTTGTGTAAACTCCTTTGTGCGGACTCCTTTGTTCAATAATTTGTTTCTCAAAGTTAATTTTCGCACAACAGTCAATCTCCGCACAATAGCTAGTTTCGAGTGATCTCCACACAACAGCTTTTGCTTTCTTCTTTCTCTCTCTTTTTTATGCCTCAATAGATGCCCCCTTGATCTTGCATTATTTTCATACCTATAAATAATGTAGGATCGATAATAATAAAATTAATTTCACCACTCTTATTTTCATTTCCTCCGTTGTGCCCATATCAAATCCCTTTACGCGTAATTTATACTTTATTTTGTGGGTGCACAACGTCTAGCGCATAATAATCAGCGTACAATGGTTAGCGCGCAATAGGCTACTTTTTTCCCTATAAATACGATACTTCATTCTTTTAATTCATTCTCCTCCACTGCACGTAGTGTCAAATTTATTTTCTCTCGGATTGTTGTGCGTTAACCCCGTTGTGCGCCGCACAATACTTCTCCCTCACAACTGTCTTCCGTGCACAAGACCTCCTTGTGCACAATGCCTTTTTGTGTAAAGACAGGTATCTTTATGCAAAATAATGTGCACACAACATCTCTTTTTGTCTGCGCACAAAGACGGGCTGTTAATTAACTTTATCCGTCTGTGCACAAGGTTGAGCACACAATAGCTCAAACTTGTTGCGCACAAAGATGGGCGCACAAACAACCCATCTTTCTACGCACAAAGATGAGTGCATAACAGCTCTTTGCTTTATCTCCAATTTTAATTTTTTGACAAATCCTTCTCCTTAGTTCTGATTCTTCTATCAACTCCCTGTGTAGGTTTTGATGGCTGGCTCATCAAAGAGACATCATACTTCTGTAGATACTGCAGGACCTTCCGATCCTCAGCCAACTGAGTCCAATACTCACAAAAGGCCTAGATCTGAAGATTATTCCACCTTTTTCAAGGAACCGGCCCCTGTCATCATCAATTTCACTGATCGCATTCAGTGTTTATCTAACCATATCTGAATGACTGTTTTAATACGGGAAATAGAGGGACCCCCAACAGAGGGACAAGAGTCAGACTAGGAGAATTGGGTAAAGTTCACAGCCAATCTTCGAACAGATGTCACTCAATTATCTGCCACCGAGACTTCCTCTACTGCAGCCTTCACCAAGAAGAAAAGAGGGAAAAACAAAGATGAAATCTTTCAAGAGAAGATCCAACAACATAATCAAAGACACTTCCAAAATGCTTGGGATTCGATCAAATCTTATCCGAACTCATTTAAATCCATAATCCTTTTAAGGATGAAACCATCTCCATTCCTTTGCTCCTTCACCGTCATCGCTCCATAATTTAGAGCGAACCAACTAACTTCATGACACAAAATAGGCTTCTGTACGTGTCAAACTGGGTAATAAAAGAGCCAAAACTCCTTGAAGGCTACCTAACAGAGAAAGGGATGGTCCAGAAAATCCGGCTAGTAGCATACATGTGCTTCCTCATGCCATGTTGCAATCCTCATGACTTATACCCCACCCACTTTTTCGAAACAATCCAACAACGCTTTCGTCACCGTGATTCTTTGTGGGGTAAGGAAGAGTTCAGAACCAGGGGTCTTTGGACAGATTGTCCATACTACAGTGCGTAGGCGAAGCTAATTTTAAAGAAATATAAAGATGTCCTTGTTGCGGCCAAAGTCTTCTATGTCATAGAAGCTACCTCTGAGTTTTTTCACAAGGATACAATGATCTACAAGGGTTTTCTAAAATATTGGTCTTCTTCCATAAATTCCTTCCATCTCCCTGTTGGGAAAGTAAGCATCAGTTTATGGGATCTATTCCGAATGGCTAGCTTACCCATTACTGGATCTTTCCTAGATGAATACATTCCCACGAACAAAGAGTTTGCTTATGTGGCCCCAAAGAGGATCCCCAAATTACTTCTCCAACAATCGAACTTTTTCAAGAAATGTCTTATTTTCCAAACATTCATAAGATATCTCCCCTTGCATGGCTCGTACACTTTTCACGATATTAAGTGTTAGTATCTTTATCATTCTCTTAATCTCTCACATAATACCCATCTTATTTGTACAAATTACTAATCCTTCTTTCTTCCCCTCTTCAGATTTCCTGGTAGTCACGGCCCAGAACTAGAAGCTAATCGGAAAAAGATAAAGGGCCCTACTGAATTTACTACTGAGACTGAATTAGCTGCTTTCCTAGCCTACTGGCTGAGCTTGGTCATGCTTTCAAGTTCAAAGAGCTCAGATTCCATTCGACCCACCTTGTTTGTTGTGGCCGGTGCAATGGCAGAGGGTAGAAAGAAATATTCTTTAGCTCCTCTTATATTATGTTCAATATACCGAGCTTTTGGACATGCTACGGTGGATTGCTCAAGCCAGCACTAGGAGTTTCGTCTTCTTTCACTCCTTGGCATTATTTTTCTGGTTGGTTAGGCATCTACTTTCCTTAGACATATAATGATCCAGAAAAAGCCTATGTCCATCCTGATCACCTACCTTTATGACATTTCAAGAGGCAAAAAATGATAAAGAAAATATATGACTGGATAGTAGACAGGATTGACAATCTGAAATCCATTGACTTCTTTCCCTTCTACTTAGATTATCAGGCTGAAGATAGGGATGTCGAGGACAAGGACAATCTAGACCCTATCGAGTGAACTTTTTTCATATGCATCCATTCTTATAGTCTTCCTTTACGAGAAGGGGCAAAATTTTAGAGAGAGCCATATTACCCCAATTAGTTTGCCAGGTAATTCGGATACGACTAGACTATGCCACAAATAGGAGAAGATGTCACCCAGATTATGCGAAGCTATGAAGTTGGCCCCTATAACTGGGCATTGATATGGAAGCAACTTTTGACAAGGAACTTTGGTTCCCGATTTATTCTCCAAGGAGATAACCATCGAGTGATAGCCTCATACGCTTAGATGCGATGGTGGGCGCACTATTACTATTTGTTACGCAATTGTTTCCTAGTGGACCGTCCCAATTGGATTCCTCCTCCACATTTGAGGAATTATAGGCCGGAACAGAGAATAAGTTATTTTTATGAGAAAGATCAAGCTGTTGTTTCCAGAGAACTCTGCTGTAAGATTTCCTTAGAAGATCCTATCAGAGAGATAAAACCACCAAACACCCTGGAAGGCTGGTTTACATTTGGCTCTCCTTTAGATTTGATAAAGCGAGGAGTACAGCCCCCTGCTCCTCGTGAGGGGTTTGAGATGCAGGTGGTACTCTGCCTTCTTCAACTCCCGAAAGAGGAGATCAACCCATTCATGGTACTTCTGCCACCCCTCCTATCACAGAACCTATGATCATTGCTACTCCTTCCAATATCATTCGCATTACCATAGGCCCCACAACAATTACAATCTCTCCAGTGGCTCATCATACTACAACCTCAACTTTTCCTACTCCAAATCAAGCTGCCATGTCTCCTATGACCCGATCTCGTGCTAAATCATTGTCTCCCATTGTTTTGGCCCAACCAGCTCCTTCCCCAGTTCGAAGGACATGCCTTCTTCCTGTGAAAACTGTTTATAAAGAAAAACAGACGATATTGGTGGATGACAGTTCTTCGGAATACTCAGCTAATACTGACTATGACAATCCTCCTTCTTCTACAAGTTTAACTGATGAAGGAGATGCTTTGCTGGATGCGAACATTGATGCTGAAGTAGAGGTTGGAGAAGGAGTGATGTCAGGGCTAAATCTCCACTTCATGACATTCCAACTGATCCAAATGTTCCTCTCCCAACCACAATAGATTCTTTAGAAGATGTGCAACTTCACTATGGAGAATCCAAATGTTCCCCTGTAGCAAATATCTTCTTCTCCTTCGATGCCACATATTCTGGTGGATTGTAGAGACCATTGGCACAACTGCTCATGGAGCACCAGTGTTAATAGAGACAAAGGCTCAATTGTCGAGACTTCCAAAAGAAATAGAAGATGCTCCTCTTCGTCACAGCATAGAGGAAACTTTGCCAGCCACAGTTGCACCACTCGATTCTCCTCTTCGTGTAGATGAATCTCTCACGGTGCGTCCTTCCTTCATTCAACCAGTGGCTTGAAGTTTGGAATTCTTTTCAGACACTGTTGATGTGCTGACTCCAACAACTGTTGATTTTAGTACGAGAGGGGCTCAGGAACTCTCTTTCAAACGTTGCTGCAACTACAGATACACTTGAATCTGTAGTTCCTTGAACCTACTCTGCTCAAACTACTCTTTTCGTTTCTCCTGAACGAGGTACATATATACATGGATATATTTTCTTATTTAATGTATCCCCTTTTAAACTCATAATCCTCTTTTCCTTCTTGTTCAGCCACAATCATGCCATTCCCAAGTGGCTCCGAGGGCTCTAACTCAGTGGCTACAGCCTTTGGTGGACTTTCATTGGAGAATGTATTGCCTCTCATGTTAGGATTATTCAAGAATGCACTCTTGGTCATCATTGATGCTTTCAAAGATCCGAATCAATGGCCTTTCTTAGATAGTGCTTTGACTGTTCTTGCTCACTTTGCTCATCTTACGCATGTTAACATTCAATCCCTCCATACTGTCTATCATAATTCTATAATTCGACTAAAAATTTAGAAGCCGCTTGAAGTATCATTGTTGCTCCGGAGATCCTCAATCATAAAAAAGAATCGGCATCACTTAAGGAGAAACTCTCTTGTTCAGATGATGTTCTTGCTACCCATGAGATTAACGACCAGTCTCTCCATGAGAAGATAAAATTTTCTGATAGAAAGAAAGTGATTATCGATGATCAAATTACCCTTCTCGAGAAAGAGATATTACTTCTTAAAGGTAAGAAGGAAGTAGAAGAATTGATTATTCATCAAGCCAAAGAGGAACTTGTAGCCAATATCCAAGCCATTGATCTTGTAAAGATTGAATGGATGAGGAATCAGGAAACTGTCTCTCTCTTAGAATCAGAATTGGCTGACATTCCCGATCAGGCCAAGATCATTCTACAGGCTGAGCGAATAACTTCTACAGTACAACTTTGTCTAAAAGAGGAGTTACAGCAATATATAACAGCATTGAACATAACTGAAGATCTATAATGAAATTTCATATTGTGATGCATGTGTTTCTTTTGTTAATATATTATGAATGAACTATAGTATTTTAATGAATTCACATTCTTCTTCTTTTCATATACTAAATGGCGACCTTATGTGGCATTTTATTTCAATGGGCAGGACTACTTTGTTTTGAAGTTAGTAAAGTTAGTTCACACACAGTTTAAGCTCTTGAGTAATGGAGCAAGCAGTTTCTTAGACTCATGCAGGAGTCGGGTCTCATGTGATGGTCTCTGTAACTCTTAGGAGTTCACTGGACTTCTCAAAGCCTGGTGAGTTCATAAATCATGATCCATCAGAGGGGCCCAGTGAAGCTACCGGGGCCGTGAACTTGATTGGAATTCCACACAGGGTTGGCCGCAATAACTCTCTAAAGTTCACGGGGCTCATAAGGCAACCTTTGAGGTACCAAATCTAGGGTCATCAGTCCATCAATGAGTAGGTTTAAACCATTCCCCATTAGTACTGAAATGAAGCAAAAGATCTAGGGGTCTTACGAGTAGTTGCCCTATCTATGGACATGGCCAAAGAGCTCACACTGCAGCCCGCTTTTTCTTCGTCTGTAAGGTCAAGCTTATTCACGGAAGGGCATTTTCTTCTGTTCCCCGTGACGCTGCCGAAAAACTATACAGACAGCATTGGTCTCACGCGTGACTGGCCGTTGAGGACTTTTTAGCCTTTTAAGGCTTTTTTGGTCACTAGCTTCGTCAGCTGCTGCATGGGTATGTATACGATGGCCTTTACGGGCTTCCGAATGGCGAAAATGATAGGTTTTATGTGTAGTTGGCCATATGAGGCTTGGCTAAGTTGCCTTAAGGAGTATACTACTATCGCTGTTACCAACTTTATATGTGGTTGGCCGTATAGTACGTTTCACTGCCAAATTTAATGAATCAATAATTAATATTTCGCCATTGCTGATAATGTTCTGAGAATATTCATGTTTATGTTTAGAATAAGGTATCAACTTGGCAGTGATAGCAATTTTGGTAAAATAAGCTTGTATGAGCGATTGATGACAATATGAGCGATTCATGACAACAGCGATAGTTGCTAACTTTAGCGATAATCATTGATGTTTCGTGATCGTTGCTACTAGGTAGCAATCATCAATGCTTTAGTGGTGAGGAATCGTAATTATTTTGACGACGATCATCAATGCTTCTAATATGTTTGGGAGGCTTCATTTAAAATTTTGTGCGCTCTTTTATTCATTCTCATGAGAGGGAGTACATGACTTTGTCTTTCACAGTTCCTTTGCTCTTCTACTTGTCATGCCCCCTTTTGATGCAGAATTATTATTCTGATAATGTTCTGAATCAAAATCAACAGCATCTTCAAGGACGATATCTTTTGATGAAGCGAGCATTGACCGGTATACTGATACCTTCTCCATCTTGATCCACCTTGATCCACGACTCTGTATGCCCCATTAGAGTACACTTCTTTTATTAAGTATGGCCCATCCCATTTGGGCTCGAATTTGCTCCCTGTTCACCGGGTGACCAGGATAGGTCTTTTCAACATCAGCACCATATCTCCTGTTTTGAAAGAGCGATATTTAACTCGTTTATCAAAGGTGGCTAATACCCTTGCCTGATATGATTGTAATCACTGCTGGGCTGCCAGGCAGTTTTTATCGAGTAAATCTAATTCTTTCAGCCTTATTTTTGCATTTTCATCATCTGTTATGGACTGATGTACTTCCACTCTGAGTGACGCTACTTGTATTTCAATCAGGATCACTGCTTCTACACCATAGACTAACGAATACGGTGTTGCTTTGGTTGTTGTCTGGTGAGTAGTTCTGTATGCCCACAATGCTTCTTATAACCTTTCATCCCAATCATGCTTGTTTCCTATTACTGTTTTCTTCAGTATTTGACTATTGTTTTATTAAACGCCTCTGTTAATCCATTAGCCGATTGATAGTAAGGTGTTGAAAATGAATGATGAATGCTGAATTTCTGACATAGTTTTTCCATGCCTCTATTTTTAAAGGGAGTCCCATTATCTGTAACAATCCTCTTTGGAATACCATGGCAGTATATTATCACGTGCCAAATGAAGTTGACCACATCCCTCTCTTTAACATTGCGTAATGCCACTGCTTCTGCCCACTTAGAGAAATAATCTGTTGCCGTCAAGATATACTGCTTTCCTTTGGACGAAGGTGGATTTATAAGACCAATGGTGTTAAGTCTCTAGGGTGAGAAGGGCCAAGAGGTGACTGACTGATGCAGATCTTCTGGAGGAACGTGTATAACGTCTTCGTGAATTTGACACTCATGACACCGCTTCGCGTAATCTATCGCATCTTGGAACATGGTAGGCTAATAATACCCTATTGGATGTATTATATGGAATAAATTTCGGCCAGCTTGATGTGCCCTGCATTCTCCAGAGTGTGCTTCTCGCAATGTTTAGCTTGCTTCTTGTTCATCTAAGCAAAGTAGCAGCATCCCATTGTAAGACTTTTTGTACAATACTTCGCTACATATGATGAATCTACTTGACCATTGGTTAATTTGTTGTCGCTACGCTGGATCTTCTGGCAAGATATCATATTGAGATAATCGTTGAAGGGTTGATGTCAATCATCTGTCATTATCTCTAAACATGATATAGGAAGTGTTTCAACGATTTCTTCGATGACCTCTGAAGATGGTAAAAATCTTCTTTCTTTTATAGTTTCGTGGAGAGGGATTCGATTTGGGCAGGATAAAGCCGCTATCAAGCTTGCCAAAGCATATGCTCTTGCATTTTTAAACCACGGTACAAGCTTGATTTTGACATGACAAAACCGTTCCAGCAACTGTTGCGCTTTCCGGCAGTATGGCACAAGTTCTTGCTTTCTTACCTCGAAGTCATTAATTGATTTATAATTAATTTAAAATCTCCAAAGATATATAGTATTTTTATCTCTATTTCTTGAGCCATTTCCATTCCAATAATGAGGGCTCTGTATTCGACCTCATTGTTTGTGCACATAGTACCCAACATGAAGGAATAAGGTAGCAAGTCATCTTGAGGGGTAATGAATATCACTCCTACCCTTGCTCCTGATGCTCGAGCAGCGCCATCAAAATACATTTGTCATGGGCTCTGCCACTCAGCCAACATAACTTGCTCGTCTGGAAAATCATCATTGATGGTTTCATATTCTGCTACAGGGTGTGCTGCAAGGAAGTCCGCCACTGCTTGTCCTTTTACTACTTTTGTCGGCTCATGCATAATAGTATATTTCGAAAGTAACAACATCCACTTAGCCAACCTCCCAGACAACACCGGCCTTGTCATAAAAACTTTATCAGATTTGCTCTCGAGATCAAAGTTATGTCATGGGAGAGACAATAATGTCTCAATTTCTGAATTGTAAATATTAGCGCCAGACATTCTTTCTCGATTGGGGAGTAGTTGCATTTTGCACCCATTAGAGTTCGGCTTAAATAGTAAAGAGCAGTTTCCTTCCCAGCTTCGTTCACTTGAGCTAACAAAGCTCCTAAGGAGTACTCGATGACAGATATATATAGAATCAGTGGCTTCCCTCTTATCGGAGTTGTCTGTACCAGTGGCTATTTCAGCAATTCCTTTATTAAGTCAAACGCATTTTGGCAAGCTTAGTCCCACACAAATTCTGTATCTTTCTTCATTAAATGAGAAAATGGCTAACATCTTCCTGCCAGATTTGAAATAAAATGGCGGATATACGCTAGCTTTCCTTGCAAACTTTTCAATTCTTTTAGTGTTTTCGGTGGCTGCATATTTTGAATAGCTCAGACTTTCCCTAGATCGATCTCAATGCCCCTAAGTTGGATAACAAAACCAAGAAATTTTCCTGAAGATAGTCCGAACGCACATTTAGTTGGATTCATCTTTAGCTATTTCTTTCTGAGTGGACGGAAAACTGATGCCAGATGTTCGCGATGCTCCTGATGATCTCCTAACCTGACTACCTAGTCATCGACATAGCATTCAACATGTCTAATCTGATTATACCTTGCATAGCCATCCATGAAGGACATAATAACATACTAAGTTGTACTGTCAATTAGTAATTCAGTGAGCGGGAGAGGAAAATCATCTTTCGGACAGGATTTGTTCAGATCTCTTAAGTCAATGCACACCCTAACTTGTCTGCTCTTCTTTTTCATGGGAATAATGTTCGATATCCACTTGGGAACTTGACCTCCCTGGTAAACTCGACTTTTATCAACTTACTGACTTCTTCTTCTATCAAGGGAACTAAGTCCGGATGAAATCATCTTTGCGCTTGCTTAACCGGCCTTTTCTCTTGAGAGATATCTAATCAGTGTAGTGCTATAGAAGGTTCTAGACCCGACATCTCTGCATACGTCCAAGCGAATATATCTTTATTTTTCTTGAGGAGTTGAACGTTTTCTCAGACTCTTGCCCAGAAAGACCGGCACTGATGAGTGTGTTCCTTGGCTCTATTTCAGTACCCAGGTTTATCTCGCGCAAACTGTCTATTGTCGGCTGCCCCCAGTCTTCCATTTGCTTCGGGGCCATTTCAGGATGCTCGATTGTTTGAGGATCCTCTTCTGATAATTGCTCGGTTGTAACCATATTCACAGATGACTCTGCCCCCAACCCTTAAAATTTCCTTCGCTTTTCCTGGTCGACCCCAATAAGAATTTGAATTCCTCTCCCCTGATTCAAGACAGTGGGTTCCTCGCAATCAAACCTCATGCTTCTTATGATTTTCTTGCTTGTTGGACTATATTTTTTGAGGTCGCGGTGTTAGTCTACCATGGTACACATTATTCTTGGTCTCTTCTCCTGCCTTCACTTCCATTGAAGCATAAAATTCTATTGGATCCGGGTGTTTTGCACTATCTTTGACCTGAAATCTTCTTGGGGCGACCAAAAATGGCTTATTTCTCTCAACACAAGACAACAACATTGTATATTTAGACTGTAGAATTTTCAACTGTTTAGGTGATAGCAGGGTTAGTGGTAGTTACCCTGGTTGTCTCAGATGTTTCTGCACAAAATAAAATGTCTTCACTGCTTCTGTAGTCCTGGATGATTCTGCCTTTTCTGTTTCTTCTTTAATCACATTTGCTTGACTGTCCCTCAGGACTTTACTTTCATCATACTTTCTTTCATCTTCGGCAAACCCTTTATAGTAACTAGCATTTATAAAGAAGGACTCAGCCTCTGTATATGGCTTCGCATCGACCATTACTTTATATTATATCCCATCTTCACAGTATTTGAAGCATTGATGCAACATAGAGGGTACGATGCTGTATTGATGGATTTATGGCCTTCTTAGGAGAAGATTATATGTCGTCACAGCATTTATAATGTGGCACACGACATTAGTAATCAACTCTCCTATTTCTAGTGTCACTGTAATCTTACCAAGTGCACGTTGCTCATCTTGATTGAAGTCATGTATCATCATTCGACTAGGGTGTAGGTCAGAATGACAATAACCTAATTTACTCAACATCGAGAGCGGTAAGAGGTTCACTGCAGACCCATTATCTATCATAATCTGCTTAACCTTCTTTCCACGGATAGGGCCTTCTATCATTAATGGCCTGTTATGCCCTGCATCGCAGATCAAATCATCATCAAAAAAGGAAACGATTGGTAGATAGTTCTCGTGCTCATCATGTTCTATCTCTGCCAATAAAGTTGCTCTGACACCGTGATTGGACAATGTTTGGACCAAGCTCTGCCGAAATTCTTCTGATAACTTGAGCACATCATGATTGCTTAATCGAGCCGGTATGCCCTTCAAATGAGTCACTTTTGCCGTCTCACTCTTCTTTTCTTTACAGTCATCGTCATTCCGATTTTCAGTGACTTCTCTCCTTGCAATCCCTGATTTTTGCTTTGCCGGGCTTGTTATATTCCTTCTTGATCGCAATGTAATCACTACCACCTTCTTTGTCGTCTTGCAGTCCTCTTTCTCTCTCGTTTCATGGCCCCTTTCTCGGATCATAAGCATGTTCACCATTGCCATTGTACCCCTTTCTTTTCCATTTCCAATTACTATTTCATCCCTGTCTATCATCCGTTGTATTATGCACTTCAATGTATGACAATTCTCCGTTGGATGTCCCACCAGGTGATGATAGCAGTAAAAATTTCTTTCTCGGGTTCTTGTCATATCTTCAGGGCGCTTAGGTTATGGTAATTCAATCATACCAACTTTTAATAGTTGGTTCATCATCGAAATGACATCTTCTTTGTCGAACGTGAACCCTTCATGAGAATTAAGCATCCTGAACCTCTTTCCACTATATCTATTTGTTGATTGATTCCATTCTTCTTTTCGTTCTGACCTCTTTTCCCTTGAATCCTTTGTATCTTTGCTTCTCTTGTCACGATCGACAGTATTTACAGGCATTCTGCTGGGCACTCTCCTAGCCATCTCATGGTGAAACGCTGACATCTTGCAAGTCATTAATTCCAAAGCATGAGCCTTGGTGGCCAGGTCACGGAAAGTTCTGATGTCGGCGCTGGTGAGTCCAAACGCGATCCCTATCTCCATAGAATTCAGACACATTTTAACTTGTTCTTTTTCTTCCACTAGCTGTCTACACGATGCTCCCAATATTTTCCATCTATCTATAAACTTTTCCACCGGCTCTCCTTCTCTCTGCCGCACAGAGGCCAATTCCGTAATACTAACATCACGTTCCGAAGAGAAGAAGTTTAACATAAAGGCATCCTGCATTTGTTCCCAAGTACGTATTGATCCTGGAGCCAGGCTGGAGTACCATTGGAATGCTTTGTGAGTCAGTGATGACCCGAACAATCATAAGAAATATTGTGGTATCATGAAAAAATTCCACATGCTAGTAATGAAGTGCATTAAGTGTTCTTCTGGCGATCCCTCCACGTTAAACTTCTAAAAATCTGGATGCTTGAAGTTAGCTGGGAACGGGATATCTTCTACCTCTCTTAGATACGGCGTTCGGTATCTGAAATTACCAGTATTTTCACGTTCTCTTTCGACTCTGATAGCTTCTTCAACAACTTGTCTCACTTTGTCTTGTGTCACAGTTCTCGCTACTGGGACAGACCCCCGTGATCCTGCCCCCTATGGTTGAAAGCCTTCGGGCTAGTTTCCTTGTCCATTCATCGTACCCATCATTGGGGGAGCCGGCATCTGAGCTACATTATGCATAAGGGTTGTTAAAGCCTCTCTAAGGTTCCTGCATTCTTCCATGAGTGCTCTTTGTGCTTCTGCCATTACATTGATGTGATCTTCTGTAGTCGACCTACTTTCTTGTTTGTCCCGGTCATATGTACAGTAGCTTCACTCTTCGATGAAGTTGTAGTTGGAGTGGGACGAGAGTACGTCGACGCAATAGGGCTTGCGAAGAGAGGAGAGGATGGGGTTTCATTCGACTTCTGGACACTTTCGATGCTATTGATCGATCGAGGCGATATGGTCATTGGTGAGTCTGTTAATAACGCCTTACCTTTCTGCTCTCTCGTCCATCTGACCCTTGGGGCGATCAAAGCTGGGAAGTCATACAACACTAATTACGGAACTGTTCACCAAGGTATATTGCAGGGGAAGCTAGTTCAGGATTCCTCCTGGCAATATTACGCATTACTGGTCCCCTTACTCTTGTCAATGGTGAATCCGCTCTCGTCGCAATCACACCTTGGGTCCTTGTCCTCCTGTGAATGATGACGGTCCATTCATCTCTTTCTTCCCACGCTATTGGTGAAGCAGTTATGACTGTAACAGCTGCTCGTGATTCTGTTTACTAGCTTGGTATTGCTTTGTCTTTGTTACCCCCAGTTTGTTTGTCGGCATACTCCACGACAAACCCTTTTGTAGTGAAGTAGAAAACTGCTTTTCCTTGAATGAATGCCATTACTTGGTTGGTTGTGGTATTCTTCTCTCTCTTCTCCTATTACAAAAAAAAAAAAAAAAAGAGAAAAGGAAAAGATGAAAAAGTGAAATCAGTATTTATATTAAGTTGTATTCTATTTTGGAGATGAAATGTAGGATGTTCCCATTAAGAGTCACCATTTTGTTTCGAATAAGAAACAAAAGTGTTTTGTTTGGGGAGATTTATTCACTTTGTAATTAACAGAAAGAGGCAAGAAAGATAATCACTTTATTTATTTATTTATTTATTCCAAGTTCTTTTACATCCTATTCTCCCTTGATTCCAAAATGGAATATTCACAAATTATAATAGAAAGCAAATATTTGATTATATCAAATATTTGGTCCATTGTGCACTGAAGCCCTTGTGCACTGGAGACTAAAGATTTTATGCGTTGGAGACTGTGCGTTGGAGCCTTTGTGCGCTAGAGGTTCTATGCACTGAGTGTCTTTGTGCGCTGACAACCTTTGTGTGTTAAAAGCTTTGCGCGCAGGCTACCTTTGTGCATTGATGACCTTTGTGCGCAAAGGGCGTTGTGCACAAACATCGTTGTGCACCACACAAAGGCAGTTTCGCACAACGGACATCGAGCTCTACCATCTTCTCTCCCCCGTCCACTTCTCTTCGATCAATTGCTATTAACCCATTTAGAGGGGTCGAGGGGTATTTATAGCCCTCTCACATGTGTGAACATGCCATGTCAGCGCTACGTGCTCCCGCCTTTGTGCAAACCTTGCTGTGCACTCCTCCTTTGTACGGACTCCTTTATGCGAACTCCTTTGTGCGGTAATCTGTTTCTCAAGGTTTATTTCAACACAACAGTCAATCTCTGCATAACAGCTAGTTTCGGGTGATTTCCGCACAGCAGCTTTTTCTTTCTTCTTTCTCTTTCTTTTTTATGCCTCAACAATACCCTGTTCTTCACCGTATCTTAAGTTCAAATGTTTATCTTAGGGCAAGGAATAAGACAGATCTTACTCCCTACATGATGCGTATTTTACACTTTATTGTATTAAGTATTCGCATTTGTCTTCCTTCATTGATATCGTATTTGATTATTCAGTCTCGTCTCCATCCTTGCCATGGGTCTATTCTGTTTGCATTCCTTATGACTTCCCTTGCTTTGTAGTTCAATGCCCAAATTCCCGCGATTGAAGTACTAGAGTCTGAGCTTCCATTTGGCAATGTAAATCTAAATATGATGAAACTTGAATTGAGACATGAGCAGTGAAGTGATCAGGAAGAAGTTCCTGAAGGAGATGTCAACATGGACGATATTTTTACTGACCTGGAAGAATCTGCCGACATAGATGATTAGACTTCCAGCCTTCTCAATTCTCTGACAGATTGGAGAATTTAGAGAAGAAGGTGGATGCTTTGCATCGTTCACAGGAATCATTACTTCAAACTTAAAAACACCAAATGAAGTTCATGAAAAAGTACTTTCATCAATTTAGTCGGAGTCTAAAGATCAATTATCCTGATATGCCTGCACCATCCTCTTCTAGTTCTGATTGATAAACTTTTATTATGGTATGTAATAACTATAATTCTTTTTTTTTTTTTAGATTACTTACATTATTTGATAACTTTACCCTTATATATATTTGGATGATTTGATATCTAATGTTTAAATGACTTTCTATCCTTATGTTATATGTTATTATCCTTGATTATCTGGTTGACCACTTCATTTATTGGTTTCTTCCTTTGTCAACATCTGACAAAAAGGGGGAGAAAAGCTATGGATAATATGTGGATATGATTATGAGTACAAATCTCTCACATTGAATACACATATGAGCACCTACACTTGCATGTATAAATTCAATGGAATTGTATATATTTTTGTCACATGTGATATATATGACTAAGTGCTCAGGGAGAGTTTTTATATGCATGCTCTAAGGGGGAGAATCAAGATCCAAGATATCTCTGGTGGTGCACAAATGTTCCTTTAAATCATTGTTAATATGTATATGATAAGTTATTGAGATGTTATAATAGGTTGTGATGAGTTGTATGATCGTATGAGTATGTTTTGTCACGAATTTGACAAAGGGGGAGATTGTAAGTTCTTATATTTAAGCACAATCAAGTCTATCAAATTTCGTAGTCCTAAAAGGATCACAAATCTCATGAAGATACTCTTCGACAATTCATGAAGATATGTTATCGACTCGATCAAGCGTCTCATGGAAGATTCAACATCTCATTGCATGAAAGTATATGGTTTGAAGATCGAAACACTCTAGATGAGTCAACCATCAGGTGGTATAACCTTAGATTGATCTTAGGTTAGGTGTATTTTTCATAATGTCTTAATGATCATCTTTTATGTTAAAATGCAATCTAGTTAGGCCAGCCCGACATCTTATTCGGCCAGCCAAACTACCTTCGGCTAACCCTACATGATTCAGGTAAGTTTACAATTGAACAAGATTTTTTGCAGCATGTTCGGCTAGCCCGACCTTGGGTTCAGCTAGCCTGAATATGTTGAAATGCAATAGTTGGAATTCGGCCAGCCGAACCCAAAATCGGGCCAACTGAATTTCCAATTCCTTTGGCTATAAATAGAGGCCTTCTCTCATTCATTCCTACAATGAAATTCATTAAGAAACCTCTTATATGAAAGAGAGAAAGCCAGACCCTTCTTAAGCTTTTAAGCAGTAATTCTAATCTTTTTTTTAAAGCTTATTTTATTCTCTTTCTCAAGTTGCTTTAACTGTTGTAATAGAGTGATCCAAACTCTACTTGAGATCTAGAGAATAGAATTTGCAGCACCTAGGGTTTTTGTTTATATTAAATACACAATAGATCCCTATATTCTTTTGGGTTGAACTCATACACGGCTTCATCAATATCCCACGAAGAAGATCGCTGTAATCAGGCTACAATAATGTCTTCTCTCGCCATTGAAAGACAAGTACTGTAAATTTATTTATTTCATTTTGGGTTTTTCTGAGATAGCCTGGAAATCTCAGCGGGTTTATTTGTGGTGATCCTATGAAAATCACAAAGTAGGTTTTGTTGTGATAACCTGTGAAAATCACAAGAACTATATCAGGTTGTAAAAGTGACCCTGGGAAAACCTTGAATAGTGAAAGCTAAAATTACAAGAGTAGTAATTTTGGGAGTGGAGTAGGTGTGGGTTTAAGCACCGAACCACTATAATTTCTTTATGCATTATGGTGAATGTTTTTATTATTTACATGCTTGTCTTGTGAAATTTGCTCTTGCTAAGTTTGATATTTTGATTTTAAAGACGTCATGAAATAAAGTTGTCCTACCTAAATCTTTTAGGTGAAGGTTATCCTACGAATTATTTAATATCAAGAATTCAGTACTCAAAGCAATTGAGTATTATTATTTTATTATTCTGCATTATATTGAAATATTCGGCATAGTCTTATTCACCCCCCTCTTGGACATCTATAGCTTGTCTTTCACATGTCATCGAACTTTCCTTCGATGTCATCAAACAGTCCTTTGATGTCATCGAAGGGTGTTCGATCAATCGAGAATGTGTCAAGAGTGTTCTGGTGAATTGCTCCAAAAATCTATAAAAATTTTGATGTCATCGAACAAGTCTTCGAGCAATCGAACAAGGCTTCGATGTCTTCAAGAAATGCATCTAATTTTTCCAGCAACCAAACTCGATTTTCATGTAATTCATCGATGTCATCGACTCGTGTTCGATGTCATCGACCAGTGGTCGATGACATAGACAGTGAAGTTTAGATTCTGTGAATTTCTTCGTTTTGCACTTTTGACTTCCTTCCTTCTCTACTTAGTTTCCTTAAATCTTGGGATCTAGAAATCTTCAATCTTGGTCTCCTAAGATCCATCCCTTGCCTTGGTGATTCTTGAGCATCAAATCCATGCTTTTGACGTTCTTTTCAATCCAAGCTCTCCGATTCACCTCGTAATACAAACATGTATAAAATATACCCATTAAGCATTATCACGTTCATATAACAAAGATATAAATAGGGGGAATATGCAATATTTGACACTCAACAACATCCTTACATGGTGTATTATGTTCGTTACAACTAAGAGTCAGCTCCACAATGTGTTGTGCAGTATATTGTAGAGCTTCGAGCCTCAGTTCTATCCCGGTAAGTCTGCTTTCACACTATCTTACTCATTCTTCTATGCTTGATTGTCCATTTAGAATGTTTTTGACAAGGTCATTGTGTCGCAGAAAACTTTGGGTACCTACCGAGTCTGGGCTCTGAGAAAAGACATGAGCAGGGCAAGAGTATTTGGTTGTTGGCATTTCAGTGTTTTTATCATCATCTCTTCTTAAGTCCTCATTGTGTCCAAGACTTTTTAGGGACTGGTTGTCAATCAAATTCAGGTTCAAAATATTTTCTTAGTTGAACCGAACAATAAGGCATGGTGGATTAGATGTAGGAGGCATCACTATAAATCAAGACAGAAGGCAGATAAGAGTTAGGAATGGAAGAGTTGTGAGATGTTTTCCTTGGACAACAAGAACCAATTGACGCATTATGAGAGTGGGAAAGCACAGTTGAATTCCTTGATGGACATCATACAGGATATTGAGCACATGTGGAGAGAGCTCTTCCCCTTTGATTTCACATGGATACACATTGGTACTGAAAATGTTGTGAAGTATTTTGAATGTCGGGTCCAGATGCATAAAGTGCAGACAGTTCCTGTTATTCCTAGGAATCATCAAGTCATTGCACAGAGATCGGGCCACTTCACCCTAGACTCCTAGAGAGTTCAGATTTCGTTCAGTAACTGATATACCAGATACATGTAACCCAAGGAGTCGAGCTATTGTTACAGGGGTGATCCGTTTGATGGTTGTACTAAATGTGATGTTTATAGATGGGGGTTCATCATAGACAAAGTGACAGGATCCCATAAACTGATATATCAGTTCATATTGGGGCTCATCTCCATGGTTCAGTATATTATGTCACCCAATCATTCCTATGAGCAAGTCAACTCCATATGGTTCTATTCATGATAGGTCTACGATCCGTTCAAAATTGTTTCCTTTCCTCGAAGTATAACTTCTGAAGGAGTGAAAATGTATGAACTACAATTTTCATTGCATTGTTTGGTTTTCATTGCACTAGAATGCTTTTATGACATAATGACTTTCCCTTTTCCTCCTAACATAGATCAAGCTTGAGATGCACGGGGTGTATAGAAAAAGAATTGCACAAGGGCTAGACAATCCCTAAATCGCTTTTAAATCCCTAAATTGTCTTTAGAAACCCAAAGAAATGAGAGATGCAACTAGGGTTCCTTACCTAAATGGAGTACAATGGAGAAAAAAAGACGGAATGAAAAATGATCATTGAACTCTAAAGAAGGCTGAAAGATGACCGGACGAGCATAGGAGGGAAACAGGAATGAAATTGAAAAAAATTTGCCCGCGTCGTTTATATAGCCCCCAATACTTCGATGTCATTGAAGCATGATCTTTGATGCCATTGAAACACTTTAGATGTCTTCGAAAAATGTCTAGATAGGTCAGTGAGGTATGAGAGATTTTCGATGTTATTAAGATGTCTTCGATGCCATCAAAACATCCTTTTCAGATACGTTTTACCAGTTCAGCATGCACCGACCTATACTCTATGATGTACATAAATATTTACCAATAAATTAGCATTTGTACACCCAAAAAAAAAATCATAAAATAGAAAATATATTTAACAAACATAAATACACATATGTTCAAAAAGAATTATGAGGGATAAAATCCTCGAATATAACATTAAGTACTTATGGACAACAAAAGAGGTTAGCTCGCACATACCCCCAATAGATTTTGAGAGATCCCCAAATCTATTAGTATCCAGTGGTTTTGTTAATATATCTGTAAGTTGTCACTCTATAGATACATAATCCATCACAATTATTTTTTCTTCCACTAATTCTCGTATAAAATGATGTTGGATATCAATATGCTTTGTTCTAGAATGTTGCACTGGATTTTTTGAAATATTGATGGCACTAATGTTATTGCAAAATAGTGTCATTGTATTTTGATCAATGCCACAATCCAGTAACATCTGCTTCATCCAAAGAAGCAGAGCGCAACAACTACCGGCTGCAAAGTTTTTGGGCCTCGGCAGTAGACAAAGTGATCGAGTTTTGTTTCTTACTATGCCAAGATACAAGGAAGTTGCCGATGTAAAAACAACCACCGATGTTGATGTGCGATCATCTATGTTTCCAACCCAATCAACTTCTAAATACCATGCAATGATGGTAGATGTGTCAAATGGGTACCATAAGCCAAAACCTGTAGTCCTAGCCACATTTTATAATCCTTTTAACCACGGTTAAATGTGATTCTTTGGGATCAACTTGAAATCTAGCACATGCACTTACGCTAAATGAGATATTCAGCCGACTTGCGGTTAGGTACAGTAAACTCCCTATCATGCTTCGGTACAAGTATTGATCCACACTCTTCCCAATTTTATCCTTAGAAAGCTTGAGTGTGGTGCTCATGGGAGTGTGATGAGTATGTCCAAATTCAAGTCCAATTTTTTTTACCATTTATTTAGCATACTTAGACTGGCACACAAAAATCCCATTTTGCAACTATTTCACTTGTAACCCCAAAAAGAAGTTGAGTTCACCCACTACGCTCATTTCAAATTCAGATTTCATTACTTCAGCGAATTCATGAGCAGTATCTTCACAAATGGATCCAAATACAATGTCACCCACATAAATTTGGGCAATTAGTAAGGCATTCCCGGCTCATCCATTTTTTTATATAAAGAATGATGACTTCATCTTTTGTGGTACTTTATGTGAATAGTGTTTTATCAACACTCCCCCTAGAGAAATGGTGGTCTAGCAAAAACTGCGTCAAGCGCTCATACCATGTATCGGGTGCTTGTTTAAGGTCGTAGAGCGCTTTACTCAATTTGTATACATATTGAGGATGTCTAGGATCAATAAATCCTTTCGGTTGCTCAAACGTACACTTCTTCCTCAAGTACACCATAGAAAAAGGCACTCTTCACATCCATTTGAAATAATTTGAATTGTAGTACACATGCAATGGACATGATAATTCTTATGAATTCAAGGCGTGCTAAGGGGGTAAAGGTTTCATCAAAATCAATTTCTTTAATTTGAGAGTACCCTTGTGCCACGAGTCTTGTTTGGTTTCTTAATACATTCCTAAATTCATCTTATCATGCTCCAAACTTAGAAATCGGGCTCACATAATTCTCGATCACCAAATCCGGCTCGAACAGCCTCCGTAATATCCTATCCTTAGCTCCCAACACCCATATGCCAAATTCCGATCCAGGGATCCTACAAGGAGGATTTTCAGTACAATTTCTTTTTGCAAAGGAGCATAACCACAAGCATAACCAAGTCACAGAAACATTATCACCACATATCCACTAATAAAATCATTCGAGTACAATGCTGAAGGGGAAATACATATATGAATCAAAAACTCCAAAGCTCTAGCACACGCTCGTCTCAATGCTGTTGTGACCTAATGTTCACCTGAACGTTACGGTCGTGCATAAGTTACAAGAAGCTTAGAGGGTGGTGTATGTGTGTGCAATGTATGTTCCAAGCGTATAAATATCAAAGTAAACCGAAATACTGGCAAGTCCATAAATACCATCAGCCTTATCCAAGTTATGTGATGCAAAGACATAATAAGCCAATATCATATACTAAGGAAGCAATGTAGATCTGCTAAGTAATGTGGAGACATAGTAAGCTAAATGTCATATACTAAGGATGCAATGCAATATATAAATCCTGACGAGTCCATGAATACCATCAGCTGTATCTAGGCCATGCAATGCAAAAATATAGTAAACCAAATGTCATATGCTGAAGGTGCAATGCAAAAGAAATGAAAAAGATAGAGTGTGTAGTCGGGATATAGCAGTTGTATCACAAGTTGTGGGGTTCATCACAAGGACTTCTATCTAAACCAGTCCCACACTTAAATATTCATAGTTAGACTTAATGTGGTAAACTCCTGATCTCAGGTTGGTCGCACGCCTAACCAAAATCTTGGTCATTGCGAAGGTACACATAATGATTTGGTTGCACACCACCAACCTGAGTGGATAGTGAATGAATAAATGAATGAGTCAAATGTGGAGTATCCAACTCCTGCTCAGTAGGTCCACATATCAGTACCATATATCTCTGAGATCATCATCAGGGTCTAGTACACTCCACACTGGCTACCGCCCTCCCTGGCCGTGCAGTCCAGTGAGTGGAAAAGACCTCACTACCCTCTTGGTTAATAGTCAGCTAATATCTATTTGGCTCGTCGATATCGGACACATTTTCGAGCTGGTCAAACTTCGCTTAGCTTTGCCCCCTACCCTCGGGCAGATAAGGCCACATCCCCTTCAACCAACCCCGACACGGTGGGAGATGCGACCAACTAGTATTCGGCACTCAGGCACCCATGTATCCACTTAGTTTAGACGTTGGAGCATCCCCTGGCCACGAGAGTTTAGGGACTTTCACCTAAGGACATCCAACGTGATCAAGTGTTAGATCCAAACATTTTCGGTGTCCCATCTGGCCATTCACGATATACCTATGGAGGCCACAAACCTAATGTCGATAGGCCGCAGAATAATCATGTCACACAATACATGAGTCATACCATCTAGTCATGCATAAAACTTGCGTGTATCACACGATCATGTGGGGCAACTCCATCTCACAAGGAGTCCCATAAACATCTCAACCCAATAGCATATGCTATAATCAATCATCCCTCATAACAAGCATACCAATGATACATGCATATGAGCATGTATCATGATGTTATACTAAGCATGTTCTCAGTGTGTCGATCATGTCACACAAAATGTGAGATGCATGAATCATACCATCCAGTCAGGCATCAAACCTGCGCGTATCGCACGATCATGTGGGGCAACTCCATCTCATAAGGAGTCCTATAAATATCTCAGCCCAATGGCATATGCTATGATCAATCATCCCTCATAACAGGAATACCAATGATGTGTATGAGCATGTATCATGATGTTATACTAAGCATGTTCTCAATGTGTCGATCATGTCACACAAAATGCGAGATGCATGAGTTATACCATCCAGTCATGCATCAAACCTGCACGTATCGCGCGATTATGTAGGAGTAACTCCATCTTACAAGGAGTCTTATAAACATCTCATCCCAATGGCATATGCTATGATCAATCATCCCTCTCATAATAGGCATATAATGATGTGTATGGGAATGTATCATGATGTTATATTAAGAACATTCTCAGTGTGTCCTACTAGACTAAGCACACTAGCATGATTATTAGATATAAACAATAACCGGCCTAAATACATGATGGGGTCCATAGAAGGATGGTAGATCTAGTCCAAAACATCGAGATCAGATCTAAACAGTGGATATACCAACCCGATACCATAGATTCTTCCATCTATGGCAAGGGGTGATGAGCCTAAGTATAGTAAGTGGGCTTCCTCACTCACTCTATCATTTAATAACTGGGCTTTCCTATGGGGCACTCACCTATAGATAGTGGATGGTCTAGATGTCATACTATGTCAAGGATAGACCTCATGGGGTGAGTTTAATGGACATAAAACAAAGGAAGTTAAGAGGATGAGCCTAAGTACAGTAAGTGGGCTTCCTCACTCACTCTATCATGTAACAACTGGGCTTTCCTATGGGGCCCTGATATGAATACAAGGTGGGCTTTGGTAGGGTCCATACATCTAAGACTATGTGTCCTTGCAAACCTATCGAGTAGCCCGCTCATCATCTAAGTGGGCCTTAGGTTTGGTCACTGAGCTTGGTCAAACACATGTATCTAGCTGGACCACATTTCCTATGGAAGGCCCAGTATGACCACAACATGGGTCCTAAGGTTTGAGTAGTCCTACAAGGTATGGTGGAAAACATCATTATCAATGGGGCCGACAGTTTCGTTTAGCCCAACAAAGTAAGGTGGGAATTACTACATCAATGTGGGCCCAATGGTTTGGAATAGCCCAATATGGAAGTTGGGTGACACTAATATCAATAGGGGTCCAATGGTTTAGGATAGCCCAATAAGGAAAAATGGGTATCACTAACATTAATGGGGGCCCAACGATTAGGGGTAGCCCAATACGATAAAATGGAAATGGGCCCTAGGGAGGTTTACAATGTGGACATTTAAACACCATTGTTCCTAAGGTGCAGCCTACTTAATGAATGGAATCTAACTTATACTGGGGGCCCATGGCCCATATACTAGCTAAAAAATGGATGGGCAGCATAAATATTATCATGTACATTATGGTGAGCCTCTTGGGGCAACCCATGGCCCCAAAAATAGATGGACAGGGTACATATAACACATGCATCATAGTGGGCCTCATGGGACAGCCCACGTGCTCTAGAAAACTAGATGGACAGCACATATATCACATATAACAAGGTGGGCTCCAATGGCTCGACATCTAGCCCTTCTGGGCCTGCTGGATGTCCACCAGTCTGGACAGCCTAGCTGGCACATACATATGGTGGACCTGACATGGTAATGGGGCCCATGGTCCAAGAAAAATGATTGCACAATGTATATATCACACTTCATCATGATGGGCCTCATAACTTCGAATGGACAGCATGGATTACAAAACATACAACAAGTGGGGTCCTTGCTAGACGTCCAACTTGCAATCAAGATGATATTTATCTTCCCCTTCGTCCAGGCCTGCTAGGTCCACACCAAAGTGGCCTCCCCCATGGCTGGACGATGTAGATACAAGCCATACATCAAGTGGGGGCCACACGTGGGGCTCATAAGCTAGGAAATCCTGACCAACATTTGTGGTTTCCCTTACATCAGAAGGTCAGCAACAAAGTGGGCCTAGAAGTTGGGCAGCAACCTACTGTTGCATGTGCAGCCCACAAACTTGCTGAACAGAGTGGATATAGATCACATACATCAAGGTAGGGTCCACCTGGATGGGCTGCACACATCGAAACCAGCTGATATTTGTGTTTCTATTCATCAGGCCTATGTGGCTGTCCGACCCATGCAGGCCCAATGGCCAACAACATGGGCTGTTGGACGTCCACAGCTGGACAGCAAGGATGTCCCTGCTGCTGGATGGCTGGGATGTTATGCACACATCAGGTGGGCCACACAAAATGGGAAAGAGAGAGAGATAAAAAATGTGGGGCGGGGAGGATCCCCGCTGCTATGAGCTCCTCCTTCAACTCTACGATACATACATCATGCTAAGGTCCCAAACATGTGGGCCCACAAACATAAAATCAAGGGTGGAAATTCCATTTCCACCATAAATCAGGGCTTAGATGGCCTTCATGCAATAGGAGATCGAAATAAACATCATGGTGGGGTCCATGGCGAATGGCCCCACTATGGATACATGCATGCAGGTCATGGTGGGCCATTGGCCACACCTAGGGTCCAAGATGGGATCCCTACCATTGATTGGTAGGTCCCACTTGCCCCATGCATAAAAATAAAGAAATCTAGCCTAAGGATGCACCCACGTCTTCTTCTTCTTAGCTTCTAGGGTCCCTTAGCTCCTAAGGTCCTTCTTTAATGGTGGGAGATGAGGCTTTAATGGTTGGATGGATGAGATTAGTTAAGAAAAGGGGCTGGGTTCTTTGGGTTTCTCCTCTTCTCCCTTGGACGTCCTTACTCTCTATGGGGTTGCAATGGTAGAGAATGGAATAGAGAGGGGTAATATAGGGAAGATATGATGAGATGTAAGAGGTAATAATGACTTGTAAGAGGCATGGGAAGAGAGAGAGGCATGCTAGTAATGATGGCTTGTAGGGTATGATGGCTAGGCATGATGTCATGCTAGGTTAGGTTAGGCTAGGGTGATGTCATGCAATGATGGGTTGTTGTAGAGAACTTTTCTAATATGGAATCCTTCGGTCCTGCAACGCGTGGTGTATGCCAGAATTATATGTGGGTCATATCTCCTAGCTTAGGCATCTCATTGGTGTGTGAGACGCAACATTGGAACCGCGGCGATGGTGTGGTCGCGATGGTATAGGTTTTGGATCAAGTCGACTCATATTTATGGGATGCGACTTAAGGTCATTCGCAATCGCTGTCTACAGGTCGTGAGTCGTCAGTATTCACGTGGAGGATTGCAGGAGTCTAAGGAATGATATGGTACCAAGGTACGGGCCTAACACATCTGATTTATTCTTAAAGATCCATTTTGTTCCGATGATGTTGGTTTCTAGTGGCCTAGGAACTAGTTAACACACCCTGTTTCTTTTAAACTATTGTAGTTCATCTTGCATTACAGAAATCCAATATTCATCTTTAAGGGCTTCTGCAACATTTTTAGGTTCAATTCTAGAGGTGAAGCAAAGATGACTCAACGAGGTCTCAAGTTGTCACCAAGTTTTTACACTGACATTAGGATCTCCAATGATTTGATTGAGGGGGTGATCCTTAACAATTAGTACATTATCTAACGGCTGAGACTTAGGTAGAGACGTGAAATTGTTATCAAGTTTTCCTATGATGCATGCCTCTACATCATCTTCTATCTCGATAATAAGGCCATGTTTATCTTGTAGTTGGTCATCAACAACCACATTGACTGATTCTTATACTATGAGGGTCCTTATATTGTAAACTCTATAAGCATGGCTAGTTAATAAGTATCTAAGAAGATCCCGTTGTCGCTTTTAAAGTCAAATTTTCCTAATTGTTCCCAGTCTCTAAGAATATAACATTTTCTACAAAAGACACTGAAAGATTTTACACTAGGTTGTTTTCTAGTCCATAATTCATATGGAGTTTTGTTTAGGCCTGCTCTAAGATATACACAATTAATAGTATAGCAGACATTATTGATGGCCTTAGCACCAAAACTCTATGTCATATTTTTGTTGTTGAGCATTACTTAGCCCATTTCTTACAACACCCTTTTTGTCCTTTCCACTACTCCATTCTACTGTGGAGTTTTTGGAGTTGAGAATTGTTGAGGGTCGAATATTGCATATTGGACCCCATTTATTACTTAGTTTTATGAACATGATAATGCTTAATGTCCTATTTTAATCATGTTGTGTTGCAAGGTGAATTTAAGAGCTTGGATTGAAAAGGATGATAAAAGCATGGATTTAACGCTCAAGAATCACCAAAGCAAGGATGTATCTTATGAGACTAAAAATGAAGAATTCACATGCCAAAGATCTAAGAAAACTAAGTGAGGAATGAAGAAAATTGAAGATTTGAAGTGAATTTACATATGCTTCAACTAGTCTAAGCTCTGGCTCGACTAGTCTAAGCTCTGCTTCAACTAGTCTAAGCTCTGCTTCAACTCGTCTAAGCTCTTACTCGACTAGTCAACGAAACTTCGACTCGAACTCCAGCAGCATGATCATTTTAATTCACGCTATCTTCGACCAGTCAAAGGTGATCCTCGACTAGTCGAAGGTGACCCTTAACCAGTCGAAGGATGTCCTCAACTAATCGACGGTTAAGAAGATGTTGCGCGAACTACATAAACTTGAGGCGGTTTCTGAATTTTTTTCAACTCGGTGCGAAGGTTAAAGTTGCACAACTATAAATAAGAGTCCCTAAGATGTTCTTAGGTATCTTCTAGGGTTTAAGGAGTGAAGCAAAAAGGTGGAGAAGCCATTGCCAAGAGTTTTTCTTCCTTTTCCTTAGTTGTTTTTATGCTTTTCTTAAGAGATTTTAATTCAATCATGTCTATGGTTGGCAAAACCTCTTAGCTAGGGCTAAGAGGTGAAGCTTGTAGCATGATGGGATGTTTCTTTTACTTTGATTCATATTTATGTTGAACTTCTTTGATTTTAGTTTGATTTTAAAGGAATACTTTCAATTCTTAATGGTTTCTTATGACTTAAATTACAGTAGATGTACAATAGCTTTGAGTATCTTCTTTTCCTGATTATGAGATCGTGGGATTGGTAAATCTTGTTGTTAGCCATTATCTCATGGACATGGTTTGGTGATGGAATCTCTTCCAATTATCACAATTCTCCTCCATTGAGAATTAGGTCAAGGAAAGTTCAGATTGATCTTAATTGTATATCTTCTAATTGGATAGGATAAGACTCCAATTCCAGTCATGTGACTTGAATCAAGTAAGAGGGCTCCCTGATCTCTATTAGTGGATCCTTGGAAACCCTAGTTACCACCTTTGAATTTGTTAGTTTTAATCACTTTAATCATAATTACTCCCTCAATTAATTCAGATTTATATTCACATCTTCTTCTAGTTCTAGTTCTAGTTACTTTCAGAATACACACGAGATTAGTTCTTGTGGATTCAACCTTGGTCTCACTAAGATTATTACCACATCGCAACCCAACACTTGGGGTTGTGAACAAGTTTTTGGCACCATTACTGAGGACTAAGGGTCGCGTTTTTCCAAGATTGACTAGTTTTATCATTACATTAAGATTAGGATTTGTTTACTTTCTATTTTTACGGTAGGATTTTTCTGATTTATTTTTAGAAACTAACTTACTTTCAAATTCTAGGTTTAGAACTTTCCTAATCAGTTTTTAGAAACTAGGTTATTTTTTGGTTAGAAACCTTCCTTTCTAGTTTTGGACTTGAATATGAAAGTTATACCTGCACTTGCAAGAGTTTGACGAGGTTATAGCCACTTTATACTTTCCTAACATGTCTAAGGACACGGTCAGGCTGAAACTCTTTCCTTTCTCCTTGAAAAAGAAATCTAAGACGTAGTTACACTCACTATGTCCACAATCTATTGGCACATGAAATGACATGATGGAATTCATAAAAAAATTTCTTTCCATACCATAAGACGAACACAATCAGGAAGTCGATCATGAACTTCGCCCAAAAGGAAGATGAAACATTCTTCCAATGTTGGGAGCGGTTTAAGGATCTCGTCAGTTCATGCCCACAACATCATTTTGAAACATGGTGCATAACAACTTTCTTCCACGATGGACTGACATCTTCCATGTACTAATTCATAGAGAAGATGTGTAATAGGGAATTCATGAACAAGAATGTCGATGAGGTGTGGGATTACTTTGACAAACTTGCTGAAACCGCACAATCCTAGGACACCACTGTTCACAGCCCCAAGTGTAGGGTCGCGATACAGTAATAATCTCGGTGAGACCGAGGTCGAATCCATAGGGACTAAACTCGTGTGTATTCTGAAAGTAACTAGAATTAGAACTAGAAGAAGATATGAATCTAAATCTGAATTAATTGAGAGAGTAATTGTGATTAAAGTGATGAAAACTAACAAATTCAAAGGTGGGAACTAGGGTTTCCGAGGATCCACTTGTAGAGACCAGGGAGATCTATGCTTGATTCATTGACACAACTGGAATCAGAGTTCCATCTTATCCAGTTGGAAGATATCTCAATAAAATCAAATCTAAACTTCCTTTGACCTAATTCTCAATGGATGAGAGTTGTAAGAACTGGAAGTGATTCCATCACAAAACCATGCCCTGGAGACAATGGCTCACAATAGGATATATCAATCTCATAAACAAACATAAGAGAATCATGAAGATTAGAAGGAATTCCGTCACCCAACCTGCCCATGGGACGATGGTGAGCAACAGATTTTCTAATTTCACAATCTCAAAACATGAAAAGATCATACTCAAAGCTATCGCAAATCTATTATAATTCAAGTCACAACAAACCATTAAGAACTGAAAGTATTCCTTAAATATCAAACTAGAATCAAAGAGAGTTCAACTTAAACCTGAATCAAAGTAATAGAAAATATCTCATCATGTTACAAGCTTCACCTCTTAGCCATAGCTAAGAGGTTTAGCCAACCATAGACATGATTGAACTAAAATCTCTTAAGAAAAACATAAAAACATCTAAGGAAAAGAAAGAAAAATGCTTGGCAACGGCTTCTCCACACTTTTGCTCCATTCCTCAAACCCTAGAAGATGCCTAGTGTAAGGCCCGTATCCTAGTACCATACCGTTCCTTGGACTCCCGCGATGCTCCCTGTCAAATTCGGTCGACCTGCGGCCTATAGACAGTGTTTGCTCGCGACCTTAGGTCACATCCCAAAGATCTGAGTCGGCTCGACTTAAAACTTGTACCATTACAACCGTACTGTCGCTATGGTTCCAATGCTACGTCTTGTGCACCAATACGATGCCTGGGCTAGGAATTTTGGCCACGTATAATCTCAGCCATACACCGCGCATTGCATGATCGTAGGATTACAGGTAGAAAAAGATCTCTACAACTATGATTACATGACATCACCCTACCTATCCTAGCCTACCCTACCCTAGGATGACATCATCCCTAGCCCACTCATGCCTTACAAGTAATAATGGCTAGCATGCCTCTCCCTCCCCATGCCTTCTTACAAGCCATCATGACAACCCATCATTACCTCTCTTTACTACCTCTCTCCCATTTTCTTCTCCAATGTAACCCATAGAGAGAGTGGAACGTCCAATCTAGGGAAGGAGAGAACCCAACATCCTAGCCCATCTTCCACCCTTAATCTCCCAATCTAACCATTAGAACCTCATCTTCCTCCACTAAAAGTGAAGCTTAGGAGCTTGGGATTGCTAGGAGCTTGAAGAAGAAGAGGTGGGGTGCTCCTTAGGATAGATTTCTTTAATTTTATGCATGAGGCAAGTGGGACCTACCGATCAATGGTAGGGATCCCATCTTGGTCCTTAGGTGTGGTCAATGACCTACTATGATTGCATGCATGTATCCGTGGTGGGGCCATTCTCCATAGACGCCACCATGATGGTTCCTTGTTACTCAGCATGTAAGGGTCGTTTAGACCCTTGATTTTATGGTAGGGATGACAGCCCCACCTTGCTGCCCTATTTTACATGATTCAAATACCAGGGAAAAATATACATATCTGCTTGACCTGAATGTGTGATTCCCATCCAAGTGGACCCTACCTTGATGCATGTGTTTTAAATCCTTATTGTCCAGTAATCTGGATGGCACACTGTCCATTTTTCCAGCCTGCATGACCGGTCGGTCATTGTTTAAGGTCAAATATTGTATATTGGACCCCATTTATTACTTAGTTTTAGGAACATGAAGTAAGTGTTATGGTTTCTTATTCCTTTGGTTGTCAAATTTTGTGATGCCAAAAATACAATTTATGTCTTGTGTAGCATGTTGATTCATATGTTCAAGACACTGCATCTTTGCTTCAAGTCAAGAATGAAGAATTACTTCAAATCATTTCAAGAAATGCAAGTACATGCTAAAACGAAAGAAGTAATCTTATTCAAGACTTAAGTACAACTCGAGATAATGTTCAACTCAAGATGAGGTACAACTCAAGAACGAAAAATCTAAGCTTTTAAAGATCTCAAGTTTCATAATCTTCAAAGGTCAAACATCATCTGAAGAAATGAAGTTTCAATGTCCTTACTTCACATTCAAGGTATGAATGACCTTAGATTGACCTTAGGGTAGGTCATTTTGTATACATAATTCAAATTGAATCTTTTTATAAGTGTTTGGTTTGTTCTAAGACCAATCCTAAACTCTATTCGACTAGTCCTATAACTGGCTCGACCAGTCCAAGAAATTCTAAGACCAGCCCTAAGTTGTTGCAAATTTTTAGAATTTTTTTGTTGAGCTTCGATCAGTCCTTGAGTCTTATCGACCGAAACATGTCAGCTCATTCACGACCAGTCCTACAGCTACGACTCAAACTCCAGCAACCATTCCTTACAACCAGTCGTGGGTTGGTCACGACCAGCCATGGACATCATGGAACGGTTTTATCTGATCGCGCTTAAAATTTCAAAATGAAGTTCAACCTATGACCAATCGCGGTGGCCACACGACCCGTCATAGACGCGATTTCTGTTTCTATAAATAGAACACGAATGTCATAGTTTCTTAATCCGAATTCAAGTAAAATCAAGGCATCACTCTAAGATAAGTTTGTGTTAATTTTTAAGCTATGCTGTGCATATTTAATATTCTCTTTTGTTAGCTTCTGTCAATTTAATTTTGTTTCTATATTCCAATCTGAATTGAAAAGAGGAATTGCTGTATTCCTTCTTCTTGGAATCAAAATCAAACAGAGCTAGCCCATCTGGTTTAATTTAAAATCAATTAGAACATAGAACCATTTCAAAGTGAGTATTGGACAATTGAACTTCTATATTCGAACTTCTACTCCGATTGGTTCTTCCGGGCTGCTACAAAAGGAGAAATCCAGGTATTTTACTATATTGTAAATTTCCTTATTTTGGTTTCTTTTGAGATTGAGCCAGAAAATTCTCATTGTGTTGGTTATCTGAGGAAAGCCAAAAAAACTCAGAAGTGGGGTTTCCGAATTGCATAAGCCCATTTAAAAGACACAATTATGAAGGTTTTAGGTGAACCTGAGAAACCTATTTTCATAGTGAACACTGATATCCCCTGTGTGAGGATATTAGGAGTGGAGTAGCAAGCTGTGTGGCTATTGTTTAATAGTTGGTGAACACACAGGCTAACCACTATAATTCTTTGTGTCTTATGGTTTGAATGTTTATTTAATTTCTATCTTTTATCATTCAAAGTTATGGAATGTATGTGTGGATGTGAATGTTGTAATATTTACATTTCAAGCATTATGGGAATGTTGTAATAGTTTAGAATTTCAATTATTTCTATTTTCTTTATTCCTCTTCAGTTTGAGATATTGATACTTATACCGTTCTAGTAAGGTTGTCCTGCTATAAACCCTTAGTTTTTCTGGTGCAAGGTTGTCCTTAGAACATCATTTGTATCAGCCTCTTAATACTAGAATATTGAGGTTGCTTTACATTTCCGTACTGTGATTTATTTAAAGTACTATCTTTCATTTATTTGTTTATAAGGCTATCTTATTGTTTAATTCTTCTGGTATAATTTTAAATTTGGCATAGTCCTATTCACCCCCCCCCCCCCCTTAGGACATATAGCTAGGCCTTTTCAAGTGGTATCAAAGCCTAATAGCACATTTTAATTGTTATTTGGATTTATTTCCTGAGCTAATCGATCTAAGCTATTTATAAAATGTCAAATTTTGATAGCCTTTCAGTCACTAGGCCTCCACCATTTGATGGCTCCAATTATGCCTATTGGAAAGTCAGGATGAGGATTTTCCTTAAATCCATGGATGAGAGCGTGTGGCAAGCCACAGTGACTGAATGGATCCCTCCTGCCACTGAAGTGACTGGTATCGATGGATCAAAATCAATGAGAGTAACACCTTATTTTTCTTGGACCACTCTTCAGAAAAATGAGAGTAGTGCCAATGCAAAAGCACTAAATGCAATCACTTGTGCACTATCACCAAATGAGTTCAAAAGACCCAAAACTTGTAGAATCATTAATGCTACATTACCCTAAAATCTAGGATCAATCTCATTACCCAACTGCTCTCGGGAGCATCTCGAAACTCCGTATCAAATCTGGACCGCATGTCGGAAGTCTGATTAACACGAAGTTAAGGAATTAGGACCGCCTTACTGGGCTTGACAACCATCTCAGAAATCAAATCCAGATAGTGTCCTAGGGCTATTTGCTTGAGCCCGGAGTGAAGAGTGTGAGAAATGTAAAAATAATTCTAAATTAAATTCAAAATAAATAAATCTGAGACGTTTCACTTGCAGGTCAGTATTAAGCAACCAGACCATCAGAATCAGGCCAAATTACACCCTCGGATCGGGATATTTCTCCAAACATATCTATGTGCTTGAAATTTCCGATGAGATCCACTGACCGTTGAATTAAAACTGGTCCGCCACGGGCGATCTGTAAATCCGATCGGACTGAAAACGTAACTCGACCTAGATCTAATGTCAGTGAGCTTAAGTCCGACCTTTGGCTCAAGGGGGGCCTCCAGAAGTGCTCCATTGAGACGGAACAAACCGTATTTGGACATAAGCTAAGTATACCTTGACCTTAGGTCTAATTTGGTGAGTTTTAGGGCTATATAAGGACCTTAAGCCCTCACTCTCTCATTCCATATGAATTTGAGAAAACCTAAGAGAGGAAAGAGAGAGAAAGTGTGAGAGAAGTGGGAGCAGCTCCCTGCCATGCTTCCTTGCTGTTATACGTGTTTAACCACCTCGTTCTAATTGCTTTCCCGGCGATTCTGGCTCCATTCCTAGGTAAGAAAACCTAACCCTAACCTGTTTTAGAGTTCTATATAGTGTGTCTTGTGGAATAGCTAACTTATTCCCTGTTGTAGGTTGCCAAATCGCCCTATATAAAGGCGTTGGGTTCAAACTAGTTTCGGTTCAAGCTTACCGACAAAAGGTGTGGACTTTAGGTGTATAGGTTATGGTTTTCAACGCTTTCAATGTCAGATAATGATGGATTCATGATCTGCATGCAATTGCACATGTACAAAGTGCTATCTGTTTTCCGTTTCGGTTAAATACGAAGAATATGGAATTTTGTGTATTCTAGGTATTTGTAGAAAATATCGTATTCATATATATTTCACTGATATAATTGTCATGAGTATTTGCCATGTATATATGCAAGTTATGGATGTATGACCTGTTTGGCGAAAGGATTCTCCCTAATACACTTTTTGGCCAACATTGTTTATGTAGGCTAATGTGTGTAGTCTAAGTGTTTGTTGAAATGTCTAAATAAATATGGATTTATGATTTATGCCTACCATATGTATTGAATGTAAGAACATGATTATTGTGTATGAGACAACTCTTTGATATAAGGGTTTGTCATAATCTATGTTGAGATCAACATACGTCATGTATGTTGGAGTGGTGTAGTTTAAGTGTTTAATAAAATGCATGTGTGAGAAATTGTGTGACGAACTAAATTTAATAGTGGTGTTGAGATAGGATTCTCAACTACCTTAGAAATGTATATGATTTTCCTCCATGTTGGTTGTTTCAGTTAATCGCTTACTATGAAATATGTGTTTGTATTTCTTATTTTTATTGTGGTTGTAACATGCTTTATGACATGTTTGTTAACATGCTTGAATTACTTTATTTATTTTGCTTTACTCTACATGCTTCTGAATAAAGGATTAATTGTGTTTGGGGCTATGATTATAGTCCAGGCAATCGGAAACGAAAATGAATGTGTGGCTGAGATTCATTCGCCACGTGAGATGTGTTCAACGAACTCGAGTCGTACTTCAGTTGACGATAGTGGTTGGCCACGCGAAGTGCTTATACACTTCATGTAGTTCAACTTGTCGTGCTCTCGAGCTAGCCTAGCTCGTCAAGTAACCCGATTTGTCTAATGTATGTTCACCATGTTTGCACGTTACTGCTTGAACCTAAGGTACCGAACTTACCAGTGCAACCCCGTTAACCTTGGTACCTCAATCCGCTAAGACTCATGAGCCGGGCATGGTGGTATGGGACACCGTGGTCGAGTTGTCGGCCTACGTTAGGGCCACATGCCTCCCCGTAGTGACCAGTAAGTAACTCTGACTCATGAGATGAATAAAGTGGTATGGGACACTGTATTCAAGCTGTCGGCCTACACTGATTGGGGACGAGCCCATTGTAGTGTCCTCGAGCATACTCTGAATTTGCGGTGAGGCAACGAGTTTTGCTGCGGTGAATAGAGTATGAACTAGGCTTATATCAATTTAAGTGATGAACTATTAAAAAGATGATGGGGGAGTGGTGTAACGATTGCGTGTAACAGCCCTGACAGCCTTTGCAGTGCCCTAGAACCACATTATCATATGAGATTATCTATGTTTAACAACCCTATAATGGATCATGTTTGGATATGATACAAGGGAGGTACCTTAGTTTCCCAATCCTGATATTTGAAATGGACTAATAACAATTAGGTAATCATGCTCATCATCGCACTACATGTGCCTGGAAGATGTGGAGCACTGAGGAATGAAAGCATGCCACAGACGTAAGATGGTGTCACATGAGGGAGTATGTTGGTGAGGGCATGCATCATGACTGCATTCATACTTGCATTAATAAGAGTATTTAAAATTGTTTGATTGTACAGCTTTATCATTACTGCTTGACTGAGTTGATAACATGTTAACCTATGCTTTATTGTTCCACTGAGTTGATCACTCACTCCCACGTTATGGGACGGTGTGGTACAAGCCAACCAGACTCTGTAGCTGCAGGTGTCGGCGATGCTTATGAGGCGAAGCCAGACCTTTATAATGACAATGATGCTTGCTCATATTTGCTGTATTATGGCGGCTTCATGTGAGTCGTGTCTTGATCGATGGGGTTACAGGGATGTTGACTAGAGGACCTTACACATTTGGTATATTTTAGAATTGTACTTGTAATTATTTAACCTGATAACGTTATCACACTCTGGAGACTCACCACAGTTTATATATTTTATATACCTATTATAGTCTTCCGCTTGCAAATTTAACTGTCTCTTGAGTATGATATGTTATTTTGGTATAATCCCATTCATGTTTCAATGCTCTCATCATAATCATCATTATCTCTATTGCATAAGTGATGCGTTGGAACTCGAGAGCTGAGCTTTGCTCGACCCCCGATTTTTAGGGCATTACAAGATGGTATCAGAGCATGATTTGGATTAAACCGAACCTGGGTTATGGTCACACGACGCACTCTGACTTAGGAGGGAGCAACGGACCATAGAAACCGACTTAGGATTTTCCAATTTCACCGAACGGCGAAACCGACCGAAATCGACCGCTGAGATTGAGCTCGTACACACCCACGATCACGCGAAACGATCTCGAATCACTTCTAGGCCGTCAGTCTACGGGTTTGACTCGTTCCTTATAAATGAATGTCCTTAGGTTGTGGGTCAACCACAATACCTTATACTTAATCTCAAAGCCTAAAACCCCTTTTTATCCAATTCCTTCAAAATCTCACCCTCCACCACTGTATTCTTCATTTCTTTTTAAGCACATTCATAATACACACCAATCCTAGGGTATAAATGACGAAGAATAATATCGAAACTAAAACTTACCATAAATAGGAAATAAATGGATAAAATGGGTTTTGACCCTTAACCTTTTGGAATCTAACCAAATAAATGGGTTAGTTAGATAGATTAGCTCCTCCTACCGCAAAATTATATGTCACACGTCACATAAACTTATTCTGGTTTGCAAATTGGCCCCAAAAATGACTTAAATGGAGTCAGGGGCCACACTATGAAATTCGGGGGGACTCATGGTGGACCTGGGGTGCCATTGGCACCTTGGGAGGGGGGTGGCCACCGCCCTACCACAGCAGCACCGCCCACAGCCCAGAGGACAGCGACAGAGCCACGGTCAGTTGGGCCAGGCTGGTCGGGCTGGTGTTGGTCAGGGTCAGCCCGACCCTTAGTTATATGTGGTTCCCACCAAAATTTGTGGGGACCCCTGTTTTTACTCTGTTTTGCCCCCTCCCTCTCAAGCACCTCCAAGCTCTCATTTCTCTTTAAACTTGTTGTCCTCTCTCTCAAATCTGCCTCACAATTGTCCGATCTATCATTTTCAGCCACAACCCACCCATATCCATCGTTCACAGCCATCCCTACCTCCCTACCCTCTCCATTCACTCTCATTTGAGCTCTTACATGCCCCATTTAGAGCTCAAAAATGTGTAAGCTCCCTAACCCATCCTACCTTCCCATTTTTCATCTTCAATCACTGTCTTTTGGGCCTTCACAATCCTTGTTGAGGTTCAAACTCGTGGAGAACCAAAAAACTCTAGCCCCTGTTTCCCCTTATCCTCATTTTCCATGGCTCTATTCGAGCTTGTACGACCATTTTCTTGGAGGCCTAATCATCCATACTGTTGCCTTGTAGTTTGCATGGGTTACCGTCTTTAGATGTTTTTGTTTTCATGTTGATGGGTGTAGTAGTTGGTAGAATGTTTTAGATGTTTGAGGACGTTTAGGGCCCGTTCGGCCAACTGCATTAGGTGAGTTAGGTGGATAGAATTGTATAAGTAACAATAAATGTATGTATAAGGTATGGCCCCTAGATTGGAAGTATCCCATGTTTTCCAATGCCATGTTTGGAATGTATGCAATGAAAAGTATATCCCGAGTTTTCCTATTACACTTAAAAATTCCTCATCCTGGGATTTGAAACTCCCATCTCACGCTTTCCCACGCAAGACTCATTTTCCAAAGCCTATAAAATTAATCCCCACCCACCCTCCTACCAACCATGCCACTCCCAATCCCGAGGAGGGATTAGCAATACAGTCCCATTTAATACAACTTAAGACCACGGACCAAATAGTGTTGAAGTGATAAACTCCCTTGATATACATTAACCCACCACACTCTGATAGTTTAAGCTTTTAGAGTAAATTGTTGTTTGACAAATAGGCCCTTGGAGTTTTGGACCTAGAGCGATGCTCTTAGATTTCAACAGACATGACCATATATGAAATCCAACAAATTAATAATGTGAACCTTAGGACCCTCTTAGCTGGTCTGAGCATGTGTGAAGTGCTCGAGAGTAGTTAAATTTAAGTCTGTACAACTCAATTCCAATTAGACAACGTTTGACCCTAAGCGGTAAAACGATTTCTTATATTAGAAAGGGTATAAAATCATCTAGTGTATAAGTACAGACTGTGGAGTACAACCAGTGGATTACCGCTACTCCTAAATTAAGTCTAGACTACTGGTTAGGCTAAGGAAAGTAAAAGACTAATTAATTATGCGAAGCCAATTGAATGATAGGCTTAGTTAGGTCGGCTAATACACCTCTTTGATCTAGGTGGTGCAGCAGAAGCGTAGTGGACCCTTGCCCCACTAGCCCAGGATTAAATGGAATTGATCCAGACTGTACGTAAAGATAGGTCACTTACCAGGATCTAAATCTTCCTTAGAATGTAAAGCAATTAAGGTTCAAGTATTAAACAATTTCATATCACACAATAGGCCTAACAATGGATACAAACTGAATTACAATAGCCAAGGTCAACGTATCTACAACTGTGCTCGTTAAATACGAACATAATAGAAGCCTGTTCTACGATGAGAAACCGTTTTAGGATGATCTAGTAAGATTTGATTCACCATTTCCTTGGACATAGATAATAACAAGGACTCTCTTAGACCAATGGGCAACCCGAGAAATAAGACATTTGAACCTTTCAGTGATGGGCATTCCCTAAGTTTTTAGAGTGATCGGTCTACGGAGATACTGAAATATAAACTGCGAAGCATTCGAGGCTTGACCCAATTCTCAATCCTACGCGACTACCAATGGACTCACTGCTGACGAGCATAAGACCAGGAGCCACCAGGATTAAGAAGGGATACAATGAGCTTTCTACCCTGGCCAGGTAGATGATCAATGTATCGAAATCAAGCCCACTATAATCGTCTCTCCGTGTTGGTCAAACATTGAAAACAGCTATCTTACTCTAACTAGTTGGGAATCGAAATCAAGACTCCAAATAGGGAAAGAAATCCATTGTAGCAAACCATCAGGGTATGAGAAATGGATAAAGAAATAAGTTTTAAGGGGGGTAGACTAAAATGAACTAGGCTAGTATATACCCTACCACGCGTAGAAACTCGAAATCAATAAAACTTAGGCAAAATAAATAATTAAATCTTTCCCTATTACCCTTAGGCAATTTCGGCGACGAAATTTTATTTTAAGGGGGGTAGATTGTAACATCATGAATTTTTGCTAACCTGGAATTAGACGTCCTTAGGCAATGGGTCGATCCTAACACTTGATTAACTTGTTAGAACCCAATCCCATATTCGAAAAACCGCTTTTGAACCCATTTCCTTCACAAATCCCACCCTTCACCACCTTGTTCTTTCAATTTTTCTAAGTACTTTCACCCTAGACACTATCTTAAACTAGCTAAGTATTATAACTTGGATCACTTTATATACAAACTACAAAGGCCCAAGTACCACCTCAGACAGAAATTACTCAGGACTAAATCCTTTAGAAATTAGGCGAGAATTAGCTAGTGTTAAACTAAAGTACCTGTGAAATTAGCACCAATCACTTTAAATATGATCTGCAAGACCCAAAACTTATAGAATCATTGACGCTACACTACCCTAAAATCTAGGATCAATCTCATTACCCGGCTGCTCTCAGGAGCATCTCGAAACTCCATATCAAATCTGGACCGCACGTCGGAAGTCCGATTAACACGAAGTTAAGGAATTAGGACCCCCTTACTGGGCTTGACAACCATCTCGGAAATCGAATCCAGATAGTGTCCTGGGGCTATTCGTTTGAGCCCAGAGTGAAAAGTGTGAGAAATGTGAAGATAATTCTAAATTAAATCAAAATAAATAAATCTGAGACATTTCGCTTGCAGGTCAGTATTAAGCAACCAGACCATCAGAATCAGGCCAAATTACACCCTCGGATCAGGGATATTTCTCCAAACATATCTATGTACTCGAAATTTCCGATCGAGATCCACTGACCGTTAAATTGAAATTGGTTCGCCACGGGCGATCTGTAAATCTAATCGGACCAAAAGCATAACTCGACCTAGATCTAATGTCAGTGAGCTTAAGTCCGACCTTTGGCTCAAGGGGTGCCTCCAGAAGTGCTCCATTGAGATGGAACAGACCATATTTGGACATAACCTAAGTATACCTTGACCTTAGGTCTAATTTGGTGAGTTTTAGGGCTATATAAGGACCTTAAGCCCTCACTCTCTCATTCCATATGAATTTGAGAAAACCTAAGAGAGGAAAGAGAGAGAAAGTGTGAGAGAAGTGGGAGCATCTCCCTGCCATGCTTCCCCGCTGCTATACGTGTTTAACCACCTCATTCTAATCGCTTTACCGGCGATTCCGGCTCCATTCCTAGATAAGAAAACCTAACCCTAACCTGTTTTAGAGTTATAGGTAGTGTGTCTTGTGGAATAACTAACCTATTCCCTGTTGTAGGTTGCAAAATCGCTGTAGACAAAGGCGTTGGGTTCAAACTGGTTTTGGTTCAAGCTTATCGACAAAAGGTGCTGACTTTAGGTGTATAGGTTATCGTTTTCAATGCTTTCAATGTCAGATAATGATATATTCATGATCTGCATGCAATTGCACATGTACAAAGTGCTATCTGTTTTCCGTTTCGGTTAAATACGAAGAATATGGAATTTTGTGTATTCTTGGTATTTATAGAAAATACCAAATTCATATAAATCTTGCTGATATGATTGCCATGAGTATTTGCCTTTTATATATGATAGTTATGGATGTATGACTTGTTTGGCAAAAGGATTCGCCCTAATACACTTTTTGGCCAACATTGTTTATGTAGGCTAATGTGTGCAGTCTAAGTGTTTGTTGAAATGTCTAAATAAATATGGATTTATGATTTATGCCTACCATATGTATTGAATGTAAGAACATGATTGTTGTGTATGAGACAACTCTTTGATATAAGGATTTGTCATAATCTATGTTGAGATCAACATACGTCATGTATGTTGGAGTAGTGTAGTTTAAGTGTTTGATAAAAAGCCTATGTGAGAAATTGTGTGACGAACTAAATTTAATAGTGGTGTTGAGATAGGATTCTCAACTACCTTAGAAACGTATATGATTTTCCTCCATGTTGGTTGTTTTATTTAATCGCTTACTATGAAATATATGTGTTTGTATTTCTTGTTTATATTGTGCTTGTAACATGCTTGAATTACTTTGTTTATTCTGCTTTACTCTACATGCTTTTGAAGGATTGATTGTGTTTGGGGCTATGATTATAGTCCAGGCAATCGGAAACAAAAATGAATGCATGGCTGAGATTCATTCACCATGTGAGATGTGTTCGACGAACCCGAGTCATACTTTGGTTGACGATAGTGGTTGGCCAGGCGAAGTGGTTACGCACTTCATGTCGTTCAACTTGTTGTGCGCTCGAGCTAGCCGAGCTCGTCAAGAAACTCGATATGTCTAATGTATGTTCACCATGTTTGGATGCTACTACTTGAACCTAAGGTACCGAACTTACTAGTGCAACCCCGTTAACCTTGGTACCTCGATCCGCTAAGACTCATGGGCCGTGCATGGTGGTATGGGACATTGTAGTCAAGTTGTCGGTGTACGCTGGGGCCACGTGCCTCCCCGTAGTGACCAGTGAGCAACCTTGACTCGTGAGCCGAATACGGTAGTATGGGACACTGTATTCGAGCTGTCGGCCTACACTGATTGGTGACGAGCCCTTTGTAGTGACCTCGAGCATACTCTGAATTTGCTATGAGGCGATGAATTTTATCATGGTGAATAGAGTATGAACTAGGCCTGTATTAATTTAAGTGATGAACCGTTAAAAAAGTGATGGGGGAGTGGTGTAACGATTCCATGTAACGGCCCTGGCAGCCTTTGCAGTGCCCTAGAACCACACTATCATATGAGATTATCTAGGTTTGACAACCCTAGAATGGATCATGTTTGGGAATGATACAAGGGAAGTACCTTAGTTTTCCAATCCTGCTATTTAAAATGGACTAATAACAACTAGGTAATCATGCTCGTCATCGCACTGCATGTGCCTGGAAGATGTAGAGCACTGAGGAATGAAAGCATGCCGCAGACGTAAGAATATGTCACATGAGGGAGTATGTTGGTGAGGGCATGCATCATGACTGCATTCATACTTGCATTAATAAGAGTATTTAGAATTGTTTGATTGTACTACTTTATCATTACTGCTTGACTGAGTTGATAACATGTTAACCTATGCTTTATTGTTCCACTGAGTTGATCATTCACTCCCATGTTACGGGACAGTGTGGTATACGCCAACCAGACTCTGTAGCTGCAGGTGTCGGCAATGCTTATGAGGTGGAGCCGGACCTTTGAAATGACAATGATGCTTGCTCGTATTTGCTGTATTTTGGCAGCTTCATGTGAGCCGTGTCTTGATCGACGGGGTTACAGGGATGTTGACTAGAGGACCTTACACATTTGGTATATTTTAGAATTGTACTTGTAATTATTTAACCTGGTAACGTTATCACACTCTGGAGACTCACTACAGTTTATATATTTTATATATCTATCATAGTCTTCCGCTTACAAATTTAACTGTCTCTGGAGTATGATATGCTGTTTTGGTATAATCCCATTCATGTTTCAATGCTCTCATCATAATCATCATTATCTGTGTTGCATAAGTGATGCGTTGGAACTCAGGAGCTGAGCTTTGCTCGACCCCCGATTTTCAGGGCATTACACTTATGACCCTAGACAAGTTCACTTTTTTAGATCATGATGATTTTACTAGTGAAGAAAATGTGAATAGTGATCATAAAAATGAAGAAAATATTCAAGATGCTTACAATGCCCTGTACAAGGAAAGTTGTAAAATTGTTGTTAAACTTAAACTTCAGAAAGAAAAGTTTTCAAAGCTTAAAGAAAAATTTGAAACTCTTGTTTTAGAAAAATCTCATATTTCAGATTGTTTTGGAAAATGTAAATGCGATTTAGAGTTCAAAACCTCCCAGATTGAAAATCTGAAATCTGAAAATGAAAAACTTAAAATTGAAATCTCTTCACTTTTAAGTTTAAAGGATACGTGGAGATATGATCAAGGTGATCCAAAGTTAGAAAAACTTTTGTCTGGATCAAGAAAATATGACGACTGATCTGGTTTGGGCTACGATAAAAAAGTTCCTCCTAAACAGAAGAATACTTCTCCTACGTTTGTAAAAGGTGAGTCCTCAAACTCAAGAGAGAAAAGTTCTAATCAAAAGTTTTCTTAAAATGCTAAAATTTTTCAATCTTTCAAAACTAAAAGTAACCATATCAACTACAAAAGTTAGAATCGAAACCCTTTAGCTGAGAAAATAATTGATCTACTTAAGAAGCTCTTAAAATCTAACTCACTAGGTCATTCTTACAACAACTACAAACATAAAAGGGCCAACTATACTCCTAAACCCAAAACAGTTATGAAATGGGTTCCTAAGGTTACTTACTTGGTTGCCCACACAGCTTTTAAAGCTTCAAGCCATTCAAAGTGGTACCTAGACTGTGGATGCTCCAGGCACATGACTGGTGATGAAGGTTTGTTCACCACTCTTAAAGACATGACTGATGGTTCAGTCACATTTGGTGATGGTAGCAACTGCAGGATTATTAGCTAAGGTACAGTTTAACTTTCTAACCTCCCCTTATTTGAGAATGTTCTATACGTTGAAGGTTTAAAACATAATTTATTAAGCATTTTTCAAATATGTGATAAAAATCATAGTGTTAAATTTTCTAACCTAGTGTGTGAAATATTAAACCAAAATGGTTCTGTAATATTAACTGGTCGTAGAACTTCTGAAAACTGCTACATAGTAACTGATTCTAGCTCATCTAATCAACTGTGTTACATGGTCCATACTAATGAGACCGAGTTATGGCATAAACACCTTGGACATGTACACTATTGCAATCTCTATAGATTAAGCAAAAGATAACTAATAAGAGATCTACTTAAACTTCAAAACGTAGAAAAAATATGTGGCGAATGCTAGATTGGCAAGCAAATTAGGAGTTCTCACAAAAAGGTAAACTCCAATGCCACATCAAAACCACTCGAACTTCTCCACATGGATCTTGTAGGACCAACCAGGACGGAGTCGAGGTAGCAAAAAATACATACTGGTGATCGTGGTTGATTATACTAGATTTACTTGTGTAACCTTCTTAAGAGATAAATCAGAAAGCCTTGATGAAGTAAAAAGGATTCTCAAATGGATCCAAATTGAAAAAGGTTCTCAAGTTAGTAAGATCCGTAGTGATCATGGATCAGAATTTAAAAATAACAGTTTTGAGAAATTCTGTTGCGATCAGGAAATATCTCATGAATTCTCTGCACCCAAAACACCACAACAAAATGGAATTGTTAAGATAAAAAATAGGGTGCTTCAAGAAATGGCTAATGTAATGTTGAATAGTATGATGCTCCCTAAAAATCTTTGGGCTGAAGCCGTAAATACTGCCTGCTATATAATCAACCGAGATTATACAAGTAAATCTAATAATAAAACTGCTTCTGAACTATGGTTTGATAAGAAGCCTGCTATTAAATACTTTCGAGTTTTTGGCAGCGAGTGCTATATTTTACATGACCGTGAAATTTTGGGGAAGTTTGACACTAAAAGTGATGAAGGTGGCAGGGATTGAATGCTCACCATGGAAATCACTCATCAATGGATTGGTTTGTCTGTATTTTTACTATTGAAAACAATAATAATAATATAAAGGCAACTGTCTCCCATTCATAGCTCTCTCTAGTTAATTCGGCTGTGACAATCCCGTGTCACAAGGCAGCCCTTATACATACCAATACGCGTGCTATTATCACATGTGAATTTAGCTCTCTTATCCAACAGGAAATTGGAGGTTACTCAAATAACTCCTACAGTTGTTGGGAATGAGTTAACTCAACCCAAGCAATGCTTGAATTTGAGCCGATTCAAACGTTAAGATACTGATTCCAAATCAAAGCTCAAAATCATACTAACTTGACTTGCATGGAGGAGGGTTTTGTTCAGAAACAACGCAGTGGTTTGGTGAGTTGACTCGGGTAGGTGGCTACTCCAATGGTTGTAACCTAGTTGGGATTTGGCTCAATGGGGTATTTCTGAGTCTAGGTTTGAACTAGGAACTCCAACAACATGCCCGAAAAGAATTGACTGCTCGTAGAGGACTTGATACAAGTGATGATGAACAATCGAGTAAGTTAACCCCGGTTGGCCCGGACAAATGGTGGCTCGACAACGAAAGGCTGAATGCAACTCCACCCCCCCATCCTCTCTTCTAATAGAGTTAGGGCTCGATCCACTGTCTTAGAGAAGCTCGACCTGAGCCTGATTCTTAGTCGTGACTCGGTCTGACTCGATGCAGTGCGGTACAAGATTAGACCTACACCCGATTCTTTCTCCTCTCTCTAGATTTTAGGGTTTTTGGGGATGATTTCCTAAAATGGAAATAAGAGTTTTTATTGCTCTTGGACTCCTTCTCGAAGTTATGATTGTAACTAATCAGGGGATTAGTTTAATGGTCTTGAGCCTCTCTATCTTGCATTAGGGGGAGTAAGCTAATATCCCACCTGCATAGGGTTAATCCGGTGTTTGGGATAGACTCCTTATAGTAGGGTCTACCAGATGAATGCTTTAAGTCGAGCAATGGGGCCCAATTCACCACAATGGGTCTTTTGTTTGAATGAAGAAGATGAAATCGCCAACTGATGACTTTTTATGTATGGTCCCATCTTCAGATCTAATGCTTCTTGATGGACCGGATGGGTCCACTGATCACCATGGAGCCCACCATTTTCTACAACTTCCCCACATGTATGGTGGGTTTTGATAATTTCAAGCGCAAGTAATTTCTCATGCAGAGGAGGATTTTCTCACAGAATCTCTAGCCCAATGAGATAGGCTACTTTTAGCCCTACAATTGATACTAGTTATGCGTCAGAAGAGCTTCTAAATGCTCTTGGATGATCAAGATTGAGCCACGCATTGCCATGGGAAGATTCCTTCCGTCGCATGACAAGCATGTACAAGAACCCTAAAAAACAGTAGTGATTGGGTGGCTGGGATGGATGTTCTTAAAAGGAAGGGCTGAGATGATCAGTTGTCATAGATTGTTAGGAGAGTTGATGTCGTTTTTGGTAAAATGAGCTCTCACAGTCAAGTTTGTGCCCCCCCCCCCCAATCGTATAAAACCACATGAGCAGTGACCATGCTTTGGTCGGGTCCATCCTTAAGGTCAAATAGACAGTTCAAATTGTCCAGTTCGATAGTGTAGATGGGCCATCAATCGAAGAACATAGACACTATACGTTAAAATTTCTACTAAGTGAAAAAAATGGGAGAGGAGAGTTTCCTCTTCGGGCGCCATCAGGTTAAAACTAGTTTGACCACAAGTTTGGCTTGGTGAACCGCGGGATCACGCAAGTTATGCGCTTGCAACCACTGTGTGGTGCCCACTATGTTATCTTAAATTCTGACCAATCATTGGGTTCTGCAGAGTCTGCTAGGACCCCAGTCCATTTGTCATGTAGAACCGAAATTCAGGTGGGCCATAAAGTTTTGGGTCGTGGATGTTGATTTCTTACAATCTATGGATCAGATGCCATTCATTATTGATCTCAATTGTTATAAGAATTCCTAGCCTGGATGAGATGGACACCAGTGATATCCCCATTGATTAGATGACCTGGTAATTACGCATTGGATTGTCTAACCCCAGTTGTGAGCCTGATGGACTATGTATACACCAACCCAAAATTTCGGTTATGTGAGTAAATTTTTAGGGTTCTTGAGTGTAATGGGGTGTGTGCACATTTATTTATGTCACTAATAAAATAAAATTATTTAGTAATGTTCCAAGATATTCGGTACTCGAGTATTGTTAGCCGAGAGTGTTACAAGAGAACCTCGTCACTTTGGCTAGTGTAACCACACCACTTTGTCTAGTAATTCCATCACTTTGTCTAGTGGAACCCGTCACTATGTCTAGAAATTCCATCACTTTATCTAGTAGAACCTATCACTATGTCTAGTAATATCATTACTTTGTCTTGTCAAATCCCATCACTTTGTCTGACAACCTCGTCAATTTGTCTTATGAAACCATCACACTTTTTTCGGCAACCCGGTCACTTTACTTAGTAGAACCGCACCACTTTGTCAGGTAACCTGGTCACTTTATCTAATAAAACCCATCACTTTATTTACTACAACCATGCCACCTTATCAAACAGTCTCATCACTTTGTCTAGTAGAATCTCATACTTATCTGGCAACTCCATCACTTTGTCTAATGAATCATGTCACTTTGTCAAGTAAGACTCCATCATTTTGTCTAGTGGAATCACGTTACTTTGATTGGAAACTCCGTCCCTTCGTCTAGTAAAACTTCATCACTTTATCCCATAATCCCGTCACTTCGTCTGGTGGAATGTCGTAACTAGGGGTGTACATCGAGTTGAACTGAGTTGAGCTGGCTCAGCTCAACTCGGCTTGGCCACTCGTTGACCTCAACTCGAACTCGGGTCGGCTCGATCCTCGAGCCTGACTGGCTAGCTCGACTCGATTCGATTAGAAGCTCGGGCCAGTTTGAGCCGAGTTCACACCAAGATTGAGTCGAGTTCATCTGTGTAGCATTTTCATAAACACCTGGACTGCACGTTTAAAATCCCACTGTTTTAGTAAAACAACAGAAATGGTTTTATAGGCATTTTATCAAACACCTTCTAAGAAACATAAAATTCAAGAAAAGAAGGGCATTTGTTTCATTGATGCGCTAGAATGGTAAGGTACATATCTTACCTTCTTCTACAAATCCCGCCTTCCCTATCATCATCCAAGCACTGCATGCTTTTCAGGGTACATATCCTACCTTCCCTGCCATCGTCCATATCCTACCTTTCTTCTACAAGAATCTCTTCCCTGCCATCGTCCATATCATCCACATCATAACACAAGCATCTCTTCCCTGCCACACTCGTTGAGTCATTTCTTCAAACACTTGGTGAGCAACATCAATATCAAAGTAACCGAGTCACCAAACTGGTTCAATCCAAGTTCAATTCAAGTTGGGTTTGATTCGAGTCAAGTCGATTTGGGGTTAGCTCGAACTCGACTTGAACTCATTTTCGAGCTAAAAAAATCAGATCGACTCGGCTCAAACTTAGCTTCAAACCAAGTCTAATCGAGCCTTTTCGAGTCAAGTCGAGTGAGTTAACAAAGCTAGCTCAGTTCATGTACACCCCTACTCGTCAATTTATCTAGTGAAACCCCATCATTTTGTCCAACAACCCTGTTAGTTTGTCTTACAGAATCCTATCACTTTGTATAAAGGATCTTGTCATGTTGTTCGGTAACCCTGTTACTCTGTCTATTAGAACTGCATCACTTTATCCTGCAATCCAGTAACCTTGTCTCGCGGAACCCATCACTTTGTCTGATAGAGTAAGGCCCATATTGTCATGCCCCAAACCCGAAAATTGGATTCACAAGAATCCCGATCGCCGAATCCGGTGCCGACAGCCTCCGCAGTACTCCATTCTCGGCTCCCAGCGCCCATATGCCAAGTTCCGATCCTAGGATCTTACAAGGAGGATTTTTCAACGTACATTTATCTTGTAATAAGCATAACCACAAGTTTACCCAAATCATAAAGGCAACAACATCATCACTTTTCCACTAATATAAACATTTGTACACAACGTTGAGAGGGAAGTACATATGTCAAAAGCAAAGCTCCAAAAGTCAGCTACATGCTCCAAGCTCCATGCTACTGCAACCTAACTTCACTCGCATGCATCTATCATGCATAAGCTTATAAAAAGCTTAGAGGGTGGTGTAAGTGTGTGCACGAGGTAAGTGCTAAGTATTCAATATAATGCCATAATCATACGATTATCGGAAATACTGGTAAGATCATGAATCATACGATATTAGAGAAAGTGAAAATACTGACAAGTCCATTAGTTAATCACTATCAGAATATGCAATACAGATCAGCTATGTAAATGAGGAGTCATAAAGAGCCAAATATCAGATACCGATGATGCAATGCAATATATAATTCCTGATGAGTTCACAGATACTGCAAGCCACATCTAGACCATATAAATGTAGAAACACAGTAACCTAAAATGCCACATGCTGAGGATGTAATGCAATATGCAATGCAAATGGAATGACCATGCTGGAGTGTGAAGTCGGGATGATAGTACGTAGTATCGCAGGCTATGTGGTCCATCACAAGGGACTTCTATCCAAACTAGTCCCATACCTAATTTGGATAGTTAGACTCAATGTGGTAAACTCCTGATCTCAGGTTAGTCACGCGCCCCAACTGAAATCCTAGTCAATGCAAAGGTACACGTAACAAATAATTGCGTACCACCAGCCCGAGTGAATAGTGAATGAATGAGAGTACAACTCCTACTCAATAAGTCCATATATCAGTACAGTTCATCTCTGTGATCATTACCGGGGTTTAGTACACTCCAAATGGCACTGCCGCTCTCCCAGTCGCACAATCCAAGTGAGCGTAAGAAACCTCACTATCCTCCTGGACAATAGTCTATCAATACTTATTCTGCATGTCGATAGCAAACCCATTCATGAGCTAGTCAAACTCAGCCTAGTAATGTCCCGTACGCTCGGGCGAGTAAGCCCACACCCCCTCCCAACCGACCATGACATAGTGGGAGACGCGGCCTCCTGGTATTTGGCACTCGGGCACTCATGTATTCACTCGGTCTCAATGTTGGGCCGTCCTCTGGTACTAAGAGGGTTTAGGGATTTTCACCCAGGGCCATTTATGGCGGCCCGATATTAGAACAAATTTTCGGTGTCCCATCTGACCATCCACGACATGCTTGTGGAGGCTACGACCCTGATGTCGCTAGGGCGTGCAGTAATCACAGTGCAAGATGCATGAGTCATACAATCCAGTCATGCATCAATCCTACACATACCATGCACTCACGTGAGATAACCTCCGCCTATCAAGGAGTCTCATAACAACTTGCCCAATGACATATGCAATGGTCAATCACATCTCATAACAAACATACAGATGATGTGTATGGGTATGTATCATGGTGCTATGTTGTCACATACTCATAATTGATATCAGATGATATACTCGTAATCGGTATCGATAACCGACACTAATAATAAACCTTAACAATGTGGACATTTAACCAACATTGCCCCCAAGGAATGGCCCACATAGAGCCTAACATATAGTGGATCCATGACCTCATAAAAGGGCCAAATATACAACACTATGAGCCTCACTCAAGAGCTTAACACATTACGATGGGCCTTTCACATGGGCCTAACATACATCACAATAGGCTACATCGCCTGACCCTCAATTACATCACCATGGGCCTCATCACATAGACCTCATATACATCTCATTGGGCCTTAAACACAGGTTGAATACACATCACAACGGGCCTCAAATACAGGCCACATATGCATTACATTGGGCCTCGACAATCGAAATCAGTATTGGCAATCGGAATCGGCCTCAGCAATCGAAATCAGAAGCGGTAATCGGATTCGGCCTCGACAATCTAAATTGGAATCGGCCTCGACAATCAGAATCGGAATTGGCAATCAGTCACGACAATCAGAATCAATTGATAATCAGAATCAGTAAATCGGTCACGTCAATCGGAATCGGCAATCGGTCACGATGATCGAAATTTATCGATAATCAGAATCGACAAATCAGTCACGCCAATTAGAATCGACAATCGGTCATAACAATCGAAATCGATCGATAATCAGAATCAGTATATCGATCATGTCAATCAGAATCGGCAATCGGCCACGATAATCGGAATCGATCAATAACCAGAATCGAAAAATCGATCATGTCAATCGGAATCAGTAATCAGTCACGACGATCGGAATCGATCGATAAGAATGGGCCAAACGAGGCCTAATAGAAGGTCACAATGTGGATATCCAACTATCATTGTCCATCAATGTGAACATTTAACCATCATTGCTCTCAAGGAGCAGTCCTCATAAGGCCAAACATATAGTGGGCCCATGGTCTCACACAAGGGCCTCATACACAACATAGTGGCCACATACAATCTCAATAGGCTACATGCATGGGCCTCATACACAACACATCGGGCCGAAAATACATCACATCAAGCCTTGCCCATGGACCTCGAGTACATCGCAGTGGGCCTCGCCCATGGGCCTTGAATACCTCACAATGGACCACGTCCAAAAAGGGCCATAAATACACAACGGGTAGGCCCTGCACATGGGCCTCATATATCTCAGGTCAGGCCATGACCCATGGGCCTCAGCTACAGCAAGTGGGCCGCATCAATGGGCCTCACTAATGGGCCTCAAGTGAGCTACAAATATATCAAGGTGGGCCTCAGAGATGGGCCACATAATAAATCAAGGTGGGCCTTATTGGCGTCAAATCAGGCCCACCGTTCTAGGTGAGTAACCTACACCATACACCTATATTTTTTTAAGATCATTTTAGAGAGTTGTCTAAGTGAATCATAACGGGAGATCATTTGGGCCATACACAAATAACGGTAGAGATAGTGGTTCTCACCGTTAAACTAATCACAGGGCCCACCACAAAGTTTATTCCCCATCCAATCTGTTCATAAGGTCACAAAGACCTGGATTAAGGGGGAAAACAATCCAAAACCTCTGTGACCCAAAAAAAGTTTCAATGGTGGACGTTAAATCTCCACTGTTTATTGCGATGTGGCCCACTTGACGAACGGTTGGACAAAATATTTACATAAAGGTGTGGCCCAGATAAACAGTTGGGATATAACACATCCCCTATTTACAGTGCCCCAAAACTTGCAGTGTGCAAACAGCAGCCATGCTGCTCTGATGGATGACATGGATAAAACATTACATCACGGTAGGTCCCACGACGTGTACATGACCTGGATTTCAGGCACGTGCACCATGTGTGGAACCCATCTACGTCTCTATAGATGGTTAGACGACATAGATACAACGCATGCATCATGGTGGATCCCGTCATATATAAATTATTATATTATATAACATTTTCTCAAACAAGTGGGTCCCACGTGGGCCTACCATATATATATATATATATATAATATGTTATATACATATATATATTATAATAATATATTATTATATATATATTGAAAAGTGTCCAGCGTCCAGGGTCTGGACGCTGGATGGACGATGTAGATGTAAGGATCATTCGTCATGGGTGGGTCACACGTGTGGCCCACCCCATACAATATGATACATTATTATATATTTATATTATATCAATATACACCACATATGAGGCACGTACAACAGCCATCATCCACAACTGGATGAAACAGATGAACGGTTGGGATTCCCAGATCATGCTGGTGAGAGGAGCACCAGCCAACTATCCAGTAGGTCGGTCCCATCCGCCCAGAATTTTGGACGACATGGACAAGAACCATACATCACGGTGGGCCATCCAGCAAGCGCTTTATATGTTAAGCATATCTTTACATGATTTAAGATGGTGTGGGCCACCTGAGTGCCGTGAACGGCTGATTTTTGGGGTGACCCGCTGATTAAAGGGAACCCATCAAATTCACGGTGTGGATGTTCAACATACATCACAGTGGGACCTATGGTGGGGCCCATCGTCTCACCCTACTAGGATGCTAGACACTGCTTGCTGCAGCGTCCTCTGGACGCTGACAGCAACAGTGTTAGCATCTTGCTCCCTTTTTCTTTATTTCAAGAAATATTTCATAAGTGGGGCCCACATCAATAAAATCCACACCGACTATTGGTCCCCCCAGCTCGTAACAGATCTAACGAGATCAATATACAGTATTTTTTTTACGTAAAGAAACATCACAGCGGGCCTTAACAGTTAGAATCACCCAAAATCACTATTTTCTATATTATGGCTCACCAGAGATTCAGATTGGCTTCATTTTTTGGCTCAATGCCTCAAATGAGCTAAGAAATAGAATGGACAGCGTGGATCAGATACATACATCAAGGTTAGATCCATGTGTGTGTGGACACTGTAATGTATAAAATATAAAAATTATGTTGGGCTCCCTGGATGCACAGAGTGCATAAAAAGAATATCATGGTGGTTTCCACCATCTGGGCAGCAAGATGGATGGACAGTTTGGACGTTACAAGTACATCAAGGTGGGTTCCACGTGGGTGGGGTCCATGGTTGGATGGTGTAAATAAGGCACGTACATTATGTAGTGTCATGAGGATGGGCCACCACCATTTGGATCAATCTGTCCTCCATCAGGGTCTGTCCGTCATGGACAGCAATGTGGGCTTCACCAACTGGATCAGGTGGGCACACACACACACATCAAGTGGGCCACACCTCACTATCATCAATACCATAACATAAGGTAAAGAGAGAGATAAAGGGAGAGAGATCGGATGGTGGAGGGACCCTGCCACTATGGGCCCCTCAATACAAGGCATACATCAAGATGGGTTCCACCATATGTGGGCCCTCAAATGACAAAATCAACGGTAGAAAAACATAAAATCACCCACCTATAGATGAACTCCTTCTTTCGCCTATGCAATCTAGAGCTCCAAGGGGGGCAATTTTGACGGTTGAGATGATGATCCAAGGGTTGGATTGGGTGGTAGGAAGGTGGGCCACACTAAGCTCTCATGGGGGTTGAGATGTGGGTTGCTTGTTTTTTTTTAGAATGAGAGAGAGCTGTAAGAGAGAGAGGGAGGTGATGTGAGTGATGGAGTGATGGGGAGAGGGATGGTGATGAGTGAAGGTTGTGTACTTGTTGTAAAAAAGAGTTGACTTTAAGAGAGGGGTGGTTATACTTGACATTGATTGATAGAGTGATTTGATGTGACGTAAAGATTCCCTCGGTATTTACAACGTGCGGCGTTTTCCTCAAACTGAACGCTAGCCCACATCTCCTGGCCAGGGTATTGCCTTGGGGCGCGAGACACGGCATCAACACCGCTGCAACGGGGTGGTCCTAAGGATACAAGTCTTGGTTCGAGTCAACTCAGTTATACGGGACATGACTCAGGACCACACGCAAATGAAGATAACAGGTCGAGGGTTGCTAGAATTCGACCTGGAGTACCTCAAAAGTCTACGGAATGGTACAGTCTAAGATACGGGTCTTACGCATATCTTAGTCCATACCGTTCCTTAGACTTCCGCGATCCTCCCTGTCAAATTTTGGCAACCCGCGACCTGTAATCGGTGTTTGCATACAACCCTAAGTCACATCCCATATATCTGATTCGACTCAACCCAAGACTTACACCTTAGCGACCGCGGTGTCGTTACGGTTCTCATGGCGCATCTTGCGTACCGATGCGAAACCCAGACAAGGAGTTGTGGGCCCGTGTTTATTTTGAGAAAAATGCTGCGCGTTGTAAATCCCAAGAGAATCTCTATAACCCATCACATCAATCAATCAATCATAAGTCAAGTACACAACTCATCCCTCTCTTACCAACAAAGCATGGTGCCCATCTCTCTCACATCCCCAAAGTCAACTCTCTCTCTCTCTCCACCCATCCCTTTTCTTACACATACTCATCCCTCTCTTACACCACCCATCCCTCTCATCCCATCCTTCTTGTAACACCATCCCTCTCTCTTTCTCTCTACCATTTTTCAAGCTTCCATGAGAGAAAAGCTCTAAGGAGAGAAAAGATCAAGGCCCACTTCCTACTCCCACATCTATTATCCAACCCTTCATTCTTCATCATCCACCCTTAACGAAGAAGCTTAGGAGCTAAGGATTCTAAGGAGCTAAAGAAGAGGACCATCGGTGGGTGTTTTATAGGATTAGATTTCAATTTTTTATGATGGACTAAGTGGGGCCTACCAATTGATGGTATGGATCCTATTTGGGACCCATCTTGATGTATGCAAGTACATGGAGGAGCTCACAGTGGCGGAGCTCCTCCCATCTCCGATCTCTCTCTCTCTCTCTATCTCTCTCCTTCATTGTTGATGGTCGACCTGATGATTTACATATTTTATCCATGCTATTCATTTAGTGGACCACACCATAATCTACTTATGGAGCCCTCCTTGCTACATGTCCGTTTGGATAGGCCTTGATAAAGGAAAAACACAAATATCAGCTTTATTCAAACTCGTTGGTGGGCCACATGTGTTGACCCACCTCGTGCATGTGTTACATCTAGGTTGTCTATTTGCTGGACAGCCAGTAGCACATGGTTGTTGTTGATGTTAGTAGGTTCTGTGGTCCCACCATGAGGTATGGTTATATCCAAACTGTCCGTCCTTTTAAGATGTGGGAGGCCCACCTTAATGTATGAGTTCTAAATCCACACCGTCCAATGTTAGGACGGTAGGTCCCATTGCTAGTTGACATCAGCAAGTCTATGGGTTCTAATAATGAGATATGTGTTATATCCTGACCGTACATGTATGAGGCCCCTCATGATATATTTATTTTATCCCTGCCATCCAGATAGGCTGGACGATGGGGGCCTGCTGGGATGTATGTGAGGCACCCACTTGCCATGTGTGTGGGGCCTACCATGATGGATGTGTTGTATCCTCACCGTCCAGGGATTAGACAGTGGGAAGCAAATTGGCTAGTGTATCTCACGTCGGTTATACAGCTGTTGTATATGACATCAGCAGTTCTATGCGTCTAATCATGAGTATGTGTTAGATCCAGACCGTCCATCCACCAGCGATATAACTGGTGGATTGACATCAGCAGTTCTGTGCGTCTGATCATGAGTATGTGTTAAATCGAGACTGTTCATCCACCTTGTAAGCTTGTCTTAAGGCTTGAGACGACAAATAAGACAGATCTGTCTATCAGGTGGACCACACTGTAAAAAAATCAGTGGAGGATTGAACGTCTACCATTCAAACTGTTTGGGTGTCACATAGGTTCTGGATCAATATGAGATTTGTTTTTAATTCAGGTCTTTGTGACCTTATGAACAGATTAGATGGAAAATAAACATTAAGGTGGCCCCCGTGAATTGCTAACTAAGAAAATCATTATCTCCACTGCTATTTGTGGTAAGGTCCAGATGATCATTCGATATGATTCAATTTTTTTAGTGTAATGCTCTAAAATAATCTCTAAAAATAGATGAATGGTGAAGATTTCCATATAATAATAGTGTTTTATCTACATTGTCCAACTAGGACGGTGGGTCTCTCTTGATGTACATGAGGCCCATGGGTGCGGCCCGATATGATATTTGTGTGACCCATATGTGCGGCCCATTGTAATGTATGATGAGGCCCTTTATGATGTATTTGTGGCCCATGTGTGAGGCCCAATGTGATGTATATGAGGCCCATGAGTGAGGCCCAACATGATGTATGTGAGGCCCTCGTACGAGGCCTAACGTGATGTATGTGAGGCCTTATATGAGGCCCAATGTGATGTATATGAGGCTCATTGTGATATCTGATTCCACCATGATGTATGTAATGATGTTTATGATGCCCATTCATCTTCCTAGTTGGTTTTAAATGGGTCATGCCTTGGGAGCAATGATGGTTTAATGTCCACACTGTAAGAGCAATGATGGTTAAATGTCCACATTGTTACCCTTCTTGAGGCCCATTATTAGGCCCATTCTCATCTTCCCTTAATGGACTAACCCAAACAATTGGGCTGCCATAATTGTTAGGCCCACCTTGATATGAGGAGAGTACATCATCATCATACGAGTATGCTTAGTATAGATCCATGATTCATGCCCATATGCATCATATGTATTCTTAATATAAGGAGTGATTAATCATAGCATATGTCATTGGATGGATTATTTATGAGACTCCCTAATAGGCGGAGTTGCCACACATGAGCGCGCGGTATGCACATAATTGCTGCATGACTGGATTGTATGATTCATACATATTGCATTTGTGTGATATGATTTCTATACATCTAAACAACATCAGGGCCATAGCCTCCACAAGCATATCATAGATGGTAGGATTGGACACCGAAAATGTTGTTACTAGCATCGGGGAGCCATAGATGTCCCTAGTGAAAATTCCTAAAATCCAATGGTACTACGGGATGACTCCAACGTCGAGACGGAGTGGATACTTGAGTGCACGAGGGCTATATAATAATAGGCCGCATCTCTCACTGTATCATGGTCAGTTGGAAGGGGGTGTGGCCTTATCCGCCTGAGGGCAGGGGCATAACTAAGCTGAGTTTGACCAGCTCTTAAATGGGTCCACTATCGACGTGTGGGGACGATATTGGTAGGGGGATAGTGAGGTCTCTTCCACTTGCATGGTTGTGCATCCAATGGGCGGCGATCTAGTGCATAATGTACTAGACCCTAGTGATATATATATATATATATATATATATATATATATATATATATATATTCCAGAGATAAACTATATTGATATGAGGATTCAGATGAGGATTGGTATGCTTGAGTTACACCTCGCATATGACATTGGCCCTATAGGCGTTGCATCGCATAACCTTAGTACGACCGATAACATTTATGCCTCACATCGCATGGCGTTGGTATGGCCAATAGCATTCATGCCTTGCATCACATAGCCTTGGTACGGCTTATGGCATTCATGGACTTACAAGCATTTTCACATTGCTCTGATATTGCATACTTGCATTTCTACCGTACGCATACACTTTCACCACCCTCTAAGCTTTCTATAAGCTTATGCACGATCGTTGCATGCAGGTGACACTATGCCGTAGTTGACCAGGTGCAGAAGCAGGAGTGTGCCACAGAGCTTCTAGAGTTTTGTCATTATTATCATTGTATTTCCCTTTATGCATATTGTACTCAAGTTTTTTTATCATAGTCGATTTTGTGATGGCATTCTGGTTATTGTTAGTGGGTTATGCTTGTGGTTATGCTGAAACAAATTTATATTGAAAATCCTCCTCTTAGGATTCTAGGATCGGAACCTAGTGTATGGATGCAAGGAGCCAAGAATGGGTTATTACGGAGGCTGTCGTCGCCGAATTTAGGGATTAAGAATTTTATGAGCCCGATTTTCGAGAGTGGGGCGTGACAGAAGTTCGTATCAAAGCATAACGTGGGAATAACTTAAGACAACATCACATATCTACTATAAGTTTAGGACAATCAGGTCCCAAGTGCGTAACCTTTTGATTTAATTCCCTAACATCCGTGCCTTTGAGAGTTCTTAAGGTTGATAGGTGCCTTTCTTCTTTCCTATAGGACATGCCGCCCAGGATAGTGACCCGAGCAACTCCCACTCTACCTCCTGTGACTCCCACTCCACTACTGGAGATTCCTACTCCCCAGCCTAAGGATGCTGCTCCCCTACCCGAGACCGGTGTGGATCCAACCGTACCCGTGAGTGCCTCTCAAATATAGCAGATGTAGTAGATTATGACAGCCACCCTCCAAGGCCAGGGAAGGTACGCCGCTATTACTCCACCCCAAGCAGAGTAAGAGCGTGCGAGCGCCCTTCTTCGAGACTTCCGATAGCTCGATCCCCTGTGCTTTTAGGGCGAGCCTGACCCGACAGCAGCCGAGAGATAGCGCTCTGAGGTGGAGAAGATTTTTTATACAATGGGATGTACAACCCAACAGCAGGTTCAGTTAGCTGTATTTTAAAAGTGCCCTGGTTTGTCAATGAGCGTGAGTGTTGAGTCAGTTCGTCTACAGAGCCTGATAGGAAGATCAATTTAAGTATCTGCCTCAACCGGATGTGTGCAAGCTCGCCACAGGAAAATCTGAGCCTCACATCCCTTGTCCCAAATCACCAGGTAAGCTAAAACCCTTAAAAATAAACTAGAACATCTTAGTGTTTAAGGTAAGAAAATGTTTTCAAAATAGAAAAATTCTCTAAGTTTTCTTGCCCTGTTGATTATATCGATACACATCTCGATATAATCGACCTACGCTGTCGAGTCCTCAATGCTCCATCGATACCTCGAAAAGAGGACCAAAAATGTCTAGCAACCTCATAACATATCTCGATGAATTATTAATGTATCGATACACCTATCGATATCAACGATATTTAAATCTCTAGTCTATCAAAATCGACTCGATATTATCAACAGATAGATTTTCGGTGCCCCTGTTTTTTAAAGAAAATTTCAAATTCCTTCGATATATCGATGCTCCTTCCGATATGATCTGAAATCAAATATCGATAAGATTGGAAGTCCATCAATGATATCAATCGAGGTCGTGCATTTCTTCCAACAAATATTTCAGGTTGATTTTTACTTTGATCGGGGGCCACTTGAGGAAATAGATATTCATATGTCGATGATATCGAGGCTGGGTTGATTGGATAGAGACTAGACACAATCTGTCCAGCGAACTTATTGGTAAATCTATAGGATTTATCGATCCAATCGACACTGCCTTCGATAGCATCAATATGCAAATTCCGATGACATCGGCTGACCCTCGATCATATCTTAAAAACTTGAAATATTTCAAGTCAAGTCTCTCTCATTTTTCAAGTGTTGATAGATCAAATCTATCATCGATGGAATCAGAGTTCGAAATCCAATGACATCGATAGTTAGTTTTTATTCATCGACCTGCTGGCAAAAGGTTTCATAAGCATATGACTTTGAGTTCGAGTCATCAAGCAGACCATAGATGCTATCGAGAGTATACGCTCAATGATATCGAACCTACTCGATGATATCGAACTCAGTCATAAATGTGATCATTTTATATCCGTTGGAACCTTTTGCCTATTTATAGAGGACTTGTCTAGTGTTGTTGGGAGAGAAAACAGAGGGAGCTTTTGAGTGTTTAACCTTAGATCATATGCCCAAAGCCCTTTCTCTCAGGAAAGTTCATCTTCTAATCCACCCTCACCATTGATATTCAAAAGAGTGGATTGGGGAATGAACTTCCGCATTCAAGGATCCTCCGGCTACTACCTTAATGACAAATCATTAAGCTGGGATGCCTTGAATGCTTAGGTGATTGGAACCACTCTATCTTCCATATAGGAAAACCTTTTAAGAGTTGGATTCCATCATAACCTTGACCCAACCTGTCACCATATATCGGTACATCTTTTTATGTTACGAATCAAGGAAGCAGAAGACTCTTCGTCAACAAGGAGGAGGAGATCTTCGGTATTGTGCTAATCGGGACCCATCAACTTATTTGTAAGTATCTAGAGTCCCAGAGGACACTTGTGATCATTCTATTTTAGGATTAGGTCTTAAGTGGTTCTTATCCTTTGAAGTCCTCAAGGAGGCCTCCAGCGGGAGTGTACGTGTTGGGTGCGTTGTATGGACCCTTGCTTTATGGATAGCATAAATATCTGGTTGAAGGTGAACCAGCAAAACCTTAGGTTTAAGGTCAACCACTATGAAACCTCGGGTTTGAGGTGAACCATGTAGAAACCTCCGGTAGGGTCTTATGGAAGATCCTTGGCCAGTGTGCCTAAAAGTGGGTGCGTTGTGTTGACCCTTGCTCGTGAGAGCATAAACAGTTGGCCTTAGTGTAGGTTGTAAAGGTTGAAGGTGAACCTAATTTAAAACCTTAGGTTAGAGGCGAACCGCTGTGAAACTTCCTTAGTGAAATTTGGCACACTCAAGGGTTGAGTGCGTCTGCCGGGAGTGGAGTAGACTGATCGTCGAACCACTATAAAAATGACTATGTTTGAGATTGCTATTCTTCTGATTGTGTAATTTGCTTCAATATTTACATATCTAAATATTTGAGATCACACCTCACACACTCACACAGTCATATCCATCATAAATTAGTTTGCATATTGTTTACTTCTAAAAAGGTTTGTGATTGGATCCTCTACCGGGCTTGGAAACCAGTAGAGTTATCTTTGAGTTATCCAAATATATGTCTGTTGTTAGGATTAGTGTAATAGGATTTTAAAATAAATCATAAAAACTTTTAAAAGTCCTATTCACCCCCCTCTAGGACATATTGGCATATCTCGACTACAACTAAAGCGGTCTTCACCGCAATTTCAATTGGTATCAAAGTAGGTCTCTCTTTAAGGGCTTCACTGCCTAAAGAGTGATCTTGACTGAAGTTGGGAATATGGAAAAAGGAGAGGGCACATCAGTGACTAGACCTTCAGTATTTGATGGATCAAATTATGCATACTAGAAGGCTAGGATACACTACTTTCTGAGATCTTTGGATCATGATGTTTGGGATGTAGTTGAAAGTGGATATGTGCCACCAACTGAACAAATTGTACTTGATAGTGGCACAACCATCACAAAACCCAAATCCAAAGTAAAGCGGACGGCGTTCGACAAAGAAAAACAGACTGATGAAGCTAAAGCTATGAACGCCATCTACTATGCCGTGTCCCAGGATATATTCAATCAGATAAGTATGTGTGGGACATCCAAGGAAGCATAGGATCTATTGAAAATAACCCATAAAGGCACAAGCACTGTGAAGAGGTCTAAACTTCAACTCCTGACTTCACAGTTCGAAAGTCTCATAATGGAAGATCATGAGACATTTATGGAGTTTTTCACAAAATTGAATATAATCTACAGCTCCATGGGTGGATTGGGAGAAAAAATTCTGGTACCAAAAATTTTTAGGAAAATCTTAAGATCCCTTCCGGAACGATTTAATCCCAAGGTTACAACAATTGAGGAATGTAGGAACATAGAAGAGATGAAAGTAGAAGAACTGGTAGGTTCCCTACAAACATTCGAACTACACTTCAAACAAATCCCTAAATCCAAAACAACTGTCCTAAAAACTTTAAAGAAAACATTAAAAGATAACAGTGAAAGTGAGAAAGAGGATGAAGATGAGGAAGTAGCTTTACTGGCACAACGATTTAAGAAGTTCTTTTAGAAAAATCGTGGCTGGCCTTCCAGAGGAAGAAAGGTGAACAACAAACTTTCTGCCGGTAAATTTGGTAGAAAAACCAAAGAATCACAATGCTATGCTTGTCAGGAGTATGAACACCTATCAACTGAATGTCCAAACAGAAAAACTAAGGGCAAGGTAATGGCTGCCACGTGGGATGATACAGAAAAGTTAAACTCAGAATCCAGTGACTCAGAGAGCAATGGTGACCAAAAATCCTTGAAAATACTTATGGTCACCACCACTCTAATCATTCCCAGAGAATCTGAGAATGAAAGAGAACAGCAAGTCACAGAATTATTTCCATCTGACAATGAAGAAGAAGAAGAAGAACAAAACAAGCTACAAGATGCTTACAATCAACTTTATATTCATAGCATCAAAGTAATTAAAAACTGGGAATATCTGAGAATAAGAAACAATTGCTGTAAAAAGATTTAGACACAACTATAGAAATCAATACACATCTGGTCAATGATTTACAGCAACATCACTCAGATAATTATAGACTTGAAAGAATTAACACCTTCCTTAAATCTGAGACCGAAAAACTAAACAAATAGGTTGAGCAATTAAAAGACAAAAATATGCTCATTCAAAATGAAAATCATGCACTCCTGTTTTTTCTAGAAGAGTCCAGAAAAATTGCCAAGCAAAACTGTAAGTTTTCCCAGAGTAGCGAGAAGTTAGAAAAACTTTTAGGTATGAGAAAATCTGGAAATAACAAAAATGGCTTAGGATATGAGAAAGTCAGAGCTAAAACTGGGTATGGAATACAAATACTTGAAAAATCTAATGCCTCTAGTAGCAACACAAAGACTAATCAAGTAGTTGAATCAGATAAGAAAATTAAATCTACTACAAGTAAGAACCCTGTCACAAAGTGGATAATTAAAGAAAAGAAGAATTGTCTTGCTACTCACTCGAATCACTTAACAGGCAATGACACTAAGTGGTACCTTGACAGTGGTTGCTCAAGACATGTTACAGATGACATGTCCCTTCTTTCAAACTATAAAAATCTTCATAATGGGATAGTCACCTATGAAGATGGAACCACTGCTAAAGTAATTGGACATGGAATCATAAAAGGAATTCAGTTGCTTGAAAATGAAAATACTTTCTGCATAAAAGGTCTGACACATAATCTCCTAAGCATATATCAAATCTATGATAATGGGCATGTGGTTAAATTTAACAAACAAGAGTGCGAAATCCTAGATCAATCAGGAAAATCAGTAATGAAGGGTCATTGCACAAGCAACCACTGCTACACTATCAGAGGCATAGAGAGAATTGATGCCTAGAAGTCATGAGCATAAAAAGACAAATCCAGATCATGCATCTAGATCAGGATATTTGCTGAAATGATGCAATTTTGCTAAGCGTCAAATGATATATCTGAGGTCCCTCACCTCAATCTTTTGTATATAAACATTCAAATGTTTATAATTTTTTATGTGTACAGTAATTGTACATAATTTTGCTGAGTATGCTATTGATTCATAGAAATACTAAAAGCATACTTGAAGGATCGTCTGTTTGTTGAAAAAGAAAAATATTCCTCTTCGATATGCCTATCGATATGTCATTCCCGATTAATCGATCATAGGTCGATATCATCGACATCTCTTCAGAATGGGGAAAGTCACAAGATCGATACTACTATTGAAGCAATTGTCGATAACATTAGATGAGGATCATCGATATAAACGAAAGTAAGTTCGATAAAATTGAAGACTACCGCCCGATAAAAGGCAGTCGAGCGGAAAAAAAAAACTTATTTTTCTGAAAAATTTTCTGTTTTGCTCTCTGCTCGAATCCTCAGCCAGAAGACCATCGGCGGGTCTCAGAAGCTTCAAAAGAAACGGGTATTATCCTTCCATTTTCTTCCACTCTAGAGTCTAATCTCACTTTTGGTCGAGTATTTTCTGTTCTTTTGGGTGACCATCTTTACCTTTGCTTGTCTCTTACACTGAAAAATCATGAACAAAGGGAAATGTAAGTCTTTTTCTCAGTCTTTAAAAGGAAAAGCAAAACAACCCAGTATGCATCAACTCATTCCATCGGTGAGACATCCAGGCATTGTTGTTGAACGTCTGGTTCTTAATAGTGCCATTGGGCCTTCTGGTGTGGACCTCCTTCTAGAAGTAATAGGATGGCAAAATATTCTAAATCTTGGTCGTACTTATCAAATAGGGGTGGTCCATGACTTCCTTAGTAAAAGTCATGTCATTCGTGATGATCCACCTTACATTCATGTCGAATTATTGCATTACTCCAAGCACATCACTCCCACCACCTTGAGTAATCTACTAGACCTCGAGGTCACTCGCATTCCAGTCACCAGCCGAAATCTAAATGGTCTGGGTGTCTGGGGAGAGGTAACTCGTGCAGTGTTATGGAACTACTATTCCTCGGAACGATGATAACTCCCTTCATATTAATTATCTCGGACCCACTTTTAAAATCCTTCATGACATTTTTGGATCCAATGTCTATCCGTGTGATGTGAATGGTAATCATCTGTCTCCCTTTGTGTTAAATGTGTTGTATGATGTGTATCAAGAAGTTCAGGTGTGCCTCCCAACACTTCTTCTTAATCAGCTAATTCATGTCATTCAAGGCAACCATTAAGATACACTAGCTTTTCCTGTACTCATCTGTAAATTAGCCCATCATGTTAGTATCCCTGCCATATCTGATATAGTCTATCTAGAGATATGGTTTGATAGTGATTTGGCTCAAGTGGCTCAACAGCTATATCTTCCTTCAACTCTTCCCAAGAACAGTGCTCCCCTGTAGTCGACTGCTCCATATGCTCATCCGTCATATCCATGGGGATCCAACCAAATGCCACTGCTAAGTCCAGAGTCTATCACAAATCGCCAAACTCATCACCTCGAACGTCACCTACTGAACGGTATGGCAAGCATGGAGGAGCGACTTCACAATTGTGAGAGATGTCTTACCGTGATTGAAAAAAAAGTCGATTCACTCCAGCAAACAAATCAGCAAGTGGTAGACTTACTCACACGTGGTGATTCTCGGAGTCGGTAGAAGTTGATTGTGCAAGTTCTATATCACTATATTTTTTTGGGGTACCTGTGCATGGGCTTAGTGTTTTTGTTGGGATAACCATTAATTTGCTGCCAATCTTGGGCAGTTTATTTTGGATAACTAGATATTTTGGTTTCATTTTGGTAATGGCTGAGTATAATTCTTATTTTTACTGCTATAATTATGTTTAAAATCCCCTGGTTTATCATATGACTGTTATGGATTGCATGTCATGTCTTAAATGAATATTTTAACTGCTATATAACTGCTTAATTTTATCTAATATGCATCCATAGGTTCTGAAATTGATGTCTGCTTAAACTGAGTTAATTATTATACATCAATAGATCTGCTTCTGCCTGGTCAATTCTCCTAAGTAATTCACTCTTCAGTCAATATCACCTGATATATCTTTATCAATGACTGACAAAAAGGGGGAGAACATTTGCAAACACCCTGAATGAAAAATTGTACATCTGTTAAATGGTGTGCAAGTGTTAGGGGCAGCAACTGCAACAAGAAAGGGGGAGTTTACAAGTCAGGAGGAGTAGCTACTGGTTGTGTACATGGGCTAGAAATTGTAAAATTATGTAAAAGTATGTGCACACAATTTAGGATGTGTTTGTCTAGAATGTTCCAGGGTGTTTTGGGATTTTGTCACGTAATTGACAAAGGGGGAGATTGAAAGTGCCCTAGTTTGTTAATGAGTGTGAGAGTTGAGTCAGTTCGTCTACAGAGCCTGATAGGAAGATCAATTCAAGCATCTATCTCAACCAGATGTGTGCAAGCTCACCATAGGAAAATCTAAACCTCACATCCCTTGTCCCAAATCACCAGGTAAGTTAAAACCCTTAAAAACAAACTAGAATATCTTAGGGCTTAAGGTAAGAAAATATTTTCAACATAGGAAAATTCTCTAAGTTTTCTTGCCATGTCGATTATATCGATACACATCTCGATATGAGTGACCTGCGCTGTCGAGTCCTCGATGCTCTATCGATACCATCAAAAAGAGGACCAAAAATGTCCAACAACCTCATAACATATCTCGATGAATTATCGATGTATCGATACTCCTATCGATATCATCGATATTCAAATCTCGAGTCTATTGAAATCGACTCGATATTATCGATAGAGAGATTTTCGTCACCCCTGTTTTTTAAAGAAAGTTTCAAATTCCTTAGATATATCAATGCTCCTTCCAATATGATCTGAACTCAAATATCGATAAGATTGGAAGTCTATCGATGATATTGATCGAGGGCGTGCATTTCTTCCAGCAAATATTATAGGTTGGTTTTTACTTTGATTGGGGGCCATTCGAGGAAATCGATATTCAAATGTCGATGATATTGAGGCCGAGTCGATTGGATCAAGACTAGACACAATTTGTCCAACGAGCTTATTGGTAAATCTATAGGATTTATCGATCCCATCGACACTGCCTTCGATAGCATCGATATGCAAATTCTGATGATATCGGCTGACCCTCAATCATATCTTAAAAACTTGAAATATTTCAAGTCAAGTCTCTCTCATTTTTCAAGTGTCGATGGATCGAATCTATCATCGATGAAATCGGAGTTCGAAATCCGATGACATCGACAATTGGTTTTGATTCATCAACCAGCTAACAAAAGGTTTCAAAAGCATATGACTTTGAGTTTGAGTCATCTAGCAGACCATCGATGCTATCGAGAGTATACACTCGATGATATCGAACCTACTCGATGATATCAAACTCAGTCATAAATGTGACCGTTTTATATCCGTTGGAACCTTCTGCATATTTATAGAGGACTTGTCTATTTTTGCTGGGAGAGAAAGTAGAGAGAGCTTTTAAGTGTTTAACCTTAGATCATATGCCCAAAACCCTTTCTCTTAGGGAAGTTCATCCTCCAATCCACCCTCACCATTGATATTCAAAAGAGTAGATTGGGGAACGAACTTCCGCATTCAAGGATCCTCCAACTATTACCTTAATGGTAAATCATTAAGCTGGGATGCCTTAAATGCTTAGATGATTGGAACCACTCTATCTTCCTTATAGGAAAATCTTTTGAGAGTTGGATTCCATCAAAACCTTGACCCAACCCATCCCCATATATCGGTACATCTTTTTGTGTTGCGGATCAAGGGAGTAGAAGACTCTTCGTCAACAAGGAGGAGATCTTCGGCATTGTACTAATCAGGACCATCAACTTATTTGTAAGTATCTAGAGTCCAAGAGGACACTTGTGATAATTCCTTTTGAGGATTGGGTCTTAAGTGGTTCTCACCCTTTGAAGTCCTCAAGGAGGCCTCTAGCGGGAGTGTACATGATGGGTGCATTGTGTGGACCCTTACTCTGTGGATAGCATAAATATCTGGTTGAAGGTGAACCAGCAAAACCTTAGGTTTGAGGTCAACCTCTGTGAAACCTTGGTTTTGAGGTAAACCATGTAGAAACCTCTAGTAGGGTCTTATGGAAGATCCTTGGTTAGTGTGCCTAAAAGTGGGTGCGTTGTGTTCACCCTTGCTCGTGAGAGCATAAACGATCAACCTCAGTGTAGGTTGTAAAGGTTGAAGGTGAACCTGATTTAAAACCTCAAGTTAGAGGTGAACCACTGTGAAACCTCCTTAATGAAATATGGCACACTCAAGGGTTGAGTGTGTCTGCCGGGAGTGGAGTAGACTGATCGTCGAACCACTATAAAAATGACTGTGTTTGAGATTGTTATTCTTCTGATTATGTGATTTGCTTCAATACTTACATATCTGAATATCTGAGATCACACCTCACACACTTACACAGTCATATCCATCATAAACTAGTTTGCATATTGTTTACCTCTAAAAAGGTTTGTGATTGGATCCTCTACCGAGCTTGGAAGCTAGTAGAGTTATGTTTTAGTTATCCTAATATATGTCTGTTGTTAGGATTAGTGTAATAGGAATTTAAAATAAATCATAAAAGCTTTTAAAAGTCCTATTCACCCCCCTCTAGGACATATTGGCATGTCCCAACTTCAACTAAAGCGGTCTTCACTGCGATTTCAGTATTTCTTCTCTAGGGTGAGGCTGAGCACTGGTGAAACTTTGTTACCCATGCTGCAGAGGCTGATTTCCTCTGGACGTAGGAGGAGTTCATAGACTAATTTGACCAACAGTATTTTCCTGACCACATTCGACGATAGCATGCATTAGAGTTCGAGACTCTGGTGCAGGGCGATATGGCGATGTCTCAGTATGCAGCTCATTTTGTAGTGTTGTTTAGATTTACGCTGTACTTGGCAGATGATGGGGGTAAAAGGCCCGCTGTTTTGTGAACGGCTTGCGTTACAATTACTGAAGCCGCATTATTGGCTTAAGCTCCCAAATTTCGAGAAGGTAGTATGAGGGCCCAGATCTACAAGGCTAAGTGGGCTGGCGTGCAGAGTGACCGTGATCAGAGGAGAGACTGGAAGAGGCAGGCCACCTCTGGTTGCTCCCACAGCATCGGCATCTGTATAGGCACAGGAGCCACCCATCAGCTAAAGCACCAGCAGCACCAGCGGCACCTCCAGTGCCACCCCAGAGACCGTTTATAGGGACATATTTTGGATGTAGTGGGACAGGGCACTACAGGCATGAGCACCTCAACAGCCTCCACAGCAGCAGCAGCGATTACAGCCACCTCCACCGCAGAGGCACCATCCAAAGCCAAGACAGTAGTATAGGCCACCGTAACGACAGTAATAGTAATAGCACCCTCAGAGGGGACATGCACCTCCCTAGTCGGCTCATGATAGGTTCTACGCCCCCAGCAGGACCCTTAGTCATCAAGAGGGGTCGTCGAGGGTACCCTCTCTATTTATACATGCATTTCATGCGTATTATTTGATTATGGTGCATTGTATTCCTTTGTGGCCAAGGATTTCTGCCGATCGACTAGATTGCCGACAGAGTCCACCAGAGAGGGGTTGATAGTGTCGACTCCTTTGGGGAAGACTGCAGTGTTGGGCCGATTTTTCTCATCTTGCACTGTTTTGGTTGGTGATATCTTTTTGCCTGCTGATCTGTTCATGTTACTGATGTCCAAGTTTGATGTCATCTTGGGCATGGATTGGCTTGCCGAGTATCACGTCATATTGGACTGCTTTGTAAGGACTGTCACGTTCTGTATACCTGGCGTGCTGCAGGTTCCAGTTTGTAGCAGAGCCCAAAGGAGAGCAGATTTCTTGTCTAATGTCGTGCGCCATAGAGGAGTCTGTTGCTGTATGTATTGATCAGTTCCTGATTATTTGTGATTTTTCCAACGTGTTCTAGGAGATTCTGGGGTTGCCGTCGCACCGACGTATTAAGTTTCAAATTGATCTTGTGTCTAGTACCATGCCTTTCTCGAAGGCCTCATACCGTATGGAACCGATAGATTTGCGAGAGCTGCAGGGGCAATTGGATGAGTTGCGAGAGTTACTCTTCATCTGTCCGACCAGTTTACCATGGGGAGTGCTTGTACTCTTCATCAAGAAGAAGGATGGCTCGTTGAGGCTCTGCGTAAATTACCGCGAACTCAACCGGGTCATGATCAAGAACAAGTATCCGCTCTTGAAGATAAATGATTTATTTGATCAGCTGCAGGATGCACAGTTCTTTTTAAAGATTAACCTGCATTTCGGTTATCATCAAATTCGGGTCCGATAGGAGGACATCCCGAATACGGCTTTCAGGACGCGCTGTAGTCACTTTAAGTTTCAGGTCACGTCCTTCGGATTGACCAATGCACCCGTGATCTTCATGCAGTTGATGAACAAGGTCTTTTATCCTTATCTTAATCAGTTTGTTGTGGTCTTCATCGATGAAATTTTGATCTATTCAAGGACTCGCGAGGACCATGAGCAGCATCTGGGGATTGCGTTGTAGACCCTCCGTGCCCACCAACTATATGCGAGCAATAGAAGTGTGAGTTTTGGCAGGTGGAAGTGATGTTCCTCGGTCATGTGGTGACGAGGGAGAGTGTCACAGTGGACCCCTCAAAAATAGATACAGTGCGTCAGTAGCGTAAGCCCACGAACATGTCTGAGATTCACAGTTTTCTTGGCTTGGCAGGATAATATCAACACTTTATTGAGGGATTCTCTCGTATCGTAGCACCGCTGACCAGGTTGACCCGGAAGGGCACATAATTTGTGTGAAGTGATGCTTGTGAGCGAGCATTTATGGAGCTGAAGGACCGCCTCACGTCCGCTCCTATCCTCACTCTTCGCTCTGGGAGTGAAGGATTTGTTGTATTTACTGATGCTTCGCATATGGGTTTGGGTGTTGTCCTGATGCAGCAAGTGAGGCCAATGGCTTATGTGTCTCGCGAGCTCAAGGTCCATAAGCTGAACTACCCCATGCATGATTTAGAGTTGGCAGCAATCATCTTTGCACTGAAGGTGTGGAGGCACTATCTTTATGTGGTTAGGTTCGAGCTCTTCTCCAACCATAAGAGCTTGAAGTATCTATTTTCTCAGTTCGAGCTAAATATGAGGCAGAGACGTTGGATGGAGCTCCTGAAGGACTATAATTTTAATCTCCAGTACCACCCAGGTAAGGCAAACTTGGTGGTGGATGCCCTTATCTATCAGCCACGAGGCCTGGTGGCGCATATGATGATTCAGGAATGGAAGATGCTTGAGGATGTGTCAACATATGACTTCAAGATCGGTCAGCAGTATTCTTTCGTGTAGTTATCGATCCCATCGATTCAACCATCTCTTGTCGCAAGGGCGATCGAGGCTCAGCAAACAGATGAGTCATTGCAGAGTTATAGAGCAAAGACAACATCTAAGAGTCAGTTAGATTAGTAGATTAGTTCTAATGGTGGACTTCGGTTCAGAGGTTGATTTGTGTCTCGGATATTCTATAGTTGCGCAGAGATCTTATGACCAAGGCACATCGATTGCAGTTTTCTTTCCACCCTGACTCGACGAAAATGTACTGTGATATGAGGCGACAGTATTTTTGGGTGGGGATGAAGCATTAGATCGCCTATTTTGTAGCCGAGTGTGACACGTGCCAGCGTGTCAAGGCCGATCATCAGAGACCCCCTGATCCGTTGCAGCCATTAAGTGTACCGACGTTGAAGTGAGAGCACGTATCGACCGATTTTATCATGAGTTTACCGAGGACTTAGCGCGGTCATAATGCCATCTGGGTTGTTGTTGATCGTCTGATGAAATCGACACATTTTCTTGTGATTCGTCTAACTTGGCCTTTAGACCAGCTTGCTAGGTTATTCATCGAGGAGATTGTGAGACTGTATGACATTCTAGTTTCGATCATTTCTAATTGAGACCCGAGGTTCACATCTTAGTTTTGAATGAGCATTCAGAGAGTGATGGGGTCTGTTTTACAGCTCAACATCATGTATCATCAGCAGACCGATGGGCAGACCGAGAGGGTCAACCAGATCCTTGAGGATATGCTTCGGGCTTGCGTGATTGACTTCGAGGGTAGCTGGGATAAGCGTCTGCGATTAGCTGAGTTCGCATACAACAACAGCTATTAAGTGACGATTGACATGACTCCTTTTGAGGCACTATATGGCAGACCGCATATCTCGGAGTTATTGGATCGAGGTTAGAGAGCAGCGTCTCCTAGGTCCAGAGCTTGTGCAGCAGACATCAGAGGTCATCAATATCATTATGCAGAGGATGTGCACAGCTCGAGCCGGTAGAAGAGTTTTGCTAATCGTCGGCGTCGTCCCTTAGAGTTTGCCATTGAGAACCATGTGTATCTCAAGGTCTCACCCATGAAGGGTGTGGTTTATTTTAGAGTGAAGGGCAAGCTTGCCCTAAGATTCATAAGACCTTTCGAGATTACTGAGCACGTTGGCATCTCAATTGTTTAACGTCCACAACATTTTCCATATCTCTATGTTGAAGAAGTGTGGGTTAGACATCGTTCCTGTTATTGATTGGTAGTCGTTGGAGGTTCGTAAGGACGCTTCTTACATTAAGCAGCCAGTTTGTATCCTTGATCGGAAGGAGTAGGTCCTCTAAACCAAGGTCATTCCCTTGGTGAAGGTCCAGTGGGTTCACCATTCTGTTGATGAGGCATCTTGAGAGCGCGAGGCCGACATTCAAGAGCACTAACCTCATCTCTTTGATGATTGATTATATGTTGTAACTTATATGCTGTCTCTGATTTTATATGATGATGTTATGTTTCCTTTTTCCCTATGAGTCTTGTTTAATTTGTGTTATTGTGTAAATTCGATGACAAATTTTTTATTAGGAGGGGATACCTATAAGGCCCGTATCCTAGTCTGTATCATTACTTAGACTTCCTCGACTGACCCGAGACTTGTACCCTAGCGACTGCGTCGTCACCATGGTTTCAACGCCGCGTCATGAACACTGATGCGATACTCAGGCCAGAAGTTGTGGGCCTGCGTTTATTTCGAGGAAAATGTCACGCGTTGCAAATCCCAAGAGAATCTCTACAACCCATCACATCAATCAATCAATCAAAGTCAAGTACACCACCCATCCCTCTCTTACCAATAAAGCATGACACCCATCTCTCTCCCATCCCCAAAGTCAACTCTCTCTCTCTCTCTCTCTCTCTCTCTCTCTCTCTCTCTCCACCCATCCCTTTTCTTACACACACCCATCCCTCTCTTACACCACCCATCCCTCTCATCCCATCCTTCTTGCAATACCACCCCTCTATCTTTCTCTCTACCATTTCTCAAGCTTCCTTGAGAGAAAAGCTCTAAGGAGAGAAAAGATCAAGACCCACATCCTACCCCCAAATCTCACCATTCAACCCTTCAATCTTCATCATCCACCCTTAAAGAAGAAGCTTAGGAGCTAAGGATTCCAAGGAGCTAAAGAAGGCGACCATCGGTGGGTGTTTTATAGGACTAGATTCCAATTTTTGTGGTGGACCAAGTGGGGCCTGCCGATTGATGGTATGGATCCTATTTGGGACCAATCTTTATGTATGCATGTACATGGAGGTGCTCATAGTGGTAGAGCTCCTTCCATCTCCACCGATCTCTCTCTCTCTCTCTCTCTCTCTCTCTCTCTCTCTCTCTCTCTCTCTCTCTCCCCTTCACTGTTGATGGCCCACCTAATGATTTACATATTTTATCCATGCTGTCCATATAGTGGACCACACCAAAGTCCACTTATAGGGCTCACCTTGCTACCTGTCCAGCAGGCAAGCCTGCTGGTTATCCGTTTGGACAGGCCTTGATGAAGGAAAAACATAAATATCAGCTTTATTCAAAGTCGTTGGTGGGCCACATGTGTGGACCCACCTCATGCATGTGTTACATCTGGGCCATCCATCTGCTGAACAGCCAGCAGCACATTGCTGTTGTTGACATCAGCAAGTTCTATGGTCCCACTATGAGGTATGGTTATATCCAAATCGTCCATCCTTTTAGGACGTGGGACCCACCCACATATGCCACACGTGTGGGCTTGGCCCACCTTAATGTATGAATTCTAAATCCACACCGTCCAATGTTAGGACGGTGGGTCCCACTGCTGGTTGACGTCAGCAAGTCTATGGGTTCTGATCATGAGATATGTGTTATATCCCAACCATACATCTATGGGGCCCCTCATGATATATGTGCTTTATCCTAGTCATCCAGATAAGCTGGACGGTGGGGGCCCGCTAGGATGTATGTGAGGCACCCACTTGCCACGTGTGTAGGGCCTACCATGATGGATGTGTTGTATCCTCACCATCCAGGGATTGGACGGTGGGAAGTAGATTATCTAATGTATCTCACATCAGCTATACAGCTTCTGTATATGACATTAAGATTTCTATGCATCTGATCATGTGTATGTGTTAGATCCAGACCGTCCATCCACCAACTATATAACTGCTGGATTGACATCAACAGTTATGTGCATCTGATCATGAGTATGTGTTAAATCCAGACCATTCATCCACCTTGTAAGCTCATCTTAAGGCTTGAGATGACAAATAAGACAGATCTGTCTATCAGGTGGACCATAATGTAAAAAAATCAGTGGAGGATTGAACGTCTACCATTAAAACTGTTTGGGGGTCACGTAGGTTCTAGATCAATATGAGATTTTTTTAAAAATTCAGGTCTTTGTGACCTTATGAACAGATTGGATGGAAAATAAACGTTAGGGTGGCCCCTGTGAATTGTTAACAGTGAAAATCATTTTCTCCACTGCTATTTGTGGTATGGCCTAGATGATCTTTCGATATGATTCATTTTTTGGGGTAATGCTCTAAAATGATCTCTAAAAATAGATGAATGGTGTAGATTTCAATATAATAATAATGTTTTATCCACACCGTCTAGCTAGGACGGTGGGTCTAACTTAATGTACATGAGGCCCATGAGTGCGGCCTGATATGATATTTATGTGGCCCATATGTGCGGCCCATTGTAATGTATGATGAGGCCCATTGTGATGTATTTGTGGCCCATGTGTGAGGCCCAATGTGATGTATATGAGGCCCATGAGTGAGGCCCAACGTGATGTATGTAAGGCCTTGTGTGAAGCCCAATGTGATGTATATGAGGCCCATTATGATGTGTGATTCCACCATAATGTATGCAATGATGTTTATAATGCCCATTCATCTTCCTAATTGGTTATAAATGGGCTATGCCTTAGAAGCAATGATGGTTTAATGTCCACATTGTAAGAGAAATGATGGTTAAATGTCCGCATTGTAACCCTTCTTGAGGCCCATTGTTAGGCCCATTCTCATCTTCCCTTAGTGGGCTAGCCCAAACTGTTGGGCCCCCAAAATTGTTAGGCCCACCTTGATATGAGGAGAGTACATTATCATCATACAAGTATGCATAGTATACCTCTATGATTCATGCCCATGCACATTATATGTATGCTTGATATGAGGAGTGATTGATCATAACATATGTCATTGGGCGAATTATTTATGGAACTCCCTGATAGGCGGAGTTTCCCCACATGAGCGCGCAGTACGTGCAGGATTGTTGCATGACTGGATAGTATGATTCATGCATCTCGCATTTGTGTGATATGATTTCTATACGCCCTAGCGACATCAGGGTCATAGCCTCCGTAGGCATATCATGGATGGTAGGATTGGACACTGGAAATACTGTTACTAGCATCGGGACGTCATAGATGTCCCTTGGTGAAAATTCTAAACCCGATGGTACCAGAGAATGACTCCAATGTCGAGACCAAGTGGATACATGAGTGCGCAAGGCCTGTATACCAGTAGGCCGCATTTCCCACTGTGTCGTGATCGGTTAGAAGGGAGTGTGACCTTATCCGCTCGAGGGTAGGGGCATAACTAGGCTGAGTTTGATCAGCTCTTAAATGGGTCTGCTATCAATGTGTCGGGCCGATATTGGTAGGTGGATAGTGAGGTCTCTTCTACTTGCATGGTTGTGCATCCAGTGGGCGACGATCTGGTGTATAGTGTACTAGACCCTGGTGATATATATATTCCAGAGATAAACTGTATTGATATGAGGATTCATATGAGAATTGTTATGCTTGAGTTGCACCTCACATATGACATTGGCCTTGTAGGTCTTGCATCGCGTAGCCTTGGTATGGCCAATAGCATTAATGCCTTGCATCGCATGACCTTGGTATGACCGATAGCATTCATGCCTTGCATCGCGTAGCCTTGGTACAGCTGATGGCATTCATGGACTTACCAGCATTTCTGCATTATTCTGATATTGCATACCTGCATTTCTACTGTGTGCACACACTTTCACCACCCTCTAAGCTTTTTATAAGCTTATGCACGACTGTTGCATGTAGGTGATGTTAGGCCGTAGCTTAGTAAGAGCATGAGCGTGCCATAGAGCTTCTAGAGTTTTGTCACTATTATCATTGTATTTCCCTTTATGCACATTACACTCAAGTTTTTTTTTTATCATAGCGGGTTTTGTGATGGTGTTCTAGTTATTATTCGTGGGTTATGCTTGTGGTTATACTGAAACAAATTTATATTGAAAATCCTCCTCATAGGGTCCTAGGATTGGAACCTAGTATATGGGTGCCAAGAACCGAGAATGGGGTACTATAGAGGCTATCAGTGCCGGATTTGGCGATTGGGGATTTTGTGAGCCCGGTTTCCGAGTTTGGGGCGTGACAGATAGAACTTCTTCAACTGTATACGGAGTTTACTTACAAAAAAAAAAAATATCTATGAGATATAGTTATTGACTTATATAGGGCCCACCATAATGTTTTTGTAAGATCCAGTATGACCATTTGTTATTAAGTCTCGTATTTGGGCAAAAAGACAAAATTATAATGACATGTGATTCTCGTGTGTCCCACTAAAGGAAATGGTTGGGAGAGAGATATATACCCTTGATTGTTGAAGGGTTCACCATGATACTTGTATGAAATTCTCTCCAACCACTAAATTTCGAAAAAAAAAAAACCACGAGACATGTGCCCTAAAAATTGTAACTGGACATGAATCACTTGGGCCACACCAATAGAAATTGGCAGAGTCCTTTACATTATATCCAAGTCAATGTGAATGATAAATGGAATTGATTTTTGGGCCCATGGCCTAACATGGGGTCAAAAACCTAGTGGTTGGGGTTTATTTTACATAAATATCACATTCAGTCCAACTTGATACACCAATTAACCATTTACTATTGCAGGTGGCTATGAGGGATGATACTTAGATTGCATAGGGCAGCATGCACCATGGACGGTTGCGTGCTACTGGAAAAGTTTTGTAGGTCTTACCATGATGTATGCATATTAATCATGTTGTCCTTCCATTTTTATGGATCATTTTAGTGCATGAGCACAAAAATGAGGTAGATCTAGATCTCAGGTAGACCACCCACAAGAAATTGGTGATTGGATGTCCACCATTAAAAACTTCTTGGTGGCTCTACAAAAGTTTGGATCAAGCTGATATTTGTATTTTCTCTTCATACGTGACTTTGTAACTTTATCAAGAGGTTGGATGGCAAATAAACATTACAGTGGGCCTCAAGAAGTTTTTAATGGTGAGCTTTCAATCACTATTATTTCGGTGTGATCCACTTGAGATTTGGATCTACCTCATTTTTTGGGCTCATGCCCTAATATGAGGTGAAAAAGTGGATGGACACTATGGATAAGACACATCTATCATGGTGTGCCCAAGGAGATTGTGTATTAGTATATAACACCCAAAAAGTAACGCAGCTTTGTTGCCAACCTAGATACCAAGACGTGAGTTGGACATTATCATGGGGCACACTTTGATGCATGCATTGTATATTTACGTTATATATTTATTTCGCCAGCTCATTTGAAGGAAAGGAAAGAAAAACAGACGTAAATATTAACAAATAAACATAGCCATGGATACTAGGAAGTTTTCCATGGTGGTAGTTCAGTGACCAATGTTTCCTGTGATGTTGTCCACCTAAGATTTGTATCTTCTTCATTTTTTCGACAATGAATGTAAAAAGATAAAAATAAAAATAAAAATAAAAATAAAAATAAATGGATGGCATAGATATATAAAGCATACATTGAGGTGGCCTACGGTCAGGTCCCACCAACGTCACTAAAATCGGATTGCATGTTAAGTTACTCAGTATGCTCTTATCGTACAGAGTAAACTCAGTTGGGCCTACCGAACTTGGGTGGCAGGTGCGCATTCTTGAATCAGCCGTTGGAAATTCAATCTTTCTTCTTAATCATAATCAAGCAGTATTTTGTAAACCGGTCATTATTTCATTAAAGTGTTGTGCTGACGTCGGCACAAATGGCGTGGACCAATCAAATTTCAGGACACAGGGAGCCACAGTTAGCTGGAAACAGAGGATCCGCACTCCAGATTTGCACTCATGGAATAAAAGTGACTGAAATCAAACCGTTCAAATCACACCCTCCAATTTAGATGGATCATAAACCAAAATTTACACAGATTAGATTATCTAACCACATGTTTGGTGGACGTTTATTGCATGGTCAAATGAGAAGCAGCCAACGATTTGAATTCATCAAAATAGTCTACTAATGGGAGGTTGAGTTTGTTTGAACCAATCTCATTTTAGGATAATTAAGTGGATCCCACAATTTGGATGGATGAAATTGAGTTAACATATTCCAACACATACAAATTTGTGAGTGGCTGTGTACCAACCATCACACCCTACGAGAGTATCAAATGACTGCCCTCCATTTAGAATTTTGATGTGATAATCTTAGAAGCTTTCACCGTCGACATCACCAAAGCTAGCAATGGGCCAGGTCGGTCCAATAGGATTGACATGGGCCTGTTTGTTTGCCAAATTAAAATAGCCTGTCCTGAGCCCAAGTTCCTTAAGCTTGAATTTAAAGTTCTCAAGTTATGGACTAATAATGCTTCTGGGACCTAAATTTCAGGCCCACCAAAATTGTGGGCCAGGTCTGATCTCTTAATATTTACAATATTAAACATAAATGTAAATAAAATTATGAAACAAAATCATTATAATCCTTTCTTAATATAATTAAATGGGCTTGGCCTTCTAAATTTTCTTTAGCTTTGGCAAAGGTGTGGCCCATTAAGCCTAGTTACAGTTATCCTCAGAGGGTTCGGGTGGTAGGCCCGTAACGATCTCGGATGTGATGTCATGCACATCAATTTGTGCTGGGCCATGGCCTATGACGTACTTGCCTAAACAGGGTCCATTATCACTTCTATAAGAAAATACCCTAAATATTTATTTATATTAAGCTCTTCATTCTAAATTACCAAAGTCTCACCACTAGGATTTCAATGGCCAGGGTGGCCAGTAAAGTGTTGTTCAAGCCCAGGTTGCAAAGTAAAACCTAGGCCCATCTTAGCCCAGTCTGTGACAGGCAAAGAAAAACAGGTCTGAGCACAGCCATCGATGATAATGCATGACCTGAACCTGAATCCAGCATGAGCTGTAGCCCGGCCACCCACTTTTGTGCAACATCTGGACTGTTCATTTAGGTTGGTTCATTATCCATGATATATAACAAAATTGTCCTTCAAATCCTAAACGGGCAGTGCTTTGTCTGGGCTGACAAGTTCTCAAATGAAGCTCAAGATCAGTTCAGTTGTAAAACAGGCTTATTTTTAAGGCATGGGTCCAGTATTCTAGCCTAATCCTGCTGAAGAAGGGCAGGCCCAGAAACATAACGTGTCAGCCCAGCCCACTGACAGCCCTTCCCACCATAAAAGTCCAAAACCACCCCATAAAATATGTTGGGGGAATGTGGAAGCATGCCGAGTAGAATCAAGAGGAGTAATTCAATCGCAAAAACCAAACACAACAAGAACACAACGATTTAACGTGGAAAAACCCTTTCGGGAAAAAACTACGGCATAAAGTGACAGATGATCACTATGAAAGCAGAAATTACAAAGAGAAGGATCTTACCCGATTCGAACAACCTCGAATCTCACCCTTGCTACACCCTTTAAAACCCTTAGATGAATTAAAAACCCTTAGTTATACCTCTTAATCCCACTTGCACCCATATATATAGCTTATAGAAGGATCCCAAGCAAAATCGGAAACAAATCCCTCAAATTTGCAACTCTACCTAAAATTGCGTGGAAATTGTCGATGGCATTGAACAATCTTCGATGCCATTGAAACTAATCATTTGATGGCATTGAATCTACATCGATGGCATTGAAATAACACCTCAACTATCAAGAGACAAACATGATTTTCTAAAAATTCTCAATTGCGTCGAGTTATGTTTGATGGCATTAAACATCTCCTTCGATGTCATCGAAGACCCTCAGATGGAATTTTAAAAAATGCTATAATAGTCCAATGACCAACTAGAGGAAATCCAGAAAATCTCGATGGAATCGAGCACTATTCGATGCCATCGAAGGTGACATCAAACAGTCTGTCGATGACATCAACAGGCCCTGTATCTGACTAGATTTAAGACATCAAATGCAACAATCTCCACCATGTCTTCAATCATCAAACGAGTAGTTTTTGGTCCTTTTCTCTTATCTCTGCCTTGCATCATAGATCCATCAACGCTTCTTGTATGCATTCTGTTCTCCTTTTACCCCATCGCCAAGCCCAGAGAAGTTGCACAGAACTTAAACTTCTCTTTAAGGACTACCTTGGCGAGCATGTCAATCTGATTCACGCTGGTATGAATCTTCTCTAGAGTTACGCCTCCTTCCTCAAGTACATGTCGGATAAAATAGTGACAAACATCAATGTGTATACTCTGCTTCGGTTATGGAAAGAGCTACCACAGACTAAAGTTTAGACATCTAACAATTGTTCTACTCGATAATATAAACATGTAACCTGAAGTTGACTTTTTGGAATCCACACTGCATGCATAATCTAAATCCATATACCCTACCAACTTTTTCGATGTCTTCTTAAAAGTTAAGATGAAGTCTTTTGTACCTCAAATGTATTGAAGTAACCATTTCACCGCTTCCCAATGTTGGTTACCAGGGTTTGACATGTATCTACTCACAACACTGACTGCCTATGAAATATCCGGTCTCGTATATACCATGACATACATTAAACTGCCTACAACATTTGAATAAGGCACATTATCCTGCTTTTTCTCATTAGATTTAGGACATTACTTTGAAGTGAGCCACGTGGGGAACGCTTATTGGCTTTGTCTTGTCCATCATAGACTTTATCAACATATTTTCAAAGCATTCTACCTGTGATAACCAAAGTCTGCTCTTCTTCCTATCTCTATGAATATTTATGTCGAGAACTCTCTTTGCAGACCTCACATCTTTCATCTCGAATGTCCCCGATAACTAAGTCTTCAATGCATCGATTTTAAATATATTATGACTGACAATCAACATATCATTAACATACAATACTAGGATGATATACTTGCCATCACTCAATGTCTTGTAGTAGACACAGTGATCGTATTCACTCTTAGTAAAATTTCGACTCAACATGAAAGAATCAATTTTTTATACAACTACGTAGGCGACTATTTCAGGCTGTACAACAACCTCATTAACCTGCAAACTTTAATCTCTGCCCTTTTAACTTCATAGCCTTTTGGTTGCGTCATGTAGATCTGCTCTTTTAATTCCCTGTGTAGGAATACAGTCTTCACATCCATTTGTTCTAGATCAAGATCGTATTGGGAACTAGTGCCAACACGAATCTGATAGACACTTGCTTAACCACCGACGCGAATATCTCTGTGAAGTTGATTCCTTCTCTTAGAGTGTAACCCTTCGCTACCAGCCTTACTTTGTATCTATCGTGTTTTCTTTTGAATAAGCACATGCATCTGATCGCTTTTTGGCGCACTAGAAGCTCCACCAGCTTCCATGTGTTGTGTAAGGAGTTCATCTCATCATCCATTATTGCCTTCCACTTTTCTCCATCTAGCTCATTAAGAGCCTCTTGAATTGTAAACGGGTCCCCCTCATTTTGTAATGAGGGCATATGTGATACAAGAGTCGTCCATGTATCTTGTCAGTAACCTGCAATATCACCGAGATTTCTTCTCATAGGTGGTTACTCCACCTGCTCTTATACATCTGTCTGCGTATCTGTCTCAGCCTAAGTAATAACTATGTCAACTTGTACGTATACAATCAGTTTTTCCAGTTCCTCCTCATTCTGCTCATTCTTCTGGAATAGGGAGTCTTTATCAAATCTGATGTCGCGGTTAGTGATAAACTTGTGTGTGACTTTTTCGTACAATTTGTAGCTCTTCACACTAACTGAAACTTTGGTAATAGGTCATAATGCGTCTAAGTGTAGAATATGGCGGAGCTATAGAATGTAGACTAAGTCCAAGTGGGGGGTAATTAGGACTAGTTAAAAATTATGCCAATTTAAAGTCCTAATTACCTAACTTAAACTAATTTACAATTAAACTAAGCAAGAAAATCTAACTCTAAAGGCTTCCAAGCCAATAGAGGGTCCAATCACATAGACTACACTAGATATGTAAGTTAAGCAATTAACATATATAAGATAGTGTATATGAGTGTGTGAGATGTGATTCCAATCAATCTTAAACATTCATCTAATCATGCATCATATTTAAACATTCAAGACACATAAACATAATTAAATAAATGTGCAAATAGCAATCCCAAACACAATTATATATAGCGGTTTGACTATGTGCCTACTCCACTCCTAGAGGACTCACTCAACCCATGAGTGTACTGGATTTTACTATCAAAGGTTTTAAATCAGGTTAACCTCTAACCTATATAATCCTACATAAGAACTCTAAAGTTTATGCCCTACACAAGAGAAAGAGTCTTACACAAGCACCCAAGTTTATGTCCTACACAAGGACAAGGGTCCTAATCCTAAACCCGACAATTTAGGCCACACATGCCAAGATCCTAATCCTGAACCTGGATTTAAGCCACATATGCCAAGGTCTTAATCCCGAACGTGGATTTAGGCTACACAGGCCAATGTCCTAATCTCGAACCTGGGTGAGTTTAAGACACAAACTCTTGCACTCCAACCTACACAAGGAAGGTGTACAAACTGGACTCTTATACTTGACACTTACTTGTCAGATTGAGTCCCTTTTGATGCTCATCTTGGGTCGCTTGATCTCTACTTTTCCATACTTCAATCAGCTTCTCGATGCTCTCCCAATCATGTTGCCAATGCTTTGCCATGGCCTCAACTCCACGATCAATCACCTTGTATGTGATATTTTTCAAGATGACCACGGTGATAGGAGTGGGTTGAATCTCCTATTACTAATGGATAGTTATTTATCCTAGGGGATTCGACTAGATGAGTCTCCTAGAAGAGTTGGACAATAATTTACCAAGAATGCTTAAGTCTAATCTTTAGGAAATGGAGGTGTGCAAGCACATCTCAATGTTGAGGTTGGAATCCTCATTAGAGTTGTAATCTCAAAGGAGATGGCTTAAAACTCAATGAAATAGAAGCTTGGGATGAGGGATTTGCATATGGAATCACCCTACCTTTTATTGCTAAAAAAACCCATTGAAATGCCCAAGAACCGACTACATTTTATAAAAAGTTTAAACTCCAATGGTTTTTTAAAAAAGGGCAAAAAATGGGCAAAAAATGACCTGTTCGATGGCATCGAATGCGTTAAATGTTATCCAAGATCAATATTTCGATGCCATTGAGAAAATTCAAACAGTATGATGTTTTCTTGCTAGACATTGCCTGTTTGATGACATCGAACACGTTAAATGTTATTGAAGATCAATCTTTCGATGTCATCGAGAAAATCCAGATAAATATGATATTTTCTTGCTAGACATATTTGGACCATTTTTTGATGTCATTGAAGAAGGTCTTCGATGTCATTGAACATCAAGCCTTCGAAGTCATCGAAGGGGTTCGATGTCATCGAAGCTTTATCGAAAAACTGATGTTTTGGGATATCTTTGGCACGGTAGTTCCAAAGCTCTTCTAGCATTCTTTATCATGTTTTTCTTATTCTCATAAGGCTAAAGGATGATCAAATTAATATACTTAATTGGGTCAAGATCATCTAGAGGCTATATGATTATTTTGGGTTAAGGGTTAAGGGTTAGGGTCACTAAGGCATCTCTTTTACCTGTATATGCTCATTAATCCTTCTGCTCTGCTTGTGTCTTCGGTCTTCAATTTCCAAAGGCTCAACTGACTATATGACACAACAGCTCATGTGATTAATAAACTATGGTGCAAAAATGAGTACACTAATGCCAACATCATAACCAATAAAGATATACTTTTTGGCTCTTTGGTTAATCTTATCTCTCTCAACTAACGGTATATGAGAGTAAGCCTTACAACCAAATATTCACAAATCTGAGTAGTTAACGATATGATCACTCCAAACTTCCTCTGAAATTTTATAATCAATTGTCATAGAAGGGTATCAGATCACCAAATAGCAAGCTATGTTAACAGCCTCAGTCTATAGGTCCTTGCCCAATACATCTTTACTTAACATGCTTTGGGCCCTTTCCAAGAGTGTCTGATTCATCCGTTCAGCCACACCGTTTTGTTCGGGCATGTGGCGCACTGTGTTGTGCATAATGATCCCTTCATCATTGCAATATTCATTAAACTTAGTGGAAGTAAATTCATCGCCATTATCAGTCCTTAAAACTTTTAATTTTCGCCGTGACTATTTTTTTACATGGCCTTCCATTGTTTGAATTTGGTGAAAATTATGGATTTATGTTTCATGAAATAAAGCTAAACTTTTTTTAGAGTAGTCGTCAATGAATGTGACAAACTATGACGACCCTCCAATGGAAGCCACGAGCGATGGCCCCCATACATCAAAGTGCACATAATCAAGCACTCCCTTATATACATGTTTACTGGTTTTAAAGGATAGCCTAGATTGTTTACCATATATACAATACTCGCATATATTTAAATATGAATTCTTAAAAATAGGAATTAAACAACGATCGAAAAGTACCTTCATATCTCGCTCACTCATATGGCCTAGACGAGCAAGCCATATACATGAAAACATGGAGTCCATCTATCGAAGTTCTCTTGATCAACCTATAAAGGTTATTGTGCCTTTGTGCTCTCATAACTACGAGTGCCCCTTTGACACTTTAAGGATATCATTAATACCGATGAACTTGCACCTTATTGCTTCGAGTGCACCGAGAGAAGCAAAGTTCTTCTTCACGTCAGGAACGTGTTTGACCTTAGTCAAGGTACGCTCCATCCCATTAAACATCTTGATGGTCATAAACACTTGTCCACCATCACACTCCTTGTAACTAGCGAACTAACTTCGATGAGGAGTCATGTAATACGAAACCCTATGTTAAGGATCCACTCGTCTCTATGATCATCATACAAGTGTTTGATCATAGACACTGGTAACACATCACCTCCACTTGTCTCTTCATCAGACATGGTAGTGTTAGCCTCCCTGGAAGAAGCCTCTGAGTTTTATTTCTTTGTTTTAAGATTTGTACAATCTTTGAGCCAAAGGTCGGACTTAAGCTCACAGACCTTGGATCCAGGTGGAGTTAAGTTTTTGTTTCAGTCAGAGTCCCAGATCACGCATGGCGGACCAGTTTCAATTCAACGGTCAGCGAGTCTCGATCTGAAATTCCAAGTACATGGATATGTTTATGAAATTTTTCCTGATCTGAGGGTGTATTTGGGTGAGATTCTGACGGTCTGGTTGCTTACAAAATGACCGCAAGTAACAAGTCTCAGATTATTATTTGAGATATTTATTTTTAAAGAAAATCAAGTATTTTCACACTCCTCGCTCCGGACTCAAGCGAACAGCCGTAGGACACTATCTGGATTTGATTTCCGAGATGGTTGTCAAGTCCAGCGAGGCGGTCCCAAGACCTTAACTTCGTATTATTCGGACTCCCGATGTGAGGTCCAGACCAGATACGGAGTTTCAATGTGCTCCCGAGAGCAGTCGGGTAATGAGTTTGATCCTAGATTTTAGGGTAATATAGCATCAATTATTCTACAAGTTTTGGGTCTTACAGATCGTATTTAAAGCGATTCAAATAGATTTCATGGCTAATCTAGTTTAGCACTTAGTTAACTTTGTCAAATTTCTAAAGGATTTAATCCTAAGTGATTTCTGGTCGAGGTGGTACTCGGCCATTGTACGAAATTTTTTGAGTCGTTACAATCTACCCCCCTTAAACAAAAATTTCATCCTCAAAATTTGTACCTTTTCGTACTCCTCGAGAATCTGAGGGTAGTTCTTTCTGACCTCGGCCTCTGTCTCCCACGTAGCTTCCTCCTCTGTATGATGTGTCCACACTACCTTCACGAGTGGAATCACCTTGCTACGCAGTACCTACTCCTTCCTGTCAAGGATACATGTCAGGCGCAACTCATATGTAGCATTCTCACTCAACTGTACCTGCTCCCATCTAATAATGTGTGAATGATCAGGAACGTACTTCTTCAGCATAGATACATGAAATACGTATTGTACAGCTGCAAGTGGTGTGGGCAAAGTGAGACGATATGCCACAGCACCCACTTGATCCAGTATCTGAAACAGACCGATAAACCTCGGTGTGAGCTTTCCCTTCTTCCCGAACCAAAGGACTCCCTTCATAGGGAAAACTCTGAGGAATACATGGTCTCTGACCTCGAACTCAAGTGGTCGCCGCCTCGTATCGGCGTAACTCTTCTGCCTGCTCTGCGCTGTTAGAAGTCGACGCCTGATAATGTCGATCTTCTCTGAGGTCGCCTGAACCAACTCTGGGCCAATCAAGCTATGCTCACCAACCTCAGCCCAACAATGCAGTGCTCTGCAAGGGCGACCATACAGGGCCTCATATGGAGCCATACCAATACTCGTCTGGAAGCTGTTGTTGTAGGCGAACTCTACGTAAGGAAGACAGTCATCCCAACTGTCCTTGAAGTCCAACGCACATCTCGCAACATATCCTCCAGAATCTTATTCACCCGCTCTGTCTGCCCGTCGGTCTGAGGATGAAACGCTGTACTGAACTTCAACTTCACACCCATTGCTTCCTGGATACGAGTCCAGAAGATAGATGTGAACCGACTGTCTCTGTCCGACACGATCTCTAAAGGAACTCCATGCAGACGGATGATCTCCCTGATGTACAATCTGGCCAAATCATCAGTAGAGTTTGCAACTCTCTTAGGGAGAAAATGGGTCGATTTGGTCAACCGGTCCACAATCACCCAAATGGAATCGTGTCCTTTCCTCGTCTTCGGCAACCCCAATATGAAATCCATGGAAATGAAGTCCCACTTCCATTCCACTATGGGCATGGACTGAAGCAGTACAGGAGGTTGGCGATGTTCTGCCTTAACCTGCTGGCACGTCAGATAACGAGAAACGAACTCAGCGATGTGGGCCTTCATGTTATCCCACTAATACGACCATCTCATATCCCGATACATCTTCGTGCTACTAAGATGCATCGCAAGCTTCGAGTTATGGGTAGACTCGAGAAGCTCATGTCTCAAGTCAGGTATGTCAGGAACGCATAAGCGGTCACGAAATCGTAGACCCCCATCTGAACCAACTCTCCACTCGAAGTCATCGGTGTCTCTCGAAGCTCAAACAACTGCTCATCGCCTTTCTGGGCATCAATGATCCTGTCATCAATAAGTGGTCGCACCCGAACGTACGCAACACACTCAAATGGCTCCTCCATGGTGAGTCTCTGCTCAAAGTCCCACACGAACTCAACCACATCCCACTCTACTATCATCAATGGAGCCGCAAATGCTATAGCCTTCTTGCGACTCAACGCGTCTGCCATAAGGTTCGCCTTGCCAGGATGGTAGGAAACCTTGAACTTGAAGTCCTTAAAGGTCTCCATCCATTGGCGTTGTCTCATATTCAAGTCTCACTGCGTGAATATATACTTAAGGCTCTTGTAGTCACAGAAAAGCTCAAACTCCTCTCCGTAGAGGTAATGTCTCCAGAGCTTTAATGCAAAGATAACAGCTGCCAACTCAAGGTCATGTGTAGGGTAGTTCTCCTCGTGCTTTCTTAATTGTCTCGAGGCATACGAAATCACCCTGTCCTTCTACATAAGGACACAACCCAAACCAATGTGAGACGCGTCAGTGTATATCGTGTACTTAACCCCCTGCTCTGACAATACTAGCACAGGGGCGGACGTCAACCTATCCTTCAGCTCCTTGAAAGCTGCTTCCACCTTCTCATTCCATGTGAACTTCAGGTCCTTCCATGTCAACTGAGACAACGGCCTGGCAATCTTCGAGAAATCCCAAATGAAGCGTTTATAATACCTTGCCAGACTAAGAAAACTCCTCACCTCGGTAACCGAGCCAGGCTGCTGCCAATCCTAAACCACAGCTACCTTAGCAAGGTCCACTGCTATCCCATCCTTGGACACCACATGTCCGAGAAACTTGACTTCCTCCTGCCAGAAGTCGCACTTCTTATACTGCGCGAACAACTAGTTCTTCTTCAACGTATCCAACACCGCTCTCAGGTGCTCCTCGTGCTCTTCTCTACTCGTAGAGTATATCAGAATGTCATCAATAAAGACGATGACAAATCGGTATAGGAATGGCTAAAATACCCGGTTCATCAGGTCCATGAACACGGCCGGTGCATTCGTAAGACCGAACGACCTCACTAGAAACTCGTAGTATCCAAAGCATGTCTTGAAAGCCGTCTTCTGTACGTCCTCATCTCTGACGCGCGGCTGATGATACCCTGACTGCAAATCAATCTTCGAAAAGTATTTCGCCCCCTTCAACTGATCAAACAGATCATCTATCCTAGGCAAAGGATACTTATTCTTCACGGTGACCTAGTTCAACCTACGGTAATCAATACACAACTGTAGTGAGCCATCCTTCTTCACAAATAGTACAGGTGCTCCCCAAGGAGATACACTAGGTCATATAAAGCCTTTCTCTACTAGCTCGTCAATCTGTTTCTGCAGTCCTCCATCTCACATGGAGGCATACGATAAGTCGGCAATGAGATAGGTGTTGCACCAGGCGTAAGATCAATGGTGAAGTCGATCTCGCGCCAAGGAGGCAGACCAGGAATGTCGCAAACACACCTGCAAAATCCCGAATCACATGCGTATTTCCCAACGTCGGACCATCGGCATGCTCTAGTAAAGCAGCGTAACATCCAACACGATATGGCTAACTAACCTGCACTAGAAAAGTAAAGACCGTGCCATCAGGTCCTCTGGCTATCACGACCCGAGTATCACAATCTATCTCTGCCTTCATATCGGTGAGCCAGTCCATACCGAGGATAATGTCATAGTGCCATAGTGGAGCAACAATGAGGTCGACGAGCACTGTTCTGCTACCCAAATCTACGGAGTAAACTCACACACCCGTGTGACATCCGAAAAAGTTCCAGTAGCCATAGTGAGTCTCATTCCCTTCGTGGGGGTAGTATGTAAAGCTAGACGCTTAACTACCTTACATGAAATAATAGAAGTAGTGGACCCAGTGTCCACCAACAAGGAGACGGAAGTACCTTGAATGTGGGTCGTACCCTCAAAAGCCATCGAGGCCGTAATCGGTGTCTCAGGTGCTTCAGCAACAAGTGTATGTACTCGAGCCTGCTGCTGACGGTTCGGCTGTGGAACCAAGAGCCGTTGAGGCGGCCTGAAATGAGATGCAGGAGGTCGGAAGGAAGGATGAACAGGGGTAGTCCATAGAGGTGGAGATGATATGGCCTGAGGGTGAGGACGATCCAGCCTCTGCGGTGGTGAAAACCCGTTAGCCCTCATACGTGAAAAATAGCTCTCTGCAGGATGACCCGGTTTCCCGCAGAAAGAATAGGTCACTCCTGGGTGCCTCATCGGAAGTACGGGCGCTGCGATCCTGGGGGGAGAGTCGATGCGAGGCCTCTTACCGAGGAAAGGCCTACTTTGTGCATCAGGTCGTGGTCTCGTGACCATAGTACCACGAGAACGTGTCAGCAGATCAACATCCTGCTCGGCCATCATAGACATGTGAACCAGCTCTGCGTAAGAAGGTATACTGATACAGCACATCTTCGACCGTATATCAGGCCGCAAACCCCCAGAAAAATGGCGTATCCACATCTGCTCATCAACAAGGATGGTCAGGACAAAACGGCCCAACTCCGTAAAGCGATGATCGTACTCGGTAACAGTCATGCCTCCCTGCCTGAGGCGTAAAAACTCATCCTCCGGCTCATATCTGTAGGTCTGCGGGTAATACTTCTCGTGGAACCGAAACTCAAATACTGCCCAAGTCCACACATAGCCCACTGCGACAGAACACTGTCCCACTACAGGCTGGCCTCTCTCTCGAACATGAAAGGTGGACAACTCGACCTGCTCTGCCTCAGTACAGTGCAGCATTCGTAGCATCTTAGAGATGCAGTCTACCCAAAACTCAGCCTCCTCGGGTCTGTGAGAACCCGTGAATGTGGGAGGCCTCAAGCGCTGGATTCGCTCGAGTAGGCCACGAGTACCAACATCTCTAGTAGGGGGTACAGCAGGCGCAGGGGGAGGTATAGCCTCAGCCTGAGCAGGAGGCTCTTCGGTCTGAGGTCGTGTAGATGGTGAAGGTGGAGCCGTACTGCCACCATGAGCTGATAAGACCGCAAGAAGCTGCTGATGCTGCTGCTGCATCAGCATCATCATTTGCTCAAACCTGTCAAGATGTGGAGGCCTGTGGGTCATGCTGTGTAGATGAGGATGCCCGGTTCTGCTCACAAACCGGGGGTGTATAAGGTGGCAAACCACCAATAGGACCAGCAGAAGGCTGATCTGAGCCAGAACCCGGGCCCGTAGGACCACCCCTGCGGGAAGGAGTCTAGTCCATCGAGTCAGTGGGCAATAGGGGTGTCGTGCTCCTCGTAGATCTCCATGGCATGCCCTATACAACATAGGGTACATCGCCTATGAGATAAAGCATGACAACACATTATACAAGCACTTTAAGCATTCCACACATCTCATAACAAAAGAGGTTGCATGGTTTTCATTTACCCAAAATTGTCATAATACATGGAATACAGAGTTACATGAATCATGACAGAAATTACATGTGAGCCAATTACATCCACAACATCAAACACTTAAAACATACTACTAACTACTACATCATTAATATGAAACATAAACCGCCTAATGCGGTAGCCAAAATAACTATAAGCAATAACTTGGATGGCTTGGCATCCGAATCAGGCGATGGAGGAGGAATATTCTTGTCATGTACACAGCACAGGATAGTCTTTAAGGTGCAAGACACCTTCTTAAAACTTCTCTTCATGTAGGCTTCGGTCACCTCAAGCTTGGCTCGGGTCTCACCAAGCTCAGCCCGAACTTGTCCAATCTCTTGCCGCAGGCGGCCTGATTCTCCTCAATGCGAACCATGTGAGCATCCCTAGCAGCCTAAGTAGCATCCTGCTCAGGTGCTCCAGGTGAAGAGCTCTCCTCAGTATCATGAGCCTCATCCTCCTCTTCCTGGATCTCATCACCGCCTCCTTCTTCGCTTTCTACCTCGAGGTTAACACTCTCCTCACCGGCACTATCCGACTCATCTCTAGACTTGTCGAGTCGAGCTTGCCATTGCCGAGGGCTGATCTTCATGTTGTTAAGTGTAGCCTCACTTATGACTCGGACTGGCGGAAGGTCTTCCATGTTAAGCCTATAGCCGACATCACAAGCCATCTTACATATCAGGCGGCCAAATGGGAGCAAGATGTCATTCCTGACAGATTGAACGACCTGAACTATCTGAAATAGGACGAACGTGGGCAAGCATAAGTTGTCCCCATGTCCAATCCTGTATAGGAAGTCCACCATCAACCGAATACACTCTGTGCGGTTACCCAACTACGGATACACATTATATGTGAAAATGTGGTTGAGCAAACGGAAGTCATCTGTCAACTTCGACGATGAAAGACAGTTTCCTCGCGTCCAAGAAACCCGTCAACCAAAGAGGTATCACGTACGGCAATCCCTTTCTCGCACACTCCTAGAGAAGTTGTCATTAGGAAGCACTTCACCACGTGGGATGTTCATGATCCGTACCATCTCAACCACAGTAATTATGCGCCTTATGCCCATCACAAAGACCATGAACTGAAGAGGCTCCAACGATGGGTCTACGATATGGGAGTAGAAGGCACGAACCGTGTTCACATGCAGGAGACTCGCCTTCAATATAGGACCCCACCCGATGTCCACCAAGCGGTCCATTATCGGCTGTAGCCCAAACATTCTCTCATCCATGTGAGCTTTAAACACAATCTTAGGGTCAGCAAAATGACCGTATTCGAAGCCTATGGGAAGGGCATCCCTAATCGGAAGTTGGGGATCTAGGTCTCGCTTCGACCTATACTCCCGAACGGTGCTAGTGCCGGCTTTAACGTCAGCCCTTCTTCTGGAACGGGCTGGGTGGCTTGGCCCAGCTTCATCTACAGTAGTTTTCCTCTTTTCCATGAGAGAGAGGATGGAGGTAATGGAGAAAATGGTCGTAATCAACTCGAAAAGGGCCATGGAAATGGAGGAAAGAGAGAGAAAGGGGGTGGAGATTTGAGTTCTTCCCAGATTTAGGTCTCCATGGGGCTTATAGAAGCCCAAGTAATAGGGAATGATGAAGGAACAAGGGAGAAATGGGATAGGCTAGAAGGTTACATGAATTTGAGGTAAAAGGAGGAGATTTAAGGGCTTAAATGTGAGAAACGGAGAGTATAGGGGGTGGGGTTTGCTGTAACTGATGGAAGGGGATGGGTTATGGTCGAAACTGGTGGATTGAAAGATTGGAGGAAAGATTTGAGAGAAAAATTGAACTTGGAAGGGAAGGGAGCTTGGAAGGGAACCATGTGAGAGAGAGGGGCTGATACAGACCTAAAATAGGGACCCCCAAAAAATTTCGCAGGCCCCACACTATTGTTGGGGTCAGGCGACCCTGACCAGGCCTAGCCCAACCTGAGTGGGCCCACCTGACCACGGCCTGCCGCGGTGACCACGGTTCCGCCACGGTCCGCCTTGCCCAGTGTCACGCCGCTGTGGTGGGGTGGTATTCTCCACCCTCCCATAGTGCCAAATACACCTTGGTTCTACCCTGGGTCCCTATAAATTTAAGTGGGGAGGCCCACAACTCCATTCTGTTCCAGATCGAGTGGTTTCGAGAAATTTTTGATCTAGACTGACCTTTACTGATTTTAATGACTAGAATTGGGTAGATTGTGATCTAGACTCGTCAATAGATGGCCTATGAATGTTTTAAGGTCGACCCGTGTAACCAGGGTTGAGTACAGACTCGATTTTGGCATCCATTTTCAGTGAACTTTGCTGTTGGACAAAATTGGGATACCTAAGACTGTTTCTATATTATTCTCGCACCCTCCTAAGTCAAAAGGCGTCAGCGTATGTCGTGGGAATATAATTCAGGTCCGTTTGAATCAAAATCATGCTTTGATACCAACTTGTAACGCCCTGAAATTCGAGGGTCGAGTAGCAACTCAACTCTTAAGTTCCAGAACATCACTTATGCAATATAGATGATGACACTACCAAAAAAATGAGCAAAGGCTACAGATGATTGGAGTCTTTAGCTACGGATATAAACCGTAGTTATATTGCTACGGATTAAATCCGTAGCTAATGACTCCAATCATCTGTAGCGTTTGCTCGTTTTAATGCTCTCTTGGAAGTTCTATGGGGGGCCCACCACATTTGTTATGTTCAATCTAAGCCGTCCATACATTTTGACAGATCATTTTAATGTGTTAGATAAAAAATTAGATAAAGTTAAAGCTTAAGTGGACCACACCATAGGAAACAATGGAGATTAAGTGCCTTTTGTTGATTTGTGGTGTGGTCCATGTGAGTCTTCTATTTACCTCATTTTCTGGGATAAATACTTAAATAATTCTTTGAATTGAATGGAAGGCATAGATAAATGACATACATCATGGTGGGCCACATGAAGCCCCCAACATGACCGTTCATCTGACTTCGGCGGCCGCGCACACAAAAACCAAAAATGCCCGCCACGCGTTTTTCATCCTCGCGCGCCCACCTCTCTCGCTCCTCTCTCTATCTTCTCCCCACTTCTCTCTCTCGCTCCCTGCCGATCCTCGACTGCGTGACGGACTCGTTCGGACGGCTCCACTTCTCTCTCTCCCTGCCCATCCTCGACCGCGAGGTATTTCTCCCTCTCTCTCTCTCTCAATCTCAATGTTGATATATGAATTTGGGGATTCAGTAATTTGTGGATTTCCAATTCGAATATGGACCCTCATTTAGGGATTTGAGGATTTTAGGGCTTACAGATTTGAATGTGGACCCTGAATTTGGGTTTTTCTGATTTTACAAATTAGGGATTTGGGGATTTTAGGATTTCGTTTCATGGGCCGTGGGTATTGTGAAGAAAACATTGATGGACCTTTAAGATTATGAAGAGAATGTTGAATTAGTGGTTTTGTCTCTACCGGTCAATGATGGAAGGGAAACTCAATTTATAAAACCACTTCCTACGGTTGGTTCATTCGGTGATAGCGTTTTGCTGATTGTTGCCCTCTGTTTTCACTCTGTATTTGAGGGCATTGCAATTGGAGTTGCGTGTAAGATGAGATACATGCATAAAGATGCAATCGCCTTGCAAAGCATGCTAGCAAGTGATTCGAGAAAAGGTTAATCTGTTTGTGATTTTTTTTTCAATGATCTTTGATGCTTTAAGGACAATGATGTTAATGTTTCTCTTGGGCATGAGGTGTATACATAGGCATTTCCTTGCTAGCACTTGATGACTGACAAGACACCAAAATTGTAAATTTGGAACTTGAGCAAATTAAGAATGAGGTCTTTTACTTGTTTCCTCATCCCTCAATGTGGCCAGTACTTCTTGAAGACATAAAAGTGCAAGATCGGTCTCAGATGCAAGTTCAACCATCCAAAAGATAAAGTTGAAGTTCTAAATGCATCTGTAGGGGTACTTATGCAGAAGTTATTGGATCCACTTCATTCTTGTCCCTATGAGAATTTTGACACTTCCTCTAATATGTATCATGCGATAGCAGGTTGCATCAGAAACTACTTGATGCTTGAAGTTCTAAATCTGTTGATTTCAAATTTATTTTTCTTTTGGCAATAAAATACAGGTGGGGTGATTCCATTAGTTTCATAATATAAAATTTTATATATATATATATATATATATATATATATATATATATATATAAGAGTTACTAAAATTGGTTTAGTCTATATGCATGTTCTGCTTTTTAGTCACTTGGTGAGATATTTCTTCTTGATAGTTGGCTTGAGGTCACTGATGAACAACTTAGTTACATGCAATTCACACAAAACTTTCTTTGTGCTTCTATAATTTCATTCTAGTTTACTTCCATCTTTTATTTCATTTACTGTTGGAACATGCCTTGAGGAATCAGACACCATACTTGCCATGTTTATGAATTGCCTTGTAATCTGGACCATTCAACATGCAGTGCTCATCATAGATGAAAGTTTCAAGATTGATGAAATGTTGAAATCCTTGCTTGGGTTGTCAGGATTTTACTTCAATTTGGGGATTTTGTACTTCAAGTGCACTCCATCCCTTGATGCTTCATTATTTTGGATCTGCTAACAATCCCATGTTGTTATTTCAGGTCTACATGCATGTATGGTAGTCAGATCTGGGGCGGATTCATCCTCACTACACCAAAAAGGCTGTGTTTTCTTTAAAAGCACTTGGGGCATCAGACAATGAGATCCTTTCTCACACTTTCTGTTTGCTATTGTGATGGAACTATTTACTGCACTCCATTTTCTAAAGGTGGAATGTCCATTGACCATCTTTCTTTTTGTGTGCCTCCTTGATTGGCAAAATAAACCAAATGCTACGTGGTTGGCTTCAGCTCTTCTATCTTTTGTGAGAAGGCTGGAGCTAATCAAATCTATGCTCTCTTCACTTCACATTTATTGGTCAAACGCTTTTATCTTTCCTGAGACTTGCATTAGTGTTATTGAAAAAAAAATCATGAATTTTGTGGGGCAATTCCAAAGTTCACTTAGTCGGTTGGTGACGAACCGATCACCGTTGAAGGTGTCTGGGCATTGTTCTCATCCGTCTCTAGCAAGGCCAACAAGTGGTGCTACATTCTACTTTCTTTTCATTAAAATCTATTTTACTTTTGAATATGTATGTGATGATTGTTTAACTCTCACATGAGGATCATTTTCGTTCATGCTATCAATAATGTGTTTTATCTTGTTCTTTCTATGAATGTTGGGATAGGGCATTTGCAAGCTGGTACTCAATTGGTGGACTTGGATCTTGCACTTGTGTCTGATTGACACAAATGGGTGTATGTAGATGGCATGCCTTATACTTGTGTGTCGATTAGTAAACCTCTACAAGCAATACACGCCTGGACATGGATTTCTTGATTGCAACTGTGTTTGCTATCATGCAAGGCTATGCATGGACAGATCAGGCATGAATATGGATTAAGAAATGATGTATTTTAATAAGGAGTTTGATGTATTTTAAGAAGGGAGTTGATATCGTCCACACCCACCATTTTTTCCAAATGGAAAAATTGATTGTATGCTAGTGACAAAGGTGGGTGTAAATCGTGGCTGCTCCCTTTTTGAAATTATTGCTTGGTAGCTTCATCCGTCAAACATACTTCCTTAACATGGGTTTTATAAGATAGTTCCGAGATATTCTTGTACTATACGCATTCGGTTCCATAAGAAAGAGGCATTCAACTATTGGGCCTATCTTTCTCTCAGTTTGACGTGTTAAAAATTGAATCAAAGAAGCCGAAGAATGCAACCAAAGGCAAAGAACTGCTTAATTTGAATGGAAAAAATAAAAAATAAAATCTGTTTTGTACACAAGAAGCCAAGTTGCATACACTAAAATGATTATAAAAAGAAAATTTGTTCATGCACTAGATGATAACTAGAAAACTTCATGGTTGGACAAACACATCTATTATAGGATTATGGGATTTTAAGTTCTATAGCTACGGTACACTGTTTGCCTAGAATGATGAAAAGGTCCAAGCCAAAATCTCCATCTCATACACTGCTTGCCTTTTGCTTCTCGGTGCATACACCTCTTGTATTTGGTGGACGATGCAAAGCTAAAGATGCAACTAATGCTACAACAGACCCAGATGAAGGTATGCATCCTTAGAATTTCAATCTCTATTATGAAAATTTAGAGTTTCATCTTAACATGAACTCTATTTTCTCTTGTTTTGAATTATTTGATTGAAACCAAGTGACGTCGCTTTGTTTTGATATATTTTCTCTTACTTAATGAAGTAGAAATGTGAATTATCTGAGAACTCAGCCACTTGGCTCTAATGACATTTGTATGTTTAGCTTTGTATGTTCAGCTTATCCTAGGGACATTTGTATCGACTATGAATTGAATTGGCTCTAATGATCCTAGCTTTCTTTCACTGTTTGGATTTTTAGAATTTAATGCTAGATGGTATGTATTTTAGATTTGATGGGTTCCATATTAATGAAGATTATAGATGCAAAAACTTCATCATCATCATCATAGCCTTGTCCCAACTATTTGGGGTCAGCTTTATGTAAGTCTCTACCCTAGGTTAGTGAACAATCTTTAAAATTTTGTTATGGAAATCTGTACTCATGCATTGTTGGAGAATCTGACAAACATCTACATTCTCAGATTGCATTGAAAAGCACACAAGAGAAAGGAAATGGCTGGTTATACACAAAGGGTTTTTTCTGTTGGAGTACTTACGTTCTAAAGGAGAGGAGAGTAGAGGGAGTATCAATGCTCTGATTTGTGGATAGATGGATGCTCTAATTTGAAGTCACTTCTAAAAGGACTACAAGAAATTGGAGTTGTGGAGTATCAATGCTCTGAACAGTATACGTACGTAGCCAATGCCAATTAATTGGAATATGGCTTAGATGACATGAAGGCAATCAATTTGAAATTGATTTTTATTTTTTTATTTTTTATTTTTTTTACCCATGCGTCAATGCATCAGATGGAGAAAAATGCAATCATGACCATCCATCTTCTGGTCTGTACTATATATGGGCCATGGACCAAAAGTTGTCTCAATTGGACAACTGTAAGTATCTGGGGATTGCACTTTTACCCAGTTGCCTATCATTTTTCATCGGTTTTTGCCTGTGACCATTTGTTTGTAGATCAAGAGGGTGGTGCAATTTCTTGGGCTGAGACCCATCGATGCTATGTGCCACCAGATTGATAGATGTTTTGTATCTTCTATACAGCACATGCATAGTGGTGGAATCTAAAATATCTTTTTCATATATATATTTTTTTTAATATGAAAATAATGCTTACGGCTTTTTTTGTTAAATCTAAAGTTTGAAATTTGAATTTAAAGTATGAAAACCTATTTGGTAACTACCCAAAAGAGAGGCTAAAGTCTAAACATTAAGTATTGAATTTGAAACAATCTGTTTATTAACAAATGTCTGAAATATATTAATTTGATACATTTGCTAATTCTCTAACTGTGGACCCACTATAATTTATTTTCTTTACATTCACACTGTTAATCCATTTTGACAACTCATTTTAGAAATATTTGATTCTTCATTTCCATCACCAGCTTTTGTCTTGCTGCAATCATTGATCTGATAGGTTAGAGACTATATTTTGAATGAACATTCATCGCATTGGGGGTGTCATGAACATGCCATGGTGCAAAAGTTCGGGTCTCTCCAAATCATCAACCAAAGGAGGTTGGAAAAAAGATGACCAACCGCCTATACTCAATGTATGCTTGTAGCTCCCCTGATGAATGGACTGGATCCTAATATATCTACATTGGCACATGTGCTGCTGCTAGCAAATCACGTCAGAGGTATTAAAGTTTTGCAAATACCATTTGGGTGTTCATTTCGCACAAGTGGTGCAAGTGGAACACCCACTTTGTCCAAAAATTCTAACAGATTGACAACTAGGATCTTAAAGTTTTTCAAGAAAGTCAAAATATTTTACAACTAGGATCTTTCAATCTGAGTGATTTTTAGTCCATAAACCATCCAAGATGAGGTCCATAATATTGATGGGCCCATTTGTGCAAAATGAACACAATCTTTTCCTTATTTTTCTTGGACAAGTTGTTTCCATCTTTCTACCTTTTGTACTGTTAGCATTTTAGGATTGGAACTAATGGATTTCTATTGTCGGCATTGCTATTTTATTTTATTATTATTTTTTTTTTTTTGGGATTGAAACTAATGGATTCGAGAAACATTTTCTTTCAGGGGGGCTATGTCAATTGCAGCCATGGTGTTTGGAGATTACAAGGGTCGTTAATCAGATCTAGAGGGATTGGTGATTCACATCTTAAGAAATGGGTAATTGCAGAGGCTCAAACAAAGATTCTTAGAATCAAGCATGATTGTGAATTCCTAATTGCAGAAAACTTTTGGGGGAAAAAACACTTGCTGTTGTATTATCGTTGTTTGAATTGTATGCCTGCAATTCCTATCTCAAATGGTACAACATTCGTTCGAACTCTTGAATTTTTGGCCATGGCGTTTTGAGAGAAAAAAATTCAAGCCTTCTGTCAAAAGGCTCAAACCTTTTTCCCCTTGTAACACAATATTAGTAGCATTGTCATAGCACTTGGAAAATTCCAATTCAGATCAAACTCTAAGGGCCTGTTTGGGTTTCTTGAAATATAAATTGATGAAATGTCATATCCATGAAAATGGCATTTTTTTTGTTTGTTTTTGTAAATTTCTTGAAAATGTCATTTCCGTTTCTCTTATTTCCTGAAAAATGCTCTCTAGGTTCAATGAGTTCAAGTCATGAGACAAATTCATTCATGTGCAACGCTTGTTTTCTTTGTTCAGGCTAGTATATATCAGAAGGTTGCTGATTGGATACTTTGGCTTGCAATTGGCAGGTGGTAAATGGTTTTTTTTTGGGCAGGAAAACCCGTCCTGGCCGCTGAAGCAGGGGGCTACACATGCAACTGCACTTGGTGTAAGTGGCTACAGGTTTTGCTTGATAACCATGCTACTTTCATTTTTTTTTTTTTGAAATGTTTTCTTGAGCACAAAATCCAAAGGTATTTTGCAGGAAATTCATTGAAGTTATGGTGGCTAGGCACCCCACAATTTCTGCATGCTCATTTCAGTTATGCCCAAAAGATGTGGGCTACATTTCTAGGCAAATTCAACATCAAATGGGCAGAAGTCCTATGATATGTCTGCTGACCAAACCACATGCTCTCTCATTTACCTGGCATTGGAATTGGCCATGGCAGAGGTGCATATTGTAACAACATTCACATATCATCTCTTAATTTATGCACTTCAAACGTTGAGTTCCCCTTACTATGGCCTCAATTCTTGGTCATGTTGATGAGTTGTGTGAGCTTTCCTTTGAACCAGTGATTCCTAACTAGTCTCTTGGTCTCATTTCAAAGTTATATCTTCTATTTTCCTTATAGTGCTTAATATATTGTTTCTTGTGCAAATCCTATTCATTAATACTTCAGATTGTAATTATTCTTCACTCTGCTTTCTGCTTTTTTCCTTTCATTTTCTTGCTTTTTCTTTCCTTTTCTAGCTTAATGTATCTTGAAGAGAGTCTTCAGTTTCACTACTAGCTTCCACTCTTCAATAGACAAGTCATCCCGATAATTTGATTTAAGTGTGTCGATAGATTTCCTCGAGATGTGGCTAACAAGCTCATCATCAATCTCAAAATGCCTGCCATACATCTTCTGTTGTTCTTCGGCGTTGGTGCTAGCAATCTTTATGGCCACCTTTTGGCCTTTCTTTGCTATATCAACCTGTTTATGGTTAATCTCAATGGAAGCTAATCGTCCAATATCGATAAAATCCCTTGAAGGAATACAGATTATAGTGCCGACCTTTACAATCCCTTCAAGGACACCAACACCCAAGACAATCGGATCTTTTTTGTTGAAAATGCAGTTCGGCATAATCTTTAGAACACAAGGGAAAACTGCATCTTCTGCAGCTTCCATCTTCTTTTCTTCCTTAAGATTGTCAATATAAGCCTTGAACTGATCAAACAAGTGATAGATAATATCGGCAATGAATATCTTCACACTAGTCTCAAGCTCCTGAGCCTCAGGTGTTACTTTGACATCGAACGCTAAGATGATGGCATACTCCTTCCTCTCAAGCATAACACTAGCCCTCATAACATCCCTCAGATAAACATTCCTGATTACCAAACCATAGCCCCACTTGTACAAATTTTCAGGTCAAGGATCAGAAATTCTTCTTGACTGTAACTTTAAGCACTTAATATCAAGAGGAAGATGTGATGTTGAATAGTCTTTTTTATCCTTTGAGCTGGTAATTTCCTCTCATAGGTTGTTCCTATTTGTTAGGTGCCTTTTGATTTATAACATGTAAATTTTTATTTCTTTTACGGTTTTACTTGTACATTCCTGTATTGATTACTCAAGCATGACGGTTATACGCATTCTTTCAGGTGGATGTTGCATGTGGGAGGATTGGAGCTGCATATTTCAGATTCAAGCATCTGTACGTTTCTTGTCGAGAATGCACATGATTGGAGTGGCTCTGCTATTTGACAGCGGTATTTATGTATTTGCTCAAAATTGATGGAGCAGATCCGGATGTGCGTCGGAGCTATCCGGATGAGCGGGGTCCCTAGAAGGTGGGAACCGCCATTTGTTATGACCGTGATGAAGTCGTCCATTTCCTATGGACGGCATTGAGGGGCCCGCCATTTGGACAAAGTCGTGTTTATGTATTTGCTCGAGATTAATGGAGCGCAGCCTTGATGTGCGTCGAGCTATCCGAAGAGCGGGTCCCCGGAAGGTGGGAACCGTTGTTATGACCATGATGAAGTCGTCCATTTCCTATGGACGGCATTGGAGGGGCTCCTGCCATTTGGACAGCCGTGTTTATGTATTTGCTCGAGATTAATGGAGCAGACTTGGATGTGCGTCGGAGCTATCTCGGAAGAGCGGGGTCCCCGGAAGGTGGGAACCGTCATGACCATGATGAAGTCGTCCATTTCTATGGACGGCATTGGAAGGGCTCAATATTCGGACAAAGCCATGTTTATATTTGTATTATATTTGTATTTGCATAGGGACCACACCCGAACCCATTCTCAAATCCTATAACCTATATCCAAAACCTATAACCTATAACCTATAACCTAAATCAAAACCCCTAACCAAAACCAAAACCTAAACCTATAACCTAAACTCAATTCCCTAAAGCTAAACCTACACCTAATCCTAATCTCAACTCCCTAACCTAAACCTAAACCTTAACTTGAAAACCCAAACTTAAATCCAATCTTGAACTCCGAACCCGATTTCCTAAACCTAAACCATAACCCATTCTCAAATCCAAAAATCTATAACCTAAACCTAAACTAAAACCAAAACCTATAACCTCTACCCGAACACATTCTCAAATCCAAAAATCTAAACCTTAACCAAAACCTATAACCTAAACCCGAACCCATTCTCAAATCCAATAACCTAAACCTTAAACTAAACCAAAACCAATAACCTAAACCAAAACCTATAACCTAAACTCAAATCCCTAAAACCTTAACCTATAACCTAAACTCAAATCCCTAAACCCGAACCCATTCTCAAATCCCATAACCTATAACCTAAACCAAAGCCAAAACCTATAACCTAACCTAAACCTAAACTATAACCCATTCTCAAATCCCAAAAACCTATAACCTAAACCTAAACCTAAACCTAAACCTTAACCAAAACACCAGAACCTAAACCCGAGCCCATTCTCAAATCCCAAAACCTATAACCTAAACCTTAACTAAAACCTATAGCCTAAACCCGAACCCATTTTCAAATCCCAAAACCTATAACCTATAACCTAAACCAAAACCTATAACCTAAACCAAAACCAAAACCAAAACTTATAACCTAAACCCAAACCCATTCTCAAATCCAATAACCTAAACCAAAACCATTAACCTAAAACAAAACCTATAACCTAAACTCAATTCCCTAGAACTAAACCTTAACCTACAAACTAACCTAAACCTAACTCCCTAACCTAAACCTAAACCTAAACTTTAAAACCCAAACTTAAACCCGATCCCGAACCCGAACCCGAACCCGGTTTCCTCAACCTCCACCTTAACCTATTCTCAATTACCTAAAGCTTAACCTACAACCTAACCTAAACATAAACCTAAACTTGAAAACCGAAACGTAAACCCGATGCCGAACCCGAACCCAATTTCCTCAACTTAAACCTTAACCTATTCTCAATTCCCTAAAGCTTAACCTACAACCTAACCTAAACCAAACTCCCTAGCTTAAACCTAAACCTAAACTTGAAAACCCAAACTTAAACTCGATCCCGAACCCGAACCCAAGCCTCAACCTAAACCTTAACCTATTCCCAATTCCCTAAACCTTAACCTATAACCAAACCTAAACCTAACTCCCTAACCTAAACCTAAACCTAAACTTGAAAACCCAAACTTAAACCCGATCCGGACCCAAACCCGGTTTCCTAAACCTAAACCTTAACTTATTCTCAATTCCCTAAACCTTAACCTACAACCTAACATAAACCTAACTCCCTAACCTAAACCTAAACCTAAACTTGAAAACCCAAAATTAAACCCGATCCCGAACCCGAACCCGGTTTCCTAAACCTAAACCTTCACCTATTCTCAATTCCCCAAACCTTAACCTATAACCTAACCTAAACCTAACTACCTAACCTAAACCTAAACCTAAACTTGAAAACCCAAACTTAAACACGATCCCGAACCCGAACCCGATTTCTTAAACCTAAACCTTAACCTTTTCTCAAATCCCTTAACCTAAACCTACACCTAATCCTAAATCTCAACTCCCTAACCTAAACCTAAACCTAAACTTGAAAAACCAAACTTAAACCCGATGCCGAACCCGAACCAAATTTTCTCAACCTAAACCTTAACCTATTCTCAATTCCCTAAACCTTAACCTACAACCTAAACTAAACCTAACTCCTTAACCTAAACCTAAACCTAAACTTGAAAACTCAAACTTAAACCCGGTCCCGAACCCGAACCCAGCTTTCTCAACCTAAACCTTAAGCTATTCTCAATTCCCTAAACCTTAACCTACAACCGAACTTAAACCTAACTCCCTAACCTAAACCTAAACCTAAACTTGAAAACCCAAACTTAAACCCGATCCCGAACCCGAACCCGGTTTCTAAACCTAAACCTTAACTTATTCTCAATTCCCTAAACCTTAACCTACAACCTAACCTAAACCTAACTACCTAACCTAAATCTAAACCTAAACTTGAAAACCCAAACTTAAACCCGATCCCGAACCCGAAACCGGTTTCTAAACCTAAACCTTAACCTATTCTCAAATCCCTAAACCTAAACCTACACCTAATCCTAAATCTCAACTCCTTAACCTAAACCTAAACCTAAACTTGAAAACCTAAACTTAAACCCGATGCCGAACCAACCAAATTTCTCAACCTAAACCTTAACCTATTCTCAATTCCCTAAACCTTAACCTACAACCTAACCTAAACCTAAACATAAACTTGAAAACCCAAACTTAAACCCGATCCCGAACCCGAAACCGGTTTCCTAAACCTAAACCTTAACCTACAAACTAACCTAAACCTAACTACCTAACCAAAACCTAAACCTAAACTTGAAAACCCAAACTTAAACCCGAACCCGAACTCGAACCCTAAGTTTCCTCAACCTAAACCTTAACCTATTTTCAATTCCCTAAACCTTAACCTATAACCTAACCTTAACCTAACTCCCTAACCTAAACATAAACCTAAACTTGAAAACCAAAACTTAAACCCGATGCCGAACCCGAACCCAATTTCCTCAACCTAAACCTTAACCTATTCTCAATTCCCCAAAGCTTAACCTAAAACCTAACCTAAACTTAACTCCCTAACCTAAACCTAAACCTAAACTTGAAAATCCAAACTTAAACCCCGTCTCGAACCCGAACCCGCTTTCTCAACCTAAACCTTAACCTATTCTCAATTCCCTAAACCTTAACCTACAACCTAACCTAAACCTAAACCTAAACTTGAAAACCCAAACTTAAACCCGATCCCGAACCCGAACTGGTTTCCTAAACCTAAACCTTAACCTATTCTCAATTCCCTAAAGCTTAACCTACAACGTAACTTAAACCTAACTCCCTAACCTAAACCTAAACCTAAACTTGAAAACCCAAACTTAAACTCGATCCCGAACTCAACCCTGGTTTCCTAAACCTAAACCTTAACTTATTCTCAATCCCCAAAACCTTAACCTACAACCTAACCTAAACCTAACTACCTAACCTAAACCTAAACCTAAACTTGAAAACCCAAGCTTAAACCCGATCCCGAACCCGAACCTGATTTCTTAAACCTACACCTTAACCTATTCTCAAATCCCTTAACCTAAACCTACATCTAATCAGAATCTCAACTCCCTAACCTAAACCTAAACCTAGACTTGAAAACCCAAACTTAAATCCGATCCCGAACCTGAAACCGGTTTCCTAAACCTAAACCTTAACCTATAACCTAACATAAACCAAAGATTTGTATTTTCAGCATTATTGTAATTGTAAATTGTAATTGTAATTCATTGAATGAAGGATTGTAATTGTAATTCATTGAATGAAGGATATTTATTCTTTCAATTCTTTATCTTTGAAATTTCAGGGTGAAGTCGAACAAATTTCCCTAATGAAGCCAAAGATTTGTATTTTCAGCATTATTGTAATTGTAATTGTAATTCATTGAATGAAGGATTGTAATTGTAATTGATTGAATGAAGGATTGTAATTGATTGAATGAAGGATTGTAATTGATTGTAATTGAATGAATGAATGATTGTAATTGATTGTAATTGAATGAATGAATGATTGTAATTGATTGTAATGGAATGAATGAATGATTATACAGGTGGTAATTGAATGATTATACAGGTGGTAATTGAATGATTATATAGGATGATTATACAGGTGGTAATTGAATGATTATACAGGTGATAATTGAATAAACGAATAATCTGTAGCGTTGTAACCTATAGCTACGGATTCAATCCGTAGCAGTTGTGATTAAATCCGTAGCTGTTGTAATCTACAGCTACGGATATAATTGCTACGGATTATATCCGTAGCGATTGCTAGATATAGCTACGGATTTAATCCGTAGCTGTAGTGAATAAATCCGTAGCTGTTGTAACCTATAGCTACGGACATAATTGCTACGGATTAAATCCGTAGCTTTTGTAGACTATAGCTACGGATTTAATCCGTAGCTATAGGTTCTAGACCTATTGTTACTGCACCTACGACTACGGACGTGCTACGGACTAGAACCGTAGCCATAGGTCTAAGGCTACGGATTTTATCCGTAGCCTTTGTCCCTTTTTTTGGTAATGTGATGATTGAATGTTGTCTATCTCAGTACAATAAACATGAGTGAGATTATACCAAAACAGTAATTCATACTCCAGATCAATTATATAAAGGCAAGCGGAAGACTGAAACTGTATATAAGGTATGTAAAGAAACAAAACCATCTCAATCTCTAGAGTATGAACACTAACTGAGCAACCATATACATGTATTATTTTTGAATCAAAAGGTCAAAATACAACAAAAAAATAAATCCTGAAATTTCTGCGATCCAGTCAGCCTAAGCAAAGCCGTCTGAGTACTGCATGTATGAGAACTCGTCCTGGTCCTCATCGTAGTCTGGCTCAGCCTCCTGAATTGACGTATCATCTAAACCTGAGACAAAGTCTGGTTGGTGTGTACAACACCGTCCCGTAACGTGGGAGTGAGTAGCTAACTCAGTGGAATAATAAAGCATATGTTAACATGTTATCAATTTAGTCAAGCAGTAATGATAAAGCAGTACAATCAAACAATCCTAACTACTCTTATTTAAGTATGAAATGACATGATGAATGCCCTTGCCAAACCACCCTCATGCGATACCATCTTATGTTCGCGATATGTGTTCATCCCTCAGTGTTCCACATCTACCAGGCACATGCAGTGCGATGATGAGCATGATTACCAACAGGATTGGGAAACTAAGATACTTCCCCTGTATCATTCCCAAGCATGATCCATTATAGGGTTGTCAGTCCTAGTTAATCTCATATGATAATGTGTTTCTAGGTCACTATAGAGGCTGTCAGGGTTGTTACGCACAATGGTTACACCACTCCCCCATCACCTCTTTAAAGATTCATTACTATACAGATACAGGCCTAGTTTATACTCTATACACCATGGAAAAACTTGTCGCCTCACCGTAAATTCAGAATATGCTGAGGTCACTACAAAGGGCTGCCAGGGCTGTTACACACAATGGTTACACCACTCCCCCATCACCTTATCAATGTAGGCCGACAGCACGAATATAGTGTCCCATACCACCATAATCGGCTCACGAGTCTAGTTGCTTACTGGTCATTACAGGGAGACACGTGGCCCCAGCATAGGCCGACAGCTCGACCACGGTGTCCCATACCACCATGCCCGTCTCATAAGTCTTAGCGGATCAAGGTACCATGGTCAACGGGATTTCCACTGCTAAGTTTGGTACCCTAGGTTCAAGCAGTAATGTCCAAACATGGTGAACATATATTAGACATATAGGGTTACTTGACGAGCCTAACTAGCTCGAATGCACAATCAACTGAACGACATGAAGTGCATAAACACTTCGCGTGGCCTAACCACTGTCGCTAACTAAAGTACGACTCAGGTTCGTCAAACACATCTTACGTGGCGAAATGAATCTCAACCACGAACTCAAGTCTGGTACTGATTGTCTGGACTATAAACATAGTCTCAATCGCAATTAATCCCTATTCAAAGCAGGTAGAGTAAAGCATAATAAACAAAATAATTCAAGCATGTTCATAAACATGTCATAAAGCATGTTACAAAGCACAAAGTAACAAGAAATACAAACACATATATTTAATAAGTAAGCGGTTAAATTAAACATCCAACATGGAGGAAATCATATACGTCTCTAAGGTAGTTGAGAATCCCATCTCAACACCTACCTAAGACACCATCATCCAAACACTTACTCTCACAAGCATTCTCACAAACACTTAGAATACACTATTTCAACATACGTAGTGTACATTAGTAAAACATGTATTAGGGCGAGTCCTTTCATCAAACAAGTATTTTATCCATATATAATATATTCATACAACAATTAATCATGGAAAACACTTTTCCAAAATTTATACATATACGGTACTTTCTAGAATACACTATTTTAACATACATAGTGTATATTAGCAAAACATGTATTAGGGCATGTCCTTTCGCCAACTAAGTATTTTACACATATATAATATGTTCATACAACAAATAAATATGGCAAACACATTTTCAAAATTTATACGTATACGGTACTTTCTACAAATACTTAGAATATGTAAAATTCCATATTCTTCGTCTTTAATCGAAACGGAAAACAAACAACACTTGTACATATGCAATTGCATGCAGATCATGAATCTATCATTATCTAACATTAAAAGTGTTGAAAACCGTAACCTATACACCTAAAGTCCTCACCTTTTACCATAGAATCGTAACAAATACGATAGGTTTGTTAAGCTTTCGTATTCGGCAGTTTGGTAACCTATAGAATGAAATAGGTTAGCTATTTCATAATCTACAACCTTCACGACTCCAAAACAGATTAAGGTTAGGGTTTCTTACCTAGAAATGAAGTCGGATTCGCCAGGAACGCAACAAGAATGGAGTGGTGGAGCTTGTGTAGTGGTAGGGGATAGTAGTCGGGAGCTTCTCCCACTTCTCTCACTCTTTCTCTCTCTTTTCTCACTTTTCTCTCTAGGGTTTCTCTCAAATTCGTATGGCTGTGAGAGAGAGGGTTCTAAGGTCCTTATATAGCCTAAAAATGCTCCAAAATAGACTTATGGTCAAGGTATACTTAGGTTATAACTAAAGCGACACTTTTCCAGCTCAACGGAGGACTTCTGGCAGGCCTCCTTGAGCCAAAGGTCAGACTTAAGCTCACAGACCTTGGATCCAGGTGGAGTTAAGCTTTTGTTTCAGTCGGAGTCCCAGATCACACGTGGTGGACTAGTTTCAATTCAACGGTCAGAGGGTCTCGATCTAAAATTCCAAGTACATGGATATGTTTATGAAAATTTTCCTGATCCGAGGGTGTACTTGGGTCAAATTCTGACAGTCTGGTTACTTACAAAATGACTGCAAGTAACAAGTCTCAGATTACTATTTGAGATATTTATTTTTAAAGAAAATCAAGTATTTTCACACTTCTCGCTCCAGACTCAAGCGAACAGCCGTAGGACACTGTCTGGATTTAATTTCCAAGATTGTTGTCAAGCCCAGTGAGGCGGTCCCAAGTTCTTAACTTCGTATTATTCGGACTCCCGATGTGCGGTCCAGACCTGATACGGAGTTTCAATGTGCTCCCGAGGGCGGTCGGGTAATGAGTTTGATCCTAGATTTTAGGGTAATCTAGCGTTAATGATTTTACAAGTTTTGAGTCTTGCAGATCGTATTTAAAGCGATTCAAATGGATTTCATGGCTAATCTAGTTTAGCACTTAGTTAACTTTGTCAAATTTTTAAAGGATTTAATCCTAAGTGATTTCTGGTCGAGGTGGTACTTGGACATTGTACGAAATATTTCGAGTCGTTATTTCCCCCCATGGGAAATCGATACCAATTATATCTTGAACATATGTGCCATGCTAACATCTGTACAAGCTTTATTACACAAGGGTACGCATAGAGCTGGGCATCGAGTTGAGTCAGACCAAGTTAAGGATGACTTGAATCGATCCAATTTTGAAATAGGCATGACCTGAACTTGATCCGACTTGATACTAGTCCAGCATGCCTGAGTCGATCCGAGTTCGGTCAGGCCTGGACTGATCCGGACCGAGTACGATCTGGTCAGAAGTACTAAGTCGGGCCAAGTTGGCACCAAGTTGGATTGAGAGATGAGGGAGGGAGGGAGTGGAGAGGAGAGAGAGAGAGAGAGGAGGAGGAGGGTGATGGTGGTCGGTTGTTGCCAGGCTTGGAAGAGGAAGAGGAGGAGGATGAGGGAGGGAAGGAGGGAGTGGAGAGGAGGAGGAGGAGGAGGGTGATGGTGGTGGGTGGTTGTCGAGCTTGGAAGAATAGGAGGATGAGGGAGGAGAGAGAGAGAGAGAGAGAGAGAGAGAGAGAGAGAGAGAGAGAGAGAGAGAGAGAGAGAGAGAGAGAGAGAGAGAGAGAGATTTGGATCGGGTCGGGGTAGGGTTAGAGAGTCGGGTTGAGTCGGGTTTTGGATTGAGTCAAGTCTAACTGGATCAAGTTTTGGGTCGAGTTGGATCAAGTTACTGGGTAACTTGAACTTGACTCGTCTTGAGTTCGGATTGAACGAAAATTACTCGGTTCGAAACGACTCACCGAGCTGGTTCGGGTCGAGTCGGATCGGACCGAGTCAGACAAGTCAAGTTAGCCGGATCGGGTCATCCCATGCCCACCTCTAGGTATGCACTAGCAAAGCTCCCTCCTTAGAACCCATGGTGATGTACTTGTGTTATCCACGGTGTCCATTCATTGCTCTCTTTAGAACATTAGCAAGCATATCCAAAGATCAAGTAGACCCTACAACAGTAAACAGTGGGGATATTAATATCTATAATATCTACCATGGAAGCCTTTTTTGGGCCTATATTGATGTATATTTGCCATCCAACCGATGGGTCCTTATTCATGCGTCAGTGGTAGATTCCCAAAAGTTTCAACACAAGGTCATGGTTCCAGTGCCCGCTATGGTGTGTAGTGGTGTGTGAGGTGTGAGTGGGTGTGAACCAAAAAAAATTAAAATAAAATAAAATAATAATAATAATAAATAAATAAAATAAAAAGTCACGCGGATATGAATCAAGGAAAAACACAAATATCAGATCCAGAACTTCTGTCGCTAGCAAGATATTTTCGATGGTAGGCGTTCAATTTACATTGTTTCCTGTGGTGTTGTCCACTTGAGCGTTGGATATGCTTTAATTTTGTGCTCAGTGGGTAGAATGAGCTGATATAATCAATGGATGGCATGGATAAGACGCATGCATCATGGTGGCCCCCACACAGTTTACGCAGTACGCAATCCTTCCTGGGCAATGAAATATGCCAATTCGAGGGCCCGACATTTAGTCAATGGTGCTTACCTATAACCCACAGAGATGGTTGAATGTATCAATTGATCGTGACTGATCCAAGGGTGGGCCTCTCTGTGGATGGACAGATGATAAAAGATTGTAGCAATTTAGTTATTTTGCCACCCCTTCATCGAACAGGTGGTCCATCTACAAGCCATGGGGTCTGTTGGGTCTACGTCTTTTATTAAAGTAGGAATTACACAATAAGAAGGCAATTTGTAGGACAGGTGTGAGATGGCCGCTTCTCATCTAAGTGGGTCCGATCAAGAACATGGCCTGCCTTATAAATCAAGTCAGTACATTCACTATGTCGGTCATGTGTCTATTAGTGGAACGGGTCTTCCGTGAAAGGTGAAAAGACGATGAAAAGATGCTTACTTGATATAAACATGCATGTATATTAATGGCCAGTCCGAATTTCGTCGGAGGCATTTGACAACGTAAACCATCTAGTAAGTGGCCACGTATCACACACTCAAGTGTGCCGACAGATTGTTTCTCGACTCTCTTAGCATTAATGGCCATGAATTAGCATCATTTCTTAATAATTATAACCCATCCATCCTTAATAGTTTTTCCTTCCTTTATTTTCCATTGAAAGTGAAAAAACAAGGATTTGGAGCTATTGAGATTAGTTCATGAAATCATAAAATGTCTATATAGGAAGTGAAGGCAATAGCTTGTACAAGGTGGCTAATAAACAAGCAGCATGACCGACATTAAAATGTTTGAGCTGAACGTACGTCTCCATCCCTCCGACAAAGAGATGACATATGTGAAGAGTAGTTCTCTCCGGCGTCGTTATTTACTCTTCTGCAGTGTTATAGATACAGAGAGTAGAAGTAAAGAGTTGTGTATATTTTTTTTTGGAAAATTTTTTGGTGAGATATTAATAAGATAGAGAGAGCATCGTATATATATATATATATATATATATATATATATATATATATATATATATATATATATATATATATATATATATATATATATATATATTCCTAGTCTTTGGTTGTTTCAGTGATGAGAAAAGGCTTGTGTTACTACCGTGAAGGTACAGGCATATTGTCAAATTACGTAAATTTTTGTACTCTAATCTTTGATTCTATTTTGGATCTTTTCTTTTGTTGTTTTTTTTTTAGCTTGCATCGAAAGTGTGCAACTACTTTTTTTGCAGTGATTGGTATCAAAGCTTTGGTTTACATTTGATTAGTTTGTGCCATTTTGATATATATATATATATATATATATATATATATATATATATATATATATATATATATATATATATATATATATAGCAATTAAGTAGCTATTAAAGGATCGTAATGGGTATGAAGACATCGAATGTGAAACTTGATGTGGAAAAATTGTTGTAATCATATCCGTGCATCCAATCAAGTGAAAGCAAGATACACGGAAGCTTACCTGCATTAGCCATGGATTATGATCATTACGCTCACTAGAGAAGATGGTGTATAACATGTCACCTTCCACTCCTCACCCGAATCACGATGGGGCTTTTACATGTCTGAGACCAAGAATCATTCCCATCATCAGACTCTCGGCATCCCTTACACACCCACACCTCTCTCTCCCGTAAGGGGAAGAGAGAAAACCCTAGTCGCGCTTAAACACAACTCTTTATGGTACTCATCGGGTAATAATGAGACTATACATAACCCAATGCCGTGGGCCCAGCCCAAAGAATGCCCAAATGATCCAAACCGTCCATTGCGATGTTTATATGGCTAACGCCGAGTGTGGCCCACTGATTTCCAACATTATTCCACTTATAGGTCACTCATGGAATTAGAAATTTTGCAATGCACCCATATGTATATATATAGTTTATACTTTACAAGCTTGAAATCCTTTAATGGATCATGGGCAGTGCCTTCAATAATCCGGTTAATTGAAACTACTAATATTGGACCACAAGAGTCGTCACCTCATTTATCGAAGCGGGACTAAGCATGATCATAGATACCAGTATTTCCAATGGCATGGATTGCGAAGACATATGTGCATGATATAAAATTCTCATGACAAATGTAACCCACATGCAGACTTTCATGTGGTCTTCTAATCTTTACTAAGAGATGACTTTACTTCAAAAATAATCAAAACTAACTGTTCGTTTTACCTTATGCATGCATAATGCGTATACTTTAATCACTACGAAAAAAAAAAAAGGGCAAAGGCTTGATAAAATCCATAGCCATAGACCTATGGCTACGGTTTTAGTTCGTAGCATGACCGTAGTCATAGGTACCATAACAATAGATCGTGAGCCTATCGCTACAGATTTAATCCGTAGCTATAGATTCCAATAGCTACAAATATAATCCGTATCAATTATATTTATAGCGAAAACCACAAACAGCTACGGATATTATTGGTAGCTAAAAGTCCGTAGCAATATGACAAATTTAATAATGGCTACAGATGTCAGATAACCGACTACGGCCAATATCCGTAGCTATTTCGTATATTAAAAAAAATATATAATCATTCATTCATTCAATTACCACCTACATAATCATTCATTCATTCCTTTACAATCAATTACAATCATTCAATTACAATTAATTACAATCCTTCAATCAATCAATTACAATCTTTCATTCAATCGATTATAATTACAATCAACTGCAATCCTTTATTCAATCAATTACAATTACAATTACAATAATGTTGAAAATACAAATATTTAGATTCATTAGAGAAATTTGTTTGACTTCACCCTGAGATTTCAATGATAAAGAATTGAAAGAGAAGATATATTTTGACGGTATGATATTTTTTTCATAAGTAAATAGCCATTTTTCAGCCATCACCCATCTGAAGAATAAAAAATCGATTGTTGTCCAAGTTCACTCCTTTTCCTTTTAATTTCTTAGTGAACTCGGTCATTTATGTAGTACTTTGAAGAGTTGTCTTGAAATGCAACATTAGTAATGACAAAGTCACTTCCTACAACAACTTCATATATTCCATCATCCTACAAATAGTCATGTCATTCATAAATCAGAATGACCATTGGGGGAAAGAAAAACAAAGTAAAAGAAGTGCATCATGTATAACCATTTTTTTTCCTTAAAGAATTAATAAAAACTCAAAGAGGAATGAAATTGACACAAAAGGAATGGTCTCACTATATGGTTTGTAGGGCCAAAATAAACTTCTGAACGATTTCCACAAGGAGGACCATTGGTAGCCACAAGTATCCACTTCCCAAGGAATGGTCTCACCATATGGTTTAGGTTATAAGTTTATGTTAATGTCGTAGGCTATAGGTTTAGGTTTAGGGATTCGAGAATACATTTACGTTTTAGGTTTAGGTTTAGGAATTCGGGTTCGGGTTTGGGATCGGGTTTGGGTTTAGGTTTTCAAGTTTAGGTTTAGGTATAGGCTTATGTTATAGGCTATATGTTTAGGCTAATGTTTAGGGATTTGGGTTCGGGTTCAGGTTTAGGTTATAAGTTTTGGTTTAGGTTATAGGTTATAGGTTTAGGTTATGGGTTTTGGGATTCGAGAATAGGTTTAACTTATAAGTATAGGTTTAGGTTGAGTTATAGGTTAAGGTTTAGGTTTAAGTTTAGGTTATAGGTTATAAGTATATGTTTATATTTAGGTTAAGGTCTAGGTTTAGGTTATAGGTATAGGTTTTGGGATTTGAGAATAAGTTTAGGTTAAGGTTATAAGTATAGGTTATAGGTTAAGGTATAGGTTTAGGAAATCGGGTTCAAGTTTGGGATCAGGTTTAGGTTTGGGTTTAGGAAATCATGTTCGGGTTCGGGATTGGGTTTAAGTTTGGGTTTTCAAGTTTAGGTTATAGGTTAAGGTTTAAGTTTAGGAAATCGGGTTCGGGTTCGGGATCGGGTTTAGGTTTGGGTTTTCAAGTTTAGGTTTAGGTATAGGCTTAGGTTATAGGTTATAGGTTATATGTTTAGGTTAAGGTTTAGGATTCGGTTCGGGTTTGGGTTTGGGTTTAGGTTATAGGTTTTGGTTTAGGTTATAGGTTTTTGGTTTAGGTTAAGGTTTAGGTTTAGGTTATGGGTTTTGGGATTTGAGAATTGGTTTAGCTTATAAATATAGGTTTAGGTTGGGTTATAGGTTAAGGTTTAGGTTATAGGTTATAAGTATAGGTTTATGTTTAGGTTAAGGTCTAGGTTTAAGGTATAGGTTTTGGGATTTGAGAATAGGTTTAGGTTAAGGTTATAAGTATATGTTATAGGTTAAGGTTTAGGTTTAGGAAATCGGGTTCGAGTTCGGGATCGGGTTTAGAAATCGGGTTCGGGTTCGTGATTGGGTTTAAGTTTGGGTTATAGGTTAAGTTTAGGTTTAGGAAATCGGGTTCGGGTTCGAGATCGTGTTTAGGTTTGGGTTTTCAAGTTTAGGTTTAGGTATAGGCTTAGGTTATAGGTTACGAGTTATATGTTTAGGTTAAGGTTTAGGGATTCGGGTTTGGGTTCGGGTTTAGGTTTGGGTTAGGGTTTAGGTTATAGGTTTTGGTTTAGGTTATAGGTTTTTGGTTTAGGTTAAGGTTTAGGTTTAGGTTATGGGTTTTGGGATTTGAGAATAGGTTTAGCTTATAAGTATAGGTTTAGGTTGGGTTATAGGTTAAGGTTAAGGTTTAGGTTTAGGTTTAGGTTATAGGTTATAAGTATATGTTTATGTTTAGGTTAAGGTCTGTGTTTAGGTTATAGGTATAGGTTTTGGGATTTGAGAATAGGTTTAGGTTAAGGTTATAAGTATAGGTTATAGGTTAAGGTTTAGGTTTAGGAAATTGGGTTTGGGTTCGGGATCGGGTTTAGGTTTGGGTTTAAGAAATTGGGTTCGGGTTCGGGATTAGGTTTAAGTTTGGTTTTCAAGTTTAGGTTATAGGTTAAGGTTTAGGTTTAGGAAATCGGGTTCGGGTTTGGGATCGGGTTTAGGTTTGGGTTTTCAAGTTTAGGTTTAGGTGTAGGCTTAGGTTATAGGTTATAGGTTATATGTTTAGGTTAAGGTTTAGGATTTAAGAATATGTTTAGGTTATAAGTTTAGGTTTATGTTAGGTTATAGGTTAAGGTTTAGGTTTAGGTTATAGGTTTTGGGATTTGAGAATAGGTTTAGGTTATAAGTTTAGGTTTAGGTTGGGTTATAGGTTAAGGTTTAGGCTTAGGTTATAGGTTTTAGGTTATAGCTTTAGGGAATTGAGAATAGGTTTAGGTTATAGGTTTAGGGTGTGGTTTAGGTTAAGGGTGTAGTACCTGCAAATACAGAAATAAACATGACCTGTCCAAATGGCCAGGCCCCTCTAGTGCTTTTTATAGGAAATGGACAGCTTCATCATGGTCATAACAGCGGCTCCCACCTTGCAGAGACCCCCGCTCATCCGGATAGCTCCGACACACATCCATGTCTGCTCCATTAATTTCGAACAAATACATAAACACGGTCTGTCCAAATGGTCAGGCCCCTCTAGTGTTGTCCATAGGAAATGAACAACTTTATCATGGTCATAACAGCAGTTCCCACCTTTCAGGGACCCCTGCTCATCCGGATAGCTCCGACGCACATCCATGTCTGCTCCATTAATTTCGAGTAAATACATAAACACGGTCTGTCCAAATGGCCAGGCCCCTCCAATTTTGTCTATAGGAAATGGACAGCTTCATCATGGTCATAACAGCAGTTCCCACCTTCCAGAGAACCCCGCTCAACATCCGAATAGCTCCGACGCACATCCGAGTCTGCTCCATCAATTTTTATGAAATTATGCATGTCCCTACTCATGAGCATGCCTAATATTGCTAATGCATGGGATTCAGCACAAATACCTTTTCATGATTCGAAGAAGAGAACTCGAGGGTTTTCCTTACCTTCCATTGTATGCTTCCAAGGTACAGATGGCCCCTGAAACACACATACATCCTGAGAATCGCTTCTCAAAACCGCAGACTGTTTTGTTTTGAAACTCGTTCATCTCACCTGAAAACTTGTCACATAACAAATAACTATAACTACAATAATAACTAGTGTGAATGCACTATAATGAACAAATTATTATTATTATTGATAACTGTAATTACAACATAGATATCATGCAAAGGTATCACATAATGTATTGATATATGGAGAGTAGAGAGGATTAACACACCTTATTTGCTAGCTATACAAGGCACTTCTCTAAAGCAGAATGTAGAGCAACCCTCTGCTCATTTATTGCATCTCCTAATTTTGGTAATTCAATGGAGCACAGGAAGCATTTACGTAAGTATCTCATCAGGTCATTTATTACACCAACTATAGCTATAGAAGGCTCCAGCCTTGAGCATTGAGCTAGATTTTTGGGCCATATGTCATTCAAGAGGTGGGCCACTAATTAGCATGGATCCATTACCAAATTGCACCAATTCAAGGATTTATATAGTTGATACCATTCATTAAATTGTATTCAATGCACATAGTATCTTAAACCAAGATACAAGAAAGCAATTACCTTCAACAATTCCAAGAAACCCGCTGCAATTAGAGTCCTGCTGCATCTTAACTTTCAGCTCTATCCACACCAATCAGGTAATAATTGTCTTAACCGAAATCTCACATTATCATTAGAAGTTTCACCTAAAAATCGATGAAAAAAAATGAAAATGAAAATGAGAATACTTGTACATTTTTATTGAAAAGCAAGGTACCCTTCACAGCACAACCATTGTAGAACAACCTGACCTGGATAAGTACTAAAGGCTAGAGGATAGAGAAACAAAAATAGAAGTTCCTTCAAGAACAATTGATTATGAAGTGGATTTGGACTAGCGTTAAAGAAAAGACATAGACATGTACATATTGGATCCCCAGTCACAGATTTGTTTAGTGTTAATGTTGAAGATTTCTCCACAACTTCAGCCTGATCCAGCATTCTCTAAAGGAAGAAAGACATTTAACTAAAATACGCCAAAAAACAAGCTAAAGATGGAGAAACATAAAGATAACAAAAATGATATAAGTGGTGATGGACAGCTTCACTGTTCTTACAGCCACCCCACAAGAAGTGATATTAACTCCAAGAATCTCTTTAAGGGGTCCAAACAACAACTGATCGACCAACTACACCAGTACAAAGTCTGAATCTAAAACTGCAAAACATGAAACTAAAAACAGACCATATGGTTTCTAGGCAGATCTCCTCGAGTATCCTCAAAACCCAATGATAGCTAGGTAAGTGGGGATAAGCAAAAATCCCGACATAACCACACATTGTCAGGATGATGAGGGTCCAGTCGGAGAGATACCTGACCCACCATTTGTCCGTCAAGACTCTCTACTTGGTAATAAACCGCCCATAAAAACAGGACAGGACCAGTCCCTGATTCAATAAGCTTCTCACAACAAATCAGACACCTTACATTTACCATTATACCATGAACGCTATTTTATTAGAAGTAACCCCACTAGGGGCATCCATGTAATAAAGCAACAACAAGCAGTTGACATATAAAGACCATTAGCCTGCAGTAGCAGCAAGAAATTTTGAATTTTTGTTATTAAAAATAAAGAGCCAAATTGATGGAAACTTGTTCATCTCACCTGAAAACGTGTCACATAATGAATAAATGTAACAACAATGATAACTATCACTACAAGAAAAGGGGGCTTTAGCCTTGGTTCAAAACTATGGCTAAAACGGTTAGAAACTGAGGCTAAAGCCCGTTGATATATAAAAAATAAAAATACCGCTGATAGATAAAAATCTAGCTATATTATCATAATAACATCATTTAATCAGATTTTCAATAATACCACAAGATTTTCCAAATCATGGTGATATTTGTAATAATGGCTACGATGATGCAAATAGGGTGCATGGTTGCAGCAGTTTTTTATAATTTGATGTCATTTGTTCAATGTAGAGGATTCAAAAGTAAAACATATGGATCAGATGAATATTAGATAGGCTGCATCATCAGATGGATCTCCAAGATCAGTGATATTTATGCCAAATATCGAAGGAAGATTAATGCTTTATGTGCATGATCTAGGGACCATGAAAATAGAGCCCATTGTAAGAAACAAAAAAGTGTGGATTTAGATATTATTATATTATTCTAATGGTGGCTTTGATGAAAATAGAAGTGAAACTTGATTTGCAATACAGAACCAGCAAATAATTCAAATCTAGAAGCATCAAGATTCTTATCATATTGAAAAACACATTCGCTTGACCCAAAAGCTTTAAATCACTCAAAGGCAACAAGAAAATATAGAACATAACTTCCAAAAGAAGGGGAAAAAATCTATATATAAAAAGAAAAGATCCCTACAGTCAATTTAATGACTAAAATGGAAAAATCAATGAATATTACAAGAACAAAAATGCAAGAGAATAGCTAGCAACACATTTTGTTTATATATATATATATATATATATATGTATATATATATATAAAGAATATATTATTCATTATTATGTAACATGTACTGTTGAGAAAATAATGGCGTTAATTTTGGAAGAAAATGGTTGTTATTGAAAGGGCATTTCCATTGACTGTTTTAGTTATAATGGTTATTACATGCTTTATAGCATTTTTTAGCCTTTTATTTAACCCCTTATCAAATATTTCATAAATCAACCAACATACTAAATAGAAAATAAAAAATTGCAAGTAACTTGCATTGTGCAAACAAGCCGACATGAATCTAAAAAGAAATTTTCAATCAAATCCAAACCAATCCAATTCAAAGAGAACAAAATTTTCAGTTTGGATTAAACTACCTGAAATGATTACTATAGTTGAATCCGAAGCTTTGAAACCAGCCGACAAACATCCAAGTTCTCAATGAATTACCTGAAATAAGATTTGGATTTAGTCTCTAAAAAAAAAAAAATCAATGACAATAACTAAGAGGAAAGATAAAATCAAATCAATAAACTTCGAAAAATCAAATACAATAAAAAATCAAATACAACAAATAAAACAAAAACTATCATTAATTTAGATCTTGATGTAAAGCTAGTTGTAGAAATTATATTGCGATGGCTCAAGTATCAACCTCAAATCTTGGTGAAGATACAGAAGGCCTTCATCGATCCCTAAGATGGTGTTGAAGTGCTTCTCCCAATCTAGTAACTTGCTTCGTTTTTCATCTTCATGTTTCCATCCAAATGTATCAAATCAGTAGTCATGCTAATCCAAACATAAGCTTGAATTGAAAGTTTCCTATGGTTATATAGACAAACCAAAGATGAAGAAATCTAACCTCTTGCTCAACAAGTATTGATAGAACAATACTATCTCAATTAAAAGATCAAGAGCTTGTTGGGATACACAATTAAACTAAATTGGTATGTATCAACTGTTTCACATGCTATTCAACCACTGTTTACCAAAAAAAAAAAGCCCTAAGATTTGTATTTAATGTAAAATATGAGTTACAAAGACAACCCCAAACAGCAAGGAAAAGGCTATGATGGTGACGACAACTTATTACACAGAATAAACTTATTTAGCGACTCTGTTTCTGAGGATTTAGATGCTTAATGACATCTATATTCCATAAATCTGTTGAAGTTAAAGGTAGAATTGGTAGAATCATGATAGCAATGCTTGGTGGCAGCAGCAAGATGGGGTCTTCAAGCACGAATGGGACTTCAAGTGGAGGATTCCTACCTACTAAGAATATAAGCGAGCACGCACAAAGATAGGAAACACTTCCCTACTTTCCCACTCTATTTTAACTTTATATAAAAGTAAAACCCCGCATCATCCATAATGGAAATGGCTTTAGCTCTCATGAAAAGGGTAGTCGTTCCATGTGTAAGCAGAATGATGGTACCTAGGCAACTGATTGACTCAAGGAAAAATGTGAATGTGTCATCGAGAGTCTAGATAGTAACAAGATCACTAGACAAATTTCAAATAACAAATGGTAAATAAAAGTCAGCATCAAATGCTAACTAAATGAGATGGGATCATGAAATACACAATCAAGACTGATGAAATTTTCCCATGCAATTTGGATCTTACCATTTTCATTGAACCCATTTGTTTAATAGCCACCAATCTGAGGGTAAGGCTCATCTGCTCAGAGTATTTCAGGCCAGTTTCCACATCCAGGATGATTTGGATGATCAAGACAGGCATGTATTTATGCCACAGTAAGCAAGGATAAGTTGTTTTGATCCAGGAAAGTGATTACAATTTAATTAGAACACAAGGAAAGGGAACAAACTTTAAAGTTCTATTACACTTAGTCCCACATCACTCCTTAGGATTCATATCCACTCAATCATTCCAATGAATCAAGTATTCATTCCAATCATAATTCAAATCAGGAAATGGCCTTAGATATGATTGATTGGAAAATCACGACATAACATCCTAAACAAATACAGTACAAATCAGTGAGGTAGTTCCAAGCATCCCAAGCTCAATAGCCCAAACCAACTAGCATACAGTATTAAAGACATACTAATAATCGCGACTAAATAGACAATTTGATAAACTAGTAAGTAAATTTTGAACTAATAAAAAATAACGGATGAATTTTAAATAGATAGGCATTAGCAAGTAACAATGCTCTTAAACTAAAACCACGATAAAACTTGAAGAAAAGAAATGAAGAACGAGGATGCTGCTGTATTCCACTAGAACCAACTATTGAATGATGATCCTAGTGTAAATGCACAAACTATGAACACAAGTCTGCAACTATCATAAGGTAAGTAAGGATTGCCATTGGTTGGGCAAAATAAACATTAAAACATCAACAACCAAGTCAAGTTTTGGTTAATCATGTGAAAAATGAAACAATTCAAGAAGTAAAAGAGCGTAGACAATTCAAGAACTACATAATTGGAAATTGGATCTTATAGTAGCATATATACCCTGTCCATCTGTAGTTAACATCCTTCTCATATAGGCAATAAAATGGGCTCAATTTGTATAAAAAGATGGGGAATCCGGCTCACAGATTCAAGAATTGTGCTTATGGAATGCAAACAACCAATGACAGCTAGAGCACCAGGATCCTCTGATTCATCATCAGCTTCAGAGTTATCCATAAACTTCTAAAATGCAAAAGCTTAAAACCAGGATCCTCTGGATAATTGAAGTATGCATCCCACTTGCTTCTGGTCAAGGCATGTGGACACAATAATAACATGATTTCAAGTAACCATGACCTGAAAAGAAAGTGCATTGTGTCATCAAATACACTGTAAGGCATAAGCATAACCAGTCTCACAAATAACCATTAATACCAAGACGTCCTCAGACACACCAAATTTTCACTTGATGTTATAACAAGGAAATTACCATCACTATGTCAAGAAATTGCTTTTCTGCTACAACAAGCATCTGCTACATGTGCCAGTAATCCATACAAAGATACAAATTTGTAAGAGTATCTTGTCCCGAAATATTTACAACGAATGAATTTTATGACCAGTTTTGAAGAGCTTGAAAAGAGGATGAAAGGTAGACCTAAAAGGACCGAGGTGATGACGGGGATACCAAAATTTGTTCATTTACTAATGACATGGCCATATTAATGATTGGAGAAAGAAGATTCTAAACCCCAAATAGTTGGGATAAGCTATTATGATGAAGATAATACACGTTGCACGCCACTTGCTAGCTTCCTGTAGTGAGAATACTTCAATGAACCATGGGTGATAGGAAACCTGGCCCATTAACTAAGAGGAATCAGTATACTGATGCATCTAGATCAGTACATTCATGCTTCACTAGCCAGCTAGAGAAGGTAGGACCGAAGGGAATCGACTGGAGAATAACCGTGTTGCTGGAACAACTGACTCAAAACACCTATTAAAGGATTATGTGGTACGATTGGATTAAACTTTTTACTTGCAAAAAAAAAAAAAGGAGTCCAACACCCTTACCTAAACCAGGGAGTCCTAAAGCACCGACCATGAAAGTGGGACCCACAATGCACCCTAAAAAACTATCAAGGTTGGAGTATCTGAATCATCCAATCATTATCCATATTTTCCAAGTCAACATCTGCATATTTTTTCCCATAACAATTGCAGGTCAAGAGATTAGGATCCTTCCAATCTAGGAAGCTTGGGGAATCATCCATCCACGGTGCAATCAGTCAACCATAGCGCCCACTCCTATAGAGATTGGAAACATTAGACGCCATATGTCCTGATGCATCAGAACCTAAAAAACCATTAAACAAAATCTTGAATAAAAAGAAATCTCCAAGGACAAACATCCCAAGCTTACTTTTCATGTAAAATGTCAAGTTTCAAAGTAAAATTTACAGATTTTCTCCAAATAATCCTACAAATACAGGGACTATTTTAAAGATCTTATAAAATATCCATAAACAGATGGTGTCAAGTCATAAAAAAATCTACAGCAAAAGGTTCAGATTCGCACCACGCAAAACAATCAAAAGCCAAATTTGAACTGAAACGAAGAAAATCAAGAGCTATTCCTCAAAATCCATACTCAATTAATAGAAACACCAACTTTCAAAGCCAAATCAGCAATATCACGGGCAAAAATCCTTAAAAAATGTGATGTTTGAAACCATTACTCACATTATCCTCCACTAACAACATCAGATTTTCTCAAAAACAGAGATTCAAAACCAAAATGAACAGACAAATCAAAAGGCAACATCACCTCTTCAGATTGGCAATAGGTTGGAGCTTAACAACGTCTATTGCTGTTGATGACCGGAGATGTTGTAGGGTTTCAGCGGTTGGTGAATGCAATGTAAGGATTGCAGATCGAGAGTCGGACAGGGAGAGGGAAAATGAGAGAGAGACAGAAGGGGAAAACCAGAGCCCGAATAGAGATCCAAGTTGTAGCATCTCAGAGAGAGAGAGAGACTAACCGTTCTTCTCCTTCTCCTTCTCCTTCTTGGAGAGAAAGGGGGTTTAGAGGAGTATGCAAGATGAGTACTCTCAGGTTGTTCCCTCCTAAGTCTCTCTTCCTCTTACACGTAGTGCAATATTAGCTCAATCAGTGTCTATTTTTTCCTTTTAGGTGTTATAATTAACCTTGAAAGGGTTGTTGGAAGGAAGAAAAATCAACACAAAGTAGACTACTAGATCTTCTAAAATGTTCAGTTGGAGTACCCTTAACTTACGAGGTTGACCATCTTTATGATGTGCTCCATAATTTTATTACCATTATATTTCAGAGACGCGAGTTCAGAAAGAACTGTTATAGTCTCCACCTGATCGGATTTGATAAACCTTTTTTCGATGAAGTCTCTCGCATTTTCTTTCACAAGTATACCCCCATGAAAAGACTTAAGAATAAAACGTCTAATTATTTTTATACTTAGCATATTTGGCAATCACAAGTTGGGTTGGATTTAATTAGTTTTGGAGGTTGATCCTCATTTGTGGGTAAGTTTAATTCCATACAATCAATAGTGATTTCTAATGCATCTTTCTATTTTGAGAAGTTGGTGCCATTAAGGGTAGGGATGCCTTTAATTTGAGAGAGAATGGATTCAATGTTTATAACTACAACATAAGAGGCGCAATAACTTATATAAGAGGAAATACCTCATTTAAACTTTAAGCATTAAATAAAGACACTTATTATACTAAAATTTATCTAATGAACAGGTCAATTATTCAAGATGATGGGTTTTATCATCAAATCCTAGTGTGAAATCTAGTGCATCATTATGACCCCTTACTTTGGGCAAAGATCGCAACATGCATGTGGTCTTCCCAACATGAGGCTAACTGAATGTCAACAAGGTAAGTTTAAATAGTCAAACACCTTTGTGGAAAGATGGACCATTCAATTGCATGGTTTTAACACTATCCACCTAACCCCGTTTGGCTCGAACTAGACGATGAATTCCTTTAGGTCGAACACCGTCTGTCTGGAGACAAATTCCACCTTATTTGTCCTTAATGCATGATGTTTGCACCATGCCTTTGAATCAAAGAGCCAATAGGCATCCTTAGTAGTGGCCACTTTGATGAAACATGCAAATAAGGGTATCCATTAATTCTTAGAAATTATGACCCCGCCCAATCCATTGACCCTAATGGATATTCTCAATGACCTATGAACAAAGAGATGAGTTAACCAAGCCATATGGGTCACTATTTGTAAACATGTTTAGCCACCTTATCAGGCTTGGACATTTAATATCTAGATGAGAATGATGTCAATCTATTGTCCAATGTTCTTAAGCTAATGTTATAAGATTAGGCGTAAGTGTCTAAATGGCTAAAGGGGTTGACCAAGCTGAAGGTTACCTATTATGTGAACCATTATATTAACTTTAGATTATATAACGAATCATACATACTCATTTTCTATTCACGAGTTTTTTTTTTTTTTTTTTTTTGAATAAATTAGACAATTGGTCAAAGTGTATGAATTTTGTATAATTCATCTCTTAAACCAAAATTAATTTATTGACATTGCCTTTAGGTTCGCAATAACCTTTATTAGTCCAAGTCCCTTACTAATAAGCTACACATGCACAAGCCCATACATGGACCCATATGCACGGTGGACACGCCACTACCCTATCCTTAGGTTTGGGTCATCTTGTAATGGTCCATATGGTAAGGATATATGCTATGTGTAGGAAAATTGCACATGAATGTCTTTTCTTGATGATGCCACACCCATACTTGGGCTCATCAATTCATGATTTAATATAATAATTAAAAAAACATGTATGCCACGTTGTAGTTTAGTCTACGGGAATATGTGACTTAAGATATATACATGGAAATAGAAGTTGGGTTTGGTGATCATAAACCATCCAATTCACCAGCTAAAATAGGATTTGAGCCTCATCCTTACGAAAAGTGGGCCACACTAGTATGTTGAATGCAAACTATGGGACCATCTTATTTTAACCATCCATTCTTCTAACACATATTTTGTACCACTAGGCAGGTATATTGCCCTAATCTTCAGGATATGTTCATGGTCATCCCCATATGATAAATTAACTATGAAAATTTGCATGCCAGGTGGCTCTGATACTACATGTTGTAATTGAATCCGTTCATCCAATCAGGTGAAAGCAAGATACACATATGTAACACCCCGAACTTTTTAATACCCGAGTATTGAAAGTTCTCGAGTGTCACCATGAAGTTTAACTTAGTATGTACATGTGTACAATACCAATTTACCTGTCCTAACCTTACATCTATTCTCCAACACGAATCAGACCGTTGAGAATGATCTTCGTCCATAAATCAAGCCATTTGACCGTTGATTTTAAGAGAAGATCATCATATGTCCAAGTATTCCAACTTGTCCGTCATAACCAACCGTTTAGTCAACTATCCACCAATAGGTAAAAATATCTAATCATCCACTTTGAGTTTAGACCACCTAATGATAATAAACTAACTACTTGATATCTGCATCCGCTTGTACATGTATCAAATTATAATTCTGATCCGTTCATCTTGTTCACCACTTATGAATATACTTATCCCACCATCAGAACTATAATATGAGAAAGTTACGCATGTGAACAAGTCACTTGAATCTAATGGTATACATGTTTTACCTCTTGATCACTCCCAAAACCAACTTGTGTTCATCCATTTATAAAACCGACCGTACAACCACCTACATACATGATCAGAGTACTAACTATTAAGTTTTTCTATTTTTAACATGTCATCTGACCGTCCATCATATTTGGATCTGCCAAATGGGCTGCTTAAATATCAAAATGAACAACTCAGTTACGCCCTGGATTCGGTGATCGAACCCACAAGGAACCCGATAGCCGGTTTTGGCTGCAACAGCTTCCATAGTACCCCATTCTTAGCTCTTGGATCAGGTTCCGATCCTGGGATCTTGCAAGGAGGATTTTCATATCACAATTTCAATCCAATTGAGCATACCTAAGATCATAACAAGTAAATCTCAGAAAATAAACAAGGAACACACTGCAAAATCCACTAAGAATTTAAACATTACAGGTACAAGGCTCAAAAGGAAGTACATAATATAAAAAAAGGGAAGGAAAGGTCTGCAACAGGTCCTCAGCTCACGCCAATCCAATCCACAGCTCCTCTGCTACTGCACTGACTTGGGATCTCCTACACGCATCAATCATGCATAAGCTTATAGAAAGCTTAGAGAGCGGTGTAAGTATGTGACAATGGTGTTTAGAAGAATAAGGAGAATGCAGAAGGAGCCAATGAACAATACCAATGCCTCCAACCATACCGTGGCTAAGCTATGAATGCAATAAGTCATACTTAGGCTATGCAATGCAATACATGAGTACTGGGCGCCATACCAAGGTGATGCAATATAAGGCTTATATAGTCAATGCAAATGCAATGCGAAGTAATGCCAGTCCTCATATCCAATCTACATATCAAGTACAGTTCCATCATAAGGAATCCACCGGGGTCAAGTACACTATAGGATGATTGCCGCTTTATAGACTCGGATAGTCAAACGAGTGTAGGAGACCTCACTACCCACCTATGGACAACTAATCACCAGCGAGGCTCGAAGGTAGTAGACCAATTTACAAGCTAGTCAGACTCAGCCTAGCTATGCCCACTTCTCTTGGGCGGGTAAGGCCAAACGCCATCTCAACCGACCTCACAACAGTGGGAATCGTAGCCTAATGGTAAAAGGCACTAGGGTGCTCATAATTTTCACTCAGTCTCGGCGTTGAGGCATCTCCTCGATACTATGGAAGTTTAGAGGCTTTCACCTAGGGATATCCTATGAACCCCAAATGCTCAAGAATCATTTTCGGTGTCCACACACGGCCATCCACGATACCTCTGTAGAGACTACGACCCTAATGAAGTAAGGGCGAATATCCACATGCTATGCAATGCCAGATGCATGAATCATACAATCAACTATGCATCAATCCCAAGCATCCACTATACTTAAGATGGTAAACTCCATCCCTCAGAGAGATACCAACACATCTTACAAAATAGCACAACTATGGCCAATTATACCTCAACCAAGCATGCATATGATGTGTATGGGAGTGGACCATGAAGATGAATAAGGGTGTCAATGAGGTGAATCAGAAGATGTACTCTCTACCTAACCATGAAGGGTCTAAGTACTTAACTAATTCCTCATAAGGAATAAAACCCCTAGTGGGGGCCCATTTATTTGGGGTAGCCTACGAGACTAAGCATAGAAATCTAGGGCCTAGATAATATGAAAATGGGCCTAGCAAGGGACTAAGGTGGGCATTTAGCCACACTAAACAACTAATAGACCTAGAGGGGTCCAAATGGAGACTTTCAACCACCAATGCCCCAAGGCATCTAATCCACAAACCATATAAACATAACGCCCAAGGCCCATATCCAAACCATATGCACATGGGTCCCATAAAAGGCATAAGAAAGTAGGCCCAATACCACCTCTAACAATCATGGCCCAAGGAGGGGAACCAAGGCCTAAAGCTCAAGTTCCAATGGCCATAAAAATTCAAGTATTTAGATGGACTAAACGGGCATCCCATGTATACAATTACATGGCCCAAAAACACATTTAAGTTGGGTGAAATGGGCCCCACTACATCAACCCATTAATTAACAATTTAAGTGGGTATTCCAAGGGCCCAAATTCACCTTTTTCCTCAACTCATAAGTCCAGCAAATGGTGGAAGGTCAGCCCAACGTATGGTTAGCCAAGGTGGGACATTCCAGTCTAATTTGGGCCCACTAGAAAGTCCCAAAATCTGGTATAAGTTTGGGTCCCACAAATGGTTATTAAAGGTGGCCCAAAACATGCATTAATTAAGCCCAAATAATTATACTAAGGTATAGGTGAGAAAAAGGTACCCAATTTATCAATGTGGTGGGCCCCCAATTCTAATAAAAATTCAGCCATACATTGTGGATTTAAATGGCCATGGTTGGACTTTTAGTCCACCAAATCTTTTGGGCCTATTGAGGTACAGAAACATGTCAAAATACTTGGGAGTTACTCCCATGGTGTCTATCAATACATCATAGGGTCCCTACTAATTTGCAGATAGGGAATTTGTCACTCAGAAAGGTGGGCCTGCTGTAGGCCCAATAGCAGCCCCAAAAGGACAGGGCCGTCCCAGGCCTGGGTGGTCCAAGATGTGGACGACCTGGGCCCCATACACATACAACAAGGTGGGCTCCCACGTCCCAAGTGGGCCCCACATGGGACATCCACCTAGGGTGGACCCAATCCACATGGGCCCCACAAATATAGAGGGATGGCGTGGATGAAAGACATACATGATGGTGAGCCTGGCCAAGGACGACCAGCCCATGATGGACGTCCACCAGCTAGATGTCCATCATGCATGGTTGGTCCAATTGGTTAGCCGCACAAAAATAGCCCATTGTGGCCTCTGGATCATCACAAGGTGGGCCCCACAGATATACACAAAAGCCCAAATGGGCTGAGCCCAATTATCTCCACAAACACAAAAATACAGGAATGCAGAAAAATTTCAGCAATATTCATGTTGCTGTACCAATTTGGGCTCCCCAAAGGAGTTGGTCCATGGTCTCCAAAAATTCTTAAATTGGGGGGCCAAGGTCCCTTATGAAGTCTAGAACAAGGTGGGAGCTAGAAAGGTAGCCCACCATCAGAGAAAATACTTTTAAATTATGAGTTACAACAACCTGTATTGCTGAAAATTATAGCAGAAATCTGGTTGAACACCCATGTTGGCCCACTCTTTTGGAGGCTCAAATGGGGTCAATTGGGGCTAAAATTTGGTAGTCTTATAGATGAGACGTACACCTTCAAGAATCACATAATAGATGGTATCAATATCCCCGCCAAATGACCAAACATCAGGCCCCAAGATGGCCCAAAATCTATCCAGACAGTCTGGACAGCAACATATGTCTGATAAAAATAAATTACAAATATTATTTAAATAAGAATTTAACCCCAGAAAATCATGGTGTGGTCCACCCAAGTGGGTCCCACAGACATCCAAACCATCCCATCATCCAAATCATCCTTGCATGCACCCCATTTTAGTGATTTTAGGGGCCACACATCCAAGGGATGGACTGTGAAAAACATCCTTCCTCTATGGACGGTTTAGATCTTGTTGGTCCACAAGGTGGGCCACACACTCATGATCAGAAACTTATAACAAGAAAATGAGAAGAAAATGACTACAAGAGAAGGGTCTCCACCTCAATGAGGCCCTTCCCTTCATCACACACATACATAAACATTTCATTACCATAAGATGTACAATCTACATGATCAAGGCTATCTATTGAGATTTATGGTGAAGATCCAATTTTCACCAAGGATCAAGGGTCTAGATGACCCAAAGATCCCTGATCTAAGGAAGAAAGAAGCATGAAGGGATCCATGGAGAATAGTCCCTTGCATGTGCATGCATGCAATGTATGATAGGCTACAAGCCATATCCATAGAGTCCTGGGGCCACCATCATCACTTGATGGGTCCCACAAGCTCTATCAATTGAAGAAGAATCAAGATCAAGAATGAAATAAAAGAAATCTAAAATTTTAGAATGCAAGCACACCCACCTATCAAAACAACTCCAAAGCTACACCACTAGCATCAAGAAGCTTCGAGGACATGGTTCAATGGTTGAGATTAGTTGATGATGGGTGGATTAGAGGGAATTAGAGGGAGAAGGGGCTGGAAAATAGAGGAGAGGTGGGACGGTTTGGGGGAGTTGTGAGGAGAGAAGAGAAGAGAGAGAGAGAAATGAGATGGAAAGAGAGAGAGAGAGAGAGAGAGAGAGAGAGAGAGTTTTAAGGCAAGTCATGATTGTTTTTCTCACCCAGGGTAGAGAAATGCAATCATGAGGGTAGAGAGTTACAAACAAGGTTCATAGGCTAGTAGACTTTTTGAAAATCCATCTTAGGCATGACATCATTGCATGGGAAAATGTGTAAGGCCATGGTGGGATCCACCAATCACACATCAATGGCCCAAATTGAACATTGCCCATAACTCATGATGTACATGTTGGATTCAAGCACGGGAGGCAATGTTGGAACGGTGGCCCTGATATAGACAAGATGGCATATGTTTCAGGTCGATCCGAGTCGGGTCGATGTGACCGACCTTAGGGACGACCACAAATGATAACCGTAGGTCGCGGGTCACCGAAATTCGACCGGTAGGACCGCATGACCTTAAGGAACGCCGTGTACACTTGAGTTAGGGTCTTACAGCTCAGTTTGAAGATCGTAACGTATATGTCACAACTACCTGCTGACTTCTCTATTAGATATATGAAAGTGTTGATTTAGACATCGGGGCGGTATAGCCAATTAAAAAGCCATCTTGGTCATCTATAAGCAATCAAGGCCCAAAATGGGGTAATGAAAAGAGAATGAAAAATAAAGAATGCTTGTCAAATTTTAATGCAATTGGATGGTGTAGTCCAACATTATAGATGGTGAAAATTAGAGAAATAAAAGATGATAAAATTGTAAATACTTAATATCATTAACCTATACCCTTGAATTATAGATTACATGGTTCCTATGATCCTTTCATGTAAAATTTTATACCATGCCTATTTGTCATAAATTAACCATACACATCAAATTTCAGCCCTTAGATCATTGTAAAAGTTGCTCGATCGGCAAATGAGCCCCTTAATCGTTGATTTTGGTGTCTAGCGAGTGAAGAAAGCTCATGGGTAGTTATAGTAGAATATTTTCCTTTGTATGAATAACTTGTTGGATTTTTCATCATATAGACTAAGTATGAAATGTGAGAACCCCACCTTGGTAGGCTTTTCCTTAGTCGGTAAATTATCCGTTTTGGACATACCAACTCTTTCTAAATCTGAAGCTTACGATTGAGCCACTTTACACCATCAATCGTAACGCAAATTTAGACAACACTTTGGCCTCATATGACTACGATACTATAGAAAATTTAGACGCCGATCTATAATCCTACACCGTTGAATGATGACCACCTTGACTCCAATTCCTTCATTTTGGTGTAAAAGGTGAACTTTCATATTTAGGCCTTTTCCACCATTGATCAATCACCAACTTTTGTCCAACCGCTTTTCTATCTTGACTACAAATTTTTCCCAAAATTGGGCCCTGATCATTAAGTGTAGACCATTAATTGAGATCAAATTCGTTTTGGTATCCGTTATGAGAATTTTCAAGATAGGCGAATCTAAATTTTGGATCACCATGAAAATCATATGCCCTGCCTCTATTCAATGATCCCGACACACTGGATGAATTAGATTTTAAGAAAGATGATTAGAAAATGTCAAATTGGAGAAACCCAATCCAAACACACCCCTCTCACATGTCCACTCCTTTTATAAAAGGGGTGTACGTTCCCTTCTCCACTCATACACCACCTCCCAAACGTTTAAGGAGGAAAGGAAGAGAGAGGAAGAGAAAGAGAAGCCTAGGCGCCCATCATCCTCTTCCTTCTCCACACATGTGGTGTCTTCCTCTTGCTCAAGCAATGTCGTGATTCATGTAGGAGTTTTCTTACATAGATATCTACCTAAGGTTTAGATATAAGACTAAGGTGAGGGATTCATTTAAAGCTTATACTAATTTGAGTTGATATGATTTATTTTCATTTTACATACTTTCATATTACTGTGATTTTTCATGCAATTGATTGATTTATCATTATCAATTATTTATCCTTTTGGGAATTATGGTTAGGGTATGATTTTAATTATTCGTGAGTTTTAAGAATTTATGTGGGGTGATGAATATAAACATTACCCTTTGTCAATTTTGAGAGCGACATGTGCTTCCACTCTATATTGAGTTAGCCTTTTGCTCCCCTCTTATTTTATCGAGTTAACAAATTTGCTACTCTTCTATTTTATTGAGTTAGCTTATTGCTACTCTTCTCCTATATTAGGTTAGCCTTATGCTACCTCCCTTTATGACTTGGGCATGTGTCTTGAAATTCCAAAACTTCCATGTTTCAATTTATTTTCCTTTTGACGGAAGTGGGTCTCACATCTAGTGATTCATATATTTTACCGTGGACGTAATGCGCTCTGGATAGTGACACTCGTGGTCGATGCGTAATTCCATAGATTTTAGGTAGTGGTGCACAAATCGATGTAAGTAATCTGCAATGCATGTTGCATCATTTTCGGGATTAGATGTCGCAAATAGTTGTTCTATGAACAAATCGTGTCACGTAATTCATCTGATCCATGTGTTGTTCCATCTTGAGGTATTTACATAAATCCATGGTAGCATTGGACACACCAGCAAATCTCCGTAGTGTGAGAATGCGGGGCAAGCCAGGTTTTCTATGAATTATATTCCACGTTGTGATGATTACTACATATGATGGACCACACACACTTTGCTAGGCATACATTCATATATATATATATAGGCTACGCATACTGATACCACTCGTAGTGGTGGAGTTTGAGACGTATCAAAACCCTCACATTATTCTTATGAATCTATTGAATTATTGTTAATCTTAAATGATAACCATCACTATGAGCAGAGCATTGACCCTCTCCAACTATACAAATGTTGCATGTGAATTACAGGTTAACGATATGGACGATAATCATTCTATGGAACATGCATTTGAATAAAGAAGAAGAATATCTATTTATTTATATGTTTTCCGCTATTTACTTTAATATGATATAATAAGCTCCCATTGAGAGGGCATTTGAAGATTAGGTAGATGCCTTTTACTTTAATAATAAATACAATTGATTTTACTCCTGTGAATGTTTACTTTCGTGAATGTAATTGGATGTGATATAAATGAAAAAAAATAAGGTGCAATTCTGAAGCATCTAATTTTTATATTATTAACACTCTGAATTCTCGGGCACGAGTGTATATTCGGGCCACAAAAATTTAGGATGTTACAATAGAAGCTTATCTGTGTTAGCTATGGATTTTGATCATTATTCTCGCTAGAGAAGATAATGTATAATACGTCACCTTCGGCTCCTTCTCACTCAAATCATGATGGGGCTTTTACACATATGAGACTGAGTGAGTGAGAGTCCTTCCCATCGTTAGACTCTCGGCATCCCTTACAAGCCCACTCCTCTCTCCCATAAGGGAGAGAGAGAGCGAGAGAGAGAGAGAGAGAGAGAGAGAGAGAGAGAGAGAGAGAGAGCCCTAGTTGTGTTAAAACACAACTCTTTATGGTACTCCTTAGGTGATAATGAGATTATACACAACCCAATGCCATGGGTGTAACACCCTGTACTTTTGAATACTCGGGTGTTACCGTGTAACCTTATTTAGTATAAATACCAATCTAACTTACTTGGGCATTCACATTCATTCCAGTCAAAATCCAACAGTTGAAAACAGTCCCCATCCATATATTAAGTCATATATCCGTTGATTGTTCGAGATGAACCATCACATCATCAGTGAAACCCATTTTTTAAGGGTTTCGATCACCCTGTTAGGCAAATAAAATCGTACCCTAATATTTTAGGGCTTAAATCATAAAAATTACCGTTCACTAGGTTTACAACGTCATGTTAGACGATCCATCCTTTGAAAACATAAATTGGATTATTTGGTCTCATAATCAACCCCCTAGATTACACTTAAACACTCTTTAAGATCCTATGGTTATCAATAACTAGACATGAATCGATCCAACCATTGGATTGGTTGATGGTCAGGATGCCGAATATTTGTAATTCGACATTCATGTAGTGTGTCCCACTTAACACTTAAAGTTAGTTAAGGATTAGGTACATGATTCATAAGGATTAATCTATCGTAAGGACAATTCTATTTAAAAGTAGGCACTACAATTGTAAGTTGAGATAATACCAACAATAATAATTTATATTACAAAAGATGTTATAATAAAGGAATTAATAGAGAAAGCCCATAAAATAAACGTCCTAACCATCTAAACAAATTCCTAAGACCCTTTTGGCCATTGGAATACGGATTGAAATCAATCCGACCATTGGATTAATAAATATCAATAAAATAATTCAAAAATCAGGTTGCATGGCCCACCAAAGCTTTGGATTTGCCATATCTCAAGTCAGATAGTCCTAATTGGACCATTGGAACTGGATGGTTGGGGTGGATTTCTCACAAGCATCACAATGGGGCCCACTTTAATCACGCATATGCACCAAAGGCTATGCACCAACGTTGCATGGGTCAGCAATCCCGGTCAAACATGCCTTGACCCGATGAATTTTCAAAAAAGAGTAAACCTCTTCTTCTTTCATTTTTCTACCAACAACAAATGGAGATCATTCGTTCGAACTGTGGCCCACCATCAAATGCCACCTTCATGATCCAAACTGTCCATCTGATTTAGACAGTGGGCCCAAACAAATCAATGTCGCCCGTACACATCCATGCATCCGTGCATGCACACAATCAAGGGTCCAAACACGCTGTGTACGGTGGGACTTTCCAAAAACAGAAATCTCAGTTTGTCGCTGCCAGCCTGGTAGTCCGTGTGAGCCTCTCTCTTCTGATCTCAACCGTCCATTCGACGAGATCTCAGCCACCCGAATCCCTGGTTTAGGGCTTCCACTCGCAGCATAACCAAAACCACGTCCGGTTTTGCATTACCGACAGTATTTAGAACCATTACAAAACAATGTCATCCAAGCCGTTTATTCCTAATCTTACGATCCAGGATTGTTTTAGAAACTCTACATAAGAAAGGAGTCCAGTGCATTAGGGTTCCCATCCTCTCCTTGCAGCCACTCGAGAAAAATCGGTCATTTCCTCCCAAGATCAAACCTACCAGAAAAACCTCCCTAGAGCATCTTTTTGATCATACTCCAAGCTCCCATAGGCTTGTTTGCATCATCCTAAGGCATCATTTTGAAGAAAAATGCGAACTTTCATGATCTACCATTAATGGTGGGTCATCTTCCTTGTTAGAAGGTCAGTCATTAGTTCTTGTTACAACCCTTAATCTCAGATCAGTTTTGCTCACCAGGTGGGCTATCTCTGCAGCGCTCTATACAAATCAAAGGAGAAAAGAAGTGGTGAGGAGAGAGGAAGAGAAATGGAGAGAGTGTGGGTGTGTGTGGAATCAACTCAGCATAACCAAGTTGCTGGTGCAACCGCCAGAGTCACTAGGTCAGGTTGTACAGGTCAGGTCGGGTCTGGTTTTCTCCAACAACTCACTGGTGTAGGGTTCTGAGTCAAGAGAGAGAGAGAGAGAGAGAGTTGGGGTGGTGGACTTGGACCACATTACTGTTCAGCGAACCGAGTCGCTGACTCAGTTCAAGTTTGGGACAGGCCTGGTTCGGTCTAGTTCACCCTAGGGAAGAAAGAGAGAGAGAAATCAGGAAGAAGAAGAAAGAAAGAGAGAGAGGGAGAAGCAAGAAAGGAGGAGAATAGAAGGAAAGGAAAAGAGAAACGAGCGAGAGAGAGAGAGAGAGGGAGAGTTTGGGTTGGAAAATGAGCTGACTCGTTGTCGAGTCAGCTGGTTTGAGTTAGAGGCCTGCTGGACATTCTAGTAGGAAAGTGTAACATCCGAAAAATCAGGGGTCGAGTAGTAACTCAACTCCCGAGTTCCAGAACATCACTTATGGAACAAAATGAATGATGATTGAATGTTGACTGTATTCGTGCATTGAACATGAGTGAGATTAAACTAAAACAACATATCATACTCCAGAGACAGTTAAATTGCAAGCGGAAGACTGTGATAGACATAGAAAATATAAAAACTGTGGTGAGTCTCCAGAGTGTGATAATGTTACCAGGTTAAATAATTACAAACAAAATTCTAAAATTTACCAAATGTGAGGAAGTGTGATGTCTTCTATCCTGAGTACCATAGCCCCGTCAATACATTACCAAGCCTTCATAGACCTGTCAGAGAGTTATATGTAGGAGAACTCCTCCTCAACATCATAGTAGTAGTTCGGCTCTGCTTCATAAGCATCGCCATCACCTGAAACTCAACAAATCTAGTTGGTGTGTACAACACCGTCCCGTAACATGGGAGTGAGTGATCAACTCAGTGGAACAATAAAGCATAGGTTAACATGTTATCAATTCAGTCAAGCAGTAATGATAAAATAGTAAAATCAAACACTCCTAACTACTCTTATTAATGCAAGTATGAATGCATTCATGATGTATGCTCTCACCACAACCTCTCTCGTACGACACCATCTTACGTTCGTGGCATGCTTTCATCCCTCAGTACTCCACATCTTTCAGGCACATGCAATGCATGATGAGCATGATTACCGAGTATTTATTAGTCCATTTCAAACAATAGGATTGGGAAACTAAGGTACCTCCCTTGTATCATTCCCAAACATGATCCATTATAGGGTCGTCAGTCCTACTTAATTTCATACAATATTGTGTTTCTAGGTCACTACGGAGGCTACCAGGGCTGTTACGCACAAAGGCTACACCACCCCCCCATCACCTCTTTAACAATTCATCACTATACAGAAACAGGCCTAGTTCATACTCTATACATCGCAGCAAAACTCTAAGGCTCACCGCAAAATCAGAGTATGCTCGAGCTCACTACAAAGGGCTCCCAGGGCTGTTACGCACAAAGGTTACACCACTCCCCCATCACCTTATTAATGTAGGCCGAGAGCATGAATATAGTGTCCCATACTACCATAATAGGCTCATGAGTCTGGTTGCTCCCTGGTCACTACGGGGAGGCACGTGGCCCCAGCGTAGGCTGACAGCTCGACCACGGTGTCCCATACCACCATGCCCGGCTCATGAGTCTTAGTGGATCGAGGTATCATGGTTAAATGAGATTTCACTGGTAAGTTTGGTACCCTAGGTTCAAACAGTAGCGTCCAAACATGGTGAACATACATTAGACAAATCGGGTTACGTGACGAGCTCGGCTAGCTCGAGCGCACGACAAGTTGGACGACATGAAGCACAAAAGTACTTCGCGTAGCCAACCACTTTCGCCAACCGAAGTACGACTCGGGTTCGTCGAACACATCTCACGTGGCGAATGAATCACAGCCACGAATTTAATCCTGTTACTGATTGTCTAAACTATACAATAGCCCAAATCACATTCAATTGCAGATAGGTAAAGCAATAATGGATCAAGATTCAAATCATACAATCAAAGTCTGGTATTATCCATTTAGGGCTGCCAGGGCTGTTACACGCATTCGTTACACCACTCCCCCATCACCCATGACGGATCATATAACATAAACATGAATTTAAACACACGCCTTACTTAAATAAAATCATACAATCAGTTGAGCATGTTAATAAGCATATCATAAAGCATATTATAAAGCATGTTATAAAGTATGTTATGAAGCACTATATAAACAGAAATACAAACACATATATTTCATAAATAAGTGGTTAAAGTGAACAACCACATGGAGGAAATCACACATGTCTCTAAGGTAGTTGAGAATCCCATCTCAACACCTACCTAAGGCACCATCATCCACACACTTACTCTCACAAGCATTTTCACAAACACTTAGAGTACACCATTACAACATACATAGTGTATAATAGCAGAACATGTATTAGGGAGAGTCCTCTTGCCAAGCAAGTATTTTACGCATATATAATATATTCATACAACAAATAATCATGTCAAAGACATTTCCAAAATATATACGTATACGGTACTTTCTACAATACACTATTTCTACATACATAGTGTATATTATCATAACATGTATTAGGGCGAATCCTTTCGCCAAATAAGTATTTTATCCATATATCATATATTCATACAACAAATAATCATGTCAAACACATTTCCAAAATATATACGTATACAGTATTTTCTACGAATACCTAGAATATGTAAAATTCCATATTCTACATCCTTAATCAAAATGGAAAACAAACAGCACTTTGTACATGTGCAATTTCATGCAGATCATGAATCTATCATTATCTGACATTGAAAGCATTGAAAACCATAACCTATACACCTAAAGTCCGCACCTTTTATCGTAGAATCGTAACGAAGTCGATAGGTTTGCCAAGCTTCCGTATATGGTAGTTTGGTAACCTAGAGAATGAAATAGGTTAGCTATTTCATAACCTACAACCTTCATAACCCCAAATCAGTTTAGGGTTAGGGTTTCTTACCTAGAAACGTCGCTGAAATCGCCGGGAAAGCGATAAGAATGAGGTGGTTAAGCACCTAAGGCAGCATGGAAGAAAGGCAGGATCTCCCATAACTCTCTCACTTTCTCTCTCTTTTCTCTCTTCTCTCTCCTAGGTTTTCTCCCAAATTCGTATGGCTGAATGAGAGAGGGGTTTAAGGTCCTTATATAGGTTAGAATATAACCAAAATAGACCTCAAGTCAAGGTATACTTAGGTTATAACCAAAGTTAAGCTTTTCTGTCTCAACGGAGCATTTCTGGAGGCCCCTCTTGAGCCAAAGGTCGGACTTAAGCTCACAGACTATGGATCTATGTTCCATTAAGTTTTCATTCCAGTAGGGTACTCAGATCACGCGTGGCGGACCAGTTTTAGTTCAACGGTCAGAGGATCTCGATCGGAGATTTCGAGTACATGGATATGCGTATGAAATTTCTCCTGATTCGATGGTGTAATTTGGTCTGATTCTGACGGTCTGGTTGCTTAAAACTGATCCGCAAGCGAGAGATGCCAGATTACTATTTGAGAGATTTTATTTTGAATTAATTTCACATTTCTCACACTCTTCACTCCGAGCTCAAGCGAATAGTGCTGGGACACTATCTGGATTTGATTTCCGAGATGGTTATCAAGCCCAGCGAGACAGTCCTAAGTCCTTAACCTCGTATTATTCGGACTCCCGATGTGCGGTTCAGATCTGATACGGAGTTTCAACGTACTCCCAAGAGCAGTCGGGTAATGAGATTGATCCTAGATTTTAGGGTAACCTAGCGTCAATGATTCTACAAGTTTTGGGTCTTACAGATCATATTTAAAACGATTCAAACGGAGTTCGTAGCTAATCTAGTTTAGCACTTAGTTACTTTGTCTCATTTCTAAAGGATTTAATCCTAAGTGATTTCTGGTCGAGGTGGTACTCAGGCCTTTGTAGTTTGTATATAAGGTGATCCAAGTTATAATACTTAACTAGTTTAAGATAGTGTCTAGGGTGAAAGTACTTAGAAAAATTGAAAGAACAAGGTGGTAAAGGGTTGGATTTGTGAAGGAAATGGGTTCAGAAGCGATTTTAGACTATGGGATTCAGTTCTGACAAGTTAATAAGGTGTTAGGATTGACCCATCGCCTAAGGACGTCTAATTCCAGGTTGGAAAAAATCCGGGCTGTTACAGAAAGAAAGGAAGAAGAGAAGTAGAAAAAGAGTGAGAGAAAAGAGAGGAAGGAAGAAGAGAGAGAAGAAAAGAAACTAGAGAGAGGAGACCGTGTTAACTCGGCTAGAACCAAGTCCAGCTGAGTCGGGTCATGTTTAGGCTTGGTCCAGGCTTTGCTGAGCTCGAGTTATGTGGAGTTGGGTCAACTCAGTTGAGTTAAGTCAGGTTGAGTTACTGAGTGGGTTGTCGGTTCGAATTGAGGTCAAGTTGAACTACCGAGACGACTAAGGTGAGTCCACATTCTCCTTCCAGATTGAAATTATTTTGATTACAATTATCTTTGTTACCATTATTATCATTATTAGGATTATTAATATTAGATATGATTAACCATTAGTAAATTACCTATATTAATATTAGTTATTATAGACAAATTATAATTATTAAATATAAGTGTTTTATCCTTCATTCTTAAATATTATCATTGATAGTAGAGCATACTATTCATTTTCATTATAATGATTATTAGTGTCACATTAAATAATATTAATTATATCATTAATGTTAATGATTACCGTGAAATTATTAATATTATTATCATTATGATCAATTGTACATCAATTAGCATTTAAATCCTAAAATATAAGTCTAGAACTGAACCCTAGGACGAAGCCCTAAATTCAAGTAATCCAAACCTTATGTTATGATCCTAACTGTAGAAAGCATATAAAACTTGAATTTGATCGTACAATTTTATAATTCATGGTAGGATTTGATTCTAAGGGCACACATGTTTCTTAGCAACATCAGTTGGTGATTCAACTTGTAAGGTGATGATTTGTTCCCCTTGATCTTTCCATTTTCCCATTAGCTTAAGTGATATTTTTTATTTTAATTTTGGTTGATAATTAATATCTTTATCTTATAATTACATATGCTATTTATTGGAATTGAATGCTAGATTACATGTTCAATATTTATCTTGCATATTTTCTCATGCTTGTGGATTACTTGTGGATTGCTTATGGAACTTAAACTGGTACATTAATCAGTGGAAAACACCACTTATAAATGTATACCCATACTTGGGATGTAACTTGATTGATAATGTTTATAATGGGCCCTCGATCTAGTGTACTACTAAAAAAAGGGGCAAGGGGTACAGACCACGTTAGTTTTTTGCTATGGATTTAAACCCTAGCTATACTTACTACAAATTTAATCCGCAGGTAAAAATGTGTCACACCATTAATGCTTAACGATGGTATAAGGGGCTCTATATGGCCTAAAAAAAACTATATTTGTTCTATCTAAGCCATCCATCTATTTTAAAATATTATTATAGGACATGAAACCAAAAATCAGCTAGATCGAAGGCTAAAGTAGACCACACGGTATGAAACATGGATATTAAATCACATGTGCTTCCTATGGTGTGATCCACTTGGGCCTTCAATATACTTTATTTTTGGGATTACGAACTAAAATATTTTAGTAAAAATAATGGACGGAATGTATTGAGTAAATACATCATGGCCCCATGGAGCTCGTGAAAGGACTGTCCATGGCCCTACACCCAAAATTGTGTGCGCGCACCCAAATCTCCCCCCATCTCTCAGTGTTGAAATGTCATCTACCTCCCCACCACAACAAACCCATAAAAAACAACCGAAACTCCCTCCCTATCTCTCCAAACCTTAACCCTAAAAATCCAATTTCTAAATTTCAAAATCCAAATCGATTCTAATCGCAGTCCTTCCCAAACACGTTTTCATTACTCTCTCTCTCTCTCTCTCTCTCTCTCTCTCCAAACTCCCATGGAATCGAATTGGAACTCCCTCAGCTCCGATCTCACAGAGCTGATCCTCTCTTATCTTCCGATCCGATCCGATCCATCATCATTGCCTCGACCGTCTATAAGCTCTGGCAGTCTGTTGTCACCCAATCTTCCTTCTCGGCCCGTGTCTCCCCCACTAAGAAGCCTTGGTTCTTCATCTACAGCTAGAACAACATCTTTGCTAAGAACAATCATGCATTCAGTTTCGATCCGGAATCAAACGAATGGATCCGATTGCCGACCGCTCTCTTTCCCCCACGGCCCGCCCAGGAAGAATCCTTCATCGGCTCCGGCGGCTTCTTTTTCACGACCACTTCCTTCACCTCCTCTAAATTCAGTTACGACCCTGTTCTCAAAGGCAGATCCTCTCTCTCTCCATTCCTTATTTCATTCTCTCATCTTCCTCCCTCTCTCTCTTCATTCCCCAATCCCCTCTCTCTTTCTCTCTGTTTCCACCGTCAGCGCCCTCGCCATTTCCCTCTCTCCTGGTCCCTCACCGTCTCCCTCTCCCTCTCTCGATCTTCGGTGCCTTCATACCTCCTTCAACACCACCGGATCTTCAGTAGCGCTGCCTCCACCGGTTCTCCCTCGCCCTCACTCCCCCTAATATCGAGGCTTCTTCCTCTTTTAAGGTTCTCGTTCCCTTACATTTCTAGGGTTTTGTTGATTTCCTTGTTACTGCAACTTGAATTTGAGATAAAATGTTTTTTTTTTTAAAAAAAATTATTATGTAAAAGCTTGCATGTTTGGATGTGTCAGATCCATAAGACCATGTCTCATTCCAAGTGATGCAATTGATAGGCAGTCAGATCTTGGTAGGACAGGGTAGGATCACCATACCAAGGGCCTAATTTGTATAATCCCTATACCAGGAGTAGGGAGAATAAGATCAATGGTCTGGATCACTATACCAGGGGCCTAATTTGTAGAAATGGGTTGACTGAAGCATAGGCATAGAAATCAAGCCCAAGCCTTTCCAATAGTGGGCCATGGCAAAATCCTGATGGGTCAATTATCCCTACCCATTTTACCGGTCAGACCGTAACTCGTGTCCATGCCCATCAAGGTTTTAAGACTAGGTTGAGTGTCTTTGTGTGCATTCTTTTATTTGGGGCTGACCTTAACTCATGCTCCTAACTAACATTGCTCAGTCAGTGAATGTGGATGGTCCATCTTGTGGGCCACACTGTTAATGAGCTGTGGCAGAAAAAAAAAAGAAAAAAAAAAGCATGCGTATCCATCAGGCACACAGACATTGAAAATAGAAAATGTAGGATTCATCATTTTCATATTTCCCTTGTTTCGTAGGCCACTCTTGATAATCCCACTAAATGAACCATCTAGATTCAGGGACCCTACTCCAATGTAGAATTTGAAATGGTGACTAACTGGGAAGATCTTATTGTTGTTTCATTTAGAGCCGTGCTAATCAACCATACACGTGGAAAAAGTGGGCTATGTACACACTGATTGGGCCGCCCAACAAAAGCAACGGTTGGTAATGATATTTTGGGTAATAAGGAATCCACCATTGATCCGTTGGCATAAGAATTAGATATCATGTCATGAAGTGGGCCCATTTCACGTTTGTTGGTTGTTGCTGAACAGTGGGAACATTTGGATGCTGACACGAAATTGCTGAGGCTATTGTGGCACGAAAGGGCCCTCCTGTCAATGGTCAATCTACTGTTCAACTCCAAACAAGGTATGACTATGTGGCATCATTTCTTTTATTAATCTGTACTCTCCCAAAGTAGATGAAATTACTTTCATTTTTTAGACCTTTGGTTATTTTGTTTTAATGAAGTATTTTCACCTTATCTTGTGTGGCAGCTATTGATTGTTGTGCATTCAATGAATGCTTTCTTTTAGGACAGTATTTTCAATTGGATCACCCTATACCATCAATTGGATCAAGTGAGATTCTTTTGAGTGCCAAGGAGAACATGAAGAGGCCCAAAGGTAGTTAATTAGATTGAATGTCATTCACAAATCAAAATGGGCCCACATGTAGAATTGTAGGTCAAACTCTAGCTAAAAAGCTTTATATATAGTGGATCAGCCTACTTGCCTACTTTTAATGAATGGTGCAAAACACACATGCTAGATTAGCACTTTTGTTTATTGCTTTTTCTATCTATCCTCAATGTTCTTTTTATTATTTTTTTTTTCTCTCACTTTCTAGCCTGTTTCCAATGATGTGTATGATTTTTAATATATATTTTTTTTAATTGAAGGTTATTAATGAAGCTCTCATATGTGGGAACATAGTCAAGTTTGTGCACCGAAAGGCCCTCAAGGATGTCAGATTTAAAGGTACACCATCCACCTATGGTGGACCTTTTTTTGTATATATGTTTATAGAATCATGCATGTAAGAGCACATTTATTATAATGTTCCCACAATCTGTATTAAGAAACTCAATTTTTGTGGTCCAGATTAATTTTGAATTATATAAAGAGAAGATAAGAGGAGAATTAGAGGCTTGAATGGAACCTCGAACAACAACCGGTAAGTCTGTTCCCTCTACTAAAGTGAACGAACTATTATAACCAGATATTGGAAAGAGTTCAAGTTAGGGAATGTTTGGATTGTTAATGACATCAAGAAGCTTTCATTGGTGAATCTTGAATATATCTTCTTGGCTGGAAATAAGAAAACTCAACTGCTAGGATTGCTGGTTTTTTGTTTGGTGCATTGTCCTCTTGTTTGTTTGTTTCTTGCAGAGGTTAATTTCCCTCAAACATGTTTATTACATTTCAAGACACTTCTAGTTGTGGAAGAAATTTTACATGTGCTTTTGGCAACATGAAAGCTACAATTTGTACTGTGCCCAGGGCAACAAGCAACAAAAACAGTGTATAAAAGATCCTAAACACATTAATGCTAGTTAGGGGAGCGTATACAAGTCTATTATGCATTTGCTCTGATATAGAAGTGCTATAATGTTGTTGTATTTGTTTTCTTTTAGTAGTGGTGTAGTTGTATTGATCTAAGAGCTCTCACTGTCTATCGCTCTTTGGTTTTCTAGTGCTTGATTTGTCCCAGTGATTAATGTAACCTTATTCCATTTTGAACTTAATGAGGCTTCCTACTGTTCATAGAGCTCTGCAAATTTTTTTACTACTCTACATGTACACACAACCCTGCTAGTGCAATCGTTCTCTTTCATGCATAAATGCTTAAATTACATACAGTCCCTTGTGCTAACATTTCTCTCTTTTGGAAATTTTAAAATCGTAGCTGCAACTACAGTCTCTGATGGATACCTTAAATTCAACAGAGCCTCATTACATCAGATATGTCAAGCCAAACAATGTCCTCAAGCCTGCTATTTTTGAGAATGCCAACATTATCCAACAACTATGTTATGGTGTAAGTACACAATGGAAAACATCATTATTGCCTTTGTCATTCTTCATTAACTTTCACATGGAGCTGTTCAAATTCAGTTGTTATTTACATATAATATTTTGTACCAAACTTTCATACTCTTAGGGCGTTCTTGAGGCAATTAGGATCAGTTGTGTTGGATATCCTACCAGACGAACATTCTATGAATTTCTTCACTGTTTTGGTCTACTTGCTCCAGAAGTTTTGGAAGCAAAATAAGTCATTGTTTATGTTTTTATGCTCAGCAATGAAGTCAGTTGTATGGTTTTAAGTTTGTTAGTCTGTATCCATCGTGGATGTTAAAAGATTGATTTGAAGTAGAAATTTATGCTACTTCATGTGAATTTTACATTCTTGTACAACTATGATGATAAGATTGCATGCCAGAAGATTCTTGACAAAAAAGGGTTGAAAGGCTATCAGGTAATTCCAACATTTTCTCAAAATTCATAGTGTTGCTGCTGGTGCAACTCAATCCCTTTCATTACATTTTTTAGTGGTTTCTAATGGCATCTGCTGGTAGTCTTGTATCCGTATGTTTATCATCATCATCATCATCATCTGCTGCTGATGCAACTCTATGCCTTTCATTACATTTTTCAATGGTTTTTGATGGCATCTGCTAAAAGTAATCTTGTATTCGTATGTTTATCATCATCATTATCATCAAGCTTTATCCTAACTAATTAGGGTTGACTAAACAAATTCTTTTCTTACTACCTCCACATATGTCCATTCAGGTCTTCCTCCTGCTCATTCATATCCTTCAACTTCAACCAACTCACACCTTCTACTTTCCCTCATCTCATAAGTTCCTTCGAACACGTTCACTTATAATTAGCTCCTTCTTCATTTGCCACTCATCCATCTCCTTTCCTCAATTTCAGTTATACTTGTTATCCATTTGGGCATAATTTATGAAAATTTTTAATGCTTTCTGTCAAGCTCAATGTGTTTATCTTCAATATCTTGCTTCAATTTTGTAGAAGAAAAAAATGCTTATAATTTCTCTTGCAACTGGGAAATATGTAATTAATCTTTTTTTCCTTTTTCTTTTTGTAATTGGTTGGTCTTGACAGATAGGGAAGATAAAGGTCTTCTTGAGAGCTGGACAGATGGCTGAGTTAGATGCACGCAGAGCATAAGTTTTGGGTCATGCAGCCAGAGCTATTCAAAGACAAATCCATACTCATATTGCTCGCAAGGAGTTCATCATGTTATGCAAGGCTACTATTTATTTGCAATCCCATTGGAGAGGTACTTCATTACTGTTAGAATATTGCATTTGGATTCTTGTAGACATGGGCATTCTGAAAATTATATGGTGAATCTTTCGGTCGTTAAGTGGTTTGATCCAGGGGATGACAAAATTGAATTCAATTCAGATACTAAGCTTTGAATTTTCAAGTTTGACTTAACTCATAAAAAATTCCACTCTAGCATTTGTCCCACTCTAGCATGCCGTTTAGATTTTAATTTTGAATGTTTCAAAATCTTATCTTCTTTTTTTTTTATTATTTTTTTTATGAAATAAAAGTCTCTCATGGTGCTTTTGAAGAAGAACCTATAGGTAATATGTCGAATTTTCAAAAACCTTTTGGGCATGGTGCAAGCCTTGGATGTTGAACTTCTAGGAGAAGGGCATTGTGCGACATTTGAATGACATGGGTGATTCAGAAACTCTCAGCCATGAGCCATAGGTGTGTTTTTTCCTAACTTTTCAAATTGACAATTTGCTTCCAAATTTTGCCATATCTGGGTTTTGTTGGTTTGAATTGCAATTTGGTTTGGACCCATGTGTGCAGGAGTCCTCTTTGCTAGTAGAAAATGATGAAAAGAACTCAGTTGGTAATCTCAAGTGCCCCATGGATGCTAACAAAAAGCGTAAAAGACGAAGTATTGCTAGATTTGCAAAGGTAACTTCTTTCATTTCTTGTCTTTATAATAAATTTGCAGTGGTTCTGTTTTGTTTTTGGAATTAAGTGTTGGCTATTACGTACAGTAGTTGTCAGTGTTGGAGATCCTTGGGTAACAACATTTAATCAATCACGTCTTTATGTGTTGGTTGGAGATGTCTTTCTTTTCCACCATTGTAGGATTTTCATCATTGCCAATGATCAGCTCAAGATGATCAGATTCCACTTGCCAATCCTCTCCTTGAGCAGTATTCAAGCATCTGATTTGGATTGTTTAATTGAATATGCATTTTTTTTTCAAGAATTGGCAATCAAAAATCATGTAGATGAGTCATACATGATGCAATGTCAAATAAAGGATTGTATATGTAAATCTCATATTGTTATGCATGGTTTGCATCTTAGAATTGTTCTTGAATGATACTAGTAGCAATTGCACCTACTGGCAACATTATGATTATCTTAGCTGGACAATTCTGTCTCTATAAAATAAACTCCCTTAGTCGGACAATATATCCTTATTAAATCAACTCCATGTTATAAAATCCTGCTATTGTTTACAAAAAGACATGTTTGTTGAGGAAAATTCTCTAAGCATGTTATATTACCAGATGTAAATGATCTTCTCTCATCTTAAAGTCAAAGCTTATTGTTTGAATCATGTGAATTGAACCAAGAGTACTTAAATGTCATTTGTTTTTGTAGCACATGAAGAACTATGAGTTATTTCTAAACAATGTATCGAAGTGGATGAACCATGACAACCTTCTTTTTGTGGAACATGTATCCCATAAAACCATGACTTATGAGTATGAGGTATACTCCCAAGTCCTCCATCAAGCTCTAAGCTTAAGCGTCGCCATGTTGCCTAGTTTTTGTTTTTATCTTGAATTTGATTTGTTTTTTTTTTTTCATAATTCAGTCCCATTTTCTGTTAGAAATTACTATGCTTCATCGTTTGGGTTAGGAAGACATGATCATTTCACATTTATTGATCTCATGAACTTTGCTAAGCCCACACACTTTTACAAGCCAGCTAATGCACACATTGCCACATGCCATCATGGCACACAGGTGAATTATCCAAGCCATCCATCATGCGCACCTTACCATGTAGATGCTACTGCCGAAAGATAATGGTGGTCCACTCAGTTGGTGTGCCTTGATTTAGAAATAAGTAGAAACACATGTTAGAAATATTTTTGCTGATTTTTTCACAACCATAATTTCTTTCAATTATTCATGACCCAAATGTCTAATGGTCTTGACTGCTATCTGCAGTGTTATACATGCAATACTTGGCGAGCAGCCCATGTTGATTCTAGGAGTTGTGGAGGCCACTGTTATAATGTACTCTTATTTGTACAATTTCTGCTAAGGAAGAGAACATGTTTGTAATTTATATTTCATTACATTTGGTTAGTGCCCTTTTATTGTTCTTCAGTACACACTCAGTGTCTACCATTTCTTTCTTCCCATGCAACATCATCATTTGCAACAACACGACTGTCAGAAGCAGAGGCTCTCTTAAAATGGAAAGCCAACCTCTTTCCATCACAAGCTCTCTACTCATGGTCACTTCCTACTACTAATGCTACCACCAACACAATCTCTCCATGCAAATGGATTGAGATCTCATGCAACAGCCTTGGAAGTGTGAGAGAGATAAGCCTAGCGACTGTGGGTGTGCAAGGTAAGCTTCAAAGGTGTAACTAGATTTTGTCTTTATAAACGTTCTTTTTTATTTCTGTAGTCTGCTATGAAACACTATGTTATGATACATTAGTTGGATTGTCATAAAAAGGTAAAATTTGTCCAGCTCTTTTTCTTCTGTGTTCTTCTTATAAAAAAAGGTAAATTTTGTAATATTTGTCGCTATGAACATATTGTATGGATTTATGACACTATCTCTTTGATGCGTTATAGTGTTATGGTTGTTTGAACTTTGACACATGCAAACCCCACCTAGTTGCAGCTCTTTCTGAGCTCATGTATTAAAGTTATGATTTTGAATCCACTTTGTTCTATAGAGACTAAGTGAAGTATTGTTTATTTAGAAATGTGAATGTAGGATGCATTGTATGATTTGATTGCTATTTGTAATAAATCTATCATTTTTTTCTTGATTACATTTTATGCACTATTCCTATTAGCATTAATCGTATTAGCTTAGATGAGTTGATTAATCACAGTAGGTTCTTGCAATGTTAACAGACACCATGGATATATATATATATATATATATATATATATATATATATATATATATATAATTAGATATGGATATTAGCCGTAGCACTTGTTCTGAAAACCGTAGCTATTGCTAACTTCAGCATATTGCTACGGATTTTATTCCACTTTTAGCTACAGATAGTATCTGTAGCTGTATGTACATTTCGCTACAAATAGAATAGCTACAGATTCTATCTGTAGCTATTGATATCTATTACTACAGATTTATTCCGTAGCCATAGGTTTTTAACCTTTAGCTACACCACCAATTGCTATGGTCTTGCTACGGACTATAACCGTAGCAATAGGTCTTTAGCTATGGTTTTTATCCATAGCCTTGCCCCTTTTTTGGTAGTGAATGTTATGCTAAATTGATTTTGTCATGAATGAATGATTGCATTAAAGCATTATTGTTGAGAATTGCTTTATACTGAGATGTTATATCATTGAAATCATGAAATCTGAGTTTCCTTTCATATGGAGAAATGTATATGACAACTTGTGAATGTTGATGCATTAATGATTGAACATTCATCATTTGCATTGCATAACACTCATGTGTTGATTACTATTGGTCCGCGTAAATGATTTTACATGAACATGTTGTGTTGAGTTCCTAATGGACCATTCCTAAATGCCTACTTTATGTACAAGCCTGCCTAAGGGGCAGATGTGGGCCTTGCCTTTGCCTATCCAATATTGTAGAAGCCTACCAAGTGTAGATGCGGGTTGGCATGTATCCAACCTGAGCAAGTGGATGGTTTTCCCACTTGATGCACCATTTGCATCATTCATCAATTGCATTGCACACCATCCTTACACTCATATGCATTTTTGCATTTTCGTATTTTTATTGGTTATTTTATATTTTGTGTTATATTATTTTAATTATGACGTGTACGACCCATGATGGATTCACTCACTAGGCCTGATCAATTGACATTTGTTAAATGAAAAAATTATACAGAGGTGATCAAGGTTGGGACCATAACTCAAGGACAAGAGAGTAAGGTCAAGCGGATGGATGATTCACATGGTCAATGGTCTATTTAACTGAAGATGAACTTATTGTGCTGGAATAGTTAGGTTTATCATTTAGAACATGTGCTACCTAGAATCCTCAGTTTCCTTTCTAGATTAATTGTTATTTAAAAATTTAGTATTGTTGATGTTTTTAATTAAAATTATTGAATATTATTTTATAATTAGTTATCGATAATTATTATTAAATAAGGTCCCAAGTGGGTGGACTGTGTTATTGTAATGGATGACGTTTTGGCCACAGAGTTGAGTAGCTTATGAATGTAGGAGATGTGAATATGGATGTTGAATGTTTGTATGGGTGGATTCAGATGGAACTTAGAGTACACATAAATCTATACCTCCAAATATCTATATAACTCATTAGTTTAAATACACTTAGTATACGAGTCCTAGACTGTAACTCAGGTTTGAGATTACACACTCTATATCTGAATTGCGGGACATAACAAATAGCCCTTAATACAGACAATCAAGATCATTTACACAAAAATAAGTCTAATGAGTAATTTAATCCATCTAATTTACACAAAAGTAGGTCTAATGTAGCAATTAAATCCATCTAATTTATTAGGATGAAGGATGGATTGCTTATTATTCTAAAGATTCTCTTTTGTTATGCACTTGTGACAATACCATCCGTGGCTTGGAAAAAGAATGGTTATAGAAAATATGGCCAAATACGGGTGATTGGATCATCCGAGTAAGTGTAATATTTGCATGCTAAGCCCATGAAATGTGTTCCAAACTAAATGGATGGTTCAAATATGATTTTGTATTAGCTGCCACAACCGATGAATGGAGTTGATGTCACAAGGCCAATACAAAGGCCACACAGTTTTTTGTTGAACAATCTCTTTATAATGTGTGGGGGTTAAATATATATAGATAGGAGAGAAAAAGTTGCAAGTGGTCAAATGATACTCATGCAATATATAGCATAGATTCAATAATAGGTAAATAGTGACATTGATAGTTGCCAAATACCCCAACAAGGTCCACACCAGAGAGTGGTACGTATTTTCCTATTGGAGAAACCCAGTGTCTGAAAAGTCTCATTTCCACCCAAATGCCCAATAAGTTATGTGGCCATTGAATTGGTGATGGATGCTTTGTGGGGAGTGGATTAGACGAGAACCGAGATCCACTGAGGTGGGTAGGACCACTAACTGTGGAACCCACTGTGATGTATGTGATTACATCTACGTCGTCCATATGTATTGAAAGCTCATTTTAGGGAATGAACCAGAATATGAAGCACGTCCAAATCTAAGGTGGACCATAATGTAGGAAACATTGGTAATCAACCATTAAAAACTTTTCGTGGGCCACTAAAGCTTTGGATCAAGCTGATATTTGTGTGTCCTCTTCATCCAGATCTTTGTGATCAGGTTGGATGGAAAATAAACATTCCGATGGCCCCTATGAAGTTTTAATGGTGGGGATTCAATCACTATTGTTTCCTGTGGTAAGGTCCACATAAGATTTGGATCTGTTTCATTTTGGGGATAATGCTCTAAAATAAGCTTTCAAAACGGTTGGAAGGTGTGGATTTAAGGCGCATACATCACAGTGGGGCCGACAATCGGGTTCGCACCCACCTCAGTGGATTCCGGGTCTCACCTAATCCATTCCCTACCAAGGGAAAATATAAATCCGGGATGGGCCTCCTTCTGGATGGATCCATGGTAAGAGAACTATAGCAGTTAGGAATTTGCGCTCTGTTCATCAAAGAAGTGGTCAGCTAATTGGATGGTCCTGATCCACTGAGAGTGGACCAACCAAGGATTTGAACGGTTGGTGGAATTTTTTAACGAGGGCTTCTTAAATAGGTGCCCCGCATCTTTGCATGGTGTACAGAAGAACTGTGCCACAAATATCTACTCTTAACTTGTGGCCGACCTATAGACTGCAAATCCATAAAAGTCCACATTCAACTTGACAAAAAAAAAACAAAAAAAAAAAAAAAAAAAAAAAAAAAAAAGAAGAAGAAGAAGAAGAAGAAGAAGAAGAAGAAGAAGAAGAAGAAGCCCACTAAGACTGCTTGTTGGCATCTCATAAATCTGGAAATTTTAGGGATCCGTCTACATTCTGATCCAACAGACCAACGGTTTAACCCCACCCATGAGAACAAGTATAGCCTGCGATATGGCGGGCCGGATGTATCATATAACTGGATCTAAATCGTTCTTATGTTTGGAGGCAAAACAATCTTGGAAGCAATGGAAGATAATTTGCTCAATGGATTTGTGAAAAGGCAAAGCATTTGGAAGTTTGAGATTAAACCACAAAGTAGAAAATGGGTACGCCCAAATCAGAAAAAGGTACTTTTCAAATGGAAATTTGTGTACGAAAATAAGAAGGGTGGCAATATGTAAAAGAGTAAAATGGGTGTAGGAAAATGGCAAAAGAAGGGACGTGATGAGGTCGATCATAGTCTTCCTCACGGGACAACTACTCCAAATCCATGGAGATCTCTGGACTCCTCACAAAGTGATGTGAAGCATGTCCTGGACACTTTCATGTCTAAGATAGACCTGAGAAGTCCTGATTAGAGGTAGAAATGATTAGGACTATCAGAATCCTAAAATAGACATATCTTGCAAATCAGAATGAGTTATTTGACATGCCATGTATGATTTCAGGTAGGAGAAGCTACTTTAGCTAACCAACCCAGCTATGTTGGGTTGTCTATACTAAATTTGTGAGATTCTATCAGATTGGCAGTTGAAAATTCTTTTTAATTTCATTTTTACTATTTATAGTAAGATTTAATTCGATCACAACTCTTGATCCTTTAAGATTTAGGAGTTGTGCCCAACATGAAAAGGGCTTATAAAAATTAGGAGAATAACATGGTTAAGCCAAATTGGACACTTACTATTTTTTGGCCAAAAACGATGAAGTCTAGTAGAAATCATGGACGTCTATAAATAGTAAGTTTACTAATTATAGTAAGTCACATTTTTAAGGACTTTGAGTTGGAGTTTGATTCTAAAACTTCTTTCTAAGTTTGAGACTACTATTTAGAGGGTTGTAATTTCGTTTTTATCTTCAATCAATCTATTTTCAAATTTATTAGAATTATTCCTATTTTTCTATTTTTCCTTGTGGATTCGAGGAATCTTTGTGAGGAGTCCAGAGAAGCTCCGTGGACTCGGAGTAGTTATCCCTGAGGAAGACGATGATCAACCGACCTCATCATGTCCATCCCTGCGTAAAAAAGATTCCTCAAATACATGATGGATAAAAGCAAGAATAATTCCAAATAAATTCAAAATGACTTTATTGATAATTCTCAATAAATTCAAAATAACTTGATTTATGATTAAAAAAATGGAATTACAAATCTTTAAATAAGGAACTCAAATCTATGACGAAGTTTTAGACTTAGTGTCATGCCCCGAACTCAGAGATCGGGCTCACAAAATTCCCGATAGCCGAATCCGGCGCCGATAGCCTCCGTAGTACCCCATTCTTGGCTCCCGGTACCCATATACCAGGTTCCGATCCTGGGATGCTACAAGGAGAACTTCTAATAATCAATTTGATTCGTAATGAGCATAACCACAAGCATAACCGACGAGTAATAAGCACAAGAACATCATCACAAAATCCACTATGATAAAAAGCTTTGATTACAAGGCGTAAGAAGGGAAATACAATATACTGAAAATGACAAAACTCTAAAAGCTCGGCTGCACGCTCCAACTGCGGCGAGATTACGGCTGCGTCCTGGCGTCACCTGCACGCATCAATCATGCATAAGCTTATATAAAGCTTAGAGGGCGGTGTAAGTGTGTGCGCAATATGAGCGTACTCAGAATGCAAGGAAAGAGTAATGCGGAATCATGCTGATGAGTATGTAAATGCAACCAGCTGTACCAAGGTTATGCAGTACATGATATGAATGCTATCGGCCATACCATGGCCATGAGATGCAATATGTAAGTCAGGCATGCCAATCCTCATACCAATGCAACTCCTTACTAGAGCATCAAATCAGTACGGTTCTCAGTCTGGATAATCACCGGGGTTCAGTACACTCCAAATGACACCATCTCTCTCCTAGCAGCACAGTCCAAGTGAGCGTAAGAAACCTCACCATCCGTCTGACTAATAGTCTGCCAACATCTATCCGGCAAGTCGATAGCGAACCTATTTCCGAGTTGGTAAAACTCAGCCTAGTAATGCCCCCTGCTCTCAGGCGAGTAAGGTCACACCCCTTTCTAACCGACCACGACACAGTGCGAGACGCGGCCTCATAGTATTCGGCCCTCGTACGCTCATATATCCACTCGGTCTCGACATTGGAGTCATCCTCTGGTACAATCGGGTTCAAGGACTTTCACCCACGGACATCTATGGCGCCCCAATTACTTAGAACACGGTTTCCGGTATCCAACAAACCACCCACGGTGTGTCTGTGGAGGCAATAGCCCTGATGTCACTAGGGCATATCACAATCACACAAATGTAAGTGCATGTATCACACTATCAGTCATGCAACCATCCTGCATGAGGCACGTGCTCATGTAGGCAACTCCGCTTATCACGGAGCCCGTAAACAGTCTGCCTGAAGGCATATGCTATGATCAGTCACTCCCCATACCAAGCATACATATGATGCGTATGATCATGAATCATGTATCTATACTAAACTTGTTATATAGTGATGGGCTTGTGTATAACGGATATGGGCCTAGACGGCCTACTCGCTACAAGTATGGGCTTATCCATGGGCCTTAGGGAGTATGATAATGCGGACATTTAACCAACATTATCCTTACAATGTGGACGTCAAACCAACATTATTCCCAAGGCACTACTTATTATAAACATCATTATCTACACCACGAAGGGATCACGCATTGCAATGGACCTAATTGCACCCGATTGGGCCTTGAGTACATCAATTGGGCCGTATCATATGGGCCTTATATTCTTCAAGTGGGCCGTATCATTGGACCGCACCAACGAGCCTTACGTACATTGCAATGGGCCATAACCCATGGGCTTTGCATATATCACATTAGTCACATAACATGGGTCTCAAATATAACAAGGTGGGCCTAATCATATAGGCCTCATATACATCAAAGTGGGCCTCAATATTGGGCCTATATACATGCCATATATAACAAAGTGAGCCTCAATAATGGGCCTAAACACATTAGCCCATATGCACCCAAGTGGGCCTCCATAATGGGCTTAAAAATACATCAAGATGGGCCTAAACGCATCAGCCCATATGTATCCAAGTGGGCCTCCATAATGGGCCTAAAAATACATCAAGATGGGCCTAAACACATCAGCCCATATTCATCCAAGTGGGCCGCCATAATGGGCCTAAAAATACATCAGGATGGGCCTAAATACATGGGCCCATATTTACTAAAGTGAGCCTCATGTGAGGCCAGTCATAATGTTTATTTTCCTATCCAATCTGTTGATAAGGTCACATGAATAGGGGGCCCACCAAAATGTCTATTTTCCAGTAAACCTATTGATATGGTCACATGGACCGAGGGGCCCACTGTAACGTTTTATTTTCCAGCTAACCTGTTGATGAGGTCACACAGACCTAGGGGCCCACTGTGATGTTTTTAATGGTGGGTGTTCATTCAACACTGTCGCCTGTAATGTGGGCCAACACACATCATGGTGGGGCCATGCACACACATCACGGTGGGGCCATGCACACACATCACGGTGGGGCCTGCCTTGTAGCGTGCACGCACGCACTTCTGTTGCGCCAAAGATCAAGATGGCGCGGTGATCTTCTTGTATGTATTTTTATTTTTATTTTAATGTTTTTCTAAGGAACTTGATAGGTGGGGCCCGCATCAAGGAAATCCAGCCTGTCATTAGTCACATAGCTCAATGCCCACCCATCAGGCCTAATATTGGATGGTTTTTGATGTATAGAACACATATGGTGTATTTCAACGGTATCAATACCATTCCTTACACCATGGCTCGCCAAAAGGTTCGATTGGTCCTAAATTTCTGCTCAACGCTTGAAATGAGCTAGGAAACGGAATAAATGGCTTGGATTGAGCACATACAGCAAGGTAGGGCCCGCATGAGCGGCCCACTAAAAAGAATTCTTTTTTTTAATAGGCAGTGTTTTAACACTGCCAGTCCAACGTCTTTGGACGAACAGACACATCCTGGTGGGTCTCACAGGGATGTGGTCCACCCAATGTATGTATACGTATATACATATGTATATGTATGTGTGTATATATACATATATATAGACATATACTTATATATATATATATATATACACAATATACTATAACATTTAGATCACCTCACCCAAAATGTGATGCGCCACCGATTTGATAGTCGGAGCTGATTTATCACAATTCGGTAAGGCCCACTACATTTAAGGGAGAGAAAAGAGAGAGGTAGAGGGGGATATATGGTAAGATAAAGAGAGATCGGTGGAGTGGAGGGACCCCGCCACTATGGGCCCCTCTTAATCACATACATCGAAGTGGGTCCCATCATATGTGGACCTTTAAATGGAAATCAATGGTGGATCACCCACCTCTCTTCCTTCTTCTTGCTCCCCTAGCTTCCTTAGCTCCTTGCCTTCGGGTTTAATGGTGGATGATGAGATCTTGATGGTGAGGATGAGAGATGAGAGAGTGGGCCACACTTGGCCTTTTAGATTTGCTTGAAATGTTGGGACGTATGGAGCTTGGGAGTTGCTTGGGGAAATGTGAGAGAAAGAGTGAGGAGATGGATTGATATGGATGGGATGATGGGTGGAGTGATGTGTTGTAAGAAGGGATGGGTGGAGAGAGAGGTGAAGTGATGTGAGGGTTGACTTTAGGCTTACTTGTGTAAGAGAAAGGTATGGGTTGTTGTACTTGGGTATGGAGTGACTTGACTTGTACTTGACATGAGTGATTGATTGATTGATGGGACATCAAGTAGAGATTCTCTCGAAGTTTACAATGCGCGGTGTTTTCTTCGAATTGAACGCGGGCCTACATCTTCTACCCTGGGTATCGGCTCGGTGCGCGAGTCGCGGCGTTGGAATCAAGGCGATGTCGCGGTCGCCAAGGTATAGGTTTCAGGTTGAGCCGACTTTGGCATACAGGTCTCGGCTCAGGATCGTGCACAAACGTTGGCTTCAGGTCGAGGATTGTCGGAATTCGACCAGAAGGATCGCGGAAGCCTTCGAAACAGTATAGACTAGGATACGGGTCTTACAGCTCTCCCCTCCAAATAAAAATTTCATCCTTGAAATTTACATAATCATCGCAACTAAACATAACTCATAATAGAAGAAGAAGTATTGCATTATCATATAAAATCAAAGACGGCATACAAAATACAACATATAATCAATCGTCAAAGAGATGGGGATAGCGCTCTGGAATTTTTGTCTCGCGCTCCCAAGATGCCTCATCGACCGAATGGTGACCCCACTGAACTTTTACCAAGGGTATGACCTTGGTCCGGAGGACCTGCACATTTTGATCAAGGATACGAACTGGCTGCTTAATGTAAGAAGCATCCTCATGAACTTTCAACGGCTGCCAATCGATAACAGGAACTACGTCTGACCCACACTTCCTCAACATAGAGACGTGGAACACATTGTGAACGCCAGACAACTAAGATGGTAAGACAAGCCGATAGGCCACAGCGCCAATGCGCTCAGTAATCTCGAAAGGTCCTATGAATCTCGGGTCAAGCTTGCCCTTCGCTCCGAATCGAACTACGCCCTTCATGGGTGAGACCTTGAGATACACTCTGTCCCCTATTGCAAACTCCAAGGGACGACGCCGGCGATCAGCAAAACTCTTCTGTCAACTCTAAGCTGTGCGCACCTTCTGCCTGATGATATCAATAGCCTCTGATGTCTCCTATACAAGCTCGAGACCTAGGAGACGCCGCTTTCCAACCTCGGTCCAACAACTCGGAGATATGCTCGGTCTACCATACAATACCTCAAAAGGAGTCATGTCAATGGTCGCCTGATAGCTGTTGTTGTATACGAACTTAGCCAATCGTAGATGCTCATCCCAGTTACCCCCGAAGTCAATCACGCAGGCCGGAAGCATATCCTCAAGGATCTGGTTGACTCTCTTAGTCTGGCCATCGGTCTGCTGATGATACGCGATGCTAAGCTGCAAAAAAGACCCCATCGCTCTCTAAAAGCTCCTCCAGAACTGAGACATGAACCTCAGGTATTGGTCAGAAATGATTGAAACTTGGATGCCATGCAGTCTCACGATCTCCTCGATGAATAACCTCGCAAGCCGATCCAAATGCCAAGTCGCACTAATCGCAAGAAAGTGTGCCGACTTCATCAGACGATCAACGACACCCCAGATGGCGTCATGACCGTGCTGAGTCCTCGACAAACCCATAATGAAATTTGTAGATACGTGCTCCCACTTCCACATCGGGACGCTCAACAGCTGCAATAGACCAGGGAGTTTCTGATGATCGGCCTTGACACGCTAGCATGTGTAACACTCGGTTACAAAACTGGCAATCTGGCGCTTCATCCCTGCCTAAAAATACTATCTCCTCATATCACGATACATCTTCATCGAGCTAGGGTGGATAGAAAACCGCGATCGATGTGCCTCGGTCATAAGATCTCTGCGCAACTCGGAAATACTCGAGACACATAATCGGCCTCTGAAGCGAAGTCCACCATAAGAACCAATCTGCCAACGGCTGCTTAGTAATCCAGTAACGACTCATCTGTCTGTTGAACCTCGATCACCCTTACGACAAGAGAGGGTTGAATCGATAAGCTCGATAGCTGAACGATAGAAGACTGCAGACCAAAATCAAAGTCGTACTCTGCTATATCCTCAAGCATCCTCTACTCCTGAATCATCATGTGTGCCACCAGGCCTCGCGGCTGATGGCTGAGGGCATCCGACACCACGTTTGCCTTGGTTGGGTGGTACTAGAGGTCAAAATCATAGTCTTTCAGAAGCTCCATCTAGCGTCTCTGTCTCATGTTCAGCTCAGACTGAGAGAATAAGTACTTCAAGCTCTTGTGGTCAGAGAAGAGCTCGAACCTAACCCCGTAGAGATAGTGCCTCCACACCTTCAGTGCGAAGACAATTGCTGCCAGTTCTAAATCGTGCGTGGGGTAGTTCAGCTCATGGACCTTGAGCTGACGAGACGCGAAGGCTACTGGCATACCGTGCTGCATCAGGACAGCACCTAAACCAATACGTGAAGCATCGGCAAATACAACACATCTATCACTCCCAGAAGGAAGAGTGAGGATAAGAGCGGACGTCAGACGGTCCTTCGGCTCCACGAATGCCTGCTCATATGCGTCAGTCCAAACAAAGTCTGCACCCTTTCGAGTCAATCTGGTCATCGGGGCTGCAATACGGGAGAAGCCCTCTAGGAAATGTCGATAGTATCCTGCTAAACCAAGGAAACTGCGGATCTCGGACTCAGTCGTGGGTTGGTTCCACTAACGCACTGCCTTAACCTTCGAGGGGTCCACTGCGACACCCTCCCTCATCACCACATGACTGAGAAACTTCACCTCCTCCTACCAGAACTCGCACTTCTCCAGCTTCGCATACAGCTAGTGGGCATAGAGGGTCTACAATGCGATCTCCAGATGTTGCATATGGTCCTCACGGGTTCTCGAATATATCAGAATGTCATCGACGAAGACCACAACAAACTGATCAAGATACAAACGAAAGACCTCGTTCATCAACTACATGAAGACCGCGGGTGCATTGGTCAGTCCAAAGGACATGACCTGAAACTCAAAATGACCGTAACGCGTCCTAAAAGCCGTCTTCGGGATGTCCTCCTCTCGGACACGAATCTGATGATAACCAGAACGCGGGTCAATCTTTGAAAAGAATTGTGCACCTTGCAGCTGATCAAACAAATCATCTATCATCGGGAGTGGGTATTTGTTCTTACTTGTGACTCAGTTTAGCTCGCGGTAATCTACGCAGAGCCTCAACCAGCCATTTTTCTTCTTGACGAAGAGTACCGGCGCTCCCCAAGGTGAACTGCTCGGATGAATGAATCTCAAATAGTGCAACTCGTCCAACTGTCGCTGCAGCTCACGCAACTCCATCAGTGTCATACGGTATGGGGCCTTCGAGATAGGCGCAGTAGCGGACACAAGATCTATCTGAAACTCAATATGATGGCACGACGCAACCCCGAAATCTCCTAAAACACGTCGGGGAAATCACAGACCACCGGCAACTTATTGATACATAAAGCAATGGGCTCTTCGACTGCGCAGGACATCAAACATGACAACGACTCTCCTCTAGGCTCAGCGACGAACTAAAACTGTAGCAAGACTGGTATGTAAAACGTGACTGTCCTCGCTGAACAGTCCAAGATGGCGTGGTACTCGGCAAACCAATCCATGCCCAAGATAACGTCGAAGTCGGTCATCGGTAGCACAAACAAGTCAGCGAACAAAAAGATATCACCAACCAGAATAGTGCAAGACGAACAAAAACGGCCAAATACAGTGGTCTTCCCCAGGGGCGTCGATACGGTCAATCCCTCACTAGCAGAATCTGTCGGTAATCCAGTCGATTGGCAAAAATCCTTAGACATCAATGAGTGCGAAGTGTCGGAATCAAATAGTACTCGGACGATGCATGAAGAGACTAGAAGTATACCCTCAATGACTCCTCCGGAGGTCTGCGGGTCCTGCTGAGCTGCGTAGAACCTAGCCTGAGCTGGCTGGGGAGGTTTCTGCCCCCTCTGAGGTCCCTGGTACTGTTGCTGCCTCTGCGGCGGCCTATGCTGCTGTCTCTACTGCTGCTGGGGCCTCGGTGGCTGTGGTCGCTGCTGATGGGGCCGCTACAGCTATGCTGGAGGCTGCTGTTGTGGTCGCGGCTGTCCTGGAGACTGTTGTGGCCCTCTAGACTGCTGCAGATGAGGACGGGAGCACTCAGATATGCGGTGTCCAGAACCGCCACATCCAAAACATGTCCCGGGAAATAGCTTCTGTGGTAGCACTGGAGGTGTTGCTGGTGCTGTTGGCGCTCTAGTAGGTGGATGACTCTTATACCTCTAGGGTCGTCGATGCTGCTGAGAGGTACTGGACTGGGCTGGCCTCTTCCGGCCTCTCCTATGATCTCGATTGCTTTGAGAGTCATCCACCTACTAGAGCGTTAACAGCCTCGAAGATCGAAATGTAAGCCGCTCTCGAAATGGTGGGCCTTCTGCCCCTCATCATCAACTAAATATGGTGCGTAACGGGCCGCGTACTGCGCCATGGACATATCCCCCTGTACTAGAGTCTCGAACTCTCGTGCCCTCTGACGACGAATATGGTCGGGGAAGTATTGCTCCTCGAATCGGTTGATAAAATCATCCCATGTCCAGACATGATCAGGTCCTGCGACGCGGGTAACAGAGGTCCACCAATGCTCGGCCTCACCCTGGAAAAGAAATACTGCCAATCAAACTCACTGCTCGGTCATACATGACATGGTATCGAAGATCTTCTCTACGTCGGAGCGCCATCTCTCAGTTGCTGTTGGATCTGGCACACCCTGAAAATGTGGAGGATGAAGCTGTCTGAAATCTTGAAGAAGAGCACTCGCACGCTCTTGCTTTGGCGAAACAATTGGGCAGCTGGCCTACCCCTGAAGCACAGTAGTCACAGCCTATAACATCTGCTGTAACTGCGAGGCACTCACAGGCACGGTCGGATCCGTACCGACATCAGGTGGAGGAATGTCATTCTCAGGCAAGGAGAAAGGATCTCTGGCGGTAGAACGAGAGGCGCCGGTCGTAAAGCTAGAGCCTCAGGTGGTGGAGTGGGAGTCGAACGGGTCACTCTCCTAGGCGGCATGTCCTATGAAAAAGATAAGGTGTCAATCAATCGAGAGAATCGTGCGCTAAGGAACACAATCGAAAGGTTACGCACTCGGAACGTAATCGCCCTAAGCTCATAGCAAACATGTGATGCTATTCTCGGTAATTCCCAAGTTATGCTCTGATACCACTTCTGTCACGCCCCGAACTCGGAGACCTGGCTCACAAAATTCCTGCTCACTGAATCCGGCACCGACAACCTCCCTAGTACCCCATTATCGGCTCCCGGTACCTATATACCAGGTTCCGATCCTGGGATGCCACAAGGAGGATTTCTAATAATCAATTTGATTCGTAATGAGCATCACCATAAGCATAACCCACGAACAATAAGCACAAGAACTCCATCACAAAATCCACTATGATCAAAAACTTTGATTACAAGGCATAAGAAGGGAAATACAATATACTGAAAATGACAAAACTCCAAAAGCTCGACTGCAAGCTCCAACTGCGGCGAGACTACAGCTGCGTCCTAGCGTCACCTGCACGCAACAATCGTGCATAAGCTTATATAAAGCTTAGAGGGCGATGTAAGTGTGTGCGCAATATGAGCGTACTCAGAATGCAGGGACAGAGTAATGCGGAATCATGCTGATAAGTACGTAAATACAACCAGCTATACCAAGGCTATGCAGTACAAGATATGAATGCTATCGGCCATATCAAGGGCATGCGATGCAATATGTAAGTCAGGCATGCAAATCCTCATACAATGCAACTCCTCACTAGAACATCAAATCAGTACGGTTCTCAGTCTAGATAATCACCAGGGTTCAGTACACTCCAAATGGCACTGTCTCTTTCCTAGCAGCACAGTCCAAGTGAGCGTAAGAAACCTCACTATCCGCCTAACCAATAATCTGCCAACATCTATCCGGTAAGTCGATAGTGAACCCATTTCTGAGCAGGTCAAACTCAGCCTAGTAATGCCCCCTACTCTCGGGCGAGTAAGGCCACACCCCTTTCTAACCGACCACAACACAGTGGGAGACACGGCCTCATGGTATTCGACCCTCGTATGCTCATATATCCACTAGGTCTCGATGTTAGAGTCATCCTCTAGTACCATCGGGCTTAGGGACTTTCACCCAGGGACATCTATGGTGCCCCAATTACTTAGAACACAGTTTCTGGTTTCTAACCAACCACCCACGGTATGTCTGTGGAGGCTATGGCCCTGATGTCACTAGGGCATATAACAATCACACAAATGCAAGTGCATGTATCACACTATCAGTCATGCAACCATCCTGCATGAGGCATGTACTCGTGTAGGCAACTCCGCCTATCAAGGAGCCTGTAAACAGTCTGCCTGAAGGCATATGCTATGATCAGTCACTCCTCATACCAAACATACATATGATGCATATGATCATGAATCACGTATCTATATTAAACTTGTTATATAGTGATGGGCTTGTGCATAACAGATATGGGACTATCCATGGGCCTTACGGAGTGTGACAATGCAGACATTTAACCAACATTATCCTTACAATGTGGACGTCAAACCAACATTGTTCCTAAGGCACTACTTATTATAAACATCATTATCTACACCACAGAGGGATCACGCATTGTAATGGACCTAATTGCACCCGATTGGGCCTTGAGTACATTAATTGGGTCATATCATATGGGCCTTATATTCATCAAGTGGGCTGTATCATTGGACCGCACCAACGGGCCTTACGTACATTGCAATGAACTATAACCTATGGGCTTTGCATATATCACATTAGTCACATAACATGGGTCTCAAATATAACAAGGTGGGCCTAATCATATGGGCCTCATACACATCAAAGTGGGCCTCAATATTGGGCCTATATACATGTCAAGATGCGCCAAAATACATGGGCCCATATATACCAAAGTGGGCGTCAATAATGGGCCTAAAAATACATCAGGATGGGCCTAAACACATCAGCCCATATGCACCCAACTGGGCCTCCATAATGGGCCTAAAAATACAACAAGATGGGCCTAAACACATCATCCCATATGCATCCAAGTGGGCCTCCATAATGGGCCTAAAAATACATCAAGATGGGCCTAAACACATCAGCCCATATGCATCCAAGTGGGCCTCCATAATGGGCCTAAAATTACATCAAGATGGGCCTAAACACATCAGCCCATATGCATCCAAGTGGGCCTCCATAATAGGCCTAAAAATACATCAAGATGGGCCTAAACACATCAGCCCATATGCATCCAGGTGGGCCTCCATAATGGGCCCACCTGATCTCTGGATACGCTTCAAATTTAGGATCAGCCCTTGTATGGGACAAAAGGAATGAATGGACGGTGTAGATATTCCAAAAACATCACGATGGGCCACACCTTGGGTTGGGTGCACACAACGCACGTATGGCCACTGTGCACCAATCGCACAATCGGGTCAAACATAGTTTGACCTAACGGAATTTGAATTCGGGAGGGAGTCTTCTCTCCTCTCTCATTTTCACCATACAATGGCCAAACCGACTAACCGTCCGATGACACCATCGTGGGCCACCACCACAACCCGTGAGAGTTATCCGGACCATCCATCTAAGGCTGGCGAAGTCCACAGGCAAACCCTTTATGATCCTGTTCCATGAACACGAAGGGTGCGCCGCATGCAATCAGTCTTATAGACTGTTCGGGCCTCAGATTCATATCATATCTTGATCCCAGGACAGGAACCTCATGAGGATCTGGATGGAGGGACCGGATCTCTTGGAAGTCCAGGGTACCGGACCCCAAAAAATCCTGTGGAAGGCCAGCATATTCGTGAACCGACAGTTCCCGGTTCGTAACAGAAAAGCAATCGCGTGAGTTCTTTTCTTGCGCATAGCAAACCCCAAGAGGACAATCCTGATGCAATCCAAGCCATCTAGATATTAGATGGAGCAATTTCGAATCCTGCCTAGTGTAACATCCCAGATTTTTAACCAACCTGGAGGTAGACGTCCTTAGGTAATAGGTCAATCCGAACACCTTATTAACTTGTCAGAACCTAATCTCATAATCTAAAAATTACTTTTTAACCCATTTCCTTCACAAAGCTCACCTTTCACCACCTTGTTCTTTTAAATTTTCAAAGTACTTTCACATTAGACACTATCTTAAAAGTTTAGGTGATGAAGAACAATACTTAAACTAAGCATTACTTTAAATAGTAAATACATAAATAAAATGGGCTTTTGACCATTAACCTTATGGAATCATCGACGAATAGGTTATTTAGAAACATCCACCTCTCCTGCCCTAGGATCTTCTTCTGTTGTAATTAGGGCATGCTTTAGTAAGTATTAATAACTTGGATCACTTTATATACAACCTACAAAGGCCTAAGTACCACCTCAGACAGAATTCTTACAGGACTAAGTACCACCTCAGATAGAAATCTTACAGGATAAATCCTTTAGAAATTAGACAAAGTTAACTAAGTGTTAAACTATATCACATACGAAATCCACACTAATCACTTTAAATCCGATCTGCAAGACCCGAAACTTGTTGAATCAGTGACACTAGGTTACCCTAAAATCTAGGATCAATCTCATTACTCGGCTACTCTCGGGAGCATCATGAAACTCCGTATTAGATCTGTACCGTACATTGAAAGTCCGAATAATACGAAGTTATAAAATTAGGACCATCTTGCTGGGCTTGACAACCATCTCGGAAATCAAATCCAGATAGTGTCCCAGTACTATTCGCTTGAGCCCGGAGTGAAGAGTGTGAGAAACGTGAAATTAATTAGAAATAAAGCCTAATTTTAAGTAATATGAGACTTGTCGCTTGTGAGCTTGATATAAGCAATCAGACCGTCAGAATCTGACCTAAATACACCCTCGGATCAGGAGAAATTTCATACACATGGCAGTGTACTTGTGGCCCTGATCGAGTCTCAGTGACCGTTGAACTGAAACTGGTCCACCACGGGTGATCTGTAAATCCGATCGGACCAAAAATGTAACTCAACCTAGATCCAATGTCTATGAGCTTAAGTCCGACCTTTAGCTCAAGGGGAGCTTCTAGAAGTGCTCCGTTGAGACGGAACAGCCTCACTTTGGTTATAATCTAAGTATACCTTAACATGTAGTCTATTTTGGTGATGTTTTAGTCTATATAAGGACCTTAAAACCTCTCTCATTTAGCCCATACAAATTTAGGAGAAACTCTATGAGAGAGAAGAGAGAAAAGAGAGAGAAAGTGTGAGAGAAATGGGAGAATCCTCATGTTATTCTACCTTGCTACTATCCATGCTTAACCATCTCTTTCCCGACGATTTCGACTTCGTTTCTAGGTAAGAAACTCTAACCCTAATCTGATCTAGGGTTATGATTATTATAAATGATGAAATAACTAATCTATTTCATTCTATAGGTTGCCAACTTACCATATACGAAGACTTAACAAGTCTATCGAGTTCGTTACGCTTCTACGGCATAAGGTGCGGACTTTAGATGTATAGGTTATTGTTTTCAATGCTTTCAATGTCAGATAATGATAAATTCATGATCTGAGTGTGATTGTATATGCACAAACTGATGTTCATTTTGCGTTTTGATTGCGTATACAAATTATGGTATATTATGTATTCTGTATAATTATAGAAAATACTGTATACGTACAAATTTTGAAAGTATGTTAGCCATGATTAATTACTGTATGAACATGTTATATATATGTATAATACTCACTTGGCGAAAGGATTTGCCCTAATACATATTTTTGCTAGTATATGTTATGTATGTTAAAAGAGTGTATTCTAAGTGTTTGTGCGAATGACCGAATGAGTATAGAATTCACATTCATGCTCGCCATGACTAATTGTCATGGATATATGATTGTTGTATGGGCGATACCCCTTTGACGAAAGGATTTTCCCTAAATCACGTCATGGCCAATATACACTATATATGTTAAAATGTGTAGCCCAAGTGTTTGTGGAAATGACTGAATGAATATGGAACTTGGATTCCTACTTGCCATAACTATCCATCATAGGTGCATGCGTGTTATAAATGGGGTAGCTCCCTAGTGAAAGGATTTGGCCTTATACCTATGTGATCAACATACATCATGTATGTTGATGTATACAGTCTAAAGTGTTTGTTGAAATGTTTGAATGAGTAGTAGTTAGTAAATTGTAATGTATAAGGGTGTTGAGATAGAATTCTCAACTACCTTAGTGATGTGTATGATTTCCTTTATGTAAGTGTTTAGTTTAATCACTTACTAGTTTATGAAACGTATGTGTTTGGATTTCCTGTTTGCATTGTGTTTTATAACTTGCTCGTTAATATGTTTGAATTACTTATTTATTTAATTATGCTCTGACTACTTCACATGTTTAAGTTGTATTTCATAAAATCCATGAAGGGTGATGGGGGAGTGGTGTAACGATTCCGTGCAATAGCCCTGACAGCCCTAAGCGGACAATATTGGATAATTGATTGTATGATTCGAAATCTTGATCCATTACTGCTTTAACTGTTCTGTAATTGAATGTGATTGGGGCTATTGTATAGTGCAGGCAATCGGTAAAGAGATTGAATTCGTGGCTAAGATTCATTTGCCACGTGAGATGTGTTCAATGAACCCAAGTCGTACATCGGTTGGTGATAGTGGTTGGCCACATGAAGTGCTTATGCACTTCATGTCGTTCAACTTGTCATGCGCTTGAGCTAGCCGAGCTCGTCAAGTAACCCGATCTATCTAATGTATGTTCACCATGTTTGGATGCTACTGCTTGAACCTAAGGTACCAAACTTACTAGTGTAACCCCGTTAACCTTGAAGACCTCGATCCACTAAGACTCATGAGTCGGGCATGGTGGTATGGGACACCGTGGTCGAGCTGTCGGCCTACGCTGGGGCGATGTGCCTCCCCGTAGTGACCAGTGAGCAACCCAGACTCGTGAGCTGAATACGGTGGTATGGGACACTGTATTCGAGTTGTCGGCCTACACTGCTTTGATGGGTGATGGGGGAGTGGTGTAACGATTCCGTGTAACAGCGCTGACAGCCCTGACCGTACCCGGTGTAGTGACCTCGAGCATACTCTGAATCTGCAGAGAGGCGACGAGCCTTCTAGTAGTAAACAGAGTATCAACTAGACCTGTATTGATAAGGTGATGGGGGAGTGGTGCAATGATTCCGTGTAACAGCCCTGATAGCCCTTGCAGCGACCTAGAACCGCATCATCGTATGAGATTATCTAGGATTGACGACCCTAGAATGGATCATTGTTTGGGAATGATATAAGGGAGGAACCTTAGTTTCCCAATATTGATGTATGAAAAGGACTAATAATAACTTGATAATCATGCTAATCATCGCAGTGCATGTGCCTGGAAGATGTGGAGCACTGAGGGATGAACGCATGCCATGGACATAAGATGGTGTCACATGAGGGAGTGTGTTGGCGAGGACATGCATCATCACAGAATTTCATACTTGCATTAACAAGAGTACTTAGGGTTGTTGATTGTACTGCTTTATCATTACTGCTTGATTGTTTTGATAACATGTTAACCTATGCTTTACTATTCCATTGAGTTGATCACTCACTCCCACGTTATAGGATGGTGTTCCGAACACCCACCAGACTTTGTCTGATTGTAGATGGCAATGCTACTCCTGAGGCGGAGCCGGACTTTTGTGACGACGAGGATGCTTTCTCGTATATGGTGTTTTCTGGTGGCTTTATGTGAGCCGTGTCTTGATCGACGGGGTTACAGGGATGTTGACTAGAGGACCTTACACATTTGGTATATTTTAGAATTGTACTTGTAATTTATTACCTGGTAATATTATCACACTCCGGAGACTCACCACAGTTTATATATTTTATATTTTATAGATCTATCACAGTCTTCCGCTTGCAATTTAACTGTCTCTGGAGTATGATATGTTGTTTTGGTATAATCCCATTCATGTTTCAATGCTCTCATCATAATCATCATTATCTATGTTGCATAAGTGATGCGTTGGAACTCGAGAGCTGAGCTTTGCTTGACCCCCGATTTTTAGGGTGTTGCACCTAGGCATCCAAAAGTATCGGATGAGCAACCTTTACACTAATCTTCTCACTGACATGCCATGGCGAAAAGAAATCGCCTCTAAGAAAATTAGGATTTTCAGGAGGTTGTGGCCCACCATCTCTGATCGGTTGGCCAATCCAAACTTTTCAGATGATGCACAAGAGGGCTAAGACCCTAGCCAAGAAGAAAGATCCGAGGTTTGGACAGCAAGCGTCTCGAAACTCTCATCCAAACATAGCGTAGTTTACATTTTCGCGGCAAAAGAAGCTGGCTCCGTAAAACGAAAACGACTTTCTTTTTCTCACTCCAGCAAACCGACTGCCTTCATGCTACTATAAAGGGAGAGAGAGAAACATGGAAAAGGATTCAAGGACGTGAGAGAGAGAGAGAGAGCAACGTGTGGAGCGTGGGCTAGTTAAACAAGTTTTTTTTTTCTACAAATTTCCTTCATGTTATGTTGTTATGTTTTTCTAAGAGATTTTAGGCTAATCATGTTTGTGATAGGCTAAACCTCTTAGCTAGGGCTAAGAGGTGAAGCTTGTAGCCTGATGTGGTGTTTTCTATAGCTTTGATTCATGTTTTATGAACTCTCTTTGATTATAGTTTGATTATATAGAATATTCATAGTTTCTTATGGTTTATTGTGACTTAAGTTACAATGGATCTGTGATGCTTTGAGTATTTTCTATGCATGTATAGAGGTTATGGTCATAGGAACCTTATTGTTCACCATCGTCTCATAGACATGGTTAGATGATGGAATCCTTCCTAACATTCATAACTCTTTCAGATTGGATGTGGATTGGTTAAATTATATTGTTTGCTTTGTCTCATGGGCATGGTTTTGTGATGGAATTAATTCTAATTCTCATGCCTATCTTCTATTGAAAACTAGATCAACGGAAGTTCAGAATTGGTTTTTAATGAAATATCTTCCAACTGGATGAAGATGGGACTTTGATTTCAGTTGTGTTCTTGAATCAAGCATAGATATCTCTGATCTCTACAAGTGGATCCTTGGCACCCTAGTTTCTCACCTTTGAATTTTACAAGTTTTAGTTTAAGATTTCACCATTATTCCCATAAAATTTCTTGATTTATATTACATCTTCTTCTAGTTCTAGTTCTAGTTACTTTTAGATTGCGTACAAGGTCTAGTCCCTGTGGATTTGACCTCGGTCTTACTGAGATTATTACTACATCGCAACCCTATACTTGGGGTAGTGAACACATTTTTGGCGCCGTTGCTGGGGATTGATGGTTATGTTTTTATGAGATTAACTAGTTTTAGATTTAAGCTAAGATTAGGGTTTTTTTAGTTTTTAATTTTAGGTTTAGGTTTTTCTATTTGATTTATAAAAACTAACCTAACTTTCCTATTTTGTAGGACCCTAGGCCCTGATATAGGCTTTCTAAATTGGATCTTAATTTAGGAACTTCTGATTTGGTAACCTCTTTCCAACTCTTCTTTCTCTTTATTTCTAGATTTCTATTTCTTTTCTTCTTTAGGATTAAGTTAGAATCTGAGATTGTGGGCTGAGAGTGTTTCATGCCCAAGTTTGTGACAACACACAACGTCTTTTGAGTAAAGGAGGGTTGGTTGAGGGGTTATCTATCCATTACAGGATTAGACACCACTCGAGATCCTCAGAGTTAATTAAAGTGATGGCTGTAAATCAACCAGGAAGACAACCTCAACTTCGGGTTGAGGAAGTACAGGATGAGAATGAGGTGCATCAAGCACCCCCGCCTCATACTTTACGAGATTATTTATAACCGGCGGGGGTGAGTACCTCCTCATGCATCATTTTATTTTTTAGAAAATATGTAACACATGAATATTAAGCCAGGGGTGATCCAACTACTTCCAAAATTTTGTGGGCTTAAATATGAAAATTCATATTTACACCTGAAAGAATTTGATGAGAACATAACCACTTTATATTTCCCAAACGTGTTTAAGGACATAGTCAGGCTGAAACTCTTTCCCTTTTCTTTGAAAGAGAAAGCTAAGGTGTAATTGCATTCACTATGTCTCCGATCTATTGGCACATGGAATGACATGATAAGGGAGTTCATAAAGAAATTTTTTCCACATCATAAAACGAACACTCTTAAAAAGTCAATCATGAACTTTGCCCGAAAGGAGGATGAAACATTCTTCCAATGTTGGAAAAGGTTCAAGGATCTTGTCAGTTCATGGTTTTGAAATGTGGCACATTACATACTTTTTCTATGATGGACTGACATCTTCCATGCACCAATTGGTAGAGACAATGTGTAACGGGGAATTCATAAATAAAAATGTCGATGATGTGTGGGAATACTTAGATAGACTTACTGATAATGCACAATCATGGGACACCTACCCAAAATCAAGCACCACTTCTAGGCCCACTCAATCAAAGGAGAGGGGTGGAGTATACCCTCTAAAAGAGGACGATGATATCAATACTAAAGTGTCTAATCTCATAAGGAAATTCGAGGCCATGGAATTAAAGAAGCATAAGGCTAAGGAAATTGTTTGCGGTATTTGTGCTTGCAACGTTCACTCAATTGAAAATTGTCCAACAATACCTACCTTTCAAGAGGTGTTGAATGAGCAATCCAATGCCGTAAATAATTACCAAAGACCTTTTAATAGACCTACCTCTAATACATATAATCCTAGTTGGAGAAATCATCCAAACTTTAGTTGGAGGAATGGACAAACTGCTACCCCTCAAGGTTTCTTTATCAAATTCCAAATCAAGTGAACCTCAAGAGGATCTGGTTTTAAAACACATTCAAGACTAAGATCTACTTAATCAGAATACGACACAAGCAATCCAGGAAATCAGATTAGTAATTGGAACGCTTGCGTCGTCTGTCCAAAGGATAGAGTCACTATTAACAATTGTGGGAAAGGGGATGCTTCCTGCTTAACCTCTCCCCAATCCCAAACCACAATATGAGATAAGTGACCCCAACTCTTCAAATCAGATGGAGCAAGCTAAATCTATCACCACTCTTAGGGGTGGGAAGAGCATTGACAAAAACATTCTGGTTAGGGCTGAAAAGCCTAAGGACTTGGAAGAGGATAACGATGATAGACCTAACACTGCTCCACAAGAGTTGGAACCAGAACTTCAGGTCAAGTCGATTGCTCTATTCCCCCCAACAGTTAGTTGCAACAAATTCTCTCTCTAAATCTCAGGACATTCTAGAGGTGTTAAAACAAGTGAAGGTCAATATTCCTCTACTTGATGCTATAAAACAAATACCTTCATATGCCAAATTTCTGAAAGAATTGTGTACGACCAAAAGATAGCAAAACATTCAAAAGAAAATCTTTTTAACTAAAAAAGTGAGTGTCATCCTAAAGCAAGATGTGCCGTAGAAATTTAAAGATCCCTGTAGCGCAACCATCGCTTATGTAATTGGGAATTATCGCATTGAGCATGCACTTCTTGATTTAGGAGCAAACGTAAATCTGATTCCCTACTCGGTGTACAAACAATTAGGTTTGGGTGAATTAAAACCCACCCTAACCTGTAACGACTCAAAAAATTCCATACAATGGCCCTAGTATCACCTCAAGCAGAAATCACACAGAATCAAATCCTTTAGAAATTAGACAAAGTTAACTAAGTGTTAAACTAGATTAACCATGAAATTCGCATGAATCACTTTAAATATGTTCTGCAAGACCCAAAACTTGTGGAATTATTGACGCTACGTTACCCTAAAATCTAGGATCAAACTCATTACCCGATTGCTCTTGGGAGCACATTGAAACTCCGTATCAGATCTGGACCGTGCATCGAAAGTCCAAATAATACAAAGTTATAGACTTAGCACCGCCTCGCTGGGCTTGACAACCATCTCGGAGATCAAATCCAGACAGTGTCCCACGACTATTCGCTTGAGTCCGGAGCAAGGAGTGTTAGAAAACCTAGTTTTCTTTAGAAATGTAATTACATTTAAGTAATCTGAGACTTGGTGTTTGCAGGCTAATTATAAGCAATCAAACCGTCGGAATTTGACCCAAATACACCCTCAGATCAGGAAAATTTTTATATACATGGCAGTGTACTTGAAATCCCCGATCGTGATTCAGTGACCGTTGAATTGAAGCTGGTCCGCCACGCGTGATTTGGGAATCCGACTAGAATGAAAAACTTAACTCCACCTAGATCTAAGGTTAGTGAGCTTAAGTCCGACTGCATGCAGAAAAGGGCTGCCAGAAGTGCTCCGTTGAGCTGAAATAGGTCCACTTTAGATATAACTTAAGTATACCTTGACCTTAGGTCTATTTCAGTGAGATTTTAGGCTATATAAGGACCTTTAAACCTTCTCTCATTCAACCATATGAATTTGAGAAAAACCCAAGGAGAGAGAAGTGAGAAAAGAGAGAGAAAGAGTGAGAGAAGTGGGAGAATCTCCCTGCTACCTTACCCCGTCACTCTACAAGCTCAACCACCCCACTCTAATCGATTTCCCGACGATTCCGACTTCGTTTCTAGGTAAGAAACCCTAACCCTAACCTGTTTTGGAGTTTTGATAGTTGTAAGTTATGAAATAACTAACTTAAAGCATGTAATAGGTTGCCACATCGCTGTATACTGAAGCTTAACAAACCTATCGAATTCGTTACAATTCTACGGCGTAAGGTGCGGACTTTAGACATATAGGTTATAGTTTTCAACGCTTTCAATATTAGATAATGATAGATTCATGATCTGTATGTCATTGCACATGTACAAAGTGCTGTCCGTTTCATTTTTCGATTATACGTTAACTATGTTGAATATACTGTATTCTTTGTATTTGTAGAAAGTACCGTATACGTATAAATTTTGGAAATGTGTTTGCCATGATTATTTACTGTATGAACATATTATATATGTGTATAATACTTACTTGGCGAAAGGGTTTGCCCTAATACATGTTTTTGCTAATTTACACTATGTATGTCAAATAGTGTATTCTAAATGTTTGTGAAAATGCTTGTAAGAGTAAGTGCTTAGATAATCATGCTTTAGGTGGGTGTTGAGATGGGATTCTCAATTACCTTAGAAACGTATATGATTTCCTCCATGTTGGTTGTTTAATTTAATCACTTACTATGAAATATATATGTTTGTATTTCTTGTATATATTGTGCTTTGTAACATGCTTTTGACTTGTTTGTTAACATGCTTGAATTACTTAGTTTATTATGCTTTACTCCACATGCTCTGAATAAGGATTGATTGCGATTGGGACTATGATTATAGTCCAGACAATCGGTAACAGACTTGAGTTCGTGGTTGAGATTCATTTTGCCACGTCGGATGTGTCTGGCGAACCCGAGTTGTACTTCAGTTGATGGCAGTGGTTAGGCCACACGAAGTGCTTATGCACTTCATGTCATTCAGTTGGTTGTGCGCTCATGATAGTTTGGCTCGTCACGTAACCCGATCTGTCTAATGTATGTTCACCGTGTTTTGACGCCACTGTTTAAACGTAAGGTACCAAACTTACCAGTGTAACCCCGTTAACCTTGGTACCTTAATCCGCTAAGACTCATGAGCCAGGCATGGTTGTATGGGACACCGTGGTCGAGCTATCGGCCTGCGCTAGGGCTACGTGCCTCCCTGTAGTGACCAGTGAGTAACTCTGACTGGTGAGCTGAATACGGTGGTATGGGACACTGTATTTAAGCTGTCGGCCTACACTAATTGGTGACGAGCCCTTTGTAGTGACCTCGAGCATACTCTGAAATTGCAAAGAGGCGACTAGCCTTCCCATGGTAACAGAGTATAAACTAGGCCTATATTGATAAGGTGATGGGGGTGTGGTGTAACGATTTCGTGTAACAACCCTGACAGCCCTTACACCGACTTAGAAACACACTATCGTATGGGATTATCTAGGACTGACGACCCTAGAATGGATCATTGTTTGGGAATGATATAAGGAAGGTACCTTAGTTTCCCAATACTGCTATTTGAAATGGACTAATAACAACTCGGTAATCATACTCATCATTGCATTACATGTACTTGGAAGATGTGGAGCATTGAGGGTGCCAGCATGCTGCGGACATAAGATGGTGCTGCACGAGGGAGTATGTTGGTGAGGGCACGCATCATAATCGCATCTCATCCTTGCATTAATTATAGTACTTAGGAATGTTGTTTGTACTGCATTATCATTACTACTTGACTGATTGGATAACATGTTAACTTATGCTCTATTGTTCCACTGAGTTAGCTACTCACTCCCACATTACGGGACGGTGTTCTGGACACCCACCAGACTATCTTAGACGCAGGTATCGACTATCCACAGGAGACTGACCCTAATTATTATGAAGATCAGGATGAGTTTTCCTACATGCAGTTCGCTGGAGGCTTCGCGTAGGCTATCCAGATTTACGGGATTACAGGGTTCATGATCACAGTTGTACCATTTTGACATTTTGATTCGAGAACAAATACATGTATATGGTGACTCAGTTGGTATTCAAACTCTTGAGATCGGGATTGTTTTGTTTTATATACATCTATATACATCTTTTAGTCTCCCGCTTGCGTTTATACATGGATCTGGAGTATGAATTACTGTTTTGGTATAATCTCACTCATGTTTATTGCATTAACACAGACAACATTCAATTATAAGCATTTGTGTTGCATAAGTGATGTTTTGGAACTCGGGTGTTGAGTTGCTACTCGACCCTCGATTTTCAGGGCGTTACAAGTTGGTATCAGAGCATGATTTGGATTAAACCGGACTTGAGTTATGGTCTTATGATGTATGCTGACGCATTTCGACTTAGGAGGGTGCGAGAACAATGTAGAAACAGTTTTAGGCACCCCAGTTTCGTCCAACGTTGAAGTTCACCGAAAACGATAGCTGTAAACGAGTCTATGCTCAACCCTAGTCGCATGGGTCGACCTTAAAACACTCCTAGGCCATCTAGTGATAGGTCTAGATCACAACTCATCCCATCCCAGCTGTTAAAAATTAGCGAAAGCTATTATGTCTCAGAAATTACCTAAAATTACCCGAAACGGAATGAAATGGGGTCGTGGGCATACCCATGCTTGTCTAGGGGCACCCAGGGTGGGACCCATATGGTGTTGAGGCCTAGGGGATACGAGGACCTCGCCAAAATGGCTAGTCATCGCCAACTTACCCAGAGAGTGGCGAGGCCCTCGTCCGATCGGCAAGGCCTCACCGGATTTCGAGCCTGGCCGGGCGGGCCATGCGGGTTGATCATGTTTGGGGGTATAAGAACCTCCTTGAGGTAGGTCATGTCTACTGCTACCACTCCAAAACCCTACTTCCTTCACAAAACCCACCTCCAAGCTTCCTTTTCCCTCTACTCTTGTTGTCTCCTCTCTCAAATCACCATTCCAATCGTCCAATCTGCTATTTTCGACCATAATCCATCCATTCCCATCATCCACAGCCATCCCTACCTCCCTACCCTCTCTGTTTTCTCTTATTTGAGCTCTCACACTCACATTTGAGGCTAAAAAATTGTGTAAGCTTCCTCACCCATCCTATCTCTCCACTTTCCTCCTTCAATCTCTATCATTTGGGCCTCTACAACATCTGTTGAGACCCAAGTCCATGAAGAACCAACCCTCCAGCCCTTTTCTTTCCTTTCCTTCACTTTCCATTGCTCTCCTTGCCATTGTTTCGACCATTTTCTCCATCTCCACCATCCTTTCTCTTATGGGAAAGAGGAAGGGTGCCGCTGATGAGGCTAGGCCCAGTCGCCCTACACGTTCAAGGAGGCTGAGAGGCACAGCCGCTAGGTCAAGCATTGCCTGAGAATTTCGAACGAAGCGGGATCTTGATCCCCGGATCCCTGTTGAAAGAGCTCAGTTAGGGGCACTACATGGAGTCTATGAGGACCGTAGGGTTCTCTTTGAAGCCCAGGTGGATGGGTGACTCTTCGGTGAATACTACTTATTTGAGTAAGTGGAGGCGGCCCACTAGGGTCCACTATTTGAGGTCAGAGGTCGCGCCAATGCTGGTACTGTCCGAGCCTTCTACGCTAACATTCGTGAGCCTACACTGGAACCTTTGCAGTTCTGGCTCTCTTGTGATGTGGGTCTGTTTGCCACGGTGGATGATAGATTGATTACGTGGCTTATGGACATGCCCCTTGGCGAAGTACATGCTAGTGAGAAGAATTTGGGAAGTGCAAGTGAAAGGGATCATCGCACACGTTACCTTTGTGGTGGCCGACTGATTGAGTTGCAGCCAAACAAAAGCTTGCTAGCGTCCCATATGTTAGACGACTTCTGCCTGCTACATCACATCTTCACATACAACCTCTACCCCAGATACAGTAATCGTAGCTAGTGCACGCGACTCATGGTGGACTTTTTGTACCAAGTGGGGCAGAGGGCGAACTTGTGCGTGCCTACATTCGTGTTACGACAGATAATGAGTACTGCACGCTCCACTAGAAGCTCTGATTAGCTTCCCTTTAGCTGACTCATATGCAGGATTGCACGAGAGTTTGGCTACAGTCTGTGGGTGAAAAGGCTAACACCAATTCGTCAAATCGACTAGTGTACTCTCCATCAGATGGAACTGAGGGTACGGCGACGATAAGCCCGACATGAGGAGAGTGAGGATTAAACGGAGAGCGAAGAAGAAGAGAGTGAGGAAGGGAGTGAAGCTGAAATAGAAGAAGAAGAAGAGGAACCTGAGGCTCAGGATACCGAGGAGAGCTCCCCTCCTACGCCATGCGAGCAAGATGCGGTTTAGGCTGCGAGGGATGCTCATAGGGTTCGCATTGAGGAGGGCCAAGCGCCCTGCGGCAAGAGATTGGACAGGTTCGGGCTGAGCTTGGTGAAACCCGAGCCAAGATTGAGGTGACCGAAGCCTTCATGAAGCGGGGTTTTAAGAAGGTGTCTCACACATTGAAGACTATCATGTGCTGTGTACAGGACAAGGATGCCCCTCCTCCATCGCCTGACTCGGATGCTTAGACATCCATGCTGTTGTCTGTTAGTTTGTTTTGCTCATCGCTTTTGGCGGTTTATGTTTTCATGCTGATGGCTGTAGTAGTTAGTAGTATGTTTTTAGTAGTTGAAGCTTGATTGTACTGTCATGATTCATGTAACTCTGTATTCCATGTATTATGACAATTTTGGTAATGAAATGTATACAGCCTCTTTGCTATGAAGTGTGTGGAATGCTTAAGTGATTATGTATTGTGTTGTCATGCTTTATCTCACATGCGATGTACCCTATGTTGTATAGGGCATGCCACAGAGGTATACGAGGAGCACGACACCCCTCTTGCTCACTGACTCGATGGACCAGACTCCTCGCAGAGGTGGTCCTACGGACCCAAGTTCTGGCTCAGATCAACCTTCTACTGGTCCTACTGGTGGACTGCCACCTTTTACACCACCGGTTTGCGAGCAGAACCGGACATCCTTTTCGACACAGTATGAGCCACGGGCTGCTCCACCTGCTGATAGGTTTGAGCAGATGATGATGCTGATGCAGCAGCAGCACCAGCAGCTCTTGGCGGTCTTATCTCAGGGTGAGAGTGTGACTCCACCTCCGCCAACTATGCGCCCTACCGAGACTACCGAGCCTCCTACTCAGGCCGAGGATGTACCTCCACCTTCACCTACTGCCTACACTGTGGCAGATGTGGGTACTCAAAGTCTTCTCAAGCGATTCCAGCGCTTGAGGCCTCCTACGTTCACGGGTTCTCACACACCCGAGGAGGCTGAATACTAGTTAGACCGCATCTCCAAGATACTGAAGATGCTGCATTATACTCAGGCTGAGCAAGTTGAGTTAGCCGCCTTTATGTTCGAGAAAGAGGCTAGCTTGTGGTGGGACAATATACTGCGGACTGTCGCCGTAGGATATGTATGGAAGTGGGCTGCTTTTGAGTTCCACTTCCATGAGAAATACTATCCTCAGGCCTACCGACACGAGAGGGAGAATGAGTTGCTACGCCTCAGACAGGGAAGCATGACAGTTACTGAGTATGAGCATCGCTTTACTAAGTTGGGCCACTTTATTCTGACTATCCTTGCTGATGAGCTGATGCGGATTACGAATTTTTCTGAGGGCTTGCGACCTGACATCCGGTCGAAGATGTGTTGTATCCGTATATCATCTTATGCGGAGTTGATTCATATGTCCATTCAGGCGGAGCGAGATGTTGACCGTTTGACACGCTCTCGTGGTCCTATGGTACCTAGGCCACGACCGGATACACTGAGCAGGCCTTTCCTCGGTAAAAGGCCTCGTACTGATTCACCTCCCAGGGGTGCTGCACCAGTGGTTCCGATGAGGCGTCCTGTTGTGACTTGTACTTACCGTGGGAGGCTGGGACATCCTGCTGGGAGCTGCTTTACTCCAATGAGGGATAGCGGGTTCTCTCTGCCGTAGAAGATTGATCGCCCTCACCCACAGGCTTTATCGGCTCCACCGTTATGGACTGCACCTGCGCACCCATCTTTCAGACCTCCTGCACCATGTTTCAGGCTGCCTCAATGGCCCATAGTTCCACAGCCGAACCGTCAATAGCAGGCTCGAGTACATACGCTTGTAGCTAAAGTACCTGAGACGTCGATTACGGCCCCAATGGCTTTTGAGGGCACTGCCCACGTTCAAGGTACACCCATCTCCTTGTTGGTGGACACTGGGTCCACTACTTCTATTATTTTATGTGTGGCAGTTAAGCGTCTAGCTTTACATACTACTCCCACAAAGGGAATGAGATTCACTATCGCTACTGGGACCTTTTCGGATGTCATACGGATGTGTGTGGGCTGCTCCATTGATTTGGGTAATAGGACAGTGTTCGTTGACCTCATTGTTGGTCTACTATGGCACTACGACATTATTCTCGGTATGGACTGGCTCACTGAGATGAAGGCAGAAATTGATTACGATAATTAGGTCGTGACAGCCAGCGGACCTGACGGCATGGTCTTTACTTTTCCAGTGCAGGTTAGTTAGCTATGTCGTGTTAAATGTTACGCCGTTTTACTAAATCATGTTGATGGGTCGACGTTAGGAAACATGCCGGTAGTTTGGGACTTTTCAGATGTGTTCAGGATGATCCCTGGATTGCCTCCTCAGCGCGAGATCAACTTCACCATTGATCTTCTGCCTGGTGCGATACCCATTTCATTACCGATGTATCGCATGTCTCCGTATGAGATGGAGGAACTGAGGAAACAGATTGATGAGCTGGTAGAGAAGGGCTTTATACGACCTAATATGTCTCCCTGGGGAGCACCTGCACTGTTTGTAAAGAAGGAAGATGGCTCATTACGGTTGTGTATTGATTACCGTAGGTTGAACTAAGTCATCGTAAAGAACAAGTATCCTTTGCCCAGGATATATGATCTATTTGATCAGTTGAAGGGGGCAAGGTATTTCTCGAATATCGACTTGCAGTCAGGGTATCACCAGTTGCGCGTCAGAGATGAAGACGTGCTGAAGACAGCTTTCAGGACATGTTTTGGGCATTACGAGTTCCTGGTGATGTTGTTCGGTCTTACGAACGCACCAGCCATGTTCATGGACTCGATGAACAGGGTATTTCGGCCATTCTTATACTGATTTGTCATCGTATTCATTAATGACATCCTGATATATTCCACGAGTCGGGAAGAGCATGAGGTGCACCTAAGAGCGGTGTTGGATACTTTGAGGAAGAACCAGTTGTTTGCGCAGTATAAGAAGTGCGACTTCTAGCAGGAAGAAGTCAAGTTCCTGGGACATGTGGTGTCTAAGGATGGGATAGTTGTGGACCTTGCTAAGGTAGCCGCGGTTCAGGATTGGAAGCAGCCTAGCTCGGTTACCGAGGTGAGGAGTTTTCTTGGCCTAGCAGGGTACTATCAACGCTTCAATCGACACTTCTCGAAGATAGCCAGGCCATTGTCACAGTTGATGCATAAGGATTTGAAGTTCGCTTTGAATGAGAAGGCTGAAGCAGCTTTTCAGGAGTTGAAGGACAGACTGACATCCGCCCCTGTGTTAGTATTGCTAGAGTAAAGGGTTAAGTATACGATATACACTGACACGTCTCGCTTTGGCTTGGGTTGCGTCCTTATGCAGAAGGACAGGGTGATTGCATATGCCTCGAGACAATTAAGGAAGCACGAGGAGAATTACCCTATGTACAACCTGGAGTTAGCAGCTGTCATCTTTGCATTGAAGCTCTGGAGACATTACCTCTACGGAGAGGAGTTCGAGCTTTTCTGTGACCACAAGAGCCTTAAGTATATATTCACTCAGCGGGACTTGAATATGAAGCAGCGCCGATGGATGAAAACCTTGAAGGACTTCAAGTTCGAGGTCTCCTACCATCTTGGCAAGGCCAACCTTGTGGCAGATGCTTTGAGCCGCAAGAAGGCTATAGCATTTGCGGCTCCGCTGATGATAGAAGAGTGGGATATGTTGGAGTTCATGCGGGACTTCGAGCAGAAACTCACAATGGAGGAGCCATTTGAGTGTGTCGCGCATGTTCAGATGCGGCCACTTATTGATGATAGAATTATCGAGGCCCAGAAGGGCGACGTGCGGTTGTCTGAGCTTCGAGAGCAAGCTAGCGACACTGAGGACTTCGAGTGGAGAGTTGGCACAGATGGGGGTCTACGATACCGTGGCCGCCTATCTGTTCTAGATATTCATGAGTTGAGACAGGAGCTTCTCGAGACTGCCCACAAATCGAAGCTGGTGATGCATCCTGGTAGCACGAAGATGTACCAGGATATGAGGCAATCGTATTGGTGGGATAATATGAAGGTTCATATCGCCGAGTATGTTTCATGTTGTCTCACGTGTCAGCAGGTCAAGGCCGAGCATTGCCGACCTCCTGTACTCCTTCAGCCCATGCCCATAGCTGAATGGAAGTGGGACTTCATCTTTATGGATTTCATATCGGGGCTACCGAAGATGATGAAGGGATACGATTCCATCTGGGTGATCATGGACCGGTTGACCAAATCGGCTCATTTTCTCCCTATCAGAGTCACGAACTCTGCAACCGACTTGGCCAGGTTGTACATCAGAGAGATAATCCGTCTGCATGGAGTTCCTTTGGAGATCGTGTCGGACCGTGATACGCGATTCACATCTATCTTCTGCACTCGTATCCAGGAAGCGATGGGTGTGAAGCTGAAGTTTAGTACAGCGTTTCACCCTCAGACCGATGGGCAGACAGAGTGGGTGAATCAGATTTTGGAGGACATGTTACGGGCCTGTGTCTTGGATTTCAAGGACAGTTGGGATGATTGTCTTCCTTATGCAGAGTTTGCGTACAACAACAGCTTCCAGGTGAGTATTGGTATGACTCCATATGAGGCCTTGTATGGTCATCCTTGTAGAGTGCCGCATTGTTGTGCTGAGTTGGCGAGCGCAGCTTGATTGGGCCAGAATTGGTACAGTCGACCTCGGAAAAGATTGACATTATCAGGCGTCGACTCCTGACGGCACAGAGTAGAGAGAAGAGCTACACCGATACAAGGCGGCGACCACTTGAGTTCGAGGTTGGAGATCACGTATTCCTCAGAGTTTCCCATTGTAACGCCCCAGATTTTTGCCAACCTGGGATTAGACGTCCTTAGGCAATGGGTCGATCCTAATACCTCATTAACTTGTCAGAACTGAATCCCAAAGTCTAAAGCCGCCTTTGAACTCATTTCCTTCACAAAATCTCACCCTTCATCACCTTGATCTTCCAATTTTTCTAAGAACTTTTACCCTAGACACTATCTTAAACTAGTTAAGTATCATAACTTGGATCACCTCATATACAAACTACAAAGGCCTGAGTACCACCTCGACCAGAAATTACTTAGGACTAAATCCTTTAGAAATGAGACAAAGTGACTAAGTGCTAAACTAGATTAGCTACGAAGTCCGTTAGGATCGCTTTAAATACGATCTGCAAGACCCAAAACTTGCGTAGACAAGTGACGCTAGGTTACCCTAAAGTTTAGAACCAAACTCATTTCCCGTCTGCTTTCGGGAATGAAACGAAACTTCGTATTAGGTCTAGGTCGCACATCGGGATTCCGATTAACCCGAAGCTAAGGAACTAGGACCGCCCCTCTGGGCTTAACAATCATCTCAAAAATCAGCCTTATCCGATGTTCCACGGCCATTCGTTTCGAATCGGAGCGAGGTAGTGTGAAAAACGCTATTCATAAGCCAAAATAAATATCTGGAATAGTGATCGGCATCGTTCGTTGACGCGTCAGTAAAGCAACCCGACCGTCAGAATCAGACCAAATTACACCCTCGGATTAAGAAAAATTTCAGGAACATTTAGATGTACTTGGAATTTCTGATCGTGGCCCACTGACCGTCGAACTGAAAGTGGTCCGCCACGTACGATCTGTGTATCCGAATGAGTCAAAAACGTAATCCCACGTAGATCCATTGATGGTGAGCTTAAGTCTGACGTTTGGTTCAAAGAGGGCCACCAGAACTTCCCTTTTGAGCTGGAAAAGCGGCGAAAATCCTATATTACCAGTACCCCTTGAACCTGAGTCTATTTTTGGAATGTTTTTGGCTATAAAAGGGCCTTAGAGCACCTTCTCTCACAGCCATACGAATTTGGGTTTTGGGAGAGAGAAAAGAGAGAGAAAAGAGAGAGAAGGACTTGGAGATCGTTGCCGATCTTCCTCCACCTGCACTGGCTTGCTACACGGCCTACACCTCTCTATTCTAGACGTTTTCCCGGCATTTTCCGCCTCATTTGAAGGCAAGAAAACCTAACCCTAGGTCTGATTTGTGGTGGAATCGAGGTAGGATGTGTACCGACTAACCGATTCCACTCTTTAGGCTAGAAATCGCCCGTAGACGGAAGATCCATCACCCTTGCTGATTCGTTCCGTTTCCAAAGGCAAAGGTGAGGACTTTAAGCGTATAAGTTACGGTTTTCAACGCTTTCAATGTCAGATAATGGTAGATTCATGATCTGCTTGCAATTGCACATGTACAAAGTGCCTTCCGTTTCCTGTTTTGATTAACGGTGTGAAATATGGAATTTCACATATTCTAGGTATACGTAGAAATACCGTATACGTATTTTTTTTGGACAAATGCTTGACATGTTTATTTAATGTTTAATTATATAACATATGAATAAAATACTGGTTTGGCGAAAGGAATCGCCAAATTATATGTTTACTTGTAAATGCGTCGTATGTCGAAAATTACGTATTGTAGAAATACCGTATACGTATTTCTTTTGGAATAATGTTTGACATATGTATTTAATGTATGATTATACAATACATGATTAAAATACTAGCTTGGCGAAAGGAATCGCCGAAACCTATGTTCCTTTGTAAACACTATGTATGTCGAAATTGGGTATACGTGAAAGTACCCTATACGTATAAGATTTGCTGATGTGTTTGCTATGTTTATTTGTTGTATGAATATGATGTATATGTATAAAATACTAGCTCAGTAAAGGGACAACCCTAGTACACACTTCCCTAGCATACGTCATGTATGTTGTACTAGTGTACTTAAGTGTTTGTGAAAATGCTTGTGTGAGCAAGTGTTTGAACGTTGATGCCTTAGGAGGGTGTTGAGATTGGATTCTCAACTACCCTAGCGACGTGTATGATTACCTCCATGAGGTTGATCACTTAAACCACTTACTTACAATACATGTGTTTGTATTCCTATTAATGTAGTGTTTTACAACATGCTTTATATCATGCTTTATAATATGCTGTTAACATGCCTACTAGCATGTTTGAATTACTTTGTTTATCATGCTTAAATTACTTTATCTATCATGCTTTACTCTACATGCTATGGATGACAATTGATTGTGCTTTGGGCTATGATTATAGTCCAGACAATCGGTACTAGATTGGAGATCGTGGTTGAGTTTCATGTTGCCACGTGAGATGTGTCCGACGAACTCGAGTCGTACTTCGGTTGGCGATAGTGGTTGGCCACGCGAAGTGCTTATGCACTTCATGTCGTTCAACTTGTTGTGCGCTCGAGCTAGCCGAGCTCGTCATGTAACCCGATTTGTCTAATGTATGTTCACCATGTTTGGTCGCTAATGCTTGAACCTAGGGTACCAAACTTACCAGTGAAAATCCCGTTAACCATGGTACCTCGATCCGCTAAGACTCATGAGCCGGGCATGGTGGTATGGGACACCGTGGTCGAGCTGTCGGCCTACGCTGGGGCTACGTGCCTCCCGTAGTGACCAAGTGAGCAACTCAACTCGTGAGCCGATTATGGTGGTATGGGACACTATATTCGCGCTGTCGGCCTACACTGATAAGGTGATGGGGGAGTGGTGCAATCTTTGTGTGTACAGCACAGCGACCCTTTGTAGTGACCGCGAGCATATTCTGAAGTTGCAGCGTGCCTTAGGGTTCGCCGCGATATATAGAGTATGAACTAGGCCTGTTTCTGTATAGTTGTATCGTGATGAATCGTTTAAGGGGTGATGGGGGAGTGGTGCAACCTTTGTGCGTAAACGGCCACAGCGGCCTCTGCAATGACCTAGAAAACACACCATCGTCGATATTAACTAGGGTGACGACGACCTAGAATGGATCATGTTTGGGAATGATACAAGGGAGGTACCTTAGTTTCCCAATCCTGCTGTTTGAAATGGACTAATTAAAAACTCGGTAATCATGCTCATCATGCATCGCATGTGCCTGGAAGATGTGGAGCACTGTGGGATGTAAGCATGCGCGAACGTGAGATGGTGTCGCTTGAGGGAGTATGTCGGAGAGGGCATCCATCATACCTGCATTCATACTTGCATTAATCGAGTAACTAGGAGTGTTTGATTTACTGCTTTATCATTACTGCTTGACTGCATCGATAACATGTTAACTTATGCCTTATTGTTCCACTGAGTTAGCTACTCACTCCCACGTTACGGGACGGTGTTGTACACACCAAACAGATTTGTTGAGTTTCAGGTGATGGCGATGCTTGTGAAGCAGAGCCGGACTACTTCTATGGTGATGAGGAGGAGTTCTCCTATCTGTATCTCTCTCTGACAGGTCTATGAAGACCTGGTATTATATTGTGGGGCTATGGTATTTGGAATAGGAGACATCACACGTCATCACATTAGGTATATTTTAGAACTGTCCTTGTAATTATTTAACCTGGAAATGTTATCACACTCTGGAGACTCATCATAGTTTATATATTTTGTCTACCTATTACAGTCTTCCGCTTGCAACTTTAACTGTCTCTGGAGTATGATATGTTGTTTTGGCTTAATCTCACTCATGTTCACTACTCTAATATAGTCAACATTCAATCATCATCATTTTGTTGCATAAGTGATGTTCTGGAACTCGAGAGTTGAGTTACTACTCGACCCCCGATTTTCAGGGCGTTACAAGATGGTATCAGAGCATGATTTTGATTAAACCGGACCTGGGTTATGGTCACACGACGCACACTGTCACACGACGCACACTGACGCACTCTGACTTAGGAGGGAGCGACGGAATGTAGAAACAGTCTTAAGCATCCCTGTCTCGTCCAACGGCTAGTTCACTAAAACGAATGCTGAAATCGAGTCTGTATTCAGCTATGGTCGCACGGGTCGACCTTATAATATTCCTAGGCCGTCTATTAAAGATCTAGATTACAATCCACCTCACCCCAACTGTTGAAAATAGATAGAATACGGGATAAACGTGGTGAGGATAACTACTCCGAATCCCCGGAGCTTCTCTGGACTCCTCACAGAGACTTCTTGAATCCATGAGGAAAGAAAGCAGAAACTAGAAATAAATTCTAATAAATCTAAAATTGATTAATGAATGAAGAAAAAAAGAGTTCGCAACCCTTTAAATAAGGATACCAGGTAATGAGAAAGAAATCAGGAACAAACTACAACTAAAACTTCTAGAATTCGCGACTTACTATATATGGGTCGTGATGTCTACTAGTGGGTAAAGTTTTCGGTCAAAAAATAAAATAAAATAGTAAGTGTCCTAAACGACTTCACCCAACCGTTCTCATAATTATTCTAAACTCTTTTCTCATTGGGCACAACTCCTAAAGCCTAACGGATGAAGAGAAATCAAACTAAAATTACTATTTTAGTCAAACGAAATTAAAACGGGGAAATGACTGTCAATCGGAGGCTTTTTTCGCAATTCCGGGCTGCGCAACCCCGCATAGCTGGGTTGGTTGGCTTCATTAGCTCGTTCTACCCCAAATTCATATATTTTACGTCAGACAACTCATTCCGGATTGCAAGTTACGTCCAGTTTCCCCGAAACTACCTAAAATGAAGCGAATCGGGATCGAGGGGCCAAACGGAGCACTCCCGGAGGGATCCAAGGTGGGACCCAGCATTTTTGGGGCCCAGGGGACTGGAGGAACACGTCCCCACCGCGGCGGCGCGGTTCCGGCCAAGTCCGACCGCGGCGCCACCGCGCACGGCGGCGGACCGCGGTCCGGTCGGTTTTCCGAGGTGGGGCGGGGGCGAGGTTGGTCCTGACTGACCTCCTACACCCCCAGTACGTGCCATTTTGGCAATGGTTTGAGATTTTTGGGGTTGGAGCCCCCTCTCTCTCACATCTTCCCTTCCAAATGCCCTCCCCTTCTATTTCCGATTTTCTCCCTCAAATCTTTCCTCCAGTCTTTCAATCCCCCATTTTTATCCATAACTCGCCCACTCCCATCGATCACAACAGTCCTAGCCACCTACCCTACCCCTTCCTTTCATGTTTGAGCTCTCATCTCCCCCATTTGGAGCTCAAAACCGTGTAACTGCCAAACCTACCTCATTTCTCCCTTTTACCTTCTACATTCCCTACCTTTTTGGCCTTCACAATCCCTGTTGAGGCTCAAGTCCATGGAGAGCCAAAAACTCCAGCCCCCTATTTCCCTTATCTTCATTTTCCATGGCTCTATCCGAGCTCATCCATATGTTGTCTTGTAGTTTGCGTGGGCTACTATCGTAGGGTGGTTCTGTTTTCCTGATGATAGGTGTAGTAGTTGGTAGAATGTTCAAGGTATTTGAGAACGTAGGGTCCGTTCGGCCAAATTCCATTAGGTAAGTTTACGATGGATAGAATTATAAAAGTAATAATAAATGTGTATGTAGGATATAGCCCCTAGATTGGGTGTATCCTATGTCTTCTGACACCATGTTTAGAATGTACGCAATTAAGAGTAAATTCCGAGAATTCCTTTCCAATAACACTTAGAAATTTTCTCATCGTGGGGTATAGAAAATCCCATCTCACGTTTTTCCAACACCAGGCTCATTTTCCAAGGCCTATAAAAATTTAATCCCCTCCCACCCTCCTACCAACCATGTCACACACAATCCCAAGGTAGGATTAGTAATGCGGTCCCATTTAATACAACTTAAGGCCACTGGCCAAATTGTGTTGAAGCGATAAAGTCCCTTGATATACATTAACCCACCACACTCTGACAGCTTAAGCTCTTAGAGTAAATGGTTGTTTGACAAATAGGCCATAGAGTTTTGGACCTAGAGCGATACTCCTAGTTTTCGACAGACCTGACCGTATAGGAAATCCAACAACTTAATAATGTAAGCCCCAGGATCTTCTTAGCCGATGTGAGCATGTGTGAAATGCTCGAGCGTCAAGTACAGACAATTCTATCCCACTTAGACAACATTTGACCCTACACGATGAATAATTTCTTGTATTAAAAATGATCTAAAATCATCTAGTGTGTAAGCATAGACCTTAGATTATAACTGATGGATTACCGCTACTCATAAGTTGGGCCTAGGCTGCTGATTAGGCTAAGAAACGTAAACGACAAAAAAAAAATGCTAAGATAATTGAGTGATATACTTAGTGAGTCGGTTTGATTAGGTAGGAGCGAGACCCCGTTCCTTTGTTGAAATCCCCTTAATACTTTAGGCTTCCTTAGTAACTCTCAGGGAGCTTGTTTGACGTAGAAACTATTCACGATTAGAGGAAACCAATATATCCCTTGGATTCAATGTTAGGTCCAATCAATACATCCCTTAGAATTTCCTTCTCAAGGACTTAGTACAACCGGGAACACGGAGTAGAGAAACTACATATAAGCGAGGTATTCGCGGTTTGAATCGAATCCTCAATCCTGGTAGTGACCAATGAACCCTATGCTCTGATCAAGCAAAAGGGTCGGGATCAGCTAGGATTAAGGACTGATACGACGATTTTCTATCATCGCGAGGCAGAAGGTCTATGTATCCGGCTCAGACCCACTACACAATCTTTCCGTATTGGCCCAACCATTTACAACTAAAAGTTTATAATTTTGTCCTTGAAAGGTGTTAGGAGTATATAGCTGGTAGAGACTATGTCTTTTAGACCTAAGGAATTGTCCAAATGGGCAACAGACAGTTAAGACTCAGGTCCTAAATCACATGCCATGTCGGCATACATATTGTGCTTATGAACGTAGAAAGATAGCATGCCTATTAAGCTAGACATGATTAAATAGGATAAGTCTGGACTGCGACAAAATTTCTTGGTAGAATTAGGCATCTCGCTACAAACTCATACCTAACCCCGAATCAACCACAATACCCTTCATCTTTAGCTCCTTTCTATGACCATAGGTATCAATGCCATAATACACAACATTGATGAAAAGAAGACCAATGTAGTGGGAGATCGCATCCCATTTCATGTCAAGGATAGATCCTAAACTACACCTTGTTCCAATATACGGAGCAGGACATAAATCTTGAGCCTTGAGGATGAAAATAAAATTTTAAGGGGGGTAGAACATGATGAACCCACTCTAGTTAGGTCACCTAATACACCTCTTTGACGTGGGTGGCGCAACAGAAACGTGGTGGACCCTACCCCACTGGCCCAGGATCGAAACGGTGCTCGTTAACATATGCACATGATAGAAGCCCTAACAAGTTTTACTATGAAACCATTTTAGGATGATCTAGTAAGATTTGATTCACCCTCCCCTGGGACAGATAATATCAAGGACTCTCTTAGAGTAAGACCTAAAGGGCAACCTTAGAATAAACAATTTGAACCTTTCAATGATGGACATTCCCTACGTTTCTAGAGTGATCGGACTACGGAGTTACTGAAATATACAACTGCGAACATTCGCGGGTTTACCCTAATTTTCAACCTGGGCGACTACCAATGGACTCACTTTGGCCGAGCGAAGACCGGATCCACCGGGATTCGGAAGGGATACGATGAGCTTCCTACCCTGGCCCTTGGTGGATGATCGATGTATCGAGATCGAGCCCACTATTACCGTCTCTCCGTGTTGGTCAAACAATGAAAACAACTATCTTACTCTAAATTGTGGGAATTGTCGTCGAGACTCCAAATAGGTAAAGCAATAAATGGTAGCAAACCATCAGGGTATAAGTCATGGATAAAGAAATAAGTTTTAAGGGGGGTAGACTAAAATGAACCAACTAGTACATACCCTACCACGCGTAGAAACGTGGAACCAATAAGTCTTAGGCAAATGAAATAATAGAAATCTTCCTTATTACCCTTAGCCAATTTCGGGACGAAATTTTGTTTTAAGGGGGTAGATTGTAACGCCCCGATTTTTGCCAACACGGGATTAGACGTCCTTAGGCAATGGGTCGATCCTAATACCTCATTAACTTGTCAGAACTGAATCCCAAAGTCTAAAGCCGCCTTTGAACTCATTTCCTTCACAAAATCTCACCCTTCATCACCTTGATCTTCCAATTTTTCTAAGAACTTTTACCCTAGACACTATCTTAAACTAGTTAAGTATCATAACTTGGATCACCTCATATACAAACTACAAAGGCCTGAGTACCACCTCGACCAGAAATTACTTAGGACTAAATCCTTTAGAAATGAGACAAAGTGACTAAGTGCTAAACTAGATTAGCTACGAAGTCCGTTAGGATCGCTTTAAATACGATCTGCAAGACCCAAAACTTGCAGAACAAGTGACGCTAGGTTACCCTAAAGTTTAGAACCAAACTCATTTCCCGTCTGCTTTCGGGAATGAAACGAAACTTCGTATTAGGTCTAGGTCGCACATCGGGATTCCGATTAACCCGAAGCTAAGGAACTAGGACCGCCCCTCTGGGCTTAACAATCATCTCAAAAATCAGCCTTATCCGATGTTCCACGGCCATTCGTTTCGAATCGGAGCGAGGTAGTGTGAAAAACACTATTCATAAGCCAAAATAAATATCTGGAATAGTGATCTGGCATCGTTCGTTGACGCGTCAGTATTAAGCAACCTGACCGTCAGAATCAGACCAAATTACACCCTCGGATTAAGAAAAATTTCAGGAACATTTACATGTACTTGGAATTTCTGATCGTGGCCCACTGACCGTCGAACTGAAAGTGGTCCGCCACGTACGATCTGCGTATCCGAATGAGTCAAAAACGTAATCCCACGTAGATCCATTGATGGTGAGCTTAAGTCGACGTTTGGTTCAAAGAGGGCCACCGAACTTCCTTTTGAGCTGGAAAAGCGGCGAAAATCCTATATTACCAGTACCCCTTGAACCTGAGTCTATTTTCGGAATGTTTTTGGCTATAAAAGGGCCTTAGAGCACCCTCTCTCACAGCCATACGAATTTGGGTTTTGGGAGAGAGAAAAGATAGAGAAAAGAGAGAGAAGGACTTGGAGATCGTTGCCGATCTTCCTCCACCTGCACTGGCTTGCTACACGGCCTACACCTCTCTATTCTAGACGTTTTCCCGGCATTTTCCGCCTCATTTGAAGGCAAGAAAACCTAACCCTAGGTCTGATTTGTGGTGGAATCGAGGTAGGATGTGTACCGACTAACCGATTCCACTCTTTAGGCTAGAAATCGCCCGTAGACGGAAGATCCATCACCCTTCTTTGATTCGTTCCGTTTCCAAAGGCAAAGGTGAGGACTTTAAGCGTATAAGTTACGGTTTTCAACGCTTTCAATGTCAGATAATGGTAGATTCATGATCTGCTTGCAATTGCACATGTACAAAGTGCCTTCCGTTTCCTGTTTTGATTAACGGTGTGAAATATGGAATTTCACATATTCTAGGTATACGTAGAAATACCGTATACGTATTTTTTTTGGACAAATGCTTGACATGTTTATTTAATGTTTAATTATATAACATATGAATAAAATACTGGTTTGGCGAAAGGAATCGCCAAATTATATGTTTACTTGTAAATGCGCCGTATGTCGAAATTACGTATTGTAGAAATACCGTATACGTATTTCTTTTGGAATAATGTTTGACATATGTATTTAATGTATGATTATACAATACATGATTAAAATACTAGCTTGGCGAAAGGAATCGCCGAAACCTATGTTCCTTTGTAAACACTATGTATGTCGAAATTGGGTATACGTGAAAGTACCCTATACGTATAAGATTTGCTGATGTGTTTGCTATGTTTATTTGTTGTATGAATATGATGTATATGTATAAAATACTAGCTCAGTAAAGGGACAACCCTAGTACACACTTCCCTAGCATACGTCATGTATGTTGTACTAGTGTACTTAAGTGTTTGTGAAAATGCTTGTGTGAGCAAGTGTTTGAACGTTGATGCCTTAGGAGGGTGTTGAGATTGGATTCTCAACTACCCTAGCGACGTGTATGATTACCTCCATGAGGTTGATCACTTAAACCACTTACTTACAATACATGTGTTTGTATTCTATTAATGTAGTGTTTTACAACATGCTTTATATCATGCTTTATAATATCTTTGTTAACATGCCTACTAGCATGTTTGAATTACTTTGTTTATCATGCTTAAATTACTTTATCTATCATGCTTTACTCTACATGCTATGGATGACAATTGATTGTGCTTTGGGCTATGATTATAGTCCAGACAATCGGTACTAGATTGGAGATCGTGGTTGAGTTTCATGTCGCCACGTGAGATGTGTCCGACGAACTCGAGTCGTACTTCGGTTGGCGATAGTGGTTGGCCACGCGGTGCTTATGCACTTCATGTCGTTCAACTTGTTGTGCGCTCGAGCTAGCCGAGCTCGTCATGTAACCCGATTTGTCTAATGTATGTTCACCATGTTTGGTCGCTAATGCTTGAACCTAGGGTACCAAACTTACCAGTGAAAATCCCGTTAACCATGGTACCTCGATCCGCTAAGACTCATGAGCCGGGCATGGTGGTATGGGACACCGTGGTCGAGCCGCCTCGGCCCTCTGCTGGGGCTACGTGCCTCCCCGTAGTGACCAATGAGCAACTCGACTCGTGAGCCGATTATGGTGGTATGGGACACTATATTCGCGCCGTCGGCCTACACCGATAAGGTGATGGGGAGTGGTGCAATCTTTGTGTGTACGTACACAGCGGCAGCCTTTGTAGTGACCGCGAGCATATTCGAAGTTGCGGCGTGCCTTAGGGTTCGCCGCGATATATAGAGTATGAACTAGGCCTGTTTCGTATAGTTGTATCGTGATGAATCGTTTAAGGGGTGATGGGGAGTGGTGCAACCTTTGTGCGTAACGACCACAGCGACCTCTGCAGTGACCTAGAAAACACACCATCGTCGATATTAACTAGGACTGACGACCCTAGAATGGATCATGTTTGGGAACGATACAAGGGAGGTACCTTAGTTTCCCAATCCTGCTGTTTGAAATGGACTAATTAAAAACTCGGTAATCATGCTCATCATGCATCGCATGTGCCTGGAAGATGTGGAGCACTGTGGGATGTAAGCATGCGCGAACGTGAGATGGTGTCGCTTGAGGGAGTATGTCGGAGAGGGCATCCATCATTCCTGCATTCATACTTGCATTAATCAGAGTAACTAGGAGTGCTTGATTTACTGCTTTATCATTACTGCTTGACTGCATCGATAACATGTTAACTTATGCCTTATTGTTCCACTGAGTTAGCTACTCACTCCCACGTTACGGGACGGTGTTGTACACACCAAACAGATTTGTTGAGTTTCAGGTGATGGCGATGCTTGTGAAGCAGAGCCGGACTATTTCTATGGTGATGAGGAGGAGTTCTCCTATCTATATCTCTCTGACAGGTCTATGAAGACCTGGTATTGTACTGACGGGGCTATGGTATTTGGAATAGGAGACATCACACGTCATCACATTAGGTATATTTTAGAACTGTCCTTGTAATTATTTAACCTGGAAATGTTATCACACTCTGGAGACTCATCATAGTTTATATATTTTGTCTACCTATTACAGTCTTCCGCTTGCAACTTTAACTGTCTCTGGAGTATGATATGTTGTTTTGGCTTAATCTCACTCATGTTCACTACTCTAATATAGTCAACATTCAATCATCATCATTTTGTTGCATAAGTGATGTTCTGGAACTCGAGAGTTGAGTTACTACTCGACCCCCGATTTTCAGGGCGTTACACCCTTATAAAGGGAGTTCCTCGGTTTGGGAAGAAGGGGAAGCTTACACAGTGGTTTATCGGGCCGTTTCAGAAACTCGATCGAGTGGGTGCGGTGGCATATCGTCTCGCTTTGCCCACACCACTCACGGGCGTGCACAACGTATTTCATGTATCTATGTTGAAGAAATACGTCCCTGATCCTTCGCACATCATCCATTGGGAACAGGTGCAGTTGAGCGATGATGCTACTTATGTACTGCGTCCAACGCGTATCCTAGACAGGAAGGAGCAGGTGTTGCGCAGTAAGGTGATTCCACTCGTGAAGGTACTATGGATGCATCATACAGAGGAGGAAGCTACCTGGGAGATAGAAGCTGAGATTCGAAAGAACTACCCTCAGCTTCTCGAGGAGTACAAAAAGGTACTAATTTCGAGGATGAAATTTTTCATTAAGGGGGGTAGATTGTAATGACTCGAAAAATTCCGTACAATGGCCCAAGTATCACCTCAGGCAGAAATCACACAGAATCAAATCCTTTAGAAATTAGATAAAGTTAACTAAGTGTTAAACTAGATTAACCACGAAATCCGTATGAATCACTTTAAATATGATCTGCAAGACCCAAAACTTGTGGAATTATTGACGCTAGGTTACCCTGAAATCTAGGATCAAATTCATTACCCGATTGCTCTCGGGAGCACATTGAAACTCCGTATCAGATCTGGACCGCACATCGAAAGCCCGAATAATACGAAGTTATAGACTTAGGACCGTCTCGCTGGGTTTGACAACCATCTCAGAGATCAAATCCAGACAGTGTACCACGACTATTCGCTTGAGTCTGGAGCGAGGAGTGTGAGAAAACCTAGTTTTCTTTAGAAATGTAATGACATTTAAGTAATCTGAGACTTGGTATTTGCGGGCTAATTATAAGCAATCAGACCGTCGAAATCTGACCCAAATACATCCTCGGATCAGGAAAAATTTCATATACATGGCAGTGTACTTGAAATCCCCGATTGTGATTCAGTGACCGTTGAATTGAAACTGGTCCACTACCCATGATCTGGGAATCCGACTAGAACGAAAACTTAACTCCACCTAGATCCAAGGTTGGTGAGCTTAAGTCCGACTGCACACGGAAAAGGGACCACCAGAAGTGCTCCATTGAGCTGAAATAGGTCCACTTTCGATATAACCTAAGTATAGCTTGACCTTAGGTCTATTTTGGTGAGATTTTAGGCTACATAAGGACCTTTAAACCCTCTCTCATTCGGCCATACGAATTTGAGAAAAACCCTAGGAGTGAGAAGTGAGAAAAGAGAGAGAAAGAGTGAGAGAAGTGGGAGAATCTCCCTGCTACCTTACCCCGTCATTCTACAAGCTCAACCACCCCATTCTAATCGCTTTCCCAGCGATTCCGACTTCATTTCTAGGTAAGAAACCCTAACTCTAATCTGTTTTGGGATTTTGATAGTTGTAAGTTATGAAATAACTAACCTAAAGCATGTTATAGGTTGCCACATCGCTGTATACTGAAGCTTAGCAAACCTATCGAATTCGTTACGATTCTACGGCGTAAGGTGCGGACTTTAGATGTATAGGTTATAGTTTTCAACGCTTTCAATATCAGATAATGATAAATTCATGATCTGTATGTCATTGCACATGTACAAAGTGCTGTCCATTTCGTTTTTCGATTATACGTTAACTATGTTGAATATACTGTATTCTTCGTATTTGTAGAAAGTACCGTATACATATAAATTTTGGAAATGTGTTTGCCATGATTATTTACTGTATGAACATATTATATATGTGTATAAAACTTACTTAGCGAAAGGGTTCACCCTAATACATGTTTTTGCTAATTTACACTATGTATGTCAAATAGTGTTTTCTAAGTGTTTGTGAAAATGCTTGTAAGAGTAAGTGCTTAGATAATCATGCTTTAGGTGGGTGTTGAGATGGGATTCTCAACTACCTTAGAAACGTATATGATTTCCTCCATGTTGGTTGTTTAATTTAATCGCTTACTATGAAATATATGTGTTTGTATTTCTTGTTTATATTGTGCTTTGTAACATGCTTTATGACATGTTTGTTAACATGCTTGAATTACTTAGTTTATTATGCTTTACTCCACATGCTCTGAATAAGGATTGATTGCGATTGGGACTATGATTATAGTCCAGACAATCGGTAACAGACTTGAGTACGTGGTTGAGATTCATTTCGCCACGTAGGATGTATTTGACGAACCCGAGTCATATTTCGGTTGGCGGCGGTGGTTGGGCCACACGAAGTGCTTATGCACTTCATGTCGTTCAGTTGGTTGTGAGCTCGTGCTAGTCTAGCTTATTAACTAACCCGATATGTCTAATGTATGTTCACCATGTTTGGACGCCACTGTTTAAACTTAAGGTACCAAACTTACCAATGTAACCCTGTTAATCTTGGTACCTCGATCCACTAAGACTCATGAGCCGGGCATGATGGTATGGGACACCGTGGTTGAGCTGTCAGCCTACGCTGGATTCACGTGCCTCCCCGTAGTGACTAGTGAGCAACCTAACTCGTGAGCCGAATACGGTGGTATGGGACACTTTATTCAAGCTGTCGTCCTACACTGATTGGTGACGAGCCCTTTGTTGTGACCTCGAGCATACTCTGAAATTGCAGAGAGGCGACTAGCCTTCCCATAGTAATGGAGTATAAACTAGGCCTGTATTGATAAGGTGATGGGGGAGTGGTATAACGATTCCGTGTAATAGCCCTGGCAGCCCTTGCAGCGACCTAGAAACACACCATCATATGGGATTATCTAGGACTGACGACCCTGGAATGGATCATTGTTTGGGAATGATATAAGGAAGGTACCTTAGTTTCCCAATACTGGTGTTTGAAATGGACTAATAACAACTCAGTAATCATACTCATCATCACATTGCATGTGCCTAAACGATGTGGAGCACTGAGGGTGCCAGCATGCCACGGACGTAAGATGGTGCCGCACAAGGGAGTATGTTGGCGAGGGCATGCATCATAATCACATCTCATCCTTACATTAATTACAATACTTAGGAATGTTGTTTGTACTGCTTGACTGATTTGATAACATGTTAACTTATGATCTATTGTTCCACTGAGTTAGCTACTCACTACCACGTTATGGGATGGTGTTCTGGACACCCACCAGACTCTGTCTTAGATGCGGGTATCGACAATCCATAAGAGACTGACCCTGATTATTATGAATATCAGGATGAGTTTTCCTACATGCAGTTCGCTGGAGGCTTCACGTAGGCTATCCAGATTTACGGGATTACAGGGTTCATGATCACAGTTGTACCATTTTGACATTTTGATTCAGGAACATATACATGTATATGGTGACTCAGTTGGTATTCATACTCTTGAGATCGGGATTGTTTTGTTTTATATACATCTATATATATCTTTCAGTCTTTCACTTGCGTTTATACATGGATCTGGAGTATAAATTACTGTTTTTGTATAATCTCACTCATGTTTATTGCACTAACACGGACAACATTCAATCATAAGCATTTATGTTGCATAAGTGATGTTTTGGAACTCGGGTGTTGAGTTGCTACTCGACCCCCAATTTTCAGGGCATTACATAACCTCATTACGACTTGCTAATCGCTCAGTTCGTGTACCGAGAGGGATAATTGAGGATGTGTTGGTCCAGGTTGATAGATTCTACTACCAGTAGATTTTATCGTTCTGGATACGGAACCCATCAGTAACATGAGCACTCAAATTCCTGTCATCCTTGGTCGCCCATTCCTTGCCACTTCAAACGTAATCATTAATTGCAGGAATGGAGTCATGAGTATATCTTTTGGAAATATAATATTGGAGTTAAACATCTTTTTCAATACAGGCAGATGGTTAGAGGATGATGATGATTTCCACAACATTAACAAGATTGACTCTTTCGTGAAAGATAGAACTTTAATGACCTTATCCTCTGACCCTCGAAAGAGGTGTCTGGCCCACTCCCATGACTTTGATGATGATATGATTAGGGAGACGGGTGCCATGCTTGATACTACGCTGATACTTGAAGTTAATCAGTGGAGGACACAATTTGAAGAATTGCCCCAAACTGATGTAGTGCTTCTACCTTCTAACCTCAAGGCACCGAAGCTTGACCTAAAACCTTTACCCTCTGATTTGAAATATGTTTATTTAGGTCAATATGAGACATACCCAGTGGTGATTTCTTCTCACCTTGATCAAAGACATGAGTGTCTTTCAAATATAATGATACTGACATACTTCACTCACATGACACCCTTGGTTCCAATGATGAGGAAGTGGTTAGTTTATTCGAACCTCAACTCAATCTAGAAACAAAATATGTCCCGCCCCAAACTCAGAAATCGGGCTCACAGAATTCCCGATCGCCGAATCCGGTGTCGACAACCTCCATAGTACCCCATTCTCAGCTTCCGGTAGCCATATGCCGGATTTCGATTCGAGATCCTACAAGGAGGATTTTTAGTATGATTTTTTTAAACGGTTAATCTGTTTAGGCAATTACACATTTTGTACATTGTATCAACACATTTTGAAGAGATGAACCTGTTTGATTTATCACACATAATAAGGTGCACCAACTCAATAGTAATGAAGGAAACAATAGCAACTCCAACAGCTCTTATATGCATCCTGAAAAGTTGTAAGTCATCTATATGAGCAAACCACAGCTCGTGAGTCTACTGTGTACCGGGAGTAAAACACGACTTATCAGGGCGCTCTCGTAAAGATATTCAAAACAACCATAGGCATGTTATCAACCGAGCATGTTATCATATGTGAGCAGGCTATCAATTAAGCATGTCATATAACTACATAGGTTATTATGAACATGACATCAATAATAGCCATGTCACTCAACAAGTGACCATGCATCATTAAAATAACCAATCATTATGAATAGGATGATCAAATTCTATTTTATACTATATCGCATACGATGGAAAGGCAATGACAGAGCTGACATGTGGAGTCATAGAAGCCAAATGTCATATGTTGAGGGTGCATTGTAATATGCAATTCCTAACAAGTCCACGAACATCATCAACCTTATCTAGGCCATGTAATGCAGAAACATAGTAACCTAAATGTCATATATTGAGGGTGTAATGCAACATGAAATGCAAGGGAATGATGAAGCTGGAGTGTATAGTCGTGATGATAGTACGTGGTATCACAAGTCGTGGGGTTCATCATAAGGGACTTCTATCTAAACCAGTCCTATACCTAAATTTGGATAGACAGACTCAATGTGGTAAACTCTTGATCTTAGGTTGGTCACGCGCCTCAATTGAAATCATGGCCAATGCAAAAGAACACATAATGATTTAGATGCGTACTACCAGCCCGAGTCGATAGTGAATGAATGAATGAGTGAAATGTTGAATATGCAACTCCCACTCAGTAAGTCCACATATTAGTACAACTAATCTCTGGGATCATCACCGAGGTTTAGCACAATATTGTCATCCATACCAAGGCTATGCAGTGTAAGGCCTACGTATCCAATGTCATATGCAAGATGCAATCACAAGTCATGCCAGTCCGCATCTGAGTCATCATATCAGTATAGTTCCTCTCTGGACAATCATCGGGATCTAATACACTATACACTACTTTGCCGCCTTACACTGGACGCACAACCGTGTAAGTGAAAGAGACATCACTATCCGCCTGGCCAATAGCCAACCAATATCTATCCGTCACTTTGATAGCGGACCCATTTACGATATGGTCATACTCAACCTAGCAATTGTCCCCTACCCTCGGGCGGGTAAGGCCACACCCCCTTCCAACCGACCACGACACAGTGGGAGACGCAACCTCCTGGTATTCGGCCCTCATATGCTCATACATCCACTTGGTCTAGACAATGGAGCATCCTCCATGGTACCATAAGGGTTTGGGGATTTTCACCCTGGGACATCCTTCCCCCCCCTCCCCCATGCTTAACAAGAATTTTTAGTGTCCAATCCTGCCATCCACGTTATATCTAAGGAGGCTACAGCCTTGATGTTGCTAGAGCGTACAGTAATCATAACACATGATGCAAGATGCATGAGTCACACAATTCAGTCATGCATCAATCTAGCGTATACAGTGTGCTCATGCGGGACAATTCTGCCTATCAGGGAGTCCCACAAATAACTTGCCCAATGGCACATGCAATGGTCAACTACATCTCATAACAAACATATAAATGATGCATATGTGCATGTATCATGATGCTATGCTATCACGTACTCATAATCGGTATCGATAACCGGTTTATATACAAGGCGGGGTCCATAGATGAACAACTGATATAAACCATAATATAAAGATCGGCCCTCGACTGTGGATATACCAAATCTGATATCACGGATCCCTCCATCTACGGTGATGATGAACTCTCCTCATATCAAGGTTAGGCCTAGGTGGCCTACCTATAATCCTAAGGATACAGAACAGGCTTCCTTCACCATACTATTATATGGCCCACTAGATGCCCTATGGGGCCCAAATAAGTCCTAGATGGACTCCAAGATTAAAACAATCCTACTAGCAACTAATGGGGGCTCAATGATTAGGGTAAACTCACTTAGAGAAAGATGAGAATGGGCCTAATAAAGGCCTAAGGGAAGGTCACAATGTGGACGTTTAACCACCACTGCCCATCAATGTGAACATTTAACCAACATTGCTCCCAAGGAGTTGCCCACATAGAGCCTAACATATAGTGGGGCCCATGGCCTCACACAAGGGCCTCGTACATAACATAATGGGCCTCACACAAGGGCCTAATGAAATAGCCCATAACCCTCAAATGGCTGGTAATAAAATGGACTTCTTTCAGGTTATCTCATACATCATTATGGCCTCACCATATGGGCCTCTCATATATCACAGTGGGCCTCATCATATGAGTCTCTCAAACATTACAATGGGCTGCACATATGGGCCACACAAACATCATATTGGGCCGCACATATGGGCCACCCAAACATCATATTGAGCCTCACCATGTGGGCCACACAAATATCATATATTTATCATCATCCATACATCAAGCAAAACATAGTTATCTTGTCCACAATATCATCACGACAATCAATACATGCATTATTATCACTTGGATATCAAGCATGGTGGCCAACTAGCATGTTTTGTCATCATGCATATAAATATATAATATCATTATCATTACCATGAGGATCATCTTCACTTCATGATTAACATATAAAATGTCATAAGTAACGCAAATAATTACTCATCTAGCATTAATGCATATGTCATAATTCACCATCCATTAAATCATATCTATCATTTCAACCAACGACTCATAATCATCGTTATCACATTACAATACATGTATCATCATCTCACCCATCACTAGTTGCGTCTTACTTAGTGTGACTCCCACACTGGACTTGAACTATATGCAAGGCATGGGGTCGTATAGGGCAAGTGTGAGTCCCACTTGGTGAATCAATAAACTAATCTAATGGCATAAATGTCCAACCACAACGCTTTCAATGGTGTGGATCTAGTTCCACAACTAAGTGAGCGCCACACATTCCACCAACTAGAAATAATACACAATCTTAAACATAAAGGATAACATGCTAACATCTTTCATGTCATATATCATATTGGGCCCACTAGCCACTTACACAAGAAACCAAGAAAAAGTCCAACAATATTTGAGAGTTATTTTTTAGAGTTTAGATGCTGTATAAAATGCTTTGGGAAGGTGGTGGACCATACTAACATGACCCCACATAAATTTTACATCAAACAAATTTTTGTACAAATGTTAGTTTCTAGCCATCTTCAATTCAGATTTATGATCATGTGGGACCCACATATGGGGAAAGGAAGGGTCCATCTGGTAGCTCTATGCATGGGCTCTAAGAGGTATAAGGTGGGCCTCATTGTCGGGTCTGTACAATTTACGGTGCTGACCCAAACATGGGTACTTGGAGAAACTGTGTAGGAAATATAGTGTAGAATTGGTTCTGGCCCAATTTTGAGTATGTCCCATGATCATAAGAGACCACCTTTTAGTGTGTTATCCAGTACTTTTGGTAGTACTATATATGTACTTTAAAAAGTATAAGCTGGGACCAATTGGCTGCGTATACATAATATTTGGTATAGGGCCAAACATATGTACTTTAATTTTCTGCACAACCATGCCTGGCCACATTTTCGGATCCACTCCCTAATCATGTGGGGTCTGATTTAGCCCGAGTAAAATATTATTTATCTAAGTTAAACGTTCCAAGTGTTGACCTACTCATATCTCCAACGTGTGGTCCACTACAGATGCCTAAAGTTGGTACAAAATACAAATAAGCAGACAATTTTTAGCAATGGGGTCTGTCACAACTTAGGGCCCAATTTTCAAACACTTAAGGATCATTCCTAACAAGAAGGTGGGACATCCCAGCTCAATTATATAAGGACTAAACCTCCCCCAAAGCGGGACCCTTAACTACTGAGTGTGGGCCCACTACAAGGTGTCAAGGATTCCTACATGTTATCAGTTAGGTACTTAGAAAATTTTCAACAAACAGAGAGTGTAAAGGGAATGAAATAGGTCCAATGGTAAGTGGGGCCCACATACTAGCAAACTATAGATAAGAGACACACAAAAATATACATGGGTTCCCAGATTGAATGAACTAATAAAATGCATAAATCACAAGTGATCCCACACCCAAGTGGGTCAATGAGAGGATAATTGTTATGCATAACATAAATCCAACATATTCATCAAGTAACACATGAAATATATATTGATGAAATCTCTATAATCAGATTCTCTATTAGAAGATCTGATCCAATGAATGGTTTGGGAATAAGTTATTCAGGCCATTTATATGTTTCCAACTATACAGAGCCTTGGATCCATCTGGACCACATAGAAATTCAAGATTTGTCCTTATAAAAGTATTTATCGGTCCAGAATTTTCTAAATTTATCATGAAAGAATCTAGCTATAGGGACCATACATATGATTATTAACTTTCTCAAGTACGTTAAGAGCAAATATCAAATACATCTAATTGTTGGAAACACAGATATGGCCCAAACAAGAATGGTTATAATAAGCTCCCTAATACATCTTTCTTATAAGGCCAAGATCTTAGCCGTCTGAACTCCGATTGAGGCTTATTATATACCATTGGAAAACTGGTTCGATTTTATACGAATCCAATGGAACATATATTTTTAATACATTCATTAAAAGAGTTTAAAAATGGGTCCATTTATGCAAATTGAAATCCTGCATGTGCTGCTGGACAGTAGCCAAGTAAACTTGATGTTATGGATGATTGGACTGTTGGATAGTTATGAAATTTGGTCCAAAGTTAGTTCATATTGTGATTCATAATATCCCCAAGTTTCAACTCCGATCTTAGCATGGTTGATTTTATATGATTTTTAGAACTTGCTGTCCAAAAATAAAAACAGGATTACAAATGAAGGGTGTAGATATGATGTTCATCATGGTGGACCATACTGACATGGGCCACTTTGTTGACCACCATATATATAAATATATGCATAGAAGAACTCCACACCAGTGGGGCCCACACATATCAAGAAAATAAGAAGGGGAAGAAAGAGGAGGATGAGGAAGATGGAAGGAAGGGTGTAGACTCACTTCAATGGATGGATGATTGGATGATGATGTATGGTCCACTCCCTCTTGATCAATGGTGGGCCATACCTTGGCCCCACTCTCTCTCACTCTATCTTAAAATCTTAGAATTTTTCTAAGTATAGGAAAAGAATAAGTGCAAGAGAGCTCCTACTCTTATGTAGGGAATTAGGGGTTGAGGTGACAAAATGATGTGGTAAGTTCATAGGATCTCATTGGTGCTAAAAGTGAGGTGGAAGGTGGTATATGGCATGAGTAGTGGATGATGTTAAGCATGCATTGGCCAAAGTGGAAGAAATCTAGACATGCATTGGCTAATGGATGGATAAGGGTTATGGGTTGTAGGTGATGCATGTTGAATGATGAAGTTGAGTGTTGCAATTGGTTATTTGAAGTGATGTGTTATAAATCAAGACATGCATTAGATGCATGTATAGGATGAGGTGGATATGGACCATGATGAGTTTATAAGGCACGGGGAGAGAGCTCATGATGGGTTTTGGTAGAGAATCTAATTTTTTCTTATAGTGCTTGTCTTATATGTGCTAGGTTCTTATTTTGTCATGTAGCAATTGTCCAATTTGTTGGTAATTTTCATATTCTAAAAGTGGGCTTTAGGCCCACATGGGCTCAAGTCCAATGGGCCTAACATAATAAAGGTTGCTTGTATTACTAGATACATAATTTGGGTCATACATTCGATGGGTCATCTCTCACTAACGGAGCGTCGGATTGACACACGGTTTTCACCATTGTGATCGCAACGATGTCACGGTCCACATGATAAAGGTCTCAATGTCATCCAGAATAAATCACTTTTGTGAGTTTTCTAGGTGCACTGGGGTGCAGTGTATGGTCTATCAACGGTGCGAGTTGGGACACGTGTGCACACGAGCGATGTTGCAAAAGACCGGGATCCCACAAAATGTGAGGAAAGTGATCCCATTCCACGTGTATATTATACTAAATTGGATGATAATAAGTATTGGGATGAGATTCATGAGAGCACAGCCCGAGATTCACTGGAATCAACTTCAATTATGGTCCAGGAAGGTGATCACGAGGCACATGAAGTTCTACTCCGCCCATATGATATATTTGATTTAAATGTGAAGGAAGAGTCTATTCTAGTGCAAGAGTAAGAGAGCATAAGTCCATCCACTTTCAGAGACGATGGAATCCTTGGGCAGATCATCACAAGTTTCAATGAGGAAAATGAGTCACTCTCAGGAAAATTTCTCAACTCTTTGGACGATTGTTTGGTACACTTTGCAAATTCAAATGATCTCATGATGAAAGAAATAGTGAATGCCTCGCAAGCCAATATCTTGGTAGTTGTCATGGACTGGAGAACCCTTATTCAGAAGCCCCTCCTTCCTCAGACCCTAAAAGTTATCTACTTATAGTCACTGATTCACCATGGAGTACTAACTTTAAAATTTTTTTGTCACAGGTGAATCATATATACTTTGGATACCTCAAACAATTCAATGACAATTTGTTGCTGAGGTCCATCAATTTCTCAAGAAATTCATGCTCCAGCGCATCCAAGCCTATTGCAAAAATGGCTTTTGGATGATCTTGTTGAGAAACCTTCTGAGAAATATATCAAGATATTGGCCAGAGGAGGAACCTTGTGACATGATTGAGTACCTTTTCCCTTGATCTCTAGTTTGACGGAGGTATAGGTAGGTTTACTGCTTTCATAGGACTATGGTAGTTTGCTTTTTGTTGTTCTAGGATAGTCGGCTTTACGCCATTAAGATAGTTTGCTTTTTGTTGGTTTCACTCTTGTGCTGACCCACTTTCACAATGATAACTTTTGGAAAAGCTTCTTGATTCCTTCCTTAGGTACTACCTTTCCATCACTTCTCCTTTAATTTCGTTCTCATGTGCATTGCATGCATATATCTTTTACATTGAGGACAATGTAGATTTTAGGTTGGAGATGGGAGATTAGGTTACCTAATCAGTATTTTCTTAGTCTCGAGTAAAAAATTATGAAAAAAATTTGAATTTTTTTCTGAAAATTCTTGTGAGTTCGAAGTGATTTCGAGGGCCATCTTGATTTTAGAAGTATAAGATACTTAATGTTAGTGGTTTATGACTCTTGGATTCAGTTGCTTGTTAGATTTCCTAGTTAAGTTCGAATTAGTAATCCATGATTAGAAGTTTTAAACATTGATCGAGTCATAATTTCACATGTCACACCTAGCTTACACATGAAGGTTTCAGTTCGATATTTAATTATTAACCTGGTAATCACTAAGCATGGAAGGAACCAACTTGGGGAATTTGTCCATCATGTTCATTGAAAAAAAAAAAGAATAACTAGCTAAAAAACAGTTGTGTTCGAAAACGGCTACCTGTTAAAGATCTTAAAAAAGGTTAACACAGCGTGAAGGCATCGATGGAAAAATCAAAAGCTGGAAGAGTAAAATGACCCAACTATAAGGTAAGTTTTGGTTTAGGTTTAGCTATCCAGAATGCTCTTGTTGGTTACCAATGACATCATGAAAATTGAGAATTGGACCTTTAATTGTGATAAGCCGAGATTACACTATACGCCCATGGAACTCAATGTTTAGAATTGTTTTAATCGATGGATTAATACTTTGAACTTGACTATGAAATTTACTGTATGCTTGAGTCAAGGAGAAAGTAATGTCCAATATTCATGAATCTTAGAATCTAGCATCTGAATTGTTTTTCAAAAATCACTCGAGTTATAGGAATTATCCCGTGAGTCCTAAAATATTTTACACATACTTTGCTCAGGACTAGGAAAATGCTGGTTGGGGATTGTATTGAGGGTCAAATATTGCATATTAGACCCCAGTTATCACATGATTTTATGAACATGATAATGTTTAACATCATATTTTAATCATGTTTTTGTTGCAAGGTAAATTTAGGAGCTTGGACTGAAAAAGGGTACTAAAGGCATGAATTTGATGCTCATAAATCACCAAGGCAAGGGACGAATTTTAAAAGACCGAGATTGAAGAATTCATATGCCAAAGATCCTAGAAAATCAAGTAATTGAAGATGAAAAAACCTGAAAATTATCTTGAATGCAAGATCACAGGGTTTCCACCATCCGTTTGGCCCGAAACTTTATATATGGCCTGAGAATCATAAAGTAACCATAGACGTAAAATTTCAGCCATTAGATCTTTGTGGAAGTAGTCGAATGGACAAGATTAGCCATAAATCGCTAATCTAGGGCCCACTTGATCTCTGGATACGCTTTAGATTTGGGCTCAGCCCTTGTATGGGACGGAAGGAATGAATGGACGGTGTAGATATTCCAAAAACATCACGATGGCCCCCACCCTGGGTTGGGTGCACACACAGCGCACATTTGGTCGTTGTGCACTGGTCAAGCAATCGGGTCAGACATATTTGACCCGACGTAATTTGAATTCGGGAGGGAGTCTTCTCTCCTCTCTCATTTTCACCATATAATGCCCAAACAGACTGACCTCCAATAGCACCATCGTGAGCCACCACCACAACCTGTGTGAGTCATCCGGACCATCCATCTGAGGCTAGCGAAGTCTACAGGCAAACCCTCTGTGATCCCGTTCCATGAACAACAAAGGGTGGGCCACACACGATCAGTCTTATAGACTGTTAGGGCCTCGGATTTGGATCATATCTTGATCCCGGGACTGGAACCTCACGAGGATCTGGATGAAGGACAAGATCTCTTGGAAGTCCAGGGTACTGGACCCCACAAAATCCTACGGAAGGCCAGTGTATCCGCGAACCGACAGTTCCCCGTCCGTAACGGAAAAGGAACTGAGTGCATTCTTTTCTTGCGCATAGCAAACCCCGGGAGGATGATCCTGATGCAATCCAAGCCATCCAGATCTTGGTTGGAGCAATTCTGAATCCTGCCTAGTGTCCAAAAGTGTCAAATGAGCAACCTTTACACTGATCTTGTCGCTGACACGCCATGGCTAAAAGAAGTCGCCTTCGGGAAAACTGGGATTTTTAAGAGGTTGTGGCCCACCATCTCCGATCGGTTAGCCAATCCAAACCGTTCAGATGATGCACAAGAGGGCCAAGACCCTAGCCAAGAAGAAAGATGTGAGGTTTTGATGGAAAGCGTCTCAAAACTCTCATCCAAACGCAGCGTAGTTTCCGTTTTCGCGGCAAAAGAAGCTGGCTGCGTAAAACACAACCGACTTTCTTTTTCTCACTCCAAAAAACCGACCGCCTTCATGGTGCTATAATGGGAGAGAGGGAAATGTGGAAAGAGATTCAAGGATGTGAAAGAGAGAAAGAGAGAGAGAGAGAGAGAGAGAGAGAGAGAGAGAGAGAGAGAGAGAGAGACATGTGGAGCGTGGGCCGGTTAAACGAGTTTTTTTCTACCCTTTTCCTTCATGTTCTGTTGTTATGTTTTTCTAAGAGATTTTAGGCTAATCATGTCTGTGATAGGCTAAACCTCTTAGATAGGTCTAAGAGGTAAAGCTGGGCATCGGTCCGGATCGGAGCGGATTGGGTCCAACTCGGTTCGATCCGAACCCTCACACTCCTAATCCGAACTCAATCCGATTTGTAACCGAGTACGGGTCGGCTGACTCAGACCGATCTGATGTATCATTGGCCTGACCCGAACCGAGTCCGACTCGGTCAGGAAAACCAAGTCGGATCGGGTTGGGTATAATTCGGATAATATGAATTTAATATAATTGTTTCGTGTGGTGTGGTCCACTCCAACCTTCAATATATCATCTTTTTGTACTATAAGGCCTAAAATAATATGTCAAAATGGATGAACAGCTTAGATAAAACATATACATTAAGGTGGGCCCCACGTGGATATGAAAGAACTGTAAGTGTAACAGTATCCGACGTGAATTGCACTTCCGTGTTACGTGCTTTTCACGCAAGTGCACATGTTGACCTTAGCAAGTTCTGTGGGTCTGATCATAGGGTATGTGTTATATCCAAACCATCCATTCATTTGGCGAGCTTATCTTAAGGCTTGAGATGAAAAATAAGACAGATCAAACTATCAAGTGGACCACAGGAATTGTTTAACAATGAAAATCATTCTCTGCTGCTATTTGTGGTGTGGTCCAGACGATCTTTGGGTATTATTCATTTTTTGGATAATGATCTATAATGATCTCTAAAAATATATGAACGGTGTAGATATAATAAATACATTACTGTGGGGCCCATACAACTTTGATCTCATTTGACCTGTTCGTACAACTTGGAGCTCAAGGCGCGTACGCGTTGTTCTTTGCAGGACACGTATCATAACAGGCTGTGTGCCTGTTCTGTTCGTACAACTCGGAGCTCGAGGTGCGTACGCGTGCAGGACACAAATCTCACCATCTGTCACAGTTCTGTGGGCCCCACCATTATGTATGTATTGTATCCATGGCTTCCATCCACATGGAGAGAACATTTTAGGGCAATACACAAAGAATGAGTTAAATCCAAAGCTCTAGTGGACCCTAGCATAGAAAACAGTGGGGAAGTGACGGCCACCATTAGAAACTTGGCTCATGCCCTAAAATGATATGTCCCTCCTTCTTTGGCTCATGCCCTAAAATGATATCTCAAAATGGATGGACAGTGTGGATGCAACACAAACATTATAGTGGGGCCCACAGAACTTGGTGACGTCACTTCATGCTCACTACTCATCTTGTCAGTATCTAATCTGCATTGCGTGAGATACAAGAAATGAAGAGCTTGGCGTGGTGAATGTATGTGGGCCCACCGTGAATGCATGTGGTTGATCCACACCGTGCATTCATATTTTCATATGATTTTAGGCATTGAACTAAAAATTTATGTATATCCAAAGCTCAAGTGGACCATACCATCAGAAAAAAAGTACTGATTTCCATCTTCCATCCTTGTTTTTTTTCCTTCCATCTATGACGCAAAAGGGTGGAACTTACTCCGGTCCTCTGCTGCCTCCTATTTTCTGTGATTCCTTCAATCAGAATAACAGGTATGAAAAATCATATTCAAATCGGTTCGAATTCTGGACCGATCCGAATCTGATCTAATCGGATTGAATTCTGGATCGGATAGGGTCGAATCTGACCCAACCAGAACTTGACTCGAAAGTTTTCAGATCTGAATGGGCCTACCCGATCCGCACTGATCCAGGCTGTCGGTTCAGATTGAATCGGGTCGGGTCGGATTCACCGGATTGGGTTAGAAATGTCCAGCTCTACTAAGAGGTGAAGCTTGTACGTGATGGGGTGTTTTCTATGGCTTGGATTCATGTTTTATGAACTCTCTTTGATTATAATTAGATTATATAGAATATATATAGCTTTTATGGTTTATTGTGACTTAAATTACAATGGATTTGCGATAGCTTTGAGTATTTTCTATGCATATATAGAGGTTATGGTCATAGGAGCCCTGTTGTTCACCATCGTCTCATGGACATGGTTGGATGATGGAATCCTTCCTAGCATTCATAACTCTCTCAGATTGGATGTGGATTGGTTAAATTCTGTTGTTTGCTTTATCTCATGGGCATGGTTTTATGATGGAATCAATTCTAATTCTCATACCTATCTTCTATTGAAAACTAAATCAAAGGAAGTTCAAAATTGGTTTTTAATGAAATATCTTCCTACTGGATGAAGATGGGACTCTGATTTCAGTAGTGTTCTTAAATCAAGCATAGATATCCTTGATCTCTACAAGTGGATCCTTGGCACCCTAGTTTCCCACCTTTGAATTTTACAAGTTTTAGTTTATGATTTCACATTATTCCGATAAAATTTCCTGATTTAGATTACATCTTCTTCTAGTTCTAGTTCTAGTTACTTTCAGATTGCGTAGAAGCTTCTGTCACTGTGGATTTAACCTCGGTCTTACCGAGATTATTACTACTTCGCAACCCTATACTTGGGGTGGTGAACACCGATCTTTGTTTGTCGGTGGCAGTCGGTGTCACCGAAATACTTAGTCGGTGATACCGAATTAACGATGTAAGCTTTCTGGAGTGTTTTGAGCCCCTTTGGTAACACTGAAGGTCTCTTCGATGGTACCAAATGTGCTATACGGTGGCACCTTCATCCTACCGATAGTGATCAGATTTTCCTATTTTTCTTATTTTGTCCAATACATCTTTCATCAACTTAGGACTTGCTTAAGCCAAGACTATAGGATATAAAATACGGAATTGGGTTTGGCTTAGAATAGATGACCTAGATGGGCTTTCCTATTTAGGTTGGGATCATCTATTTGCATGGTTTAAGATTGTAGAAGCAATCTTTTATCTTCAATGTGGCTTCGATGCTTCTGATCTAGTTGCGTCGCCAATCTTCATTTGTCAAGAACTCATCCGACATCAAGGCACAACTCGTCACGTGATTGACAAACAATAAGAATTACATATCAAACATATAAGAATTACATATCAAACATATCAAACTCATGAGTGCAAATAAGTGCGCTAACAATCTCCTCCTTTGTCTATTACGTGATAAAAATTTAATCTACGACTGTGTCATGGTCTATACCAATGATATACCAAAACAATAAGATTTACATATCAAACATATGGTTTTACAACTCAAGACTTGATATGTAATACAAATCATGCTGCTCCCCCTTAATGGCTTTCAATAATAACCTGAACAAGGAAGGAAGCAATTTGTTGCAGAAAAAAAAAATTGTTTTGGTGGGTAGGTTTCTTCTCCCCCTTTTTTGTCAGTTACTGGCAAAGGATTTACCAAGAAATAATCCAATAACTTAAAGATGAGAATCTGGAGGGTAAGAGAATAGGACAATTATATAATGATATAACCATAAAGATCATCATTTAAGCAAGGAAGTATATCATCATAAACAATCAAATCATATGTTAGATAGAAAGTATAATCATAAAAGGAATATCTAACATGAGTAGAATAGATATCATGATAAATTCATCAAAATTACTATCCCAAGCTTGGGTAGATTCATCTATCATCCAAAAAAAAGTTGAGCCCTTAAGAGCATACCAAAAAGAAAATGTACTATGGTTTAGTAATAACATAGTAAAGATCATTGGGACGATCCACCTTCATATGGAGGGATATAAAAGCGGTGAGTCAGAAGTAATTCAGTGATGTGCTCCTTAGTATGTTAAAGAGTGTCAAGACGCAGTTCAATCCCTGAGAGTCGATTTTCGCACTGCCGAAGGCGAGCTTCTATATTTGACTGCCCTTCAAGGAGTTAACGAACTAGATCATTCTGGCGAAGGAGGCGCCTAGTGCAGACAGATAATGGACTTGATGCAAGTCCTGAGGTATGACATGAATCCCAGCCAATGGCCAAGGGAGTGTCTTGAGCTTCTTCATTACCCTTGCATTCATGATTGACTTTAAGAGCCTTTAGTAGGGTTTTTGTGGTAAGGTATACTGTAGGATATATTGTATCACAAGTAAGTGCCATAGATAGAAACTTAGAAAGTTTGCAGATGTAGCTTGGAAAAGGAATACTTGTCTAGTGAATACCTTTGAGAACTTGAATTAATTGTTTCAAAATTGGAGTGGGTAGACATATTTGTAAATGTTATATTGTAAATCTATCACCCAGTGTTGTCAAATTTTATTGTGCCAAATCATTTAGAATATGTATCATGTATTGATGAGATGTATAGATCAACTTCATGCATTTTAAAGATTGTCAAAGTCTTCATCGAACTTCTCTTGTATTCATGTTGAAGATGCGTTGTCAAAGTTCAAGATTTCAAGCTCAAGTACAAGTTCAAGGCTCAAGTTCAACTTTAATCATCAAGTTTAGTACTTTAAAGACTCAAGAACTCAAGTATTTACTCAAGCTCAAGTTCAAGATTCGAAGACAAGCTTTAAGTATTTCAAGTATATGAATTAGCAGAGCGAACGATGTTTCAATTGTTCAAACTCACAAACAAAGTATGGATGACCCTTGATTTACCATAGGTTAGGTCATATTCATTACATATTTTATTTGGGTCATTTCATAAGTTTATAGGTAAATTCCTCGACTAGTCCTAGTCTTTGTTTGACTAGTCCAAGCTCTGGCTCAACCACTCCAAGATTTGTTGGGAATTTTTAGAATTTTCTATTGGATCCTCGACCAGTCAGGGAGACTGCTCAACCAGTCGAGTGAAAAGTGCTCGACCAGTTGTGCAGTCGCGATTCAAAGTCCAAAAAGGTTTTTTGATCCCACTCGACCAGTCGAGTAACGACCTTATCTTATCGCGCCAGAAATTTTGAAATTTGGTTAGTCCTTCGACCAGTTGAACCGACTCTTAAACCAGTCGAGAGAACAGTATTTTAACCTATAAATAGAGGACGAATCTCAGAGTTTTTCATTCATTCCAAGCTATATCCAACCATCACTCTGAGAGATAAGTTCCTACATTTCTTAAGGTATATTGTGTTCATTTTATATTTTCTTAAATAACTTTTTGTATTTGATTTTGTGATCTCCATTCAACTCTATCTCATTAAAGAAAGGAATTGTGATTTTATCCTTTTTTAGATTAAAATCAAATCCAGCTAGCCCAGGCTAAATTAATCTAAAAATCATTTAGATCTAGAACCTTTCATTTGTGAGACTGGACATTGAACATCTTCGTCTACATCAGATTGGTTCTACCGGGCTTCTTCAGAAGGAGAATTTTCCAAATAAGTACCATTTAATCTTTATGTATCTTTTATGGTTTGTGAGGTTGTGCTAGGAGAATCTTATTTTTGGTTTTTTCTGAGGTAATCCAGAAAATCTCAGAGTGTGGGGTTTTTGTAATTGTGTAAGCCCATTTAAAGACACAATTGTGACGGTTTGAAGGTGAACCTTGGAAAACCTTTTTCATAGTGAAAGCTAATATCCCGTGGGTGTGGATATTGAGAGTGGAGTAGTTGTGTGGTTATTTTTCAAATAGTTGGTGTACACACAAACGAATCACTATAATTCCTGGAGTTGTGTGGATGATTGAAGTTGCTTATGTGTGTGAATGTTGTAATTTACTTTATGCACTTGTGGTGAATAGTGTAATTTACTTTATGCACTTGTGGTGAGTGTCATGATACTTTAGTTTATTTCCTTTGCCACTTTATTGGTTTGAGTTTTTGATACTTACAAACGTTCTAGTAAGGTAGTCTTGACATAAGCCTTTGGTTTTTGGTGTTAGGTTGTCCTTAGACTTAAGTTTGTGTCAACCTCTCAAGACTAGTACATTTGAGGTTGCTATTTACTTATACTATTTTATTATTTGATTGTGCTATCTATCTTTATAATCCACATTTATTTTTTATTTGGCATAGTGGTATCAAAGCCTAATAGCTCAGCCTTTTTAAGCGGTATCAAAGCCTAATAGCTCATTTTTTTATCTGGATTCATTTCCTGAGTTAACCGATTTGAGCTTATACGATGTCAAATTTTGATAGTCTCTCCATTACTAAGCATCCACCTTTTGATGGCTCCAATTATACCTGTTGGAAAGCCAGAATGAGGATCTTTTTAAGGTCTATAGATGAAAGCGTGTGGCAAGCCACAATGGCTAGATGGAACCCAACCACAACTGAAGTTCTAGGCATTCATGGAACTAAATCTGTTAAAGTTACACCTTATTTTTCATGGACCACACTTCAGAAAAATGAGAGTAGTGCAAATGCAAAGGCTTTAAATGCAATCACTTGCGCACTATCACCAGATAAATTCAAAAGAATTATATCTTGTGATACTGCAAAGCAAGCCTACGACATTCTAGAAATGACACACGGGGTACGACTATTTTCAAGAAATCTAAACTTCAAATCCTCACCACTCGATTTGAGGAGATACATATGGAAGAAAGTGAAATATTCATGGACTTCTATACTAAGTTAAATGGCATAGTCAACTCTATGTAGGGTCTTGGTGATAGTATCTCAGAAAGTAAAGTCCGTGCAAAGATATTGCGCTCATTGCCTGATAGGTTCAATTCTAAAGTCACTGCCATTTAGGAATTTCATGATACGGATAATATGAGGGTTGAAGAGCTTGTTGGTTCCTTACAAACCAACGAGTTAAATTTTCAGGCTCCTAAAGGTAAATCCATATCCCTTAAGTCTTCTAAAAATATTTCTCAAAATAATACTAGTAATTCTGATTGTGATAATTCAAAAGTTGATATGACATTATTAGCCAAGAAGTTTTATAAATTTTTAAAAAGCAAAAAGAGGGTAGATTTTCAAAAACCTTCTGAAAAGAAAAGGACTAGATCTAAAAATTGGAAATCTCTTAAAGACAGCCAATGCTTCAATTGCCATGAATACGGGCATCTGACAAACAAATGTCTAAAGAGGAACAACCCTAAGAAGAAAGGTATGTTGGCCACATGGGAAGAATCATCTTGCTCTAAAGCTTCTTCTGAGTTAGATGATTCTGAACCTGAGTCTACTAATGAGGTCAAGGCCTTAATGACTTTAGCCAGAGTCACTTCTTCAGACAGTTGTAATTCAACTTATGATGAAATTCTGAGAAGCGACCCTAAAAATGATGATGATTTACAAGATGCCTATAATGCCCTATATAAGAAAAGTTGCAAGACAGTTGTAAAACTAAAACTTCAAAAAGAAAAGTTTTTAAAGTTAAAAGAAGATTTTGATAACTTAGTTTTAGAAAAATCACATTTTTCTGATTGTTTTGAAAAAGCTAAATGCGATTTAGATTTCAAAAGATCCCAAGTTGAAAACCTTAAATCAGAAAATGAAAAACTAAAACTAGAAGTCACTTCTCTCTTGAGTTTGAAGGATACTTGGAGGTATGCCCAGAGTGATCCTAAACTAGAAAGACTGCTAACCGGATCAAGGAAATGTGGTGATAGATCTGGTCTAGACTACGATAAGAATACACTTCCTAAAAATATGTCAAGTCCACCTAAGTTTGTTAAAGGGGATCCTCTAACTCAAAAGGGAAAAGTCTGAAACAAAATAATTTCAAAAATGCTAAAACTTTTTAGGTTATGATACCTAAATGTAACCATATCAATTATAGAAATCAGAATCATAACCCCTTAGCTGAGAAAATTGTAGATTTACTCAAGGATCTTCTAAAATCTAACTCGAATGGTAGAATATATAACAACCACAAGAGTAGAAAAAATCAACTATACTACAAAACCCAAAACAGTAATGAAATGGGTCCCTAAAGTTGCTTGTCTGGTTGCCCACACCGCTTTCAAGGCTTCGAGTCAATCAAAGAGGTACCTAGACAATGGTTATTCTAGACACATGACAGGTGAAAAAAATTTGTTCACTAATCTTAAAGATATGACTGATGGATCTGTCACATTCAGTGATGGTAGCAACTGCAGAATTGTTGGCCAAGGTATAGTTCAACTATTTAATCTTCCTCCATTCGAGAATGTTTTGTTTGTAGAGGACCTTAAGCATAATCTTTTAAGCATTTCTCAAATTTGTGATAATAAACATAGCGTCAAATACACCAACCAAGGGTGTGAGATTTCTAATGAGAATGGTTCTGTGAAATTAACTGGTCACATAGCATTTGAGAACTGCTATATAGCCGATGATTCAAGCTCGTGTAAGTTATCGTGTTACATGGTCCAAACCAATGAGACCAAACTATGGCATAAACACATAGGACATGTACACTACCGTAATCTTTATAGAATAAGTAAAGGTGAAGTAATAAGAGGTCTACCCAAGTTAAATAAAATGGATAAAATTTGTGGCGAATGTCAAATTGGAAAACAAACTAGGAGTGCCTACAAGAAAGTGAACTCCAATGCCACATCCAAACCCCTTGAACTCCTCCACACGAATCTCATTACGTGGGTAGTTTTCATGAGAGAGAAATATGAAACTCTCGATGAAGTGAAAAAGCACTCAAGCATATCCAAATAGAGAAGAAATCACATGTCCCTAAAATCCATAGTGATCATGGTTCTGAATTTGAAAAGAGTAGTTTTGAGAAGTTCTATAGTGATCATGGTATATCGCATGAATTTTCTGCTCCTAAAACACCTCAACATAATGGGGTTGTTGAAAGAAAAAATCGTGTGCTTCAAGAAATGGCTAATGTAATGTTAAACAACATAAAACTTTCTAAAAATCTTTGGGCTGAAGTAGTGAACACAACTTGTTATATTATTAACCGTATTTATACTAGAAAGTCAAATAATAAGACTGCATACGAACTATGGTTCGATAAGAAGCCAATGGTCAAATACTTCCGAGTTTTTGGCAGCAAATGTTATATTCTACGTGACCAGGAAAATCTGAGAAAATTTGACACTAAAAGTGACAACGGTATTTTCCTAAGATATGCGCTAAATAGTAGAGCATATCGTGTTCTCAACAAGAGGACTTGTATAATTCAAGAGTCCATTAATGTGGTTATAAATGATCACCTGAATACACCTGTCTCAAGTTCAGAAGATGATGAAGTCTCTTTATTTGATAAACCTTCATCCAGTCAAAATGACACTGAACTGCAGTTAATTAAAGACCATCCAACTAATCAAATTCTTGGGAACCCTCTCAGTGTTGTGCACACTTGTAGACAATTAGAAAATATTTGTAATTATGTATGCTTTACATCCCAGATTCAGCCGACCAACGTAAAAAAGACACTTGCTGATGAAAACTGATAGTGACTATGCAAGATGAACATAATCAATTTGTAAGGAATGACGTATGACACTTAGTTCCTAGACCTAATGATAAACATATTATTGGAACTAAATGGATCTTTAAAAATAAGTCTGATGAATTAGGTAACATTATAAGAAATAAGATTAGACTGGTTGTACAAGGGTACACTCAGATAGAAGGCATCGATTATGATAAAACTTTTGCCCCAGTAGCTCGTCTTGAATCTATCAGACTGTTCATATCCATTGCTTGTTACAAATTTTTCAAAATCTATCAAATCGATGTCAAGAGTGCTTTCTTGAATGGTAATTTACATGAAGAAGTATTTATAGAACAACCTACTAGTTTTGAAGACCCTAAATATATTGATCATGTTTATTACCTAAAAAGGGCACTCTATGGATTAAAACAAGCTCCCAAGGCATGATACGAGAAATTGACTAAGTTTCTACTGAGTAATAACTTTGTAATGGGGAGTGTTGACAAGATACTATTTGTAAAGAAACACAATGATCCCATACTGATAGTACAGAGATATGTTAATGACATTATCTATGGATCTACTTGTTCTAAAATGTCTATTGAGTTTACAGATTTGATGACGTCTAAGTTTGAAATGAGCATGGTTGGAGAACTGAATTATTTTTTAAGTTTGCAAGTGGAACAACTTGAAGACGGGATCTTTATTTCTCAAACCAAGTATTCTCTAAACTTGGTGAAATATTTTGGATTCGAAAGCGGTAAAATTTTGATACTCCTATGAGTACGACACTTAAACTCTCTAAAGATTCAATAGGTAAAAGTGTAGATCCTAAGTTGTATCGCAGTATGATAGGTAGTTTATTATATTTAACTGCGAGCCGACCTGATATTGCATTCAGCGTGGGTATTTGTATTAGATATCAATCTGACCCTAAAGAATCCCACCTGATTGTTGTTAAGCGTATTTTGAGATATGTCGCAAGTACAGCCAATCTTGGTCTTTGGTATCCCCATGATACTAATGTTTAATTAGCCGGTTATGCAGATGTTGATTGGGCTGTAATATTGATGATCGCAAGTTTACCAGCGGTGGATGTTTTTATGTTAGAAACTGTCTAGTTTCGCGGCATAGTAAGAAACAGCGTTCCATATCGCTTTTCACAGCTGAGAGCTGAGTATATTGTAGCTAGTAATGCATGCACTCAACTTGTGTGGATGAAAAGGATGTTAAATTATTACGGATTTCGCAAGATTCTATGGTTTTGTATTGCGATAATTCTAGTGCAATCAACATTTCTAAACATCCAATTCAGCAATCACGAACTAAGCATATTGACATTAGATATCATTATATTCGTGAATTAGTGGAAGATAAGATTATTTCATTGGATTATATTCAAACTGAAAATCAACTTGTTGACATTTTCACCAAACCACTTGACAGAAACATGCTTGCTAAATTGAAATTAGATATTGGTATGTGTAATGTGATCTGAGTTAATTATGTTTGCTTTACTATATTACATGTTTTTTTTTGAAAATTTTAAATCAAAAAATTGCTGCAAAATTGAAATTTTTAAGATTGAACGACCAGTCGAGTACACACTCGACCAATCATGGCACGACCGGTCAAGTAGCTCCGGTTTAGGGGTTTAAAATGTGCAAAAAACATTTTTTCTTCATTTCTCTTATCTTCTCCAACAGACCCTTCCATGACCGGTCGAACCCACCTTCGATTGCTACTTGGTTCATGCATTTTTTTCATTTTCCTTTTGGATTTAAGACCTTTGCACTTCTATTTCCTTTATTTTTTAAGTTTATTTTAAGTTTTCTTGTGGTTTCTTTGGTTCCCTAGATTAAAATCTGATTTGGTAGAAACTCTCAATTCCTTTCTTGTATTCTTTTTTTTTTTTTTTTTTTTTACATTATGTAATGGAGATTATATACAAGAAGAGCTCTTCTCGTGGTCCATCTTCTTCCTATTCCACACCGATTACGGTGCGTACTCTTCGACCACCTGAAGAGGATCCTGAATATGTGCGGGTTATTCATCTCTGCAATGTAATTGTTGAGCGGATAATTAACTCCAATCATTTGAGTCATTTCAATATCGTTTCCCTCCTTGAAGCTGTAGGATGGGCTAACATATTGAATTGGGGTGGTCTTGCATACCGGTCCATTGTATAGGCCATGTTTTCTTATATAAGTGACTCCTCTGTTGAAAATTTAACTTTTACTGTGACAACTAGAGAAGGTCCAGTTGATGTAGACCATCACTTGATATCTAGTTTGATGGATATTCTTATGAATGATGAAGGAATACCTATCTCTACGTTAGTTGCGAGACCATCTGAATCTGAAAAACGTATGTTAACTAGAGTGTTATGCAACATGAATGCGGAATGAAACTCTGGTATTACGCTCGGTTCCAAAAATATGTTACCCAAATACAGGATTCTTTATCGTATTTTCATTTCTAATGTGTATCCTCAATCTGGTAATAAAATTGAGTTAACTTCTTTCATGGCTCGTATACTTCACTCAGTTGTTTTTAGTGTTCAAATATGTCTTCTGTTTCTTATTTGTTATATCATTATTGAGTTTCGTCTCCACCTAGCCATAGTGATATTCCCTTTGCATATCTGATGATCATGCTAGCTATTCATAGTCTTGTGGTTATGCCTATTGGAGAAACTCCTATTTCCCATCTACTCTTCAACAATTCCAACATTAACAAGATGAATTTAAAGTTGGTACGTGGCCAAGTTGATAGGGATAATGTAGGAGCTGCTAAAGAAGCTGAAGAGGAAGATGTTTTACCTCCTGATGATGTAAACATAGATGATTTATTTAATGAATTAGAATCTGATTCTGATGCTGATCTTGACTTTCAGCCTTCTGATTTTCATGAGCGGTTGAGAACCCTAGAGGAAAAGGTGGAAGGTTTGCATGTATCCCAAGATACTTAATTCAAATATGTGCACAAATAACTTAGGCGCATTAACAAGGGATTACATCAGATTGATCCTTTTATCCCTGCTCCTTCTGGTTCTGATTAGACTCTTTTTATTTTGGGCATGTATTAACTATTATCTTCATTTGTGCTTAGGTATTTGGGCATGTGAACATGACTTTATGTTTCCTGAATATATTTTGCTAAACATGTTTCTGTTATTTACTCTCTTATTTCTTATAATTCTCATATCTCTTTGTTATATCATCAGTTTGTAATTCTTTCCTTTGTCCTATTGTGATAAAAAAGGGGAGAAATTGTGGCATGATTTTAATGTTTTATGATGATTGGGGATGTGTGATTGTATATGGTGTATTTTTTTTTTTTGGATTGGACACGTATTTGATTTATACAGGTTCTACATATCACATATCACCTCGCCTGGATTAAGGGGGAGTAGTGGATTAAGGAGGAGAGTAATTGTTGCACATTTGGTGCATGATTCTTTATTTTGCATGATTCTGTATTTGATATCCGGTGTATGATTCATTATTTGGTTTTGTCACAAATTTGACAAAGGAGGAGATTGTAAATGCTATATTATAAATCTAACACCCAATGTTGTCAAATTTCATTATGCCAAATCATTTAGAATCGGTATCATGTATTGATGAGATGTATAGATCAACTTCGTGCATTTTAAAGATTGTCCAAGTCTTCGTCGAACTTCTCTTGTATTCAAGTTGAAGAAGCGTTATCAAATTTCAAGATTTCAAGCTCAAGTACAAGTACTAGTATAAGTTCAACGCTCAAGTTCAAGTTTAATCTTCAAGTTCAGTACTTTAAAGACTCAAGAACTCAAGTCTTTACTCAAGCTCAAGTTTAAGATTTGAAGACAAGCTCCAAATATTTCAAGTGTATGAATTAGCAGAGCGAACGATGTTTTAATTGTTCAAACTCACAAACAAGGTATGGATGACCCTTGATTGACCATAGGTTAGGTCATATTCATTGCATATTTTATTTGGGTCATTTCATAAGTTTATAAGTTATTTCCTCGACTAGTCCTAGTCGTTGTTCGACTAGTCCAAGCTCTAACTCGACTAGTCCAAGAGTTTTTTCGACCAATCCAAAATCTGTTGTGAATTTTCAGAATTTTTTGTTAGACCCTCGACTAGTCGTTCAGACTGCTCGACCAATCAAGTGAACAGTGCTCAACCAGTCGTACAAGCTTGACTCAAAGTCCAACAAGGTTTTTTTGTCCCACTCGACTAGTCGAGCACGCCACTCGACCAATCGAGTAACGACCTTATCTTATTGCGCTAGAAATTTTAAAATTTGGTTGGTCCTTCGACCAGTCGAACTGACCCTTAGACCAGTCGAGAGAACAATATTTTTACTATAAATAGAGGACGAATCTCAGAGTTTTTCATTCATTCCAAGCTATATCAAACCATCACTCTGAGAGATAAGTTCCTTTCTTTCTTAAGTTATGTTGTGTTCATTTAAAATTCTCTTAAATAGCTTTTTGTATTTGATTTTGTGATCTCCATTCAACTCTATCTCATTAAAGAAAGGAATTGTGATTTTATCCTTTTTGAGATCAAAATCAAATCAAGCTAGCCCAGACTGAATTAATCTAAAAATCACTTAGATCTAGAACCTTTCATTTGTGAGAATAGACATTGAACATTTTCGTTTATATTGGATTGGTTGTACCAGGCTTCTTCAGAAGGAGAATTTTCTAGATAAGTACCATTTAATCTTTGTGTATCTTTTATGGTTTGTGAGGTTGTGCCAGGAAAATCTCATTTTTGGTTTTGTCTGAGGTAATTCAGAAAATATCAGAGTGTGGGGTTTTTGTAATTGTGTAAGCCCATCTAAAGACACAATTGTGAAGGTTTTAAGATGAACCTTGGAAAACCTTTTTTATAATGAAAGCCAATATCCCGTGGGTGTGGATATTGGGAGTGAAGTAGTTGTGTGGCCATCTTTCAAACAGTTGGTGTACACACAAACGAACCACTATAATTCTTGGAGTTGTGGTGGATGATTGAATTTGCTTATGTGTGTGAATGTTGTAATTTACTTTATGTACTTGTGGTGAATGGTATAATTTACTTTATGCACTTGCGGTAAATGTTGTAATACCTTAGTTTATTTCCTTTGCCTCTTTATTGGTTTAAGTTTTTGATACTTACAAACGTTCTAGTAAGGTTGTCCTGCCATAAGCCTTTCGAGTTTGGTGTTAGGTTGTCCTTAGAACTAAGTTTGTATCAACCTCTCAAGACTAGTACATTTGAGGTTACTATTTACTTATGTTATTTTATTATTTTATTATGTTATCTATCTTTGTATTTCGCATTAATTTTTTTTTATTTAGAATAGTCCTATTCACCCCCCCCCCCCCCTTCCTCTAGGACTTTAAGCTCGGCCTTTTCAAAATTTAAGTTTTTCGATAAATATCACATATGGTATTTAGAACAACCAGTGAGAGCATATCTCCAAAAACTTCACAAGGATATGCATTGGAACTTAGTATCTCGTGAAGCATTTTTGTGGTAGAGTGCAGATGTAATGAATACAGGTAGTTTCTTATATTTTTGGGTATCATTGAGTCACCACACAGTGTTCTAGTCACTTCTTTCCAGACACATGGGTCATTTAAGCAACGATCAGTTGGTGAGGTACGTGTGACTGGAAGATTCAGAAGTTGTCCCAACATCAGAGTGATCTCCTTGGTTTGATTCATGTAATTGATGTCGATTGATGGAGGATCATCTTGAACATTATGACAAGAATTCAGGAATTGATAAACAAGGTCATATTGTGTTTCTCCTCCTAAATAAAGGACGTTATCCCACCGCATTAATCCCAGATAAATGTCTATCTCATATGGCTCTATGAGACTAGATTTAACAAATCGATCAAAGGTAAATTCGTTTGCCATGGCAGTAGGATGTGGATAATGATTATAGGTTCTGATTTTTCTAGATGTGATTTCTCCTTTCGCATCATCCTTTCCTTTGTTCTTGATCATGTTGTGCTGAAATCATAAGTTAAAACAATAAGTACAAATAGAATAATAAATAATCTGAAAAGATACTTGTTTCCTTTGACATAATAAGGTTACAATCATGTATTTTTCAATCAAGCACATGCAGATCCTATAGTGAGTTCCTTTTTAAAAGAAACAACCCTTTTTTATTCTGCATAATTGTAATTCAGTTGGTTGTTTTAAAACACAATGATATCCTTATTGTAGGTGTTATGTTGTAATTCGAGCACCCATTATTGTCAAATTTTGTTATGCCAAACCACTTGGAGTCAGTATCTTGTTATGATAAGATGGAAAGTTCAGCTTCAACATCACCATCGTCAACTCTTCTACATTTTCAAGTTCAAGAACTTGGCCAAAGATCCAACACAATCTTAAGTATAAGAACACAAAGTCTATCTCAAGCTTAAGCTCAAGTTCAAGTTCATTACCTCTAGCTCAAGTCTTAAGTACTCAAGCTCATATTTCAAGATCACTACCTCAAGCATAAGATCACATGCTCGACCTCATGCTTAAGAATACGAGGTCAAGCTTCACGTGCTTCAAGATAAATGAGTTATCGAAGCGAACGATGTTTCAATATTTTTTACTCACATTTAAGGTATGGATGACCCTAGATTGACCATATGTTAGGTCATGTTAATTGCATATTGAATTTGGGTCCATGTATAAGTTTATAGGCTTTTCTTAGACTAGTCTCAGTCATTGTTCGACTAGACCAGGCACTGGCTCGACCAGTCTAAGATTTGTTGAGAATTTTTTGTAGCGGCTTGACCAGTCGTGCACACTTCTCGACCAGTCGAGTGAACAGTCTCGACCAGTCGAACAGGGCTCGACTCGAACTCCAGCGACTTAATTTTTATTCACTCGACCAGTCGAGTGCATTGCTCGACCAGTCGAGCAGGCCACTCAACCAGTCAAGTAACGGGTTTATCTTATCACGCAAAAAAATTAAAAAATTGATTGGTGCTTCGACCAGTCGAACCTACCCTTAGACCAGTCGAGGGAACAAAATTTTTACCTGTAAATGAGGACGTTTCTCAGAATTATTCATTCATTCCAAGCCTAATCAAGCCATCACTCTGAGAGATAAGTCCCTGTAATTATGAAGCTATTACTTATTGATTTTAGATTCTTTTTATAGCTTTTGTATTTAATTTTGTGATCTCTTTATTCAACTCTGTTGTATTAAAAAGGGGAATTGTGATTTACCATTTTGAGATGAAAATCAAATCGAGCTAGCCCAAGTTAATTTAATTTAAAAATCATTTAGACTTAAAACCCTTTCATTTGTAAGATTGGACATTAAACATCTATGTGTACATCGAATTGGTTCTATCAGGTTAAATCGGAAAAAGAATCTTCAGATAAATACAATTTCAATTTCTGCATTTTTGGTTTGTGAGATTCAGCTAAGAAAAATTCATTGTGGGGTTTTTGTGATTGTGTAAGCCCATTTGTAAAACACAATTGTGAAGGTTTTAAGGTGAACCTTGGAAAACCTTATTTCTTAGTGAAAGCTAATATCCCCTGGGTGTGGATATTGGGAGTAGAGTAGTTATGTGGTTGTTTGCGAATAGTTGGTGTACACACACAAACTAGTATAATTCTCGGAGTTTGGATGATGATTGTAATAATTGTGTGGTGTTGAATGTTGTAATTTTCTTTATGCGCTTGTGGTGAATGTTGTAATAATTTAGTTTATTTCCTTCACCTCATTCTCAGTTTGAGTTTTTGATACTTACCAACATTCTAGACATCAGGTTGTCATACCATGAACCTTAGTTTTTAGTGAAAGGTTGTCCTTAGAACTCAGTTTGTATCAACCTCTCAAGACTAGTGCATTGAAGTTACCAGCGCCGCCCCCCCCCCCCCCCTGCTCTAGGACTTAGAGCTCGGCCTTTTCAAATGGTATCAAAGCATAATTGCTCATTCATTTGGATTCATTTCTTGAGCTAAGCGATCTCGAGCTTTTAATATGTCAAATTTTGATAGCCTATTTATTGCTAGGCCTCTGCCTTTTGATGGCTCCAATTATGCTTATTGGAAAGCCAGGATGAGGATCTTTTTGAGGTCTATAGATGAGAGTCGTGGCAAGCCATAGTGACTAGATGAAACTCACCCACGTCTGAAGTTCTAGGCACTTATGGAACTAAGTCTGTTAAAGTTACACCTTATTATTCATTGACCACTCTTCAGAAAAATGAGAGTACTGCCAATGCCAAAGCTTTAAATGCAATCACTTGCGCACTATCACCTGATGAATTCAAAAGAATTATATCTTCTGATACTGCAAAACAAGCCTGAGATATCTTAGAAATGACACACGAGGGTATGACTATCGTCAAAAAGTCAAAACTTCAAATCCTCACCACTAAATTTGAGGAAATACGTATGGAAGAAAGTGAAACATTCATGGGCTTCTATACTAAATTGAATGACATAGTCAACTCAATGTGGCGTCTTGAAGATAGCATCCCAGAAAGTAAAGTTTGTGTAAAAATACTGTGTTCATTGCCTGAATGGTTCAATTCTAAGGTGATTGCCATTCAAGAACTCCGTGACACGGATAATATGAGGGTTGAAGAGCTTGTTGGTTCTTTACAAACCTACTAGTTGAATTTCAAGGCTCCTAAAGGTAGGTCCATAACCCTTAAGTTATCTAAATGTATTTCTCAAGATAATTCTAGTAATTCTGATTGTGAAAATTTAAAGGATGATATGACACTATTAGCCAAGAAGTTTTATAAGATTCTCAAAAGCAAAATGAGAGTTGATTTTCAAAAACCCTTTGAGAAGAAAAAGGGTAGATCTAAAAATTAGAAATCACTTAAAAACAGTTAATGCTTCAACTGTCGTGAATACGGGCATTTGACAAACAAGTGTCCAAAGAAGGACAAATCAAAGAAGAAAGGTATGTTGGTCACATGAGATGAATCATCTTGCTCCGAAGCTTCTTCTGAGTCAGATGATTTAGAACCCGAATCTACTAATAAGGTCAAGGCCTTAATGACTCTACCCAGAGTCACTTCCTCAGATAGTTGTGATTCAACTTATGATGAAAATCTGAGTGACCTTGAAAACGATGAAGATTTATAAGATGCCTATAATGCTCTATACAGGGAAAGTTGTAAGATAGATGTAAAACTTAAACTTCAAAAAGAAAAGTTTTTAAAGTTAAAAGAGGATTTTGAAAACTTAGATTTAAAAAAATCACATCTTTCTGATTGTTTTGAAAAGACTAAATGTGATTTAGATTTCAAAACGTCCCAAGTTAAAAATTTAAAATTAGAAAATGAAAAACTAAAACTAGAAGTCTCTTCTCTCTTGAGTTCAAAGGATACTTGGAGATGTGCCTAGGGTGATCCTAAACTAGAAAAATTACTAACCAGATCAGGGAAATGTGGAGATAGATTTGGGCTGGGCTATTGTAAAAATACGCCTCTAAAAAATATGGTTACTCCTCCTAAGTTTGTTAAAGGAGAGTCCTCTAACTCAAAAGGAAAAAGTCTAAATCAAAATAGTTTTAAAAATCCTAAAACTTTTCAAACTACCAAACCTAATATTAACCATATCAATCATAGAAATCAGAACTATAACCCCTTAACTGAGAAGATTGTGGATTTACTCAAGGAGCTTCTGAAATCTAACTCGAATGGTATAAATTATAACAACTACAAGCGTAGAGAAACCAACAGTACTCCATAACCCAAAATGGTAATGAAATGGGACTCTAAAGTTAGTTATCTTGTTACCTACACTACTTTCAAGGCTTCGAGTCAATCAAACTGGTACCTAGATAGTGGTTGCTCTAGACACATGACAGGTGACAAAGATTTGTTCACCAGCTTCAAAGATATGACTGATGGTTCAGTCACATTTAGTGATGGTAACAACTGCGGAATAATTGGTTAAGGTACGGTTCAATTCTTTAATCTTCCTCCTTTTGAGAATGTTTTGTTTGTAGAAGGTCTCAAACATAATCTCTTAAGCATTTCTCAAATTTGTGATAATAAACATAGCATTAAATTCACTAACTAAGACTGTGAGATTTCTAATGAGAAAGGTTTTGTGATATTAACTGGTCACAGAACATCTGAGAATTGTTATATAATTAGTGACTCTAGCTCGTCTAAATTATCATGTTACATGGTCCAAATCAATGAGACTGAATTATGACATAAACGCCTTGGGCATCTACACTACTAAAATCTATATAGACTGAACAAAGGCTAGTTAATAAGAGGTCTACCGAAACTGAAGAAAATGGACAAAATTTGTGGCAAATGTCAAATTGGAAAACAAACTAGGAGTAGTCACAAGAAAGTGAACTCCAGGGTTACGTCTAAAGCCCTTAAACTTCTCCACATGGATCTCGTTGGACCTACTAGAATGGAGAGTCGAGGTAGAAAGAAATATTTTTTAGTAATTCTAGATGACTTTACCAGATGCACGTGGGTAGCTTTCATGAGAGAGAAGTCTGAAACTCTCGATGAAGTGAAAAGGATACTCAGGCGTATCCAAACTGAGAAGGAATCAAATGTTTCGAAAATCCAAATTGACCATGGATCGAAATTTGATAATTGTAATTTTGAGAAGTTCTATAGCGATCACGGGATATCGTATGAATTTTCTGCACCCAAGACACCTCAACAAAATGGGGTTGTTGAAAGGAAAAATTGGGTGCTTCAAGAAATAGTCAATGTTATGTTAAATAGCATGAAATTACCTAAAAATCTATGGGCTGAAGCTATGAACATTGCATGCTATATAATAAATCGTGTTTATACTATAAAATCAAATGATAAGACTGCATATGAACTGTGGTTCAATAAGAAGCCCACAGTCAAATACTTTCGAGTTTTTGGCAGCAAGTGTTATATTTTGCATGACTGCGAAAATTTAGGGAAGTTCAACACTTAAAGTGACAAAGGAATTTTTCTAGGGTATGCTCTAAATAGTCGAGAGTATTGAGTTCTCAACAAAAGAACTGGTGCTATTCAAGAGTCCATTAATGTGGTTATAGATGATTACCTGAATACACTTATCTCGAGTTCATAAGATGATGAAGTCTCTATATTTGATAAACCAAACTCTTCATCCAGTCAAAATGACACTGAACTGCGGTCGTTAAAGACCATCCAACTGATCAAATTCTTGGGAACCCTCTCATTGGTGTGCGCCCTTGTAAATAATTAGAAAACATATGTAATTATGTGTGCTTCACTTCACAAATTGAGTCGACCAATGTAAAAGAAGTGGTAACTAATGAAAACTGGATAGTAGCCATACAAGATGAACTAAATCAATTTGTAAGGAATGATGTGTGGTATTTGGTTCCTAGACCTAATGATAAACATATAATTAGAACTAAGTGGATATTTAAAAATAAATCTGATGAATTATGAAATATTATAAGAAACAAGTGAAGACTGGTTGTACAAGGGTACACTCAGATAGAAGGCATCGATTATGATGAAACATTTCCCCCAGTAGCTCGTCTTGAATCTATCAGATTATTTATATCCATTACTTGTTTCAAAAAGTTCAAAATCTATCAAATGGATGTCAAGAGTGCTTTCTTAAATGGTGATTTACATGAGGAAGTATATGTAGAACAACCTAAGAGTTTTACAGACCCTAAATACACTGATCATATTTATCACCTAAAAAAGACACTCTACGGTTTAAAACAAGCTCCTAGGGCATGGTATGAGAAGCTGACTAAGTTTTTACTAAGTCATAACTTTATAATGGGGAGTGTTGATAAGACATTGTTTGTATAGAAACATAATGATCATATACTTATAGTGTGTGTGTGTGTGTGTGTATGTTGATGACATTATCTATGGCTCCACTTATTCTAACCTGTTTACTGAGTTTATAAAGTTGATGAAGTCTAAGTTTGAAATGATCATGGTGTGAGAACTGAACTACATTTTAGGTCTATAAGTGAAACAACTTGAAGACGAGATTTTTATTTCTCAAACCAAGTATGTTGTAAACTTGATGAAGAAGTTTGGTTTTGAGAATGGCAAAAACTTCGATACTCCTACGAGTAAAACTCTTAAACTCTCTGAGGATGCAACAGGTAAAAGTATAAATCCTAAGTTGTATCGCAGTATGATTGGTAGCTTATTATATTTAACTACGAGTAGACCTAATTTAGCATTTAGCGTAGGTATCTGTGCTAGATATCAATCAGATCCTAAGGAATCTCACTTGATTGCTGTCAAGAGAATTATCAGATATGTCGCAAGCTCAGCCAATCTTGGCCTTTGGCATCCATATGATACTAATGTTCAATTAGTTGGTTATACGGATGCTGACTGGGCTGGTAATATAGATGACCGAAAGTCTACCAGCGGTGGATGTTTTATGTCGGGAACTATTTAGTTTCATGGCATACGAAGAAACAGAGTTCTATATCGCTATCCACTGCTGAGGCTGAATATATTGCAGCCAGAAGTGCATGCACTTAGCTTGTGTGGATGAAAAGAATGTCAAATGACTATGAATTTATGCAAGATACTATGGTACTTTATTGTGATAACTCTAGCGCTATCGACATCTTTAAAAATCCCATCCAGCATTCACGAACTAAGCATATTGACATTAGATATTATTACATTCCTGAATTAGGGGAAGATAAAATTATTTCATTGGATTATGTTCAAACTGAAAATTAACTTGCGGACATTTTTACTAAACCACTTGACAGAAATAGGTTCTCTAAATTAAAACTGGATATTGGTATGTGTAATTCGATATGAGATTATTGTGTCTGTTTGTACTATATTTTGTATATTTTTATTTTTACAAATTTTTGAATTTAAAAAATAAATAAAATTAAGAAATTTTGTGTCTGCACGACCAGTCAAGTACACACTCGACCAGTCGAGATGCGTGGTTGGGTTGCTTTTATTATGAGAAAAATCACTTTTTCTTCACTTTCTTTATCTTCTCCAACAGCCCCTTCTCCTACTGGTCGAACCCACTTCCGAATACTACTTGGTTAGTGCGTCATTTTCATTTTTCTTTCGGATTTAGGTTCCTTACATCTCTATTTGCTTGATTCTAATGTTTATTTCAAGCTTTCTTGTGGTTTCCTTGCATTTTTTGGATAAAATATGATTTGTGTGAAACCCTTAAATCCTTCTTGCATTCTATTTTTGTTTCTTGCAATGGAAGGTAGACCTAAGAAGAAAACTACGTGTGGTCTTTCTTCTTCCCGTTCCACACCTATTGCGGTGCGTACTCTTCGACCTCCCGAAGAGGACCCGGAATATGTGCGGGACATTCATCTACGCAACATCATTGTTGAACTGACCGTCAATTCTAACCATTTGGTTCAGTTCAATATCATTCCCCTCCTTGTGGTTGTAGGATAGGATAACATTTTGAATTGGGGCAGACCCGTATATCGGTCCATTGCATAAGTCATGTATGCATGTATTAGTGATGTTTTTATTGAAAATTTATCCTTCACTATTACATTTAGAGAAGGTACATTTTTAGTAGATCATCATTTGATCTCTAGCTTGATGGATATACCAGTTAATGATGAAGGGATTCTAATATCCACATTGGCTGAGAGATTGAATGAATCAGAAAAATGTCTTTTAACCAGAAATTTATGCAACATGAATTCGGAATGGAATTCTGGGATTGCACTCCATACCAATCAGATGTTACCCATATATAGAGTACTTCATCATATTTTTATTTATAATGTTTACCCTAAATATGGTAACAAGACTGAATTAACCTCTTTCATGGTGTGCATTCTGCTATTCAAGTGCGTCTTCCTTCATTAATTTGTTATTTTAGAATCTAATTTCGTTTACATCCGGGGCATAACGATATTCCTTTCGCTTATTTAATGACCACCCTTGCTACTCATTGTCACGTGGTCATGCCATCTGGAGAAGCTCCTATTTCCCTTCTTCCAATTCAACAACTCTAATATCAACAAGATGAAATTATAGTTGGCTCTTGGTCAAGTTGACAGGGATGCTGGAGGAGCTATTGAAGAAATTGGAGAGGAAGATGCACTACCCACTGACGACGTGAATATAGATAATCTATTTGATGAGTTAGAATCTGATTCTGAGGATAATCCTAATTTTTAGCCATTTGATTTTGATGAGCGGTTGAGAACCTTAGAAGAGAAGGTGGAAGGTCTACATGTATCCCATGAAACTCAATTTAAATATATGCGCAAATACCTTCGTCGCATTAACAAGGGATTACATCAAATTGACTCATCTATTCCTCCACCGTCTTCATCTGGTTCTAACTAGTGTTTTTATTTATGTTGAGCATGTATTAAAATCTTAAACTTTACTCTTGCTTGGATGATCCTTGGACATGTTTTTATTTGCTACTCTATAGACTTGTTTATGCTTGATGATGGTATATACTGGTTGATGCTTGGACATGATGTTATTCTACTAATATTCACTCTCTTAACTCATACTCTTCTTTTACATTTTTACTTCAATCATCTATGAATTTCAGTTACTTTCCTTTGTCATATTGTGACAAAAAGGGAGAGAAATGTGATTGGAATGGTAATACCAATATGAGTGGTATATGATGATTGTTGGATGAGGGTTGTAGAGACATATATGTATGGAATGTTTTGTGTGTGCATATTTTTGTTTGAATATGTACAGGTACTCTACATATCACCTTCGCTTGAATTGAGGGGGATTAATGGATTGAGGGGGAGTACTAGTAACATTGTTTTGCGATGTGTATAAACTGGTGCATGATTCTTTAGTCGGTTTTGTCACAAATTTGACAAAGGGGGAGATTGTAAGTGCTATGTTATAATTTGAGCACCCGTTATTGTCAAATTTTGTTGTGCCAAATCACTTGGAGTCAGTATCTTGTTATGATAAGATGGAAAGTTCACCTTCAAGATCACCATCGACAACTCTTCTACATTTTCAAGTTCAAGAACTTAGCCAAAGATGCAACACAAGCATAAGTACAAGAACACAAAGTCTATCTCAAGCTCAAAGCTCAAGTTTAAGTTCTTTATCTCTAGCTCAAGTCTTAATTACTCAAGCTCATATTTTAAGATCATTACCTCAAGTATAAGATGACAAGCTCAAGCTCAGGCTCAAGAATATGAGGTCAAGCTTCACGTGCTTCAAGATAAACGAGTTACCAAAGCGAACGATGTTTCAATATTTCATACTCACATTTAAGGTATGGAAGACCCTAGATTGACCATAGGTTAGGTCATGTTAATTGCATATTGAATTTGGGTCAATGTATAAGTTTATAGGCTTTTCTTCGACTAGTCCTAGTCATTATTTGACTAGTTCAGGCACTGGCTCGACCAATCCAAGATTTGTTGAGAATTTTTAGGAATTTTTTATTGTGGCTCGACCAGTCAAACAGGGCTCAACTCGAACTCCAGCGACTTAATTTTTATTCACTCGACTAGTCGAGTGCATTGCTCGACCAGTCGAGCAGGCCACTCAACTAGTCGAGTAACGGGTTTATCTTATCGCATCAGAAATTTTGAAAATTGGTTGGTGCTTTGACCAGTTGAACCGATCCTTAGACTAGTCAAGGGAATAGAATTTTTATCTATAAATGGAGGACGTTTCTCAGAATTATTCATTCATTCCTAGCCTAATCAAGCCATTACTTTGAGAGTAAGTCCCTGCAATTGTGAAACTATTAATTATTCATTTTAGATTCTTTGTATAGATTTTTGTATTTGATTTTGTGATCTCTTTATTCAACTCTATTGTATTAAAAATGGGAATTATGATTTACCCTTTTGAGATCAAAATCAAATCAAGCTAGCCCAGGCTAATTCAATTTAAAAATCATTTAGACTTAGAACCCTTTCATTTGTGAAATTGGACATTGAACATCTACATCTACATCGAATTGGTTCTACCGGGCTACATCTGAAGAAAAATCTTCAGATAAGTACAATTTCAATTTCTACATTTTTGGTTTGTGAGAATCAGCCAAAAAAACTCATTGTGGGGGTTTTTGTGATTGTGTAAGCCCATTTAAAAAACACAATTGTGAAGGTTTTAAGATGAACCTTGGAAAACCTTATTTCTTAGTGAAAGCTAATATCCCATGGGTGTGGATATTGGAAGTGGAATAGTTGTGCGGCTGTTTGCGAATAGTTGGTGTACACACACGAACCACTATAATTCTTGGAGTTTGGATGATGATTGTGATGTATGTGTGGTGCTGAATGTTGTAATTTTCTTTATGTGCTTGTGGTGAATGTTGTAATAATTTAGTTTATTTCCTTTGCCTCATTCTCAGTTTGAGCTTTTGATACTTACCAACATTCTAAACATCAAGTTGTCCTACCATAAACATTGGTTTTTGGTGAAAGGTTGTCCTTAGAACTCAGTTTGTATCAACCTCTCAAGACTAGTACAATTGAGGTTGCTATTTAATTATGTTATTTATCTTTGTATTCCACATTTATTTTTTATTTGTCATAGTCTTATTCACCCCCCCCCCCCCCCCAAGGACTTAGAGCTTAGCCTTTTCACTTATAACAGTTGATATGCGGTATGGAGTGATTTAACTATTTGACCATTGCAATCAACATCACAACCCCCAGATAGTGTGTAATGGGCCAAGGTTAATTAGACCAAGATTTCGTTGACATTTTTGCACACACAATCATTTGTAAAAATTTTGCAATAAGAAGGATTAAGGTTTATGCCTAGTTCTGGTTGATTCTTTAAAGTCGTGTTTCTTCATGGATCGACTTTTCTCTAGACGGGGATAACACCATTATGTAAAATGAAGTGGAATGACAATGGACTTATCAAGAGAAGATTGGCTTAAGGAAAATGATCCTAGTTTTTAAGATGTTAAGTACTAGGAGATACCTTAGATTTTGTTGATTTTGGTTGCACAACCCTTCGACCGAACTTTGGAAGAAACATGAGATAGCAGAACTAAGCAATAAAGGATTTAGATAACTTGACTCGGCTTAATTTTGGTAGTACTGAAGGTAAGTTCGGTGTTACCGAAGTTTTCCTGGAACTCAAAGGATTTTTTAAGGATTGATTTTACTACTATACACAACTCTAAAATAGGATTCCATGATATGATCGAGAGTAAAATCTAGCATGAAATTACCAAAATGTTTAGAGGCCAAGAATCCTCAGATATATCAATTTAGTCTAAATGAACTAAAATCATTTGTTGGAAATGGTTGATCAATAGGTTATGAATATTGTAATATGTGTATCAACCTTTTCTGGTTCAAGGTAAGTATCATATTATACATGACATTTCAAAAGATATGCATGATACTTGATTTATATGGAGTTGTTTATCAAGAAGGTACCTTTTATCAAACTCCATGGATGATCAAGAATATGCATGTAAATTTATTAAAAAATAATATGCCTTTTAAAGGTGGGTGTTCATAGTTGTAAGCATGCATTGATGGAAGAAGGAAGAAGAGATCAAAGGTGGGTGTTCATAGTTGTAAACCTCGTATCCTAGACCGTACCGTTCCATAGGCTTTCAAGGTCTTCCTGGTCGAATTCTGGCAATCTTCGACCTTTGTCCGATGTTTGCACGCAATCCTAAGCCGAGTCCTGCAAACCTAAGTCGACTCAACCTAAGACTTGTACCCTAGTGACCATGCTGTCGCTGTGGTTCTGATGCCGTGTCTTGCGCGCCGAGGCGATACCCAGGACTGGAGATGTAGGCCAGCGTTCAGTTCAAGGAAAACACTGCATGTTGCAAAATTCAAGAGAATCTCTACGACTTGTCACCTCAATCAATCAATCAATCCCATCAAGGGTCAAGTACATGTCAAGTACACCATCACCTCAAACCCATCCCTAAGTAACCCCTAAACTCAAAAAGTTCTTACACCCATTACTCACCACATCCATCACTCCATCACCCACCTCTCTCTTTTAATACATAAAGCTGTTGTGCAGCAGTATAATATATATTATATATTATATATTATATTATATATATATATATGAGATGTGAGGGTGGGCCCTACGTGGGACCCACCTTTGCCCTCTCTTTAAGGCATAAAAGCTGTTGTGCAGCAGTACATCATATATATGTATATGTTATATATTATATATTATATACATATGATATGTGAGGGTAGGCCCTACGTGGGACCCACCTCTGTCTTTTAATGCAGCAGGGCTACACGTGTACATTCCAAGCTCTTTTGGCAGTGGGACCCACTCCAGGTGTATGTGTTTCATCCATGTGGTGTGAGCCCTAATGATGTATGTGCTTTGTCTACACCGTCTGCTGTTTGGACAGTGGGGCCCACCATGATGCATGTGTTGTATCCAAAACATCCAACCATTTGTGAGATCATTTTGTGGCATGAGGTAAATGGGTGAGTCAGATCTAAAGATCAAGTGGACCCCACAATTTAAATAGTGGACAACGACATCCACCGTTCAAACTTCTAAGGGCAACGGTGGTTCCCAATTAAGCTGATATTTGTTTTCACTTCATTTATCTCTATGTTAACTTATGAATAGGTTGGATCTCAAAAATACATAAGGGTGAGCCCGATTTGATATTCATGAGGCCCATTGATTCAGCCCGTTCGATTCGGCCCATTTGAATCAGCCCAATTCGATGCGGCCCAATCTGATTCCGCCGATTTGATTGGGTCCATTTATTTGGCCCATTGATTCAGCCCATTTGATTTCGCCCATTTGAATCGGGCCATGTGATTGAGATTCCACCATGATGTATGTGATAATGTCTTTGGCGGTCATACCGTGGGAGCAATGATGGTTTGACGTCCACATTGATGGGCAATGATGGTTAGATGTCCTCATTGTGACCTTCCCTTAGGCCTTGTTAGGCCCATTCTTTTTGTGGGTTAACCCGAATAAGTGGGCCCCATTCACCGCAGACGGACAGTTTCATGCTATTGAAGTTGATATAACCACGGCCGAGGGCCGATTTTTAGATTATAGTTTGATTGGCAATTCATATATGGGTCCTGCCTTACTTATAGGCCTATAATCGATTCCGATTTCTGATTCCGATGTTCGATTCCGATTACCAATTCCTAATTTTTGGTTCCGATTAAGAGTACATGACAACATAGCATCATGATACATGTCCATTTGTGTCATCTGCATGCTTGTGATGAGATGAGTGATTGATCATAGCACATGCTATTGGGCAGATTGTTATGGACTCCCTGGTAAGGGAAGTTGCCAGCACGAGCACGTTGTACGCACATATTTTTTGTATGACTGGATTGTGTAATTCATGCATCTTGCATTGTATGACATGGTTACTGTACGCCCTAGTGACATCAGGGTCATAGCCTCTACAGGAGTATTGTGGTTGGCAAGATTTAGATACCCAAAATTTTATTCTACATGGGGTACTATAGATATCCCTAGGTGAAAGTTCCTAAAACCTTATAATACTAGGAGGTTGCTCCAACGTCTAGACTGAGTGGGAGTATGAGTACCGAGTATCAATTACCAGAGGGCCACGCTTTTCACTATGTCATGGTCGGTTGGAAGGGGGTACAACCTTACTCGCTCGAGAGGAGAGGGAAAAGTTAGGCTGAGTTTGACCAGCTCGAGGAATGGGTCCGCTATCGACGAGCCGAGTCCGATATTGACAGGCGGATAATGAGGTCTTTTTCACTCATCTTGTTGCGCGCGATAGGGCGCAATTTGGTTAGAGTGTATTAGACCCCGGTGATATTCAAGAGTTGAGTTGTATTGATATGTGGACTTAGATGAGAATTCGTATGCTTGAGTTGTATTGATATGTGGACTTAGATGAGAATTCGTATGCTTGAGTTGTATCTCCCATCGCATGGCCTTGGTACGGCTGACATCATTCATGCCTTGCATCGTATAGCCTTAGTATGGCTAATGGTATTCATAGATTCATCTGCATGTGCCACATTACTCCGATACTACATAATTATATTACTACCGTGCGCACACACCTTCACCACCTTCTAAGCTTTCAATAAGCTTATGCATGACCGTTACGTGCAGGTGACATTGGACCGTGACAGCGCTGAGGCAGGAGCACATAGTCGATCATCTTGGAGCTTTTTGTCCATTATAATTATATTTCCTTTTATGCTCATTGTACTTATAAAGTTTTTAATCATAGCGGAAATGTGATGGAGTTTTTTGTTGTTGTTTGTGGGTTATGCCATTGATTATGCTTATTACGAATCAAACTGATGTTGAAAATCCTCCTCGTAACATCCCAGGATCGGAACCGAGTGAATGGGCGCTAGGAGCCGAGAGCGGGATTCTACGGAGGTTGTCGGCGCCGAATTCGGCAATCGGAAATTTTGTGAGCCCGGTTTCTGAGTTTGGGGTGCAACAATAGTGCCTCTTCTTTTGATTTAGGGCTCACATATGGTGAGACCCATCTTAATGTATGCTTTGTATCAAAGAGAGACCCATAGTGGCGGGGTCCCTCCATCACCACTCGTCCTCTCTCTCTCTCTCTATGTGTGTGGCCCACCCTGATACACCCCACCATGAGTGCACATTATATTCATGCCATCTAAATGTTAGGCCCACCTTACTGATGTCCAGCGAACGGCCCAACCTGGCCGTCCATTTTGGACTGACACTATTGAAGGGAAATACAAATATCAGCTTGATTCATATCAAGTGGGCCACGTGTCCCCACCTGATGTATGCGTTTTGTCCATGTCACCCACTGTCTAGCAAAGGACGGTGGAGCCCACGTAATGTACGTGAATATCCACATCGTCCACCGTCCAGTCATGGATGGTGGAACCCGCTGATGTAAGTAATTCATCTATGTCATCCAAGTCCACTGGATGTGGACCCCACCTTGTGTATGTATCTGATCCACACCGTCCATTCAATTTCCTCACTCATTTTAGGTGTTTAGCCAAAAAATGAAGCTAATCTGAATCTCTAGCGGGCCATATTATGGAAACTAGTGGTTTTGAGTGATATTAATTATTTGGGCCCGCTATGATGTTTCCACGCACAGAAACATATTCGATATGGGGCTTGTTAGATCTGTCCCGAGTCTAGGAATCCAACCAACGGAGTGGATTCTCCTGATGTCTCCACCTATGAAAAACCGCATGAAAGATAAAAAGAAGAAGAACTTGATGTTATTGCTGCCAGCATCCATAGGACGTTGCAGTAAGCAGTGTCTTGCTGTTTGTAATAATGGGCAGGGTCAGTGGGCCCCACCTCAGGCCCCACCATGATGCGTGTTGATCATCAACACCGTGCATTTGATGGGTCCCATTTAACCACTGAGTCACCCCAAAAATCAGTCGTACATGGGTCTTGGTGGTCCACACCACCCAACAGTAGGGGATTGACCATCTACCATTGAAACCCTTTTTGGGTCAAAGAAGTTTTGTATCTTTATGAAATTTATTTTTTCCTCCTATTTCAGAACCTTATGGCCAGATTGGATGGAAAATAACATTATAGTGGGCCCCACATGGGACCCACCTCTGTGGAAATGCACTGGCTAGTGTACCTTACGCTGGCTATATAGCTGTTGTACTGATACAGCAAGTTCTGAGGGTTTGACCCAACCGTCCATCCATCCCTCTGGTGGGCCACATGTGTGGAACCCACCATGATACATGTACTGTATCATCCATGTTGTCCATGTGGGGCCACCTTGATATTGTGGTCCATCCACACCGACGTCCGTGGCCCCCACAATAATGTATGCATTTCAGCCACGCGGTCCATCTATATGGGACCCACCTACTGGACCTGCAAGACCCATCTATGATGTACATGCTTCGTTCATGCCGTCTTATACAGGGACATGGGTTCCACATGATATGTTTGTTATATATATATTGTCTGACCATAGGACGTAGACCCCACTTGACACATGTGTTATATCCACCGTCCATCCCATGGACGGTGGGACCTATCTTAACGTAAGTGTTATATATGCAGGTTGTCCATTCATGGGTCGGCCTAAACTGTCCAGGCCCATCTATAATGTATTATGGCCCATTAGGCATGGCCCATCGTGATGTATATATGGCCCATATGTGCGGCCCAATATGATGTTTGTGTGGTCCATATGTGCGGCCCATTATAATGTTTGGGAAGCCCACTTGATGTGGCCCAGTGTGATGTATTCGGGGGCCATAGATTGTGGCCCATTATGATGTATATTGGGCCCATGTGAAAGGCCCATTGTGATCTATTCATGGCCTATGGACAAGGCCCATTATGATATGTATTAGGTCCATGACACGTGGCCCCTTTAATGTATTCGAGGCCCAAATACGTAGCCCATTTAATGCATATGCGACCTAGGTGTAGGGCCCACATGTTATGTATTTGAGGCCCATGGGTCATGACCCATGAGATGTATTTCTAGCCCATATGGCGTGGCCATTGTGATGTTTTTTGTAGCCCTTGTAAGAGGCCCATTACGATGGATATTAGGCCTTTGTGTGAGGCCATGGGCCTACTGTATGTTTAGCTCTATGTGGGCCACTGGTTGGGAGCGATGTTGGTTAAATGTCCACATTGATGGACAATGATAATTAAATGTCCACATTAGGACCTTCCCTTAGGCCCCTTTGTTAGGTCAATTCCGATTATCAAGGCCGATTCCGATTCCGATTGTCGAGGACGATTGTTGAGGCCGATTCCGATTCTGATTATCGAGGCCGATTCCGAATGTCGAGGCTGATTCCGATTCCGATTGTTAAGGCCAATTCGGATTCCGATTATCGTGGCCGATTGTTGAGGACGATTCCGATTGTCGAGGCCGATTCCGATTGTCGAAGCCGGATATTAAGGACGATTGTCGACGCCCAATGTGATGTATATGCGGCTCGTATTTGAGGCCCATTGTGATGATCATTCAGCCTCGACTTAATACATTTGAGGCCTATGTGATGAGGCCCATTATGATGTATTTGAGGCCCATTGTGATGCATTGGAGGCCTATGTGATGTATGTGAGGCCTATGAGATGAGGCCCATTATGGTACATTTGAGGGCCAGGCGATGGAGCCCGTTGTGATGTATATTAAGCTAATGTGAGAGGCCCATCATGATGTGTATTAAGCTCTTGAGTGAGGCCCATGGTGTTGTATATTCGACCCTTGTGTGAGGTCATGGGTCCACTAGATGTTAGGCTCTATGTGGGCCATTCATTAGGGGCAATGTTGGTTAAATGTCCACATTGTCAGGGTCGCTTGTCAATGCCGGTTATTAATACCGATTATTAGTATGTGCCTATATAGCATCATGATACATGGCCAAACGCATCATCTACATGTTTGTTATGAGATGTCGTTGACCATTGCATATGTCATTGGGCAGGTTGTTATGAGATGCCCTGATAGGCCGATGTTTTCTCACATGAGTGCATGATATGCGCAAGATTGATGCATGACTGGATTGTATGACTCATGCATCTTGCATTATGTGTTGTGATTACTGTACGTCCTACTGACATCAGGGTCATAGCCTCCGCAGGCACATCGTGGATGGCGAGATGGGACATCAAAAATTTGTTATTAGCATTGAGCTACTATAAATGGCCCTAGGTGAAAATTTCAAAACCTCCGAGGACAGGAGACACCCCAACGTCAAGACCGAGTGGATACATGAGCGCCCAAGTGCCGAATAGTAGAAGGCCACGTCTCCTACTATGTCGTGATCAGTTGGGAGGGGGTGTGGCCTTACCAGCCGAGAGAAGGGGGCATAGCTAGGGTGAGTTTGACTAGCTCATGAATGGGTCTACTATCGATGTGTCGGGTAGATATTGGCTGACTACTGGCCAGGCGGATAGTGAGGTCTCTTCCACTTGCATGGTCACGCGTCAATGCGCTGTGATTTGCATGTAGAGTGTACTAGACCTCGGTGATGATCCCAGAGATAAACTTTACTAATATGTGGACTTATTAAGTAAGTTGTGCATACTCATTCATTCATTCATCCATTCACTATCCACTTGGGCTGGTGGTGCGCAACTAGTTGTTACGTGTACCTTCGCAATGGCTAGGATTTCGGTTGGGGCATGCAACTAACCTAAGATCAGGAGTTTACCACATTAAGTCTGACTATCCAAATTTAGGTATGGGACTGATTTGGATAGAAGTCCTTTGTGGTAACCCGGTAGCCTGCGATACTACGTACTATTATCTCGACTTCACACTCCAGCTTGGTCATTTCATTCGCATCGCATATTGCATTGCATCTTCAACACATATTATTTAATTTACTATCTCCGCTTTGCATAGCTGATTTACATTGCTTCCTTAGTATATGATATTGGTTTATTATATTTTTGCATCGCACAGCCTGAATAAAGCTGATGGTATTTATGGGCCTATCAGCATGTTTTTGCATTATTCAAATATTGTATTATTTATGGGCTTGTCAATATTCCCACTTACTCTGATATTACTTACTTGACACTTACCTTATGCACATACTTTCACCACCCACTAAGCTTTCTATAAGCTTATGCATGATAGATGCGTGCAGGCGGCATTAGGTTGCAGCAGCGTTGAGCTTGAAGCATGCAGCGGACTTCTGGAGCTTTGATTTTGACATATATATTTTCCTTTCAACATTGTATTCAAATGTTTATATTAGTGGATATATGATGATAATGTTACCTTTGTGATTTGGGTAAACTTGTGGTTATGCTTCTTACGAGATAAATGTATGTTGAAAAATCCTCCTTATAGGATCCCAGGATCGGAACCCATCGTATGGACGCTGGGAGCCGAGAATGGGGTACTACGGAGGCTGTCGGTATCGGATTTGGTGATCATAAATTTTGTGAGCCCAATTTTTGAGTTTGGGTAGTGAGAGAAGATGGTATCAGAGCATAACTTGGGAATACCTAAAGATAACATCGCATATCTGCTGATAGCTACCCTTCACTTTATGATTGTTGAGAACCTAAAATGGTTAGATCCCCGAGTTCGAATAACTTTGAGAATTTCTGATATAGCTCCTTACTGTTGAAATTGTGATGCTGCGTAGTATTCCATTTACGATCATTTCTGATCCGAGATCCGAAGATTAGTAGGGTTACCATAGTGTTGATGATGCATCTTGTGAGGGCGATGTTGTAATTAGAAAGCATTATCTTCATTCTTTTATAGATTGATTGTGCCTTGACATATATACTTGATGATGTTTCCTCTTCTCTTATCTGTTCTGTAAATTTTGAGGATGAAATTTTTATTAAGTGGAGAGAGTTGTAAGACCCGTATACTAGCCCGTACCGTTCCTTTAGCTTCTGTGGTCTTTCCAGTTGAATTCTGGCAACACACGATCTATAACAGGCGTTTACGTGCAATCCTGAGTCGTATCCTGTATTCTAGAGTTTGCTCAACCTGAGACTTGTACCATTGCGACAGCGCCGTCGCTGCAGTTCTAAAGCTGCGTCTCACGCTCCCAGGCGATAACCCCGCTAGGAGATGTGGGCCCGTGTTAAGTTCAAGGAAAAATGTCGCGCAAGAGAATCTCTACCAAATGTCAAACCAATTCCATCAAAGTACAACCCATCACTCCATCCCATCCCCAAGTACACAAGCCATTTCCCAAGTCAACTCTCTCTTACACAACCCATACCACCCATCTTCCATCACTCCATCCATCACCCATCTCTCTCCCTTACATCACTCCTCTTTCTCTCTCTCTCTCTCTCTCTCTCTCTCTCTTCACTCCATTTTCTCAAGCAACACCATGAGAACAATCATCCAAGCTCCATGGATAGAATTTGTGTGGCCCACTTTCTATCTCCCATCTGCACCATCGAAGTTTCATCTCAACCATTGAAGTTGTTCCTTCGGAGCTCTAGCATGCATTGGCAGAAGAAGGAAGAAGAGATCAAAGGTGGGTGTTCATAATGCCTCATCTTTTGATTTAGGGCCCACATATGGAGAGACCCATCTTGATGTATGCTTTATATCAAAGAGGGACCCATAGTGGCGGGGTCCCTCCATCACCGCTCGTCTTCTCTCTCTCTCTCTCTCTCTCTCTCTCTCTCTCTCTCTCTCTCTCTCTCCCTCTCTCTCTCTGTCTCTTTATGTGTATGGCCCACCGTAATACACTCTACCATGAGTGTGCATTATATTCATGCCATCCAAATGTTAGGCCCACCTTGCTGACGTCCAGTGGACTGCCCACATTGGTCGTCCGTTTTGGACTGACACTAATGAAGGGAAATACAAATATCAACTTGATTCATATCAAGTGGGCCACGTGTCACGCAGACCCCAGCTGATGTATGCATTTTGTCCATGTCATCCACTGTCCAGCAAGGGACGGTGGAGCCCACGTAATGTATGTGAATATCCACACCGTCTACTGTCCAATCATATGGACGGTGGAACCCGCCGATGTAAGTGATTCATCCATGTCGTCCAAGTCCACTGGATGTGGACCCCACCTTGATGTATGTATCTGATCCACACCGTCCATTAAATTTCCCCACTCATTTTAGGCGTTGAGCTAAAAAATGAAGCTAATCCGAATCTCTGACAGGCCATATTGTGGAAACTAGTGGTTTTAAGTAATATTAATTGTTTGGGCCTACTATGATGTTTCAACGCACCGAAACCTATTTGATATGGGGCTTATTAGATCTGTCCTAAGTGTAAGAATCCAACCAATGAAGTGGATTCTCCTAATGTGGGCCCCACCTATGAAAAACCGCGTGAAACAAAAAAGAAGAAGTTGACGCCGCTGCTGCCAGCATCCAGAGGATGCTGCAACAAGCAGCATCTTGCTCTTTTTAATAATGGGCAAGGTCAGTGGGCCCCATCTCAGGCCCCAACATGATGCATGTTGATCATCAACACCGTGCATTTGATGGGTCCTAATGAACTAGCAGGTCACCCCAAAAATTAGCCGTACATGGGTCTTAGGTGGTCCACACCACCCAACAATAAGGGATTGAACGTATACCATTGAAACCTTTTTTGGGTCATAGAAGTTTTGGATCTTTATGAAATTTGTTTTTTCCTCTTATTTCAGAACCTTATGATTAGATTGGATGGAAAATAACGTTATGGTGAGCCCCACATGGGACCCACCGTTGTGGAAATGGACTGGCTACTGTACCTTACGCTAGCTATATAACTATTGTACTGACATAGCAAGTTCCGTGGGTTTGACCCAGCCGTCCATCCATCCCTCTGGTGGGCCACATGTGTGGGACCCACCTACTAGACGTGCAGGACCCATCTATGATGTACGTGCTTCATTCATGCCGTCTTATACAGGGACGTGGGTTCCACATGATATGTGTTATATATATATATATATATATATATATATATATATATATATATATATATATATATATATATATATATATATATTGTCTGACCATAGGACATAGACCCCACTTGACACATTGTTATATTCACCATCCAACCCATGGACGGTGGGACCTATCTTAATGTAAGTGTTATATATGCAGACCGTCCATTCATGGGCCCGCCTAAACTGTCCAGGCCCATCTATGATGTATTATAGCCCATTAGGTGTGGCCCATCATGATGTATATATGGCGCATATGTGCGGCCCAATATAATGTTTGTGTGGCCCATATGTGCGGCCCATTATAATGTTTGGGAAGCCCACTTGATGTGGCCCAGTGCGATGTATTCGTGGGCCATAGATTGTGGCCCATTATGATGTATATTAGGCTCATGTGAAAGGCCCATTGTGATGTATTCAAGGCCTATGGGCAAGGCCCATTGTGATATGTATTAGGCCCATGACGCGTGACCCTTTTGATGTATTTGAGGCCCAAATACGTAGCCCATTTGAGGCATATGAGACCCAAGTGTAGGGCCCACATGTTATGTATTTGAGGCCCATGGGTCGTGACCCATGAGATGTATTTCTGGCCCATATGGTGTGGCCATTGTGATGTTTTTTGTAGCCCTTGTATGAGGCCCATTGCGATGTATATTAGGCCTTTGTGTAAGGCCATTGACCCACTCTATGCTTGGCTCTATGTGGGCCACTGCTTGGGAGCGATGTTGGTTAAATGTCGCCATTGTTGGACAATGATTGTTAAATGTCCATATTGTGACCTTCCCTTAGGCCCCTTTGTTAGGCCGATTCTGATTCCGATTGTCGAGGCTGATTGTTGAGGCTGATTCTGATTCCGATTGTCGAGGTCGATTGTTGAAGCCAATTCTGATTCCGATTATCAAGGTTGATTCCTATTGTCAAGGCTGATTCCGATTGTCAAGGCCGATTCTGATTGTCAAGGCCAATTTTTTAGGATGATTACGATTGTCGAGGCTGATTCTGATTGTCGAGGCCAATTCCGATTGTCGAGGTCGATTCCAATTATCGAGGCTGATTTCGATTGTCGAGGCCGATTCCGATTGTCAAGGCCAATTATAGAGGCCGGATATCGAGGTCGACTGTTGAGGCCAAATGTGATGTGTATGCAGCCCGAATTTTAAGCCCATTGTGATGAGCATTCGGCCTCGGCTTGATACATATGAGGCCTATCTGATGAGGCCCATTGTGATGTATATGAGGCCCATTATGATGCATTTGAGGCCTATATGATGTATGTGATGCCTATCTGATGAGGCCCATCGGGGTGTATTTGAGGGCCAGGCAATGGATGTATATTTAGCCTAAGTGAGGCCCTTGGTGCTGTATATTTAGCCCTTGTGTGAGGTCATGGGTCCACTAAATGTTAAGCTCTGTGTGGGTCATTCCTTGGGGGCAATGTTGGTTAAATGTCTACATTGTCGGGGTCAATTATCGATGCCGGTTATTGATACCGATTATGAGTATGTGACTGCATAGCATCATGATACATGCCTATATGCATCATCTGTATGTTTGTTATGAAATGTGGTTGATCATTGCATATGTCATTAGGCAGGTTGTTATGAGACTCCCTGATAGGCGGATGTTATCTCACATGAGTGCACGGTAGTGCATGATTGATGCATGACTGGATTGTATGACTCATGCATCTTGCATTGTGTGCTGTGATTACTATACGCCCTAACGACATCAGGGCTGTAGCCTCCACAGGCACTCATGTATAGCCAGATGGAACACTGAAAATCTGATATTAACATCAGGCCGCCATAGATGGCCATGGGTGAAAATCTCCAAATCTCTAAGGATAGGAGACGCCCCAACGTCGAGACTGAGTAGATACATGAGCGCCTAAGTGCCGAATACCAGGAGGCCGCATCTCCCACTGTGTTGTGGTCGGCCCGAGAGAATGGGGCATAACTAGGCTGAGTTTGACCAACTCGTGAATGGATCCATTCTCAAGGTGTCGGGTAGATATAGGCTGACTTCTGGCCAAGCAGATAGTGAGGTCTCTTCCACTTGCATGGTCGCATGTCAGTGGGCGGCGATTTGCATGTAGAGTGTACTAGACCCCGGTGATGATTCTAGAGATGAATTGTACTGATATGTGGACTTATTGAGCAGGAGTTGCATACTCATTCATTCATTCATTCATTTACTATCCACTCGGGTTGCTGGTACACAACTATTTGTTACGTGTACCTTCGCAGTGGCTAGGATTTTATTTGGGGCATGCGGCTAACTTAAGATCAGGAGTTTACCACATTAAGTTTGACTATCCAAATTTAGGTATAGAACTGGTTTGGATAGAAGTCCTTTGTAGTAAACCCATTAGCCTGTGATACTACGTACTATCATCCCGACTTCACACTCCAGCTTGGTCATTTCATTCATATCGTATATTGCATTGCATCCTCAGCACATATTATTTGATTTACTATCTCTACTTTGCATAGCTGATCTACATTGCTTCCTCAGAATATGATATTGGTTTATTATATTTTGTATCGCACAACCTGCATAAAGCTGATGGTATCTATGGGCTTGTCAGCATGTTTTTGCATTATTCTGATATTGTATGATTTATAGGCTTGTCAATATTCTCGCTTACTCTGATATTGTTTAATTGACACTTATCTTGTGCACACACTTTCACCACCCACTAAGCTTTCTATAAGCTTATGCACGATAGATGCGTGCAGGGGGTGTTCAGTTGCAGCAGCGTTAAGCTTGGAGCATGTAACAGACTTCTGGAGCTTTAATTTTGACATATGTATTTCTCTTTCAGCATTGTATTCAAATGTTTATATTAATGGATATGTGATGATGATGTTACCTTTGTGATTTGGGTAAACTTGTGGTTATGCTTCTTACGAGTTAAATGTACGTTGGAAAATCCTCATTTTAGGATCCCAGGATCGGAACTTATCATATGGACGCTGGGAACTGAGAATAGGGTACTACAGAGGCTTTCGACACCGCATTCGGCGATCGAAAATTTTGTGAGCCCGGTTTTCTAGTTTGGGGCATGACATAGAAGTTTTTCAAAATTTTCATTACTTTGAGTAAATTTTCGAGTTAGTTCAGCTGTTTGATCAAAATATTTTACTTCCATTTTTAGTTTCTTGTGTTTTCTTTTCATTTTTTCAACTTTCAATTCTAGATGTTCAATTTTCTTGATTAGATTGTTAAAAGTTATGCTTCTAACTCTAATTCATCTCCCCTTTTTAATTTCCTCAAGATCAAGTTCATCTTCCTCATCCAATTTTTTTAGAACGGCTGTAGTAATGGAGGCCATGAGAATCTTCAATGACTTTGTGTCTCCATCACTACCCAACTCATTTGAATCTAAATTTAAGTCGCCAGTGTCATCCCAAGTGGCTACCATAGATTTTCCTTTAGACTTCTTTGTAGGACATTTAGCAGATATGTGTCAAAATTTTGGCAGTTATAGCATTGGAGATTTTGGACTTTCTAAAATATTTGCCTATCTGGAGTTTGTTGTCCAATTGTTTCCCATTAAAGGACTTGCCACAGTTTTTGTTAAAGAATCTTTTGAACCTTTTCGCCAGAAGAGCCACTTCCTCATTATCTTCTTCATCTTCCATTATGGTTTTAGAGGTTTTGAGGACATTGTGTTTTGATTTTGTGGGAGGTTTGAAATGTAGCTTAAAGGTTTTTTATGATCCCACTAGCTCTTCAACTTTCATCTCATCAATGTTCCTACATTCCTCTATTGTGGTGGCTTTAGAGTTAAACCTTTCTAGTGGGGATGTTAAGATTTTCCTACAAATTTTGGGTACCGGAACTTTTTCACCTAGACCAACCATAGAATTACATATGATATTTAGTTTTGTAAAAAATTCCATGAAGGTTTCATGTCCTTCTATTTTTATGCCTTTGAATGTGGAGGTTAATAGCTGCAGCCTTGATCTTTTTACTATGTTGGTTCCTTCATGGGTGGTTTCCAATAAATCCCATGCTTCTTTCGAAGTTCCATATATACTGATTTGATTGAGCACTTCTTGTGAAACTCCACAATAATTAGCATTCATGGCTTTAGCTTCATGTAATTTCATTTCTTTGTCATATGTAGTCTATTTCTCTTTTGGTTTTGGTTTGGACACAGTTGTATTGTTGTGTATTACCACTTGTTCAGTTAGAGATACACATCCATTCTCAACAACTTCCCAAACTTCAGTATCCAAAGCTTGTATAAATTATGACATCCTGGATTTCCAATAAGAGTAATCTGACCCATCAAAGATAGGAGGCCGAGAGACAGCTGGTCCTTCTTTACTCATTGTTCCAACTTCTGTTTAGGATCTTCCTCTAGGTTGTTAAACCCTTGAAGAGGAACCCGCTCTGATACCAATTAAAATTGTGATTTGCACCGCACTAGTAGAAGTATGAAATTGTCTTTATAGTCCTAGAGGGGGATGAATAGGTCTTTTCAAGTGATTGTACCAAATGAAAACTTTTATTACCTAACTTAAATGATTTACAAATAACCTCAGTAAGGCAATGTAACTCTAATGGCTTCCAAGCCAGTTAAAGGGTCCAATCACATAGGCAACTTAAGATATATCAATAAAGCAACTAGCCTATATCATAGTGAGCTTATGTGTGGGAAGTGTTTCCTATCAATCAAATAATATTCATTCAATCATGTATAAGAATTTAAACATTTAAACATATTTAAGCATGGTTAAGCAGATGCGTAAATGGTAATCCTAAACACAAGTATGTATAATGGTTCGGCTACATGCCTACTCCACTCCCGGCATCCACCTCAATCCTAGAGTGCACCGGATTTCATTATTGATGGTTTTAAAACAGGTTCACCAATAACCTTTATAGTCCTATACTAAGGACACACGTTTAGGCCCACCTACCAAGGTCCCACACTAGGCACCTACCGTTTAGGCCCACCGGCCAAGGTCCCACACTAGACACCTACTGTTTAGGCCCATCAGTCAAGGTCCCACACAAGGCACCTACTATTTAAGCCCACCGGCCAAGGTCCCGTACAAGGCACTCACTATTTTAGGCCCACCGGCTAAGGTCCCACACTAGGAATCTAAACGAGTTTGTGGATAGCAAACTCTTAGCCTCAATCCTTCACAAGGAAGGAGACTAGCCTTTTGAACTCTTAAAATGACACTTATTTGTCGGATGAGTTCTCTTTTGTAGCTTCTTCTTGGGTTGCTTGATCTTCGCGCTTTCGTACTTGAATCAACTCTTCGATGCTCCCTGATCGTGTAGCTTGGATTTACCTGTTGGGTTAGCTTTCATGATCAAGAACTTTACATTTGATATACCTATAAAAGTGACCAAGGTTATGAGAGTTGGTTGAATCTTTAACAAAGGTTATGAATGGGTTTCCTAAGAGTTTCAACTGATTGATATACTAGAGTGATTGAGGTCAAGGGTATACCTATAGGTTTGATTTCAATACTCTGGTGAAGGCTTAAGATCATATTCTTCATAAGTTCGAGCTTTGAATGCTCTTAAGATGTTGAATCATAATGACGAGAACATGAATCTCATATGGATAGAGTTTAGGTAGGCTTAGGATAAGCTTAGGTTGCACTAGGGACTCTCAATAGTCTTAATCCATGCTTTCTGCAAGTTCTTACAAGCCATTTTTATAGGCAAGAGCTTCCAACGGATAGAAAACGACTATAAAATGGCTAGTTCTCGATGCTACCGAAGTGACCTTCGGTACCACAGAACTTGCTTCAGTAGTACCGAATTATCTATCGGTAGTACCGAATTAAATTTCTCAAATTGCTGATTGAAAACAGTCTCTTTCGGTGACACCGATCTTTATTCGTCGGTGGCAGTTGGTGATACTGAATTAACGTTTTAAGCTTGTTGGACTGTTTTGAGCCCCCTTCAGTAACACCAAAGGTCTCTTCGATGGTACCAAATGTGCTATTCAGTGGCACCTTCGTCCTACCGATAATGGACACATTTTCCTATTTTTCTTATTCTGTCCAATACATCTTTCATCAACTTGGGACTTGCTTAATCCAAGACTATATGATATAAAATATGGACTTGGGTTTGGCTTAGAATAGAGGACCTAGATGGGTTTTTCTATTTAGGTTGGGATCATCTATTTGCAAGGTTTAAGATCATATAGGCATCATTTGTCTTTAATGTGACTTTGATGCTTCTGATCCAGTTGCATCGCTATCTTCATTTATCAAGAACTCATCCGACATCAAGACACAACTCGTCACATGATTGACAAACATGAGTGCAAATAAGTGCACTAACAAATGGGAGCTTTAGTTAAGTTTTTTTATATGATTTTCTTTTCTTTGTATGATAGACCTCACATTAGTGTGTATACGGAACATTCAAGTTTTGATATCTCGAACCTTTGATTTCATCGAAAGTTAAAAGTCATATTCAAAAGGAAAAGAGTAAAATTATTAGAGTGTTGAAACATTCCAATCTAAGAGAATTAATCTTTGAATTTTGATCCTCTGCTTGCCAGGAATAGGATTTTCTTGTTTCCTACATTGCGATTGGGCCACAACATCATAGATGACATTAGCTGACATAATTGGTGATAATGTGACCCAATCACATTGCAATGAACAGAAAAACAAATTTGTTCCTTGCAAACAATAGATCCAGACTCTGTCAGCTAGGATGAGTTTGACTAGCTCGCAAATGGTTCCACTACCAACGAGCCTTATAGGTGTTGGCTGACCACAAGTAGGTAGTGAGGTCTCTTATGCTCGATGGGCTGCTCGGCTAGGGAGGTGGTGGTCAGTGTAGAGTGTATTTGACCCTGGTGATTTCCCTGAGAGGAACTGTACTGATATGTGGACTTGATATGAGAATTGACATGATCGCATTGCATATCGCATATGGCATTGGCTATACAGGCCCTACATTGCCTAGCCTTGGGATGGCTGATGGCACTCGTGTATGTTATTACATAGTCTTGTTACGGCTATTGGTATTCATGGTCTTGCCAGCATTTTTCCGCATAATCTGATATTGCATACTTAGCACCTATTCCGCACACACTTATACCACCCTCTAAGCTTTCTATAAGCTTATGCACGATTGATGCGTGTAGGCGACGTTAGGCAGTAGCGGAGCAGGAATAGGAGAGTCCTGCGGATCTTCTGGAGTTTTTCTTTTATAGTCATTATATCTCTTCCTTTTGAGCCTTGTATTGTAAAAAGTTTTTATTCCTAGAGGATTTTGTAATGGTTTTCCTGTAGTTATTTTCTATGGTTATGCTGCTTAAGGAACAAACTTATGTTATAGAAATCCTCCTTATGTGATCCCAGGATCAGAACCTGGTGAATGGGTGCTAGGAGCCGAGAATGGAGTATTATGGAGGTTGTCGGCGCCGGATTCAGTGATCAGGAATTTTGTGAGCCTGGTTTCCGAGTCTGGGGCTATTAAATCTTTTGGTTTCCACCCATCCAAGGTGAGGCCTATGATGTAAGCAATTTGGATAATTGACAAATGACTCCAAATCCAATGGGTAAAGTCCTGATGTATCTTGTAGCAATACGGGGGATGGAGATGTATTCTAGCAAACCTTTGAAAATTAATAAAGCGGGTAGCATCTCCATGAAGCCAATCATTTGGATTTCGATGCCAATCTCCTTCCAAGCATCATGTTTAGCTTAATGATATTTATAATAAAAAAATAAAATAAAATAAAATAAAATAAAAACTAAATTTAATCCTCACATTCCCATTTATAAAACCATGTGGATTTTTACTATTTATGCACAACCTTTCTATTTGTGTATTCGTATTTTCAACTCGGAAATGAAAAATGGCGTATTCAAACCAATAAGGGTTAATATCCATTTCCTTAAAGCATATATCTAAATTCATGGACTAGTCCATGAATTTTTATTTATTTATTTATTTTTGTGGAAATCTAGAAATCTTTAAATCTTCAACCAAATTTTTTATATTAGGAAAATTGTAATATGAGAAAAAATCTTCGTTCTGTAAATTCGTCTTTTGTTATTTAGATTAGGGATTTGATTTCCTCTCTATTATGTAAATTCATTACATTTCAGATGTTATGACCTATGAACATGTAATACCATGCAAAAGTAGCGAGAGTTAAGACAGTGCATGTCATGCGTGGCACACCTGGTGCCACTTATATTTGGTGTCTATTATCGAGTCCCACGACAAATCATATCATGAAGTTTAGAACAAGACCCATGAAAAAGCACTGCCGGAGTGACGTATTTCACCACTTTAGATGTGAAGCGCTGGTCTTTAATTCCTTTAAGATAAGGGTTGAATGATTTTTATTTATTTTTTTGGTTGTGTAAAGGAGAAGATAATGTGAAATGTGATTTGCCATCGCAACCTATGGCATGTGCATAAAAGCCATGGGCCAGAAATGTACATTTCCTACTTATTTATGATTTGTAATGATAATCAACTTCTAATTACAATTTGGTACATTCTAAGTTGGGGTTGAATTGGTAATGATTGTTGCCCACTAGAGAAAATCCACCTTACAAATGTTGTGAGGCTAGCCCCACTTTGGTCATCTTTGTATTTCATTTATTGCAATTCAAATCAATTGGACATCCAAACACAACTTGGTGGACGATCATGGAATGTCTCATCCGTGCATAGACTAAAATAATAAATTTATAGAATCCTCGTCCATGATATCAGCTCATGAAATGCGCATTATGTGAGGCTGTCAATGAGCCAAGATAGGCCATCAGGCTTTTAAGCCTTGTAGTACAATAGTAATCAGTCGTACCATTGCATTACCAAAAGCTTCATAAATATAGGATGCCTTTTTATTTATGATGGTGCAAGAGTAAAAAGTCCCACCATTGCATCACCAAAAGCCAGATAGTGATTCAACTCCCTACCAATCTAGTAGAGCTATCTTCAATGGTTAAAAGACCGACTTGGATGGAGTCGTACGTCAGGCCATAGTTGGAGGTCATGAGCATCTGCCTAACTGGGTAAAACTCCAGGTGATCGCTTTTGTTGAATTGGATTAGCTAGGTTGATTCAGTCCAAATATGCTTAATCACAATAATCCAATAACAGAATCTAAACCAATGATCATGTGGGACTCATTTAATAAAGTTCTTCCATTACAACCATGCTATCTTTCAGTCTTTCATCAGAACAAATCACCTACAGGTAGGGCTGGCGATGGGCTCCTGAGCCAGCTAAAATCAATATTTTGAATGGCCCGGTCAGACCAGTTCAGGACCAACTGATGGCCCTGTGACAGGTGCGTGCAGCAGCACTTGTCATGCCTTCCATGTTTCCTACTAAAGCTGCTCCACTACTAGTTTTGGACCGTGGGAAAGATCGGTGGTGATTTATACCCCTTACATCCACGACAGTTGATGCCATCCAAACTATGGGTGCTGTCGTAGTTCAATTTACAGTTTTTGTCCCGTGACAAGTGCAAGCATGTCAAAATTGAATATACGGATCAATTCAAACCGAACAATTATGACCCCAAGCATCAAATATAGACAGATACCAAGCATGTGACCGAGATCAAATAATATGATGGGTTACACCTTTATGTTTCTTACAAAAGGACTTTTGAATACAGAGAAAAGAATAAGAAAGGAATTCTTATAATTAGTCACGATGAGTAATTGTAAAACACCTTCTTGAACAGAAAACTCTAATTGATGCTTGAACTAAATCCAATGTATAAGCTTACATATAAATTACATCTAAAGTTAACAACTACTTGATTAAAATTACGGATTACACAAAGGATTACACAAAGGAATGTAAATAGCGAACAAAAGTAAATGATCACACTCCCAAAAGTAATTGATCGGCAGAAAAGTAAAGGGATTACACTAAGGAATGTAAATGACAGATAATTAAAAGATAAATTCAGTTTGATTGGATTGATATGAGATAATTTTATTTACTGAAATCCATTTCTATTTATAGTAAATGATAAATTCAGTTTGATGTTTCTCACGTCAGGACGGTTACTGTAACTGTTTAGTACATTTTAGCCATCTTTGCTTCTAAACCTTCTATTTGTCCTATAACAACTTCTGCACGATCACTCTTCACGCAACTACTTAGGAGATGACATGGCATCGCTCGATGCACTCCATTCGTATTACTATAGAATCATCTTTGTATATCCACAAATATCTTAAAATACACCATGCCAATCCATACAAATCATATGCAACTCTCTCTTATTAGCTTTTGTGAGAATTGACGACAATGCAATGAACAAGTCCCATTGTAGATGTAGCATATATTTATAATCATGTTAATTCAGCAATCATAACCATCCAATTGATGGCTATTAAATGGATACTTAAAAAATATAACAATGAGTGTTCCAAATTCAAAGGGTTAATGTTATCTTCTTGTGTAACCTTTCGGTCATGCGCCATCAATAGGCCAAAGTTGCAAAGTCTGAATTGCGGTAAAACAAAGTGGCAGATACTGGAAGCTTGTCTCCTGATGACCTGGTCGCCTTTGATTTCCTTGGTGACCACACTGAGTGGGGTCCACCATGATGTATATGTTTCATCCTCATCATCCATCTGTTTTGCCAGATCATTCTAAGGGCGTGAGCCCAAAATCGAAGCAGATCTAAAGCTCAAGTGGATCACACCAAAGGAAACAATGGAGATAATGAAATCCACTGTTCAAACCTTCCCACGCCCCACCTTGATGTTTATTTGTCATCTAACCTCTGATGATGAGGTCCAATAGACCTGAATGAAGGAAAAACATACAATTAGCTTGATCCAAAACTTTTGTGCCCCGGTGAGTTTTTAACGGTGGGTGTATCAATCCCCATTGTTTCCTGTGATGTAGTCTACTTGAGCTTTTGAGCTGCTTCAGCTTTGGATGAAAGGCATACATCATGGCGGTCTCCATGGATTTTGGTCACTATGGGATATGGCTGGTGAACAGGTTCAGCCGTCAATCCGTTTTTTTATTTTTTTATTTTCTTTTTGTTTTTTGAGTCAGCCGCTACATTTAGCAAAGGAGTCTAGTCCTTCCAGCCAACATGCAACTTGCGTAACAGTTGCCAACCATGCAAATGGTGGGCCCCACCTGAAACAAAAATAGGTGGGTCCACTCGTCTCATCAGGGTGGGTCACACCGTTGAAATTACAGAGATTCGATTGTCTGATTCACTAGATCTAGGAATAGGCTCACGTTTGAGAAAGATAATCCTCATTACCATTTGTGTGGTGCAGATGTCCTCCTACACAAGTGGCTCGTTAGTTGAAAAGATGGTACAGCACCAAAAGTTGTGGTGCAGGCATCCATAAGTGATTAAGTGATAAGCTCTCATTTTGGAGACATATATAAAGACTAGCATGACATTATTTTCCAAGTTTGAAGCAGTGTTTTGTGACCATGTGATCTTATCGTGATTTATTTTATTTTCTTTCCTTTTCGTTTTTTACCATTGGTTTCTTAAACTATTTGGGAAATGTGCCACAAAAAAAAATAAATTAAAATACAAATATTTTGTTCATGAAAACTACACCCTAACAACCATACAAAATGAACCAATATTCTACTGTGCCGGCCTCAATCAAATGCTATTTTATATATTACATTGATGTTAGCACCATCAGATCATATTCATAATAACCCATTACACAACTTGGCCTAAAATGAAGTTACAGGTGGGACCCACAAAAGTTTATAAAACTTATAATAAAAAAAAAAAGAAAAAAGAAAAAAGAGAGCAATTTTTAGGATAAGCTTAACTTACACATAAATACGTGCGAATAACTGTGATGTTTCAATGGCATCCAATACGTCCATCATTTATGCCACCTTACATTCTCCTTGCATCTGAAAAATCAGTTCAATTCAAAATTCAGGTGGACAACAGTAGAGGGAATATTTGGGATGGCTATGCCCACCATTTAATACCTTCTAGATTGTACGTGGGCACACTGCGTTTTGTATATGCCATTTAATCCATCAAAGGGATGCATCTGACCAGGATGAATAGAGCCAAAGAGATCATTAGGGGGCGCACATGATGGACGGATGGGATGTTATCAAAAATCTTAATAGGTCCACCCACCAATTTATACTTTGAGCTATTGGCCTCAAAGAGGCGTCCACCATCCAACTCATGGTTCTAAAATCGCCCGAGGATATTCCGAGGGAATGGGTTGCTCGTGGGGTGCTTGAACGAGAAGGAAAATTTGTATTTATTTATTATTTATTATTATTATTATTATTTTCTTGCAAAAAGAAAAACTGAAGCTAAAATTTTGTATATCAAAAGAAATGAAAATGAAACTAATGAAAGAAAAATTTTATGCATGCCATGAGTTTGTTTATACTTGTGTTTGGATTTTTGTACAAGAATGTAGGAATTAAAACACTGGACTCCGCTTATGTCGGACATGGTTCCTAGATTAATTTACTGGAAATCCTGTTTCCCTAAGAGTAGTAGGCAATGGTATCCTACCACTTGGATTTTGAGCCGAACTTAAAAGAATATTTCTGATCCATGACAATTCCTTTTTGGCCTCATTGGTGTTGTTGAACTGTCATTATTTCTTCTCCTTTTTTTTTTTTTTTTTTTTTTTTTTTTTTTTGTTAAGGTCATTATTGTTGGTAGCACTCTTTTGGGTTTTCACTACGACTGGATTTCTCATCATCTTGACCCATGGCATCTTTTCAAGTTTTTGCCACGTCTTGGGTTTTGAATCTTACTTGCCCTTTGGCAGCTGTTTCTTTTTTTCCTTAGTGGCCTTTCAGGTTTTCACTAAGCCCGTTGCATACTTACTATTTTTACTTGATGCGACTTGTCTGACTTTGTCTTGAATCACGATCACAAAGCTGTTAGTTTATATTGAAGCCTTCCCAAAAGAGAAATGGCATTCTTTTGTCCTCAATTTATTTTTCTTCTCTTTTTTATTTGCTTTGGATGATGCGCCTATATTCATCCTTTTTCCTTCTTCTTCTTCTTCTTCTTCTTCTTCTTCTCCTCTCTCTCTCTCTCTCTCTCTCTCTCTCTCTCTCTCTCTCTCTCTCTCTCTCTCTCATTGAACCCTTTATGTGAACACTTATCTGGGAAGGAGTTAGTGAGATGAATCTTAGGATGGCTAGCTTTCATTGTCTGGCTTCAGCTTCGATATCATAGGTCTTTACACTACCAAAAGATCGTGCACATTAAATTATTGAACTGAAGGGCACCTTCGAGAAGAACTTCATGAACGATCAACAATCCATCCGATGAGGACTTAGACTTGCTTCTAGGATTAGGTGCATATGATCATAGGATATTCTTTATAACCATATTGCCTCCCTTGAAACTCCTCTTTCGAACTCTCCTACAATAAGCTAGAGTGATCATTTTCTAATAACATCGTTAATGGCTTAACGTACGCGTGCATTTTTAGTCTGCAAAATACAGTTAATCATATATAGTTTGGAGCAGTTTGCCTTCCTCAACTTCACTTACTAGCAACACTCATAAGGATGGGATTTTGATTACGACTAATAGCACTATCTACATTCCATTTGTAGGATTGAAAGGAGTTGTGCCCATAATAGTTGTATAGGAATTTAATAAGTCCAAAGTACATATGGGAGCATTTCGAACTAATAACAATATGTCTTGACTATCTTTTCAAGTATCCTAAGAAGTCGTCCATATTCTTATTGACAAAGGGTGACCCATTGTCTATGATGATGGCATGCGAGACTCATACCGGCTAATAATATTATTTTTCATGAATTTTACCACATGAGATGTTGTAATGGTGGTGTAGGATGCTTCTTTTACCCACTTTGTGAAGTAATCAATAACCACAAGTATGTATTTATGACCATTTAAAGCTTTTCGATTCACATTCCTAATGATGTTGAGACCCCAAATAGAGAATGACTAGGGTATAGTCAAGTTGTAGCATTGGAAATATCTGTGTGAAGTTGATTCACATGCTCTTGGCACTTGAAGCACTTTCTGTCTTACTAGATGTTGTGATTGATGTCTTAAATCTGATTTTATTTTATTTTATTTATTTTTATTTTTTTGTATGCTTGACAGCGAGGGACTTGCTCAACTAGTCGATGGTCCACTGCTCGACTCAAAGTCCAGCGAGCAGGTGTTTTGAGTATCCGGGATGCTCGACCAGTTGAGGGTTAGTCTCAATCAGTCGAGGGTGCCCTTCGATCAGTCGAAGACTTGGCTCGACTAGTCGAGGGTTACGGAGCTAGTGCGCAGACTGCGTAAATTTGAGACAGTTTCCGAACTTTTCTAAAGGAGGTACGTAAGTGGAGTTTCCTAAACTATAAATAAGGGTCCCTAGGGCTATTCTAAGGTATTCTAAGGCTTTCTAAAGATTTTTTAACGGTTCCTAAAAGGGTTTTAGGGTTTCTAAAGGGTGTAGCAAGGGTGAGATTCGAGGTTATTCGAATCGGGTAAGTCCTCTCTCTTTGTAATTTCTATTTTCATAGTGGAGATCTGTCGTTTTGTGACGTGGTTTCTTCCCGCAAGGGTTTTCCACGTTAAATTTGTGTTCTCTTGTGTTTACTTGGTGCTCTTGGATTGCTATCCTAGATCTAGATCCGTGTGATTTCGCAGCACAAATCCCCAGCACTAGAAGCATTTTGTTTTCATAGTTAAGTAGAAATAATTAAGTCGTAAAATCTTCATTCACACAATGAAGAACTTGATTAAATGATCGCTTGTAGAGGATACCTCTATTATGATTAACTGAGCTGCTAACCGCTGAATGGTGCAGCGGTCAGTAGGAGTAGCTTCTTTTGGATACTCCTAAATTTAAATATACTATTTAATGTCGGTATATTAGGGACAACCTCTTAGGGATGTTTTGTGCTCTTCAATTTGTGGATAGAAAGTAGGCTTTCCTTGAACTTCAAGTGTAAGTTCCCAATTAAAAGCTCCTTTTAGAATCTCTAGCATTAATGCTAAGGTGACAAGTGCATTTGCGAACTGATTTTTGGCATGTGACACGTATGAGAAGTTAAATTCTTAACTCCTAACTAGATTTCCAAAGTAGATGTGATATGAAATTATCTTCTCATCTTTAGTCTTTCATTTGCCATTGGTTTGTTTTATGGTAAGCTGGGAGTCTTCAAAAACCTACAACTTCTTTATGCCTAAGATAATGGTGTATTTTAGACCCGCAATGCATGCTTTATATTCTGTTACATTGCTTGTTCAATTGGACACTAGACATCTTGAGATGAACTGGGATGTCGTTGGGAAAGTAGAAAATAGCTTCTATATCTCACTCCCCTTTAAATTAGTTGTGCCATAGAGAAAGCGTGTCCACTCTCATACCTTGTTTTCTTTTTCTCTCATAAGGAGGATACCCTCACCAAGTAAGAAAGTTTTTAAAGGTTGATAATCAGGCAATGAAAGTGTTGTTAAATGGTCAGCCAATGCGAACGCCTTCCAAGTGTCTACGTGATGTCAAACTCATAAAGTAGTTGTAATATACTCGAATTTTGGAGTACAATTTTTTTAATCACAAGATAACTTAGGCCAATCATCAGATGAGCCATCAGGACCATCCATCTCAATTTTAAAATGATTCGTCTGTTAGATCATCGATCCACACCTTCAATCATTGATTCAAACAATCTAAACTTGAGATTAACTGTTGGATCTTAAAATGAACCGTTAAAATCATTATCTGATAAAAAAAATTTTAAAAAAATCTCTTCAATCAGGAAGAAATGAGCGTTTGGTCACTTGATTTACCCGTCGATTGACTTTTAACTTGTTGAGATTATTCTTGATTGACGTGAAATCTTAAAATTTAAGGGTTTATATTAGAGATTGTTTAATTTTGTTCATGGTATATTTGATCAGGTGAGATCTAAAAGTTTTATTACCTACTAGACATTAGTAGAAATCACTTGTCCGGAGAAGATGAGAGTAACGCCACTCAGATGGTCAAATTGGAAGTGATTGTGTACAGATAAGTGTACACCCTTAGGAAGCATTCTTGTTTTATAACTATTCATGTGATTTCATGTCAATTTGCCTTGTCATCTAATGTGATATTGGACCTTATGATATAGAATTATATTTCTGACAATTTGGTAATTATACATGAAGTGGGTCACAGTTAGATGGCCAATGTACACATGGCATGTGTACACCATGTTGATAGACCTTATACTTAAAAAATTACATCCTTAAATTTAAAATTTGAATTTAAATGAGATTTCATCTACATCTTAAGGGGGTGATTACACCCTCACCTCTGTAAAAGGAAGCCACCCCTATCGTGCATTTCCATACGTGAGAAAGAAAAGAGTCGTCGATCTAGTGGGCCGTATAGTTTTCTAGTGAGTAGCATCATGTTCATTTCATATTTCATTTATGATAGTTTATTTTTATACATGTGCATCAAAGAGGGTCACATGATAAATCCAAAATGAAGGACAAGTAGACCCCACATATAAAGGAGATGGTGGGCTGCATTGAGCTGCCGTGTAGGCAGAAATGTGGCCCCCACACGCTGCCCACATGGACAGTTGTGTGGGCAACCTTATGAGTTGCACACGCTGGCCAAGTGTGACGGCATGATGGGCCTCACATATTACCCACGTGGACATTTAGGTGGGCCCCACATGTGGGCAAACGTAATCGCCCCGTGCAAAATAAGAAGAAAAATAGAGAAAGTGGACCCCACCTTAATGCACTTGTTGAAATTTCTGGTTATATATATATATATATATATGTATATATATATAGAGAGAGACAGAGAGAGTAATGGTCTCCTACAAATCATACTGTAAGAAATTTATGTGCGAGCCTTCATGTAAGCCGTAAGATGAGGAGAGTCACTGGGATTCAGCTGCACTATACTCACAAAGAGACTCTTGGAATTGCAAGCGGATTTCACGCGAAAGCCTTTGGTTGGAAGATCCTGTGCAAGGATTCTGTGTGGGGCCCACTATGATGTTTGTGATAAATCCAACCCGTCCATCCATTTTTTGAAATCATTTTAGGACATGCGATAAAAAACGAGGAGGATCCAAAAATTAAAGTGGCTACGTGAGAGGAAACAATGGGGATTTAGTGACCACCGTTGAAACATTCATATGGCTACAAAAGTTTTGTATTGGTATATGTTCCTGGTGTTTTCATTTCATCTCAGTGAAAATGACATTATAAACGGTTTAGAAGGAATATAAACATCAAAGTGTAGCCTACGAAGGTTTCAACAGTAAGCGTTCCTTTCCCCACTGTTTCATCTCGTATGGCCCACTTGAATTTTGGATCCTCCTCAATTTTTGTATAATGTCCTAAAATGATATCTAAAAATGAATGGATGAGTTGGATTTCACACAAAGATCACAGTGGGCCCCACACAGATCCTTCTACAGATCTTCTTGGGAAAGGCTTTAACAGGAAATCTGTGTCCCAGGTTTGGGAAACCTACTCCCCCGCCACTGGCCAATGGGGGGTGGTTGGTGCTACGTGGGCTCTACCATAATGTATGTGTTTCATCTACGCCGTCCATCAGTTTTTCCATCTAATTTAAGGGGTTAGGCCTAAAATTGAAGCATATCTAAAGATAAAGTGGATCATGCCAGGGGAAAAATGAGGATAATGATTTCCACCGTTGAAACCTTATTAGACCCCATAGTGATGTTTATTTGTCATCCAACCTATTCATAAGATCATACAAACATGGATGAACGGAAAACAAAAATATAAGCTTGTTCCGAAACTTATGTGGCCCTAATAAATTTTCAACAGTAGAGGTTCAATTCAACTGTTTCATGTGGTGTGGTCCATTTGAACATTGTATATACCTCATTTTTTGGATCAAACCATAAAATTATCTGGGAAAATGGATGGATGAAGAAGATAAAATACATAAATCGTGGTGGACCTCACACACTTTACTCAGTAAGCTCAGCAATCCCCTTCCGTCTAGAAGGGAAGAGGATTGGCTGGTGTACCACACACCAGCAATATACCTAGTGTAGATACGTGTCACCCGAAGACAAGTGCCGACGATCCTCGAGCAACGAGTTGTACTAACGGTTCAAAGGAGATCAAAGTTACATGGTCCCACAATGATTTATTTATTATATCTACACCATTCATCCATTTTTCGAGATCAATTTAGTCCATTAAACAAAAAATAAATCATATCCAAAGCTGAAATGGACCACACCAAAAATAGCAGCGAGGACAATGATTTTCACCGTTAAAAAATTCGTAGGGCCTACCATAATGTTTAATTTCCATCCAATCTGTTAATAAGATCACAAATACATAGATGAAGAGGAGAAACAAATTTCATATTGATCAGAAACTTCTATGACCCCGAAAAGGGTTTCAATGGTAGAGGTTCAATCCCCAACTGCTTTTTGCAGTGCGGCCCACTTGATCTTTATATCTGTCTTATCTTTCGGCTCAAGTCTTTAGACAAGCTTGCCAAATAGATGGACTCTTTGGATGTAACACATACCTCATGATGGGATCCACCGAACTTGTTGACGTTAATACACCAACTATATAGCTGATGTGTGATACACCAGCCAATCCACTTCCATCTCGGAGTGGGACGCGGATTACCTAATGAGAGGTTGAGTAGCTGAAGTGACGTCACCAAGTTCGTGTAATGTCTCAAAAAATTCCGTATAAAGACCCGAGTACCACCTCAGGCAGAAATCACTCAGGATCAAATCCTTTAGGAATTAGACAAAGTTAACTAAGTGCTAATCTAGATTAGTTATGAAATCCACTTGAAGCACTTTAATATGATCTGCAAGACCCAAAACTTGTAGAATCATTGACGCTAGGTTACCATAAAATATAGGATCAATCTCATTACCCAGTTGCTCTCGGGAGCACATTGAAACTCCGTATCGGATCTGGACCGCATGTCGAAAGTCCGATGACCACGAGATTAAGCGTTTAGGACAGCTTTGCTGGGCTTGACAACCATCTCGGAAATCAAATCCAGATTGTGTCTCGGGGCTATTCGCTTGAGCCCGGAGTGAAGTGTGTGAGAAAACATGGATTTATTTAGAAATTCAATCTAATTTAAATAATCTAAGACCTGTCACTTGCAGGCCTGATATAAGCAATCAGACCATCGGAATCTGACCCAAATACACCCTCGGATCAGGGAAAATTTCATACACATGTCCGTGTACTTGTAACCCTGATCGAGTTTTGGTGACCGTTGAATTGAAACTGGTCCACCACGTGTGATCTGGAAACCCAATAGGAATAAACACTTAACTTGACATAGATCCATAGTCTGTGAGCTTAAGTTTAACCATTGGCTCAATGAGGGCTCCAAAAGTACTCCATTGAGCTGAAACAGTTGCCCTTTGGTTATAACTTAAGTATACCTTGGCCCTGGGGCCATTTTCATTAGTTTTAGGCCTATATAAGGACCTTAAACCCTCTCTCATTCACTCCATACGAATTTGAGAAAACCTTAGGAGAGAGAAGTGAGTAAAGTGTGAGAAAGTGTGAGAGAAGTTGGAATCATTCTTGGGAATCGATCCCTGCTATTCTCCGTACCTATCTATCACTACTGTATCGCTTTTCTGGCGATTCTAATTCCGTTTTCGAGTAAGAAATCCTGACCCTAATCAGTTCTAGAGAGTCAAGTAGTGTAAGTGATGAAATAATTTAACCTATTTCGTGCCATAGGTTGTCGTTTTACAGTTGATAAAGACTTGGTGTTTAAACTGAGTCTGTTACTCGTTTCTAGGGTATAAGGTGCTGACTATAGATGCTTAGGTTATGGTTTTCAATGCTTTCAATATCGGATAATGATATATTTATGATCTGGGTGTTATTTCACATGCAAAATGCGATGTTCGTTTTACGATTCAGTTACGTATGCAAATTATGGTGTTTAGTGTATTCTGTATATTTGTAGAAAATACCATATACGTACAAAATATAAAAGTGTGTTTGCCATGATAAATTACTGTGTGTATATGCTACATATATGTATAATACTTACTCGGCGAGGATTTGCCCTAATACATATTTTGGCTAATACGCGTTATGTATGTTAATAAGTGTTTTCTAAGTGTTTGTGAAAATACTTGTAAGAGTAAGTATTTAGATGATAGTGCTTAGGGTAGGTGTTGAGATATAATTCTCAACTATCTTAGAGATGTGTATGATTTCCTCCATGCAAGTTGTTTAATTTAATCGCTTACTTATGAAATGTATGTGTTCATATTTCTTGTTTATAATGTGCTTTATAACCTGCTTGTTAACATGTTTGAATTACTTTGTTAACTTTTCTTAGACTACTATACATGCTTTTTGGTTAAGGATTGAATATGATTGGGTCTATGTTATAATCCAGGCAATCGATAACAGGCTTGAAGTCGTGGTTGAGATTCATTCGTCATGTAAGACGTGTTTGACAAACCCGAGTTGTGTGTTGGTCGTCGGCAGTGATTAGGCCACATGAAGTGCTTATGCACTTCATGTCGATCGATGCAATGTGCGCTCGTATTAGTCGAGCCCGTCAAGTAACCTGATGTGCCCTTCTATGTTCGCCATGTATGGACACTACTACTTAAACCTAACGTACGAAACTCACCAGTGAAATCTCGTTTAACCTTGGTACCTCGATCCGCTAAGACTCATGAGCCGGACATGGTGGTATGGGACACCGTGGTCGAGCTGTCGGCCTACGCTAGGGCGACGAGCCTCCCCGTAGTGACCAGTGAGCAACCCAGACTCGTGAGTCAAATACGGTGGTATGGGACACTGTATTTGAGCTGTCGGCCTACAATGTTTTGATGATGAAGCCGTGATGGGTGATGGGGGAGTGGTGTAATGATTCCGTCCAACAGCCCTAGACGTGTACTTTGTAGTGACCTCGAGCATACTCTGATCCTATGTGGAGGCGACAACCATTCCGTAGCATATAGAGTATAAACTAGGCCTGTAATGATTTGACGACGAGCCTATTGCAGCGACCTAGAACTGCAACATCGTATGAGATTTATTAGGACTGACGACCCTAGAATGGATTATTATTTGAGAAATGAAATAAGGGAGGTACCTTAGTTTCCCAATCCTACTGTATCAAAAGGACTAATAAGAACTTGGTAATCATATGCATGCACTGCATTACGCATGCGTTCAGGCTTAGCAGGTTAAGCACTAAGGCAGTGTTGTCATGTGTGAACGTGAGATGAAGTCACTGAGGGAGTGTAGGCGAGGGCATGCATCATATATTCATACTATTCTTGCATTAACAAGAGTACTTAGGGATGTGTGATTTACTGCTTTATCATTACTGCTTGACTGAATTGATAACATGCTAACCTATGCTCTATTGTTCCACTGAGTTAATCGCTCACTCCCACAATACGGGATGGTGTTTTAAACACCAAGCAGACTCTGTCTTGATTTCAGATGATGGCGTGACCCCTGAGGCAGAGCCTGATTACTACGACGATCAGGACGAGTACACTTACATGCAGTTCTCCAATGGTTTCGCTTAGGCTATCCGGATTGACAAGGCTACAGAGTTTTATTATAGTTGAACCATTTTTGAGACTTTTGACTTTTGTAATATTATATGTAATATTTCATGTACATAGTGACTCAGTGTTATATTCATACTCTGGAGACCGATCGTGATCTTTTGACTTGTATACGTTTATTTATATCTTTCAGTCTTTTGCTTGCATTTTACAACCTGATCTGGAGTATGAATTACTGTTTTGGTATAATCTCACTCATGATTAATGCACTAACACATACAACATTGAATTATAAGCATATATTTTGCATAAGTGATGTTTTGGAACTCGGGAGTTGAGTTGCTACTCGACCCCTGATTTTTAGGGCGTTACAAGTTGGTATCAGAGAATGATTTGGATTAAACCGGACCTGGTTTATGGTCACACACCGTACGCTGACGCAAATTCAACTTAGGTGGGTGCTAAGAAATGTAGAAACAGTCTTAAGTGTCCCCGTTTCGCCAATTGGCGAAGTTCACCGAAATCGACCATTTTGTTTGAGTCCGTACGCATCCGTGATCGCATGAGGCGACCCCGGATCACTCCTAGACCATCAAACGATGGGTCTAGACCACAAATGACCTCATCCCAGCCTTTAGAAATCGCTAAATGTAAATATACATCAGAAACTACCCGAAAGGCCCTGAAGCGACTCAAATTGGAGTCGGGTGGGAGGGGGGGAGAAACAAGCAATTTGGTGGGACCCAAGGTAGGTCCCACACATTTTTATACCAAGGGGGAGGGGAAGACCTCGCCCAGGGGGCGAGCCCTCGCCAAAATCTCCAGAGGTCAGTGAGGGGCTCGCCAGTTCGGCGAGGCCTCGCCGACTAATGTGCCAGGCTGGGCAGGCCGACGCGGACAGATGATTTTAGGGTGTTGTATGGCCCACCTGTCCATGGAGTTTCGGTTAAAACCCTTCCAAACCCTCCTTCCCTTCACAAATCACCATCCCAAGCTTTCCTTTCTCTCCCAAACTTCTGATTTTGCATAAAAATTACCCCTCAAACTTCCTTCGTTTCATTTTCGTGTACCCTCTCCACCACCCTGCTGTATACCCATCTCCATTGCTACCTACCTCTCCCTTTTCTCCGATTTGAGCTCTTGAATCCTCCATTTGAGGCTCAAATTCATGTACCCACCCTCTTTCTTCATTTTCCCTCTTCATTCCCTTCCATTTGAGCCTTTACACTCCCCTTGGAGGCTCAAACCATGGAGATCTAAGGACTTCAACCTTTTTCTCCATTTTCTCCACTTTCTCCATAGCTCTATTCGAAGTTATTGCTACTATTTTCTCATTTCCACCATTCTTTCTCTCATGGGAAAGAGAAAGGGTGTCGTAGATGAAGTCGGGCCTAGCCATCCTACTCGTTCGAGAAGACCATGAGGCGCCACTACAAGTACGGGCATTAAATGCGAGGTGCGTACTAAACGGGACCTCGATCTCCCGGCCCCTCTCCTAAGAGCTCTACAGGCGGAGTTGTCTTATGGAGTTTATGAGGGTCATAGGGTCCTTTTTGAAGCTCAGGTGGACGGACGGCTCTTAGGAGAGTATCTGTTGTTTGAACGCCTGGATGAGGCCGGTTGGGGCCTTGTGTTTGAGGGAACATATCGTGCAAATGTGGGCACTGTCCCATGCATTCTATGCCTATATTCGAGAGCCTACGCTGAATCCCTTACAGTTCAAGATTCTCTCGGGACGAGGTCGGGAGGCCACAATTGACGCTGGCCTGATAGCTCGACTCATGAGAATACCTCTTGGCCAAGTCCACACGAGTGAGACGAATCTGAAGAGTGCACGTGAAAGGGATTGTCGTACGCGTTTCCTTTATGGTTGACTGGTTCAGTGACAGCCGCATAATAGTCTCCTAGCATCAAACATGAAGTATGATTTTCGCCTACTCCACCATATCTACACGTTTAACATGTATCCCAGGTGGAGCAATTGCAGTGAGTGCACGCCCCTGATGGTGGACTTTCTATACCAGGTGGGGAAGGGAGAGAAGTTGTGCGTGCCCACGTATGTTCTATGACAGATCGTTCTGACCGCACGCTCAAACAGAAGGACTGATTCGTTCCCCTTCGATCGGCTTATATGTAAGATTACACGTGAGTTCGGCTGCAGTCTTGGCGCAGAATACCTAGTGCCGTAACATTTCATCAATGAAACCACTCTCAATCAGATGGAAATCGGGCCATGACAGCAACAAGCCCGACTTGAGGAGAGTGAGGATGAGACAGAGAGTGAAGATGAACAAAGTAAGGATGAAGCCGGAGCTGAAATAGAAGAAGAAGAGAGCGAGGAAGAAGATGAGGCCCAGGATACGAAGGAGAGCTCCCCTCCTACAACACCGGAGCAGGACACCGAACGGGCTACTAGGGATGCTCGTATAGCTCAACTTGAGGAAGATCATGCTGCCCTATGACAGGGTCAGGTGGTCCTACGATAGGATATTATGGATCTTCGGGGCCTCGTGAAACATAAGTTCAAGAAGGTGACTCGCACCTTAAAGACTATACTGTGCTGTCTGCAGGATAAGGGCACCCCTCCTCCTTTGCCAGACTCGGATGCCTAGTCATCCATGGCATTGTTTTGTAGCTTGTTTTGGTTACTGCTTTAGGTTATGTTTGTGTTCAGGTTGATGGGCCTAGTAGTGTAGTAGGTAGTAGAATGTTTTTAGTGTTTGAAGCTTGGGTTGTATTAGCTCGCATGCATTCTCTGTCATGATTCATGTAACTTTGTATGCCATGTATTATGACAAATTTTGGTAAATAAAATGCATGAAGTTACTTTAATTTGTGTAAGAATGTTGCATATTAAGTTTGTGTGTATGCTGAATCTGACTTGGGTTGCACCCTATGTCATATAAGGCATGCCATGGAAGGTCACGCGGAGCACGGCATGCCTTGCACTTACTGATACGATGGATCAGGCACCTCCCCAGAGAGATGGTCATACAGACCCCCGATTGGGCCCTGTTCGTGAGACTATTCCTGAGTCTCAGCCTTCTCTTGGTCCTACAGTTGGACCGCCACTGTACACACCACCAGTTCATGAGCAGAACCGTGCGTCATCTTCGACGCAACATGTGCCTGAGCCTGCCCCACCTGCTGATAGGTTGGAGCAGTTGATGATGATGATGCAGCAGTAGCACCAGTAGCTCTTGGCTACTATTGCAGGGCTGGGTGGAAGTGCTGCTCCACCGTCACCATCTGTATGTCCTACTGAGACAGTAGGCCCTTCTGATCAGGATGAAGGTGTGCCTCCCCTTGCACCTGCTACATACCCTACGGAGAATCTGGGTACGAGTGGTCTCCTCAAGCGATTCTAGCGCTTGAGGCCTCCTACCATTACAGGTTCTCACAGACCAGAGGAGGCCGAGTAAGCATTTAGATGATAGTGCTTAGGGTAGGTGTTGAGATAGGATTCTCAACTATCTTAGAGATGTGTATGATTTCTTCTATGCAAGTTGTTTAATTTAATCGCTTACTTATGAAATGTATGTGTTCGTATTTCCTATTTATATTGTGTTTTATAACCTGCTTGTTAACATGTTTGAATTACTTTGTTAACTCTGCTTATACTACTATACATGCTTTCTGGTTAAGGATTGAATGTGATTGGGGCTATGTTATAATCCAGGCAATTGGTAATAGGCTTGAAGTCGTGGCTGAGATTCATTCGCTACGTAGAATGTGTTTGACAAACCCGAGTCGTGTGTTGGTCGTCGGCAGTGGTTAGGCCACACGAAGTGCTTATGCACTTCATGTCGATTGATGCAATGTGTGTTCGTATTAGTCGAGCCCATCAAGTAACCCGATGTACCATTATATGTTCACCATGTATAGACGCTACTGCTTAAACCTAAGGTACCAAACTCACCAGTGAAATCTCGTTTAACCTTGGTACCTCGATCCGCTAAGACTCATGAGCCAGACATGGTGGTATGGTACACCGTGGTCGAGTTGTCGGCCTACGCTGGGGCGACGAGCCTCCCCGTAGTGACTAGTGAGCAACCCAAACTCGTGAGCCAAATACGGTGGTATGGGACACTGTATTCGAGCTGTCGGCTTACAATGTTTTGATGACGAAGCCGTGATGGGTGATGGAGGAGTGGTATAACGATTTCGTGCAACTGCCTTGGCAGCCCTAAACGTGCCCTTTTTAATGACCTTGAGCATACTTTGAGCTTACGTGGAGGCGACAACCCTTCCGTAGCATCTAGAGTATAAACTAGGCCTGTAATGATTTGGTGACGAACCAATTGCTACAACCTAGAACCGCAACATCGTATGAGATTTACTAGGACTGACGACCCAAAAATGGATCATTGTTTGAGAAATGAAATAAGGGAGGTACCTTAGTTTCCCAATCCTACTGTATGAAATGGACTAATAAAAACTTGGTAATCATATGCATGCACTGCATTACGCGTGCGTTCAGGTGTAGCAGGTCAAGCACTGAGGTAGTGTTGTCATGCGCGAACGTGAGATAAAGTCGCTAAGGGAGCGTAGGTGAGGGCATGCATCATACATTCATACCATTCTTGCATTAAAAAGAGTACTTAGGGATGTGTGATTTACTGCTTTATCATTACTGCTTGACTGAATTGATAATATGCTAACCTATGCTTTATTGTTCCACTGAATTGACCACGATACGAGATAGTGTTTTAAACACCAATCAGACTCTGTCTTGATTTTAGATGATGGCATGACCCCTGAGGTGGAGCCTAATTACTACGACGATCAAGACGTGTACTCTTACATGCAGTTCTCTGATGGCTTCGCTTAAGCCATCCGGATTGACGGGACTACAAGGTTTTATTACAGTTGAACCATTTTTGAGACTTTTGAATTTTGTAATATTATATGTAATATTTCATGTACACAGTGGCTCAGTGTTATATTCATACTCTGTAGACCGATCATGATCTTTTGACTTATATACGTTTATTTATATCTTTTAGTCTTCCGCTTGCATTTTACAACCTGATCTGGAGTATGAATTACTGTTTTGGTATAATCCTACTCATGATTAATGCACTAACACAGACAACATTGAATCATAAGCATATATGTTGCATAAGTGATGTTTTGGAACTCAGGAGTTGAGTTGCTACTCGACCGCCGATTTTCAGGGCGTTACAGTTCTGTGGGTCTCACCATGATGTATGTATTATATCCACACCATCCATCCATTTTGAGAGATCATATTATGGCGTTATCGAAAGAACAAGGAAGATCAAAAGCTCTAGTTGACCCCGCCATAAAAAAAAGTGGGGAGAGTGATGCCCACGGTTAAAATCATCCTAAGGCCCACTGTACTGTTTATTTGACATTCAGTCTGTTGATTAGGTCATACAAACCCATATGAAGGGAAAAAATAAAGATCAACTTGATCTAAAACTTTTATGCCCCCAAAAAAATTTAATGGTTGATGTTCATTCAACACTGTTTCCTGTAATGCGGTCCGTTTGAGATTGGGATATACCCCATTTTTGGTCTCATACCATAAAATGATCTAGAAAAATAGATAAACGGCATAGATGAAACACATACATCATGGTGGGGCCCACATAGCACTGACCACCCCGCATTGGCCGGTGGCGGGGGAGTAGCCTGTCCGTTTCCCAAACCCACGGACACGGATTTCCTGCTAAAGCCTTTCCCATGAAAATTCTGCCGAAGGATTCTGTGTGGGGCCCACTGTGATCTTTGTGTGAAATCCAACTCGTCCATTCATTTTTAGATATCATTTTAGGACATTACACCATAAATGAGGAGGATCCAAAATTCAAGTGGGCCATACGAGATGAAACAGCGGAGAAAGGAATGCTTACCGTTGAAACCTTCGTAGGCTCCACCTTGGTGTTTATATTCCATCCAAACCATTTATAAGGTCATTTTCACTGAGATGAAATGAAAACATTAGGAACACAAACTGATACAAAACTTTTGTAGCCATATCAATGTTTCAACGGTGGTCACTAAATCCCCACTGTTTCCTCTCATGTGGCCCATTTAATTTTTGGATCCTCCTCATTTTTAGTCGCATGTCCTAAAATGATTTCAAAAAATGGATGGATGGGTTGGATTTATCACAAACATCATAGTGGGCCCCACGCAGAATCCTTGCACACGATCTTCCAACGAAAAGGCTTTTGCCTGAAATCTGCTTGCAATTCCAAGAGTATCTCCGTGAGTGTAGGAGAGTCCTTTTTTTTTTTCTTTTTTTTTTTTTTTTTGTACGGTATGGTTCGTAGGAGACCATTACTCTCTCTCTCTCTCTCTCTCTCTCTCTCTCTCTCTATATATATATATATATATATATATATATATATTAGATGATTTCTTTTAACAAATAAGTTTCGCCATAGCCTCATATTGATAAGTACAATTTCTAACACACATATATATAAGTGGCAACCCACCCTTTCATATCTTTTGATGAGCTCGACTATATGTTTAAAAAGTGTATATCATTTGGGGCTTAATTGCTCAAGTTAAATAAGTTCTTGGAAAACTCCTTTATGAGTATCTAAGTAGAAAATATAAGCTACCCTTAAGATGGTGGGCCATAAGAAATAATATTTTTCTATGTGAGTCCCACTAGGAGCTATGTGTTAAAAAAATAAAAAATAAAAAAATTTAATGTCTAATAATGAGCTTAATTCACAAGGGTGGGCTCCTCATTACTCGATACATTATTATGAATCCCATTATCTATGAGATGATATAAATTAAAGATTTCTGAGTCTAAACCATTAAATTCATAGATCATACATTTAATCTCATTAACGAAATGTTTTCCTCAATTTTGAGCCATTAGATTTAAATTCGATGAATAGAAAAATAGACAGTGGGATCTGGAAAAGTTCATCATCCGGTGATCCTACCTATTAAATATAAATGTCCCTTAATTTGTGGACCTACTGCAAAAGTTAAGTGTCACATCAATGGTTATATTGCTTAATAGCCCAGATTTAATGGACGAAATTAATGTTAGTTTATTTCTTTTTATTTACATGTCGAATATGTGAATTTAGTTTATGGCTAAAAGAAGAGAACAATGGATGAGACGACCTACTAAAGAGGAAAAACTAAGATGGTACCAGTTAAATTTTAAAAAGAAATAGTATACACATGCAAACTTTTCTATTTTGGTTTAGTAATTGTTTTCATCACTTACATATTATATCTTATGCATTGATATTAAATGTATTTCTTGCATTATATGCATAACATTGTTGGAAGATGGGTATGTGGTGCGGTGAATTGTGCAAGGTACATGTATACCAATAAATGGTTGGGAGGAGGGATCCTAGGGGTATGTGTCCCCAGTTTTGATGGTGCTTCCATCACGATCAGGGGCTCAGGCAGAGAAAGATTTTAATTGTCTTGTAATGGCTACTTTTGAGGCCAGATGATTGCACACGATGGAAGGGTATCGTATGTTGTTAGAAATAGACTTGTGTGGGCCAGATAGAATTGTTAGGCCAAAATGCAAAAGTAATGAACGATGTGGGATCCTTGGTAAGATTGTACGGAAGATGATTAAAAGATTTCATGCATTTTGCATATTCATATTTTATTGTATACGTTTCGAAAATTATGAATCTGAATTATGCCTTGTAATAATAACCATGTGTAAGTAATTGCTTGTTGAGCTTCATAGATCACTTTTTTGAGACTTAAAATTCCAACATAAGGAATATGTGTTAAACGTCTTTGGAAGCTACCATACAATTGAAAAAATATTCGTCTTGAAAAGAAAGCGAGATCAGAGGAAATCATACGCGCTTATTAGGAGAAAAAGCTCTGGGAGCAAAATACGCTAGAATGTGATTATTTTACTTATTTTTCATAGAAAATGAAGAACGATTTGGATTTGTTGGCTTATTTAGTTGAATAATTCCTTGTGAATGAATTTCATACCTAATTATTAAATAATTTTGTAGCAATTTTTATTTTCTCATACATTGAATGTTTAAGTTGATTACTTTTCTAAAAGCGAGTCACCCCGTGACTAGGCAATTGAGTTGAGAATACTTAATTCCATAATTTTAGGATACGAAAAGATGGTATCAAAGCTAAGGTTTTTTAATTACTTAGAAACCTAAGGTTACACTGTTACTACTTAAGATATGTAGAATCCGCGAGACCGTAAAGCTAGTTAGAAAGAAGAAATAGAACCAGTTGAGGAATCATACCGAGTGGGAAGTTCGGTGAAATAATTTTATAAAAAAACCCCACCAGCATTTAAAAGAGAGGTAGACCCAGACAAGGCCATAGAATTGAAGCCTAATATGGAAAAGATTTTCGATGTAATGGAATATAATAACGATCATAAGGTTACACTTAGTATATTTTTATTGAAAGACAAAGCATATTACTAGTGGAAAATGGTGGCGAGGGATGCTGATACAAGAACAATTTAGACATGGGAGCTATTCTGTGAACACTTTGATGAAATGTATTTTTCAAGAATGTCTAAGAGAAAAAGGAACTTGAGTTCAACTATCTGAAGCAAGGAAGTATATCGGTTAGTGAGTACGAGGCTAAACTCATATAATTATTTCATTTTACGACTTATCTGTTAATGACGAAAAACACAAGGTAGGGTGTGGGATCCCGATCTTTTGCAACATCGCTCGTGTGCATAAGTGTCCCAACTCGCGCCATTGATAGACAATACACTGCACCCTAGTGCACCTAGAAAACTCACCCAAGTGATTTGTTCTGGATGATCTTAAGACCTCTATCATGTTGACCGCGTCGTCGTTGCGATCGCAATGGTGAAAACCGTGCATTAATCCGACGCTCCGTTAGTAAGATATGACCCATCGAATGTAAGGCCCAAATTATGTATCCGGTAACACAAGCAACCTTCATTATACTAGGCCCATTGGACTTGAGCCCATGTGGGCCTAAAGCCCACTTTTAGAATATGAAAATTTTCACAAAATAGAACAATTGTTACATGAGAAAAATATGAGCTAGCACACATAAGCCAAGCACTATAAGACAACATTAGATTCTATCCCAAGACTCATCATTAGCTTTCTCCCCATGCCTTAAAAACTAATTATGGCTCATGTTCACCTCATCCTATACATGCATATAATGCATGTCCTGATTTGTGTCACATCACTTCAAGCAACTAATTGCAACTCTCCACTTCATCATCCACCATACATCACCTACAACCCATAACTCTTATCCATCCATTAGCCAATGCATGTCTAGATTTATTCCACCTTGGTCAATCCATGATTAGCACCATTCACCTCATTCATCCACTACCCATACTGAAATGAAAAAAAAAAAAAAAAAGGTTTTAAGGGGGGTAGAATAAAATGAACCAGGCTAGTATATACCCTACCACTCGTACAAACTTGAAATCAATAAGTCTTAGACAAATGAAATAATAGAATTCTTACTTATTACCCTTAGGCAATTTTGAGGACAAAATTTTATTTTAAGGGGGGTATATTGTAACATCCCGGATTTTTGCCAATCTGGAATTAGACGTCCTTGGGCAATGGGTCGATCCTAACACCTTATTAACCTGTCAGAACTCAATCACAAAGTCTAAAGCAGCTTTTGAACCCATTTCCTTCACAAATCTCACCCTTCACCACCTTGATCTTTTAATTTTTCTAAGTACTTTCACCTTAGATACTATTTTAAACTAGTTAAGTATTATAGCTTGGATCACCTTATGTACAAACTACAAAGGCCTAGGTACCACCTCGGATAGAAATCTTACAGGACTAAATCCTTTAGAAATTTGACAAAGTTAACTAAGTGCTAAACTAGATTAGCTGTGAAATCCACTTGATCCACTTTAAATATTATCTGTAAGACCCAAAACTTGTAGAATCATTGACACCAGGTTACCCTAAAATCTAGAATCAACCTCATTACCCAGTTGCTCTTGGGAGCATCTCGAAACTTCGTATCAGATCTGGACCGCACATCGGAAGTCTGAGTAATACGAAGTTAAGGACTTAGGACCGCTACGCTGGGCTTGACAACCATCTCGAAAATCAAATTCAGACAGTGTCCCACGGCTGTTCGCATGAGCCCGGAGTGTATGAGTGTGAGAATACTTGATTTTCTTTAAAAATAAATATCTCAAATAGTAATCTGAGACTTGTCGCTTGCAGATCAGTTTTAGGCAACCAGACCGTCAGAATCTGACCCAAATACACCCTCGGATTAGGAAAATTTTCATAAACATATCCATGTACTTGGAATCTCCGATCGAGATCCACTGACCGTTGAACTAAAACTGTTCTGCCACGCATGATCTGGAATCCCGACTGAAACAAAAACTTGACTAAACATAGATCCAGCGTTAGTGAGCTTAAGTCCGACCGCACACAGAAAAGGGGCCGCTAGAAGTCCTCAATTGAGCTGAAACAGATGCCCTTTGGACAAAACCCAAGTATACCATGACCTTAAGTCTAATTTGGTGAGTTTTTAAGCTATATAAGGACCTTAGAACCCTCTCTCTCACAGCCATACGAATTTAAGATTTGAGAGAGAGAAAAAGAGAGAAAAAGTGTGGGAGATGTGAGAGTCTCCCTACCCTTCTTCCTTGCTGCTATCCATGCTCCACCACTCCATTCTAATCACTTTCCCAGCGATTCCAGCTCTGTTTCTAGGTAAGAAAATCCTAACCCTAATCTGATTTGGGTTATTGATAGCTGTAGGTTATTAAATAGCTAACCTATTTCATTCTATAGGTTGTCAAACTGCCGAATACGGAAACTTAGCAAACCTATCGACTCCGTTACGATTCTACGACAAAAGGTGCGGACTTTAGGTGTATATGTTATAGTTTTCAACACTTTCAATGTCAAATAATGATAGATTCATGATCTGCATGCAATTGCACATGTACAACTGCTTTCTATTTTCCGTTTCGATTAAAGATGAAGAATATGGAATTTTACATACTCTTGGTGTTTGTAGAAAGTACCGTATTTGTATAAATTTTGGAAATATGTTTGCCATGATTATTTGCTGTATTGATATATTATATATGGATAAAATACTTGTTTGACGAAAGGATTCGCCCTAATATATGCTTTTGCTAATATACACTATGTATGTTAAAATAGTGTATTCTAAGTGTTTGTGAAAATGACTGAGTGAGTATAGAATTCTCATTCGTACTCGCCATGACTAATTGTCATAGATATATGATTGTTGTATTGGCGATCTCCGTTTGACGAAAGAATTTACCCTAAATCACGCCACGGCCACTATAAGCTACATACGTTAAAATGTGTAGTCCAGGTGTTTGTGGAAATGACTGAATGATTATGGAACTTGGATTCCTGCCTGCCATGACTATCCGTCGTGGGTGCATGCGTGTTATAAATGGGGCAACTCCCTAGTGAAAGGATTTGGCGTAATACCTATGTGATCAACATATGTGATGTATGTTGATGCATGTAGTTTAAAGTGTTTGTTGAAATGTCTGAATGAGTAGTGGTTAGTAAATTGTAATATATAAGGGTGTTAAGATATGATTCTCAATCCCTTTAACTATGTGTATGAGTTCTTTAGATATCTGTGTGATTAGAAATTGAATATGTATAAACTCATGCTTACGTTGTACTTCATAATATGCTCAACTAACCTATGATTTTATCTATGTTATACATATGTTTAAATTCATGTTAAGGCCATGAAGGGTGATGGGGGAGTGGTGTAACGAGTGCGAGCAACAGCCCTGACAGCCCTAAGCGGACCGTATCAGACTTTAATTGTATGTTTGAATCTCGATCCATTACTGCTTTAACTATCTGCAATTGAATGTGATTGGGGCTATTGTATAGTCCAGGCAATCGGTAACAGATTTAAACTCGTGGTTGGCTTTTAATCACCACGCAAGACGTGTTTGACGAACTCGAGTTATGCGTTGCTTGTCGGCAGTGGTTAGGACACACGAAGTGCTTATGCACTTCATGACATACAACTCAACGGGCACTCGTGCAAGTCGAGCTCGTCAAGTAACCCGATCTGTCTAATGTATGTTCACCATGTTTGGATGCATTTGCTTGAACCTAGGGTACCAAACTTACCAGTAGAATTCTATTAACCTTGGTACGTTAATCCGCTAAGACTCATGAGCCGGGCATGGTGGTATGGGATACCGTAGTCGAGCTGTCGGCCTACGCTGGGGCCATGTGCCTCCCCGTAGTGACCATTGAGAAACTAGACTCGTGAGCCAATTATGGTGGTATGGGACACTATATTCGAGTTGTCGGCCTACACTGGTGTAGCCTGGCTGTGGTCCTCAGTCGGGTTGCATCCGAGTCCCATTGTCAATAAGTGGACTGGTTGGGCTTCGAAAATAGACTGCCAGTTGGTAGGACGTTAGTGGAGTGACCTCGAGCATACTCTAAAATCTGTGATTGGTAACGAGCCCTTCGCAGTAACTAGAGTCTGAGTTGAGCCAAGTACGGTGAGACCTGTATTCGATCTGACGGCCAACGATTGAGCCGAATACGGTGAGACCTGTATTCGAGCTGAAGACCAGCAATTAAGCCACATACGGTGAGATCTATATCCGTACTAACGGGTGACGAGCCCTTTGCGATGCCTTCGCGATGCCTCTCGAACCATAATATCATATGAGATTGTCTAGGTTTGACGACCCTAGAATAGATCATGTTTGGGAATGATATAAGGGAGGTACCTTAGTTTTCCAATCCTGCTATTTGAAATGGACTAATAATAACTCGTTAATCATGCTCATCATAGCATTGCATGTGCCTGGAAGATGTGGAGCACTAAGGAATGAACGCATGCCGCGAACGTAAGATGGTGTCGCATGAGGGTGGTTTGGCTAGGGCATACATCATGTCATTTCATACTTACATTAAATAAGAGTAGTTAGAATTGTTTGATTGTACTGCTTTATCATTACTACTTAAATGAATTAATAACATGTTAACCTATGCTTTATTGTTCCACTCATTCCCACGTTATGGGACGGTGTTTAAAAACACCCACCAGACCCTGTATCAGATGTAGGTATCACTAGAGCACAGGAGACTGAGCCCGACTTCTATGACGATCAGGAGGAGTTCTCCTACATGCAGTTCGCTGGAGGCTTCGCATAGGCTATCCAGTGCTACGGGGCTACAGGGTTGATAATTTCAGTTGTACTATTTTAACATTTTGATTCAGAACCAACATGTATATATACGGTGACTTAGTTAGTGTTCATACTCTGGAGATCGAGAATGTTTTGTTTTATATATATATACACCTTTCAGTCTTCCGCTTACGTTTTATACATGGATATGGAGTATGAATTACTGTTTTGGTAGAATCTCACTCATGTTTATTGTACTAACACAGACAACATTTAATCATCATTATCTATGTTGCATAAGTGATGTTCTGGAACTCGAGAGTTGAGTTTATGCTCGACCCCTGATTTTCAGGGCGTTACAGTTGGTATCAGAGCATGATTTTGATTAAACCGGACCTGAGTTATGTTCCCACGATGCACTTCTTAGGAGGGAGCGACGAAATGTAGAAACCAACTTAGGATTTTCCAATTTCACCGAACGGCGAAACCGACCGAAATCGACCGTTGAGATTGGGCCCGTACACACCCATGATCACGCAAAACGATCTCAAATCACTTCCAAGCCGTCAGTCGACGCGTTTGAGTCATTTCCTAGAAACGAATGCCTTTAGGTTGTGGGTCATTGACAACACCTTACACTTCACTTCATCTCAAAACCTAAAACCCCTTTTATCCAATTCCTTCAAATTCTCTCCTTTCACCACCTCATTCTTTAACTTTTTCTAAGTCCTTTCATACTAGACATGAAACCTAATGTATAAATGATGAAGAATAATACTTAAATAAAAACTTGCTATAAATAGTAAATTTATGTAGAAATTGGACTTTTGACTATTCAAATTATGGAATCTCGTGAAATAAATGGGTTAGTTGGATAGAATAGTGTCTCCTACCCCAAAATCATATATTACACGTTTAATAAAATCATTTCAGTTTTCAAATTGGACCCGAAAATGCTCAAATGGAGTCGGGAGCCTACTCACGTTAATCTAGAGGTACCCAGGGTGGGAACTAGGGTTTTTTGGGGCCTAGGGGGTAGGAGGGTTTCACCCATGTGGCGGGCCCTCAAAATCCAGAGAGTTGGTCGGCGAGGCCTCGCCGAATTTTGGGCTGGGCCGGGCCCACGGCTCGGCCCGATCTACTTTGGGGGTATAAGGACCCCCTGGTATGTGTGTCATCCACTTCCTCCCTCCCAAATCCCTACTTCCTTCAAAAAACCCACCTCCAAGCCATTTTTTCTCTCTACACTTGCTGTCTCCTCTCTCCAATCGCCCTTCCAATCGTCCTCTCTGCTAGTTTCGACCACAACTCACCCATTCGCATCGTCCGCAGCAGTCCTTTCCTCCTTTCCCTCTCTGTTTCTCGTGTTTGAGCTCTCACACCCCCATTTGAAGCTCAAAAATCGTGTGAGCTTCCTCACCCATCTGATCTCTCCATTTTCCTCCTTCAATCTCTATCATTTAGGCTCCTACAATGTCTGTTGGAACCCAAGTCAGTGGAGAGTTAGAGACTCCAGCCCTCTTTCTCCTTTTCCTTCACTTTTCCATGGCTCTATCCGAGCTTGGTACGACCATCTTCTTAGATGTTTAGCTATCCATATGTTGTCTTGTAGTTTTCATGGGCTACTGTCTTAGGGTGGTTATGTTTTCATTTTGATAGGTGTAGTAGTTGGTAGAATGTTTTAGATGTTTGAGAACGCTTAGGGCCCGTTCGGCCAAATTGCATTAGGTGAGTTAGGTGGATAGAATTGTATAAGTAATAATCAATGTATGTGTAGGCTATGACCCTAGATTGGGTGTATCCCATGTTTTCCAATGCCATGTTTGGAATGTATGCAATGAAAAGTATATCCCAGATTTTCCTATTACACTTAGAAATTCCTCATCATGGGATTTGGAGATCCCATCTCACACTTTCCAACACAAGACTCATTTTCCAAAGCCTATAAAATTAATCCCCTCCCACCCTCCTACCAAACATGCCACTCCAAAGTTCGAGGTGGGATTAGTAATACAATCCCCTTTACTACAACTTAAGACCACTGGCCAAATAGTGTTGAAGCGATAATGTCCCTCGATATACATTAACCCACCGTACTCTAACAGCTTAAGCTTTTAGAGTAAATGGTTGTTTGACAAATAGACCCTTAGAGTTTTGGACCTAGAGTGGTATTCCTAGATTTCAACAGATCTGATCGTATAGGAAATCCAAGAAGTAATAATGTGAACCTTAGGACCTTTTTAGCTAGTATGAACATGGGTGAAATGCTCAGGCATAGTTAAATTCAAGTTCGAGCAACTCAATTCCAATTAGACAACGTTTGACCCTAAACGATAAACAATTTCTTGTATTAGAAAGGGTATAAAATCATCTAGTATATAAGCATAGACTTTGGAGTAAACCTATGGATTACCACTACTCCTAAATTAAGACTAGACCACAGGTTACATTAGAGAATGCCAGAGACAGATAGATGTAGCTAGGTCAAATCAATGCACCTCTTTGATGTGGGTGGCACAGCGAAAGCGTTGTGGACCCTACCCCACTGGCCCAGGATCGAAACTGTGCTCGTTGAATACGAACATTATAGAAGCCCTAACAAGTTCTACTATGACCTATGATCGAAACCGTTTTAGGATGATCTAGAAAGATTTGATTCACCATTTCCTTAGACATAGATAATAACGAGGACTCTCTTAGACTAAGACCTAAAGGGTAACCCGAGAAATAGGACATTTGAACCTTTCAATGATGGACATTCCTTACGTTTTTAGAGTGATCGGACTATGGAGTTACTAAAATATACACCTGCGAAGCATTCGTGGCTTGACCCAATTCTCAATCTTGGGCGACTACCAACGGACTCACTGCTTGACCAAGCAGAAGACCAGGATCTACCAGGACTGGGGAGGGGTACGATGAGCCTTCTACCCTGGTCAGGTGGATGTTCAATGCATCAGGATCAAGCCCACTATAACCGTCTCTCCATGTTGGTCAAACATTGAAAAAAACTATCTTACTCTAACTAGTTGGGAATCGAAACCAAGACTCTAAATAGGGAAAGAAATCCATTGTAGCAAACCATCAGGATATGAGAAATGGAAGAAATTTTTTTTAAGGGGGGTAGACTAAAATGAACCAGGCCATTATATACCCTACCACGCGTAGAAACTTGAAATCAATAAGTCTTAGGCAAATGAAATAATAGAATTCTTACTTATTACCCATAGGCAATTTCGGGGATGAAATTTTATTTTAAGGGGGGTAGATTGTAACATCCTGAATTTTTGCCAATCTGGAATTAGACGTCCTTAGGCAATGGGTCCATCCTAACACCTTATTAACCTGTCAGAACTCAATCCCAAAGTCTAAAGCAGCTTTTGAACCCATTTCCTTCACAAATCTCACCCTTCACCACCTTGATCTTTTAATTTTTATTAGTACTTTCACCCTAGATACTATCTTAAACTAGTTAAGTATTATATCTTGGATCACCTTATGAAAAACTACAAAGGCCTAGGTACCACCTCAGATAGAAATCTTACAGGACTAAATCCTTTAGAAATTTGACAAAGTTAAGTAAGTGCTAAACTAGATTAGCTACAAAATTCACTTGATCCACTTTAAATACGATCTGCAAGACCCAAAACTTGTACAATCATTGACACTAGGTTACCCTAAAATCTAGGATCAATCTCATTACCTGGCTGCTCTCGGGAGCATCTCGAAACTCCGTATCAGATCTGGACCGCACATCGGAAGTCCGAGTAATACGAAGTTAAGGACTTAGGACCGCTACGCTGGGCTTGACAACCATCTCGGAAATCAAATCTAGAAAGTGTCCCACGGCTGTTCGCTTGAGTCCAGAGCATGTGAGTGTGAGAATACTTGATTTCCTCTAAAAATAAATATCTCAAATAGTAATCTGAGACTTGTCTCTTGCGGATCAGTTTTAGGCAACCAGACTGTCAGAATCTGACCCAAATACACCCTCAGATCAGGAAAAATTTCATAAACAAATCCATGTACTCGGAATCTCCGATCGAGATCTATTAACCGTTGAATTGAAACTGGTCTGCTACGCGTGATCTGGAATCCCGACTGAAACGAAAACTGAGCTTAAGTCCGACCGCACACAGAAAAGGGGGCCGCCAGAAGTCCTCCATTAAGCTGAAACAGATGCCCTTTGGACAAAACCCAAGTATACCTTGACCTTAAGTCTAATTTGGTAAGTTTTTAGGTATATAAAGACCTTAGAACCCTCTCTCTCATAGCCATACGAATTTGAGATTTGAGAGAGAGAAAAGAGAGAGAAAGTGTGGGAGATGTGGGAGAGTCTCCCTGCCCTTCTTCCCTGCTGCTATCAATGCTCCACCACTCCATTCTAATCGCTTTCCGGGTGATTCCAGCTCCATTTCTAGGTAAGAAACCCTAACCCTACTCTGATTTGGGGTGTTGATAGTTGTAGGTTATGAAATAGCTAACCTATTTCATTCTATAGGTTGCCAAACTGCCGAATACGGAAGCTTAGCAAACCTATCGACTCCATTACGATTCTACGACAAAAGTTGCGGACTTTAGGTATATAGGTTATGGTTTTCAACGCTTTCAATGTCAGATAATGATAGATTCATGATCTGCATGCAATTGCATATGTATAAAGTGCTGTCTGTTTTCCGTTTCGATTAAAGATGAAGAACATGGAATTTTACATACTCTTGGTGTTTGTAGAAAGTACCGTATACGTATAAATTGTGGAAATGTGTTTGCCAAGGTTATTTGCTGTATTAATATATTATATATGGATAAAATACTTGTTTGGCGAAAGGATTCGCCCTAATACATCCTTTTGCTAATATACATTATGTGTGTTAAAATAGTGTATTCTAAGTGTTTGTGAAAATGACTGAATGAGTATAGAATTCTCATTCATGCTTGCCATGATTAATTGTCATGGATATATGATTGTTGTATTGGCGATCTCCCTTTGACGAAAGAATTTGCCCTAAATCACGTCACGGCCACTATAAGCTACATACATTAAAATGTGTAGTCCAAGTGTTTGTGAAAATGACTGAATGATTATGAAACTTGGATTTCTGCTTGCCATGACTATCTGTCATAGGTGCACGCGTGTTATAAATGGGGCAACTCCCTAGTGAAAGGATTTGGCGTAATAGCTATGTGATCAACATATGTGATGTATGTTGATGCATGTAGTTTAAAGGGTTTGTTGAAATGTCTGAATGAGTAGTGGTTAGTAAATTGTAATGTATAAGGGTGTTGACATATGATTCTCAATCCCTTTAACTATGTGTATGAGTTCTTTAGATATCTGTGTGATTAGAAATTGAATATGTATAAACTCATGCTTATGTTGTACTTCATAACATGCTCAACCGACCCATGATTTTATCTATATTATACATATGTTTAAATTCATGTTAAGGCTGTGAAGGGTGATGGGGGAGTGGTGTAACGAGTGCGAGCAATGCCACAGCAAATTACTAAGCGAACCGTATCAGACTTTGATTGTATGATTTGAATCTTGATCCATTACTGCTTTAACTATCTGCAATTGAATGTGATTGGGGCTATTGTATAGTTCAGGCAATCGGTAACAGATTTGAGCTCGTGGTTGGCTTCTATTCGCCAAGAAAGACGTATTTGATGAACCCGAGTCGTGCATTGCTTGTCGGCAGTGGTTAGGACACACGAAGTGCTTATGCACTTCATGACGTACAACTCAACCGGCGCTCGTGCAAGTCGAGCTCGTCAAGTAACCCGATCTGTCTAATATATGTTCACCATGTTTGGATGCCTCTGCTTGAACCTAGGGTACCAAACTTACCAATGGAATTCTGTTAACCTTGGTACCTTGATCCGGTAAGACTCATGAGCCGGGCATGGTGGTATGGGACACCGTGGTCGAGCTGTCGGCCTACGCTGGGGCCATGTGCCTCCCCATAGTGATCATTGAGCAACCAGACTCGTGACCTGATTATGGTGGTATGGGACACTATATTCGAGCTGTCGGCCTACACTGGCGTAGCCTGGCTGTGGTCCTCAGTCGAGTTGCATCTGAGTCCCATTGTCAATAAGTAGACTGGTCGGGCTTTGAAAATAGACTACTAGTTGGTAAGATATTAGTGGAGTGACCTCGAGCATACTCTAAAATCTGTGATTGGTAATGAGCCTTTCGCAGTAACTAGAGTCTGAGTTGAGCCGAGTACGGTGAGACCTGTATTCGAGCTGACGGCCAGCACTTGAGCCGCATGCGGTGAGATCTGTATCCGTGCTGACGGGTGATGAGCCCTTTGCGATGCCTTCGCGATGCCTGTCGAACCATAATATCGTATGAGATTGTCTAGGTTTGACGACCCTAGAATGGATCATGTTTGGGAATGATACAAGGGAGGTACCTTAGTTTCCCAATCCTGCTATTTGAAATGGACTAATAATAACTCGGTAATCATGCTCATCATATCATTGCATGTGCCTAGAAGATGTGGAGCACTGAGGGATGAACGCATGCCGCGAACGTAAGATGGTGTCGCATGAGGGTGGTTTGGCAAGAGCATACATCATGTCATTTCATACTTGCATTAAATAAGAGTAGTTAGAATTGTTTGATTGTACTGCTTTATCATTACTACTTGACTGAATTGATAACATGTAAACTTATGCTTTATTGTTCCACGGAGTTGGCCACTCATTCCCACGTTAAGAGACGGTGTTTTAAAACACCCACCAGACCCTGTATCAGATGCAGGTATCACTGAAGCACAGGAGACTGAGCCCGACTTCTATGACGATCAGGAGGAGTTCTCCTACATGCAGTTCGCTGGAGGCTTCGCATAGGGTCATCCAAACTACGGGGCTACAGGGTTGATAATTTCAGTGGTACTATTTTGACATTTTGATTCAGAACCAACATGTATATATACGGTGACTCAGTTAGTGTTCATACTCTGGAGATCGAGAATGTTTTGTTATATATATATATATATATACACCTTTTAGTCTTCCGCTTACGTTTTATACATGGATCTGGAGTATGAATTACTGTTTTGGTAGAATCTCACACATGTTTATTGTACTAACACAGACAACATTTAATCATCATTATCTATGTTGCATAAGTGATGTTTTGGAACTCGAGAGTTAAGTTTATGCTTGACCCCTGATTTTCAGGGCGTTACATATACCATACATCACATTCCACGTCACTTTTAGCACCAATAAGATCTCATAAACTTTCTACATCATCTTGCCACCTCAACCCCCAATTCCATATATAAGGGTAAGAGCTCTCTTGCACTTATTCTTTTCCTATACTAAGAAAATTTTGAGATTTTTAGAGAGAGTGAGAGAGAGAGGGGCTAAGGTGTGGCCTACCATTAATCAAAGAGGGAGTGGACCACACATCATCATCTAACCATCCATCCATTAAGGTGAGTTTACACCCCTCCTCTCATCCTCCTCTTTCTTCCTCTTTTTATTTTCTTGATATGTGTGAACCCAACTGGTGTGGAGTTCTTGTGTGCATGTATTTATGGCTATGGTAGTAAGCAAAGTGGCCCATGTCAGTATGGTCCACCATGATGAATATCGTATCCATACCCTTTACATGTAATCCTTTATTTATTTATTTATAGTATCTGGACAACAAGTTCTAAAAATAATATAAAATCTATCTTACTAAGATCAGAGTTGAAACTTGGGAATAATATGAATCATAATATGAACTAACTCTAGACCAAATTTTGTATCCATCCAATGGTCCAATCATTCGTAACGTCAAGTTTACTTGGCTGCTGTCCAGAAGCACATGTAGGATTCCGATTTGCCTAAAACGGACCCATTTTTAATTCCTTTAATGAATGTATTAAAAATATATACTCATTAGATTTGTAAAAAATTGAACTAGCTTTCCAGCGATATATAATAAGCCTTAATTGGTGTTCGGAGAACTGAGATCTTGGCCTTATACGAAAGATGTATTCTGGAACTTGTTATGACCATTCTTGTGTGGGCTATATCCGTAATTCCAATGGTCAGATGTATTTGATGTTTGCTCGTAACTTACTTAAGATAGTTATTGATCATATGTACAGTCCCTATGGTCAGATTCTTTCATGATAGAATTTAGAAAATTCTGGAACGTCAGATACTTTCGTAAGGACAAATCTTGAATTTCTATGCATGGTCCACATGGATTTAAGGCTTTTGTATGGTTAGAAACCTATAAATGGCCTCAATGATGTATTCACAAACCATCCATTGGCTTGAATTTTCCAATATAGAATCTGATCATAGATATTTGATCAAGACATTTCATGTGCTACTTGTATGTCGTATGTATGTTGACCACAATATTCATCCTCTTATTAGGGACCCGCTTGGTAGTAAGAACCACTTTTGATTTATGTATTTTATAAGTTCATTTAATCTGGACAGCCATGTGTACTAATGTGTAACTCTTATCTATGCTTTGCTAGTATGTGGGCCCCACTTGCCATTCTATTTATTTCCCTTTTTTTGCACTTTCTGTTTGCTGAAATATTTTCTAAGTACTTGACTGTATTGCATGTAAGCCTCTTTGACACCTTGTAGTGGGCCCCACACTCTGTAGTTAAGGATCCCACTTTAGGGGATGTTTAATCCTTATATAAGTGAGCTGGGATGTCCCACCTTTTTGTCAGTAATGATCCCCAAGTGTTTGGAAATTGGGCCTCAAGTTGTAACAGACACCATTGCTGAAAATTATCGGATTATTTGTGTTTTGTACCAACTTTGGGCCTCTATAGTGGACCACACGGTACAGATATGAGTAGGCCACCACTTGAAACCTTTAACCTATACCAATGGATAGATAAATAATATTTTACTCGAGCTAAATCAGACCCCACATGATCAAAGAGTGGATCTCAAAATGTGGTCAGGCATGGTTGTGCAGAAAATCAAAGTACCTATGTTTTGGGAATATACCAAACATTATGTGTGCATAACCAGTTGGTCCCAGCTTATCATTTTTGAAGTATATATATAGTACTACCAATAACAGCTAATGGAACACTGAAAGGTGGTCCCTTGTAATCTTGGGACATACTCAAAGTCGGGACAAAACAAATTCTGCACTATTTTTCCTGCACACTTCCTCCAAGTACCCATATTTGGGACATCACTGTAAATTGTAAACACCCAACCAATGAGGCCCATATTATAAATTTTAAAGCCAATACATAGAGTTACTAGATGGATCTCTCCTCTCACCATATGTGGGTCCCACATGATCATAAATCTAAATTTAAGATGGCCAAAAACCAACATTTGCGCAAAAAAATCTGTTTGATGTAAAATTTATGTGGTGCCACGTCAGTGGGGTCCACCACCCTCCCAAAGCATTTCATGTAAGATCTAAACTCTGAAAAGTAACTGTCAGATATTTTTGGGCTTAGAAACCTTAAGTGGGTCATATAGTATGGGCTATCTTATATGGGCACTACTAAAAAAATCAAGCAAAGGCTATGGACTTTGAAAGTCTTTTTTGCTACGGATTAAATCTGTAGCAATTTTGCTGCATAAAAAATCTGTAGCTAAAATCTAATTGATCTGTAGCTAAACCTACCTCCTCACCAGAACCTTATTAGATATTGATGGTGCTTAAGGGGCTCCATGGGGCCCATTGGAATATATGTGTTTGATCTCAGCTGCCCATCAATTCCGATATATAATTTCACTGGATGAGCCCAAAAATTATGTAGATTAAAGGTCTAAGTGGACCACACCATAAGAAATAATAAAAAATAAATTTCTATTGTTAATATGTTGTATGTTCTTCTTACAACTTCGATCTGACTCTTTTTTTTTTTTTTTGCATCAACACTTAAAATAATGCTTTAAAATTAATGGACGGAGTGGATAAATAAAATACATCACGGTGGGCCCCATGGTCCTAAAACCCAAAGTCGTAAAGGGTTGTTCGTCACGCACCCCTCCCAAAACGAAACGTGCCCCTCCCAAAATGAAACCAATTCGTCCACCCTTTTCTCCCACATGCAGCTGACCTCCCAAAACCCATCTCTCAATCTCTCTCTCCATCTCTCTCTCACAGTCAGCCTCTCTCTTTCCCTCGCCCTCTCTCGATCTGCCGCTCTCTCTCACCCTCTCCCTTTCTCTTGGCTGCGTTCCCCTCTCCCTGTTTCCCAACCTCTCTCTCTCTCTCTCTCGCTAGCATTTTTAAAACCCCCTTTCGCTGCAAGAAGGATAAGAAGGAGGAGGAGGAGAAGAAGAACGGTTAGTCTCTCTCTCTCTCTCTCTCTCTCTCTCTGTGTTTCTGAAATCTGTTGCGTTTGGATGTGCAATCCTTCAATCTCTGAATGGAAACTGATCATGTTGCCTTCAATCGTTCAATCCATATTCCCCTCTCTCTGTTTCTGAAATCTGAAAGTTTGGACTCAGATTTGACAGTTACGTCTTAGTTGGTGTTGAAAATGCTTTGTGGGTTCCACCATAATGTATGTGTATGTTGGTCATTCATTTTTCCAGCTCATTTTAGGGTATGAGCTAAAAAGTCAGGAAGAGCCAAATCTTAGGTAGACCACACCATAGGAAACTGTGGTGATTGAACGCCCACCATTAAATGCTTCTTAAGGTCTAGTGTAATGTTTATTTGCTATCCGACATGTTGATTTATGTTAGATAGATCTAGATGAAGGGAAAACATAAATATCATCTTAATCCAAAACTTTATTGCCCTAATAAGTTCTTAATGGTGGGTGTTCAATTACCATCTTTCCTTTGGTGTGGTCTACTTGAGATTTGAATCTACTCATTTTTTGACAATTAGCGGGAAAAATGGATCGACGGTATGAATAAAACACACATCGTGGTGGGGCCATAGAGCACCGACCAATATCTGTAATGGCAGGGTCACTACAAAATCAAGAAGTTTGAGTGCACCGACGCACAGTTGCATTTGAGCTAGTTGAAAACCACATCAAATATCTGGACTGTCCACTAGGCTCTGTACTCTATTCCTACCATGCCTCAAAAAAATCATCAGCTAATCAGTAGCATGCAAAATTAAGCAGATAAGATCATTTATAGAAGATGAGTTGGTTTAATTTAGATGTTTATGACCATTCCTATGATTTTTGCGCTACAGTGGAAGAAAAGTAGTATAGACTTAATGAAAGGCCTAGATGGTTGATGCGAATGCTAACAAGTTCAAATGTAACCATGTGCCCCATGGAAAGGTTCCCCTGCATTTATCCAGTTAAATCAGGGTTAATTAGATCACATGTATAATTTACAAGTGCATGCTTGAGTTGAATATACGGTATTAGTAAAAGGGGATTAGTTTTGGTGCCCACAGTAACATTTGTGTAACACCCAAGTAAAAAATCCACTGAAATCCATGAAGATGGAATGTGCTGATCTAAAACTCACATGGGCCACTCCATATGCAACAATGTGAAAGTATGTTCCAACCTTTAAATTCTAGTGGTTCAGCCCACTTACGTTTTGATTGGCGTTATTTATGGATATTCCTTTATCTTAGTTAGGAACATTTTACTACTGGGTTGGATGTCATATACACACTATAGGGGGTCACTGTTAAGAACCTAGCCAATACACCAAAAGCCTTTGGAATGATGAAATGTATAAGCTAGGCTATTAAATCAAGGACCCTTTCTCCGTAACAAAATCAGGTGGAATGTAGCTGTCAACAAGATTTCTCTATAACAAAATTGAGTGAGAGCACACCACTCACGACTTTGTTGTTGTAAAAAAGTCACATATAAACTTCATTAATTCATTAAAGGAGGTATTCAAATCTATATATTCTTTTATATGAACTTTTTTTTCCCAAGTCTTATTTCATCTGTAATTGTTTGATGCTCTTCAAAAAAAGAAAAAAGAAAAAAAAAAGCCTGTAATTGTTTTTATTATGTTTGTCGTGACCCAAGTATTTTATATTCCTTAAAGTTATATTTTTTTGAACATTGTTATAGAGTTCTATCTGTCTATTTTTGTAAAATAAGATCTTTTGCTTTCTTTCTTTCTTTCTTTCCTGAATTTATTAAGAGTGCGTCGAACAAGGGCATGTTTGCCTGTTTGGACATATTTGGGCCTGTTTGGAAGTTCAGTGACCGAAAAGTGCACCGAGAGGGTGAAAAGAGTAGGGGCTTGCTTGGATCTATTCCAAACAAGGACTGTGGGATGCTCATTTGCCTGCTATGCTATGATCTTGGACTTCCCTCTGAGGAATCATAACCAGTGACATCACGTAGTTTCTCTTTGGTTACTACTTTTGAGTACAATAGATGTGTGCATTTTGCACTTCCTTCATTTCCAACTTTGAGGAGGATGGTGCATGAGGCTAATTTCCAACTTTAATTTTTAGTAAGGTGTAGGTTGAAAATGGACTCCTTGGTTAATTGAGATCTGGTTGTAATGAATAGGGAGTGGGTGATACTAAGTTTCTCAGACCCACGTTTTCTTTCTAGAATAAGAAGTTTTTCAAAGTTTGCACAAGAAAACCTTTCTGGTAGAGAATCCATTCCTTGTCCATGCACCAGTTGCAGATGTGCACATTTTTTGGTTTATTATGATGATATGGAAATACATCTAATGAAAAATGGATTCGACCCAAGCTATAAGGTTTGGAACATGCATGGGGAGCATGTATCACCTAAGTGTACTTTACGTGAATCAAGTTCCCAACAATACCATAGTGTCTCGAACTTAAATGAGGTTCACAACGTGATCGTTCAAGAACATGGTGGTAATAACTTAAATGAAGTTGTACAGGATGAGCCGAATGTGACCCCTATAATCAAAGGCATCTTTGGAGAAAATGAAACTAATGAGTTTGAAGAAAATCTATGAGACATAATGACTGAGCTATACCCTGGGGCCCAAGATTTCACCATGCTGACTTCATTGTACAACTTTTCAAATTAAAGGTGAATCATGGATGGAGGAAAAAATTCTTTACAGAGCTCCTTCAACTACTGAAGAAGGTGTTACATTCCGGTAACAAGGCCCCAACTAATACCTACCAAGCGATGAAGATCATTAAAAAGTTGGGTCTTGATTATGTGAAAATTCATACTTGTCCAAATGACTACATCTTATACTAGAGAGAGAACGAGATGAAAATCATTTGTCCAAATTATAGAAGTCCTAGGTTCAAGATTGAAATGGATTCTGAGAGAAAATAATCTCAAATACCTGCAAAGGTGTTAAGGTATTTTCCATTAACACCAAGGCTAAAAAGAATGTTCAGTGTGCCATAGTTGGTAAAAGAAATGTCTTAGCACTCAACTAGAAAATTTTGACATGAAAGATGGAGCATCCGGCTGATTCTATTGCAAGGAAGAATCTTAATGACAAGTATACAAAATTTTCAGCTGAGCCTCACAATATTCGATTGGGTCTGGCTACAGATGGGTTTAACCCGTTTGACGTCGTATAGTTCATGGCCCATTATGTGTATGACGTATAACCTTCCACTAAAACTTTGCATGAAACCTCAGTTTACTATGTTAACTTTGCTCATTGAGGGACCGTGACAACTGGGAAAGGATATTGACGTTTATTTATAGCCATTGATTGATGAACTGCAAGAGTTATGGCGAGAAGGGGTTACAATGTTCGACGCATACCATGAAAACAAATTCAACATGCGTGACGTTCTGCTCTGGACAATCCATGACTTTCCAACATATGATAGCGTTTTTGGTTGTAGGACCAAGGGTAAGTATGGTTGTCCTATATGTGATCCCAACACAGATTTATTGCGACTCCAATATGGAAAGAAACATGTTTATATGGATCACAGACGGTGGTTACCAATGTCAGAACAGGCTATGAAGGACACAAGTGCTGGCATGTTCAATAAAAAGGTGGAGATACGACATCAACCAATCCGTCTGGATGAGATTGAGGTCAAAAGACAAACCGCAAACTTGAATATGCAGTGGGGGAAGGTTGGGAAGAGTAATATAAGGGGTATTTATGGTCTATATTATTTGATCTGGAGTATTGGAAAGATATTCCCGTGCGTCACAACCTTGATGTTATGCATATTGAGAAAAATATATGTAAAATCCTTGTTGCCTTGATGTTGAACAGGCCTGGCAAAACCACAGATGATGTTAATGTGCGCAGGGACCTGAAACAATTGGGAATTAAGTAGCGTCTATGATTGAAAAAAAACAATGGCAAGGTGATTCAGAAATAAGGTCCTTTATGTCTAAGAAAAGAAGAGAAAAAGATTTTCATCCAGACTTTACATGAGCTGTGTGTTTCGATTGGTTTTAGTGTGAATTGGAAGACCATCGTAAAGGAAGATTGCATGGATTTAAAGGGAAGGAAGTCTCATTCTTACCATGTGTTGATGCAACATCTGCTTCTAGTTCTCATCTAGCATGCATTCAGGGATAGGAAGGTCATTCGTCCCATAATTACTAGCTTTTGCACATTCTTTAATGCCTTGTGGTTGACAACCGTAGACCTTCAAACGCTCCTTACTCTTGAGGGGGGCATGGCTAGGATGTTATGTCAGCTTGAGACTATATGCCTGCCATCGATATTTGTCATTATGATGCATTTGTCGATCCATTTGGCTTCGAGGCTCGCATATGTGGTCTTGTATACTATTGATAGATGTATCCATTTGAAAGGTATGTTGTAAGCTTAATAAGAATAAATTGGCTTAACATCTACATTTGCATGTATATATAATGTATCATTAACTTTGTCAGGTTCATGAAGACATTGAAGGCATATGTCCGTAACAAGACACGACTTCAGGGTTGCATTGCAAAGCAGTACATCCAAGAGGAGATAGTTATATTCCACAACCAATATAAAGGAAAACAGAAAATAAGCCTATTAGAAAAGCGATTTCAATATAACAATGTTATCGAATATCGTGCAGGAAGCACAATGATTTCTTGCAACGATGCTACAAGAGGACCAACAGGGTGCCTAACGAGGATGAATTCATACCTTGGTTGAAGAGGCAACCAGAGTTCATTAAATCTGACGATAAATAATTTAAAGACATAGTGAGAGGACCTCTAGCTTTTTCTATGCAATACAATAAGTATTGTATTAATGGTTTCCTCTTTGTCACTAAGGAATATGAGGAGAATAAAATGAACCAAAATAGTGGAGTTATGACAGAGGGTATAACAACCTTCCGATCGAGTGTAAAGGATATAAATACAGTGGATGAAAATCAACCTTACCACGGAGTCCTTCGTAGAATTATCCAATTGGAGTACCGAATAAGGTACAAGCCCATCCTATTTAAGTGTGATTCGGTGAAAGTGACACATCATGGTGTTTCTTTTGATGTCGAAGCGAATCTGAAATTAGTAAATTTGTCTAGTCTTTACAGTTCAGACAAAGTCGGTGACGAGCCCTTCATTCTTGCAGAGCATGCCACACAAGTTTTCTACTCTAAAGATCCAAAAAATCCTAACTGGCTTGTGGTCTTGGAGGTTCCCAAAAAGATTTTCATCGAAGAAGAGACGTGCATTCTATAGGAACGATTAAAGGCTGTAAGTAATGCCAATGTAGGACCTGATCTCACCTCATTAGCAATTGTTGATGAATTGATATTCAATGAACCTGAAAGAGGCACGGTATACTCAAAATCTCTTATCACCACCAGCTGCTAGATCTACTCAGGCATCATCGATATGTAAGTATAATTTTTTTACAGTATTGAGCTTACATTTATATTATAAACGCTAATAATACTAATACCATTTTATGTGTAAATGTAGTCAGATATTATATATATCGGTATGAGATGCGACCTGCTTGGTTTTAAAAAACATGGTGTAGTTGATCGTGGTCAAGTACACGAAGTTAATCTAAATGCAACTGTCCATTGCGAACCGTTGGAGGATGGAGCTTTTGTTGTTGTCCTGACTGAGGTTATACAATCTGGCACTCCTTTGTGGAAAGAAAATGGGTTCGCATCTACACTTGGAGAGGCTGGGCCAGGATCATTTGTGCAGTGGGGAAAGAGGCTTTGAGAATTCAGTAATTTGAACAAATTTGGTACTTTATAATTGAACATGTGTAGTGTTCATGTTTTTTTTTTTTTTTTTTTTTTTTTTTTTAGTTACTTTATATGATGTTTGGCTTGTTTGTTTCTTAATTTTGAACTAATTTGGCACTCTATAGTTCAACATAGTTATAGTCTACATGTTCTTTCTAGTTACACTAGATGTTATTTGATTTTTTTTTTTTAATATTGAATGAATTTTGTACTCTATATTTGAACTTATTTAGTCTTAGGCTCCATTTGGTCGTCACATTAGTATTTATGAATACGTTTTTTTTTTTTAAAACCAAATGGAGGCTAAGCCCTTTTTTAACTCTGCCAATGCATCTCCTTGCATTACCAGTCCCAAGCCCGGGTAAGGGAGGAGGGAGAAGGGCTTTAGAATGAGATCCTTAATTATGGAGGAGATCTTGAAAGTGCAGTGAGTATCTCTGGTTTTATAGTTTTACTTGTACATTCCTGTATTGATTACTCATGCATGACGGTTATGTGCATTTTTTCAGGTGGATGTTGCATATGAGAGGATTGGAGTTGCATATTTCAGATTCAAGCATATGTTGTTGTCATACATACAGAACAATTTTTCTATGTTTGGGTGCATGGTGATTGGATCTGAAATTTGGAGATTTTCATTCATTTATTTCATAGCTTTCGGTAAGATCTTCTTTAATTGTTAATTTATTTAATTTGAATGGAAGAAGGATTGATTATTCAATGCAAACTCAATTTATGGAGAGGTGTAGTTTTAGTCTAAAAATACTTGAGCTTTCATTTGAAAAAAAAAAAAAAGGAATTACCGTTATGTCTTCTTGACATATCATGAAGTGTGTAACATTCAAGGGGGACTCTTTGTGCATGCATGTACACCTCGCAGATTTTTTGGAACGATATAGAACGATCTGATAGTTGGGATCATTTAGAAAGAGAAAAGGATATATGCCAAGGGATTGATTTAGCCACAACACTAGAGCGCATTGAAATATTTTTTTTTTTGTGATAACAGATCCTAGACTTCCTGATAACCCCATAGTAAGACATTCACTTCCATAATGTGGATTGGATCTTAGTTTCTCATTTTCTACTAAAATTGTGAGATCTCCCTTATCAGACCACAATTAAACAATAAAATCAAGTTGATGTTGTAGGTTTCTTCAAGGCCCTGATACAGATCAAGGAACTGTCTCTAAAATTAAAGTCTATTAGAGAATAAAAAGAAATCACTATTCAGCTGATCAACTACACAAAGAGTGGTAAGTTGCCAATGTCAGTATTTCTAGGTATGATGTCACTATACCATATTAGTTCCATCATTTATTGCATTAGATAGGGCATGCCTTTGGAATTAATGGACAATTGATGATCTGGCTCAACTTACAGGTGTGGCCCATAGAGAGTGAATCAGCCTCATTTTCGAGAAGGGTAATCTTCATGGTGGACCTACTATTTTCATGTAATGGATGTCCTACACAAGTGACATACTAGCAGAAAAGATGGTATGGCACCACAAGTTACAGCGGGTGATAAGTTCTGTTACCATTTTCTGTTGTAGAATAATCAGGTCTGTTCTGTATAATACTATATATTTCAGTTCTTCTTTCTTTCTTCCTAATCTTGGGTAAGAAATATTTTACCATATCCTGTACTCTTATATTGTCTTTTCATAAACATCTTCTGCACATTCTTTGCCTTCTAAGTATTTACTTAACTACAATTGTTATTACATGTTATGGAATTTGAATCAAACTTAATGGAGCATCTCTACATTTTCCACTAGTTAACTGGCGATGGAATCATGAGAGTGTGATTTTTGTTTTTTTTTTTTTTGTGCTTTTTTACCTTTATGGTGGCTAATTTGTATGCAATTCCTCTTGCAACTGTTTTATGGGTTTTCTTAAAGTGGAATGTTGTTGTGTTATGTAGGTGATCAAGATGCTATCCAGTATATGTGTAGAGAGGCACCAAAAGCTGTCATAGAGCATGAAAATTATGGGTTGCCATTTTCCCGAACTTAAGAAGGGAAAATATATCAGCATGCATTTGGTGGTCAAAGCCTGAATTTCAGGAAAGGTTCACATACTCAACTTTGTTATAGGGCTAGTTAGTTTCACGAGTTATCTGTAACATTTCTAGATTTTTACTCTCTTCTGTGTTGCAATTGTGGGTGGGCAGGCATATTGCTATGCATGTGCTGCCGATTGAACTAGTCATGCTTTATGGCCAGGCAATGGGACACAATACACAGTTCTTCGTGGAATACTTTGCTTTAGATCTTATAATGGACAGTACGGGTAAGTTACTTTCTGATTAATATATGTCTCCACCAAAAAAAATTGACCTAATCTCGCTTTCCTCTTATTTAAATTTGAACTTTCTATAGTTCTCACTTGTCAAACACATGTTGAGTGTGATACAATTGAATTGCTTTAGTGCAACTAGAAAGTGTTGAATGATTAACTTTTGAATTTTATGTGTCATTCTTTTCCAATTTGTGGGAAACCATAAGGTGATAACTTGTCATATTAAGGTAAGATACACTAGATAACTAAAGTATGGACTAGCTAGATCCATGTGCTTTTCTTCCTTGTGTTTGCTGACTTCACTTTTCTCCTTTTTATCAAGGAAATGTCATATCAAAACTCATTAGGCATTGAGCTTTTAGCTTAGCGAACCTTGCTTGTTGCATAGACCATTACAAATCCATCATGGAATGTAACTAGTTAATGTCTCCATGCTGCAAGTTGCAATGTTCTCTTTCAGAAGATATGACCAATATGTGAAGATGTGCCTGAATAAAGTTTTAGAGTTGATACAGAATTCTACCAATCACTAAAACTTGGATAGTGAAGGTGTTTCCGTTCACTTTCAGGAGATAATTGATATGGTGAGACCATTCCTTTTGTGTCAATTTCATTCCTCTTTGAGTTTTTATTAATTCATTAAATGACTGTGGTCATACATGATGTACTTCTTTCACTTTATCTTTTTTCCCCCAATGATCATTCCGATTTATGACTATCATGACTATTTGTAGGATGATGGAACATATGAAGCTGTTGCAGGAAGTGACTTTGTCATTACTAAAGTTGCATTTCGAGACAACTCTTCAAAGTACTACATAAATGACCGTGGAAGTAATTTTACAGAGGTCACTAAGAAATTGAAAGGAAAAGGAGTGGACTTGGACTTAGAAGTAATTTTACAGAGGTAACTAAGAAATTGAAAGGAAAAGGAGTAGACTTAGAATTAGAAGTAATTTTACAGAGATCACCAAAATTTGTATTTTCGGCATTATTGTAATTATAATTGATTGAATGAAGGATTGTAATTGATTTATTATTGAATGAATGCATGATTGTAATTGAATGAATGAATGATTATGCAGGTGGTAATTGAATGAATGAATGAATGATTATATATTTTTTTTAAATGTAGGCAATAGTTACGAATATTGACCGTAGCTAGTAATCTGACAACCGTAGCTGTTATTAAATTCGGCATGTTGGTAAGGATCCAACACTACTTTTAGCTACAAATACTATTCGTAGCTGTACGAATTTTTCACTACAAAAATGGTTGTTACGGATTCTAACTATAGCTATTGTAATCTATGGTTACGGATTATGTTTTAAACTTATTGATACAGCACCTACGACTACGGTCGTGCTACGGATGAAAACGTTAGCCATAAGTCTATGGCCACGGATTCAATCTGTAGCCTTTGCATAGTTTTCTGGTAGTAAGGCCTTACCTTTCATGTAATGAGGTCCACCTAACATGTTTTGTAAATGGGTGTTGTATAACTGATAAAATATTTAATGCACAGATCTTACTGTCTAAATGTGCTCTTAAGATATAGGTGACCTTAAGCCCATCTAAATGATGCAAATCTAAGGCCCAAGCGGGCCTAACACTAAGTCAAATCGTTGGGAAATGAGAAACCCACAATGGTAACCTTCCTTGAGCCTATTGTGTCACACCCCAAACTCGAAAACTGGGCTCAATAGCCGAATTCGGTGCCGACAGCTTCAGTAGTACCCCATCCTCAGCTCCCGGCGCCCATACGCTAGACTCCGATCCTAGGATCCTACAAGGAGGATTTTCCAATGTATATTTATCTCGTAAGAAGCATAACCACAAGTTTTCCCAAATCACAAAGGCAACATCATCATCGCATATCCACTAATATAAATAGTTAAATACAGTACTGAAAGGGAAATACATATATCGAAAATTAAAGCTCCAGAAGACAGCTGCACGCTCCAATCTCAACGCTGCTGCGACCTAACGCCACCTGCATGCATATATTGTGTATAAGCTTATAGAAAGCTTAGAGGGTGGTTAAAGTGTGTGGTTAAGGTAAGTTCCAAGTATGCAATATCAGGGAAATGTGGAAATATACTGGTAAGTCCATAAATACCATCAGCCTTATCTAGGTTATGCGATGCAAAAAACATAATAAGCAAATAACATATACTGAGGAAGCAATATAGATTAGCTTTGCAATGTAGAGACATAGTAAGCTAAGTATCATATACTGAGGATGCAATAAAATATGTAAATCCTGACAAGTCCACAAATACCGTCAACCTTATCTAGACCATATAAATGCAGAAACATAGTAACCTAAAATGTCATATGTCGCGGATGTACTGCAATATGTAGTGCGAATGAAATTGAAAAGGCCGAACTAAGAGTCCTAGAGGGGGGGTGAATATGACTATGCCAAATTAAAAAAATAAACTATGAAATTAAACAAATATAAATAAAGATAACACTTAAACAATCTATAATGCGGAAATGTAAAACAACCTCAAGTGTACAAGTATTGAGAGGTTGATACGGATGTTGTTTTAAGGATAATCTTACACCAAAAACCAATGGCTTATGGTAGGACAACCTGATTCCTAAAATGGTCTGTATATCAAAATCTCAAACCGATACAGAGGAATAAAGGAATAAATAGTAAAGAAAATAACTAAGCTATTATAACATTCCAACACTTACATAAAAGAAATTACAATATTTTTCACAAATGCATAAAGGGAAATTACAACATCCACAAAATGAAATATTCAATCAATCACCACATGACTAGAAATTATAGTGGTTCGCTTATTTGTACACCATCTATTTAGAAAAATAGCCACACAACCTACTCCCCTCGTAATATCCTCACATAGTGGATATTAGTGTTCCCTATGAAAATAGGTTTTTCAATGTTCACCTAAAACCCTCACAATTGTGTCTTTTAAGTTGGCTTACATAATTCAAAAACTCCACACTCTGAGTTTTCTGGATCACCTCAGACAAATCAAAAGAAAGAGATTTTTCTGGCACAATCTCAATGAAACAAAAACAATGAAATTACAAAATTGTAAAATACTTATTTGGATATTCTCCTTTTGATGTAGCCCGGTAGAAACAATTCAGAATAGAAGTTCAACGTAGATGTTCAATGTTCACACTCACTTATGAAAAGGTTCTAAGTTCTAAATTGATTTTAAATTAAATCACCTTGGGCTAGCTTGATTTGATTTTGATTCAAAGAAATGATAATACTTTAATCCCTCTTTGAAATAAAATTGGAATGCAGAATATAAAATCAAATACAAAAAGCTAATTAAAGAGAATATGAAATAAGAACTAAATAGCTTAAGAATATCACTAACTTATCTCTCAGAGCGGTGTATTGATTTTACTTGAATTGAATATCAAACTTTGAAATTCGTGCTCTATTTATAAGTGCAGAAATCGCATCTTCGATTGGTCCTGAGGTTAGCTCGACTGATCGAAGGACCAACAAACTTTTAAAATTTTGGGTGTGATAAGATAAGACCATTCCACAACTGGTCGAAGGACCTGCTCGACTGGTCGAGTGGCCTCCACGACCGGTCAAGTCTTATTCACGACTGGTCATGTGAAGCTCAATTTAGTTGTTGGACTATGAGTTGAGCCTGCATGACTGGTAGAACACTGTTTACATGACCGGTCAAGCAGTCTCCAAGACTGGTCGAGGCTTTAATAAAAAATCCCGAAAATAAGTAACAAACTTAAGACTGGTCGAGAATTTCTTAGACTGGTCGAGCCAGTGTTAGGACTAGTCGAACTTGGTTTAAGACTAGTCGAAAAACAACCTATGCACTTATAAAATGACCCAATTTAAATCATGTATTCAAAATGACCTACCCAATGGTCAATCTAAGGTAATTCATACCTTATGCATGATGTATGAACATTAACTCTTCTTTTGCTTCAGTTGATAGTTGTTCTTTAAAGTTCACGAAGCTTGAGATGATGAAGCTTGAACTTAAGGCTTTTGAAGCTTAAATATGACTAACATTGAAGCTTGAGCTTGAGGTCCAAAGTAAAGAACTTTGTCTTGACTTGGACGAAGCTTTGAAAACTTGAATTATTGAAGCTTGAAAGATTGAATTCACACTTGGTGTTGTACTTGAACATGAACATGTAATCTTGCACATGAAGTTCTTGAGGTGAAGACCTTTGTTCTTGTACATGAGAAGCACAGTCTTGAACATGTAGATACGCTATACAAGACACAGATTTCAAGAGATTTTGGCACTACAAAATTTGACAATCATGGGAGATAAAAAACATAGCACTTACAATCTCCCCCTTTGTCAAATTTGTGACAAAGCACACTTCGTTAAAAATAGCCATAAATGAACAATAAAGAATCATGCACCAGTTATCAATATAAACCAGTTACAACCTGGTTAAATAATCATGCACTAGTTATCAATACAAAGTAGTTACAACCTGGTGAAAGAATCATGCACCAGTTATAAACAGGTTAAAACAATTCACATCAACTCCCCCAATAATACTCCCCCTTACAATGAAAGGCTACCTATCCACAATCCACAATCCATCCACAATCCACATGCCACATATCAAGCATGATAAAATTCTCCCCCTTTTTGTCACAAAATGACAAAGGAAGGAATCAATAAATGATAATGGAAGTAGATAAATAAGGAAGAATAAGAAGAGTAATGAGGAATAAATGAACAAGATAGACAAGATATGAAATCCATAAACAAGCATTGTTCAAGCATGATCAATCATGATCAATCCCATAAAACAAAAGAAATCTAAGTTCAAACATGTCCAAGCCCAAATCAAACAAGAGAAATTCAAGAATCTTAAAAGTTATTACAAACTAAAAATTCGAATACTAATCAGAATCCGATGAAGGAGTAGGTATTGAAGGGTCAATTTGATGAAGTCCCTTGTTAATGCACCTTAGATATTGTGCATATATTTGAATTGCATATCATGGGACACACTCATGTTTTCAACTTTCTCCTCTAGTGAGCGTAAACACGCATCAAAGTCAAATGGCTGATTGTAACACCCCATATTTTTTAGTACTTGGGTGTTACCTTGTAATCAAATTTAGAATGAGTACAAATCTAATTCATCTAAACGTTCACACGTTCTAGTCTAAATCTGACCATTAGGAGTGATATTCAACTCTAGAACAAGTTATACATTCGATGATTCTTTGAGATGGATCCCTACATCACCAAGACACTCTATTTTTAGGATTTTAATCACCTTGATATAACAATTACGCTGACGGATAAATCAGACAGTCCAATATGAATCATAGAATGCCCTAATCTTGGATCTTCTTAAAGACTGGGACTCGAATCGTCAAATGATACTCATTTAGGCGCATAAACTAAACTCACCCCATCTTTGGCCTGAAGACACAACAGTCGTGTCCAAGACGAGTGGGTGGAGCTGATTCCATTAAACAATTTTGGAACCCAAATTCATCGGGTTTACAGTTCAACAAGCCCACGACATTCAAATTCACAACTCACTACGTGATCATCATTATCCCAACTTCTGGTAGTTGAACTTACCATAGAAATTCACTTAAATAGGCCTAAAGACCTTTAAAATTCCAATGATTGAATGGAGAGACCTTCTGACCGTTAGATTGCTGATAATCAACACGTAAAATAATAATAATAATAATAATAATAATAATAATGATAAATATGACTAAAACATTTCAAAAACTATATATATATATATATATATATATATTTATTAGGGCATCCGATCCATAACCTAGCCATGAAATGAATCATATCGAAAGATCATCTCTTTCTATCTCTCTTTCTATCTCGTTAGAAAGAGAGATAGAAAGAGAGAGTGGGGCTATCTACATTATTTAACTATTTTTAGAGACCATTATAGAGAATTACCCAAAAATGAATCATATCGGAAGATCATCTGGACCATACCACAATAGTAGCGAAGATAATGATTTTCATTGATTAAAATCCACAGGGCCCACCATAACGTTTATTTTCCATCCAATCTGTTCATAATGTCACTAAGGACCTGAATTAAGAGGAAAAACAATTTTCATATTGGTCCAAAACTTCTGTGACCCTAGATGGTTTCAATGGTGGACGATCATCTTCCATGGATTTTTGCAGTGTGGTCCATCTGATAGACAGATCCGAATATAACACATATATCATACAGGACCCACAGAGCTAGCGGACATCAATACAAAGGCTATTGCTGGTCGTGGGTCCCTACTGTCCAGATGGACGATGGGATATAACATATATCTCATGATTAGGGCCCACTGTCCAGATGAATGGTCTAGATGAAACACATACCAAGGTGGGACCCTCAGAGCTTGGTGACGTCCAGACATAGCAGCTGCTATGATGCTACCCACATAGATGGACGGTAGGATATAACATATATGTTAAGGTGGGGTCTACGGAACTTGCTGACGTCATCAGCAGCTGATGTTACCGGTGTGACCTGCTGGCCTACCATCTAGCATGGACGGTTGAGATATAACACACCTCAGATCAGGATCCACAGATCTGCTGATGTAAATTTAGTAAGAATGTAGCTCGTGGGTCCCCACAGTCCAGATGGATGGCTGGGATATAATACATACGACATGGTGGCCCACGACCACGTCTAGACCGCTCTGGATGAAACAGATAGATAACGTTGATAAAACATATGCATGCAGGTGGGTCCCACCCGTCCAAAATGCTGGATGGTGTGGATAAGACACTGACATCACGGCTGGCCCACAGAACCTTCTGACGTCAACAGCTACAAGCTCTTTGCAAGGTACACCAGCTAATTCGCTTCTAGTAAGGTGGGCCCCACCCCACACGTGTTGCACATGTGGGTGGGTCTCATGCCCAAAAAGGGACGGGCAATCTGGATGGATTACATTGTCTAAGTGGCTCCGCTTCCCTGATTTGGACGGATGGCCTGGGTAAATAAAATCAAGGTGGGGTCCACATGGTGTGACCCATCTGCTTAGATCGAGGTGACATTTATGTTTTCCTTCATCAAGGCCTGTCCAAACGGACAGGCAGTAAGGTGAGCCCCACAAGTGGACTGTAGTGTGGTCCACTAAATGGACAACATGGATAAAATATGTAAATCAAAAGGTGGGCCATCAACAGTGAAGGAGAGAGAGAGAGAGAGATGGTGATGGAGGGGAGGGACTCTGCTACTATGGCCCTCCATTTCTTACAATGCATACATCAAATGGGTCCCACCACATGTGGGCCCTCAAATCATTAAGATTAATGGTAGAAATCCTAGATCACCCATTGATTTCGCTCCTTCTTGGCTCCTTGGACTCCTAAACTCCTTAGCTTTCCCTTTGATGGAAGTTGATGAAGGTTGGATGGCTATGATGAGAGGTAAGAGGGGTAGGAAGTGGGCCACACCTAGGTTCTCCTTCTCCCTTGAAATGCTTGGATGTTTTCTCCTTGGGAAGCTTGGAATGGAGTGAGAAAATTTGAGAGAGAGGAGTGGTGTGTATGACATGGGAGGCATGGGTCTTATTGACTTGTTGTAAGAAAGGACTGGCTAGATATGGTGTTGTTGACTTTTGGATGAGAGAGGGATGGGTAGGGTATGGGTTGTACTTGACTTGATTGATTTGAAAGGTGGCAGAGTTTCTCTCGAGATTCGCAATGCTCAGCATTTTTCTCTAGATATGCACGGGCCCACAACTTCTGGCCTAGGTATCGCATCGGGGAGCGAGACGCAGCGTTAAAACCACAGTGACGGCGACGTTGCAAGTGTATAAGTCTCAGGTCTAGTTAACTAAGATTGACAGGATACGATTCAAGGTCGCGCGCAAATGCTATCTACATGTCGCGGGTCACTGGAATTCGACCGGGAGGACCGCGAGAGTCTAAGGAATGATACGGACTAAGATACGGGTATCACAGCTCTCCCCTCCTAATAAAAATTTGGTTCTTAAAATTTGTGCTAATATGTAACTAGACATAATTGATAAGGGAAGGGGGGAGAGATCATAGCATTATATATATATATATATATATATATATATATATATATATATATATATCGGAAATAAAATACAATCGAATAGCGCTTGCGAATCTTAGGCTCTTACTCCCAAGACGCCTCATTTACACTATGATGAGCTCACTGATCCTCGGATCCCGATCAGAAACAATCAAAATCGGAATACTATGCAGCCTCACAATCTCAACGGTAGGGACCTATGTCGGGAAGTTTCTAAGTTATTCGAACTCAGGAATCTAATCATTCTAAGTTCTCAACAGTCATAAAGAGAAGGGTAGCTATCAGCAGATATGTGATGTTATCCTCAAGTATTCCCAAGTTATGCTCTGATACCAACTTCTGTCATGCACCAAACTCGGAAACCGGGCTCACAAAATTTTTCATAACCGAATCCGGTGCCGACAGCCTCCGTAGGACCCCATCCTCGGCTCCCGGTGCTCATACGCCATATTCTAATCCTGGGATCCTATAAGGAGAATTTTCCAACGTACGTTTATCTCATAAGAAACATAACCACAAGTTTACCCAAATCACAAAGGAAACATCATCATCACATATCCACTAATATAAATAGTTGAATACAATACTGAAAGGGGAATACATATATAAAAAATCAAAGCTTCAGAAGATAGCTGCACGCTCCAAGCTCAACATTGTTGCGACCTAATACCACCTACACGCATTTATCATGCATAAGCTTATAGAAAGTTTAGAGTATGCTGAAAGTATATGCTCAAGGTAAGTGCCAAGTATGCAATATCAGAGAAACGTGAAAACATGCTGGTAAGTCTATAAATGCCATCAACCTTATTTAGGTTATGCGATGTAAAAACAAAATAAGCCAATAACATATACTGAGGAAGTATGTAGATCAGCTATGCAATGTGGAGACATAGTAAGCCAAATATCATATACTGAGGATACAATACAATATACAAATCCTGACGAGTCCACGAATACCGTCAACCTCATCTAGGCCATATAAATGCAGAAACGTAATAACCCAAAATGCCATATGCCATGGATGTATTGCAATATGCGGCGTGAATGAAATGACCAAGCTGAAGTGTGAAGTCGAGATGATAGTACATAGTATCGCAGGCTATGGGGTCCATCAATAGGGACTTCTATCCAAACCAATCCCATACTTAAATTTGGATAGCCAGACTCAATATGGTAGACTCCAGATCTCAAGTTAGTCGTGCCCCCAACCGAAATCCTGGCCATTGTGAAGGTACACATAACAATTAGTTACGCACCACCAGCCCGAGTGGATAGTGAATGATGAATAAATGAGTAAAATGCTGAGTATACAACTCCTACTCAATAAGTCCACGTATCAGTACCGTACATCTCTGAGATCATCACCGGGGTCTATTAGACTCTACGCCACCTGCCGCCCCATCAAGCGCACAACTGCGTAAGTAAAAGAGACCTAACTACTGGCCCGCCAGTAGTATACCAATGCCTACCCGGCTTGTCGATAGCGGATCCATTGGGAGTTGGTCAAACTCAGCCTAGCTTACAACCCCCTCACTTGGGTGGATAATGACACACCCCCTTCCAACAACCACGACACAGTGGGAAACACGACCTACTGGTATTCGGCACTTAGGCGCTCATGTATCCACTTGGTTTAAACGTTGGAGCCTCCTCTGGTACCTAGAGGGTTTATGGACTTTCACCCAAGGATATCTATGACACCCTATGTAAAAAAAGATTTTTCATATCCTATCTAGCCATCCAGGATATGCCTGTAGAGGCTACGACCCTGATGTCGCTAGGGTGTATGGTGGTCATATCATAAAATGCGAGATGCATGAGTCATACCATCCAATCATGCATCAAACCTACACATATCGCGCGCTCATGTGGGGACAACTCCGTCTCTCATGGAGTCCCAAAATAATCCACCCAATGGCATGTACTATGATCAATCACTCCTCATATCAAGCATGCATATGATGCGCATGGGCATGGATCGTGGAGCTATACTAAGCATGTTATATGATGATGATGTACTCTCCTCATGTCAAGGATGAGCTTAGACGGCCTACTCATATTAAGAATGGGCCTAACGAGGCCTAAGGGAAGGTCATAATGTGGACATTTAATCATCATTGTCCATCAATGTGGACATTCAACCAACATTACTCCCAAGGAGTGACCCACATAGAGCCAAACGTATAGTGGGCCCATGACCTCACACAAGGGCCTAATATACATCACCACGGGCCTCACTTAAGGGCCACATATACATCACATCAGGCCTCACGCAAGGGCTTTATATACATCGCATTGGGCTTCTCTCATGGGCCTCATATTGGGCCTAAAATACATCATAATGGGCCGCATCATATGGGCCTAATGCACATCACAATGGGCCACATCACATGGGCCTAATACATATCACAATGGGCCGTATCACATGACCCTAATGCATATCACACAAGGACCTTATATATATCGCATTAGGCCACATCCCATGGGCCTCAAATACATCACACTGGACCTCATTACACGGGCCAGATATACATCACAATGAGCCTCAAATATGAGCCGCATATACATCACAATGGGCCACATCTCATGTGCCTAATATATATCACAATGGGCCACAACAATGGGCATCTTATACATCAGGTGGGCCACAACAATGGGCCTCATATACATCAAGATGAGCTGCAACAATGGGCCTCATTATACATCAAGTGTACCCATCGACCTTGTGGGACTATCTACACCATTCAACTATTTTGAGAGACCATTATAGAACATTCCCTAAAAATGAATCGTATCGGAAGATCATCTGAACCATACCACAAATAGTAACGGAGATAATGATTTCCACTGATTAAAATCCACAGGGTGCACCATAATGTTTATTTTCCATCCAATCTGTTCATAAGGTCACCAAGGACCTGAATTAAGAGGAAAAACAAATTTCATATTGGTTCAGAACTTTTGTGACCCTAGATAGTTTCAATGGTGGATGATCATCTTCCACTGATTTTTACAGTGTGGTCCATCTGATAGACGGATCTGAATATAACACATACATCATACGGGACCCACAGAGCTAGCAGACGTAAATACAGTAGCTATTGTTGCTCGTGGGTCCCTACCATCCAGATGGACGGAGGGATAAAACATATACCTCATGATTAGGGCCCACCGTCTAGATGGATGGTCTGGATGAAACATATACCATGGTGGGACCCTCAAAGCTTGGTGACATCCAGACATAGCTCCCTCTATTATCACGCCCTAAACTCAAAAATCGTGCTCAAAGAGTTCATGATCGCCAAATCCGGCACCGACAACCTTCGTAGTACCCCATTCTCGACTCCTGACACCCATATGCCAAATTCCGATCCTGGGATCCTACAAGTATTTTCAATATGATTTTTTTTTGTAATGGAGCATAACCACAAGCATAACCAAGTCACAAAACAACATCACCACATATCCACTATATCAAAAACTTTAAGTACAATGCGGAAACGAAAATAAAAATATAGATAACGGAACTTCAAAAGCTCAGCTACACGTTTCGGCCTCAGTGCTACTGTGATCCTACGTCACCTGCACGCAATGGTCGTACATAAGCTTACAAAAAGCTTAGAGGGTGGTGTAAGTGTGTGCGCAAGGTAAGTGCCAAGTATGCAATATCAAAGTAATGTAGAAATATGCCGGTAAGTCCATGAATACTATCAGTCGTACTAAGGCTATGCGATGCAAGGCATGAATGCTATCGACCATACCAAGGCTATGCGATGTAAGGTATGAGTGCTATCGGCCATACCAAGGCCATGTGATGCGAGGCCTATGTAGCCAAATGTCATATGCGAGATGCAATGCAAGTATGTCAGTCCTCATCAAGTATATATATCAGTACAGTTCCTCTCTGGGATATCACTGAGGTCTAGTACACTCCACACTGACTGCCGCCTCCTTACCCGCACGGCCCAGAGAGTGAAAGAGACCACACTATCCACCTGACCAGTAGTCTGTCAATACCTACCCGGCTCATCGATAGCGGATCCATTTACAAGCTGGTCAAACTCAGCTTAGCTTATAACCCCCTCACTCAGGTGGATAAGGCCACACCCCCTTCCAACCGACCACAACACAGTAGGAGACGTAACCTATTGGTATTTGGCACTCGTACGCTCGTGTAGCCACTCGGTCTAGACGTTGGAGCATCTCCTGGTATAAAAAAGGTTCTGGGACTCTCACCTAAGGACAACCTATGTGCCCACAATGCTAGAGCCAATATTTTCGGTATCTAATCCGGCCATCCACGATGTGCCTATGGAGGCCACGGCCCTGATGTCGGTAGGGCATACAGTGATCATGTAACACAAATGCAAGATGCATGAATCACACTGTCCAGACATGCAGCAATCCTGCGTGTATCGCGTGCTCATGTGGGCAACTCCTATCAATGAGTCCCATAAACAATCTGCCCAATGACATATGCTATGATCAGTCACTCCTCATATCAATCATACATATGATGCGTATGGGCATGAATCGTGGAGTTATACTAAGCATGTTATATGGTGATGAACTATCTTCATAATGAAGATGGGCCTAGATGGCATACACACAATAAGTATGGGCCTAACAATGGGCCCTAGAGAGAGTTACAATGCGGACATTTAACCACATTGCTCTTATAATGTGTACGTCGAACCATCATTGCTCTTAAAGCATAGCCCGCCATAAACATCATTACATACATCATGGTGGAATCACACATCGCAATGGGTCTTATATACATCACATTCGGCCCAACATAAAGGCCTCCCATACGTCTTATTGGGCCTCACTCATGGTCCTTAGATACATCACATTGGGCCTCAACCCATGGGCCTCAAATACATCACAATGGGCCTCATCACATGGGTTACACCAATTGGCCTTATATACATCAAGTGGGCCGCACCAATGGGCTAATGGGCCTCATATACATCAAGTGGGCTGCATCACATGGGCCTCACCAATGGGCTTCATATACATCAAGCGGGACCCATCGTCCTAGTTGGACGATCTACACCATTCATCTAATTTTAAAGGTCATTTTAGAGCAGTACCCGAAAAATGAATCATATCGAAAGATCATCTGGACCATACCACAAATAGCAGTGGAGATAATGATTTTCACTGTTAAACAGTCCACAGGGCCGGGGCCCACCATAACATTTATTTCCATCCAATTTGTTTAAAAGGTCATAAAGACCTAAATTAAGAGGAAAACAAATTCCATATTGATCCAGAACTTATGTGTCTCCAACGGGCTTCAATAGTAGTCGTTCAATCCCCACTGATTTGTAGTGTGGTCCATTTGATAGATGGATCTGTCTTATCTTTAGTCTCAACCCTTAAGACTAGCTCACCAGCGGGATGGACAGTTTGATCAAACCCGCTAAACTGCTGACGTCCATGCACACAAGCACTTTACCGTTCATCCAACAAATGACGGTCTGGATATAACATATACCATGATTAGACCCACAAACTGCTGACGTCAGTACAATAATCGTAGGGTTGGTGGGGTTCGTAGATGGACGGTGTGGATCAAACCCATACATCTGGTGGGTCCCACCGTAGTGGGACGTTGTGGATAAAGCACTGACATCAGGTGGGTCCCACGTAGGTGGGCCACCCCACCTCTTTATATTATTATAATATTATTAATATTATATATATATATATATATATTAATATCAAGCTGATACTCCTGTTTTCCATCCAGACCGGTCTGTCTAGAATGAACGGCCAGGGTGGACCATTTAGGCTATCAGTCCAGTAACGAGTGGGCCCGGCTTGCTGGACAGACGGTGAGGATGGGGTACATGCATGGTGAGTCCCACGGATCAAGCTGATATTTGTATTTTCCCCATCATCCAGACTGTTCAACTGGATAACTAGTCCAGCAGGGTGGGCAGCAAAGCCGTCACACTTGTTGGACAGTTTGAATCATCCAATTAGGCCTACATCCAGGTGGTCCACTACCAGAGAAAGGGGGGGGGGAGAGAGAGAGAGAGAGAGAGAGAGAGAGAGAGAGAGAGAGAGAGAGAGAGAGAGAGAGAGAGAGATGCGATGGAGGGACCCCAACACTATGAGCCCTCCCTTCCATTCATTACATCATACATCAAGTGGGTCCAATTACATGTGGGCCCACCAATCAAAATCAACAGTGGAGATCCCTTCTCCACCAATATGCAAGGTCTATTTGACCTTTTCATACTAGGAAAATAAACATCATGATGGGGTCCATGAAGAATGGCCCCATCATGGAATGATCATGTGAATCATGGTGGGCCATCGGCCACACCTAGGGTCCAAAGTGAGAATTTTTTAGATTCCCCATCTTCAAGCACCAAACACGATAACACGTGCTGATGGCATATGCGTGTGTGTTCTATGACATTCTTCACAAGCTCAAGTGGGTGTACGTGTTCTATCTTGAAAATGATGATGGCTCGGTCATCACCTGAGTGATATGTGCACATTTAATTTGAAACGTTCATTATCATTTGTTACAGTCGTGGATTAAAAAATTAATGGATCATTCCAACTTTTGTATTGAGGAACCTTCATCATAAGAACCACTATATTAACATCCCAGATCTTTGAAATTAGGACTAAGTTATTATCTGTCTTGCATTTATCCTTAGCGCTTGAAGGTGTTGCATCCGGAATCAATATTAGACGTCAATAGCATTATCGTATCGTATCTATCGCATCGAGAATGTGAAAAAGTATTGTAACGCGCCCAAGAGGACATGCTTGAGATCAATTCCATTCATTAGATATATCACAAATTGAGAATATCCTAGATCAAATATCAAGTCGAATGATTAAAACATAAATCTAAACCTATAAAACACCCACTGTTGGATCTTCTTGGTCCGATGGAATGCCAAACTCCTTGGCTTTCTCTTTAATGGAGGTTGATGAAGGTTGTGGCACACGACCACGTCTAGGCTGTTAGATGGTCTGGATGAAACGGATGGACCCATTGATAAAACATATGCATGCAGGTGAGTCCCACCCGTCCAGAATGCTGGATGGTGTGGATAAGACCCTTACATCACTGCTGGCCCACAACACTATCTGATGTCTACAGGTATAAGTTGTTTGCAAGGTACACCAGTCAATCCACTTCCAGTAAGGTGGGCCTTACCTCACACGTGTGGCACGTGTGGGTGGGTCTCACGCCCAAAAAAGGGACGAACAGTCTGGATGGATTGCATTGTCCAGGTGGTCCCGCCTCCCTGATTTGGACGGACGGCCTGGGAAAAAAAATTAAGGTGGGGTCCACGTTTTGTGGCCCATCGGCTTAGATCAAGGTGACATTTTTGTTTTCCTTCATCAAGGCCTTTCCAAACGGACAGGCAGTAGGCCTGCCCATTGGACAGGCAACAAGGTGGGCCCCATAAGTGGACTGTAGTATGTTCCACTAAATGGAAAGCATGGACAAAAATGTAAACCAACAGGTGGGCCATCAACAGTGAAGGAGAGAGATAGAGATAGAGAGAGAGAGATCATGATGGAGGGGAGGGACCCGGCTACTATGGGCCCTCCATTTCTTACAATGCATGCATCAAATGGGTCCCACCACATGTGGGCCCTCAAATCATGAAGATCAATGGTAGGAATCCTAGATCACCCACTAATTTCGCTCCTACTTAGCTCCTTGGGCTTATAAACTCCTTGGCTTTCCCTTTGATGGAAATTGATGAAGGTTGGATGGCTAGGATGAGAGATGAGAGGGGTAGGAAGTGGGCCACACCTAGGTTCTCCTTCTCCCTTGAAATTCTTGGACATTTTCTCCTTGGGAAGCTTGGAATGGAGTGAGAAAATGAGAGAGAGGAGTGATATGTATGACATGGGAGGCATGAGTCTCATTGACTTATTGGTAAGAAAGGAATGGCTAGGTATGGGTGTTGTTGACTTTTGGGTGAGAGAGGGATGGGTAGGGTATGTGTTGTACTTGACTTGATTGTTTTAAAAGGTGATAGAGATTCTTTTGGAATTCGCAATGTGCGACATTTTCCTCAAGATATGTGTAGGCCCACAACTCCTGGCCTAGGTATCGCATCGGCGCGGGAGACGCGGTGACGACGTGGTCGCAAAGGTCGCACGGGAATTCTATCTACGCGTCGTGGGTCGTCAAAATTCGACTTAGAGGACCGCAGGAGTCTAAGTAACGGTACAGACTAGGATACGGGTCTCACATGTTGGGCAGGCCCATTGCCTACTAGGCAGTGAGCCTTTCACACTACCTCTAGTCAAGTTGACCACGCTTAGAGAGACCTATTTTACAATGCATAAACTGAATAATTAGGCTTTTTTCTTAGTTTGTTGTGTATGTGGTTAGTGGGCCCAATATGATATATGATATGAAAGAAGTTAGCATGTTATCTTTTATATTCAAGATTGTGCATTATTTCTAGTTGATGGAATGTGTGGGGGTCCACTTAGTTGTGGAACTAGATCCACAAAATTGAAAGTGTTGTGGTTGGACATTTATGCCCTTGGGTTGACCTATTGGTTCACCAAGTGAGACTCACACTTGACCTATACGACACCATGCCTTGCATGTTGTTCAAGTCCAGTGTGGAAGTCACACTAGGTAGGACGCACCTAGTGATGGGTGAGATGATGATACATGTATGGTAACATGATAATGATGATTGTGAGTTGTTGGTTGAAATGATAGATATGATTTAATTGATGGTGAATTAGAGCATTTGCATTGATGATGGATGAGTAATTATTTATAACACTTATGATGTTGTTTATGTTAATCATGAAGTGAAAATGATCCCCATGGTAATGATGATGATATTCTCTCTCTCTCTCTATATATATATATATATGCATGATGACAAAACATGCTAGTTGACCACCATGCTTGATATCCAATTGATAATAATGCAGGTATTGATTGTTGTGATGATAATGTGGATAAGAAAACCATATTTTACTTGATGCCTAGCTAATGATAAATAAATGATGTTGGTGGACGTAAGGATAACCTCATGCATCATAGACAACTAATGCCTAGGGCAGGTATAATGACCAGTGTTGTCATGTGCGATTGCACATTCGCATATGCGATCGCATATATGTGGTGGGATTGCATATGCGATAGTGGCATATGCGATCACTCCACATATGCAATTGCATATGCCCAGCATATGCGGTCGCATATTTGTCAACGATCATATTTCTAACTGTTTTTTATCCTAATTTTTTCTCTATAAAAAGGGATTCTAAGCACTCCTATATGCATTCAAAGATCAAACTCTCTCTCTCTATTCTCTATTTTGCTCTCTTACATTCTCTCTTACATATTTCTAAGCACTCTACATCCACTCTTCTCCATCTATATTCCATATTTCTTTCAACTTTCAAGAATCAAGAATCAAATTGAGATTGAAGTTTCAATCAAGGAAGGAAACATACATCCACATTCAAGAATCAAGATTCAAGAGACATTACTATATCTGCAAGACAACCAAGCTCTCCATCCATTAAATTGAACCTCTTTCTACTTTCTAGTTCAATCAAGGGAACATACACCACTCTCTCTCTTTCTATCTCTCTTTCTATCTTATTTTCTCTTAGAGTTTCATAATATCCAAGTTCTAACAACTTCTATCATTTTTTTTTTTTTTAGTTTGTTTGTTACTTTGTTACAAGTTACAGTTTACAACTTACAAGTTACAAGCAACAACTTACAAGTTACAAACTTACAAGTTTGAAGTTACTAACAACTTACAAGTACAACAAGAATTCAAGATCAATACTCAAGTCAAGGGGCAAAGGTGAAGAGAAGATAACTTAGACAAGAAGTGAAGATTGAAGAATTTGTAAGTTGGAACCTCTTTTAAATTTGTAATTTTAATTTTGTTTGTGTGTAAATCTCTCTCTCTCTCTCTCTCTCTCTCTCTCTCTCTCTCTCTCTTTTCTACAAGTGTAACTCAACTCTGTCTCTCTTTCTCATTTTCTTTTTCCTCTTCTTCTCCCTTTCTACAAGTGTATCTCAACTCTCTCTCTCTCTCTCTCTCTCTCTCTCTCTCTCTCTCTCTCTCTCTCTCCCTCTATCTCCTTTTCTTTTCCCTCTCCTTTTCTACTAGACTTTTACTAATCTACTACTAGTGTAAAGTGTGCGTGTAACTCTTTCTCTCTCTCTCTCTCTCTCTCTCTCTCTCTCTCTCTCTCTCTCTTCTCTCCTCCCTCCCTCCCTCTCTCTCTCTCTCAAGTCTCATCTCTTTACTCTTAAATCTTAGTCTCTTACTTTACTTTTGTTTACTTTTTAGTTTACTTTCTAGTTTCTAGTTACTTTAGTTTACATATACCACCATCATAATGTCTTCTTCCCAATCTTCTTTAAAACTCAAGTTGAATGACCCAGGTTGGAAGTATGGGCAGTACCACAGTGTTACGAAAAGGACTCACATAATATGTGAGTTATGCGGGTATGTGAGTTCTGGTGGCATTGTAAGGCACAAGCAACACCTTACACATTTACCAGGGTCAAATGCAAAAACATGAAACAAAATTACTCCAGAAATTCAAAGGGAGATCTTGGAGTATATGGAAAAACAATCAAGAAAGAGATGCGATAGTTCCCTACGTCAGGAGGAATATCTGGAACAAGATGGATATGAAGATATAAATGTAGTTAATGTAGATAAAGCTAGTCCAACTCCCCCTACTTCGACAGGCCAGTCTAGACCACAAGTACTACCAACGGTCTCGAAAAGAGCCCGAGGGCATGGGCCCATGGATAGATGATGCAAACCACACCCCAAGGGTGTGATCGACCAAAGAGGTAGAGGAAAAGGGCCGACTCAAACAACTTTAGAGAACCGGTGTAAACAAAAAGATAAGAAAACTACTATTTAATATATTGCTAAGTGGTTTTACTAAACTGACATTGCTTTTAACACCATTAAATTGAGAAGCTTCAAAGTAATAGTGAGGTTATAGGTCAATTTGTACCTGGGCTTAAAGCTCCTTCATATCATGAAGTGAGGGAGACATGCCTAAAAACTGAACTTGAATATACACAATCCTTCATAACTGAATATAAATAATCATGGAAAACATATGGTTATTCACTAATGGCTGATGGATGGATTGATAGATTTGGTCGGTCTCTCATTAACTTTTTGGTAAATTATCCAACTGGGACAATGTTCTTGAAGTCTGTGGATACATCGGGCCATTCACATACAGGAGAATATTTGTTTAACTTACTAGATGGTGTAATTGAAGAAATAGGTGAGGAATATGTTGTACAAGTAATTATAGATAACGCAGCCTCGTATGTAATGTTCGGTCATCTTCTTATGGAGAAGTAGTGACATTTATTTTGGACCCCATATGCTTCACACCCCAAACTCAAAAATCGGGCTCGCAAAATTTTCGATCGCTGAATTCTGTGTCGACAGCCTCCGTAGTACCCCATTCTCGGCTCCCGGCACCCATATACCAGGTTTCGATCCTGGGATCCTACAAGGAGGATTTTTAATATGAATTTGATTTGTAATAAGCATAACCCATGAGTAATAACTAAGACACCATCACAAAATCCACTATGATAAAAAATTTTAAGGTACAATGCGCACAAAGGAAAATACAATGATAATAATAATGAAAACTCCTGAAGCTTGACTACATGCTCCTGCTCCTACTAAGTTATGGATGCATCCTGACGTCACCTGCACACATCAATCGTGCATAAACTTATAAAAAGCTTAAAGGGTGGTGTAAGTGTGTGCAATATGAGCGTGCTCAGAATGAATATCATAGTAATGAGGAATCATGCTGATGAGTCTACGAATGCAATCACTCGTACCAAGGATATGCGATGCAAGGCGTGAATGCTATCGGCCACACCAAGGCTATACGATATGGCCTACATAGCCAATGTCATGTGCAAGATGCAGCTCAAGCATACCAATCCACATATCAATCCAACTCATCTCTGGAGCATCATCTATCAATACAGTTCTCAGTATATAATCACCAGGGTTTAGCACACTCAAAATGGCATTGCCCCTTTCCTCAAGTGCGTAGTCCAATAGCCTGCTGATACCTATCTAGCACATCGATACCTGTCACGACACAGTGGGCATAAGAAACCTCACTATCCACCTGGCCAATAGTCTATCGATACCTATCTAACACATCGATAGCAGACCCATTTATGAGCTAGTTATACTCAGTTTAGCAATGCCCCCTACCCTGTGGTAAGTAAGGCCACACCCCCTTTTAACCGATCATGACAAAGTGAAAGATGCGGCCTCCTAGTATTTGGCCCTCGTGCACTCATGTATCCACTCAGTCTCGACGTTGGAGCATCTTCTGGTACTATCAGGTTTAGGGATTTTCACCCAGGGATATTAATGGCGCCCCGATGCTAATAATAATATTTTCTATTTCTAATCCTTCCATCCACGATATGCCTGTGGAGGTTATGACCCTGATGTCACTAGGGCGTACAGTAATCACAACACACAATGCAAGATGTATGAGTCAAAATATCCAATCATGCATCAATCTTGCGCATACTGTGCGCTTATGTGAGACAATCTCTGGTTATCACAGAGTCCCATAAAAACTGCCCAATGGCATATGCATTGGTCAACCACATCTCAACCTGCCCAAGCATACAGATGATGCGTATAAGCATGTAGCATGATGATATGCTACGTATACTCGTAATCAGTGTCGATAACCGGCATTGATAATTAGCATCGATAATCAACCTCAATAATCAACCTACATACAAGGCGGGGTCCATAAATGAACAGTCGATCTAAACCATAATGTGAGGATCGACCCTCAACCGTGGTTATATCAATTTCAGTAGTATGGAATCTACAGTGAGGATGAACCATGCAACATCAATGGGGCTGAATAATTTGGGTTAACCGACTAAGAGAATGATGAGAATGGGCTTAACAAGGACTAAGGGAAGGTCACAATGTGGACATTTAACCATCATTGCCCATCAATGTGGACATTTAGCCAACATTGCTCCCAAGGAGTGGCCCACATAAAGCCTAAAATATAGTGGGTCCCACGGCCTCACACAGGGGCCTAATATACATCACCATGGGCCTCACTCAAGGGCCTCATACACATCACAATGGGCCTCATTCATGGGCCACATATGCATCACATTGGGCCTCACTCATGAGCCTCATTCATGGGCCACATATGCATCACATTGGGCCTCACTCATGGGCCTCATATTCATCATATTGGGCTTCACCTAATGGGCCATAATTACATCATAATGGGCCTCCTCACATGGGCCATATATACATCACATTGGGCTTTACTCATGGGCCTTAAATACATCATACCCGGCCTCATCATATGGGCCTCAAATATATCACGATGGGCCACATCCTATGGGCCTCGAATACATTACAACGGCCACAACCCGTGGGCCTCAAACACATCAGAATAGGTCTCACATCTGGGCCTCAAATACATTACAATGGGCATCACATCTGGACCTCAAATACATTACAATGGGCCTCATATACATTAAGTGGGCCACATCACATGGGTCGCACCAATAGGCCTACCGACCTAGCTGGTCCATCTACAGCATTCATCTATTTCAGAGCATTTCCAAAAAATGAATCATATCGAAAGATCATCTAGACCATAAAATAAATAATAGTGGAGATAATGATTTTTCACTGTTAAACAAATCACAGGGCCCACCATAAAGTTTATTCTCCATCCAATCTGATCATAAGGTCACAAAGACTTGGATTAAGAGGAAAATAAATTCCATATTGATCCAGAACTTCTGTGACCTAAACGGGTTTCAATGATGGATGTTCAATCCTCTACTATTTTGTAGCGTGGCCCACTTGATAGACGGTGTGTATATAATATATACATCAGTGGTGGGTCCCACCGTCCAGACATTTGGATTGTGTGGATAAGACCATACATCAAGTGGGATTCCTACCATCCCAAGCAGTGGACGGTGCGGATGCACCACATACATTAGGCCCCACATTGCACCGTCTAGATGGACGGCGTTACTATAGAATACATGCATTAAAGGTGAGTCCCATGTGGGGCCCACCAGATATACATATGCATATATATATATATATATATATATATATATCTGGTGGGCCCCATGTGGGACCCACCTTTAATGCATGTATTCTATAACATAAGATATAATATATTTTATGTTATGTTACACATATATATATAAGCTAGACTGAGTTTGACCAGCTCGAAAATGGGTTCGCTATCAACGTGCCGTGTAGATATTGGCAGACTACTGGCCAGGCGGGTAGTGAGGTCTTTCCAACTTGCATGGTTGCACATCCAGTTGGGGCAGAAATCCGGTGTAGAGTGTACTAGATCCCGATGATATCCAGAGATGTACGGTACTGATATTGTAACACCCTATCACTGTTGCACACATGGGTGGGCACACATGGGCAAACGCTAATGTGGGCGGGGCCTAGGTGAGTTACCAGTGGGTGGTAGGCTACTGTGCATACAGTGGGATGGAACCTTATCCCACATCGGAAGCGTTGTGGTAGTTATATGTAGACTTACTGAGCAGGAGCTGCATACGCAACATTTGATTGATTTATTCATTCATTCACTATTCACTTGGGCTGGTGGTGCACAACCAAATCATTATATGTACCTTCACAATAGCCAGATTTCGGTTGGGCGCGCGACCAACCTAAGATCAGGAGTTTACCACATTGAGTCTAGCTGTCCAAATTTAGGTATGAGACTAGCTTGGATAGAAGTCCCTTGTGATGAACCCCACAGCTTGTGATACCACGTTCTATCATCCCGACTACACCCTCCAGCTTTGTCATTTCTTTTGCATTGCATACTACATTGCATCCTCTGCATATGATAATTGGTTTACTATGTTTCTACATTGTATGGCGTAGATAAAGCTGATGGTATTCGTGGACTCGTCAAGATTTGCATATTGTATTTCATCCTCAGTGTATGACATTTGTCTTACTACAGCTCTGCCATTGCTTTTCTAGTATGTCATATGGTAGAAAATGGAATTTGATTATCTTGTTCATGATAATTGGTTATTTTAATGATTCATGGTCGCTTATTGAGTACATGCCTATTATTGATGCCATGTTCATGATAACTTGTATAGTTATACAACATGCTTGATTAATATCCTACTCACTTATGATAACATGATTTGTTGATAACATGCCTATGGTTATTTTGGATGTCTTTACTGGAGTGCCTTGATAAGACGTGTTTTACTCCCTGCACGTAGTAAACTCACGAGCTGTGGTTTGCTCATACGTATGACTTACACTTTTTCAGGATGCATACAAGAGTTGTTAGAGTTTATTATTGTTTCCTTCATTACTGTTAAGTTGGTGCACCATATTATGTATGACATGTCGAACAAGTTCGTCTCTTTGATATGCATTGATACCATGTACAAAATGTGTAACCACCTAAATAGATTAACCATTCAAAAAAAATTCACACCGAAAATCCTCCTTGTAGGACCCCAGGATTAGAATCTAGCATATGGGTGTCAGGATCCGAGAATGGGATACTACGGAGGCTGTCAGCGCCGGATTCGGTGATCGGGAATTTTTTAGCCCAGTTTCTGAGTTTAGGGCGTGACATAGGGGAATTTGAGAGGGGGTTAAAGATGGCCATAAGAAGGTAAATTGTTGGGATGAGGCTGGACTCGTATAATGAAATGTTTGTCGAAGTGTAAGTGATCGAAAAGGATCACTTAGAATTTTACAAAGGGAATGAACAAAATAAGGATATGAAGGGAAAAGGAAAAATTAATCCCAATACATCCCAAACACCTAAAATACATCAAAGAACCTGTCACCAAATAGGCCAACAACGCAGAGATTCCAAAGAACCTGATTTAATTGTGGTGGGGGGCATAGAGCTCAGGATTGCATGAGTCCCAAGTAGCAACAACTGGAAAAGACGATAAAAATAATAATGAGGATTGGGAGGCTATCAACCTTATTAAAGAGCAGACAGAGTACAACAACAACAACTGCAATTGTACCAACAAGGAAGTTAGTAGCGACTGTGTCGAACAAGAAACAAATGCATTCGATTTTGGGGAATTATCTCATTCAAACATAATAGAGGAAATATATAAAGAACAATCATTATATTGTTAATACTAAATTCATTTATATCCTCTAATATTCCTTGATTCTAAGATAAATAATCTAGAATACAGAAATTGACAAAGTTCGAATGTCGAATCTGAATATCAAATTCATAGCATTTCGACTTGTGCTTTGATCATCTCTCTAAGAGGAATATTGTGTGGGTTTAATTATCTAATCTTCCCCTTTAAAGCTTGTCCCTTATGCGAAAAGGAGATCTTGAAGTGATGAAGATTGAATTTGATGATTTCAGCAGCATTTTGGCCCTTTCCATCATTGGTTGTTTAACAACCTGGTTACACGGTCTGCGCAACTAACTTCTCTTCCTCTCCTACCGTCAACTTCCTTTGGAGCTCAGACCTTCTTCTAAAATTCCCTCAATCCCCTAAATGAGAGGGGGAGTGGGGTATTTATAGGCCTCCACACGTCCGAAGCCTCGATCTTTATGCCATGGGGACCACCTTGCATCAGATTCAACCATCCGTAACAAATTGTTTCTGATCTTGTTTGCGCGACCTGCGCAACATTCTAAGTTGTTTACGCGACCCGCGTAGCCAACTCTTTATTGCTCAACACATCAAGTCATTTGCGCGACCTGCATTATGCAACCACTTACTATGTCATTCGATTTCCTTCTTTCTTTCTCATTTCTTCATTTCTCCTCAAATCTTCTATCCCTTCAATCTTTTTCCTTCTTTTTATGCTCCAACAAATGCCCCCTTGATCCTTTCTTTGTTCTTTTGAATTAAAGAATTAGGATTAATCTACTCCAATTTCTAAATCATAAAAGTGGTTGCGCGACCTATGCAACGGGCACCCGAGTTCCGCACTCAGACCCGTCCTCTATAAATAATAGCACCCATTTCATTCTCTCACTTCTCATTTCTTATAGCGGAGCTCTGTCTCGCCAACTTTCACTTGCACAATCAAATCTGGTTGCGCGACCGCACAACGAATATCTCATTTGCGCAAGGTACAAGTGCATTGCGTGCACCCGTGCAACAAACTTTGGTTTACGCGACCCGCGCAACCGACCCTTAGCCATTTCCCTAGACTTAGTCTTTTTTCTTCTACTTGGCTTGTTTTCCTGACTTAACCCTTTCAGGACTTGAACCCTCTCATCTTGGCCCGCACGAAAAGAACCTTCATTGTCGTCGATCTGCCTACTGCACATCCTTCACACTAAGAATTACCGAACCCACCACCTTCTTAGGCTACAGAATCTCCATCATGCCCAGCCTAGCCTTCACGCAAGTGTTTTAAAACAACTAGTAAGCGTCCTGCTTACTTTAAAGAGCTGGTGCTTCCTACCTTTAACGTCACTGACCGCATCAATACAATTTTGTCTCCAATTCACAGAGCCATTTCTATGAGTGACATCAAAAGACCTCCTAAGCACAGTGGTGAGTACGACTGGGAGGAATGGTTGAAATTAACAACTCATCTTCAAACCATCAGTTAAAATCCCTTGCTGGGGAAGATACCCCACCCCCTTCCCGATCGAAGAAGACCCGCCGGAACAAAACTTAAGAATTCCAGGAGAAGATTAAGGAACATAACAGAAAGAAGCTGCAGAATTCCTGTGAATCAGTCCGAGAAATTGAGGGCATCATGAAATTTGATAACCCTTATAAACAAGGTATAACGGTGATTGAAATGGCAATAACGACCGCACTAGTTGAAGGAATATGCCAATATGTCCTAGAGGGGGGTGAATAGGACTTTTTAAAGTTTTTATGATTTATTTAAAAATCCTACTTCATTAATCATGTGGTCATGCAGTTATCAGAATTACTCAAATGTAACTCTACTGGCTTCCAAAAACCTGGTAGAGGATCTAATCACAAACTATTTTAGAGATAAGCAGTATACAATCTAGCTTATGATGGATATGACTGTGTAAGTGTGTGTGGTGTGATCAAATGTTCAGATATGGAAGTATTAAAGCAAATCACATAATCATAAGAATAACAATCTCAAACACAGTCGTTTTTATAGTGGTTCGACGATGAGTCTACTCCACTCCCAGTAACCGCACTCAACCCTTAAGTGTACCAGATTTCACTAAGGAGGTTTCACAATGGTTGACCTCTAACTTAAGATTTTAAATCAGGTTCACCTTCAACCTTTACAACCTACACCGAGGTTGACTGTTTATGCTCTCACGAGCAAGGGTCAACACAACACACCCACTTTTAGGCGTACTGGCCAAGGATCTTCCATAAGACCCTACTGGAGGTTTCTACACAGCTGACCTCAAACCCTAAGATTTTACCCAGTTCACCTCAAACCTAAGGTTTTACGTGGTTCACCTCAAACCCAGAGTTTTACTGGTTCACTCCTAACTAAATGTTTATGTTATCCATAGAGCAAGGGTCCACACAACGCACCATCACGTACACTCCCGCCAGAGGCCTCCTTGAGGACTTCAAAAGGTGAGAACCACTTAAGACCCAATCCTATAAAGGAATGATCACAAGTGTCCTCTTAGACTCTGGATACTTACAAATAAGCTGATGAGTCCCGTTTAACACAATGCCGAAGATCTCGTCCTCCTTGTTAACGAAGAGTCTTCTGCTCCATTGATTCACAACACAAAATGATGTACTAATACTTGGCTTCGGGTTAGGCTAAGGTGAAGATGGAATCCTACTCTCAAAAGATTTTCCTATCAGGAAGAGAGAGGGATTCCAATCTTATGCATTCAAGGCATCCCAACTTAATGATTTGCCATTAAGGTAGTAGCTGGAGGATCCTTGAAAGTGGAAGTTCATTCCCCAATCCACTCTATTGAATATCAATGATGAGGGTGGATTGGAAGATGAACTCCCTTGAGAGAAAGGGCTTTGGATATAAGATATAAGTTGAAACACTCAAAAGCTCTCTCTACTTTCTCTCACAACAACAAAAGACAAGTCCTCTATATATAGGTAAAAAGTTCCAACAGATATAAAACATTCACATTTATGACAGAGTTCGATATCATCGAGCAGGTTCAATATCATCGAGCGTATACTCTCAATAGCATCGATGGTCTGCTCGATGACTCGAACTCAATGTCATACGCTATTGAAACTTTTGCCAATTGGTCGATGAATTGAAACTATTGTCGATGTCATTGGATTTCAAACTCTGATTCCATCGATGACAAGTTCGATCATTGACACTTGAAAAATGAGAGAGACTTGACTTTAAAATATCTCAGGATTTCATGAATGATCGAGGAACCGTCGATATCATCAGAATTTGAATGTCGATGATATCGAGATCAGGGTCGAGGCATTGATAAATCCAGCGGATTTGTCTTTAAGCTTGCTGGACGATTTATAACCTTATTCGATGCAATCGACCTGGCGTCGATATCATCGATATTTGAATATCGATTCTATCGAAGGGCCCCTGATCATACTTGAAAATAACCTAAAATATCTGTTATAAGCAATGTATGCCCACGATCGATATCATCGATTGAATTCCGATGTTATCGATATTTGATTTTAGATCATATCGGAAGAACAACGATATATCGAAGGAATTTAAGATTTTCATAAAAAAATAGGGGCATCGAAAATCTGCCTGTCAATCTTATCGAGCCATTTTTTATAGACTCAAGATTTGAATAATGATGATATCGATAGGTGTATCAATACATCGATAATTCATCCAGATATGTTGTGAAGTTGCTGAACATTTTTAGTTCTTATATCGATGATATCGATAGGTGTATCAATACATCGATAAATCTGTCCAGATTAATATTTAGTTGTTGGACACCTTTGGTCCTCACATCGATAATATCGTTAAGGTATTAAGGACATGGATAGAGCAGGTCGATCATATCGAGGGTGTTTCGATAAAATCGACAAGGCGAGAAAAACTTAGAGATTTTCCTATTTTAAAAAATTTTTCTCACCTTAAAACCCTATGTTTTTTTAACTTATTTTTAAGGATTTTATTCACCTGGTGTTTTTGAGTATGGGATGTGAGGCTTTAGGTTTACATGTGGCGAGCTTGCACACATCCGGTTGAGGCAGACGCTTGAATTGATCTTCCTATCAGGCTCTGTAGATAATCTGACTCAACACTCACGTAACTTGACAAACCAGGGCACTTTCAATCATCCTCTTTGTCAGTTACGTGACAAAATCCCCAAAACACCCTAGTACTCTGTAGAAAAACACACCCTAAATTGTGTGTACATGCTTTTACACAATTTTACAATTTCTACCTCATGTACATAAGCAGTAGCTACTCCCCCTGACTTGTAAACTCCAACTCCCCCTTGCTTGTTGCGGCTGCTCCCCCTAACACCTGTAACAACATCTAACAAATACACAATTTCCATTCGGGGTGTTTGTAAATGTTCTCCCCCTTTTTGTCAATCATTGACAAAGATATCTCAGGTGATATTGACTGAAGCTTGAAATACTTGGGAGAACCAACCAGTTAGAAGCAGATCAATTGATGTATAAGAAAGAATGCAGTTTAAGAAGACATCAATATCAGAATGTATGGATGCATAGTAGATTGGATAAAATAGTGATATCGCAGATAGAATAATCAGTAAAGCATAGTTCATGCATACCATATCAGAAACTTGATAAACCAGGTGAACTTTAAAATATAATCATGGCAATAAAAAAATATGAATTATACTCAGCCATTACCAAAATGAAACCAAAAAATTTCCAACTATCCAAAATAAACTGCCTAAGAATTTTGCAGTAAAGTATTTAGTCAGGGCAAAATAGACATGCGTAGCAGTCCGTTCGTAGTTGTACTCCTCGACATGAGCTCAATGTCCACGAGGATTGCTCTGTGTAAGTAAGTCCACCACTTGTTTAGTACTGTTCTGGAGGACGTCGACCTTCTCTTCGATTGTGGTGAGGCGTCTTTCACAATTGTACAGTCGTTCCTCCATTCCAACCATCCCATTCAAAAGGTGTCGCTCTAGATGATGAGACTGGCGGTTTGTGATTGACTATGGGCTGACCATTAGCGTGCGATTGGACCTTCATGTGTAGGCTGAGTCGATGGTTGAGCATGTTGGACATCCCTTAACATTGAAAAGCGAACCCTGGGGGGAGACGAAGAGAGACACAGTTGTTAGGCTTCTTAGGTTGCATTACTGTCAAACCATGTTTCAGGATACACAGCATCAGATGTGGCAGGAAGTCCCGCATGATGTGCTAATTTGCATATGAGTATGGGAAAGCACAGTTTCTCCCGATAATTACCTTGGATGACACGGATGATTTGCTTGAGGGTAAGAGTCGGCAGGCACACTTAATTTTCTTGATGTATATCATACAACACATTGATCATAAATGAAGAGAGATGATTTCTTTTGACATCACAGGGATATACGTTAGACCCAAAAATGTTATGAAGAATTCTGAAAGTGGGTCCAAGATAGTTGATGTGAAGCAAATTGTCATCATTTCGTGGAACGGTAGTGCCTTGACATAATGCATGAGTAATTTCTCCCCATGCACCCAGACCGTTGAGATTCCTGTTAGTTACTGGAATCCGAGTGACATCAAGATCTAGAAGATGAGCCAGGGTGATCGGAGTGATGATCTTTGAGTAATGTGCAAGTTCGACCTGAATGCTAGGGGGATCATTACTAGTGACATGACAGTGATTGAAGAATTCTTGAATCACCCCTAGTTGATACGATCCTCCAAGATTGAGGATGTTCTGCCAACCTATTACTTCCAAAAGTAAGTCCACTCCAAAAGATTTAATAGCACTATTGAGTACTAGACATTCAACAATGGTGAATGGACGGCCTTCTATAAGGATAGGTTGACGCCTACTAGATTCGGATTGCATGTTCTTTGATTGTAATGAGTGAAGAGACTTACCTTTCCCTTTGTTAATGATTTTTCAGTGTATGAGACAGGTAAAGGTAAGGATGATCAACCAAACGAACAGAAAACACCTAACCAAAAGTGAGGTTAGACACTAGAGTGGAAGAATTAGAAGGATAGTACTTATTTCTTTTGAAGCTTCTGGGACCCACTGATGATCTTCTGGCTGAGGATTCAAGCAGAGGGTAAAATAGAAAATTTTTAGAAAAAATAAGTTTTTCCCGCTCGACCGCTTTTTATTGGGTGGCAATCTTCGATTTTATCGACCTTACTTTCGATTATATCGATGATCCTCATCCGATGTTATCAACAATTGCTTCGATAATAGTCTTGATCATATGACTTTCCACATTTTGAAGAGATATCGATGATATCGACTCATGATCGATTAATCGGGAATGTCGTATCGATAGACATATTGAAGATGAAGATTTTCAATTTTCAGCATTCAGATGGATCTTCAAGTATACTTTTCGTATCTCTATCAACAGTATACTCAGCAACAATTATGTACACACACTGTACACAACAAAATTATAAACATTTGAATGTTTATACAAAAAAAGTGGAGGTGAAGTACCTCAGATATATCATTTGAAGCTCAGCAAAAATATTTCCTCATTTTAATACCAATTCAGATTCTGATACATGATCTGAACTAATTCTTCCTTACCCATTTTACTTTGTTAATTGATTTGGGTGGTGATGCAAGGGTATTTCTTTTATCCATATTCCTAAGGGACTTCTAAAGTTTTGTATTTTTCTGGTTGATAATTTGTTAACATGATTCTGACCAGAGTTAGGTTGATTCCTCCTAGGTGTTATGCATTCAAACTTATAATGACCTGAATCACCACACAAATGATATACTGGAGTTGTTATGGTTTTGCTTCCAGAAGCAGCAAATTTTTCAGTTCTACCTGCTACATTTCTAGCCTTTGACTTCAATTTTTCATATCCTAGGCCGCTTTTATCCTTTGCAGGTCTTCCCATTCCTAACAGTTTTTCTAGTTTTTCGCCACTTTGGGAAAACTTGTAGTTTATCTTGGCCATCTTCTTAGATTCTTCCAGATCAAATAGGAGTGTATGATTTTCATTGCAAAGAAGTCTATTCTTATCTTTTAGCAGTTCAACCTGTTTATTTAGTTTATCAGACTCATTTTCAAGAAAAGTATTAATTCGTTCGAGTCTATCATTATCCATATGATATTGCTGCAGGTCATTTATTAACAATGTGTTGATTTCCAATGATTTATCCAAATCTTTCTGCACCAACTTACTTTTGTTCTCTGCTATTCCGAGTCTTTTAAGGATATTGATGCTATGAATATAAAGTTGGTTGTAAGCATCTTGTAGCTTGTCCTTGTCTTCTTCATTAGTTCCCTCATTATCAAATGAAAATGATTCGGTGGCTAGCTGTTCTTTCTTGTTTTCAGATTCAGTGGAAATGGTTGAAGCAGTGGAGACCATAAGTATTTTCCATGATTTCTTATCTCCATCGCTTTCTGAGTCATTAGGTTCTGAATTTGACTCCTCAGTATCATCCCATGTGGCAGCCATAGCCTTGCCCTTAGTTTTTCTTTTTGGGTATTTAGTAGACAGGTGTCCATACTCATGACAGGCGTAGCATTGTGGTTCTTTGGTTCTTTTACTAAATTTTCCTGCAGAAGGTTTATAATTCACCTTTCTCCCTTTAGAAGGACGGCCGCAATTCTTTTAAAAGAATCTTCTGAATTTTTGTGCCAGCAAGGCCAGTTCTTCATCTTCATCTTCCTTTTCACTTTCACTGTCCTCATGAATTGTTTTCTTTGAAGTTTTTAGGATAGTGTTTTGGATTTTTGGGTTTGTTTGAAGTGTAGTTCAAAGGTTTGTAGGGAACCTACCAGTTCTTCTACTTTCATTTCATCTATGTTTCTACACTCTTTAATTATTGTAACCTTAGGATTAAATCGTTCCAATAAGGATCTTAGAATTTTCCTACAAATTTTTGGTACAGAAACTTTCTCTCCCAATCCATCCATGGAGTTACAAATTATATTTATCTTTGTGAAAAACTCCATAAATGTCTCATGCTCTTCCATTCTTAGACTTTCGAACTGTGAAGTCAGGAGTTGAAGTTTGGATCGCTTCACAGTGCTTGTGCCTTCATGGGTTGTTTCCAATAAATCCCATGCTTCCTTGGATGTCCCACACATACTTATCTGATTAAATATATCCTGGGACACGGCACAGTAGATAGCATTCATAGCCTTGGCTTCAGATATTTGCCTTTCTTTGTCGAATGCTGTCCACTTTTCTTTTGGTTCGGGCTTTGTGATTGTTGTGCCACTATCAAGTATGATTTATTCAGTTGGTGGCACGTATCTACTTTCAACTATGTCCCAAATGTCATAATCGAAAGATCTCATAAAGTAGTGCATCCTAGCCTTCTAGAATGCATAGTTTGAGCCATCAAATACTAGAGGTCTAGTGACTGATGAGCCCTCTCCTTTGGCCATATTCCCAACTTCAGTCAAGATCACTCTCTAGGCGGTGAAGCCCTTAAAGAGAGACCCGCTTTCATACCAATTAAAATGGCAGTAACGACCGCACTAGTCGAAGAAGGAATATGCGGTGAATAGGACTTTTTAAAGTTTTTATGATTTATTTAAAAATCCTACTTCAATAATCTTGTGATTATGCAGTTATCAGGATTACTCAAATGTAACTCTACTGGCTTCCAAGCCTGGTAGAGGATCCAATCACAAACTATTTTAGAGATGAGAAGTATGCAAGCTAGCTTATGATGGATATGACTGTGTAAGTGTGTGTGTGTGTGTGTGTTATGATCAAATGTTCAGATATGGAAGTATTAAAGCAAATCACACAATCATAAGAATAACAATCTCAAACACAGTCATTTTATAGTGGTTCGCAAATCACACAATCATAAGAATAACAATCTCAAACACAGTCATTTTTATAGTGGTTCGATGATGAGTCTACTCCATTCCGGTAACCGCACTCAACCCTTGAGTGTTCCGGATTTCATTAAGGAGGTTTCACAATGGTTCACCTCTAACCTAAGGTTTTAAATCAGGTTCACCTTCAACCTTTACAACCTACGCCGAGGCTGACTGTTTATACTCTCATGAGCAAGAGTCAACACAATGCACCCACTTTTAGGCATACTGGTCAAGGATCTTCCATAAAACCTTACTGGAGGTTTCTACATAGTTGACCTCAAACCCTAAGGTTTTACCCATTTCACCTCAAACCCAAGATTTTACGTGGTTCAACTCAAACTCAGAGTTTTACTGGTTCACTCCTAACCAGATGTTTATACTATCCACAGAGCAAGGGTTCACACAATGCACCCACCACGTATACTCTCGCCGGAGGCCTCCTTGAGGACTTCAAAGGATGAGAACCACTTAAGACCCAATCCTATAAAGGAATTATCACAAGTGTCCTCTTAGACTCTGGATACTTACAAATAAGCTAATGAGTCTCGTTTAACACATACCAAAGACCTCCTCCTTGTTGATGAAGAGTCTTCTGCTCCCTTGATTCGTAACACAAAATGATGTACCAATACTTGGTTTTGGGTTGGGTCAAGGTGAAGATGGAATCCTACTCTTAAAAGATTTTCCTATCAGGAAGATAGAGCGATTCCAATCTTATACATTCAAGGCATCCCAGCTTAATGATTTGTCATTAAGGTAGTAGGTGGAGGATCCTTGAATGCGGAAGTTCATTCCCCAATCCACTCTGTTGAATATCAATGATGAGGGTGGATTGGAGGATGAACTCCCTTGAGAGAAAGGGCTTTGGATATAAGATATAAGTTGAAACACTCAAAAGCTCTCTCTACTTTATCTCACGGCAACAAAAGACAAGTCCTCTATAAATAGGCAAAAAGTTCCAACGGATATAAAACAGTCACATTTATTATAGAGTTCGATATCATCGAGCGTATACTCTCGATCGCATCGATGGTCTGCTCGATGACTTGAACTCAATGTCATACACTATTGAAACTTTTGCCAATTGGTCAATGAATCGAAACTATTGTCGATGTCATCGGATTTTGAACTCTGATTCCATCGATGACAGGTTCGATCTATCGACAATTGAAAAATGAGAGACACTTGACTTTGAAATATTTCAAGATTTCATGAATGATCGGGGAACTGTTGAATTCATCAGAATTTGAATGTCGATGATATCGAGATCAGGGTCGAGGCATCGATAAATCCAGTGGATTTGTCTTTAAGCTTGTTGGACGATTTATGATCTTGTTCGATGCAATTGACCTGGTGCTGATATCATCGATATTTGAATATCAATTCTATCGAAAGGCTCTCGATCATACTTAAAAATAACCTGAAATATCTGTTGTAAGAAATGCGCGCCCACGATCGATATCATCGATGGACTTTTGATGTTATCGATATTTGATTTTAGATCATATTGGAAGAGCATTGATATATCGAAGGAATTTGAGATTTTCATTAAAAAAGGGGCGCCGAAAATCTACCTGTCGATCTTATCGAGCAATTTTTTATGGACTCGATATTTGAATATCGATTATATCGATAGGTGTATCGATACATCGATAATTCTTCCAGATATGTTGTGAAGTTGCTGGACATTTTTAGTTCTTATATCGATGATATCGATAGGTGTATCGATACATCGATAAATCTGTCCAGATGAATATTTAGTTGCTGGACACATTTGGTCCTCACATCGATAATATCGTTAAGGTATCGTGGACAACGACAGAGCAGGTCGACCATATCGAGGGTGTTTCGATAAAATCGACAAGGTGAGAAAAACTTAGAGATTTTCCTATTTTAAAAAAAATTTATCACCTTAAAACCCTATGTTTTCTAACTTGTTTTTAAGGGTTTTATTCACCTGGTGTTTTAGGTTATGAGATGTGAGCATTTAGGTTTACCTGTGGTGAGCTTGCACACATCCGGTTGAGGTAGATGCTTGAATTGATCTTCCTATCAGGCTCTGTAGACAATCTGACTCAACACTCTCGTAACTTGACAAACCAGGGCACTTTCAATGATTCTGATAAACCTTCATCGCCACCATTCCATCTTGAACTGTGAGCCCAGGGATCAAATGGACGGAGAGAAGCTAGCTTACACAGAATCCTGGTGGTTCAGAGAACCAAGAATTCTGGAAGGCATTCTGCTGCCGAAGAAGCTGAGGCAACAACTAAGTGATATCCATCCTATGATCTTCCTCACTCCATCTCACGATCCCCACAACTTGTATCTAACCCATTTCTACAAGACGCTTCAACAGCGTTTCAGTGAACGCCGACTCATCTGAATTCAGAACAAGGGATCTCTTGACCCCCCGTAATTATTATTCCAAGTGGGCCACAACGATTTTGACGAAGCATTCCAAGATCTTGAGCAAGATAGACCTTTATACTGCAATTGAGGCAACGTCACAAACTTTCTACAAGGAGCCTTTTATCCTGAAGGGCTTCCTTAATTACTGTTGTTCGTCGACTAATTCTTTCCATCTTCTTGGAGGTGAAATGAGCTTCACACTTGGGACATTGACAGGATTGTCGGTCTCCCAATAACCAGAAAATTTTATGATGAATTCGTTCCAATTAATGATGAATTGGCCTATGTTTCTACACGTGGCCACCTTGCCTCCATTTCGGAAACAACTAGCGAACTTTTTAGGGAAATGTCCAAGTTTTCGAAGATCTACAAGATCTCTCCCATGCAATGGCCCGCACACTTCAACAAGACTCTTTTGTAACTTCTCTTCTTTTCAAAATAACAATTTTCATCTCATCTTGATTTATATAAATTTTGCATCACCTGTCTTTCCTTCTTCTTCCAGGTTCAATGCCAATCATTCAGGAGAGATGGAAGGCCTCTGTAAAAACATAAAAGAGTGTCCTGAGTATTCTCTCGACAGGGAGCTCGCGGCATTCCTCGCCTATTGGCTAAGCATGGTAGTCTTGCCTAGCTTGAAGTGGGTAGATGCCATTCATCCCTCAGTTCTTGTAGTTGTTGGTGTTATGGCCGAAGGATTCAAGTATTCCCTTGCCCCTCCAGTTCTGTGTTCGATTTATAAAGCATTTAGAGAAATTGCTTCACATGTGAAAAGTCATTCCGTTGGCTCTGCCTCCACCTACACTTTATGACACTACTTCATTAGCTGCTTGGTGTATACTTCCCCTGGACCTTTGAAGTTCTGGAGAAAGCTTACATTCACTCTTCCTATATTCCACTCAGGTTCTTTCAAAAGAGAGCTATGGAAAAGAGATCTTATGATTGGTTGAAAGATGCAATCTCTTCCGATGACAGGATCAATTATTTCCATTTTTGCCTGCATTGTTATACGATAGACACATATAAAATAGACATGGGGGTACTTACCTCGAGGGAAAGAGCATTTTTCTTATCGATCTGATCGTGTAGTTTCCCATTGAGGGAAGGAACATAATTTTGGAGAGAACCATATTACCCAAGTCATTTTTCTCATCAATTTAGCTTTGACCAAGCGATTCTAGAGTACTACAGATTAGTGACCAGACGAATGCGGAGTTACGAAACTGGTCCACATAATTGGGTAATGATATGGAAGCAATTGCTGGGCTATCAAGTCAACTCTTCCTTCATCATTCCACGTTGCGATTGTACCCCTCGGGCCTCGCACAGTCACATGAGATGGTGGGTTCACCAATCATATTTGGTAAGGAAAGGTTTGATGATGGATAAGCCTATCTGGCTTTTACCACCAAGGCTGAGGGTCCGTACAATTGAAGAAGGGGTAGGTTTTATACCAGAGACTAGTCATGCCCCCTTTTCTGGTCATCTTGATGTTAAGATATCCGTAGATGAACCCATTCATGAACGAAAACCTGATAATACTCTGGAAGGATGGGTAGCCTATGAAGTCATTCGAGACTTTGAAAAAGTTCCCCGAGACCACTCTGAGAGGATAGTTGAGGAGACAACAGGAGTTGTTTCTCCAATTCAAGAAGATGTTGTCAATCCTCCAGATCAGTTAACTTCTTCAGCCAATCCTCAAGATCAGCCAACTTCTTCTCATACCCCTAGGACTATCCATCCCAATCCCTCATCGCTGATGACAAGGTCTCGGACGCGCTCCCAAGCCTCTCCCCCTTCACCTCAAGAAGGGATTGTTGCTTACGCTTCCCCAAATCTAGTCAATACAGCTCTTCAGCCAAGGAGCAATCGGTCTCCTCTCTCTAAAGGGAAGAAGGTTATAATTGAAGAAGCAAGCGAAGGAGATTCAGAGGGTGAAGGTTCGACCTCCTCATCTAAAAATACTGCTTCTAGTGAATATGAGACTGAAGGGGAGAAGGAAGATGATGACTACGAGGAAGGAGAAATCAACATTGATGGTGAAGTAGAAATTTCTACGGAGGGTGTTTTTGCCAATGAAGAATAAGTCCCTTCAACTTCTGAAGTTGTTCCTGATACCACTGTCCTTGTAAGGACTTCACCAATGGTGGAGGAAGGAGAAGATGAACCCCTGGACTATGGGGATTTATTCTTTATTTTCTTTTCTTTCTTTCATCATCATTTTTTTCCTTATATGTTATTATGTATTTTATTTTAGGTGCTCATATTTCCAGTACTACGATGGAGGGTACTTCCCTTTTAAATTTTCCTCCTACTGTACCAGTAACTTCCCCGAGGGTCTCTTTGGCTTCTTTAGTGCTCCCAAGGATAGTGGCTTGCGAAATTATTCTTCAAGTGGAGCCAACTGATTTGTCGACTCCCACTACCATAGATTCAAGCACCGAGGCTAGAGCTCCTTCTTTAGTGGAGATGATAGGATTTAGTCTTCCTCTTACCAGAGAAATGCAATCTCCTGTTGTCCTAGTGCTAGCAGAAGGCATATTTCTTTCCTTGTTTACATTTCTCTTATTATTTATATTTACGGTTCTGCTATAACTTTACCTTTTCATTTTTTTAACAGGGGACTTACCTCAGAGCGGCACAGCTAGTTCCAGTTCTATTGCCACCTTGTCAGATATGTTATCTTTTGAGAAGATTCTCGCATACAAGTTAACATTGATTAAGAACTCCACGTTAGCAGTCGTCGAAATGTTTAAAGACCCCGATTAATGGTCAAAGTCAAGGTTTCTTCTGTGTACGATGCTCTCTTGAGATTTCATAATTCAATAGATGCTCTGAAGTCAACTGAAACTACAGTTGTTCCTCCAGAAATCTTGGAGTATGGGAATCAGTTAGCATCTTCTAGAGAGAAGGTTTCCTAGATTACTCCCATCATCTCTCGTCATGACCAAGAACAGTTATCCTTGCGAGAGCAATTGAAGACTTTTGCTGATAATAAGACGAATAAACAGAACCGCATTGCACTTTTGAAGCAAGAGATCGTCCAGTTGGAGAAGCGGGATTTGGAGGAAGATTTGAACACCAAGAGAGTACTGGAAAAAGATACAATCCAACCTTCATTCTGTGGACGTCGAGCGATCTGAACTAGCCAAGAAAGAAGAGCTAATTGATTCATTGGAGAAAAAGTTAGCTAACATTTCAGATCCTACTAGAATTATTTCAAATGCCAATTTGGAACATGTAGCTGCTCAAGTTCATCTTCAGGAAAATTTGTAACAACACTTAGCAGCATTAAGCATGGTATGAGAGTTATGAGAGATGAAACCTTGTTGTATTTTCTTTTGTTACTAAAGTACTCTTTGAATTGCAAGCTATATAAGTATTTTGTGATGTTCTTGGTAATGATTGTCTCTTTAGAATTTTCTTTTTATACTTATGCATGTGTTTATGCGATATTCTGATTGATGCATTCTACTTTTTATTTAAGCATCTCTTATGACTGTTAGTAAGTGATTTCCTATATGATTCTCGTCTTAATTGCTGGTACTAAGTTTCAGTTTTAGTCAAATAATCACACACAGTTTATGCTCTTGAGTAGTGGAGTCAGGTCTCACGTGATGGTCTCCGTAAATCTTATGAGTTCACTGGACTTCTCACAACTTGATGAGTTCATAAACCGCGATCCATTAGAGGGGCCCAGTGAAGCTACCGGGGCCGTGAACTCGGTTGGATTTACACATAAGGTTGGCCACAGTAACTCTCTAGAGTTCACGAGGTGCACAAGGCAACCTTTGGGGTACTAAATCTAGGGCCACCAGTCCATCGATGAGTAGGTTTAGGCCCTTCCTCATGAGTTACTACTGAAATTAAGCCAAAGATTTGTGGGGTCTTACGCATTGTTGGCCCATCTATGGACATGGCCAAAGAGCTCACATTGCAACCTGCATTTTCTTTGTCTGCAAGGTCGGACCCATTCATAAGAGGGCAGTTTCATCCGTTCCCCATGACACTATCGGAAAGCTATACAGATGGCATAGGTGTTGCGCATGACTAGCCGTTGAGGACTTTTTGGCCCCTTTAGGACTTTCAATCGCTAGCTTTATATGCAGCCCACATGGGTATACATATGATGGCCTTCTAGGGCTTTTAGGGCCACTGGCTTCTCACTGCTGCCCAAATGGCAAAAATGATAAGTCTCATGCGTAGTTGGCAGCTTTTAGGGCTTGGCTAGGCTGCCTTAAAGATAATGGTAAGTAGCCATCATTGTCGAGAGAATGATAGATATCTCTGATTGAGATTGATACATCACTGCTTCTGCTAATATCTTCAATGATATTTATATGTGTTGTTCCTAATATATCAGCTTGGTGATGATACCAATTTCAACAAAATTTATCAAAACTTGCTTGCTGATGATAGTGATGGTCACTTTTTTTTTGTAACAATTGCTGACACATAATCTTGATGTGCTTATAAATTTCTTCTTTATTCATTCGTCTGAAAGGAGAGTACATAGCAATGGTCTTGTTTATTCTTGCCCCCTTTTGATACAGAAGCATTATTCTGTAATATTCTGGATCAAAATCGGAAGTATCTTTAGGGACGATATCTTTTGATGAAAGGAGCATTGATCGGTATACTGATACCTTATCCATCTTGGTCTACGACTCTATACTCTCCATTTGAGTATACCTCTTTTATTATGTACGGCCCGTCCCAGTTGGGCTCGAATTTGCCCCTTGTTCTGTGGGTGTCCACCATCGGTCTTTTTAGCATCAGCACCATAACCTCTTTTTTGAAAGAGCGATACTTGACTTGTTTATTAAAGGTGGCCGATATCCTTGCCTGATACGACTGCAATCGCTGCTGAGCTGCCAGGCGTTTCTCATTGCGCAAATCCAGTTCCTCCAGTCTTATTCTTGCACTTTCATCATCCGTAATTAATTAATGTACTGCCACTCTTAGTGACGCTACTTGTAATTCGATTGGGATGGCCCATTACAAGAAACAATGCTTTTACCGAAGAAATTATTGCCGACGAAAAAAATTTGTCGGCAAAAGTATGTTTTTACCAATGAAATTTTTATTCGTTGGTAAAACTGCAGTTTTACCAACAGAATTTTTTTATCGTCAGTAATAATATTTTTAATTTTTAAGATAAAAAATTTTCGCACAATTTGGAAAATTTCGCGGTAAGACTTTTACCAACGAAAATTTTCGTCGGTAAAAATTTTATGTTTTTAACATAGAAATTTTCGCGCTGAGTTTTACCGACAAACTAAAACCGTCGGGAATAATGGTTTTACCAACGAAAATTTCCGTCCGTAAGTGTTATGTTTTTCACTTAGAAAATTTTTGCCCAGAGTTTTACCGACGAACTAAAACTTTCAGGAATAATGTTTTTACTGACGAAACTTTTCGTCAGTAAGAGTATTTTAATTTTTAAGATAGAAAATTTTCACGCTGTTTTGAAAATTGTGGTAAGACTTTTACTGACGAAAATTTTCATCAGTAAAAAGCACAATGGTTTTGATGTAGAAATTTTTGCCCTGACATTTACCGACGAACTAAAAATGTTGGGAATAATGGTTTAACCGACAAAAATTTTCGTCGGTAAAAGTGTTTTGTGTTCAACTTTAAAATTTTCGCCCAGAGTTTTTCACATAAAACCATCAGTAAAAATGCCATATTTTTCACATAATAAAATTTCACTCTTGAGTTTTTCCGACGAAACGTTTCATCACTAAAAATCACCCAAAAACTTTTACCAACAAAAATTTTCATCGGTAAAAATGTTAGATTTTTAAGATATAAAATTGTCGCCCTAAGATTTACCGATGAACTAAACCCGTCACGAATAATGTCTTTACTGACAAAAATTTTTGTCGGTAAAAATGTTATATTTTTTAAATAAAAAAATCTCTCTAAGTTTTACCGACGAAATCATTCGTCACTAAAAAGTACCTAAAAACTTTTACCGACGAAGATTTTCATCTGTAAAAATGTTAAAATTTTAAGTTACAAACTTTTCGAGATGAGTTTTACCAATGAACTAAAACCGTCGGGAATAATGTCTTTATCGACGAAACTTTTCATCAATAAAAATGTTATATTTTTTTCACTCAAAAAATTTTGTCCCTACTTTCAAAACTATCGCAGTAAGAGTTTTACTGATGAACCAAAACCGTCGAGAATAATGTTTTTACGGACGAAAACAATTTCGTCAGTATAACTTATGTTTTCCTGACGAAAACATTCATCGGGAATAATGATAGAATTTTAACTTGTAAAAATTTTCATGCTACCTTGAAAAGTTTTACAGTAAGAGTTTTATCGACGATCCAAAGTCGTCGGGAATAATTTTCCGACGGATGAAAACTGTCAGTAATGTTTTTTAACGACGAACAAAAACATTATTTATATATATTTAGTTTTTACATAATATGAGTGCAAATTTTTTAATATATATAATTAAAAGATAATATTTAAATGATTTGTAATATCAGATGGAAAAGAATATTGAAAAGTTTAGAAAATTTAACTATGTTTGAGAAAAACATTGAGAATAAAATAATGCTTTTAAGATAAAATTTTGAGATTTTGAAAATAAAAATTTAGAATTTTTATTAAAAAAATTTTTTTTTTTTGAAATATTTTATAATAAAAATGATATTTTGTTAAAAGAGTAAAAAAATATACATTTTGAAAAAAAAATGTTATTTTTAAATGGAAATTGAAATTTATCTGTGGAAAATAAAATTAGTAAATTATTAAGCACATCCACTAATTGAACCTTTAATCATTTCTGGACAATCTAATTAGTTCAGATTGAAGAGTAAATACTTCAAATGTTTAAATCAAATTTTGTTGAAATTGTTGATCAATCTTGGTATGCCCAATATCTTTTCTCATATGTAGCCTGATTGAGGTGAGTAACTAGTCAAATTGAGGGTATTGATCAATAAAATAGAGTGAATGGACCAGACATGTAAAATGGGCCAAATATTATAGTCAAAATTGTGAGCCAACTTACTGACCTCGTGAGAACCTAAGAATTGATGTTAGTAAGTTTCGTGGGCCCCATCATGATGTGTGTCGAACATCAACACCGTGGATTTGATATGTCCCCTTTAGGTTATGAGATATCTCAAAAATCATTTGTATATGAAACTCAAGTGGGCCATACCATCTAAAACTATGTGAAGACATCCTAAAAAATATATAAGCACTTGGTGGGACCCACATGAGTTTTAGATGCGAATGAAAATTGGTCTGACCCATCATCCAAGTGGGACACACATAATGAGTGGGTTGGATATGTGAATCACATTTATGCAAGCCCATAAATAAGTTTTTAATGGTAGGCATTCAATCTCCGTTGTTTTCTGTGGTGGGGTCCACTCGAAGTTTGGATCTGCCTCATACTTTGGTTAATGATCTAAAATTATCTGGTAAAATGTATAGATGGAGTGGATAAAAAATACGTATTCATGATAGGCCCCATAGTTTACTGAGTGCGCTAAGCATATTGAGTTACTCAGTAAGTAATCGGTAAGCAAGGGGAACTGATTGGCTATTCCCCCTGACACCATCCAATGGCTGGTGGTCGGTGCTTTGGGGGCCCCACCATGATGTATGCATTTCATCCATGCTGTCCATCTATTTTTAAAGATCATCTTACAGTATGAGACCAAAAATAAAGTATATCCCAATCTGAAATGGACCACATTACAGGAAACAATGTTGAATGAGCGTAGACCATTAAAAACATTTTGGAGGCCATAAAAGTTTTGGATCGAGATGATTTTTGTTTTTCCCCTTCATCTAGGCCTGTATGACTTAATAAACAGATTGGATGTCAAATAAACAGTACAATGGGCCTTAGGAGGATTTTAATGCTGGATATCCAATCATTATTGTTTTCATGTGGTGTGGTCCACATGAGATTTATATATCTCTCAATTTTGAAATAAATCCCTAAAATGATATTTTAAAATGGATGAACATAATGGATGAAATACATAAATCATGGTCGGGCCCACAGAGCACTGACCACCAACCACGGGGCTGGTGTCAGGGGGAGTAGCGAGACTGGCTACTGAAGTGACGTCAGCAAGTTCCGTGGGCCCCACCATGATGTATGTTTTGTATCCACACCTTCCTTCTATTTGGAGAGATCATTTAAGGGCAATATCTGAAGAACTAGTTAAATCCAAAGCTCAAGTGGACCCTAACACAAAAAACAGTGGGATAGTGGCGCCCACCATTAAAAACTTCTAAAACACAAAAGTTTCAGATCAAGCTGATATTTGTGTTTTCCCTTATTTCATGTCTTTTTTAACTTTTGGACAGGTTGGATTTCAAATAAACATTATGAGGGGCCTTAGGATAGTTTCAACGGTGGGAATCACTCTCCCAATTGTTTTCTTCGGTGGGGTCCACTACATATTTTTATTTTGCCTCATTCTTTGGTTCATACCCTAAATTGATATCTAAAAATGGATGGACAGTGTAGATATAACACATACATCATAGTGAGGCCCACAGAACTTGGTGGCGTCGTTATCTAAGCCACGTCTAGAGACGCTCTCGGCCGTCTCTCGCACCCTATCGTCTCTCTCTCTCTCTCTCTCTCTCTCTCTCTCTCTCTCTCTCTCTCCCTAATCCGACCATCTCTCTCTCCCTAATCCGACTGTCTCTCTCGCACCCTCTCCTCTCTCTCTCTCTTTATCTCTCTCGTACCCTCTCCTTCCTCTTTCTCTCTATGTTTTCTCTTCTTCCTCTCTCTCTCTCTCTCTCTTTCTCTCTTTCTCTCTCTTTCCCTCTGATGCAAAACCCATTCTACAAAGATCGTGCTGCATCTGTAGGAATATAGGATTTGCATGAAGGCAAAGGCGGGGAAAAACCCAAACCCTACATCATCAATTGTTGTCGTCAACTTCTATCCATGAAATCCGATGATAGATCGCCAGAATCAATGGCTTCCAACAGGTTATAAACGAACTTGAAAACCAATCAATCGATGTTGTAATACGGTGGCAAGGCTGAAGGAAATGAATGAAAGGGAAAGATGTTAGACATGGATTCTGATGACCATGTGCTGGAAGGTCTCCATGATTTTCGACAATTAGGACAGAAATCATCATCACAAGTAGGAGTCCTCACTCTCTATCTCCATGATCTTCCCTTTATTAACATCTGAAATCCCTCATGGCTGAATTTGGGAATCGAAATTCGTAATCCATAATTTTCTGATTTGGGAAATTTAAAATTTCAATTGTTGTATTAAGGAATTAAAAAATCCCCAATTTTTGGTATTTGGAAATTGAAATCCCTAATGGATTGATTCTGGAATCAAATCCCTGATTTCTAGATTTGGGATTCAACCCCCTACTTTTTTGAATTTGGATTCGAATCTGAAATCCCTAATCTCCTATCTGGATTTGGGGTTCTAATATGGACAACAATTTAGGGATTTGGGGATTTAACAATTTGTGGATTCCTGATTCGATGTGGACCCTCATTTAGGGATTTGGGGATTTTAGGGCTTATAGATTTGAATGTGGACCCCGAATCAGGGATTTTCTAATATTACAAATTAGGGATTTGGGGATTTTAGAATTTTAGGGATTTTAGATGTTCCAAGAATTGTTGTTTTATCAGGAATAGGTGGGAATTCATATATCACAAGATTCGAGGGTTTTAAAATAAAAATGTAGTGTAATAGTCAGCGTTTTATTTTATTTTATTCTTGGTATTTTTGACATCTGAAAATAGGTTTTTGGATTTTTGCCTTTCAATGAGTAGGTGTTCTCTAAGTTTTTGCTTTCTTTAGCCTTTTTGTATCTATGGTCTGAAGATGGAGACTTTTGTAGGTTTTTGGTTTTTTATGTGATGAAAATCATGTAGAAACCTGGATGTATAGCACGAAACATTGGATCCCATCTAGAGAACTCCAAAATGCAAAGGTCTTGAATGGACTAGTATCAGGGTGGGGGACCTCCTGTGAAGCTCCTTCAAGTTAGCCTCAGTCACGCACCATGTTATTCTGTAAGGTCTTTTTATAACCATTCCATAAATGCATTTATATTCTTGGCATATTACATAAAAATTTGTTCTGGAAATATTGGCCAATGCATGCGAGCTTTGAATTAGTTTTGGTGGAATTTGGTTCAATTGTTATTGATTTGTAGCTGTTGATTTCATATTATTATTCTATCATAATGTGACTGTTTTCTTGCTCATGAATTTTGTGCCCACCATAATGTTTACGTAAGATCTATAAGATCTATTTTGACTGTTAAATATTTAATCCCATTTCAAGCCTAGACAAAAAAAATAATAATAAATAAGGTTAAGCTGACCTATGATTCTTGTGGTCACACCAAAGGAAATAGTTGGAAGAGAGTTGTCCACCCTTCATTTTTATTGGACCCACCATAATAATTATATAAAACCTACTACAACCAATAGATTCCACACAAAAAATGCCCATTTTTTATTTTGTTGGGCTGCACTAGTGGAAATATTTTGCTGGGCTACACCACTGGTCTGAATTATAAAACCATGAGTACAAATTGAATTTTGGTGAATTTACAAACTGTAAGTTTGTATCATAATTAGTTTTGTTTTCCCTTCATTCATGTATGTGTGAGCTTATGAATGGATCTAAGCTGATAGTTGTGTTTTCCCTTCATTCTTGTGTGTGAGCTTATGAACAAGTTAAATAAGAGATGACATTAGCACACAAAAATATTAAAACAAGTTCCAGCCATATGGAACTATTAATCATGCATTATGATACATTTCAACTGATTTCTTCTTCTTTTTTGAATTTTGTATTCTAAGTCATAATCTTTTATTTTATAGATGTTGAATTCCTGTAGAATGGGGATTGTTTCTTGTGTGGATGGCCTGATGAATAGTCTAGAAGATTGGATCTCATTTGTTGGTCAATAGCTGTATAGATGGAATATTCCATTGTAGGGACTGACTGATGAATAGTCTGGAAGATTGGTTCTCATCTACAAAAAAAAAAAAGATGCCTAGCTTGTTTTTAAATACATTAGATCAAATTAATGGAGCAGACCCGGATGTGTGTCAGAGCTATCCGGATGTTGAGCAGGGGTCCTTGGAAGATGGGATCTGCTGCTATGACCATGATAAAGTTGTCCATTTCCTATGGACATCATTGGAGTGGCCTGGCCATTTCGACAAGCCGTGTTTATGTATTTGCTCGAAATTGATGAAGCAGACCCAGATGTGCGACGGAGCTATTTGGATGTTGAGCGGGGGTCTCTGGAAGGTAAGAACCACTGTTATGATCATGATAAAGCTATCCATTTCCTATGGACAACATTGGAGTGGCCTGGCCATTTGAACAAGTCATGTTTATGTATTAGCTCGAAATTGTTGGAGCAAACCCTAGTATAACCCTAAACCTAAACCTACACTTAAAACTAATCATCATGGTGGGGACAGTGCCCCTGACTATTGATTCCTTCCTAGGACCCACCATGGTGGTTATTTGAGATCCAACCTGTTAGTAAGTTCACACAGACCTAAACCTAAACCTAAACCTAAACCCATAACCTTAACGTATAACCTAAAACCTAAACCTAAACCTAAAACGTAAATGTATTCTCAAACCCCTAAACCTAAACCTATAACCTACAACATTAACATAGGCTTATAACCTACAACATTAACCTAAACCTATACTTATAACTTAAACCTATTCTCAAATCCCAAAACCTATAACCTAAACCTAAACCTAAACCTTAACCTATAACCTATAACCTATAACCTAAACTCAATTCCCTAAGCCTTAACCTATAACCTAACCTAAAACCTAAATGTATTCTCAACCCAAACCTAAACCCGATCCCGAACCCAAACCCAATTTCCTGAACCCAAACCTTAACCTATTCTCAATTCCGAAAGCTATAACCTATAACCTATAACCTATAACCTAAACTTAAACCTTAACCTAAACCTATAACCTAAACCTAAACATAAACCTACACCTAATCCTAATCTCAACTCCTTAACCTAAACCCAAAGTTGAAAACCCAAACCATAAACCTGAACCCGAACCTGATTTCCTAAACCTAAACCTTAACCTATTCTCAATTCCCTACACCTTAACCTATAACCTAACCTAAACATAAACCTATAACCTACACTTATAACCAAAACCTTAACCTATAACCCTAACCTAAATGTAAAACCCAAACCTAAACCCGATCGCGAACCCGAACCCAATTTCCTAAACCTAAACCTTAACCTATTGTCAATTCCCCAAAGTTATAACCTATAACCTAAACATAAACCTATAACCTTAACCTAAACCTATAACCTTTTTTTTGTTAGCTTGTAAGTACACCCCACTATTAGTTCACACTTCACTGTTAGCCACCCCCACTAGGGATCGATACCAAGACCTCAGTGTTCATACGAGGTATCTTTGACTCAGTCTATCACTTGATCTATGGATCAGGGTGTTCCTAAACCTCAAACCTAAATATATTCTCAAATCCCTAAACCTAAACCTACACCTAATGCTAATCTTAACTCCTTAACCTAAACCTAAACTTGAAAACCTAAACCTAAACCCGAACCCGATTTCGTAAACCTAAACCTTAACCTATTCTCAATTCCCTAAACCTTAACCTATAACCTAACCTAAACCTAAACCTATAACCTACACTTATAACCTAAGCCTGTAACCTTAACCTAAACGTAAAACCTAAACCTAAACTTAAAACCTAAATGTATTCTCAAATCCCTAAACCTATAACCTACAACATTAACATAAACTTATAAACTAAACCAATAACCTACAACATTAACCTAAACCTATACTTATAACCTAAACCTATTCTCAAGTCCCAAAACCTATAACCTAAACCTTAACCTATAACTTATAACCTATAACCTAAACCTATAACCTATAACCTTAACTCAATTCCCTAAATCTTAACCTATAACCTAACCTAAACCTAAACCTATAACCTACACTTATAACCTAAACCTAAACCTAAAACCTAAATGTATTCTAAAATCCCTAAACCTAAACCTACACCTAATCCTAATCTCAACTCCCTAACTTAAACCTAAACTTGAAAACTCAAACCTAAACCCGATCCCGAACCCGAACGCGATTTCCTAAACCTAAACCTTAACCTATTCTCAATTTCCTAAAGATATAACCTATAACCTATAACCTAAACCTAAACCTTAACCTAAACCTAAACCTTAACCTAAACCTAAACCTATAACCTTAACCCAAATCAAAACCTATAACCTAAACCTTAACCTATAACCTATAACCTAAACCTTAACCGATAACCTATAACCTATAACCTAACCTAACCTAAACCTATAACCTAAACCTAAACCTATAACCTAAACCTAAACCTAAACCTTAACCTATAACGTGTAACATATAACCTAAACCTATAACCTATAAGCTAAACTCAATTCAAACCTAAACCTATAACCTACACTTATAACCTAAACTTAAACCTATAACCTAAACCTATAACATAAACCAAAACCTAAAACCTAAACCTAAACCTAAAACTTAAATGTATTCTCAAATCCCTAAACCTAAACCTACACCTAATCCTAATCTCAACTCCCTAACTTAAACCTAAACCTACTCTTGAAAACTCAAACCTAAACCCGATCCCGAATAAGAATCTAGATCACTAAACGCTTAGCCTAAACTTAAACCTATAACATAATCCTAAACCTAAACCTGTAACTTAAACTTAATTCAGTTAACTAAAACCTACACCTTAACCCAAACCTGAACCCGAACCCGAACCTGAATTCCTAAACCTAAACCTAAACCTAAAGCTGTAACGTAAACCTATAACCACAACCTATTATCAAATCCATAAACATATAACCTAAACCTATTCTTAAATCCTAAACCTATAACCTAAACCTAAACCTAAGCCTATAACCTAAACCTATAAGCTATAACCTAAACCCAAACCTAAACCTATAACCTTAACCTAAACCTAAAACCTAAACCTAAACCTAAACCTTAACCTATAACCTAAACCTATAACCTATAACCTATAACTTAAACCCAAACCTAAACTCGATCGCGAACTGAACCCGATTTCCTAAACCTAAACCTTAACATATTCTCAATTCCTAAAGCTATAACCTATAACCTAAACCCAAACCTAAACCAAAACCTATAACCTTAACCTAAACCTAAAACCTAAATGTATTCTCAAATCCCTTAACCTAAACCTACACCTAATCATAATCTCAACTCCTTAACCTAAACATAAACTTGAAAACCCAAACCTAAACCCGAACTTGATTTCCTAAACCTAAACCTTAACCTATTCTCAATTTCCTAAACCTGAACCTATAACCTAACCTAAACCTAAACCTATAACCTACACTTATAACCAAAACCTAAACCTATAACCTTAACCTAAACGTAAAACCTAAACCTAAACCTAAAACCTAAATTTATTCTCAAATCTCTAAACCTAAACCTATAACCTACAACATTAACATAAATTATAACCTAAACCTATAACCTATAACATTAACCGAAACCTATTCTCAAATTCTAAAACCTATAACCTAAACATAAACTTATAACCTATAACCTAAACCTTAACCTATAACCTATTACCTAAACTCAATTCCCTAAACTTTAACCTATAGCCTAACTTAAACCTAAACCTATCACCTACACTTATAACCTAAACCTAAACATATAACCTAAACCTATAACCTAAACCTAAACCTAAAACCTAAAGTATTCTCAAATCCCTAAACTTAAGCCTACACCTAATCCTAATCTCAACTCCTTAACCTAAACTTAAACCTAAACTTGAAAACCCAAACCTAAACCCGATCCCGAACTCGAACCCGATTTCCTAAACCTAAACCTTAACTTATTCTCAATTCCCTAAAGATATAACCTATAACCTAAACCTAAACCTATAACGTAAACCTAAACCTTAACCTAAACCTAAACCTATAACCTTAACCTAAACCAAAACCTATAACCTAAACCTTAACCTATAACCTATAACCTATAACCTAAACTTATAACCTATAACCTAACCTTAACTTAAACCTAAAACCTAAACCTAAACCTATAACCTAAAACCTAACCTAAACCTAAAACTTAAATGTATTCTCAAATCCCTAAACCTACAACCTATAACCTAAACCCAAACCTAAACTTATAACCTTAACCTAAACCTTAACCTATAACCTAAATTTATAACCTAAACCCAAACCTAAACCCGATCCCGAACTCGAACCCAATTTCCAAAACCTAAACCTTAACCTATTCTCAATTCCCTAAACCTAAACCTATAACCTTAACCCAAACCTAAAACCTAAATGTATTCTCAAATCCCTTAACATAAACTTACACCTAATCCTAATCTCATCTCCTTAACTTAAACCTAAACTTGAAAACCCAAACCAAAACCCGAACCCGAACCTGATTTCCTAAACCTAAATCTAAACCTATAACCTAAACACTGTAATCTTAACCTAAACGTAAAACTTAAACCTAAATCTAAAACCTAAATGTATTCTTAAATCCCTAAACCTAAACCTATAACCTAAACCTATAACCTACAACATTAACATAAACTTATAACCTAAACGTATAACCTACAACATTACCATAAACTTATAACCTGAACCTATAACCTACAACATTAACATAAACTTATAACCTAAACCTATAACCTACAACATTAACCTAAACCTATACTTATAACCTAAACCTATTCTCAAATCCCAAAACCTATAACATAAACCTATAACATAAACCTAAACCGATAACCTATAACCTAAACCTTAACCTATAACCAATAACCTATAACCTAAACCTATGACCTATAACCTAAACTCAATTCCCTAAACCTTAACCTATAACCTAACCTAAACCTAAACCTATAACCTAAACCTAAACCTAAAACCTAAATGTATTCTCAAATCCCTAAACCTAAAACTACACCTAATCCTAATCTTAACTCCCCAACCTAAACCTAAACCTAAACCTAAACTTGAAAACCCAAACCTAAACTCGATCCTGAACCTGAACCCAATTGATGTAATAATGTAGCCCAATCACATGGAAACAAACAAGAAAATCTTGCTTTGTTGGCAAGCATACTCGAACTCAAGCATCACAATGCATCTATTTGCATCTCCACTATCTCTTATAGCATAAATTATTTGAGATTTGGATTTATCTCATTTTTAGAGTCATGTCCTAACACAATATGATAATATTAATAGACAAGGTGGATTTGTCACCAACATTATTCCAAGACCCATATAACTTCTCCTTATAGGAAGTTGGGTAGGGCACATGCAGCTTGAATCCATCAAAGGAGATAAGGATCACCTCTCATATGTTCTCTCTCTTTTTATTTATTTTTCTTTTTTTTCCGTAGGATTGTTTAATTTATGGTGTTTGCTCATGTACAAAATTTTATCATGTTAATATAATTATAAGTGGCCTAATCTCACATTTCTAAAAACAACTTATAATAATTTCTACCTGACGAGAAATCACCAAGTACCATTAGGCTCAACCTAAAAAGTTAAATCACCATTTTCTTTCTTTCTTTTTCTTTTAACACACACTCACACACCAGAGTTGCTTACGGCCACAATGGGTACTTGAACTTGTGACCTTGTATTGAAACTATTTTGAATCTACCGTGAAGGCATGAGTGTTTGTACAGTCGACGATGTGTTCACCACATTGAATTTTGTGAGCCCCACCAGGAAATAGGCTATGTATAATTTTTTATATTTTATTTATGATGTTAAACTTATATGTATTTATGCGTGGATGAATGTGATGTGGATAAGATTGTTTATGTTTGGATGGATATAGTTTATGTTTGGATGAATGTAATTTATGTTTGGATGGATTTACGTAGTATGGGTTTAGATGGATGTGAATGTGAATATGATGAAATATATTATATAATAGGTGTATACCAGGAAGAATATGATAAAATATATTGTGACAGGTGTATATCAGGAATTTTGTGCTATAATAAAGGAAAAAAAAAACAGAGACTTTTACCTATGAAATAATATTTCGTAGGTAAAAGTCTCATCCATGTTTTTTACGTACAAAAATTTTCGTTGGTAAAAGTCTCATCCACGTTTTTACCTACGAAAATTTTCGTAGGGAAAATTTTTATAAATAATTTTATCTACGAAACAAATCGTTGGTAAAAGTTTTTTACTTATTTTTTACCGATGAAACAATTCGTCGGTAAAATTTTTGTAAATATTTTTACCTATGAAAAGTTTTATAGGTAAAAGTATTGTGAAATATTTTTACCTACGAAAAAAATCATCGGTAAAAGTTTTGTAAATATTTTTACCTACGAAACAACTTGTCAGTAAAAGTTTTTTACTTATTTTTTATTGACAAATTTTGTAATTTTTTTTACCTACGAAAAAATTTGTCAGTAAAAGTTTTTTACTTATTTTTTTTTAAGTTTTGTAAATATTTTTACCTACGAAAAAAATTATCGGTTAAAGTTTTTTACTTATTTTTTTACGGACGAAAATTGTTGTCGGTAAGTCTTACCTTTACCAACGAAACTTTTTTCTTCGGTAAAAGCCTTTACCTTTGGTCTTTTACCGAAGAATTTACCGACAAAAATTTTTGTCGGTAAAACTTTTTACCTACGAAAAAACTGGATTTAGCGACGAAAATTTTCGTCGGTAAAAGTGAGTTTTCTTGTAGTGGCCGCTTCTGCACCATAAACCAGTGAATACACTGTTGATCTTGTTGTTGTCCGGTGGGTAGTTCTGTAAGCCCATAATGCCTTTTATAACTTTTCATCCCAGTCATGCTTGTTTCCTGTCACTGTTTTCTTCAGTATCTTGACTATCGTTTTATTAAACACCTCTGCTAATCCATTGGCCGGTGGATAGTAAGGTATTGAAAATGAATGGTGAATGCAAAATTTCTGACATAGCTTTTCCATGCCTCTATTTTTTAATGGAGTGCTGTTATAAGTGACAATTTTCTTCGAGATACCATGGCGGCATATTATTGCGTGTCGGATGAAATTGACCACATCTTTCTCCTTGACACTGCGCAATACAATCACTTTTGTCCATTTGGAGAAGTAATCTGTCACTGCTAGAATATATTATTTTCCTTAGGATGAAGGCGAATTTATAAGACCAATAATGTCAAGTCGCTAGGCAGAGAAAGGCCAAGAGGTGACTGACTAATGCAGGTCTTCTAGAGGAATGTGTATAACATCTCTGTGAATCTGACATTCGTGACACCGCTTTGCATAATCTATCGCATCTTTGAACATGGTAGGCCAATAATACCCCATTCGATGTATTCGATGAAATAAATTTTGGCCAGATTAATGTGCCCCACATTCTCTAGAGTGCGCTTCTCGTAACATCTGGCCTGCTTCTTGTTCATCTAGGCAACATAGCGACATATCGTTATAGGATTTTTTATACAACACTTCGTTACATATGATGAATCTGCTTGATCTTTACTTGATTTGTTGTCTCTGTGCTAGGTCTTCTAACAAGATATCATATTTGAGGTAATCTATGAAAGGCTGACTCTAATCATCTGTCGTCACCTCCAAACACAATATAGGAAGTGCCTCAATAATTTCATCAATGACCTCTTAAGAGGGTAAAAATCTTCTTTCTTCTATAGTCACCTGAAGAGGACTTCGGTTTGGGAAGGATAGAGTCGTTGCCATGCTAGCCAAAGCATCTGCTTTTGCATTTTCAGACTGTGGTACATGCTTGATTTCGACATGTTAGAACTGCTCCAATAACTATTGTGCTTTTCGATAGTATTACAAGTGCTCTTGATTTCTTATATTGAATTTAGTCGTCAATTAATTTATGATCAATTTAGAATTCCCGAAGATTTGCAGTGTTTTTATCTTCATTTCTTTAGCAATTTCCATTCCGATGATGAGAGCTTTATACTCGACTTCATTGTTTGTACACGCAGCACCCAACGTGAAAGAGTAAGGTAACAAGTTACCATGAGGAGTAATGAATATCACCCCGGCCCCTGCCCCTGATGCTCGAGAAGCGGCGTCGAAATACATCTGTCATGGGCTTTATGACTCGGCCAACATAACCTGTTCATTAAGAAAATCGTTACTAATGGTCTCACTCTCTGTTACGGGATGCGCTGCCAGCAAATCTGCCACTGCCTGCCCCTTTACTACTTTTTCCAGCTCATACATGATCTTATATTCTGAAAGTAGCAGCATCCATTTGGCCAGTATTCCTCATAGCATCGGTCTTATCATTAAAAACTTTATCGGATCTGCTCTTGAGATTAAAGTTATGTCATGGGAGAGACAATAATGCCTCAACTTTTGTATCGTAAATATCAGTGCCAAACATTCTTTTTCAATTGGGGAATAATTACATTCTGTGCCCATCAGAGTTCAGCTTAGATAATAAAGGGTGGTTTCTTTCCCAAATTCATTCACTTGTACCAACAAGGCTCCTAACGAATTCTCAACTGCAAATATATATATAAAATGAGCGGCTTACCTTTTATAGGGGATGTCAGTACATGCGGCCGTTTCAACAATTCCTTTATCGAATCGAACGCATTCTAACAGGCTTTGTCCCATACGAACTCTGTTCCTTTCTTCATTAAATGAGAAAATGGTTGACATCTTCCTACCAGATTTGAAATGAAATGGCAAATATATGCCAGCTTTCCTTGTAAACTTTTCAATTCCTTCAATGTCTTCAGAGGTGTCATATTTTGAATGGCTTTAACTTTCCCTGGATCGATCTCAATGCCCCTGTGGCTGATAACAAAATCGAAGAACTTTCCCGATGACACCCCAAATGTACATTTAGCTAGATTCATTTTTAGTTGCTTCTTCTTGAGTTGACGGAAGACTGATGTCAAATGTTCGCGATGTTCTTGATGATTACCTAACCTGACCACTAAATCATCCATATAATACTCAACATGTTTGTGCATCATGTCTTGAAAGATATTTTGCATTGCCCTCTGATACGTTGCCCCAGCATTTTTGAGACCAAATGGCATGACCTTATAACAGTAAATTCCCAGTGAAGTTCTGAACGCTGTTGCTTCTTCATCTTCAGGTGCCATTCTAATTTGGTTATAACCTACATAACCATCCATGAAGGACATGATAGCATTCTGAGTCGTACTATCAATCAACAATTCAGTTATCGGGAGAGGAAAATCATCTTTCGAGTAGGCTTCAGTCAGATCCCTGAAGTCAACGCACACGCTAACTTGTCTGGTTTTCTTCTTTACTGGAACAATGTTCGATATCCACTTAGGATATTTGACCTCCCTGATAAACCCAACTTTTATCAGCTTGTTCACTTCTTCTTCTATCAGGGGAACTAAGTCCGGGTGAAATCGCCTTTGTGCCTGTTTAACCGGCCTTTTTTCCTTAGAAATATTCAACTGGTGCATCGCTATTGATGGTTCCAGACCCAACATTTCTACGTATGTCCAAGTGAAGACATCTCTATTTTCTTTGAGAAGTTTGACATATTTCTCGGCTTCTTGCTCAAGTAGGCCGGCGCTGATGAATGTGTTCCTCGATTCTTCTTCTGTACCCAAATTTATTTCTGGCAAACTGTCTATCGTTGGCTATCCCCCGTCTTCCATTTATTTTGGAGCCATTTCAGATACTCAACTATTTTAGGATCTACCACTGATAATTGTTCAACCATAACCATGTTCACCGATGATTCTGCGCCCAATCCCTGAAACTTTCCTCACCTTCTCTGACCAACTCTGATAGGAATCTAGATTCCTTTCCCGTGATTTAGACCGGTGGGTTCTCTGTAATCAAAACACATGCTTTTTATAATCTTCTTGCTTACCGGGTTATATTTCTTAAGGTCATGCGGTGTCATCTTCCCGTGATACATATTTTTTTTGGCCTTTTCCCCTATCTTCGTTTCCGCTAGAGCGTATAATTTTATTGGTACCGGGTATTTCGCGTTGGCCTTGACCTGAAATCTTTCTGGAACAGCTAAGAATGGCTTATTTTTTTCAGCATAAGGCAATGACACTATATAATTGGACTATAAGATTTTCAACTGTTCGGGCGATAGTAAAGTTAGTGGTGGCTGCCCAGGTTACCTCAGATGCTTCGCACAAAATAGAATCTCTTCTTTGTCTCCGTAATTCTGGATGATTCTGCCTTTTCTGCTTCTTCTTTCATCACCTTCATTTGAATGTTCCCTATGGCTTTGCTTTCATCACTCTTTCTCTCTTTTTCTTTAGTAAATCCCTCATAATAACTAGCATCTGCGAAGAAGCTTTGGCTTTCGTGTAAGGCTTCGCATCGACCATTGCTTTATACTGTATCTCATCTTTACAGTACTTGAAGCATTGATGTAGAGTAGAGGGTACGATGCCGTACTGATGTATCCATGGCCTCCCTAAGAGAAGATTGTATGTCGTTACTGCGTTTATAATGTGGCAAACGACATCAGTAGTCAGCTCTCCTATTTCCAATGTTACTGTAATTTTATCGAGTGCATGTTGCTCATCTTGATTGAAGCATTGTATCATCATTCCACTGGGGTGCAAATTAGAACAACGATAACCCAGTTTACTCAACATTGTGAGTGGTAATAAATTTATCGCGAACCCATTGTCAAGCATAATCCATTTAACTTTCTTACCAAGGATATGGCCCTCTATCATTAGCGGCCTATTATGCCTTGTATCATAGATTACATCATCATCGGAGAAGGAAACGATCGGCATGCAGTCTTCTTGCTCTTTACATTCTTCGCTTTTCATTTCTGCAAGCAAGGTTTCTTTGACATCGTGATCGGATAGCGCTTGAACCAAACTTTGCCAAAATTCCTCTGACAACTTAAGTGCATCATAGATGCTCAATCGAGCTGGTATGCCTTTCAGGTGACTTACCACATCGTAAGTTACTTTCATTGTCTCATTCTTCTCTCCTTTCTTATCATCATCGTGCTGACCTTCGATAATTTCTTTTCTTGTAACCCCTGTTTTTTGCTTTTGCGGGGCTTACTGTCCTCTTTCCCGACCATAGCGTGACCACTGCTACCTTTACTACCGTTCCATAATCTTCTTTCCTTGTTCTTTCTTGAGCCTTTTCCCGGATCATTAGTACATTTACCACTACCTTTGCATCCCTCTCCTTTTCTTTTCTTATCACTATTTCACCCCTGTCTATCATCCTTTGTATTATGCATTTCAACGTATAACAATTTTCCATCGGATGTCCGACCAGACGATGGTAGCGGCAAAAATCTCTTTCTCTTGTTCTCGTCACGTCTTCAGGGCGCTTGCTGCTGGTAATTCTATCGTACCAGCTTTTAGTAATTGGTTCATCATAGGGACAACATCTTCCCTATCGAACGCAAACCCTTCGTGAGAATTGAGTGCTCTAGGCCTTTTTCCACTGAATCCACTTCTAGGTCGGTTTAACTCTTCCTTCCGTTCCGACCTTTTTCCCCCTGAGTCTCTTGTCTCTTGACTTCTCTTTTCATGATCCACTGTATTTACGGTCATCCTGCTCAGTCCCCTCCTAGCTGTCTCATAGTGAAACGTTAGCATCTTCTAAGTCATCAAATCTAAGGCATGGGCCTTAGTGGCTAGGTCACAGAAAGTCTTAATATTAGCACTAGTGAGCCCAAACACGATTCCCGTTTCCATAAAATTTAGGCACATCTTGACATGTTCCTTTTCTTCCGGCAGCTGCCTACTCGAGGCTTCCAATGTCTTCCATCTATCCATAAACTTCTCCATTGGTTCCTCTTCTCTTTGCCGTACTGAAGCCAATTTTGTAATGGTGACATCGTGCTCTGAAGAGAAGAAGTTTGACATAAAGGCATCCTACTTCTACTCCCAAGTGCATATTGATTCTAGGGTCAGACTAGAATACCATAGAAACTCTTTACTTGTCAGTGATGATCCAAACAATCATAGGCAATACTGTAGTATTGTAGAGAAATTCCCCATGCTGGTAATAAAGTGCATTAAATGTTCCTCCGGCGACCCCTCTCCATTAAACTTTTGAAAATTCGGGTGCTTGAAGTTAACTGGGAAGGGGACATCCTCTACTTCCTGTGGATATGGCATCCGATATCTGAACCGACCAACATTCCCGCTCTCTCTTTCTATTCTGATAGCTTCCTCAACAACTTGCCTCACGTTTTCTTATGTTACAGTTTTTACTGTTGGGACAGACTCGAGTGATCCTACCCTCGATGGTTGAAAGCCTTCGAGTTGGTTCTCTTGCCCATTCATTGTACCCATCATCGAGGGAGCCGCCATCTGGACTAAATTGTGTACGAGGGTTGCTAAGGCTTCTCTGAGATTTTTGCACTCCTACATCAGTGTTCTCTGTGCTTGTGCTATTTCATTCATACAGTCCTCTATAGTTAGCATGTTTTCCTTATTTGCTCTGGCCATATGTAATGCGGCTTCTCTGCTTCCTGATGAAGCTGTAGTCGGAGTGGGATGGGAATATGTTGACATGATAGGACTTATGAAGAGAGGAGAAGATGGAGTGTCATCCGACTTCCCTGTACTTCCACTACCACTAATCGATCGGTGTGATACAGAAATCGGTGAACCTACAAGTAACGCTTTATCTTTTTGCTCTTTTGCCCATCTGACTCTTGGGGCAACCAAAGCTAGGAAATCACGCGATGTTAACTGCGGAGTTGTTTGCCCGAGATATATCGCAGGAGGGTCGAGTTCAGGGTTCTTCTTAGCAGGGTTACGTGTTATTAATCCCCTAACTCTTGGCGAGGGTGAGCTCATTCTAAGGCTTCTCATATTTTGAGCTCCCATCCTGCGAGACATTACAACAGTCCAGTCCTGGTCATCTTCTAGTGCTTGAGGCGAAGCAGACACAACTCCAGCCATTGTTCAGGTTAAGTCATTTTTATTTGCGGGAGGCTGAGTCTTGCACCTCAGAGAATGGTTCGGCACGTATTCCACTACGAATCTGGTTGTATTGAAATAGAAATTCACTTTCTCATAGAGATTGCCATTGATTGTAGTTTACTGTTTGATCTTTTCACCTTCAATACAAAACATAGGATTAAATCATAATTAGTATTTGAAAGGTAACATAATCCATCTGAGAGATGAAGGGGGGGATGTTCCCACTGAGAGTCACCATTTTGGCGTCGAATAGATGCCAAAATACAATGAAAGTTCTATAAGACTCTCAATGTTACTATCAAATAAGATAAAATTCCCCAGCAGAGTTGCCATTTTGTTTCGAACAAGAAACAAATGCATTCAATTTGGGAAAATTATCTCATTCGAACATAACAGAGGAAATATATAAAGAACAATTGTTGTATTCTTAATACTGAATTCATTTTCATCCTCTAGTATCCCTTGATTATAAGATAGATCATCTAGAATACAGAAATTGACAATGTTCAAATGTCGAATCTGAATATCAAATTCGTAGCATTTCGACTTGTTCTTTGATCATCTCTCTAAGAGGAATGTTGTGTGGGTTTGATCATCTGATCTTCCCCTTTTGAGCTTGTCCCTTATGCAAAAAGGAGAGCTTGAAGTGATGAAGATTGAATTTGTCAATTTTGGCCCTTTCAATCATTGGCTGTTTAATAACCTGGTTGAGCGGCCTGCGCAACTAACTTCTCTTCCTATCCTACCTTCCATTTCTTCTGGAGCACAAACCTTCTTCCAAACGTCTTCCAATCCCCCAAATGAGAGGGGGAGTGCGGTATTTATAGTCCTCCACACGTGCGAAGCCTCGATCTTTGTGCCATGGGGCCCACCTTACATTAGATCCAACCATCCATAACAGACCATTTCTGATCTTATTTGCACGACCTATGCACCCAACTCTTTATTGCCTAACACATCAAGTCATTTGTACAACCCGTGCCACCAACTATTGGTTGCGTGGTCCGCGCAACCACTTACTATGTCATTCAATTTCCTTCGTTCTTTCTCATTTCTTCATTTCACCTCAAATCTTCTATCCCTTCAATCTTTTTCCTTCTTTTTATTCTCCAACAGCGACAAGGTAGGCCTTTAGGTCAGCCTCAACAATAGCAGGGTCAATAACAATCCAGAACAGCTCAAGGAAGGGTTTATGCAATTCCTCCAATGAATGAGTATACCCTTTGATCAACCAGTGAGGGTAACTTAATTTCTTACTCTTGGCTCATTAGAAAACTTTTCGATACTAAAGAAACACAATCTTTCATCTCTAAAGATTGTATGTAAGCTCTATGTCTTATCGTTGAAAACTTAGATAAGGAAACAACAATTATTAGCCCAATAGAAAAATCTTCTTCATTAAAACAGATAGGAAAATCATACCTCATAAAAATCACTGCAACTATAATACCTATTGACCTAATTATAGTGGAGACTCTGGATTTTGAGGTCATCCTAGGGATGAACTAATTGACTTCTTATCATGTAAATATAAAATTATTTCGATAAGAAAGTTAGTTTTCCAATACCATGACAACCTGTATTTAAATATCTAAAAGGGCAGAAGTAAAGAGTTGCAGTAGGGTTTTTGACATCAACAAAAGATGAGGATGATCAGGCTAAGACAAAAATTGATTGAATTATGTGGTTTATGAGTTTCGGGTCTATTCCAAGAAATATCAGGATTACCTCCGCGTCAGATGGTTGATTTTAGGATTAAACGGGTACCTGAGATTGCACTAGTATCGATTACCCCATATCAAATGCCACTTGTAGAGTTGAGGGAGTTAAAGAAACAGTCATAAACATCATTGAATACGGATTCATCAGGACAAGTACATTTTATTTATAATTTTACTATTTATAGTAAATTTTTGTTTAATTATAGCTCTTCATCTTTGAGCTTTCGGATTTGTGTCTAATATGAAAGTACTTAGAAAGATTTGAAGAAAATAGTAGTGGAAGGTGAGATTTTTTAAGGAGATGGGTTGGAAGGGGGAATTGAGACTTAGGCATTGAGTTTTGAGAGCTTGGGAAGAGAATGGGGTGATGACTTGAGAGTGAAAGGGGTATAAAGGACTAGAAATGAGGTAAAATGAAGTAGAAATGGCCCTAGGTGAAGCCCCCTAGGGCTTCTATGTGATTTATGAGAGCAAAGAGAGGTCCCTTTTATAGCTGAATCATAGGCTAAGACTTCAGTGTTCAAATTAGTCGGATGGCTTGGTCCTAGGGTCCTTTAATGTCGCTAAGTTCGATCGCTCCCTCCTAAGTCAATAAGGCGTTATGATAGACCCATTGCCTAAGGCACAGCTTAACCCAAACCATGCTTTGATATCATCTGTAACGCCACGTGTTTTCAGGGGCCGAGTAGGAACTCGGCTCCCGAATTCCCGGGTGCCAAGTGTGCCCTAATGAGCTCTAAATTCCAATGTATTTGGGTTTATTATTAACAATGACAGGTTTAACAAACCATAAGCATGAGAATATCATAAAATATAAATACGGGCCGCTAAACAAGTAAGATATCCAAAATACAGTACCAAGAAATTCCAACTGGGAAATAGACCCACCCAGATAAATATCCCACGATGACTAAGGCCCTGACCCATGTCCCGTGGCCATCCAACTGTAAACTAGAAGAAACTGCCGAAGTCTGGGAGTGCGTCTGCTCCTCGTCATTGTCTACACCGACATTGTCCAACATGTCCCGCTTTAAGGTACCTGCATCTATACCGGGTTCTGGTTGGTGTTTTAGAACACCGTCCCATAGTGGGAGGGAGTAGCTAACTCAACGGTACCATTAGCAATAGGCCACACAAATTATCATGCCTAGAATACATTTAATGAACATCAAATAACATAGAATCCTAAACACTGTTGTTAATGCAAATACATGGTTATGATATGATGCATGCTCCTCTCAAACCAACAATCCCTCAAGCGACAACATCTCACGTTCACAATGAACCAACACTCCATCAAAAGCAACCTTGACTAGATAATCGCTAATAATAATAAATGCAATACCGTGAAACATGTTAGCCAGGTTGATTAGTTAAGTTCATTCATTCAGCACGTTGGGGAAACTGGAATACCCTAATGGAGTTATTGCCCTAACTCGATCGCGAGGCTCAAGGGCCGTGGTCATGTGACTCTCGTGACCCTTAGCCATGTACGGGGTCGTGAATCCTGAAAAGAAATATAATCACAGACGAAAATAATTTGGGACTTAAATGTCCTACTCGTGGTCACTATAGGGAGGTTGTCACCTCAACACAGGTCAACAGCACGAGTACAGTATCCCATACCACCGTTCCCAGCTCATGAGTCTAAGTGCTCAATGGACACTATGGGGAGCTCGTCACCCCACGTAGGCTGACAACACAAGCATAATGTCCCCTACTACCATCCCCGACTCATGAGTCTTATGGGCCGTAAAATACATTTAATAGTAGGTGCAAAGGTCTTAGGATACTTCGGGTTCATACAAGTATGATCAAACATGGTTAACATACAAGGATGGCCGACTTAAGAGTCAATATGCCCCCACAAGTTGAACTATAAATTGAACGGCCTAAGACAATTTACAGCATAACTAGTCTGGTCAGATTTACCCATGGGCTGATCCAATGATGGGATTCCCATATAATTCCGATTATCGGCCAATCCATCAGAGGACAAGTTCACCGATGGATAACAATAAACTCAACAAATTCAAGAATAATTTCACAAATGGCAACAAAATCAAGCATTTTAAGTATATGGATAACAATATACCAATATTCACCAAACTACGAGGATCATGTTCAACATATTTCAACAATTGTAACAAGATGGACAGCAACATGCAAAGCTCCACCCAAATTTATAGATTATTTATATCATAATCCAATCTATACATCACATGGGCAGTCATATAACAATACACCAAAGTTTATCTTCTATAGATCAATCATTAAGCACTCAATTCAGTCTTACATCGAATATTAAGGCCAGTAACTCAACCAGTCAGCCAATTTACAACATTCCATGCCTTCACCCAAGCATAATTAATCACAAAAACAAGAAATCAACCACAGCAATTTACAACATTTCATGCCTTCATTCCAAGCATAATTAACACCTAATTAGGAAATCAACAACCAATCAGTAACATTTTGGGGAAAAGTAAATATTTGTACGCTACATGAGCATGCAAATCAACAAGTCACATATTTGGGGGTATTAGGGCCAAACTCCTTCCCATAATTTTAATAATTCCTGGTCTATCATCCCATTCATGCAATCCAAATGAAATTTCGGCAACATGCACTAACATTGCACCACACACATTCATTAAACCTACGCTAGGCACGATAATCGGCCACCTAAAGGTAATGGTCCGCATCTATTCTTGGTCGGAGGTTGCTAGGATTGTCCTAGCGACGCCAAGTCAGCAAACTCGAGGGGTTGAAGCCCTGCATTGCATGGAGCGGATAGAAAATCACATGCATGTTACTAATAAACAAGGAAATGAGATTTAGGACCCTATCTTACCTTAGTTGGGGTGGAATTTCACTCCAACAACGAAATGTGTTAGTGCTTTCCGGCAATGGAGAGGTGAGGGTGCCAAAATTTTTGAATTTCAAGCACCACTCGCACATGCACACCACAATGGCGCTTTCTCTCTCCTCCTTTGCTCTCTCTCTCTCTCTCTCAGATTTCAGCTGCTGGAATCTCAGCAAATAAGAGAGGGTTGAACTTATATAGGTCCAGATTTATTTCTGTTGGCCTGAGTTTCATGAAGTGCCTTCAATGGCCCTATGTGCCCATTCTAGTTATTGGGGCTGCTCTAATGGCCCCTTGGCCCATCTAATTTATGGGATAAGTGCCCCATTGCCCGATGAAGGGCTAGGTAAAGTTTGATCACAAACGGATGCAGGATTTTGCCGTAGCAGCGCGATTCGAGATCAACGATCACCGTTCCACGATCAATGGTCAGATTTTATGGACAAGGATAAGAAAATATTTCTAGCTATGGTGCAAAATTGGGTGACATCTAACAGCCGAAATGCCCTAATTTATTGTCTTATGTGGTGGGGCCATTTGTTTAAAATTCAAATTTTTGGTTAATATTAGGGAGAGTTGCATTTTACAAGTGCCAACTTGACAGCGTGAATCATCTATTTTTAGGTGTCGTTTGAGTTTGTTGTCCATGATGTACAACAAGCCCAGTGGGATGGACATTACTCTATAATTTTGAAACTAGCGGCCCACTGACAAGCGGTCTAGAGCTTGTTCGAGTAATTGGGGTGATTCTGGAATAAATTGGGTAGGGGGATTTCTTGGGCATAATTGTTGAGGTATGGATTAACTAAGTTCACAGTATGGCCTATTTGAAATTAGCGAAAATGGTGATTCGGTCATGATCACCCTAAACCGTCGGTTTTAGGCTAAAAGAGTAGCTAGGTTGATTTGGTCCATTAATCAAGATTCGGGCCTTATCTGACTCAGTTTCGGGTAGATCTTTTAAATTTAGTTACAATTGTCTGATTAATCAGTGGTAGGTCGGTTAGATTTGGGCCCTATGTGAACATATCATGGGGATAAACTTGATGTTGAAGTGATCGGTTGGGTTCATTGGTTTTCTACGGTTGATCAATTTCATTTGTATAGTTCTTTATCAGCACCAATCGCATATAAGCTCACCTCGAGCGTCGATGGTCCGTAAGTGATGACGTGGCTAGTTATTAGAAAAAAATTTAAGGATTTTTGGCAAATTCAAAGTAGCGAAAATCCGGGGTGTTACATTATTAGGGTTCATGACTGCTTTAACCAAATTATTTTTTAATTGGATTGGATAGGACTTTGATTCCAATTAAGATATGCATTAAATCAGTAAATTCGATATTATGATTACTATGAGTGGATTCCCTAATCCTTAGTCTTTTATCTTTATTATTTGAAAACTCTTTTCCTTAATCGCTGGATTAAAAAACTAAACAAAGCATTATACTTATATTATTTTATGATGTGTTCCCCATTCTTTGTGGATTCGACCTCAGTCTCACCAAGTTATTACTACATCATAGCCTTGCACTTGGGATTGTCAACCCTTGGGTTCGATCACCAATCTAATGAATTCACCAACTCTTATCAACAAAATACTGGAGGCATAACAAAAGGATCATTGGTTGTAAGCTCTCTTAGTCGAGGCAGTGGATGGGAAGAAGCAAGAATGACAAGTTGGAGAAGACAAATCTACTTAGCTTCAATATAAATTTTATCGGTATAATTGGCCACACTTTGGTCACTCGTTTATAGAAAAATTTGTGAATTTTTTAGCATAAAGTTTAAAAATAATCAAGGAGAAATTTATCATCTAATTTGACCATTGTTTCGGCCCAAGTGTAATTCACCAATTTCCCCTTCACTCATAACTTAGTTGGTATTATTGCCACCAAACTAAGGCATGATGGTTGAGTTTTGTTGCAATAAATTTAACTTTCCTCTCTTCCAATAATTCCTTCCACTTAAAGAAAAAAAATTTCAATAACTCATTAATAATAAAATTTAGGGTCGAGTTTACCATAAAAGTTAGGAACATTAACCGAAATGCTCTTGTTGGCATTTTCTATAACATGTGTAAGTCACTCCATTTCCTAAGTTAGTTGTAGTGGAGCTTATCGTAATGGAAATATAATACAACTTTAAAAAAATGAGTATCTTTATTCGTCTAACACATTGGGAATATTAAATGGTTAACTCATACATGAAGGAGGTTCTATTAGTTCCATTAGTGGAAGGAGAGAGTGAAAAGTAGGAGAGATAACCATTAGAGGGAGGGAGGGAGAGAATAGAGTGCAAGGTGATCATTAGGTTCCTCTCCCTAAGTTGCATTATCTACATTCCTAATAGATGATTGCTTATGAATCAAAATTGTATATTTGTAGGATATATCACGTGTACATATAAAGTTTGGTTAGGTGGGGGGTAGGTGAGTCAAATCAAGTCAGGCTAAAATGACATGAACCTAGTCCCAACCCAAAAATTGATCATGCCATGCAAGTGAGTCCCAATCCCAATCCACGGGCCAAGTTAGAAGGTTCAAGCTCAGCCCAAAGCCAAGTTAAGATCATCGGGTCGAGCAGGCTACCTGGTCCATTGCCACCTTTAATTGTCATCCCTAGATATACTAAGGCCCACCTAGTGGATGTATGAGATCTTGTTCACATTATTTAATGACACATATATCAACATGTACATAGGCAATTATATACGTAAGGAAATCATTAGTAATATATTTAAACTCCACATAAGATATGGAGAATTAAATATTCTTAGGAATATCATGAGTATATTACAATCTAATGTAGAAGAAAAATGGTTTTAAATCATCTTACGAAGTCACTTTCTTTAATAAAATATTTTCCCCCATTAGAAATTAAATATGAATCTAGTTATCTCGGTTATGAGCAATGTCCCTAAAATATAATGAAGCCCAACTTCCATGATTGATCTATAAGGAGTAATGTTGGTAATTGATGTCAAACACCTCTGCAATGAATTTGACAAAACAAGAAGATTTATTTCATTTCTATATGACAGAGGTATGGTTAGGAAAATAAGGAAACCTATGGTAGGAATGAACAAAAAATTAATTTTAGAAACCAATTTTTAATAGTTTTATGTGTTACTGTTGATAATAAAATATCCTACTAGACCTAACTTATCTAGGCATCCAAGAGGCTCATAGGTTGGAGGTTTTGTCTCTTTTGAACAGACACATAATGTAGCACCCCGTACTATTGCGTACTTGAGTGTTACCATGTAATCTAAATTGGTATAAATAAAAGCCTGACTTAAGTGAACGTTCACGTTCATTCTAGTCGATCCAACCATCAAATCAGTTGAGTAAGAGATCGAGGATTGTTAATGTGACATTCGTGGGGGATGGCCCACATAACAGTCAAACAATGAGTGTCCTAATCATCCAAATAAACCCCTAGTGCCCTTCTTGCCATTGATATTCATGTGAGGATCAATCCAACCATTGGATCTATATGGGCCAACAACTTGGAACTAATAAAATAGCAGGATTTCAAAGACTTATACTTGACTACTAGGGATTTTAATTGAATCATTTTTTGTGGGCCACTTATCTACAAGGAACATAATAATAATAATAATAATAATAAAAGCATGCTATTTAATGTTATAAAAGCATAATAGTTCACATAACCCATAATCTAGCCATTTAATTCTAACCTAGATGGTCCCCTGGACCTTTTCAACCATTGACATTTAACCGCGAGATGATCCAGCCGTTAGATCGAAAGAAAAACCCATCATTAGAAGTAGGAACTTAGAGTATGGCCCACCTAGGCCTTAGATCCACCTAATTGTCAAGCAAGGCCCTGATTAGGGGCCCAGAAATAGAATGGACGGTGTGGATTTATCACAAACATCACGGTGGATCCCACATTTATGTAGTGAGTACACTTCTATGCACCTGCACTCCACCAGAATGGCCAGACCCAGTCAAACCGCGTCTGACTGTGCAAAACCCAAAAAGGATGGGATTTTCCTCCTTTTTGTTATTTGAAAGAGCCGACGAATAGTGTCCGTTTGGGACGCGCCATAGCCCATCATCTTGGATCCGACGGGTGATCTGAACCGTCCATCGTGTTCAGGGCTTGAGCACTACCAAAACCTACCTCATCTTACAGGTTGGAATGCATGTGCATGAGCACAATCGTCGACGCAAATAGGCCTTACAAACACATGCTCACCAAAAATGAGAACTGTTCCACTCCACCTGGCACGATCCGCGTGTGTGGGAATCCGTCGATCTCGGTCGTTCATTCGAGAGAGATCCTAACCATCAGTTCCAAACTGCCCTAGGGTTTTCTACCCACTGTAAAGAGAAACCACAGACAGTTTCAGTTTTACTAGCCGAACTCAAGTCAGTTTCCACCAGATCTAATCTGGGACGCCCATCTTCAATTCGACGGCCCTAAGGGAGTTCAGGGCTCGATTAAAGTTGAAAATATGGAGTTGCAACAGGTCTCTCTCCCACACTCTTGCCGTAGCTTGTCAACCAGCCATTTCCCTTCTTCATTAGAACCCACCACCCAAATCTCCTCCAAGCTTCTTGTCTACAAGCTTCCTAAGACACGTCAAAGCCCTCTAGAAGCACCGTTTTGGAGAAATACCGATCCAATCAAGATCTGTCATTAACGGCAGATCGTCTTCCTCGATGTTCTACTGCATCATGCGACTCGAAACAAGTCGAATCTAGACCGAACCTAGCCAGATTTGGCATCCCTTGTTGGACATTTCCAACTGGGAGAGAAATGGAGTAAAAGAAGAAAGAGTGCACGAGAAGAAGGAGCTAGCAGCTGTAGCCATGTTGCACCACACTGGTCTGACCCGGACCGAGCCACTGACTCACTCAGATTTGGTCAGGATGAGTCCCGAGCTGGTTGCTACTGATAGTAGGAAAAAGAGAGGAGAAAGAAGAGGAAGGAGAAGACGCAAATAGTCAGAGAAGAAAAAAAATAAGGAGAGAAGCAGACAGAGAGGAAAACCAAGCTTGCACCAGCACCGAGTCGAGCTTAGCCGCCTCACTCGAACTGCCAAGTTCCTGGTCGAGTTGGGCGAGCTCTGGCTCAGTCTAATTTGTGTCTGGCCACCTCCGGACACCCCACACAGAGCATTGGAATGTTTTCATATACATTGTTAAGGAGCACTAGGAAGGAGGATATCATAGTTGCCATGATTGACTATGAGAACGAAGGGAAGGCTTGGAACAGGATGATGCAATCTTCTTCGACTGATTGGAATAGAAACATGGGAACCACAGTGCAGTTGTCTCCTTATTCAAGTGAAGTAGATCTTCTTCTACGGGGGGGTATGGATCATGTCAGGGTCCACCCTAAGTTCCTACGTTCAAATGCAACTAGCAGTAAGTGGGCTCTTTGAGCTTTTATAGAGCTATTGGACAATTCTTTGGATGAGGTCCGTCATGGAGCTACTTATGTGAACATCAATGTGCTAGAAAATGAGAAGGATAAGAGTAGAATCTTGCTGATTGATGATAATGGTGGTGGAATGAATCCAGACAAAATGAGACAATGCATGTCTCTTGGGTACTCGGTAAAAACACAAATTAGCAAATACGGTTGGACAATATGGAGATGGTTTTAAGATGGGCGCCATGAGACTTGGAGCAGATGTGATTGTGTTCTCTTGTTGTTGTGGAAAAGATGGAGAGGGTGCAAGGTTGCACCAGCTCAGATCGGGTCGAGTCACGGTCGTGACTCAAGTCGAAAGATCGACCAAATGCCGAGCTGATTTGATTCAAGTCAAATCAACTATAGGTGCGTTTTCTCTCAAACGTTTCCTTGGAATTCTAATTAGAACATTGATTGACTATTTATGTATAACCAGCCATTACAAACAAAGATTTCATTTATCAAATAGTAGTAGTTTAATTGTCACTCTCAAAAGATCATCACTAATGGTAGATCTTAGTATTTTATTGTTATTACTATTAGTGTTACTAAAAGCATTGCAATTATTGGATGAGGCTAGTATTAGTCATTATAGATATTAGACATTAACAATTATCATACTATTATCATTAGTAGGTTATTTATTTTAAGAATAATGTTGTTAGTATTAGTGGACAATTATTACTTGTCTTTACTTGAAGTTAATATTATTATAAAATAAGTATAGGAGTTAAATTTCAAACTTTAAGCCAAAGTCTAAGAGTAGATTAATGGATAAAACCCTAAAAGTAATCCAAACCCTAGGTTAAAACCCTAACCCTAAATATTGTGTAAGCTTGGACCTAACTGTATAACTTTATAATTTATGCTAGGGTTTGATTATAAGTAAACACATACTCTCTAGAAACACTGGTAGGCGAGTCAAAGCATAAGGTGATGATTCTTCTCCTTGAGATTTCCATCTTCTCATTAGCTTAAGTTATAGTTTTTATTTAAATTCATAATTGATATCTCCCCTTATAATCACATGTGTTAGTTGGTGGAAATCGAATTGATGTATTATATGCTTTATGATTATCCTGTATAATTGTTCATGATTGTGGATTATTTGTGGATTGCTTACAGAACTTAAACTGGTACATTAGTGAAAAATTCCCACATATGAATGTACACCCATACTTGGTATGTAACTTGACTAGTTGTGATCGTAATGGACCTTCGACTTGGTGGTTATTAAGTAGTGGTCTAGATGGATCATTGATATGGGCCTACCATCCAGGATTGTTGTGCCCAATGGTTTTTAAGGATGGTCTTTATCATATGGTTTTGATATTCGCCATATGTGGCATATTTCGATACTCACCTTACGTGGTTTTATTTGATATTTTCCCTACATGGGTTTAATGTTTTATACTATACAATCATGCGATGGTAAGCCCTATATACTATAATATGATTGACTACTAGTCGACAGGTTTCCATTAAACATCCTAAGATGGTAGCCTCATGGGCCGGGGATGGTAGTTATGTGATACTATGCCCGAGCCATTAGCCTACACTGGGACATGTGCTCCCCATAGAAACCGTGAGCTTATTTAAATTAGATAGTTGTAATTTGATTAATAATGGATTGGCTAATCATGCATAAATGGCACAGACCATCATCTATTGCTATCGTACGTGATGTACGTATTGTTCAAACTAGATGATGTTTCTCAGGTTCGATGATTCCGACTGGATGATGTTTCCCGGGTTCGATGATTGTAAGGGTGACGGCCCACTGTCCACATAAATGAGCATCCCCAGGGCGATGATTGCATTCACGCATCCATGCATCTAATAAGACCTGCATCATGTGTTGTTTTGATTGCTTTATTATTTTGTAACTATGCTTACATAATGCGGCGGTGTGTAATCTTGAGGGGAGTTCACACTGAGTTGGCCACTCATCCATCAAATATATAACTGTACAGGTAGCACAGGTGGATTAAGTGACTTTCAGGTTCAGGCTGATGAGGAGTCGAGTACAAGTGCCAGGGTTCCATGGTTATATCTACCTCAAGGAGCTATGCGATCTTGCGGCTTATGTTTACATTCTTATGTTATTTTTCATGTAGTAAATCATGTGGATTCTTGTATTTGTTATATCGAGACATTAGTTTGTATAAGTCATTATGGGCATCTTCTTGTATATCCTAAATGTAAATGAAGACTTTCCTTTATGTTGATTTGTCCATCCTACGCTCGTCTGCTTACTCTGATAAATGATAGTTGAAAAAAATATTACATACCAAATTTGACCATCCTTTAAGGTTAACAACTCATGTTTTTGGGAAACGTGTCATATACTCGAGTCCTGAAAAGTCGTGGCGTTACACATAAGCAGACATAAGCCTCTTCATGACACCCCTTAACCAATCATTATACCTCTTAGCCAATTTCAATTTTTTCAGCACAACTGATAAGTAAATGTAACTTCATTTAATGGTATCACTAAACCTGCCACATGAGCACAGTCAATCACCACCTAGATATCACATTAGTAGACTCGTCCATTAGTCAACCTAAACACCATCCACACCACATAGCCCCTATTTAGTGTCATGGTTCATATCATGGATCCATCCAGTTCTAGGTCTTATTGGTAAAATTTAAGGTTTCTCATGCTCCGTGACAATGGGCACATATAAAGTATAATATTAAAAAAAGTTATTAAGGGCCTTTTTATTTTCTTATATTGTTGAGGCATAAAATAAGCAAGGAAGAGAAGAAGAAAAAGATCAAGAAATCACTTTGAAGATGAAAGAAAACAGCTTCAAGACCACTTTGCGCGGGGTCGCGCAAAGTGAAATAGTTACACAAGACCGCGCAAAGTGAAGAGTTTGCGCGGATTGAACAGAGGAGAGTTTGCGCGAGATTGAGGGTTTGCGCGAGACCGCGCAAAGTATATTGTTTGCGCGTGTCCGTGCAAAGTCTATAATGCTGCGATAAAAACAGTTGGATGATATCTTTGTCCCACATCGACCAGATCTGAGATTTTCATTAGACAAGATGTCTATAAATACCCCATTCCTTCTCTAAAAAGGGATTGGAAGATTTCAGAAGTGAAGAAAAGGCGAAAGAGAAGACAGAAGGTGCGGAATACCGGACTTCCCCGCTTTGCGCGACCGCGCGCAAAGGAGTATTGGACTCCTAGAAGTTTGTGTCAGCCCGCGCAAAGCAGCAGAGTGCTCTTATGGTTTGCGCGGACCCGCGCAAAGCATATCGTTTGCGCGGACCCGCACAAACCTATTGTTTGGCAGTTTTTAACAGCAATGGATTTAAATGTTGTCGGAATGATTGGAGTCCTCAAAGCTTCAAGTTCTTCTTGATCAAGAGAAAGGAAGAATCATCGACGAAGAGTCATATTCCTCCTAAGTTTCAGGAGAAGATCAAAATAGTACCGAAATGCTGCCGGAATCTTCGTTCTCTTGAAGACTGTTGATCGACTTGTCTATTTCCTCCTAAGTCATTGGAGATGATTGAGATCATTGCCGTTATGCTGCCGAAAATTATATTTAGCTATAATAATTGATATTTGTGATGAGTTCTTTGTAAGCTATCTTAGAATCAAGGGATATCAGAGGATGTAAATGAATTCAGAATCAATAAAGTGTGATGGTTGTCTTTATAATTATTTCATTGTTATGTTTGAATAAGATTATTCTCCCAAATCAAATACTTTTGTTTCCTTGTCGAAACAAAATGGCGACTCTGCTGGGGAAAATTATCTTATTTAACATTAACATTGGGAAAATTGTAAGACTCTCGTCACTATTTTTAGCGTCTATTGACGCCAAAATGGCGACTCTGCTGGGGACATCCTCCCCTTCATCTCCAAGATAGTTTACTTAGTCTTTCATGTACTAATTTCAGGAATGTTTTATTATTGAAGGTACTCAAATTCAATCACACAACACTGCTAATGGCTAACACTATGAGAAAAGTGAACCTCCGATTCATCGCTACCGGGTTCGTAATTGAATATGCGCCAAGCCGAATTCCTGAGCATACGAAAGCAAGCAATACAAGCAGGCGTAAAGTGACTCCAGTAACAGCAGGAGTCATTTCTGTTTCACCTCAACCACAAGAGAGTGATGAAAACTGGACTTTGGTCTTGTCCAAAAAGACAAAAGCAAAGACCTTAAAGAGTCGCAAGGCAAAATTGCTGGTACCAAGAACTGAGGGACCAATTACACGGAGCATAGCAAGGAGAAAACCCGAACTCGCTCCTCCGGCAATTTATCCTGAACAAACTGCTACGCAGTTCTCGTCACAAGATTTTCCAGCTTTGGTCGCCCCAAAGACCAAATGGACAGAAGCACAGAAAGGCAAAGCACTGATGATAGGATCCCCGATGCCTACGTCACCTCAAACAAGCTCGCCTGTATCACCTCAATCGGTTAAAAGTACGGGAAGTACACAAGAATCAAACAAGACTCCAATTTCTCCCCTCTTTACAAGCCCTGTTACGTCAACATACTCTCGTTTTACTCCAATAATAGCTTCGGTGAACAGTCAAGAGGCCGCGGTATATATGGCAGAGACAGGTCAAGGAAATAGACCGACTACTGAAGAACGTGTTGATCAGATGGCGGAAGCACAAAGAGTGCTAATGGATGAATGCCGGAACCTCAGAGAAGCTCTGGCAACTCTGGCACATAATGTAGCCCAAATAGTGGCTCCGCCCATGATGGGAGCAACAAATGGACAAGAGAACCAACCTGAAGGTTCCCGTCCGCAGGGGATAGGATCCCGAGGGTCCGTTCCGGTGACAAGAGCCATAACACAAGATGATGTAAGACAAGTTGTCGAAGAAGCGGTCAGAATAGAAAGGGAGCGCGCAAATACCGGTCGTTTCAGATACCGAACACCCTATCCAAGAGAGGTAGAGGATGTTCCATTCCCAGCTAATTTTAAGCATCCAGATTTTCAGAAATTTAACGGGGAAGGATCACCAGAGGAACACCTGATGCATTTCATCACCAGCATGGGAAATTTCTCCACGATACCTCAATATTGCTTACGCTTATTTGGGTCATCGTTAACGAGTAAAGCTTTCAGATGGTATTCAAATTTGGCACCAGGGTCCATACGAACATGGGAAGAAATGCAAGATGCTTTTATGTCAAACTTCTTTTCATCAGAGCGTGATGTTAGCATCACGGAATTAGCTTCAGTACGGCAACGAGAGGGAGAACCAAATCGAAAATTCATGACGATGGAAGACACTGGGGCATCATGCGGCGATTCACGGAAGAAAAGGAACAAGTCAAAATGTGTCTGAACTCTATGGAGACAGGAATTGCATTTGGACTCACCAAATACTGATATCGGAACCTTTCGCGATCTGGCTACCAAAGCCCATGCACTGGAATTGATGACTCGTAAGATGCCAGCATTTCATCATGAAACTGTCAGAAGAATGCCTGGCAGGACAACTGTCAACACCATCGACCAGGATAAGAAGAATCAAGATGCGAGGGGTTCAAGAGATAAAAGGCCAGAAGGAAAAGAAGGCTGGAATCAAACAAGGGACAGGTACGGTGGAAAAAAGCTCAGAATGCTCGATTCACATGAAGGATTTGAGTTCGATAAAGAAGACGTGGTGCCTATGATGCAACAATTGCTAAAGGCAGGTACCTTGGAATTACCAGAACCAAAACGTCCTGAAGATGTGACAAGGACTCAGGAAAGAAACTTCTGCTGTTATCATCGCCTAGTAGGGCATCCGACGGAAAATTGTTATACATTAAAATGCATTATACAAGCGGATGATAAACAGAGGTGACATAATAACCAAATGGAAGCAAAGAAAAGAATGCAAGGGCAACAGTAAATGTACTGTCAATACAAGAAAACAAGCGGGGACTGAAAAAGGAAAAGTTGACAAGAAGTGCAACAATGATTACGTTGCGATCAGGGAAGCAAATAACAAGTCCGGTAAAGCAGAAAGCAGAAATAATAAGGAAAGAAGTGACTGAAAGACAGAATACTGAGGACAAAAATAGAAATGGAGCTGCAGTGACAAAAGTGGCTTATGATGTAGTCAGCCACTTGAAGGGTATACCGGCACGGTTAAGTGTTTACGATGCGCTCAAGTTGTCAGAAGAATTTCGACAGAGTTTGATTCAAGCACTGTCTGATCACAATGTGAGAGAAACTTTACTGGCAGAAATGAAGAATGAAAGAAATAATGAGAAGATGAATTGTCTACCAGTAATATCTTTCTCTGATGATGATTTAATTGGTGAAAAGGAACATAACAGGCCATTGATGATAGAAGGATATATTTGTGAGAAGAAGATAAAAAGAATTATGATAGATAATGGGTCCGCAGTAAATCTTTTGCCACTCTCAATGGTTACTAAATTGGGTTTTCGTCGTTCAGACTTGCGCCCTAGCGGGATGATGATACAAGGGTTCAATCAAGATGGACAACGCGCACTCGGTAAAATTACGGTGACATTAGAAGTGGGAGAATTAATCACTACTGCTGTATGTCACGTTATAAATGCTGTGACGACATATAACCTTCTCCTGGGAAGGCCGTGGATACACCAGTACAATATTATACCTTCTACTCTACACCAGTGCTTCAAATACTGTAAAGATGGGATGCAATATAAAGTAATGGCTGATGCAAAACCCTATACAGAAGCTGAGTCTTTCTTTGCGGATGCTAGTTATTATAAATGTTTCTCTGAAGAAATGGGAAATGATGATGGGAAGAGAATCATAAAAGATGCCAGGATAAATAAAGATAAAGAAGAAAGAGCAGAATCTTCTAGGTCTGCAGAGACAAGAAAGAAATTCTATTTTATACCAAAGCGCCTGAGACAGCCGGGACAACCGCCATTGACACTGTTGTCGACAGAACAGCTAAGAGTCTTACAGTCTAATTACACGGTGCCATTACCCAATATCGAAAGATGTAAGCCATTTGCAGCCGCTCCAAGAACATTTCAAGTCAAAGCTAGTGCTAAATATCCTGAACCAATAGAGTTTCACGCTGCATCAGAAGGGAGGGATGAAAATATAAGCAACATATATCATGGAGAGTTAGCATCGCAAAATTTGAGGAAATACAGTGCAGCAAGTAAGAAAATCATGAGAAATATGGGCTTTGATTGTGATAAACCCACCGGCTTGAATAATGGGAAAGGAATTCAGATCCCTCTCGGGGTTAATCAGGAAAAGCGAAGAAAATTCCAAGGATTGGGAGCAGAATCAGCAGTAAATACAGTATCAGTTAATACAACTTCAGCTACACCAGATACTAAGGTAATTGAATATCCTGAAACCGCTCCAAGGCAATTAGAAGACGGGGGGCAACCGACAATAGATGGCCTGCGAGAAATAAATTTGGGAACAGCAGAAGAGCCAAGGAACACATTCATCAGCATTAGCCTTTCAGATCAGGAAACTGAGAAATATGGCCAACTTCTCAAGGAAAATAAGGACGTTTTCGCCTGGACATATGAAGAAATGCCTGGGCTGGAACCTTCCGTAGCAATGCATCGATTAAATATTTCTAAAGAAAAGAAACCGGTAAAGCAGGCACAAAGGCGATTTCACCCAGACCTAATTCCGTTAATCGAAAAAGAAGTAAATAAGCTAATAAAGGTTGGGTTTATCAGAGAAGTTAAATATCCCAAATGGATATCAAATATTGTTCCGGTGAAAAAGAAGAACGGACAGATCAGAGTGTGTATTGACTTCAGAGATCTGAATGAGGCATGTCCAAAAGACGATTTCCCTCTCCCGATAACAGAATTACTAATCGATAGCACTACTCAATATGCTATCATGTCCTTTATGGACGGATATGCAGGATATAATCAAATTAGGATGGCGCCTGAAGATGAAGAGGCGACGGCCTTCAGAACGCCACTTGGAATTTACTGTTATAAAGTTATGCCTTTTGGTCTCAAAAATGCTGGGGCAACATATCAAAGGGCAATGAAAAATATCTTTCAAGATATGATGCATAAACATGTCGAATGCTATGTTGACGACTTGGTAGTCAGATCCGGAGATCATCAAGAGCACCGCGAACATCTAGCATCAGTCTTCCGACGACTCAGAAAGAAGCAATTAAAGATGAATCCGGCTAAATGTGCATTTGGAGTGTCTTCAAATTCCTCGGCTTTGTGGTACGGCACAGAGGAATCGAAATTGATCCAGAAAAAGTTAAAGCTATTCAAAATATGCCGCCACCAACAACGCTGAAAGAATTAAAAAGCTTACAAGGAAAATTGGCATACATTCGCCGTTTCATTTCGAACCTTGCAGGAAGGTGTCAGCCATTTTCTCGGTTAATGAAGAAAGATACAGAATTTGTATGGGATCAGGCTTGCCAGAATGCCTTTGATTCAATTAAAGAGTTATTAAAACAGCCGCCGGTGTTAACAGCTCCAGTAAAAGGTAAGCCACTTATCTTATATACATCTGCCGCTACAAATTCTTTGGGTGCTTTGTTGGCACAGGTAAACGAAGCCGGAAAAGAGACTGCTCTTTATTATCTAAGCCGAACACTAATGGGGGCAGAATCCAATTATTCTCCGATTGAAAAAGAATGTTTGGCATTGGTATTCGCTGTGCAAAAGTTGAGGCATTATTGTCTCTCCCATGACATAACTCTAATCTCAAGAGCAGATCCGATAAAATTCTTGATGACCAGGCCAATGTTATCAGGAAGACTAGCTAAGTGGATGCTATTGTTATCAGAATATACTATTTCATATAAGCCTGCGAAAGCAGTAAAAGGACAAGCTATGGCAGACTTTCTCGCAGCACATCCTATAGCAGAAAATGAAGAAATCAATGATGAATTCCCAGATGAACAGGTTATGTTGGCTGAATCTCAGAATCTTTGGCAGATGTATTTTGATGGTGCTGCTCGAGTATCGGGAGCGGGGGCAGGAGTGATATTCATTACACCTCAGGGCGATTTATTACCATACTCTTTCACATTGGGTATCGCGTCCACAAACAATGAAGCTAAATACAGGGCTCTTATCATCGGAATGGAAATAGCACAGCAAATGGAAATAAAATCATTGCATATCTTTGGAGATTCTAAATTAATTATAAATCAATTGACAACAGAATTTGAGGTAAGGAAAGAAGAACTTTTGCCTTATTACTGGAAGGCGCAAAAGTTGCTTGAACAATTCAGTTCTGTGGAAATCGAACACATACCACGGTCAGAGAATGCAAAAGCAGATGCTTTAGCCAGTTTAGCAGCGGCTTTATCCTGCACAAACCGAAGTCCTCTTCAGGTAATTATAGAAGAAAGAAGATTCCTGCCATCTGCAGAAGTTATCGAAGAAACTGTTAAAATATTGCCTATATCCTGTCTGGAGATAACAATGGATGATTGGCGGCAGCCTTTTGTTGATTATCTCAAATATAATATCTTGCCAGAAGACAATGTACAAAGACAAATAGATTAAGCGTGATCGAGCAAATTTGTCATGTGCAGCGAAGTATTGTATAGAAAATCTTATAATGAAATGTTGTTGAGGTGCTTGGACAAGCAAGAAGCAAACCAAATAATGCGGGAGGCACATTCAGGTGAATGTGGAGCACATCAAGCTGGCCGGAATTTATGTCATAGTGTGCATCGAATGGGTTATTATTGGCCTACTATGTTTACAGATGCGATAGAATATGCAAAACGGTGTCATGAATGTCAAATACACGTAGATGTAATACATGTTCCTCCAGAAGAATTACATCAGTCTGTTGCATCTTGGCCTTTCTCAGCCTGGGGACTCGACGTTATTGGTCCCATAAATCCTCCTTCGTCTAAAGGAAAACAGTATATCTTGGCAGCAACAGATTATTTCTCCAAATGGACCGAAGCAGTCGCCTTGCGCAATGTTAAAGAGAAAGACGTGGTCAATTTCATCCGTCATGCTATAATATACCGTCATGGTATTCCGAAGAAGATCGTCACTGATAATGGCACCCCTTTTAAAAATAGAGGCATGGAAAAGTTATGTCAGAAGTTCGGCATCCAACATTCTTTTTCAACACCTTATTATCCTCCAGCCAATGGACTAGCAGAGGCGTTTAACAAAACAATTGTCAAGATTATGAAGAAAACAGTGACAGGCAATAAGCGTGATTGGGATGAAAAGTTACAAGAAGCGCTATGGGCCTACAGAACCACTCATCGTACAGCAACGGGGGCGACACCATATTCATTAATCTATGGTATGGAGGCAGTTATTCCAATTGAAATACAAGTGGCATCACTCAGGGTGGCAGTGCACCAGTCTATAACAAATGATGAAAATGGAAAAATAAGGCTGAAAGAATTAGACTTACTCGATGAGAAACGTCTTGCAGCAAAGAATGGTTGCAATCATATCAGGCCAGAATATCGGCTGCATTCGATAAACAGGTTAAATACCGATCTTTCAAAAAAGGGGATATGGTGTTAATGTTGAAAAGACCTATAATGGTCACTCGCCGGATAGGGGGCAAGTTCGAGCCTAAATGGGACGGCCCATATGTGGTGAAAGAAGTATACTCCAATGGGGCATATAGGATCACAAATCAAGAAGGACAGAGTATCAGTGTACTTGTCAACGCCCGTTTTATCAAAAAATACTATCCCTAAAGATAGAGATGTGGATTTTGACCCAGAATATTATCGCCATAATGATTCTGTATCAAAAGGGAGCAAAGATGAATAAGATCATGTCTATATGCCAACAAAAGAAGCTGTAAAGAAGAAATTCACGAGCATATCAATTATCAAAGCAGCAAATCTGGAAAATATATATGATCATCATCATCAAATAAGATATTGACAAAGTTATATTGCCTTACAAGGCACAAATTCTTGAAGATTCTCCTGAAGATATTATCTAAGCTGAGAATTAGATTGCCTTGCAAGGCATGGATCTTCTTGAAGATATTTCGGAATATCTACTATATTTGCAAATGATGATGATCATATATATATTATTGCCTTATAAGGCATGGATTTTCTTGAAGATATTATCAAAAGCAAGGATATATCAATTTCAATCAAAGAGGCAGTATAGCCAAGCCAAAATCCTAAAAGAGCCAAAACAGAGCAAAATCAAAAAGATCAAGCTCGAAAAAAAAAATGCTCTCAAAGGATCAAGCTCTGAAAGAGCCGGCCAACTATACGTAAGACCCATGAAGATCGCCATTCGGGCAAATGCGCGAGAGTCAGGCCCTAAAAAGCCCGCGAAGACCATCGTGCGCACCTATGCGGGTAGCTGACGAAGTCAAGGATTCAAAGCCTAAAAGGCCATAAATCCGCGAAGACTAGTCACCGTAATTCCCATGCCGTCTGTATAGCTTCTGGCAGCGCCACGGGGAACGGATGAAAATGCCCTCCTGTGAATGGGCTTGACCTTGCAGACGAAGAAAACAGGGGCCGCAGTGCGAGCTTTATGCCAACCGTGCGTAAGACCCTCCAGGTCTAGGGTTTGATTTCAGTAGTAACTCGTGAGGAAGGGCTTAAACCTACTAATTGATGGACTGGCGACCCTAAATTTGGTGCCCAAAGGTAGCCTTGCGAGCCCTGCTAACTCTAGAGAGTTACCGTGGCCAACCCTGCGCATAAATCCAACAGTTCACCGTCCGGTAACGTCAATGGGCCCCTCTGATGGACTGTGACCATGAGCTCAAGGCAGTGAGAAGCCCAAAAGTGAACTCTAGAGAGTTACAGTGGCCATCACATAAGACCCATAAATGCTCCACTACTCACGAGCTTAAACTGTGTGTGTGCGCACGCTCCACTACTCATGAGCAAAAACTGTGTGTGGCTAATTGAATTGAAACTTAGTACTGCCAATCTAAATACTCACCTAGAGAATCCCATACTAACAAAGCATAAAAGGTTTAGAAATAATAAAAATGTGTAATGAAAATTATTATATAAAGAATAAATATAACTTGATAATATTAATAAAAATAAAAAATATATAATATATAATAAAATTATTATATAAACATAATATGATAATATTAGTATAAATATCATCAATATGCAAGATAGAAAATATATACCATCATAAAACATCCCAAAATATTATCATGAATTATATGATAAATTACATCCGAGAAACATGAAAGCAAATATCACATGTTTAAAATTACATAATTCAAAGATCTTCTGTAATTCCCATTGCTTCTGAATATCTGAGCAAATCTTCTTTCAATTGCGCCTGAGCTGCATCATGTCTAGATTTTTCCTCCAAGATAAGTCTCGCATGATCAGGAACGCCAGCAAGCTTATTCTCCAAAGAAGCAATCATTTCTTTATCTTGAAGTTGAGCGGATTTTTCGACATCAATAGATTAAGCATTCACTTGTATTTTCTCTTCAATATCCTGAATGATTAAAACCTGTTCATGGTTCTTCCTCTCCAGCTGCAAGATTTCTTCTTTTAAAATTGCAATGCGGTCTTGAATAGTCTTACTTTCATCAACATGAATCTTTAATTCATCCTGAAGAATTATATGCTCTTGTTCAAGTTTGGAAATTGATGAAGCTGTCAGAAGAGCTTGTTCTTGTGATGAAGCCAACTGCCTTCTACACTCTAAAATCTCAGGAGCAATTGTAATATTCTCTACCGACGCCAAAGAAATTACGGAATCACGAAATTTGAGGAGTGAATCCCGTAAAGGAGATATGTTGATTCTGGCCATCTTAGCAGAGCTTTCCAAAATTTCTATAGCAACATCCAAATTCGACCACTTGATCAGGATTTTTGCAAGATACGGATTATTGCTAACAGAGAATGTTTCACCATAAGCATTTTGTGAGCAGGAATCTTTGCAAAGGATGATAGTTCAGAAGTAGTGGTTACAGAATCAGAACTAGCCACACCACTACGGGGATAAGTTCCTATAGTAAAAGAAGAAGAATATTCAATATATTATTATGAAATATATATAGTCTTGAATGAAGATAAGCAATGCATATATGTATACCTGTCACTGGAACGCGACTAACAGAAGGAGAAGCTCTTTGGGCTATGGAAGGACCAAGTCCCACCATATCAGCGAAAGATGGTGCTCTAGCTTCTGTACTGGAATCTCTAGTAGCCGGAGTTGGCAAGTCAGTAGTTTCTGTAGGAAATATAATTTCACGAGCCACTACTCTCTGTATTACCAATGGAACTACAGATGCTCTTGGTGAAGATATTACAGGAGGGCTCGCTGAAGAGATAGTACCTACTTCTGCAACTTGGGCACCTAAAAAAAGGGAGATGCAATGATTTTAAATAAATAATAGTTGTCACAATATAAATTGAGATATATATAATATATGAAATTTTCCTTTACCTGGTGAATATCCATATTCTCCATAATCTAAAGGTTCCTCTTCATCTTCCTCAGCTGCAGGAGATTTAGCAGGAACATTAATGCTAGAAGGAGTCTTAGCAGTTGCAGGGGAAGATTCTATCTCAACTTCTTTCGCAGCTGTTTCCTCTTCTTCGCCAATATCAACTTCTCCTTCTTCAAAGTCATCATCTTTATCTTCGCCATTATCACTATCTCCGCTATCTTCATCCTGCGAAGATTCGGTTGTACTTGATGATGAAGTAGAACTTTCATCTCCCAAAATTTCTTCGTCAACTTCTTCAACGATAACTTGCTTCCCTTTATAAGAAACGGGTCGACTGCTCTCCGGTGCAAGCTCTTGGACTATAGGAGAAGCAGAGGCTGGACGAGTTCCTTCTGAAGGGATAGGGGATGATGATTGTAAACGCGTTCTTGATCTAGTCATCGGAGAAGACGGACTAGGACCAAGGGGCTGCGGAGGAGATGTGGAAGTACCAATAGCCGGTCCTTCTTGAACCGCTGCAGTCTCTGCAGGGATTGGAGAAGATGTACCTGCAGCATCATCCGCAGCCTGGTTTGAAGAATCCCGATGAGATTTCTCAAATTCTCTCAGAACTCCGTGGGCAAACCAGCCATCCAAAGTGTTGATGGGCTTGATTTCACGAATGGGATCTTCTAATGATATCTTTCTACAAATCTCCCCTGGATGAGATGCATGGCTCTTCTCCGGAATATAGCCAATCTCGCTCTCTAAATTTCTGCCCTTCAGCCTGGGTGGATGAAGAAAGATAGAAGAGTCTCACCATGTGTGCATTTATTGACCAGTATGATTGATGATCCCACCATCGCATCCAGCTATATGATGTACGGACTATGCGATCACAGCCTGGAATTATGAAGGAGGAGCCGACACAGCCATTAAGCAATTGTTTCCATATCATGGCCCAGTTAAGAGGACCAGTTCCATAACAGCGCATTTGTCTGGTAACTAACCCGCAGTCTTGTGGCACAGTTTGATCATAACCAAATTGACGAGCAAAACGACTGGGGTAGTAAGGTTCTCTCCAAAATTCTGTCCCTTCCCGCAGAGGCAAACTGCATGAGCGAATAGAAAAGAAGAAAGCTCTCTCTGCTGCAGTAAGAGTTTCGTTGTCCACCATGTCTGTGTCTGCAGGATAGCGATAAAGGCGGAACTGAAAGAAGTTTATCTGATCATCATCCCGAATTTTATTTGCAACCCACTCATATGCTCTTCTAGCCATTGCTCTTTGCTGAAAGAACCAGAGTGGAAGATGAGAAGGATGTGAATATGCTTGCTCAGAAACTTCGAAAGTCCAAGGGAAATAAACTCCAAGCCATCCCGTAAAATAATGCCAAGAAGTATGCGCAGATGAAGCTCCCAGAGTTGGGTCTTTTACGTGTGTAGCTATTTCTCCAAGGGCCCTGTAAATAGAACATAATACAGGAGGAGCAAGAGAATATTTATGACCCTCTGCTAAAGCGCCAGCTACAACAAAGACAGTAGGACGAACAGCATCTGCCCATTTGGAGCTGGGCAATACAACCAAGCTTAGCCAGTAAGCCAAGAATGCCGCAAGTTCTCCAAAAGGGCTATATTCTGGCTTTCCTCTTATCGTATCTCGAAGATTAGTTAATTCTTTCGAGCGGCAGTCACGAAACCTTCAAAGAAAAATGAAGGAGGTTAATATGTGGAAATGGCTAAGTAGCAAGAATATGAAGATAAAGATCAATTATCAGATTGTTAAAATACCTGAGACCTCTAGAGAAATGTGCTAGCCATTGTAGAGGGGGAATTTTGTGGGAGTTGGGAAATTTGCCCATTTCTTTGAATAGCTCTATGGTGGTCTCAGAGATGGAAGGTTTGTGGTCTGGAGAAGATACGAAGGCTAATTCTCTGTTGGTAGGAATAAATTCATCATAGAATTTGCCTGTGATTGTGAGACCAGCTATGCGATGAAGGTCCCAAAGAGATATGCTCATTTCACCATAAGGAAAATGGAAGGAGTTGGTTGTAGGTGACCAATATTCAAGGAAGCCTTTCAGAATATTGGGTTCTCTCTAGAAGTATTTTGAGGTTACTTCTATTGCATCATAAAGCCCGATCTTCGCAAGAGTGCTCGTATGTTTTAGCAATATAGCCTCCGCCCATTCGGAATAGTAACGGCGAGCAGTCAACAAACCCCTAACACAGAATTCTGCTTGTCCCCAGAGTTGTTCGCGATCTCTGAAACGCTGTCGCACCGTTTCGTAGAAATGAGAAGGAAAGAGATCATGAGGACTATAGAAGGGAGTTAAGAAGATCATGGGACGAACTTCTCTGACATTCTGTCGCGGCTTCTGAGCTTGAATAGTGCCTTCTAAGATTCGGGGCTCTCTTGAGGCCCATGATTCAGTGTACATCAGCCTTTCGCCATGAACATAATCTCTAGGTTCACAGTCTAGCATAGACTGATGGCGATATACCTTGATCGGAATGATTGTCATGCCCTCCGCATGAGGGTTGTCAAACTTCATGACCCCTTCAACGACTCGTACTGAATCCCACGAGTTCTGAAGCCGTTTCTTCTTATGTTCTTTAATTTTTTCTGCAAATTCTTTCGCCTTATTGCGGCGAGTTTTCTTCAAGCGAGAAGGTGGAGGAGTATCTTCACGAGGAGGGGGTCTCTCACTGTCGGTACGAATGTGGGCCGTGGTCTTGAGCCATTCATCCCAGTCATATTCCCTTCCATGTTTTGGCGAGCATTTAATATCTCCCAAGGAGATGGATCTATGAATAAGAGAGGGTATAGACTTAATGCGAGCAGAGAAATCGAAAGTAGGAAGAACGGGTTCTTTAAAGTAAGCTGGATTTCTGGAAGTTGTTTTTATTCTTTTAGCAGGTGGTTGGTCAGAAGAAGGTGAGTTTGAAGGAGACACCAGGCGAGCAGTTTGTTTAATACGAGCCATAAAGAAAGAACAGATGACAGAGTCAGAAAATGGCTAAGTGTTGGAAAAAGTTCGAAAATTTTCTAAGTCCAGAGTACTTTGCGCGAGGTCGCGCAAAGTATATGGTTTGCGCGAGAAAGCTCAAAGTTCAGAAAACTCATAAGTTTGAAAATTTACGGCTTACTATGCGGGTCGCGCAAAGTGGAGGTTTGCGCGGAAGCAAATCGCTAGAGCAGAATTCCAGCAGAGAGCAGTTCGTGAAAATGACTAAGTCGTTGGACTATTTATAGGCTTTATGGACGAGTACGGTACTCGAGTAGGACTTTGCGCGAGGTCGCGCAAACCTTGGAAGAAAGGAATAGTTTGATCCTTTTCTTTGATTTTCTGAACAAACAAAGAACGGATCAAGGGGGCATCTGTTGAGGCATAAAATAAGCAAGGAAGAGAAGAAGAAAAAGATCAAGAAATCACTTTGAAGATGAAAGAAAACAGCTTCAAGACCACTTTCTTACTGGTCGCGCAAAGTGAAATAGTTACACAAGACCGCGCAAAGTGAAGAGTTTGCGCGGATTGAACAGAGGAGAGTTTGCGCGAGATTGAGGGTTTGTGCAAGACCGCGCAAAGTATATTGTTTGCGCGTGTCCGCGCAAAGTCTATAATGCTGCGATAAAAATAGTTGGATGATATCTTTGTCCCACATCGACCAGATCTGAGATTTTCATTGGACAAGATGTCTATAAATACCCCATTCCTTCTCTAAAAAGGGATTGGAAGATTTCAGAAGTGAAGAAAAGGCGAAAGAGAAGACAGAAGGTGCAAAATACCGGACTTCCCCGCTTTGCGCGACCGCGCGCAAAGGAGTATTGGACTCCTGGAAGTTTGCGTCAGCCCGCGCAAAGCAGCAAAGTGCTCTTATGATTTGCGCGGACCCGGGCAAAACATATCGTTTGCGCGGACCCGCGCAAACCTAGTGCTTGGCAGTTTTTAACAGCAATGGATTTAAATGTTGTCGGAATGATTGGAGTCCTCAAAGCTTCAAGTTCTTCTTGATCAAGAGAAAGGAAGAATCATCGACGAAGAGTCATATTCCTCCTAAGTTTCAGGAGAAGATCAAAATAGTATCGAAATGCTGCCGGAATCTTCGTTCTCTTGAAGACTGTTGATCGACTTGTCTATTTCCTCCTAAGTCATTGGAGATGATTGAGATCATTGCCGTTATGCTGCCAAAAATTATATTTAGCTATAATAATTGATATTTGTGATGAGTTCTTTGTAAGCTATCTTAGAATCAAGGGATATCAGAGGATGTAAATGAATTCAGAATCAATAAAGTGTGATGGTTGTCTTTATAATTATTTCATTGTTATGTTTGAATAAGATTATTCTCCCAAATCAAATACTTTTGTTTCCTTGTCGAAACATATATCCACTGTAAATAGCATTAATTGATTACATAATGTAAATGGAGTGAAATATCATATTTCATCGTTTCTAATTTTAGGTGTTTGATTTATTTTTATTTTTTTAATTAGAAATTATATCATTATTATCTATTCTCACTGTTTGATTTTTCTACACATTTCCAATGAAGGAAAGTTGGAATCCATTTAGTGGTTCAACGAATCCACCATGGTATGCAGATTGTCTATTGACAAGGTCAGTTGTGAGGTCTCTATTGGAGGGGCTATGGATCCCACCATGATGTATGCAACTTATCCATGCCATTTAGCCACTTTTCCATATTATTTTAATGTAATAACCTTAAAATATGGTATATCTAAATTGACTGGTGTACCACTCAACTAGAAATCAGTTCGAATTGAACGTCTACCATTGAAAACTTCTTATGGGGCCAGAGAACTTTTCGATGAAGGTGATAGTCATTTTTTCCCATCGACCATGTCTGTGTGAACTAAGGAATAGGTTGGATCTCAAACAAATATCATGGGGAGTCCTAAGAAAGAATCAACAATGGGTGTCACTGTCCACACTGTTATCTTTGGTGGGGTCTACTTTAGCTTTAGATTTGCCTCATTCTTTGACTCATGCAATAAAAAATATATCTCTAAATAAGGATGTACATCAAGCCAAGTCGAGTTGAGGTGGGTCAAGCTTGGCTTGGCTCATCCGTGCTCTCCTCGAGTTCGAACTCGAGCTTGGCCTCAAGCTTACAATTGGAGCTTGGCTTGTTTTCCAAACCTTTCGAGTCAAGCTCGAGGCGAGCTAGTGGATCAAGTTGAGGTGAGCTGACCTCGAGTCAAGTCGAGTCTTCTCCCAACCCAGCACCTAACCCGCACCTGACTCAACCTAGCAACATGACCTAACTGACCCAACCCCCAAATTAAATATTCAATTAATAATGTATATATATATAATATTAAATAGAGCCATAGAGGGTACCTTATTGTTGGTGCTGAGAGAGAAAGGAGAGCTCGAGCAAGTGCAGGCCGCATGGCTGAGATAAGTCGGGTAGACTCGGAGTCAAGCTCGGGAAGGGGTTGAGAGAGAGAGAGAGAGAGAGGAGCTCAAGCGCGAAGAGTTAGGCGAGGAAGGAAAAGGGTAAAAAAGGTACGGACGGATAGGGTATGGTTTAAGTTTTATTTTTTTAATTTTTAAATGTAATATATATATATATATATATAATATTCAAGTCGAGCCTAGATTGAGCTTCGAGCCAAGCCGGGTTTGAGTTGAGTCGAGTCGAGCTCTACTATGTTCAAACTTGGCTTGTTTTCAAAACGATCTGTGTCATATGAAGCTTGGATCACCTCGAGTCATCATTCGAGTTGAGTCATGTCGAGGTAGATCGAACCAAGCTGGGCAAGTTTTTCGAGCTAGCTTGGCTCGTGTACAGCCCTATCTCTAAATGGATGGACAATGTGGATATAACATATACATCATGGTAGGCCACATAGAACTTGGGCAACATGCATCACTGTGGACCCCACTACCAATTTTGATACTACTTCAGTCAACCATGGTCCCACTCTAGATGTGGATTTACATTTTACGATCATCTTTTTAGTCAAAAGATTGTTTAGTTTTAAATGGACTTCTCTTTGTTATAGTGTGGATCAGATGACATTTCTTTTGCTTTTAGTCATCATATACTACCTAGTTTATGCCTAATCTTCTTATAAACATACCATATTACAAGCTACAATGCTTGATTCGTTCGAAAATATATACATAAAAGTTACACCATATAACTTCGGTACCCAAAAAATAGAATGGTAGTTAATTCAAGTTATACAAACCCTCAGAAACCCAAAATAGTGAAAAACCCAAAACATAACCGATCACCACTCACAAGCATAAGTTACCGACACCCATCACCCACTCACATCCGGCCCTACATGGAATGATGGTCCTTGCTACCAGCTCAATGATAAAACATGAGCCGGATGATCATTACTAACACCAACACACCAATGATTAGTGATCAAACCCAAGGGTTGACAACCCTAAGTTCAGGGCTGCAATGTAGTAACAACTCAGTAAGACCTAGGTCGTACCCATAGGGACTTGCAATTTTGTCACTTCTGGAATACTTTAGAACTAGATCTAGAACTAAGCTAACTAATAGAATGTACTTTAAGGAATAATTGTGAAATAAATTATTAATGATAAATACTAGAGCGTCAAGGATCAACTTATGGCTATATCTTAATGTTAATTTACTTGATTCAATTATATAACTAAACTATAATTGAAGTCTCATCCTATCCAGCCAGATAATATAGCAGTTAAATCATCATTTATAAACTCAAAACATATTTGAACTTCGATTGAATTGGTTCCCACATCATACACCAAAGTATTGATCGCTTGAAATTCAAACCATCTATCATGCTTGTAGTCTACAATAAATCAATGGATTTTACATATCAATCCCATGCAAAATAGATAAGAAACTATTCATTACTTTTCTAAGCATCCAATGTGCCTGGAGTCGACAATGAATTAAAGTAAAATAAAATATATCTTGATTCAAACTAAAAATTAATGAATTGTTCAACATTCAAATCAAATGACTTGAATTAAAGTAAACTAAGTATTAAGAATAACTTCAAGCTTCACCTCTTAGCTCTAGCTATGAGATTAGTCAATCAAAGACATGATTGAACTAAAACTCAAAAAGAAAAATATAAAAACCAATTAGAACCGAAGGATTTGAGATTTTTTTTTTATTTTAAAAGATGACTGCACGTAGGCTCCATAACTTCTTACTCTACATCCTCTACCATCATTTGTATCTAAGAAAGACTAAAACATCCATTTAAATTAAAATAAAAAATAAAAAATTATAACCTACTTGAAATTGACTTCAATTTACGTACTTTGGTTACACTTCAACTGCAACCAAAACCGATTAGGACATTCGGTTGCATTGAACATAGCCTTCGATTGGACTGAATTAACTCTCGGCTGCAGCTGAAATTTCTTGATTTGAGTCTGAAGTTGTTGTCTTCCTTAGGTCACATTGATCATCACTTTGGTGGCATCAAACCTGGCTTTGGTCAGACTGAATGTCGAGCTAAAATCTTCAAAAATCACTATTTATTATTGTATTGTTCTTTGTACATTCGGTCGGACCAAACCAACCTTAGGTGAGACTGAATAGTCTGTTTATTCTATTATTGGGCTTCATGATTTTGCCAGTATTTTTTCTTTCCTTTAACACTTGGTTTTCTTAAATCTTTAGTTCTTCAATTCTTCATTAAACACCTCTAAATCCCCAAATATTCACTTGGTCATTCTTTGAACATTAAATCTTCTCTTTAACCATCATTTTCATCTTAGCTCTCCAAATCACCTCACAATGGAAAATATACATAATTAGATTGATTAAGCCCATCTTTACTTATAAAACCAGTGTATAATCAAGGAAAAATATACAATATTTCAATATCGACAATTAAATTAAGGATGTACTGTGCCACTGATTGATCATATTTAGCCTCGACTTCTATGTCAATTGTATAATGAGTGCATGGGATTCATGTTTTCTCACTAAGAGGAAGTTTCTGGTTGAAAAATAACTGAGAAGATGAAGCCTTCCCTTGATCCTGAGTTGGAAAAGAATCACCACCATCATCATGTGAATCGTCATTCACATCGTAAGGTGGTAAAACTTTCATTGGTATGTTGGGGTATTGAAACTTCCCTGAGAACGCAACCCATGCTATAAATGTTTCTTTAATATTGCTTTAGCCTCTAAACTTCGTATGATTGTATCCAACAACTTAAGCGTAAAATTCTTCCCATATATAATAAATGCCCATGGATCGGCCATTGAAGACAATGTATACCTTGCCCATCTATGTTACAATAAAGATTTGAATGATCAAATATAATACGATCATATGTGACAAGTTAATCAATGTTAGAGGAAATAGATTGGCAACTTTTCAAATTATTTTCATTGAATTAGTCTGCATAAATGGAGAACATATATGACAAGGACTTAGTAGATATTTAGGGGTTAACGAACTCACCATTATGTAGAAGTTTCTTGTCAACGGATATGGAATGCAACATCGCATACTAACGGTAGAATGATGAACAAGTACTATGAATTAAAATAAATAAAAACATATACAAATATGTACATTCAAATAGGTGGATACTAAATTCTCCTTTAAGACATACATATTTATGATCTAGTCTATATAACTTATGTCTTGTACTTCACTCTCAAATGAGTGAATACCAACCTGTAGTTGATGAAAGTTTTATGAAAGCAACATCAACATACATCACCCTTACACATGAATATTTTAGAAAATAAAGTTCAATCAGTTATATGATCAGAGCTTAATATAAAACTGAGTAAGCAAGGATATCATCAACTTGGACAAATATAACAATGATGTAGCAACAATAAAAAAAAAATAGAAATCATAATTAATCCTATGTGCATTTCTAAAATATAATAAAATGTAAATTGTGTCAAGAAAGACTATCACCATTGGTCTAACGGTTACGAAAAAATAATTTCTCCATGTATCATGCCAACAATTCATTCAAGCAAACCATTTTCGTGCATCATCATCACCATAATTTTGAACTGCCTCTCCTGTGGGAGATTCAAGAATGCTGCAACGTATGATTCTCTCTCAGAGAATAACTTTGTCATGCAGAGCAACATCTGTGGCGATAATTTGTCTATCTCATATAGTGCTAGGATGATCTGTGACATTCGTCCATAATCATTACCTTTTTTCATGGTAATAGTAGTTGCTTTTATTGTGTTAACCATGCTGGACATACCATATCGAACAGTATCACTTGGCCTTAAAACCTTTACCTTCTGTCGAGAGTTCACAATATTTTTCGTGTTTATTGAGTCATTCATCTTGTTTATAGGACTATGAGTCGAGAAGTTAACACCATCATAACTTCCATACAACCAACGAATGTTAGGTGCACTATTGTTGTAGTTATCCAATGATAATTCAATAGTGCATTTGTTTAAGTGAACTATTTGTGAGGCCCAGTCATCGGTATCCTTCAACTGGCATGGCATGTTCCCGTAGTACAGTGATGTCCACTAGTGCGATCATTCCCAAATACATAGTCAAGATCATCATAGATCATACAAGGCTTCTCCCGTGCTTGTACATACAGATGTGATTATAATAATAGAATGAGATTAAATGTTATTATTCATTATGACATCTGATTATACAAATAACAGTTTTGAGAATCAAATATTGAATAGTAAATCCATATTCATCTGAATGTAATCCTCCCACAATGAGTCTGGAGCAACAACAATCATTAAATCATCATCCTACCCAAATTCGCTTGTGGCCCGTAGATCCTGTGTCATAAAGTAATATCTTTTTAACTATTATGAGTCGATTTATCACCTTTTCTATAATAAGATAAATTCCAGTCTTCTATAAAATATTATCAACAATGGGTATAAATAACTCCTTAAATACATTGTCACTCTTTCGGCCGGACGCATTGATGTCTGATAGCGTGCCTAATAGATAGTCCATGTCATTTATCCAATGGATTATCCCACTTAATGATCAATTTTCCTCGAATGATTTGCTTATGTATTTTTTAGTGTTCTTGTAGGCGTAGATGTACGTGTGGTTCTAGTTGTTACTTTTTTGTGGTAATTTTTCAGACTCTTTGTTGGTATGCAAGGTCGAGTTCTCTTCTTTGATGACATGTCCACCATGGTAACTTCAGATATCTACAAGATGATGATGTAATTGGTAACTACACATCATCATAGGGTAAGATATATACAGTTTATGAAAAAGATAATTACAAGTGAACTGTATGATAAGTTTGGTGAAGATTGTACATAGTTTGTAAACAACAATATTTTGGATAAAAGAGTACTATGAAAGCTAAAAGATACGATAAGACAACGGAGTAATGGCATGTGATATAGTTTAACATTTATTCAAATTTAAATTTTGATGACTCACTAAATGTGTATCATTCCACATCCTAGTGGTGATATCGTATTGAAAATTCACCCATGTATCCCACTCACAATGTGTTGCATTTGTAATGATGCAACTTTCATTGATAGTGTTTATACCTACCGATGATGGCATCACTGCCTCTGTCCCATCTCTTGAAGTGACATCCTTAACTATTAGGTCTTTGTCTCCACATACACAAATGAAGTTGTGCAAAACACAACAAGCGAGAACAATCTTTACTTAAGTGTGGATGGGATACTATGGAGCGGTATTTAATATTGAAATCCTAATTAATTTCATAACTCTAAAGCAACGCTCTATAATATTTTACAATTGAGCATGCCGGTAGTTGAATAAATCTTTTTTGTTCGAAGTATTTTGACCTATTCGATATTCATTAATATGGTAACAGACACCATGATACGATGTTAAAAATCCTGGTGAGTTACCATATCCTGCATCTACTACGTAGAATTTACCGATATTATACATAAGTATTTGACAAACATTAATTTTTCATAAATTGAAACATTCTCATTATCTTATGAATGTATGTGATTGTTACCATTTGGATTTATTAAACGATTGTGTGGTAGGGTCAACGCACTATGCAAGACACGTGCATCTGAAGTGGATTATTCTCATCTCGCATAATATATGTTAACTTCATATTAAAGTCACATACAACCATTACATTTTGTGTGACCACTCCTTTTTTATTTTGATAAACAACACTCTCTATGGATGGAACATGTGCCAGTATATGTGTTCCATCTATTATGCCGACATAGTCCTATGTGGTTAAATTATAAGTAAAATATGGGTGTGAATTACAATAATAATAAGACAATCTTATGTATAATTTGGGTTATAAGTTGTCTCACCTACAAGTAATTACTCCAATAAGGGTTCGAGCTAATCTCTACTAGAGTTTCAAGTCCTGACTGTTTGACGTAGTTTGGGTAGAGAATTAATATTACATATAGTATTCTGTTTAAATATCAACTAACAATCTAACCCAACCTCACGAAGCGATGGCCTATTACTCAATTATGGACATTATGTCCATTGGTATAGAGGAACATTACCATTTGTTTTTCCATATTAACATGTTTAGAATCAAATATTGCATTTCTATCATGGAGAGTAGAGCACAATTTAAAATAAGTAGCTTTAATTATTCTTAATTCAAATATGAAATATGAGTCATTGGCACTAACTATACCATCAATGATCCATGCTCGTTTGTACTCTACATGTCATGAAGGACTGTGAAATAAATATTTTTTAAAATACTCCCCGATAGCCATAGTCATCGTTATTGCAGCGAGCATAACTACAAATATTACCAACTCCTCCTTTGTCCACCATCCCCTCCCTGCTAAATTCATTTCAGGTTTATTAGACTTTATAGTATGAAGTGCGATATTAAATAGGACTAAGGGTAAGAAGTAGATGATTCAGTTGATTAATCCCAACATTTAAAAATCCTGAAAATATGTTTGGTAGTCGAAGTTAACTATCAGATTGTAATTAGTACGATTAATTTGAAAATCTAACATGGCCCCACAAAATGTAGTTCTTCAATCTAAATTGTCCTTTCATTCAACATGTTCAAATCATTCTAGGATATTATTGTTTCTGTTGTGGTCCAATTAATATAATGCATATACCTTTTTTTTTTATGCATTGTAATAATCATGATAAATGGCTAGATGAAGTGGATGTAGCACGTTATTCTAAGTCGGACCCTATAGTCCCTGTCAGTACCCTCGTGAAGAATGGACATAATTGAGTGGACCCCATCTTTATTTTGTAATGTGATCCAAATTATGATTTATGTGTTCGGACCCACCATGATGCAAGTGTTCCAATCACACTAGCTAACCAATTGTACAGATCAAATCACAGCTATAGCCTCATAAAATAAAGTATATCTAAATCTGAAGTGGGCCACATTTTAGGGAGAAAGTGTTGAGTATCCATCTAACCACGTTGGCAGTTGGGTTCTCACTTTACGAAGGTTTATTTATGACTTATTTAACAATTAGTTGTGAAATCAACATTACAGTCACTTGGAGGTATGTAATGGGTGTTAGTGCATTGATTTGTGCATCTTATTTTTCAATCACGTTATTCCATGTGTCAAGTAGTCGGTTGAGCCCTTGGAAGCTGAAGACCAAAGACATAAGAGGACATAAGCATCAATGAGTAAAGAATATCTAAATGAGGTGCCTAAGTGACCCTAACCATTTACTCAAAACAACCCTTGAACTTTTAGATGATCCTAACCTTATTGATTATCCCTTAGCCTTAGAAGCTTGATTGGAACATGATAAGTAAGGTTATAAGATATACAAATCTGATGTGGAATCATATGCCCGAAATAGTAGACTTTTGAATGATGCTCTATCTTATCAAGCAGTCCTTAAGGGATTGTCGATGGCATTGAAGATCCCCTCGATAGAATCAAGTGGGTGAGTCAAATATATCTAATGAGTTTTGATAAATTGATATGACTTTCTCAATGGAATCAACGAACCTTCAATGATATTGAAGGGTCCCCTCGATGTCATCAAAGACCACTCAATGACATTGGGTAGCAGTGTGAAAACTGTCCAACAACAATGCGGTTGAAAATATGATTTTATCGATGTCATCAAAGCCCTTCTCGATGCCATCAATAGATCTGTCATCTTCCTATTTTCTACCATTGGAGCTCAAACTCCTTATAGAGGGCATTAGGTTATTGGACATTTTGATGGTGTTTTAGTGCAACAGAAGCCTAGGTGATTCTATAATAATATCTCTCATCCTAAGCCTCTAAGTCCATGAGATATAAGTTATCTTTCTTGTGATCATCACTTGAAAGAAAATTCTAACTTCAATTTTTAAGATGAACTTGATTTCCACCTTGTTCCAAACATTGGACTTAAACTTATAGTCAAATCATTGTCTAAATCCTCTAGAACACCCATTTAAGTAAATCTTTTATGATTACAACCTTTCATTAGTTGTAGGAGATTCACCCAACCTCCTATCACCTTGGTCACCTTAAAGGAACACTACATACAAGTTATATGATCCTAGAGTTGAAGCCTTGGCAAAGCATCAACATCATGATTGGGGGGGGGGGGAATGGGAGCTGATTAAAGCATGGAAGAGCACCAATCAAATTTCCTAAGACGACACATCAACGGGGCTCAATTCAATAAGTATCATTGAGTGAGTCCATGTATACTCCTTGTATAGGATTAAGTGTAAGAATTTGATTGTCAAATTAACTAGGTTCTTATGTAGGAATTAAATCGAGTCCTTATAGGAAATCGAACACGGGTGTGTACGTGTTAGTATCCGAGAGAACCTCCCACAGGAGTAAACGAGGGTCCTTAAATTAAAATCGAGATTATTAGTTAGCTAATAGAAAATCAACTCAACTCTCTTATTGGGAGTGTACGCTAGTTTCTAATGTAGGACTGTAAATATTAGACATGAACCTAATTTAAAACCTCTGATAGTGAAATCTAGTATACTCATGGGTTGAGTGCATCCGTCAAGAGTGGAGTAAGGAAACTGAACCACTATACATGCGTGTAATTGGTATTGTCTTTGAGCACTTGTTTAATTATACTTATGTGATAAATGTTTAATTATATGTATGCGTGATTAGATGAATGCTATGAGTTGATAGGTAGCACATCTTACACACACATGTATACTATCATTTATAAACTAGTTGTGTGAATGACATATCATTTGTAGTCTATGTGATTGGACCCATTATTAGCTTGAAAGCCTTAATGTTGTATTGCCTTATTAATTTAATTTTATATTAGTTCAAGTAATTATGTGTTTTAAAAAAATTACTTGGTCATAATCCCCCCCTCCAAGACATAACCTTTTTTCCACAACTTCACCATGATGGAATTTTCCTCCTCAGTTCAGAGGAGAGATAGTGCAGCCGGTTGAAAATCAGAGTGTTTCACCGCGCTGCTCGACCAGTCGAGGGTCACTCGACTCAAAATTCAACGAGCTCAGTTTTCTGTCCTCAACCAGTCGAGGGCCTGGTTCAACCAGTCGAATGAACAATGCTCGACCAGTCGAGGCCCTTGCTCGACTAGTCAAGGGTTACGTAGATTTACGTGGATTTTGTGTAGACTGCATAAATTGGAGGCAGTTTCATTGAGGTACGAAAGGGAAGTTGCCTAAAATATAAATAGGGGTCCCTAGGGCTTTTCTAGGGTATTGAAAAGGGTATTCTAAGGGTTTTCATGACCAAGGTGAGAGAGAGAGAGAAAGGGAGAGAGAGGAAGTTTATGGAAGGAAGAATTCGTAATCGACGTCTCATCGCTTCTACGTCCTTATAATCGGTGAGATCTTTCCATTTTTCTTTTATTCTCTTATTGTTCATCCACTCCTGCGTAAGTGAAGAAGGTTTGATCCAAGCGAGGTGTGCTTGTGATTAGTTATAACATTCTACTTCATAGTGGATTGTTGCTTTGGACTAAGTCTTGTGGTTTTTACCTCTTTTAGGGTTTTCCACGTAAAAATCTCTTGTGTTGTGTGGTATGTGCTTTAATTTATTTCATTGCTTTATTATCCCATAATTCTGGTGTCATTTAGGAGGCTAGATCCTAACATTTTGTGTAACGGCCACCAACAAAGTGGTATCAAAGCTCTTGGTTTATTGAACGGAGTGGGATCGGTTTTGAATTATGGAAGGTGGCTCATCAAGGATGATCAGTCTCAATGGTTCTAACTGGACCATATGGAAGGCTAAGATGGAGGACTTACTTTATTGCAAGGACTTGTATTCTCCAATTCAACGCATATTAGCAAAGTCAAAGGATATGTCAGATGATGATTGGAAGAAGATGGACCGGAAGGCAGTCGGGTTTATTAGACAATGGTTGGACGATTCCGTATTCGCCCATGTATCTACGGAGACCTCAGCCACTGACCTATGGCTGAAATTGTAAGGGCTGTATGAGAGGAAGACAGCCAGCAATAAGATTTTTCTGATAAGACGACTTATGAATCTCAAGTTCAAAGATGGTGGTTCTGTGGCTAAGTACATGAATGAAGCAAGCAATATATTGAACCAGCTCTCTACCATGAAGATGGTCCTGGACGATGAATTACAGGCTTTGCTATTGCTTAGCTCATTGCCTGATAGTTGGGAGATATTGGTGGTGTCTCTAAAGGAAAGGAGATAAAGAGGTAACTAGTTGCCTCTTCAATGAGTAGACAGAGGAAGTCTTAGGGGTCTACTCAGCAAGAGGCCGTTGTGATACAAGATCGAGGGAGAGGAAAGAACAGAAAGGGTGGGAAGGCTCAAGATAAATCAAGAGGCAAGTCGAGTACCAGGAAGGATGTTGAATGCTGGAATTATGGCAAGAAGAGCCACTACAAGCATGAATGTCATAATAAGAAGAACGACAAGAAAGGAAAATGAAAGGAGAAGGAAGATGAATTAGATTCCACTGCGGTCACTTCAAACGGCGATGTTGTAGTTATTCTTTTAGCAGATCATGATGTATGTCTCAATGCTACGAGTCAGGACACCGATTGGGTGCTAGACTCGGGAGCCTCATTTCATGTGACTCCATGCAAGGAATTCTTCATAAGCTACAAGTCAAGTGACTCTGGGACTGTGAAGATGAGAAATTCTGGTATATCAAAGATCGTAAGGGTCGGTGATATTTGTGTGAAAACCGATGTGGGCTACACATTGGTTCTCAAGGGTGTGAGGCATATTCCAGACTTTCTCCTTAACTTGATGTCGACAGGAAGGTTGAATGATGATGGCTATGAAAGCCGATTTGTGGGTGGGCGTTGGAAGCTCATCAAGGGTTCGTTGATCATAGCCAGAGGAAAGAAGTGTTGCACCCTTTACACGGCAAGTATCAGTGTCTGCAAGGGTGGGTTGAACTCAGCGTAAGATTCAGCTATTGGCATGTGGCAAAGGCGTCTAGGCCACATGAGTGAAAAAGGGCTTCAACTATTATCAAAGAAGCGGCTCCTTCCAGACGTGACAGGTATCTCTCAAAACCTGTATTGATTTTTTATCAGGAAACAACATAAAGTTTCATGTATTAAAACTGCTTCTCACTTTAATAAAGTGCATGCATTAGATTTGGTTTATTCTGATGTTTTTGGTCCTATGAGGAAAAATACTTTACGTGGGACGTTGTATTTTATCACTTTTATAGATGATGCATCTAGGAGGGCTTGGGTTTATGCTTTGAAATCCATGGACGAGATCTTTGGTGTGTTTAAATAGTTTCATGCTATGGTCGAGAGAGAGACAAGTAGATCATTGAAGCGCATCTGCATTGACAATGGTGGTGAATACATCGATGACTTTCATGAGTATTGTAAGTCTCTGGGTATACGACATGAACACATGATTCCTAAGAGCCCCTAGCATAATGGTGTGGTTGAGCAAATGAATCGCACCATTGTAGAGAGAATCAGATACATGTTATCCCATGCGAAGTTGCCCAAGACGTTCTGGGAGAAGTAATGCACACGACAGTGTATTTGATAAACATGTCCCCATCAGCCCCGTTAAATGGAGAAGTACCCGAAAAGGTGTGGACTAGACAAGATCTATCGTACAGTCATCTTAGGGTGTTTGGATGTAGGGCATCCATTCACGTACCAAAGGACGAGAGGTCTAAGCTTGATATGAAGATCAGGCAATGTGTGTTCTTGAGCTATGATGATAAAAAGTTTGGCTACTGATTGTGAGATCCGACTGAGAAGAAGCTCGTCAGGAGCAGAGATGTGGTTTTCTTTGAAGACCAATGTATTAAAGACATTTGTAAGGTAGAAAAGACGCAGCCTAGTTTAGGAGAGCTAGTGGATATGGATCCGGTTATTCCTCCCATGGTGCCTGATGACGGGGGAGTACAGTAAGGTGCAGAGGATGAGGGTGTTCCTAGAGAAGATAGATCGGGAGAGCAACCTCACCTGATTCACCTATTGAGCCACAAGTGAGGAGATCATCTAGGGACAAACAATCGTTTAAGAGGTACTTACTGCATGAGTACATTATGCTTACTGATGAGGGAAAGCCAGAAGATTATTCTGAGGCCCTAGCTGACGAGCATAAGGGGGAGTGGTTCAAAGCTATGCAAGAGGAGATGGAATCCTTGTATAAGAACCACGCCTATGATATGGTGAAATTACCTAAGGGAAAGAAAGCTCTGAGCAACAAGTGGGTGTTCAGAAAGAAGATTGAGCAGAAGAATTCACAAACGAGGTTTAAGGCCGGACTTGTAATGAAAGGGTTTGGTCAGAGGAAAGGTATAGACTTCAAAGAGATATTCTCACCAGTGGTGAAGATGATATCCATACGGGTGTTGCTTGGGTTGGTAGTTAGCATGGATCTAGAGATAGAGAGTAGTTAGATGTTAAAACTATATTTCTCCATGGTGGCTTGGAAGAAGAGATCTACATGCATCAACCAGAGGGGTTCGAAGTCAAAGGCAAAGAGCATATGGTGTGTAGGCTGAGGAAGAGCTTTTATAGGCTGAAACAAGCTCCAAGGCAATGGTACAAGAAGTTCGACTCATTCATGTTAAAATATGAATATGAAAGAATGGAGTCGGACCACTGTGTGTTCACACGCAAGTTCTTAGATGGTGATTTCTTAGTTCTACTATTATACATTAATGACATGCTCATCATGGGAAAAGACATCAAGAAAATTAACAGGCTGAAACAGGAGTTGGGTAAGTCGTTCGCTATGAAAGACTTGGGCTTGGCTAAACAGATCCTAGGAATGGAGATAACCTGTGACAGAAGCAGCAGGAAGCTTTGGTTGTCACAAGAGCGGTATATTGAGAAAGTCCTAGAGCGGTTCAATATGAATGCAGTGAAGCCGGTCAGTACCCCACTAGATGGTCACTTCAGATTGAGTGACAGGCAGTGTCCCAAGACGAAGGCAGAGGTGGATGAGATGCAGAAGATACCCTACGCATCTGCGGTAGGAAGTTTGATGTATGCTATGGTGTGTACGCACCAAACATAGCATATGCGATTGGGGTTGTCAATCGGTATCGTGCCAATCCTGACAAAGAACATTAGGCAGCATGAAAAAGATACTACGGTATTTAAGAGGCTCATCCATGTCAAGCCTATGCTATGGTGACAGAAAACCTGTGTTAGAGGGCTACACAGATGTAGATATGGCAGGTGACATAGACTCCAAGAAGTCTACATCGAGGTTCATGTTCACATTTGTAGGGGGAGCAGTCTTTTAGCAGAGCAAGCTACAGAAGCTCATAGCATTGTCAATGACAGAGGCTGAGTACATTGCAGTCACAGAAGCATGTATGGATGAAGAGGTTCCTACAGGAACTTAGCCTGAAGTAGGAGTAGCACGTGGTCTATTGCGATAGTCAAAGTGTTATACACTTGAGCAAGAATCCAAGTCAGCACTCCAAGTCGAAGAACATAGAGATTGTAAGTGTTATGGTTTCTAGCCCCTATGATTGTCAAATTTTGTAGTGCCTAAGCATCTTGGAATATGTCTTGTGTAGTGCTTTTACATGTTTTTAAACAGTGCATCTCATGTACAAGGACAATGGTCTTTACTTCAAGAAAGTCAAATGTAAGATTGTATGTTCATCTTCAAGTACAACATCAAGTGTGAGTTCAAGTTTTCAAAGCTTCAAGTCAAGACAAAGTATAATTTCAAGCTCAAGCTCAAGCTCAAGCTTCAAGTCAAGCTTCGGAAGTCTCAAGTTCAAGCTTTTACATATGACAAGATCTCAAGCTTTGTGAACTTCAAAGATCATCTATCAACCGAAGGAAATGAAGAACTCAATGTTCATATTTCACTAAAAACGTTTGGTTGACCCTAGATTGACCTTAGGGTAGATCATTTTGAATATGTAAGTCAAATGACTCATTTTATAAGTGCTTAATCTATTTTTAGACTAGTCCTATGCTGTGTTCAACTAGTCCTAGCACTGACTCAACCAGTCCAAGAATTCCTCGACCAGTCCTAAGTTTGTTACTGATTTTCAGAAATTTTTGTTAAAGCCTCGACTAGTCCTAGAGACTGCTCGACCGGTTGTGTCAACAATGCTCAACTCGTTCTCGACAGTCCTACAAGCTCGACTCAAATTCTAGCAATTAAATTGGGTCGCGCACGACCAGTCGTGGACAGGACTCAACCGGTCGTGAAGGCCGCTTGACCGGTCGAGTAGGTCCTTCGACCAGTCGTGAAACGGTCTTATCTTGTCGCGCTCAAAATTTCAAAAATCTATTGTCCTATGACCAGTCAAGCTGACCACAGGACGAGTCAAGCAAGCAATTTCTGCTATTATAAATAGAGCACGAATTTTAAAGTTTCATATCTAATTCAAGCTAAATCAATACATCACTCTGAGAGATAAGTTAATCATTATTTTAAGCTATATTATGCTCATTTAATATTCTCTTTATTTAGCTTTATTATATTTGATTTTGTATTTATATTCCAATCATATTTGAAGAAGGGATTGAGACTTGCCCTTTTCTTGGAATCAAAATCAAATAGAGCTAGCCCAACTTTGTTTAATCTAAAATTAATTTAAAACCTAGAACCATATCATAAGTGAGTGTGGACATTGAACTTCTACTCCAATTTGGTTCTTCTAGGCTGCGTCAAAAGCAGAATATCTAGGTATTTTACATTATTGTAAATTTTGTTTTGGTTACATTGAGATTTTGCCAGAAAAATCTCTCTGTTTTAGTTTATCTGAGGTGATCCAAAAAACTCAAAGTGTGGGGTTTTTGAATTGTGTAAGCCCACTTGAAAGACATAATTGTGAAGGTTTTAGGTGAACTTTGAAAAACCTATTTTCATAGTGAACGCTAATATCCACTATGTGAGGATATTAGGAGTGAAGTAGTTGTGTGGCTGTTGTTTAACAGTTGGTGTACACACAAACGAACCACTATAATTTTTGGTCTTGTGGTTGATTGTTTATTTTATTTTGTGGATGCTGAAATTTCCCTTTACGCACTTGTGGAGAATATTGTAATTTCTTTTATGTATGTGTGGGAATGTTGTAATAGCTTAGAATTCTATTCTTGCTATTTATTTCTTTATTCCTCTGTATCAGTTTGAGTTTTTGATACATAGACCATTCTAGTAAGGTTGTCCTGCCATAAACCCTTAGATTTTATGGTGTAAGGTTATCCTTAGAACAACATCTGTATCAACCTCTCAATACTCGTTCATTTGAGGTTGTCTTTAATTTCAGCATTATGAGATTGTTTAGTTCTATCAGTATTTATTTTATTTAAATTCCAGTATTAATTTTTTTATTTGGTATAGTCCTATTCACACACCCCCCCCCCCCCAACTCTAGGACTTATTCGCTCGGCCTTTTCAGAGATTCAGCATCACTGGATCAGGGATACTTTGGAACAGAAGGTGTTACAGCTTTAGAAGGTCCACACAGACAACAATGGGTCAGACATGATGACCAAGGCATTGCTCAAGGGCAAGTTTGAGGTTTGTAGAAACTTGGGTGGCTTGAAGAAGGCGAATTCCTCCTGAGTCGGAAAGGGAGAGATTTGATGGGGTTTTCCTCAGTTTAGAGGAGAGATAGTGCAGCCGGTTGAAAATCAGAGTGTTTCACCGCGATGCTCGACCAATCAAGGGTCACTTGACTCAAAGTCCAGCGAGCTCAGTTTTCTGGCCTGACCAGTCGGGGCCCTGGCTGGACCAGTCGACGGTTACACAGATTTGCGCAGATTTTGTGCGGACTGCGTAAATTGGAGGCAGTTTCATAGAGGTGCGAAAGGGAAGTTACTTAAACTATAAATAGGGGTCTCTAGGGCTTTTCTAGGGTATTGAGAAGGGTATTCTAAGGCTTTTCACGACCAAGGTGAGAGAGAGAGAGAAAGGGAGAGAGAGGAAGCTTGTAGAAGGAAGAATTCGCAGTCGATGTCTCAGTACTTCTACATCCTCATGATCAATGAGATCTTTCCATTTATCTTTTATTCTCTTATTATTCATCTGCTCTTGCGTGAGTGAAGAAGGTTTGATCCAAGCGAGTGTGCTTGTGATCGGTTGTAACGTTCTACTTCATAGTGGATTGTTGCTCTGGACTAGGTCCCGTGGTTTTTACCTCTTTGAGGGTTTTCCACGTAAAAATCTCTTGTGTCATGTGGTTTGTGCTTTGATTTATTTCATTGCTTTATTATCTCATAATTCTAGTGTCATTTAGGAGGCTAAATCCTAAGGTTTTGTATAATGGCCCCCAACACGCCAAGCTTCCGTGAACAGCTCATGGGCTCATCCTGTGCAATTTAAATAAGGGGAACCTTCAATCACTAGTATTATAACTATGTTGATGTCTTGCTGAGATTTTGATTTGCCTCAAAATTTTGGAATGAAGCTAAATTATATTAAAAGGAATAAATGGACAGCATTGGAAGAACATCACGGTGGGGCCCATAGAGTACCAGTTAGTACCCACTAACCTATGAAATGGGACTACGTACTAAGTTACTTAGTACATTATTAATGAACTAAGTAAACTCCACTGGCCCCACTATGAATGCATGTGCTTTATCGATACCATCCATTAGTTTTCCATATCATTTTAGGGGTTGAGCCCAAAATTAAAGAATATCCAAAGATCAAGTGGACTATACCACAAGAAATAGTAGGAATAATGATTTCCAGTACTGTCACTACCAAAAAATAGGGCAACACCGATGGCTAAAAACCGTCAGCAATGATCTTCCCCGATGGATTTTATCCGTCGCAAGGTCCATCGGTAAAGGGTGCGGCGGCGTTGCTCCCCGACGGATTAAAACCGTCGGTGTTTCTGACGGTAAGGGCAACGGCTAAAATTGTCGGTGTTTTCGACGGTAAGAGCAACGGTTAAAACTATTGGTGTTTTGGTCAGATAAAACCGTCGACATTTTCGACGGTAAGAGCGACGGTCAAAACCGTCGGCATTTTCGACAGTTTTTAGTCGTCGGTGATTCTCATAAATTTTTTTAAAAAAATTAAAATAATATATCATCCATTAAATTTGGATGATATATTTCTTACTTTTCTATTGTGTAGACTTTTCAAATAGGTTAGTTCATTCAGGGCTTTAGAGAAATGGGTATATTTAGAAATGGATGTGTGCGTTACATCCATTTCTAGATAAACCGATCAAAACACAGATCCATTTCGAGATATACCCATTTCTCCAAAGCCCTGAACGAACCAACCTATTTGAGAAGGTAAGTCTACACAATAGAAAAGCAAATGCATGGCATACCGAAAACTTTTAAAGGCAACAAGAAGCCAAAACCAGCATGGCATACCAAAAACAACTTACATCTCTTTCGGGGAAAAATGCTCCTCTAGCTTTCTTTATCATCTTGGCCCTACCAAACAGTACATCATTCAATCCCACTCCTTATGATACATTGCACCTTCAGGTATGTACAAGCTATCAGCTGATACTTAGTGTATAAATCATCTCTTAAGCCTGATTAAGTTTATATATCTGAAGGCATCCAATCAATGTCCACATCAGTCTTGCAAATCAATCCAAACAAGTGATTGATCGGACGGTTGGGATTCTTGGTTAGTCAAATTCACCTGGTTTACAGGTCATGGCCCATTCAAAAGGTTGCCCAATGACTCTACATTGTGGATAAAGATGATTTGAATAGTTTTGAGTTTCAGTTGTTTGAAGTTATACAAGTAACCAATATTGTGATAGGTCTTTCAAAAGGATAGAAATCTCTAGATGTAACATGTCTCCTCCTTCACAATAGCTTGTTATGATGCATACATGGCAACCCTGGAACAGTGTCAATGCCTTTTGGTTAGAGTGGCTGGGAAAGACGTTTTGTGGGCCACTTTTACTGCCTAAAATGTATTGCCCTGATTTGGGGTGGGAAGACCAATTCCCGGTCATTGCCATTTTGGTTTTCCACACCACTCAGAACTGTAGATTGATTCCTCTATTAATGGCAACTGGTCCCATTTTCTTGCCCATTTAATTGTCGTTACCACTACTATGGCAGCATAACATATAGCAGCTAGGCCCTCCAAACTTTCTTCTAAACATGATTAGATGACAGGACTACCCCTTACCAGACTTAAATTTTCACACTAACCTTCTCCACCCATGCGTATTTATACTCGACGATGTATAGATTCCTTAACTTGGCAATCAAAGTCATCTACATGCAAAAATAACACTATTCATCATGAAGAAGAAAGAGTTCGACAGTAATTTTAGAATTCATGTCGGGATAAAACAGCAAAGCAAAATACCTCTTGATGTGTCATACGTTTGAATTTCTTCATTTGATTTTAGCCAAACGAATCTTCTTCATAACATACCTGGTTAAGAAACCATTAGAAAGATCATTCAGGAGTATGTTTAGACGTCCCCAAACCTCAAGTCATTTACACTCTACATTTGGATGACCTTTTCTGCATGTAAATGATTAACAGCATTTACCCCAATACTCCACCGCCAAGCATCCCTTGATCAGAGTGTCATATTCCACAAATTCAAGAGGCCCATGCAACCTAGAAACTTCGCAATTTCACCGTTGTAATGCATCCAGGAGTATGATTATAATATGAAGTGTAGTTTCTGGTATGAAACATATGCCTCAAATCACTTATGCTAATTGTCCAAGGTTTATGGCTTTATGCTTCATGAGGTATATAGCATGCCTTTCAACACCAATTTAAAAAACAAAATTCAAGCTGACAAGGGTAAATGATGCTATCAATGTCAAATGCATAGCCCACATAATATTGAAAATACTATTTCCCCTTAAAAGTGAGCTTGTTGAAAGAACTCTTGAAAAGGTTAAATTTCAATGATCCCCTTCACATCTCTAGAAGAAAAGGTGAGTAGATTACACCAAAATAGAGAAAATTACAGAATCATAAGAAAATTGTGCAGCTTACAACATAGGCGCATGCAAGAAGAGAAGGTACCTTTGAGAAGCATGAAGAGGAGGAAATCCAGATGAATGTAGTGGACCCACATCTTACTCTATCACCTGTACATCACAAACAATTATGTAAGAATACAAGTGATATACATAAAATACATCGGAAAAATAAAAAATAAAAGAAAAAGAAGTCACTAGCTAAAATAATCAGCAAAATGTGTTGGACGATATAGAATTACATTAAAAAGGCTTGGATGGCTGGAATCTTTGAATCCGGACAACTTTAAGGCCATAAAGGTGGGGCTCATCAGATCAATGGTCAAGGATAAGGGACCATGGCCCACCTATACAAACTAAGGACATGAGGATACCATGCGTAATTCAATATCTTCAGGTCTAGGATTATATAGTTCCTTTGTAAGCCAGGTAATGGGTCAGGCCTTCATGATTGTTTATATATAAGGTCAAATTAGGTGTGGTTCAGACATTACCTGAATATTTTCCATACTAGATTTTGTTTTACATATGAACAAATTGCTAACTATGATCTGGTTCCATACTTGGAGGTAGGAAAAGTGACCTACACATTGTTACTAATAGATGGATAATCTAAACTAGAAAAACAATACATGCTTAAGAGTCTCATATTAAATTTCCAATGAACTAGAGAAGGGGATAAACTTGTCAATGTTGCCTCTATTCATGCTTTTCATTCAGTTTAAAGGTCAGTTTTCACGATAGCTTCGCATGTCTTTGAGTTTACCCTCTCGCATGTCTCATCAATCAAAACTGTCATCTACAAACAACATACTCCCGGGGACCTCTTCTTGTAAAGAACTCATTCATAACCAATTCAAAAATATATGGGCTCAATTCTGACCTTTGGTGTAAACTTACAATAATTGGCAACTCACTTCTAACTGCACTAGTGGCCCTCACATATGTTACTACTCCCTTAGACATATCCTTAATTTTCCTGAACTATGAGTTAATTGAGGATATGGTCCTCAATAGAGTGTAGTGGTGGAACAAGATTCATGTAGTTTATTCCAAGTAATTTGGGTAAAGCTTAGATGTTGATCTCCTTCCACCATTCATCAAAATGATCTAGTCATGTGAATGAAAATAGCACTTTTCTTAAGCTTTAAATTTCTTTTTTCTAAATTGTAATTGTATAACAACTCAAATCTTGCAGGAGATACCTAGTGGGTCACAATGGACACTGGATATGTTCACTGAAATCTTCACGACAAAGTTGAAATCATATCCTTGATAATCCTACTATAAATCTTCTTCTTCTTCTTCTTCTTTTTTGAAGTTGCCTATTTTCTGCTTGTGAAAGGTATCTTTCCTTTTTCAGTCTTTCCTTGGCATATATTTACATTTGCTGATAAAGTTGTGGCATTGAAGATCATAGCTACATACCGAAGCGGTCTAGCAATTGATACATGTGTTAGTAAGAAGGATGCAGAGGAAGGTCTTCTTCAAGACTTAAGAGTGAGTTCAGTTCATTTTTTATATGCATAACATACAGATGAAATTTCCTCAACATAATGATACTCCTCTCACTATTTTCTTTTCTTTTATTTTTCATTTCTCTTTTCAGCTAAGAAGCCTATTTGTATCCAGAATAAGGGTTTCATTGATTATATCTTTACTTGTAGTTTGGAAGTCGCATTATGCTTTGACTTACCTATGTACATACACAGGGTAACAAAAAACTTTTATTGCTTTCATCTGCACTTAAATTTTAAATTCCATTTCATGTTGAATAACTACAACTTTTCTATGGAAACTATAATTCTAGGTACAAGATATATCTAATATCATAGTTGTACAAATATGTTATCAAATGTTAACTATATACATAATAGATAAGTAATTTTGTGTTATATATTGTTTTAGTTCAAACATGTATATACAACCACCATATGTCTCTAGCATCTAGCTTACCTGGAAATATGTAATAATTTTAATTTTCTAATAGTAAGTCTAGTCTCTATATTTTGAATTTTTTCTCTAACCATAGCACTCATCTAATAGATTCTAATATGCACTTGTTTGTCCTTAGAGTTGAACCTGCATGGTGAATGATACTACTTGGAAATCAGATTTCAACTGTGTTTGTCTACTCTCAGAACAGATTATTGCAAAGGAATGAGAAGAACCAAATCTGATCAGATTTTTTACTTTTGGGAGTTATTATTAATTGTGGACTTCACATTATTAGCTGTAAGAGACCACAAGCCATTATTACATCTTATAAGAAAATCCTTGATTAAAAGGGATAGTTGAATGACATCCTACAGTAGAAGCAATATACAACGTGTACATTATGTTGAGGATGATGTAGAAAGATGATATGGTGATAAAATGGTGGATCCTTGTTAGATCATTGTAGGCCTCATTGTGGGTAATGTGGTATTCATGACTAACTGACAATAGTCCATAGCAGGAGTGTTAAACACGATTGCAAGAGAAGTATCTGTTGGATACCTTTTAGGGATAGTAGTGATGTGCATAATAGCCCTTTTAGGAAATAATGTAAGATAGCTTCGCAAAGTGTTTCTGATATTTTCTCCAGAAGACAAAAGTGAAATAAAATAAAAACTCGGAAAAGATTCATATTTTGAAAAGTAAAGGGTTTTTTTTTTAATAACACAACTAATGAGAAGTCATAAAACTCCATAAATCCTAAAATTCGATTACCCTGTTTTCACATGCATATCTATTAACAAATGGTTGAAGTTGGTGTAACTGGCGGAATTTATCATAAACCATAAATCGCTACAGCTTGAAAGGCAAGGAAATAAGATGAAAGAGAATAACATATAGATGAGAAATACTACTCAAACTCATCACCTCCAGTGTCGCATTCTTCAACAATGCAATCTCCATTGCCTCATCCAAAGTTAGCTAAAAATTCACAAATGAAAAGCTTATTACCAACAAAACTTGTTATGGAGAATTGTAAAAGGAACAAAACAAAACATATACCTTATCCCAAAATGCACCCAACAATTCCCTGTTCTTAGGAGAATCCTACAAATTATTAATAGAGCATCAACAAGCTGAATGTCAAAGGTAATACAACCATCCAGCAAGGCAATCGAGAAAAGCTAATGAAAATCCCTATTGTTTGCCTGACTAACAATAGAACCAATATTTTGACCATGGCATCACTTGTGCTATAACATTCCCAAGAGTAGAAAGGACCTAACAATCCTCTAGTTGAAAGTTAGAGACCATGAAACCACCTTTCAAATATTCTTACAATGCAAATAAACAACAAAACCAAGAAATTTTATTCCAAATCATCATAATGCTTATAACTATTACATGTACATAGTATAGGCCTAAAGAAGCCCTAATAAACCAAACTAGCCTTGAATCCTATCACTACCATATGGGTCTTCCTGTCATAAACAAGATCCTATACCTTATAAGAATACATAAACACACACACACACACACACACACACACACACACACACACACACACACACACACACAAAGAAAAAAAAAATCCTAAAAAATGTGTTGTAGAACATGCTTAAGAGGTGAAAAAAAAAAAGGAGTTTGATGACATGCAGTTTGTTGTACATGTGCAGCCCATGCTTCCGTAACTACATTCATCGTATTAGCATCAATACTTCAATCCAAACCCTTAACATTTGTTCTTCATTTTCCATTTTCGTATTGCATGCATATGCTACTTCATAGATCATATTTTGAGATAAAAGGTGTCAATTATAAAAATAAAATAAAATTATAGTTCAAAAGCAGACAATAAAGAGCACAAATTCTGATTACAAAGGTGATATTTAGAGTTAAGTTTACCATCATATTCCGAGATAAAAGTGTTCAATTATATATATATATATATATATATATAAATAGTTTAAAAGCAGACAATAGACCAACGGTCTAGATCGATGAAGGATGCGACACACTTCCACAAACTAAACAAAGACTTCCATAAATTCTTCATTTCCATACCAATATTTATATGATCCATCTTAAATTCATGTACCTTCACATGAATTCCTACATAGGGCCCAAGATGGTCCACCTACAATCGCAGTGGGGGTCCCACCGTAATCGCACATGGACAAAAATTACAAAGATTGACTGGATGATCAGTCCAACCTGCAATATGAAGGGCAGAAGTAAAATGGTCAGGCCACCTATTTTGCATTCCTTACTGAAATGGTAGACTCCAACCTTAGAATCATGAGCAATCCATGGTGAATCCACTTACCTAACGGCCCGCTCTGATCATATGCTGGGCCGACATGGGAATTCAATATATAAAAAGGTACAAATAATTCTACTAAAATGATACACTTCGTATCAGTACCATACATATTCATAATATGCAATGCCAAGCAGCCATATTCGTTTCCACACCTGTATATATGTTTGTATTAGATTAATGTGACAACATAGCCATATATTGCAGAGATAAACTCAAATACGTCAGCCTCAGAGAGCAAAACTCAGAACCCCCCAATAACACAAAATAAGGTGAAAATACAAGATCAAACACTAAAACCTACAAACGATCATCACCAACATCTAATTTAAATATTTACACTCTCTTAATAGCCATATAATCGCTCTAAAAAGTACGTGAAAACTTCAATCGAGTGAGAGAGAGAGAGAGACGAACTTGTCTGATGGGATGCGTATCGGGCTGAATGTATCTTCTCCTCCCTGCTGGATTTCTAAAAGAGTCTTGTAGGACTAACTGTCGGAATTCTATGATAGAGGCCGGATTTTTGCGCTCAATGGAGGATTTCTCGATTGAAGATGGGAAGAGGGAAAAGAGGGGCGCTCGATGGATTTGGGATGGATTTGGAAATTCTCTTTCAAATAAGATAATGCTTTGAAATCCGTATGCTGTGAGTTTTCCACTAAATAATAATACAAACTCTATTAACTGTCGTACATGCATGAGACCAATTTTTGGATGGTTAATATAGTATTATATAATAAAAATGTATAAATATTTACCATTTACAATAGACTAATTATTTGGATGGTCTGGATTACTCTATATCTTAGCCACTATTATTATGATCAGGTCACCACTATTTTACATTAAATACAAAACTCATAGTGAAAAACTAGAAAAATGAAAATGGTAAATAGAGCTTTGGTTCTAGTATGGCTCTGTGGGCCCCACCATGATCTATTTGTTTCATCCATGTCGTCCATCCATTTCTCAACATAATTTTACCACGGATCCAAAAAATTAAGCGTGAAATAAAGGTTGGGTAGACCACAAATTTTGAAAACAATAGTGATTGGACGTCCACCGTTAAAAACTTCATCGACAACTTATTGGATTAGAGCTAGGGCTAAAACCCGTAGCATTATCTAAGGCTAAAATCCATCGAAAAAATAATAGTGATTGGATATCAATCATTAAAATCCTCCTAAGGCCCAGTGTACTATTTATTTGACATCCAATCTGTTAATTATGTCATATAGACATAGGTGAAGGAAAAAAATAAAGATCATTTTGATCCAAAACTTTTATGGCCCCAAAATAGTTTTTAATGGTCTATGTTCAATCAACATTGTTTCCTGTAATGTGGTCCACTTGAGATTAGGATATACCTCATTTTTGGGCTCATGTTATAAAATTATGTTGAAAAATATATAGACGGCATGGATGAAACAAATACATCTTGGTGGGACCCACAGACTACTGACCATGCTAGTGGCAAGGGGAGTAGCCCATCTGTTCTGTCGTGGGAAGAAGAGCGCTGACGCTCTTCAAGCTCCGAGTTGTATGAACAGTTCGAAGGAGATCAAAGTTACATGGCCCATAATGATGTATTTATCATATCTACACCATTCATATATTTTGAGAGATCATTTTAGAACTTGTTCCAAAAAATGAGTAATTTTCAAGTCTCAAGTGGACCACACCACAAATAGCAGTGGGATAATGATTCTCACTGTTAAGAACATTCATAGGGCCCGCCATAATGTTTACTTTTCATCTAATCTTTTCATAAGGTCACACAAACCTAGATGAAGAGTAAAACCAAATATCATATTGATCCAAAACTTTTTGACCCCACCTAGGTTTCAATGGCAGGCGTTCAATCCCCACTAACTTTTACAGTGTGGTCCACTTTATTTTTGGATTTGTCTTATTTTTTGGCTCAAGACTTGCGACGAACTCATTTAGTGGATGAACGGTTTAGATATAACCCATACCTTATGATGGGAGCTACAGAGCTAGTGACGTTAACACAGCAGATATGTTGTCGGGTGCATTGTACCCCAGCCAATCCGCATACAAACCGGGCGGGGTGGAGCGGATGCTGATTTCCAGCAATAGCCTTTGGTAGGAAGTTCGTGCACTGGGAACGTAGGTGGGGTACACCTTTATGTTTGTTAGTAATCCACCCGTCCATCTATTTTGTAAGCTCATTTTAGTACCTAAGATTTAAAAAAAATGAACCGTATCCAATACTTGAGTGGGCCAAAAACATGACGATTAAATGTACACAATTTAAATATTCGTGGGGCCACATAAGTTTTGAATTAGGCAAATATTTATTTTTTCGGTTCATCCCAGTGGGAATGACATTATTAACGATATAGATGGCATTTAAACATCACTTTCGACCCCAAGAAGGTTTTAACAGTAGTAATATCCCTACCCACCTTTTCCTTTAGTGCGGCCCACTGGAGTCTTGTATCTTTCTCACTTTTGGTTTCAAGTGATGAAATTATCTCACAAAATAGATGGACAGGGTGGATTTCTCACAAACATCACGGGGGGCCCCACCTGGAAAGGTTTTGACCGCATGAACATCTGGGAAGGTCTTTATCAGGAAATCAGGTTCGGGTAGAGCCATAGACTGAATGTAAATTTAGGGATTATGGAGCCCACCTTAATGTATTTTGTTCATCCACTCCGTCAATCCATTTCTACAGTTTATTTTAGGTCTAATCCTAGATAGGAGGTAAATCAAAGTTCCAATTGGAACACACCACTTATCAATGATATATGCTTAATCTCAATTGTTTCCTACGGTGTGGTCCACTTGGGCCTTTGATCTATCTCTTTTTTTTTTTGCCTTAAAATGAGCATTCAAAACGAATGGACAGCTTAAATTAAACAAAAATATTGTAGTGGGTGCTAATGTAGATTAGGGGAATAATTTATTAATATGGGCCACTTAAGGCCCATATACCGCTTAAACTTTAGGATAAGCGGTATTAAATCCCCATAAAAATGAATGGACGGAGTAAATTCCCCCTAAACATCACAGTGGACCCCATAAACAAGGTGCATGTGCATAGAACACACGCACCCACGGTACACCGAAACCCTTACCACTGTCAAACAATACGAGACCATTGAGATTAATTATTATAGCTTTCCCCAACGACTTATTGTGAGTCACCGACAGATTTTAGCTGTCGGCGATGCCGACGGCTAAAAGCCATCGGGAAAACCACTAGATGGCCGTCGGCATTGGTCATTTTTTTGGTAATGTGTTGAAACCTTTGTAGGGCCCATAATGATGTTTATTTTTCCTCCAATCTATTCATAAGATCACACAAACATAGATAAAGGTAAAACACAAATAACAAATTGATCCAAACTCGTAAAGAATTTTTCAAGAGTAGACATTCATTTCACATTGTTCCCTATGGTGTGGTCCCCTAAGCTTTGTATATGCTTAATTTTTTGGCTCAAGCCCTAAAATTATTTGGTGAAATAGATGGACGAGGTAAATAAAATGCATAATTAACGATGCACAAAGTTTATACAGTACGCATAACGTACAAAGCTACCCTATACGCAATCTCTCCATCCTACAATGGTAGTGTCACTTGCCAACTCACATTGGATGAAATGAGAGTAGATTGTATGTGTCCCCAAGTAGAGATATCGGTGACAAATCCAATCTATCGATCTGTTATTGAAGACCACAATAGGATGGGATTCCATGGAGTAGTGTGAAGCCATATGAACAATTTAGAAGGCATATCAAAAACATGGTTAGATCCACAAATGATTAAACTGACCACATTTTCATTTACACCATCTCATTTATGGTGTCCCACCTAAGCATCGAATCAACCAGTTTTTTTTAAATTATATCCTGTCAATAAATACAGATGGACGGAGTGGATTTTTCATGGATATCTTTGTAGTCCCTAAACAGTATGAAAGACAGCGATTCTGTGTTGGGGACCACATGCAATGGTAGATTGGAAGAAGTACATCACCATAGGCCCCTTAGAGGTCATAATAGAGACATGTAATCCACATAAAAAGCCCCCTCTAAGCATGTTCCATGGAAAATCCAAATCATGGATAGATCTAGTAGCATCGACATTTACGAATATATATTAAAAAAAAAAAAACTAACCTCTCTTTCGAATGCTCGTAACTGTAGCAGCTTCTGACGACGGAATCGTTGGTTTTCCGCTACCAGTTGTCATTGTTGCACTGCTTAAAGGAGAGCTTGCGAACATAATATATCGGAGGTCAATTTGCCTTACATGACATTTGCATGCATCGAAAAGTCAAATCGGAAGAGAAGAATGACAATAACAAATCCAAAGGGTACTTGCATCTCAATGCCAAGATGTAGAGAAAATACGAGTTGAAATGCTTTGTTAGAGAGATTTTATAATATGTTGGAGGTGCACATTTGAAATTACGGTCCTTACGTCCACCATTAACTTTTCAGATGTCTTTCAACACTTGCAAAGTCATTGCTCAAATATCCAATGAATCATGTATTTTTGGTCAATAGATACCTTGGCTTTCTAAGGAGATGATGGAAAATAAAAGTATTCATAGTTGAGAGATACGTTGGGTTCATGTCCTTACCTCAATGGTAGACGTTGAGTTTCAACACGAGTTCTTGGGTTTGATACCCATAGGTGGTGAAATCCCACAATGTTATGCTCCTCCGCATTTCATGCATTTCACTGACGGTGAAAAATGAAAGGCTAAAAATAATTGAAAATCAAACATATGTAAATACTAATTATGGCCCATTTATACCCTATTTGTAAAAAAAAAAAAGAAAATCAAACAATTTTATGTTAGGTGTATGCTTTCTACAAAGGGAAATTGACCGTACTCACCTCGAAGTTTGGGCAAATTACCTAAAATGCTACAACATTCCATATATTCCCAGAAGGGCCTTCTGACAACTTTTAGAGTTTGTTTCGGATGAAAATGCCCCTAACCTTGGTGCAGGACTTGTACGGTTTTCCAAGGAAGAAGAGTTTATGTCGTATTTAATGCCAAAAAAGTGATGTGTACAGAATCCTTTTTTGTGTGCGAGCAAGGGCCAAGCTCATGGGGCCCACATTGATGTACGTGTATAATTCATGCCGCCCATCCTTTTTTACTATGTCATTTTAGGGCTAGGGCCCAGATATCAGCCTGATCTAGAGTTTGTGTGGGTCACATAATAGAAAATAATGGCGACAATGGAGCCCACTATTAAAACTTTTCAGGCTCATTGTGATGTTTGTTAGAAGTGGACATTGCCCAAGTCAAGACTTTTTTAGGCCCAAACAGAGGAAGCCGACAAGGTGGACAAAATGGATCACCCCATTGTAGGCCTTAAGCTATGATACAAATGGTTTGGTAGAAAAGGACATGAACACATTCAAAACCACGATCCATACAACATGATAACCACGACCCATATAACATGGCAATTACGACCCATGCAAACCACGACCCAAAATGGGCCCACACTGATGTATATGTATAATCCATTATGCCCATCCTTTTTGTCGTGTCATTTTAGGGTTAGGGCCCAAATATCAGCCTGATCCAGTGCTTTTATGGCCCCCAAATTAAAAAATAATGGTGATTGTTGAAAGTTTCCAGGCTCACTGTGATGTTTGTTAGAAGTGGACATTGCCTAAGTTAGGACTTTTTGAGCCCACGCCGAGCTGGCCGATAAGGTGGATGGATTGGATCACCCCTTCGTGGGCCTTAAGCTATGGTACTAATGGTTTAGTAGAAAAGGAATTGAACACGTTAAAAACCACAATCCATATAACATGACAACCACAACCCATATAACATAGCAACTATGACCCAAATGGGCCGCAATTGTATGGATCATAGTTGTCATATTATATGGGCCATGGTTATTTTGTTATATGGGTCTCAATTATATGGATTGCAGTTGTCCTGTTATATGGATCGTAGTTATCCTATTATATGGGTCGCGGTCATAGTTGTCCTGTTATATGGGCCTTAGTTTTTCTGTTGTATGGGTCTCGGTTGTATGGATCGCAGTTTTCTTATTATATGGGTCTTAGTTGTATGGATCGCAGTTGTCCTATTATATGGGCCTCAGTTGCATGGATCACAGTTGTCCTATTATATGGGCCTCAGTTGCATGGATCACAGTTGTCCTGTTATATGGGTGGCAGTTATCCTGTTATATAGGTCGCGGTTGCAGTTGTCCTATTATATGGGTCTTAGTTTTCTTATTATATGGGTCTCAATGGTATGGATCACAGTTGTCCTGTTATATGGGTCCTAGTTATCCTGTTATATGGGTCGTGGTCACAGTTGTCCTGCTATATGGGTCTTAGTTGTCCGATTATATGGGTCTCAGTTGTATGGATCACAGTTGTCCTGTTATATGGGTCGTAGTTATCCTATTATATGGGTCACGGTCGCAATTGTCCTGTTATTTGGGTCTTAGTTGTCCTGTTATATGAGTCTCAGTTGCATGGATCGCAGTTGTCCTATTATATAGGTCACAGTTATCCTGTGATATGGGTCGCGGTCGCAGTTGTCCTATTATTTAGGTATTAGTTGTCCTGTTATATAGGTCTCAGTTGCATGGATCGCAGTTGTCCTGTTATATGGGTCACAATTATCCTGTTATATGGGTCGCGGTCACAGTTGTCTTGTTATTTGGGTCTTAGTTGTCTTGCTATATGGGTCTCAGTTGTATGGATCACAGTTGTCCTGTTATATGGGTCACAGTTATCCTATTATATGGGTCGCGATTGCAGTTGTCTTGTTATTTGGGACACATTTGTCCTGTTATATGGGTCTCAGTTGTATAGATCGCGGTTGTCCATTTATATGGGTCGCAGTTATCCTGTTATATGGTCACGATCGTAGTTGTCCTGTTATTCGGATCACAATTGTCCTGTTATATGAGTTGTGGTTATCATGGGTCGTGGTTATCATGTTATATATGGCCCACAAAGGGGTGATCTAATCCATCCACCTTGTTGGCCAGCTTGCAATGGGCCCAAAAAGTCCTGACTTGGCCCCACATTGATGTATGTGTATAATTCATACGACACATCGTTCTTGCTATGTCATTTTAGGGCTAGGGGCCAAATATCAGCTTGATCCAGTGCTCGTGTGACCCACATAATAGAAAATAATGGTGACTATTGAAAAATCAATGGATCAGATGTGGGCCCAAGTCAGGACTTTTTGAAAATAATGATGATTGTTGAAACATCAATAATGGTGACTTAAGCATTGTCCACTTCTAACAAGCATCAATGTGGGCCCAAGTCAGAACTTTTTGGGCCCATGGCAAGCTGGCCAACAAGGTGGATGGATCAGATCACCCCATTGTGGGCCATATATAACATGATAACCATGACCCATGATAACCCTGACCCATATAACAGGACAACTACGACCGCGACCCATATAAAAGGATAACTGCAACCCATATAACAGGACAACTGCATTCCATACAACAGAGACCCATATAATATGACAACTAAGACCCAAATAACAGGACAACTGTGACCGCGACCCATATAAAAGGATAACTGCGACCATATAATAGGACAACTGCGATCCATGCAACTGAGACCCATATAACAGGACAACTAAGACCCAAATAATAGGACAACTGCGACCGTGACCCATTTAACAGGATAATTGCGACCCATATAACGGGACAACTGCGATCCATGCAACTGAGACCTATATAACAGGACAACTAAGACCCATATAACAAGACAACTGCGACCGCGACCCATATAACAGGATAACTGCGACCCATATAAAAGGACAACTGCAATCCATGCAACTGAGACCCATATAATAGGACAACTAAGACCCAAATAATAGGACAACTATGACCGGGACCCATATAACTAGATAACTACGACCCATATAACAGGACAACTGCGATCCAAACAACTGAGACCTATATAACAGGACAACTGCGATCCAAACAACTGAGACCCATATAACAGGAAAACTAAGACCCATATAACAGAACAACTACGACCACGACCCATATAACAGAACAACTACGACCACGACCCATATAATAGGACAACTGCGATCCATGCAACTAAGACCCATATAATAGGATAACTAAGACACAAATAATAGGACAACTGCGACTGTGGCCCATATAACTGGATAACTACGACCCATATAACAGGACAACTGCGATCCATACAACTGAGACCCATATAACAGGACAACTGTGACCGCGACCCATATAACATGATAGTTGTGGCCCATATAATAGGACAACTGTGATCCATACAACTGAGACCCATATAACAGGAAAACTAAGACCCATATAATAGGACAACTGCGACCGCGACCCATGTAACAGGATAACTATGATCCATATAACAGGACAACTATGATCCATACAACTGAGACCCATATAACAAGATAACTAAAACCCATAGAACATGACAAGTCTGATCCATACAATTGCGGCCCATCTGGGTAGTAGTTGCCATGTTATATGGGTCGTGGTTGTCATGTTGTATGGATCGTGGTTTTCAACATGTTCAATCCCTTTTCTACCAAACTATTGGTACCATAGCTTAAGGCCCACAAAGGGGTGATCCGATCCATCCACCTTATCGGCCATCTAGGCGTGGGCCCAAAGAGTCCTAACTTGGGCAATGTCCACTTCTAACAAACATCACAATGAGCCTGGAAACTTTCAACAATCACCATTATTTTCTATTTTGTGGGCCATAAAAGAACTGGATTAGGCTGATATTTAGGCCCTAGCCCTAAAATGACACGACAAAAAGGATGGGTGGAATGGATTAGACACATACATCAGTGTGGGCCCATTTGGGTCATAGTTGCCATGTTATATGGGTCGTGGTTGTCATCTTGTATGGATCATGGTTTTGAATGTGTTCACGTCCTTTTCTATCAAACCATTGGTACCATAGCTTAAGGCCCACAATGGGGCAATCCATTCCGTCCACCTTGTTGGCCTGCTCCACTTGGGCCTAAAAAAGTCCTGACTAGGGCAGTTTCCACTTCTAACAAACATCACAGTGATTCTGAAAGGTTTCAACAGTGAGTTCCATTGTCACCATTATTTTCTATTATGTGACCCACACAAGCTCTGGATCAGGCTGATATCTGGGCCCTAGCCCTAAAATGAAACGGCAAAAAGGATGGGCGGCATGGATTATACACATACATCAATGTGCACCCTAGGAGCTTGGTCCTTGCCCGCACACAAAAAGGGTTCCGTACACATCACTTTTTTGGCATTAAATACAACGTAACTTCTTCTTTCCTAGAAAACAGTACAACTACTAAAACAAGGACAAGGGCATTTTGGTCCAAGTAATTTTTGAAAGCATGTCAAAAGGCCCTTCTGGGAATAGGCCCTTCTGGGAATATATGGAGTGTTGTAGCATTCTAGGTAATTTGCCCAAACTTCGAGGCGAGTACGGCCAATTTCCCTTTCACAAATAGTACTTCTCATTTGTGGGGTCGAGCACAATAGTACTTCTTACTTTCCTCGTAGGGTTTTGAGCCTAGGATTTGGATGGCAAAATGACCTTAACTAACCAACGTTCCACGTGTATCTTTTGGTAGGAAATTTATTTTCAAAAGATAAAGAGGATTTTGGAGGAAAATGAAAAAATAAATAACTAAAAGAATAGCCCTTTCTCATTTTGAAAGATATATGGTCATTTTTTATAAACCACTCTAAAGCATTTCTCAATTTTGAAAATATTCAACCAATATACTTGGAATTGGTCTTGACCATTTCTAGGTCTAGTCAAGGCATGCATTAGCTATGGGTCCAGTCACCCATTTTAGGGACGCATTTAAAAATTGATTTCAAAGCAATTGCCATTGGGTTGATGTTTTAGGCCTTTGTTTTCCATCTTGTCATGTGTTGAGCTTCTGAATGCAGACCCACTCCACTGCCTCCATGTGAAGATCTAGGCCCAATTATTTTTTACTCAGGTTGAATAGTCACATGGAATCAACTAGACTTTTTACTGCTAACCAGTTTGGTAAACTGACATAATGGGAGTTTTGAGAAAAGTGGAGGAAAAGACCAGTCTGAGGATGTGGATGCGACCCTACCTATAGGGCCCACCTCAATGCATGAATTGTACATCCATGCCATCCATATGTTTTTTCCAGTTGATTTAAGGGCATCATCCCAAAAATGAAGAAGATAGAAATTTTAGGTGGACCACACCACAGGAAACAGTGGTCGTTGAGTGTCCACTATTAAAAACTTCCTAAGGTCCATCGTAATGTTGTTGACCATACAACCATTTCATAAGTTCAAGAAGATATAAATATATGGAAAAATAATAATAAAACAAATATCAGCTTGATCCATAACTTTTGTAGCCTACAAAAGGTTTTTAATGATCAATTACAATTGTTTCCTTCTTATGGTGTAGTCCACCTCGAATATGTATCTACTTCAATTTTGGATCATACCCTAAAATAAGCTGGCAAAACATATGAATTGTGCAGATATACAATGCATGCATCGAGGTGGGCCCTACAATCAAAGTCGCACTGGCATTGCTAGTTCTAAGGTGTTGAGGGTCAAATATTGCATATTAGACCCCTGTTATGGCCTGGATTTACGTACATAATACTATTAACGATCCACTTTAAATCGTATTTGTAATGCAGGGTGTATTTGAGAGCTTGGATTACAAAAAGGTGCTAAACGCATGAAATTAACGTTCTGATGATGCCAAGGTAAGGGACGGACCCCAGGAGACCAAGATCGGTGGATTTACACGCCATAGATCGGAGAAAATCGAGAAACTGAAGCTTAAGGGGCCCAAAATTGGTCCAAGATTCAAGATCACAGGGTTCCCGCCATCCGATGGACATGAGACTTCATACGTGGCCTGAACGCCCTATATTAACCGTACGCGTCAAATTTCATCCGTCGGATCTCCCTAGAAGCGGCCTAACGGACAGATTAGCCTCAGAATCATGATTCTGGGCCCACCTAATCTCTGGATATGCTTCAATGTTGGACCCAACGTCATAAATGAGGTACAAAAATGGATGGACGGAACGGATTTCACATATGCATCAAGGTGGGGCCTGACTTACATCAGTGGAGTGCACAGCGACGGTGCACTCGCCGTTCACCGAAACAGAGCAGGTCGGTCAGCATTGCTGACCCGACCCGTTTCACGCCAAGAGCAACGGACGGACGCTGTCTGTCCATTTTTACGTTGTGGGCCTCACCCATCATCTAAAATAGTGATCGGGACCGTTCATTCACTCCAGAGGGGGGTCCTAACTATCGCCTAGGTGACGGAATACCGGAAGAAAATGGAGATCGTCTTTCAACTGTTCAAGCGAAAAACCAACGGTGCAATGAAAAACGTCGTGGGCCACGAAGAAACCGATCCAAAACCGATCATGTCCTACCGGTTTTTCATGAGAAATTGAATGGGCGGACTGGATTTCGCATATGGGATCAATCATAGGTTCACCAACCACAGCGCGAGACTCATCTGCTCGCATGAAGCCCGCCAGCAACTGAACAAACGATCTTAGTGGGCCACCATAATGGTCCTTATGATCAATCTGAATCGATCATTTGATTCAGTAGATAACCACGACCATGACCACGCTGATATTTTGATCCTATGCAACCAATCGCGAGGATATACCATCTAAACGGAAGATGGACGGTTAAATACAAAACTCTGTGGGCCACACCGAACTCAATATAAACTGACCATTATCGACTGGTTTTGTGTCCTGAAGACAATGGACGGATTGGATTTCTCAAAATACCCCCTTCATGGGTCCCACTGACATCACAGCGGAGAGAAGAAGAGCCTCTGTTTGTAACTTACGGACGCTGCGGTCCGTTTGAGAAGCTTGGTGAGGATCGGTCCGTCCATCTGGACCGTCCAAACTTCATCCATATCCCCACCGACCACTTTCAAGAGGTCTGTCTGGATCGGATTCCGGACGGTATTCCCAGATCTCGGTTTTGTCGGTTGCTGCATAGAAAAGCCTATTTCCTTACGCAGGAAGGTGCGTATCCTAGAGTCCGGTTCTGTTGCGGAGGAGCTGCGGGAGAACTCTAGCCCACCAACGGAAAGCTTATATAAGAGAGAGAGAGAAACAACAGCAAGGAAGGGGGGGAACGAGGAGAGAGAGAGAGAGAAAGACAAGGAGAAGAGGAAGAAGTGAAGCTTGTTTAAGGGTTTTTATTTTTTTCCTTCTTTTTCTTTTTATTTTAGTTTGTTTTTTTTTAAGAGATTCAGTCCATTCATGTCGGGCTAAACCTCTTAGCTAGGGCTAAGAGGTGAAGCTTGTAGCGTGATGGGATGCCTCTTTGCTTGTGCCTTTTGTTCAGACTGAATTTGATGTTGATTTGGGGTTTTTAATTAAGGGAATGTTTTCAGTCTTTAATGGTCTGTTGTGACTGAAATTACAATGGATCTGCAATGGCTTTGAGCATGTTCTTTACCTTTATGTTTATGACGTTAGGAAGCCCTGTTGTTCACCATCGTCTCCTGGGCATGGTTGGATGTCGGTACCCTTCCTAACCTTCATACATTGATTGGTTAGTAATTAGTTTCATTCTGTTGTTTGCTTTGTCTCCTGGGCATGGTTTGGTGATGGAATCCATTCTAATTCATATACCGTTCATCTTTTCAAACCTATATCAACGGCAGTTCAGTTAATTTTCCTGATTTGTAATACAGGCATAAGATCTCCCTGATCTCTACAAGTGGATCCTCTGAATCCCTAGTTTCCCTTCTCTGATTTTTCCTAAAGTTTTAGATTAATTATTTCACCATTATTCCTCAAATCATAATTGGTTAGATTTCATCTTAGCCTAGTTCTAGATCTGGTTATTTTCACATAACGTACAAGTTTCAGTCCCTGTGGATTCGACCTCGGTCTTACCGAGTTTATTACTACATCACAACCCTATACTTGGGGAGTGAACAAGTTATTGGCGCCGTTGCCGGGGACTGACGACTACGATTTTCTAAAATTAATTAGTTTTAGAGTTAGTTTAAGATTAGGATTTTGCTAATTTTTAATTTTTAATTTTGTTTTCTATTTTTCATAGAACTAACATATTTCTTATTCTGTAGGTTGTTAAGATAGAACTCCTAATTTGGTAAACTCTTTCTGATTTGCTAGATTTCCTAACTCTTTAGATTTGATTTTCTTTAGAAATTTCTTCTATTTAGAAGCTAACTTATTTTGTTGTGTTTTGCAGGTTTTTAACATAGGAACTTCTAGTCTGGTAACATCTTTCTAACTTCTCATTTACTTTCTGTATTGCTGTAGGATTTTGCTTTCTTCTAGGATTAGATTCAGAGTTAGAGTTTCACCATGTATATGCACGAGTGGGAACGCCAATATATTGAGAAGAATAATCTATATTGGGATGATGATTATGATAGAAATCCACCAATGTCTCAAAACTTTTCTGAAACTATCATCGAGAATCGACCGGAATACAAAGAACCACCAGTTAAGAAGTCCTTACGCGATCATATACGGGAGAACAATTCCACCCCATGGACCATACGTGAATGTTGGGGTTATCATAACTATGGGAGTGAGAATTACTATCACCCATCTGAGAAAAAGAAAACAATGCGTGATTATATTATGAGTGATAATAAGTATTACCAACCATCAGATTCTCCCACCTATGATCCGTATGACTATAATCAGTGGAACCATCAAAACTGGGAAGATGAACCAACAACATGTAATGATTATTCTCTTGGATCCCATACCTTTGAGATCCAACCAGAAACGATCCAAGAGGATTCATGTTTTAATCTAGAACAATTCAACCAACATGTTGCGGAAGCGATGAAAGCAATGGAAGCACTTGACGGCTTGGAAAGGATAGAAGAAGCTCGTGCATCCCAACTACAATCCAATCCAGAAATACAATGCAAGGAAAGTGATCCTCACTCGCTTTTGACGAAATCTGGAATTTGGAATAAGGAGTTGGATTCCATTAACGAGCACGTGGTTCAATTTCCCAATGAGCCGATCTCGATGACTGTTCAAAAGAATGGTGGAGATACATGGGTGTCTTTCAAATACAGTGATGATGACACATCTCCCTTACTTGACACACATGAATTCAATGATGAGGTAGAGGTTAGTTCATTCGAACCTCAACCGAATTTAGGAATAGATTGTGAGGAAAGCGATCCCATCTCAAGTGTGTACTGCACTGAATTGGAAGCTGAGAAGTATTGGGATGAGATTCATGAGAGCACAACCCAAATTCCCCTGGAATCAATCTCAAGTATGGTCCAGGTCAATGCTCAAGAAGCACACGAAGTGATCGGTCATACTGAGCTACTCCACTCACCTAACATATCTGATTTAAAAGTGGAACATGAGCTCATTAAAACCGACCCTTCCAACTTCTGTAAGACATGTTTGGACCACTCTCTTGAATTGAATGATAATGTGATTCAGGAGAAGGACGAGCTGCTCGCTACGACTCTAGAATTTGAAACCACTCAATTAAGACCACCATCTGAGCTGTACACGTCTGACAGTTCAACGCCTCTTCTGAGTAGTATCAATGAACAGAGTCCGCACTTTAATACTTCGTCTACTGACCCTCTATCTGTCGTGCAGGGCTGAAGCAAGAGAGCACACCTCCATTTACCTTTAAAGACGATGGATTCCTTGGGCAGATCATCACGAGCTCTAATGTGGAAAATGAGTCACTCTCAGCTGAATGTCCCAATTCTTTGGATGATTGCTTGGCACACTTTGCAGATTCAAATGATCTCATGATAAGAGACATAGTGAATGCCTTGCAAAACAATATCTCGGTAGTCATCACTGACCGAGAGAACCCTTACTCTAAAGCCCCTCCGTCCACAGATCCTAAATGTCTACCATTAGGGGAGGAGGAGCTAAAAATTGAACCGAAGTCTGATACTTCGGAATGTGTTGAGACTACACCACTTCTTGAAAATTTTTCTCAATTTGATCTACCTGTAGTCTCTGATTCACCATGGGATACTAACTTCGAAACTTCTTCTGTCACAGGTGAATCGTACATACTCTGGTTACCTCAAGCAATGCAATGGAAAATTTCTTATGAGGTACATAAGTCTCTCTGGAAAGTCATGCTCCAGGGCACCCAAGCCTTTTGCAAAAAGGGCTTTTGGATGATCTTGTTGAGGAACTTACTGAGGAACTTATCAAGATACTGGCCAGAAGATGAACCTTGTAGCATGTGTAGTGAGTTCAATGTTTGTGGGTAACATTGCTGTAAACCCTCACGAGACTACAACTCTTCCACTAGGGGCAACCTAGGGGTTTAAAGGCTTGTTGCATATGCTAAATGCAATCGAGAGCACCTGCGAAAGTGGTATAGGTAGGATTTTATTTCTTGTTATTTTTGTGTTGCTTTTTCTCTCGTGCTCACCCGCTCTTCTGTTGAGATCTCTTGAAAAGTCTCTCACGATTCATCATTCAGGTACTATCTTCCCATCACTTCTCTTTTACTTTCGTTGTCCCATGTGCATTCCATGCTCATATCTTTTACATTGAGGACAATGTAGATTTTAGGTTGGGGGTGGGAGATTAGGTAACCTAATCAGTGTTTTTCTTGGTCTTGAGCAAAAATTGTGAAGTGTTGAGCAAAAATTGTGAAAAATTTTAAATTTTTTCTGAAAATTCTTGTGAATTTGAAGTGATTTTGACGACTATCCTGGATTTAGAATTTCAAGATACGTGATGTTGGAAATTTACTACTCTTGGATTCAGTTGCTCGTTAGATTTCACAGTTAAGTTTGAATTGTTAATCCATGATGAGAAGTTGTAAACATTGATTGAATCATGATTTCACAGGATACATCTCGCTTACACATTAAGATTTCAGTTCCATATTGAAGGATTAACTTGGTAATCACTGAGCATGAAAGAAACCAGCCTAAAAGATTTGGCCATCAGGGTATAAAAAGAGTTGCACCATGGGTTTGCTCCCTATAGGTGTGGATTCGATTTTTCATGATTAACAGTTAGAAAGAGTTGGGCGACTAGTTTCACCATAGGTCTGCTCCCTATAAGTGAAAATTTGATTCCCATCTTGTTATGAAAAAAAATAAAATAAAAAATCAAAAGCTGAAAGAAAGAAAAAGAATGATCTATGAGGGACTTTTTAGTTTAGGTTTTGGTTGTCCTGGATGCTCTTGTGGTTACCAACGTTATCATGAAATAGAGAATTGAATATTAATGTTGAAAGTCGAGATTACACTATACACCCATGGAACTCAATGTTTAAAATTTTTCTAGTTTATGGATTAATATTTGAACTTGATTATGAAATTCACCGTGCATGAGAGGCCAGGAGAAATTGATAATCAACATTCATGAATCTTAAGATTTCTCATATCTGGATTGTTTTTCAAAATATCACTCGGCTTCACAGGGATTGTCTCGTAATTCTCAACTTAATTTTCGCATATTTTGCTCGGGACTAGCAAAATGCTGGTTGGGGGTTGTGTTGAGGGTCAAATATTGCATATTAGACCCCTGTTATGGCCTGGATTTACGTACATAATACTATTAACGATCCACTTTAAATCGTATTTGTAATGCAGGGTGTATTTGAGAGCTTGGATTACAAAAAGGTGCTAAACGCATGAAATTAACGTTCTGATGATGCCAAGGTAAGGGACGGACCCCAGGAGACCAAGATCGGTGGATTTACACGCCATAGATCGGAGAAAATCGAGAAACTGAAGCTCAAGGGGCCCAAAATTGGTCCAAGATTCAAGATCACAGGGTTCCCGCCATCCGATGGACATGAGACTTCATACGTGGCCTGAACGCCCTATATTAACCGTACACGTCAAATTTCATCCGTCGGATCTCCCTAGAAGCGGCCTAACGGACAGATTAGCCTTCAGAATCATGATTCTGGGCCCACCTAATCTCTGGATATGCTTCAATGTTGGACCCAACGTCATAAATGAGGTACAAAAATGGATGGACGGAACGGATTTCACATATGCATCAAGGTGGGGCCTGACTTACATCAGTGGAGTGCACAGCGACGGTGCACTCGCCGTTCACCGAAACAGAGCAGGTCGGTCAGCATTGCTGACCCGACCCGTTTCACGCCAAGAGCAACGGACGGATGCTGTCCGTCCATTTTTGCGTTGTGGGCCTCACCCATCATCCAAAATAGTGATCGGGACCGTTCATTCACTCCAGAGGGGGGTCCTAACTATCGCCTAGGTGACGGAATACCGGAAGAAAACGGAGATCGTCTTTCAACTGTTCAAGCGGAAAACCAACGGTGCAATGAAAAACCTCGTGGGCCACGAAGAAACCGATCCAAAACCGATCATGTCCTACCGGTTTTTCATGAGAAATTGAATGGGCGGACTGGATTTCGCATATGGGATCAATCATAGGTTCACCAACCACAGCGCCAGACTCATCTGCTCGCATGAAGCCCGCCAGCAACTGAACAAACGATCTTAGTGGGCCACCATAATGGTCCTTATGATCAATCTGAATCGATCATTTGATTCAGTAGATAACCACGACCATGACCACGCTGATATTTTGATCCTATGCAACCAATCGCGAGGATATACCATCCAAACGGAAGATGGACGGTTAAATACAAAACTCTGTGGGCCACACCGAACTCAATATAAACTGACCATTATCGACTGGTTTTGTGTCCTGAAGACAATGGACGGATTGGATTTCTCAAAATACCCCCTTCATGGGTCCCACTGACATCACAAGCGGAGAGAAGAAGAGCCTCTGTTTGTAACTTACGGACGCTGCGGTCCGTTTGAGAAGCTTGGTGAGGATCGGTCCGTCCATCTGGACCGTCCAAACTTCATCCATATCCCCACCGACCACTTTCAAGAGGTCTGTCTGGATCGGATTCCGGACGGTATTCCCAGATCTCGGTTTTGTCGGTTGCTGCATAGAAAAGCCTATTTCCTTACGCAGGAAGGTGCGTATCCTAGAGTCCGGTTCTGTTGCGGAGGAGCTGCGGGAGAACTCTAGCCCACCAACGGAAAGCTTATATAAGAGAGAGAGAGAAACAACAGCAAGGAAGGGGGGGAACGAGGAGAGAGAGAGAGAGAAAGACAAGGAGAAGAGGAAGAAGTGAAGCTTGTTTAAGGGTTTTTATTTTTTTCCTTCTTTTTCTTTTTATTTTAGTTTGTTTTTTTTTAAGAGATTCAGTCCATTCATGTCGGGCTAAACCTCTTAGCTAGGGCTAAGAGGTGAAGCTTGTAGCGTGATGGGATGCCTCTTTGCTTGTGCCTTTTGTTCAGACTGAATTTGATGTTGATTTGGGGTTTTAATTAAGGGAATGTTTTCAGTCTTTAATGGTCTCATTGTGGTGAAATTACAATGGATCCGCAATGGCTTTGAGCATGTTCTTTACCTTTATGTTTATGACGTTAGGAAGCCCCGTTGTTCACCATCGTCTCACAGGCATGGTTGGATGTCGGTACCCTTCCTAACCTTCATACATTGATTGGTTAGTAATTAGTTTCATTCTGTTGTTTGCTTTGTCTCCTGGGCATGGTTTGGTGATGGAATCCATTCTAATTCATATACCGTTCATCTTTTCAAACCTATATCAACGGCAGTTCAGTTAATTTTCCTGATTTGTAATACAGGCATAAGATCTCCCTGATCTCTACAAGTGGATCCTCTGAATCCCTAGTTTCCCTTCTCTGATTTTTCCTAAAGTTTTAGATTAATTATTTCACCATTATTCCTCAAATCATAATTGGTTAGATTTCATCTTAGCCTAGTTCTAGATCTGGTTATTTTCACATAACGTACAAGTTTCAGTCCCTGTGGATTCGACCTCGGTCTTACCGAGTTTATTACTACATCACAACCCTATACTTGGGGAGTGAACATAAGGTCAACCAAACCATGCTCCACAAGTGATGCGGGGAAGGTCATGATGAGGTCGATAACCGTCTTCCTCAAGGACAACTACTCTGAATCCATGGAGCTCTCTGGATTCCTCACAGAGTTTCATCAAATCCATAAGGGATAAAATAGAAATAATTTCTAATAAATTCAAAAATAAATTGATTGATGATGTAATACCTGATCCAGCCTATAAGTACGATCGATCGGTTAGTAAATGAGACTCACCTTTTGAAATAAAACCCAGTAATGCTTGCATGTACAATTCAAATACTCAAAAGAACCCCTTATAATGCGACCATAAATAACTAAAACCAATACCATGATGATCACCCCATCCATTCCGTACCATTTTCTATGCCTATGTGCACGATGATCGATGCCCTTGGCCAGACCTGGACTAGCCATGCATAGTGCACACCCAACTGACCAGAACCCCAGGACTTCGAATCCTATTTCATATCGACCGACCCATCGCCACGATCGCGGAGGTATCACCTGTGCATCTGTACCACGCTCCATTAGTGAGATACGCTGCAAAGAATCGTTAGTGTATCATGTGCGCAGGGCACCATATATTGCATTCCACACATGCTATGCACACATGCACAATGCTACACATGGGTGAGAGAATCTCTACCCATGTATGATGTCACCCATAACATCCCTCTCTCATGTGTGGGTCCAAAGTCAACCCTCTCCATACATCACCATATGCATGATGTCATCATGTCATGCCACCCTATGTCCCTTTAATACACTATTAAGTCCTAATCATACACAAATTTCCATAATCCTAGCTTAAGCTAACCATATCTAGTATAATCACATTTTTATCCATTTCTCTACAAATACCCCTCCATGCCTCAACATTTTCACCATTTCCTACCATGAGAGAGAGAGGGGGGGGGGGGGGGGGAGGAGTGATCTTGGTGGGCCATCAATTCCATCCCTTTCATCCATCTCAATCATCCATCCCATCAATTCCATCCCTTCCATCCATCTCTACAATCCATCTACTTCATCAAGGTGAGTACACCCAAGCCACTCATTCTTATTTTGTTTTCATTGTGTTTATGTATGGTGGAGATGATGTTGATTATAATGATGTGATTAATGGTGTGGATGCATAGGATAAGACAAATAAATAAATAAATTATTATAGATTTCATGTGGGACCCATTGATAGTGGTCCCCACCAGAATGTTTGCATCCCATCCAAACCCTCCAAGTAAGGCCCATTGGGCTAGCCACACACACACGTTCACATCACACTATAAATAAGTTAAAAAAATAAAATAGAGAGGGAGAGACGTTGCAGCAAGCAGCGTCCCACCTGTTTCCAGAAGGGAGGGTTTGTGGGACCATAACAGGCCTCACCCCTGATGCATGTATTTAATCCACATCGTCCATTCAATTTCCCAGCTCATTTTAGACATTAAGCCAAAAAAATGAAGCCAATCTGAATCTCTGGCGGGCCACATCATAGAAAATAGTGATATTTACTGTTAAAATCTGTTAGGGCCCACTGTAATGTTTTTACACGTCAAACCATATCGAATATTGGGCTCATTGGACCCGTCACGAGCAAGAGAACCCGATGAACGAAGTGGATCATTCTGATGTGGCCCCCACCTATGAAAATTGTGAATAAACCAAAAAAATAAATAAATAAACAACATGGAATGTTGTTGCTATCAGTGTCTAGATGACGTTGCAGCAACCAGAGGGACAGTGGGTCCCACCTTGATATATGTTGAACATCTACACCGTACATTTGATGGGTCCCCTTTAAAATGGGTCACCCGCAAAAATCAGCCGTACATGGAACTCAGGTGGCCCACACCATCTAAAAACGTATGAAGCCGGATAAATCAACAAGAATTGTGGGTTTGATCATGAGGTATGTCTTATATCCAAACTGTCCATGCATTTGGCAAACTCGTCTTAAGGCTTGAGAAGAAATATAAGACAGATCTAACTATCAAGTGGTCCATACTACAAAAAGCAACAAGGGGTTGAAGGTCTACCATCGAAACCCTTTTTAGGTCACAAAAGTTTTGAACCAATATGAAATTTGTTTTTCCTCTTAATTCTGGTCTTTGTGACCTTATGAACAGATTGGATGGAAAATAAATGTTATGGTGGGCCCTGTAAATTGTTTAATGGTGAAATCATTATCTCCACCACTATTTGTGGTGCAATCCCGATAATCTTTAGATATGATTCATTTTTTTTGGATAATGCTCTAAAATGTTCTCTAAATATAAATGAACAGTGTAGATATAATAAATACATCACTTTGGGACCCATGTAACTTTGATCTCCTTGAACCATTCATACAACTCGGAGCTCTAGGATATAAAAGCACTTGCTGGGGTCCACCTGAATTTTGGATTCATCTGAAACTTGGAATGGCTCCTTAACCAAGTGGGACATATATAATGGATAGGCTGGATTTGTGAACCACACCTTGGTGGCCCAACAAATGATTACGAATGTTTTAATGGAGGGTAAACCTCTCAACTGTTGTAGTGAGGCCCACACAAGTCACTGATTGACTTGATTTTAAGCCTTAGGCCCACCATGAATTGGTGCAGCTAATTGATGGGGTAGATGTTCAACACGCACCATGGTGGGCCCACACAACTCGACCTCATGGGGAGTTCCCTTGAGCAGGACCGCATAGAACCTTTTCCCATATATATATATATATATATATATATATATATATATATATATATATATATATTGGTGAAAATAAATTTTGGGCCTCTCAATAATGATATGTTCTCCTCATCAAAGCCCAAATTAAAACCCATATAAGCCCACTATGAATACTTCAGTGTGTATTGGATTTCAAGCCACCCTATATAACAGGAATTTGTGGGCCAATTTCATGGATATCTTAAATAGTCATACTAGGCATCTAAATCGCCTAGCATAATGCAATGATCAAATCATGCAGTATGTAATTAGCTTTATTTGTAGGACATTCATACATAAGAAGAGATGTTAATTTACAGAAAGGAGTAAGAATTAAAATTACAATCAAGTACCCTAGTTTATAAATTACAAGGACTACAATTCGATTAGTCATGATTAAGGATGAAGAGAAAAGTATTTTGTAGTCAAAAGTACCAAGCTACGAGGCCACAAGTTGATAACATCATGTGAGGATTGGTTATCCAGGTACGCGGCTCTTTAATTATCTTGCGCCCTGCATATCGTCATACCTTGAGTTCAATTATCCTTGAGTTGCTTGTCATTAGCATCACCATGCATTCCATGGCATGATATATGATGAGAAATAGTATCCAAATTCTTTACAAACATCACGGATTGACCGTATTACGATAAGGATGATGATATTGAATCATGGACACCGTAAGTATGAAAATAGTAGGGGATGATGTGCCCCTTGGGTTGAGAGACCCTAAACCCCAATGGTACTTAGGGATGCCTCACCATTGGGCCGGGTAGGTACATGGGCCATGGATTTGACTCCCACTGATGAGGCCAGGTTGAGAAGGGGTATGTCCGACCCGCCATAGGGTTGAGGTGGCAAACGAGGACCGGTTTGACCCGCCGGCGAGGAGAAGTGCAAAAGAGGTCCGCTACTATTATACAAAAAGGAGGTTATAACCCCATTAGTGGGTAGTGAGATCGATTGTTGGTGTTTGGTGCATGGGCATCGACCTCGGTGGATCCTAAGTTTCAACAATATATTGATCATAATCGAGACGATGATGTTCAGGAGTAGTGCAGTCAAGTCCGTGGTGAGAGGACTATTAGCAGGTGTTTCTATAGTTAACATACAGTTATTTTATGCATCTCGCACATGATCTCCCTCCATCATTCATTAAGACATCGCTTTGCATAGATTATCACTTTTTGGCGGTTTGTTCATTATGAAAAGGCCTAGCTATATGTCCTAGAGAGGGGGGAGGGTGAATAGGACTATGCCAAATTAAAACTTTAGCAGTAAAATTTAAATGAATAAGATAGCCTTATAAACAAATAAATGAAAGATAGAACTTTAAACAAATCACAGTACTGAAATGTAAAGCAATCTTCAAATAATAAAATAGAGAGGTTGATACCAATGTTGTTCTAAGGACAACCTTGCACCATGAAAACCAAGGGTTTATGGCAGGACAACCTTACTAGAACAATTTGAATATCAAAAACTCAAACTAAAAGGAAATAAAGGAAATAGCAAGAAATTAAATTATAAACTATTACAACATTCCCCACAATGCTTGAAATGTAAAGGATTACAACATTCACATCCACATATACATTCCACAGCTTTAAATGATAAAAGATATAGAAATTCAAACAAACATTCAAATCACAAAAGACAAAGAATTATAGTGGTTCGCCTGTGTGTCCACCAACTGTTAAATAACAGCCACACAGATTGCTACTCCACTCCTAATATCCTCACACAGGGGATATCAGCGTTCACTATGAAAATAGGTTTCACAGGTTCACCTAAAACCTTTACAATTGTGTCTTTCAAATAGGCTTACACAATTCAAAAAACCCCACTTCTGAGTTTCCTGGCTCTCCTCAGATAACCAATAGTTGAGATTTTTCTAGCTTAATCTCAAACAAAAACCAATAACAAGGAAATTTATAATACAGTAAAATACCTGGATTTCTCCTTATGTAGTAGCCTGGAAGAACTAATCGGAGTAGAACTTCAATTGTCCAATACTCACTTTGATATAGTTCTAAGTTCTAATTGATTTTAAATTAAACCAGTTGGGCTAGCTATATTTGATTTTGATTCCAAGAAGAAGGAATTCAACAATTCCTCTTTTCAAATCAGATTGGAATATAGAAACAAAATCAAATAAATAATGCTAATAAAAGAGAATATTAAATATGCACAGTGTAGCTTAAAATGAACGCAAACTTATATCTCAGAGTGATGCTTGAATTTCCTTGAATTGAATATCAAACACTGAAATTCATGCTCAATTTATAGTTGCAGAAATCGCGTCTACAACTAGTCGTGTGGCCACCACGACTGGTCTTAGAACGAACTGCATTTTGAAATTTTAAGCGCGATCGGATAAAACCGTTACCCGACTGGTCGTAGGGTGTCCACGACTGGTCGTGAGACCTCCACGATTGATCGTGACCAACTCACAACTGGTCGTGAGGAACCAATAATAGTTGCTGGAGTTTAAGCCATAGTTGTAGGACTGGTCATGAATGAGTCGACATTGTTGCTACGACCGGTCGAGTAGACTCCAAGACTGGTCGAAGCTCAACAAAAAATTCTAAAAATTTGCAACAACTTAGGACTGGTCTTGGAATTTCTTGGACTAGTCGAGCTAGTTCTAGGACTAGTCGACCAGAGTCTAGGACTAGTTGAAGAACAGGCCAAATACTTATAAAAATTTTCAAATTGAATTATGTATACAAAATGACCTACCCCTAAGGTCAAACTAAGGTCATTCATACCTTAAATGTGAAGTATGGACAATGAGTCTTTATTTCTTAAGATGATGGTTGACATTTGAAGATTGTGAAGCTTAAGATCTCTGACGTAGCTTGAACTTGAGATCTTCTAAAACTTGGACTTCATCTTGTACTGTTATTCTTGAGTTGTACTTGAGACTTGAACAAGAACTTGTCTTCTGATGTAGCTCTTGAAATATTCTGATCATTGAAGCTTGCAGAAGTAGACAAATAACTTGAACTTGAACTTCTTGAAATAGATCACCATTCTTAGCTTGTAGCATTGATGCAGTGACTTGAACATACAAATCAACATGCTACACAAAACATAGATTATGTTTTTAGCACTACAAAATTTGACAACCAAAGGGGCAAATAACTTTTACACTTACACATTATATCTTTTATGTTAATTTATCTTGCATACTTATCATGAGGAATTTGTACTTATTAAGTTATAAGACTTACTTGTCTTTTAACCACTTAGGTAAAGGATCTAAAGAAGAAAAACAAGTAGCGACCACGAGTTTGGTGCCACATCGAGGGGACTGATTTAACTTTTAGAATTTTGAATTGTATATGATGTATATATGTATCGTGCAAATAGATGATGTACTTTTGGAATTTTATAGTACCTAGTTTACTTATATGCAGATGTTACCTATCTTGTCTCTAATATTCTTTTTTTGTGAAGAATGAATGGTGAGATTTATCCTTTACATTACCTTGCCAGACGCCGAGCTTGGGGTTTAGTGTGTGGGCATTGGGTACCAATCCCGGAGTTCGGATTGTTGCGCACCAGATCCGGTAAATATAGCGGTAGTATAAGACTATTAGGTCTGGGGTGTGACAAAGTTAGTATCAGAGCATGAGATAAGGGATTACCTGTGGATAAGTAACCATTTAAGAGAAAGGTAGAATTCTAAAACTTGAAAACCGACTTAACAACTTCAAAACACTAGTTTTCCCCTTAAGGAACTCGAGTAAAAAAAGTTACGATTAGGTCTCAAAGATAAGAAGTTAAGAAGATGTGCTTCTTAACCTTTAGAGGCTATTTTAGGTTGAAGTTAACCCAGGCATCCATTTTCTATTGTAGATCATGGCACCTAAGAAGGCTGCTAAAACCAAAACAACAGTAGAGCATGAGTCATCTGAGGATCACCGAGCCAAGGCATCAGATACTCCTCAGGACACCGCTTCGATTCTGAAAATCCTTCGTTCTATGACATCTTTGATGGAACGTCAGGAGAGGAGGTTGCAAAGGCATCTTTCGTACCAGAGCAATCGGCTTTGATTGGAGAATTTCAGGCTTTGCAACCCCCTCGATTTAAAGGGCAACCGGATCCGCTTGAGGCCGACCAATGAAGGACCCAGGTTATCAAGATTTTAAATGTGATGGGGTGTCCTAATTCCCAAAGAGTGTCTCTTGCTACCTTCACACTAGTGAGAGAAGCAAAGTTGTGGTGGCAGTCAGTTAAGAAGGAAGCTGGGTCAAATATAGTTTGGAGTTGGATCACGTTCAGCGACAAGTTCGACCAAAAGTATTTTCCTAATAGTATTCGAGAAAAGATGGTGTCTGAATTTATCTCTCTGGAGCAAGGAGCTTTATATGTGGCCCAGTACGAGGCTAGATTCATTAAGTTGTGTCCCGTTTCGCATCGAATTTGATTTCAACCTCTAGTATGAAAGCTCGTAAATTTGAAAAGGGACTTCGTCCTAGCTTAAGGAGTAGGGTAGTACCTTTGCGACTCCCTATGTTTGAGGAGCTGACAGACTGAGCTAAGATCATAGAAGCGGATTTCGAAGAGATGAACAAGACTCGTAATCAACCACTTCATCAACAGGATAATAGGAACAAGAGGAAGGGAGGCCCAACCCAGCAGTTCCATTCATAAAAAAGGCTTGCTATGTAAGGATCAGCCATTCAGGAAGCCCAGCGAGATTCGCATCGATTACCATTCCGAGGAACGTGTTTTAGGTGCGGTGGAGTAGGCCATTAGATCAGGTCTTGCCCTAATCTGCCAGATGTCTCTGTAGAGCGAAATGATAGGTCTTCTTATAGACAGCAGCCTCATGGTCACCCCCAGTAGAGACCTTTTCAGCAACACCAGATTCAACAATACCATCCTCAACAACAGACTCAATAGTATCGGCCTCAATAACAGCCTCAACAATGCTAGTAGCAGCAACCACCACAAGGTTGAGATCGCTCTCAGCAGTACTAGAGACCACCCCAGAGACAACAGGGAGGATTTGCAGTGACTGCCCAACCTCACGTATATGCTATTTAACAGACTGATCCTCAATCATTAACAACAATACTCGAGGGTACAACTACTCTCTTCTCATCATTTTGCACACACCTTATTCGACTCAGGCGCCTCCCATTCATCATCACATCATCACTCGTAAACACGTTGGGGTTAGAGCCAGAAAGGGTAGTAGAAGAGTTATTAGTAGCCACACCATTAGGTGAGCATTCTAACCTAAGCCTTATCTACAAGCATTCTAACCGCCTATTTATTTGTTATGAAGATGTCGAAGCTGGATGTTATTTTGGGTATGGATTGGATGGCCGCATATCATGCCTCGTTATATTATTTGGAAAGGACAATCACCTTCTCTATAATTGGCCAACCACAGTTCTAGTTTAGGATTCTGCCAGCAGTGCAGACTGGGACATCCTTAACTTACCTAGTAGAAGAAGAAAGGACCCTAAGGATTGAGGAGATCCCATTCGTATGCGAGTATCTCGGCGTCTTTCAGGACATCTCGGGCCTACCTCCTCGAAGGGCAGTGGAATTTTGTATTGACCTGATGCAAGGTGCTGCACCCATCTCAAAGGTGTCGCATCGCATGGCACCCATGGAGTTGGAAGAATTAAAGAAGCAGTTGGAGGAACTTCGGGCTTTGGGCTTTATTCGCCCAAGTAGTTCTCCTTAGGGAGCACCAGTCCTATTGGTTAAGAAGAAGGACAGATCGTTGAGATTTCGTATGGATTACATGGAGCTAAATAAAGTGACCATTAAGAATAAGTATCCATTACCAAGGATTAATGATCTGTTCGATCAGCTTAGGGAGGCATAGTTCTTCTCAAAGATCGACCTACGTTGTGGATACCATCAAGTTCTAGTTCAAGAAGAGAATATCCCTAAGATGGCTTTTCGCACCAAATACGGCCACTTCGAGTTCCTAGTCATGTCCTTTGAATTCATGAACGCCCCAGACATATTTATGCAATTGATGAATGAGGTATTTCGCCCTTATCTCGACCAGTTTGTGGTAGTATTCATAGATGATATTTTGATATATTCATGTACCCAGTAGGAGCATGAGTGTCATCTACATACTGCTCTGCAAACGCTTCGCGATCATCAGTTTTATGCCAAATTGGTGAAATATTAATTTTGCCAGGAAGAAGTGAAGTTTCTTGGCCACGTCATTACTAGAGGAGTGACCATAGATCTAGCTAAGGTTAAGGCTGTGATTTAGGGGCAACAACCCACTAATGTCATGAAAATTCAGAGCTTGCTCGTTCTAACGGGATACTGCAAACAGTTTATTCGAGGGTTTTCTCATATAGTCGCACCACTGACACGACTGACCCATAAAGGAGCACCTTTTGTTTGGAGTGAGGCCTGTGAAAGGCATTTGTGGAGTTGAAAGATAAGTTGACAACGACACCAATTTTCACCCTGCCTTCTGGAAACGAAGGGTTCGTAATATACACAGATGCCTCGTGGGTTGGATTAGGTTGTGTGCTGATGTAGCATGACAAAGTTATAGCGTATGCTTCTCGACAATTGAAGGCCTATGAGAAGAATTACCCCATGCATGACTTAGAGTTGGTCGCGGTAGTGTTTGCAGTAAAGATATGGTGGCATTATCTATATGGGGTCAGATTTCAGTTGTTAAAGGAGGAGCTTAATCTGCGGCAAAGAAGGTGGTTAGAGTTGTTAAAGGATTATGATTTTTCTCTTCAATACCATCCAGGTAAGGCCAATGTTGTAGTTGATGCCCTCAGTTGTCAACCACGAGGAATTATTGCTCACCTTATGGTTCAACAGTGGAAAATGTTAAAAGAAATAAGGGACTTTGATTTTAAGTGGAGCTTACAGTCAGCTACTATGTATCTTACAAGTTTATCCATTCAACCATCACTTATATCTTGAGTCATTGAGGCGCAACAGGCTGATCATCAATTGCCATAAGGAAATGACTGATGATGGTTCGTCCAAGTGGTAAGTCGGTGTGGAGTACCGGAAGATGTGGAGCTGAGGCAAGAAACATTGATCGATGCACACTAGTCCAAATTCACGATCCACCTAGGCAGTACAAAGATGTGTCGCGATGCTAAGAGACAATATTGGTGGCTAGGGATGAAGAGTCACATTGCTGAATTTGTTGCCCAATGCAATACATGTAAAAGGGTCAAGCCATAGCATCGACAACCCTCAGGTACCCTGCAACAACTGGAGATTCCTCAGTGGAAGTGGGAGCACATTATAATGGATTTCATTATGGGATTGTCGCGGACCCCTCAAGGTCATGATGCCATCTGGGTCATCGTTGATCAACTGATGAAGTCAGCGCATTTCCTACCCATACATGCTACCTACTCCATGGACCGAATTGCTTATTTATTTGTTAGTGAGATCGTCAAGCTACATGGAGTGCCGGTATCAATAGTATCTGACCATGACCCGAGGTTCATGTCGCAATTCTGGAAGACCTTTCAACGACCCTTGGGTGTGACTCTGAAGTACAGCACCACCTACCACCCCCAGACAGATGGGCAGACTGAGAGAGTAAATCAGATTCTGGAGGATATGCTTTAGAGCGTGTTTGTTAGATTTCCAGGGTAGCTGGGATAATCATTTGTCATTGGCCAAATTTGCATATAATAATAGTTATCAAACAACCATCTGCATGGCTCCGTATGAGGCCTTATACGGCCGACCTTGCAGGTCACCCAGTTATTGGACGGAAGTCAAAGAAAGGAGTTTGCTCGGGCCTGAATTTGTTCAGCAAACCTCGGAAAAGATAGAGCTTATCAGAAAGAGTATGCGCACCGCTCAAAGCCGACAAAAGAGTTATGCTGATCAGCGGTGTAGGGAATTGGAATTTATTATTGGAGATTTTTTCTACCTCAAGGTCTCATCCATGAAGGGCATATTTCGATTTGGCAAGTAAGGGAAGCTCACCCCGTGTTATATAGGTCCCTTCGAGATAGTAAAACAGATTGGTTAAGTGGCATATCGACTAGCCTTGCCTCCCCAACTATTAGGTGTTCACAATGTATTTCATGTATCCATGTTGAGGAGGTGTGAGTCGAAGACAGAGAACATTATCGACTGGTAACCGATCGAAATCCGTCAGGATGTTTCAAACATAAAACATCTGATTCGTATCTTATATCGAAAGGAGTAGGTCATTCGGTCAAAGACGATTTCATTGGTGAAAGTTCAGTGAGGACACCATAACGAAGCACAGGTCTCGAGGGAACGTGAGGAGGACATTTGAAAGAAATATCCCCACTTGTTTTAATGAACTTTATAAACACTGTAAAAACATCACCGATGTATGATATCCTTTTTACACTAAAAAGGGTTTTCAATCATTTCACTTTTTCGATCATGAAGCCTGCGTTTTATCCAATATAGTAGAAATTTTGAGGATGAAATTTTTATAAGGAAAGGAGGATTGTAATACACGATCCAGCCTATAAGTATGACCAATTGGTTAGTAGATGAGACTCACCTTCCAAAATAGAACCCAGTAATACTTGCATGTACAATTCAAATACTCGAAAGAACCCCTTATAGTACACCCCTCATAATGCAACCATAAATAACCGAAACCGATACCATAATCACCACACCGTCCATTCCGTACCATTTTCTATGATTATGTGCACGATGATCGATGCCCTTGGCCAGACCTGGACTAGCCATACATAATGCACACCTAACTAACTGGAACCCCAAGACTTTGAAACCTATTTCATCAACCGCCCCATCGTCGCGATCGTGGTGGTACTACCTGTGCATCTGTAAGACGCTCTCTTAGTGAGATATGTCACGAAGAATCATTGGTGTATCATGTGCGCAGGGCACCATATACTACATGCCACACATGTGCACAATACATGCCATGAATGCATGCACCATGCCACACATGGGTGAGAGAATCTCTACCCATGTGTGTGATATCACACACCCATACCATCCCTCTCTCATGTGTGTGTCCAAAGTCAACCTTCTCCATACAATACCATATGCTTGATGTCATCATGCCATGCCACCCCATGTCCCTTTAATACACCATTAAGTCCTAATCATACACAAATTTCCATAATCCTAGCTTAAGCTAACCATAATCACATTAATCTAACATAATCACATTTTTATCTATTTCTCTACAAATACCCCTCCATCCCTCAACATTTTCACCATTTCCTACAATAAGAGAGAGAGAGAGAGAGGAGGAGGAGTGATCTTGGTAGGCCATCAATTCCATCCCTTCCATACATCTCAACCATCAATCTCATCAATTCCATCCCTTCCATCCATCTCAACCATCCATCTAGTTCATCATGGTGAGTACACCCACCCCACTCATTCTCATTTTGTTTTCATTGTGTTTATTTATGGTGGAGATGATGTTGATGATAATGATGTGATTAATGGTGTGCATGCATCGGAGAAGACAAAAACAATAATAATAATAATAATTTTTTATATATTTCATGTGGGACCCATTGATAGTGAGCCCCACCAAAATGTTTACATCCCATCCAAACCCTCCAAGTAAGGCCCATTGGGCTAGCCACACACACACACACCCTTGAACACATGTTCACATCACACTATAAATAAATAAATAAATTAGAGAGTTAGAGACGCTGCTGCCAGTGTCTAGAGGACGCTGCAGCAGGCATCATCTCACCTGTTTTAAGAAGGGAGGGACTGTGGGACCACAACAGGCCCCACCCCTAATGCATGTATTTGATCCACACCATCCATTTAATTTACCAGCTCATTTTAGGCATTGAGCCAAAAAAAGAAGCCAATCTGAATCTCTGGTGGGTCACATCATAGAAAATAGTGATATTTACTGTTAAAATCTATCAGGGCCCACTGTAATTGTAAGACCCAACCCGAGTGGGTGTGTGTGTGTGTACATTTCATTTTTCTTGGTCCCGCAATCCTACCGGTCGAATCCCAGTGATTCGCAACCCTCAGATAGTGTTTGCGGTCATCCTTAAGTCCAGTCACGTTGACCCAACATGGATTGACCCAAAACCAATGCCATCATGTTCGCATTGTCATTGCGATTCTGATGTCGCATCTCGTGCATCCATCCGATGTGTAGATCTTAAGTTATAGGCATTTCATTTCTAGCCCTTTGATCATGATCATGTGGCCCACCTAGTGTGGAGAGAACATTTTCCAAGGTGGACCATACCAATTGCTCAATTCCCAACACACACTACCCACACCACCCATCCCTACCCTATAGCCCCCATTTAGCTCTTCTTTCCTAGCCTATGATGAGTTTCTCTACCCCATGCAACTCTTCCCTAGAGAATTTCTTCCCAAGCCATCTGTAATGATCACTTTACTACAACACCCCTCTCTCTCTCTTCTCTCCTTCTCCTTTCTCCCTTCTCTCTTTTCATTCTCTCCCTAGCAAGACGGTGGGACATCCCCACCATCCACTCATATTTCAGCCCCCTTCTCCTCCATTTCCCCTCAATCCATCCATCCCAATCCCATCTTAACCATTAATCTTGCATCCTTGGAGCATTAGAAGCGTAGAGTTGGAGTTTTGGTGGAGATCAAGAGGTGGGTGTTCCTCTAGAATGTAGAATTTATTTCCATAGCTTGGATATCTTATTTCTTTCATGAGGGAAGTGTAGGACCCACCAATCAATGGTGGAGATCCCACACATTCCCATAAGTGTGGCCAAAAGGCCTACCTTATGCATGCATGTCCCATGCATGGGGTTTTCCTCTATGGACCCCATTATGGTGGTTTTCTCTAATTTCATAGCATGATGGGTCATCTAGACCTTAGCATCATGGTGGGAATGGTATCCCAACCATCTATTTTAATTAAAGGACATGCATGTGCTAGCTCCATGTTGTAACTTATATATTAATGAAGATGTGTGGGTGTGACTGTTCTTGAGAGGGCTCAATAGTGGCGGAGCCCTTTCCCTATGGTCGAATTGTTCTTCTCTCTCCCTTTGTCACTTATTTTTCTCTAATGTATGCATGTGGCCCGTTTGGTAGGCCTAGGATGTCCAGAAAATTGAACAATGGTGGGACGCCCATGTTACCTATGCCATGATTTTAGGTGTCCCATTTGATGCCTTATTTGATGCATGCAAGTGTGGTGACTTGGGGTTTGATCTGGACACTAGTGGGGACCACTAAGAAAGGCCACACCACCCTTGATTTGATGTATATTTCCATATATGGTTGTCCAAAAATTCTGGACTGTTTGCATGGACTATTGTAGTTGATGTTTGGTATGGGATTGGTCCATGATTTTATTTCTTTTTCTTCCTAATGTTGGGTGTCCCTTGGAGGAGTGGACCCCACCTTGAAGTATGATAAACCCCCACCTCCAGCTAACTTTCCAAATACACCCAAAAGGGCAGGCCCATAGGGGTGGATGATCCATCTTGCTGGACCGTCCAACCTTAATGAATCAAGGGGAAATACTAATATCAGTTTGATTCTTCATGTGGTGGGCCACTTTTGTGAACCCCACCTTACTGTATTTTTCATAAAAATTATTAACCACACATCTATCCCCTCTTAGAAAAGTCTGGGCCCACTTTTATGGGTGTACATTGGTGTCGATAGCAATGTTTGTGCAGCAGAACTTTTAATTCCTACCTTACTGTCCATGTGTTTTCTTCATATTATGCTTGGGTTTGTGGCTTCCTAATTGGCCCATCTTGTGGCCCAACATGTTGGGACCCATCTTGGGGGTGTGGGCTATCATTTTTCCACCCAAATAGGGGTGTATTGCTGCTGGACTGGTAGCCATAGCTGGACGTCCTAGCTGGGCTGGCCGTCCACCCTCTTTTGGCCCACCTTGATATATGGTTTTATCCACATCGTCCCTCCATAACGTGGCCCACATGGTCGTGGCCCACCTCCCAGTGGGATGTCCATATGTGGGGCCCACTTTGATGATTTTAAGGGAAGCCATCCAAGGCCCCATGACCGTCCAAGCTGGGACACCCAACCCTATTGGGCTGCCGCTGGATGTCCAGTCCAGTAGCTGGCTCACTTGATGTATGTCTTATATGCACTCCATCTATTTAGTGGGACCCACTGAGACATGTTTGGGTTACCAAGGAATAAAATATTTATATAAATTAAATTGTTGCTGGATTCCAACAGGCCCATAAAGTGGATGGGCTGGAATTTCAGCAATAGGCCCAAAGTCGCTGCCCATAATTGTATGTTTTGGGGCAGCATGGCCCACCAGATTTGGGGATGTTTGCACACACATCTTGCCCTATTTCCTATCATGCTTTGGGCTTAATTAGTGCACATTTGAGGCCCACCCCAGTTGGGTTTTATTGGGTCCATATTTTTAGCTAATTGTTGGACTTTTTAGGCCTTAGCGGGCTAGAACTTTCTTAATAGGCCCATTGGACCTTTGGACCTATATTTACCATATTATTGTGATAGGTTTGTGGGCCAAATTACACAAGTAGTTGGGCCTTCGGTTGCCCACTAAATTAACCTTATACTTGGGCCCAGTTGTAAGGCCCAATTCACTTGATTTAAGCTTAAGGATTTGCCCATATGGTTGGAATAACGGGTTGCCCATTAGGCCCACCACAATATGTGAGTTTATGACCTTTATGATTGGGCTCAAACCTTGTTTATGGGCCCACAATAATGCCTATGAGTTGGGCTTTGTATGATTGCCCACTAGGCTCATGATTGGTATAGGCCTTGGGCCTTGATTCGTATTTGGTTAGAGGCGGGTTACCTCTTGGGAACTGGTTGAGGTTAGATGTCCTCCTTGGTGATCCTATGGTAGGGCCATGGATTTTCAATAGGTGGTTAAAGGCCCACCATAGACCCTTATTAGAATCGCTTATCCTTATAGGCTCATATATTGTATTCCTTAGCATTGTGGGCTACCCCAATCTATTGGGCCCCCTCTTGAGGATTTCTCCTTAGAGTATCTGTCTATATATCTAGACTTAGTCTGTCCTCGGGAAGGAGGAGTGTATTCCACATCATCTTCATCGTGTGGCGCACCTAGTTCATCCTCATGACCCATATGCATCATTGCGTGATTGGATTGCATTATTGTGGTCATTGGGTAGATATGTCAGAGGAATAGAGTTTTCCCTTCTTGTGCTCACTGTGCATGATTGGTATGCATGATTGGTATGCACGATTCATGCTTTTGGCATCACATCTCATTGATATTATCGCCCTTGATTCATCTGAGCCTTGCCTCCATAGGGGTATCGTGGATGGCCATGATTGGACACCGAAAATGTTACTTAAGCATTAGAGTACATAGGATGCCCTTGAGTGAAAGCCCCTAAACCTTTAAGGTACCTAGAAGATGCCTCAACGTCGTGACTGAGTGAAAATTACGAGCACCCGAGTGCCTTAACTATTAGGCCGCGTCTCCCACTATCGTGTAGTTGGTTAAGATGGGATGTGGCCTTATCCGCCTGAGTAAGTGGGCATTATTATGCTGAGTCTGACCAGCTCATGAGTGTGTCCGCTACCATCAAGCCTTGCTGGTTATTGGTTGTCCAAGGGGGGGTAGTGAGGTCTCCTACGCTCGTTTGACTGTGCGGGTCTATAAAGCGACAATCATCCTGTAGTGTACTTGACCCCGGTAGATTACTTATGATGGAACCATACTTGATATGTGGATTAGATATGAGAACTGGCATCACTTCGCATTCCATTTGCATCGGCTATATGAGCCTTATATTGCATCGCCTTGGCATGACACCCAGTACTCATTGCATTAAATATCCTTGGTATGGCTTCTCGCATTCATGGCAGCCTTGGTAAGGCCTGTGATATTGGCATTGATCATGATTCCCCTTTGCATCCCCATTATTCTTCTAAGCACCATTGTCACACACTTTCACCACCCTCTAAGCTTTCTATAAGCTTATGCATGATTGATGCGTGCAGGAGATCCTAGGTCAGCGCAGTAGCTGAGGAGCCGTGGATTTGGTTGGCATGAGCTGAGGACCTGTTGTAGACCCTTCCTTCCCTCTTTCTACATTATGTATTTTCTTTCGAACCTTGTACCTGTAAAGTTTAAATTCTTAGTCAATTTTGCGGTGTGTTCCTTGGTTTATTTCTAAGATTTTCTTACCATGATCTTGGGTATGCTCTATTGGATTGGAATTGTGATATGAAAATCCTCCTTGTAGGATCCCAGGATCGGAATCCTGTCCCAAGAGTTGAGAATGGGGTGCTACGGAGGTTGTTGCTGCCGGAATCGGCTATTAGGATCTTGGTGAGTCTGATCACAGAGTCTGGGGTGTGATAGGAGTTAGTATCAGAGCATAGCAAGTAATTTTACAATGACTTGGGATAACATTGCATATCTACTACAAGCTTAGGACAAGTAGTGTCCCAAGAGCCTTTCTTTAGTTTGAGCCTACAAAATTTTGACCCTGTGCGCCGTCGTCCTTGTTCTTCTGTAGACGATGCCGCCCACGCTGGGCGCTCGTGGCCGTGGTGCCCGTGGCTGTGGTTATCATCCTTCTCCATCGACCCATTCTACCTGAGCACATCCAGCTCCCACTATTGAGGACCTAGTTCCTGAGGTCCCGATTCCACCCCCTGTAGTGCCTATTCCTTCACCTGAGCTTGTTGTTTCGGTTGTAGAGGCTCCATCTCCTTCAGTCGCACCCGCTCTCATGTTTCCGATAGTTCCAGTCGATGTTGAGCATTTCCAGTAGTTGATGCAGGCCGTCACTACTGCGTTGTAGACCCGTCATCCTACTGCCACCGAGGTTCCTGTATAGTCTGACCTGCTGTGTGTAAGCTCGATCTTTCGTGAGTTCTAGTAGCATGATCCCCCAAGGTTCAGGGGTGAGCCTGACCCTTCTACCACTAAGGCATGGGGCACCGAGATTGAGAGGATATTCGACACTATGCAGTGTCCGGCTGATCAACGAATTTCCTTAGCTACCTTTCTGCTTAATGGTGAGGCCCGGCATTGGTGGTCATCTGTGTCGAGGATAGTCAGGCCTGATTTTGTCAGGACGTGGGAGGAATTTGTGGTCCACTTTGACTAGAAGTTCTTCCTTGAGTATGTTCAGGAGCAGAGGGCGATTGAGTTTGAGACCGTAGTTCAGGGTGATATGACGGTGTCCAAGTATGAGGCCCATTTTGTAGCACTTTCCTGATTTGCCCCCTTCCTCGTCAAAGACGCGAAGCGGAGGGCTCTCTGTTTTGTGAGTTTCTTGTGTCCCGCTCTTCGTAACCATGTGATGGGACATTACTTAGAGGCATTCGATCAGGTCGTCCATCGTGCATTGGTGTATGAGGAGAACTGGGCCATGACCCAGAGATCGTGAGAGAAGAGTTCCGGTAGAGACCGGAAGAGGAGAGCACCAGCCGGCAGTTCCTGACAGCACCGTCAGCAGAGAAGGAGAGGCAGATCCAAGTTTAAGTAGCTTGTAGCACAGACAATAGCTTCATCATCATCAGCACAGCCAACCGTTCCATCTTCCGACCCTTTTTCGGGTGTTTGCTATGGTTATGGGAAGACTAGGCATCGGAGGCATGATTGCCCTCTCCCCTTGCAGCAGTAAAGGTCACCGCAGTGACCTCCTCTGCATCCTCCTCAGCATCAGCAGCAGTAACATCAGAAGCGAGCGCAGCTTCCAAGTCCCACTCTTAGGGGTCCTCCTCAGTAGCAGAGGCAGCCAATTAGGCCTCCACAATGGCCACAACAGCAGCAGAGGGGATATTCACCTCCCCAATCTTTGGGTTGAGTATACATCACCGCTCAGCAAGTGCAGACTCAGGATCTGCAGTCTTCGAGCTTGCTTCCTTTGCCAGCTAAGGGCAGATTCTATTCTGCGCAGCAGGCACAGGGCCAGGACCCGTAGTCATCGACCGGCAGAGTTGTCGAGGGTATTCTTCTTATTTCTGCTTGTGTTGCCCATGTTTTATTTAATTCTGGTGCTTCCCATTCCTTCGTGACCGAGCAGTTTTCCCAATTGACCGGTATTCCATCAGAGTCCGCATCTGAGGTCCTTGCCATTTCGACTCCCATGAGGAAGTCTATTATATTTAGCCATCATTGCCCTTCTTACCTGGTGCTGGTGGGCGAGATGTTCCTTCCTACCAATTTGTTTGTATTGCCGATGGCGCAGTTCAATGTTATCATGGGTATGGACTGGCTTGCGGAGTATTATGCCATCTTAGACTATGCCATGAGGACAGTTACATTTTATATTCCCGGCTTGCTAGTGTTCCAGTTCGTTGCCGAGACCAGAGGAGAGCCGTTGTTGAGTTTATTGGCTTGTGTCATCAAGGATTTTGTGGTAGGGTGTATTGAGCAGCTGCCAGTTGTTTGTGATTACCTAGATGTGTTCTGAGAGATCCCGGGTTTGCCCCCGCGTCTGCAGATTGAGTTCCAGATTAATTTGGTGCCTGGTACCGCTCCTATCTCGAAGGCCCCCTACTGGATGGCATAGATGGAGTTCAGGGAACTGCAAGAGTAGTTGGATGAGTTCTAGGAGTTGGGTTTTATTTGTCCCAGCAATTCGCCTTAGGGAGCCCCGGTATTGTTCGTGAAGAAGGATGGCTCGTTGAGGCTTTATGTGGATTATCGCGAGCTCAACTAAGTCACTATCAAGAACCGATACTCGCTTCCCCGTATTGATGATTTATTCGACCAACTGCAGTGTGTGCAGTTCTTTTCCAAGATAGACTTGCAGTCCAGTTACCATCAGATTTGGGTCTGAGAGGAGGACATTCTGAAGACAGCATTCCGGACGTGCTATGATCACTTTGAGTTCTTGGTCATGTCGTTCGGACTGACCAATGCACCCGTCGTGTTTATGCAGCTGATGAACGAGGTCTTCCGGCCTTTCCTCGATCAGTTTGTGGTGGTATTTATTAATGATATTCTTATGTATTCGAGGACCCGGGAGGACCATATTGAGCACTTGCAGATTGTGGTAGAGACCCTCCATTTCTATTAGCTGTATACGAAGCTAGAGAAGTATGAGTTATGCCAGGAGGAGGTAAAGTTCCTCGGTCACATGGTGACGAGGGATGGTGTCGCTGTGGACCCCTTAAAGGTTGATGTAGTGCGTCAGTGGGGTCAACCCATGAACGCGTCTGAGATCCGTAGTTTCCTTGGTCTGGTGGGATATTATCGACGGTTTGTCGAGGGTTTCTCCCATATTGCAGCACCGCTGACCAGGTTAACGCGGAAGGGCGCCGAGTTTGTCTAGAGTGATGCCTGCGAGGAGGCATTTATGGAGTTGAAGGACCACCTCACGTCCGCTCTTGTTCTCACTCTTCCTGATGGGAGTAAGGGTTTTGTTGTATTTACCGATGCCTCAAGAGTTGGATTAAGTGTTGTCCTGATGTAGCACGGGAAGCCAGTGGCGTATGCCTCACGCTAGCTCAAGGTCTACGAGCTGAACTACCCTACCCTTGATTTGGAGTTAGCAGCAGTTGTCTTCGCACTGAAGGTGTGGAGGTATCATCTCTATGGGGTTAGGTTCGAGCTCTTCTCGGATCATAAGAGCTTGAAGTATCTATTTTCGCAGTCTGAGTTGAACATGCGACAGAGGCATTCGATGGAGTTATTGAAGGATTATGACGTCCACCTTCAGTACCACCCAGGTAAGGCGAATGTGGTGGTGGACAAGCTCAGCTGTCAGCCACGAGGCCTGGTGGCACAGATGATGGTGCGAGAGTGGCAGATGCTCGAGGATGTTTTGGAGTTTAACTTTGAGTTTAGTGTGCATTCTTCTATTGTTCAACTTTTATGCTTGTCGATTCAACCCTCTTTGGTTGCTAGGGTGATCGAGGCTCAGCAGACAGATAAGTCACTTCAAGGGTATCGAGCAGAGGCAGCATCCGTGAAGCAGTCAGACTGACAGATTGGTTTCGATGGTGGATTACGCTTCAGAGGGCGATTATGTGTCCCATACGTGCCAGAGTTTCGTCGTGAACTGATGAACGAGGCACACCGATCGAGACTTACTATTCACCCAGGCTCCATGAAGATGTATAGAGATATGAGGAGGCAGTATTTTTGGCCGGGGATGAAATGCGAGATTACAAGCTTCGTGACCGAATGTGACACTTGCCGGCATGTCAAGGCCGATCACCAGAGACCCCCTAGTCCCTTTCAGCCATTGAGTGTTCCAGTGTGGAAGTGGGAGCATGTGTCGACAGATTTCATCGCTGGTTTGTTGAGGACTCAGCGCGGTCACGATACTATATGGGTTGTCATTGATCGTCTGACAAAGTCAGCTCATTTCATTCTGATGCGTGCTTCCTGGACTATGGACCGATTGGTGAGGTTCTTCATTGAGGAGATAGTGAGACTGCATGGCATTCCAGTTTCGATCGTATCTGACCGAGACTCCAGGTTTACATCTCAGTTTTGGAAGAATTTCCAGCAGGCGATGGGGTCTACTATGCATATCAGCACCGCTTATCATCCGCAAACGGATTGGCAGACTGAAAGGGTCAACCAGATCCTTGAGGATATGCTCAGATCCTGTGTGATCAACTTTGCGGGCCGTTGGGACAAGCATCTGTGCCTCGCCGAGTTCGCGTACAACAATAGCTATTAGGCGACTATCGGCATGTCTCTTTTTGAGTACTCTGTGGTAGACCATGCAGATCTCCTAGCTGTTGGACCGAGGTTGGAGAGCGTCATCTCCTAGGTCCCGAGCTTGTGCTGCAGACGTCGAAGATTATTGATGTTATCAGGCAGAGGATGAGCACAGCTTAGAGCCGGTAGAAGAGTTTTGCTGATCGTAGGTGTCGACCTCTCGAGTTTGTAGTTAGGGACATGGTATATCTCAAGGTCTCGCCTATGAAAGGCGTGGTTCGATTTGGTGTGAAGGGCATGCTTGCCCCGAGATTTATTGGACCTTACCGAGTAAGTGGGCGCTATGGCCTACAAGCTTACCTTACCTTCTGAGTTGTTTCTATGTTGCAAAAGTGTGAGTCGGACATCATATGTGTGATTGATTGGTAGCCCCTCGAGGTCCGTGAGGATGTTTCTTATATTGACTAGCCGATTCATATTCTTGATCGAAAGGAGCAAGTTCTCAGGACCAAGGTCATTCCCTTAGTGAAGGTGCAGTGGGGTCATCATTCGGAAGCCGAGGTGTCTTAAGAACGTGATGCCAAGATTAGAGAGCATTATCCCCATTTGTTTGATGATTGATTGATATATGATTGTATGTATTGCCTTCTCTTTTTTATTATTGTTATTTGGTGGTGCTTTTCATTTCATTTTGTCCTAGATTTGATAAATTTTGAGGACGAAATTTCTTTGTTGGTGGGGAGGGTTGTAAAACCTGACCAGAGTGGGTGGGTGGGTGGGTGTACGTTTCATTTTTCTTGGTCCCACGGTCCTACCGATCGAATCTTGGTGACCTGCAACCCTCGGATAGTGTTTGCAGTCATCCTCAAGTCCGGTCACGTTGACTCGATCCTAATTGACCCGAAACCTATGCTATCATGTTCGCATCATCGTTGCAGTTCCGATGCCGTGTCCCGTGCACCCATCTGATTTGTAGATCTTAAATTGTATGCATTTTATTTCTAGCCGTTTGATCATTATCAGGTAGCCCACCTAGTGTGGAGAGCACGTTTTCCAAGGTAAACCATGCCATTTGCTCAATTCTCAACTCACACTACCCACACCACCTAAAGTTTCATCTCCCACACCACCCACATCTCTAACACCACCCATCCCTACCTTATAGCCCCCATTTAGCTCTTCTTTTCCTAGCCTATGATGAGTTTCTCTACCCCATTCAACTCTTCCCTAGAGAAACCATAATGGTTTCTCTTCCCAAGCCATTTGTAATGATCACTTTACTACAACACCCCTCTCTCCCTCTCTTCTCTCCCTCTCATTTCTCCCTTCTCTCTTTTCATTCTCTCCTAGTAAGAGGGGGGACGTCCCCACCATCCTCTCATATTCTAGCCCCCTTCTCCTCCATTTCCCCTCAATCCATCCATCCCAATCCCATTTTAACCATTAATCTTGCATCCTTGGAGCATTATAAGCCTAGAGTTGGAGTTTTGGAGGAGATCAAGAGGTGGGTGTTCCTCTAGAATGTAAATTTTCATTTCCATAGCTTAGATCTCTTATTTCTTTCATGAGGGAAGTGTAGGACCCACCAATGAATGGTGGAGATCTCACACATACCCATAGGTGTGGTGTAACGTCCCGAAAAAATTCGTACAAAGACCCGAGTACAACCTCAGGCAGAACAACCCAAGGACCGCATCCTATCATATAAATTAGACGAGATTTAGTTAAGTACTAAATAATTGGTGGATTAAGCTTGGGTCACCATTTTCGCAAATGGGAAGGTTTAGAACCAGGAATACCACCGGCTTAATGTTATCTTAAGACCAAGAAGAAATCCCAACGGCCTGTCGCCCTCGGGACTACATTGAAACTTGGTAACAGACTTAAACTTCACGTCGAGGGTCCGATGACTGTGAAATTATAGGAAGATGTTCGTCCTGCTGGGCTTGACAACCATCGCGCGAATTAAGCCCGGATAATGTCTAGAAACGCCTCAACTTGAGCCGTGAGTTAAGTGCATGGGAAACGCAAATACCTTAAAAAATGAACTGAAACTTAAGTGAATTGGGTCGTTCGCTCTTACGCAAATTTGAGGAGTTCGGACCGTTAGTTTATGACCAAACTTTACATATGAAGAAAGGAAATTTTCCTACACATATCCGTATAACTATGTCCCCGATTGGGCATGTATGATGGTTGATCTGACACGGGCTCTCCAAGGTCGATCGGCTCATCCGATCGCACCAAAATCATGCCCAAGCATGGATCCATTGTTAAGGAGTGTACCTCATAATGTAGATGAGCAGTGGGACTCCCTGAGAGCCCTGTTCGTCAGAAACGGCTACCCACAGGGTAGAAGTATAGTATAAAGTGGTCGTGGGGCCATTTACACCACATCTAGGGCTATAAATAGCCCTCATTTCACCCTCTCTCTCTCTTATATACGAATTTTGCAAACCTTAGGGGAGAGTGTAACGACCTGAAAAATTCCGTACATTGGGTCGAGTACCACCTCGACCAGAAATCACATAGGATTAAATCCTTTAGAAATTTAACAAAGTTAACGAAGTACTAAACTCAATTAGCTATGAAATCCGTTAGGATCACTTTAAATACGATCTGCAAGACCCAAAAGTTGCAGAATCATTGACGCTAGGTTACCCTAAAGTTTAGAACCAAACTCATTCCCCGTCTGCTCTCGGGAATGAAACGAAACTTCGTATTAGGTCTAGATCGCACCTCGGGATTCCGATTAACCCAAAGTTAAGGAACTAGGACCGCCCCACTGGGCTTAACAATCATCTCAAAATCGGCCTTATCCGATAATCCACGGCCATTCGTTTCGAGTCGAGCGAGGTAGTGTGAAAAAACACTATTCACAAGCCGAAATAAATATCCGGAATAGTGATCCGGCATCGTTCGTTGACGCGTCAGTGATAAGCAACCCGACCGTCAGAATCAGACCAAATTACACCCTCGGATTAAGAAAAATTTCAGGAACATTTACATGTACTTGGAATTTCTGATCGTGGCCCACTGACCGTCGAACTGAAAGTGGTCCGCCACGTGCGATCTGCGCATCCGAATGAGTCAAAAATGTAATCCCACGTAGATCCGTTGGTGATAAGTTTAAGTCTGACGTTTGGTTCAAAGAGGCCTACCAGAACTCCCTTTTTGAGCTGGAAAAGCGCCGAATATCCTATATAAGCAGTACCCCATGAACCTAAGTCTATTCTCGTAATGTTTGAGGCTATAAAAGGGGCTTAGAGCAGCCCCTCTCACAGCCATACGAATTTAGGGAGAAACCCTAGAGGGAGAGAGAGAAAAGAGAGGGAAGAACTTGGAGATCGTTGCCGATCTTCCTCCACTTGCACCGGATTGCTACACGGCCTACACCGCCTTATTCTCGGCGTTCTCCCGGTGTTTTCCGCCTCATTTGAAGGTAAGAAAACCTAACCCTAGGTCTGATTTGTGGTGGAATCGAAGTGGGGTGTATACCGACTAACCGATTCCGCTCTTTAGGCTAGAAATCGGCCGTAGACGGAAGATTCATCACCCTTGCTGATTCGTTCCGTTTCAAAAGGCAAAGGTGAGGACTTTAAGCTTATAAGTTACGGTTTTCAATGCTTTCAATGTCAGATAATGGTAGATTCATGATCTGCTTGCAATTGCACATGTACAAAGTGCTTTCCGTTTCCTGTTTTGATTAGCGGTGTGAAATATGGAATTTCACATATTCTAGGTATACGTATAAATACCGTATACGTATTTTTCTTGGATAAATGTTTGACATGTTTATTTAATGTATGATTATATGCTATATGAATAAAATACTAGTTTGGCGAAAGGAATCGCTAAACTATATGTTCCTTTGTAAATGTGTCGTATGTTGAAATTACGTATTGTAGAAATACCGTATACGTATTTCTTTTGGAATAATGTTTGTCATATGTATTTAATGTATGATTATACAATACATGATTAAAATACTAGCTTGGCGAAAAGAATCGCCGAAATCTATCTTCCTTTGTAAACACTATGTATGTCGAAATTGGGTATACGTGGAAGTACCCTATACGTATAAAATTCGCCGATGTGTTTGCTATGTTTATTTGCTGTATGAATATGTTGTATATGTATAAAATACTAGCTCGGTAACGGGGCAACCCTAGTACACCCTTCTCTAGCATACGTCATGTATGTTGAAGTAGTGTATTCCAAGTGTTGGCGAAATCACTTGCGAGTGTAAGTGTTTAAGTGTTAGAACCTTAGTTAGGTGCTGAGATGGGATTCTCCGCTACCTTAGAGTCACATATGACACTCTCCATGTGGTTGTTCACTCTAACCACTCACCTGTGAACTCTAGGTATTTGTGTCCCTATGTGTATAGTGCTTTATAACATGCTTCGTAACATGCTTGATAACATGCTTTACAACATGCCTTATAAAATGCTTTACTTCATGTTTTATAATACATGCTTTGCCCTATGCTTTACTTCATGTTTCACAACTGACTGAGCTTGGGACTATGTTCGTAGTCCAGCATCCGGTATCAGACACTTGAAGACGTGGTTGGGGTTTCATTCCGCCACGCACGATGTGTTGGTGAACCCGTGTCGTACTTCGGTTGGCGATAGTGGTTGGCCACACGAGGTGCTTCTGCGCCTCATATCGCCCAACTTGTTGTGCGCTCGAGCTAGCCGAACATATTAAGTAAACCGCATGCCTTATGTATGTTCACCATGTTTGGTCGCTAATGCTTGAACCTGGGTACCAAACTTACCAAGTGAAAAATCCCGTTAACCATGGTACCTCGATCCGCTAAGACTCATGAGCCGGGCATGGTGGTATGGGACACCGTGGTCGAGCTGTCGGCCTACGCTGGGGCTACGTGTCTCCCCGTAGTGACCAGTGAGCAACTCTACTCGTGAGCCGATTATGGTGGTATGGGACACTATATTCGCGCCGTTGTCGCCTACACTGATAAGGTGATGGGGAGTGGTGCGCTTTGTGTGCACAGCCCTGGCAGCCCTTTGTAGTGACCGCGAGCATACTCTGAAGTTGCAGCGTGCCTTAGGGTTCGCCGCGATATATAGAGTATGAACTAGGCCTGTTTCTGTATAGTTGTATCGTGATGAATCGTTTAAGGGGTGATGGGGGAGTGGTGCAACCTTTGTGCGTAATGTTCCACAGGCGTACCTCTGCAGTGACCTAGAAAACACACCATCGTCTGATATTAACTAGGACTGACGACCCTAGATTGGATCATGTTTGGATATGATACAAGGGAGGTACCTTAGTTTCCCAACCCTGCTGTTTGAAATGAATTAATTAAAAACTCGGTAATCATACTCATCATGCATCGCATGTGCCTGGAAGATGTGGAGCACTGTGGGATGTAAGCATGCGCGAACGTGAGATGGTGTCGCATGAGGGAGGGTGTGGTGAGGGCATCCATCATACCTGCATTCATACTTGCATTAATCAGAGTAACTAGGAGTGTTTGATTTACTGCTTTATCATTACTGCTTGACTGTATTGGTAACATGATAACTTATATCTTACTGTTCCACTGAGTTAGCTACTCACTCCCACGTTACGGGACGGTGTTGCGCACACCAACCAGACTCTGTCTCAGGTTTAGGCGATCCGGCTATTCTGGAGGCGGAGCCCGACTACGACGAGGACCAGGAGGAGTTCTCGTATATGCAAGCCACCGGCGCGCTTCGATTAGGTCACGGACGATGGGTTTTACAGAGATTGTATTTAGTTATTTTGACATTTTGTTTATTACACAGACATGTATATTGTGACTCAGAAGGATTCATACTCTGGATAATGAATCATTTATTTTGTTTCTTTACATACATATATACACAGATCTTTCCGCTTGCTTTTATACAACTGATCTGGAGTATGAATTACTGCTTTGGTATAATCTCATTCATGTTTATTGCGCTAACTCAGACAACATTTAACCATCATTGTGTATGTTGCATAAGTGATGCGTTGGAACTCGGGAGTTGAGTTCATACTCGACCCCCGATTTTCAGGGCGTTACAAGTTGGTATCAGAGCATGATTTTGATTAAACCGGACCTGAGTTATGTTCCCACTACGTACGCTGACGCATTACACTTAGGAGGGTGCGCAAAATCTAGCAACAGTCTTAGGGTCTCCCGATTTCGCCGTTCGGCGAAGTTCATTGCAAATGGACAGTTTGATCGAGTGCGTACTCGATCCCAACCACATTTATGGATCCCAAATCACTCCTAGACCGTCTATTGACGTGTCCAGGTCACAATCCCCCAAAGGTTAATCGTTTAAAATCAGGAAAAATCTGATTTGATCAGAAACTTACCGGAACTGACCGTTTTGGGCACCAAACTGAGTCCGTGGGCCCCCACGATAAATCTAACAACAATTTGGACCAAGCCAGGGTGCATTTAGCACCCTGGGAGTCTGGTGAACAAGACCAGACCGCGGCAGCGCGGCTCCGGCCAAGCCCGACCGCGGTGCCACCGCGGCACCGGCGGCGGACCGCGCCCCCGTTGCTTTTCCGGCGTGGTTCCACACGTGGGGTTGGTCGGCCAGACCCCCCCTACCCCATGGCACGTGCCATTTTGGCCTTTGATTGGGTTTTAAGGGGCTGGAGCTCCCTTCTCTCCCATTTCCCCTCTTTTTCAAGCACCCCACCTCCATTTTCGATTTTTCTGAAAAACCATCCCTCCAAACCTTCAATCCCTCTATTTTCTTCCATAACTCACACACCACTACCTCCTACAACAGCCCTAGCCTCTCCCTTTCCCCATTTCCTCAAGTTGAAGCTCTCATACTCCTCCTTGGAGCTCAAAAATTGGGTAAACTCCTAACCCATTCTATTTTCTTTGTTTCCTTCTTCATTTTCTACCTCTTGAGCTTCTTCCACACCTATTGGGTTGTTGATTGTGGAAGGTAAAAGAGGTCAGCCCTTTGTTTCCCATTTTGGAAAATTTTCATGGCTCTCCTTGGTGTGGTGGCCACCATTTTCTCCATTTCCTCCATCCTATCTTTCATGGGAAAGAGGAAAACCGCGGCCGATGACGCCGGCCCAAGTAGGCCAGCCCGTTCCCGAAGAAAATCTGATGTTGGGGCCGGCACAAGTACCGTGCGGGAGTTTAGGTCAAAGCGAGACCTGGATCCTGACCACCCCGCCAGGAATGCTTATCCAATAGGCATGGAATATGGGCGCTTCGCGGGCCGCAAGGTAGTGTTTGAAGCTCATGTGGATGAGAGGATGTTTGGCCTACACCCGATGATGGACCACTTGGTGGATATCGGGTGGAATCATATTTTTGAAGGCGAGTCTCCCGCATGTGAGCACACGGTTCGTGCCTTCTACGCTCACATCATAGACGCATCAATAGAGCCTCTTCAGTTTACTGTCTCTGTGAGGGGCATAAGGCGCACCATCACTGTGGACGAAGTGGCTCGAATCACGAAGATCCCGCTTGGTCAAGTACAGCCTAGTGATGACTTCTCTAGGAGTGCGCGGGAAAGGGATCGCCGCACGCGATTTCTCTGTGGTCGCCGGGTTACTTGGAAGCGAGGAAGTTGTATTGCGGCGACAAAGATGTCTGAAGACTTCCATTTGCTCCATCACATCTTCACATACAATGTATACCCACGGTGGGGTAACCGCACGGAATGTACTAGGGTGATGGTGGACTTTCTGTACAAGATGGGACGCTGGGAAAACATATGCCTGCCCACATTCATCCTATCCCAGATAGTTAATGTTGTTCGTTCTGCCAGGAACGATCTTTCGCTCCCATTTGGCCGACTGGTCTGCAGGATGGCTCGTGATGTAGGCTACAGATTGAATATGGAGGATCTTGCACCGGTCCGAGTCATAAATGAAGCGACACTCAGGAATATGAAGATCGGCCCCCAACAGCGGCAAGCCCGACTCGACGAGTCTGGAGATGAGTCGGATAGCGCCGGCGAAGAGAGTGTTGACCTCCAGGCTGACAGTGATGAGGAGCGCAGTGATGACATACAGGAGGAAGAACCAGAGGCTCAGGACACAGAGGAGAGTTCACCCCCTGCGGCTCAGGAGCAGGGTGTGGATCGAGATGTATCTGATGCGCGATTTACCCGTTTTGAGGAGAGGCAAGCCGCCCCAGCAAGAGGTTGGACAAGTTCGGGCTGAGATTGGACAGGTTCGGTGAGCTTGGTCAAGTTCGAACTAAACTTGAAGAGAATGAAGCCTACATGAAGAAGAATTTCAAGAAGATGTCCCGTCTGCCGAAGGCCATCCCGGTCTTGTGCGCGAGGATAAGAATGCTCCTCCTCCACCGCCTACTTCGGATGCTTAGTCATCCATATCGTTGTTTGTTGTGTTTGCTTTGGTTACCGCGATAGGCGGTTTGTGTTTTCGTTCTGATGATGTATTAGGTAGTAGAATGTTAGTGTTTGATGTGTGGATGTATTGGCTATAATGTAATTTCCGTCATGATTCATGTAAACTCTGTAGTTCATGTATTATGACAATTTTGAGTTAATGAAAAGTATATAGCCTCTTTTGTTTGATGATGTGTGGAATGCTTAAGTGCTTTATGGAGTGTATTATGTCTGTATCTCACAAATGTCAGTACCCTGTGTTGTATAGGGCATGCCGCGACAAGATACGCGAGCACCGCACATCTCCTTTGACTGGCTCCATGGACCAGACACCTTCTAGTAGTAGTGGTCCTACGGACGGTGGGTTGGGATCCGATCAGCCCCCTGCTGGTCCTACTGGCGGGTTGCCACCATACACGCCCCCGGTCCGTGAGCAGTTCCGGCCATCATCGTCTGCGCGAAGATGACTCCCGTGTCGCTCCGCCGACCGATAGGTTTAAGCGGTGATGATGATGATGCATCAAGAAGCGATGCAAAGAAGAAGAGATGCAGCGGCGAAGAAGAAGAAGCAGATGCAAGAAGCAGCAGCAGCGAGATACAAAGCAGAGCAAGATCGCCAGCCTTATGGCCACTATCGCTGAGGCCTTGTCCCGTGGTGGTAGTGCGACTCCACCTACGACTCCTGTTTGTCCTGCCGGGCACCCTGAGCCTCCTGCTCAGTGTGAGGATGTGCCCCTGCCTCCACCCGTGGTGCCTCCTACTGGAGATGTCGGCACGCGCGGTCTACTCGAGCGGTTTCAGCGCTTGAGGCCTCCTTCGTTCATGGGCACTCATAGGCCCGAGGAGGCAGAGTTTTGGCTTGACCGCATCTCGAAGATGCTTCGGATGCTGCATTGCTCAGAGGCAGAGCAGGTAGAGCTGGCCGCCTTCATGTTTGAGAGGGAGGCGAGTTTATGGTGGGACAGTGTGTTGCGGTCTGTCGCAGCAGACTACGTATGGACCTGGGAGGCGTTTGAGTTCCGGTTCCATGAGAAATACTACCCGCCGACTTACCGACATGAGCGGGAGGACGAGTTCCTGCGCCTCAGGCAGGGAGGCATGACCATTACAGAGTACGAGCACCGCTTCACCGAGTTGGGCCGCTTTGTCCCGACTATACTAGTGGACGAGCAGATGCGGATGCGTCGATTTTCATTGGGCTTGCGACCGGAGATACGGTCGAAGATATGCTGCCTCACCATACCTACATATGCAGCACTGGTTCACATGTCTATGACGGCAGAGCAGGATGTGGACCGGTTGGCCCGATCACGTGGCACTATGGTTGCGAGGCCACGACAGGAGATACAGAGCAGGCCTATCCTAGGCAAGAGGCCTCGTGTTGACTCGCCTCCTAGGATCGCAGCGCCAGGGGCTCAGATGAGGCGCCCTATTGTGACCTGCACGTATTGCGGGAAACAGGGTCATCCTATCGGGAGTTGCTTCGCGCGGATGAAGGACAGTGGTTTCTCTCCGCCACAGATGATGGGCCGTTCTCGCCCACAGGCCATATCAGCTCCACCGCTACAGACAGCTCCTGCACATCCTTCCTTCCGACCTCCTGTGCAGCACTTCAGGCCGCCACAGCGACCCTTGGCTCCTCAGCCGAACCGCCAGCAGCAGGCTCGCGTTCATACTCTCGTGGCTGAGGCACCTGAGACGTCGGTTCCAGCTCCGACGGCTTTCGAGGGTACGGCTTTTATTCACGACACTCCCGTCTCTTTATTGGTGGACACTGGGTCCACTACTTCTATTATTTCTTGTGGGGCGGTGAAGCGCCTATCTTTGCATACGATTCCCACTAAGGGAATGAGACTCACTACGGCTACCGGGACTTGTTCGGATGTCACACGATTGTGCGAGGGTTGCTCGGTAGTCTTGGGTAGCAGCACAGTGCTCGTCGACCTCATTGTTGCTCCGCTGTGGCACTACGACGTTATCCTTGGCATGGATTGGCTCACCAGGATGAGGGCGGAGGTAGATTGCGACACTCGGATCGTGACGGCCTATGGACCTGACGGTACAGCTTTCACGTTCCCGGTGCAGGTCAGTTGGCCCTGTCGAGTTGATTGTTATGCTGCTTTGCTTGTGCCGACTGATGGTCCGACAGTAGATAGTACGCCAGTGGTTCGAGACTTCGCAGGCGTGTTTGAGACTATCCCGGGTTTACCTCCTCGGCGTGAGATTGATTTTACGATAGATCTTACGCCTGGTGCGACGCCCATCTCGTTGCCTACTTATCGTATGCCTCCATGTGAGATGGAGGAACTGCGGACACAGATTGATGTACTTGTAGAGAGAGGTTTTATCCGACCTAGTGTGTCTCCTTGGGGAGCACCTGTGTTGTTCGTGAAGAAGAAGGACGGGTCGCTACGGTTGTGTATTGATTACCGTAGGTTGAACCAGGTCACGGTGAAGAACAAGTATCCTTTGCCCAGGATTGACGATCTGTTCGATCAGTTGAGAGGGGCGAAGTATTTCTCAAAGATTGATCTCCAGTCAGGTTACCACCAGTTGCGTGTGAGAGAGGAGGACGTGCAGAAGACAGCCTTCAGGATGTGCTTTGGGCACTACGAGTTCTTAGTGATGTCGTTCGGTCTGACGAACGCACCAGCCGTGTTCATGGATCTGATGAACCGGGTATTTCGGCCCTTCCTCTACCGATTCGTCATCGTCTTCATCGATGACATCTTGATATACTCCACGAGTCGGGAGGAGCACGAGGAGCACTTGCGAGCGGTATTGGAGACACTGAAGAAGAACCAGTTGTTTGCGCAATACAAGAAGTGCGACTTCTGGCAGGAGGAAGTCAAGTTCCTGGGACATGTAGTGTCCAAGGATGGGATAGCAGTGGACCTTGCTAAGGTAGCTGCGGTTCAGGATTGGCAGCAGCCTGAATCGGTTACTGAGGTGAGGAGTTTCCTTGGCCTGGCTGGGTACTATAGACGTTTCATTCGGGATTTCTCGAAGATCGCCAGGCCCTTGTCTCAGTTGACTCGAAAGGACTGAAAGTTCGCCTGGAATGAGAAGGCGGAGGCGCCTTTAAGGAGCTGAAGGACAAGTTGACGTCCGCCCCTGTGCTAGTATTGCCGAGCAAGGGGTGAAATACACGGTGTATCGACGCGTCTCGCGTTGGTTTGGGTTGTGTGTTGATGCGAAAGATAGGGTGATATCGTATGCCTCGAGACAATTAAGGAAGCACGAGGAGAATTACCCTACACATGACCTGGAGTTGGCGGTTTGCCGTCATCTTTGCATTGAAGCTCTGGAGACATTACCTCTATGGTGAGGAGTTCGAGCTTTTCTGCGACCACAAGAGCCTTAAATACATATTCACGCAAATGAGATTTGAATATGAGACAGTACGATGGATAGAGACCTTGAAGGACTTCAAGTTCGAGGTTTCCTACCATCCCGGCAAGGCGAACCTTGTGGCGACGCGTTGAGCCGCAAGAAGGCGATTGCATTTGCGGCACCGCTGATGATAGCCGAGTGGATATGGTAGAGTTTGTGCGGGACTTCGAGCGAGACTCACCGTCGAGGAGCCATTTGAGTGTGTTGCGCACATTCGGGTGCGGCCACTTATCGACGACAGATTGTTGAGGCCCGGGAGGGCGACATACGGTGTCCCGAGCTTCGAGGGCGGGCTAGCGACGCCGTGGACTCCGAGTGGAGAGTTGGATCGATGGGGGATTACTGCGGTTCGTGGCCGCCATGTGTTCCAGATGTGCTCGACTTGAGACGCGAGCTTCTCGAGTCCGCCCATACCGAAGTTTGCGATGCATCCTGGTAGCACGAAGATGTACCAGGATATGAGACGGACGTACTGGTGAGACAACATGAAGGCCCACATTGCTGAGTTTGTGTCTCGGTGTCTGACGTGCCAGCAGGTCAAGGCAGAACATCGCCGACCTCCCGGGCCTCTTCCGCTTCACCATGCCTATAGCGGAGTGGAAGTGGGACTTCATCTCCATGGACTTCATATCAGGGTTGTCGAAGACGAGGAAGGGGCACGATTCCATTTGGGTGATTGTGGACCGGTTGACCAAATCGGCCCATTTCCTCCCTATCAGAGTTACGAACTCTGCAGACGAGCTGGCTAGACTGTATATCAGGGAGATCGTCCGTCTGCACGGAGTTCCTTTAGAGATTGTGTCGGACAGAGACACGCGGTTCACATCCATCTTCTGGACTCGTATCCAGGAGGCGATGGGTGTGAAGTTGAAGTTCAGTACAGCGTTTCATCCTCAGACTGATGGGCAGACAGAGCGAGTGAATCAGATTCTGGAGGATATGTTGCGAGCGTGTGTGTTGGATTTCAAGGACAGTTGGGATGACTGTCTTCCGTACGCAGAGTTCGCCTACAACAACAGCTTCCAGGCGACGATTGGCATGGCGCCATATGAGGCTCTATATGGTCGACCTTGTAGAGCACCGCACTGTTGGGCAGAGGTTGGAGAGCGTAGCCTGATTGGCCCGGAGTTGGTTCAGGCGACTACAGAGAAGGTAGACATTATCAGGCGTCGATTACTCACAGCGCAGAGCGCAGAAAGAGTTACGCCGATACGAGGCGGCGACCGCTGGAGTTCGAGGTTGGTGATCATGTGTTCCTTCGGGTTTCCCCTATGAAGGGAGTCCTTCGGTTTGGGAAGAAGGGAAAGCTCACACCGAGGTTCATCGGTCCATTTCAGATACTGGATCGAGTGGGTGATGTGGCGTATCGTCTCGCCTTGCCTACACCACTTGCTTCTGTACATAACGTATTTCATGTATCTATGCTGAAGAAGTACGTTCCTGATCCTTCGCATATCATCAGATGGGAGCAGGTACAGTTGAGCGAGGATGCGACATATGAGTTGCGCCCGACGCGCGTCCTTGACAGGAAGGAGCAGGTACTGCGTAGCAAGGTCATCCCACTTGTGAAGGTACTTTGGACACATCATTCAGAGGAGGAAGCTACCTGGGAGACTGAGGCCGAGGTCAGGAAGAACTACCCTCAGATTCTCGAGGAGTACGAACAGGTATAAATTTCGAGGATGAAATTTTTTGTTTAAGGGGGGTAGATTGTAACGACCTGAAAAATTCCGTACATTGGGTCGAGTACCACCTCGACCAGAAATCACATAGGATTAAATCCTTTAGAAATTTAACAAAGTTAACGAAGTACTAAACTCAATTAGCTATGAAATCTGTTAGGATCACTTTAAATACGATCTACAAGACCCAAAAGTTGCAGAATCATTGACGCTAGGTTACCCTAAAGTTTAGAACCAAACTCATTCCCCGTCTGCTCTCGGGAATGAAACGAAACTTCGTATTAGGTCTAGATCGCACCTCGGGATTCCGATTAACCCGAAGTTAAGGAACTAGGACCGCCCCACTGGGCTTAACAATCATCTCAAAAATCGGCCTTATCCGATAATCCACGGCCATTCGTTTCGAGTCGGAGCGAGGTAGTGTGAAAAACACTATTCACAAGCCGAAATAAATATCTGGAATAGTGATCTGGCATCGTTCGTTGACGCGTCAAGATAAACAACCCGACCGTCGAATCGGACCAAATTACACCCTCGGATTAAGAAAAATTTCAGGAACATTTACATGTACTTGGAATTTCTGATCGTGGCCCACTGACCGTCGAACTGAAAGTGGTCCGCCACGTGCGATCTGCGCATCCGAATGAGTCAAAAATGTAATCCCACGTAGATCCGTTGGTGATAAGTTTAAGTCTGACGTTTGGTTCAAAGAGGCCTACCAGAACTCCTTTTTGAGTGGAAAAGCGCCGAATATCCTATATAAGCAGTACCCCATGAACCTAAGTCTATTCTCGTAATGTTTGAGGCTATAAAAGGGGCTTAGAGCAGCCCCTCTCACAGCCATACGAATTTAGGGAGAAACCCTAGAGGGAGAGAGAGAAAAGAGAGGGAAGAACTTGGAGATCGTTGCCGATCTTCCTCCACTTGCACCGGATTGCTACACGGCCTACACCGCCTTATTCTCGGCGTTCTCCCGGTGTTTTCCGCCTCATTTGAAGGTAAGAAAACCTAACCCTAGGTCTGATTTGTGGTGGAATCGAAGTGGGGTGTATACCGACTAACCGATTCCGCTCTTTAGGCTAGAAATCGGCCGTAGACGGAAGATTCATCACCCTTGCTGATTCGTTCCGTTTCAAAAGGCAAAGGTGAGGACTTTAAGCGTATAAGTTACGGTTTTCAACGCTTTCAATGTCAGATAATGGTAGATTCATGATCTGCTTGCAATTGCACATGTACAAAGTGCTTTCCGTTTCCTGTTTTGATTAGCGGTGTGAAATATGGAATTTCACATATTCTAGGTATACGTATAAATACCGTATACGTATTTTTCTTGGATAAATGTTTGACATGTTTATTTAATGTATGATTATATGCTATATGAATAAAATACTAGTTTGGCGAAAGGAATCGCTAAACTATATGTTCCTTTGTAAATGTGCCGTATGTTGAAATTACGTATTGTAGAAATACCGTATACGTATTTCTTTTGGAATAATGTTTGTCATATGTATTTAATGTATGATTATACAATACATGATTAAAATACTAGCTTGGCGAAAAGAATCGCCGAAATCTATCTTCCTTTGTAAACACTATGTATGTCGAAATTGGGTATACGTGGAAGTACCCTATACGTATAAAATTCGCCGATGTGTTTGCTATGTTTATTTGCTTTGTATGAATATGTTGTATATGTATAAAATACTAGCTCGGTAGAATCAACCCTAGTACACCCTTCTCTAGCATACGTCATGTATGTTGAAGTAGTGTATTCCAAGTGTTGGCGAAATCACTTGCGAGTGTAAGTGTTTAAGTGTTAGAACCTTAGTTAGGTGCTGAGATGGGATTCTCCGCTACCTTAGAGTCACATATGACACTCTCCATGTGGTTGTTCACTCTAACCACTTACCTGTGAACTCTAGGTATTTGTGTCCCTATGTGTATAGTGCTTTATAACATGCTTCGTAACATGCTTGATAACATGCTTTACAACATGCCTTATAAAATGCTTTACTTCATGTTTTATAATACATGCTTTGCCCTATGCTTTACTTCATGTTTCACAACTGATTGAGCTTGGGACTATGTTCGTAGTCCGGCATCCCAGATCGACTTGAAGACGTGGTTGGGGTTTCATTCCGCCACGCACGATGTGTTGGTGAACCCGTGTCGTACTTCGGTTGGCGATAGTGGTTGGCCACACGAGGTGCTTCGCGCCTCATATCGCCCAACTTGTTGTGCGCTCGAGCTAGCCGAACATATTAAGTAAACCGCATGCCTTATGTATGTTCACCATGTTTGGTCGCTAATGCTTGAACCTAGGGTACCAAACTTACCAAAGAAAAATCCCGTTAACCATGGTACCTCGATCCGCTAAGACTCATGAGCCGGGCATGGTGGTATGGGACACCGTGGTCGAGCCGTCGGCCTACGCCGGGGCTACGTGCCTCCCCGTAGTGACCAAAGGAGCAACTCTACTCGTGAGCCGATTATGGTGGTATGGGACACTATATTCGCGCTGCCGGCCTACACCGATAAGGTGATGGGGGAGTGGTACAGGTCTTTGTGTGCACAGACCACAGCGACCCTTTGTAGTGACCGCGAGCATACTCGAAGTTGCGGCGTGCCTTAGGGTTCGCCGCGATATATAGAGTATGAACTAGGCCTGTTTACGTATAGTTGTATCGTGATGAATCGTTTAAGGGGTGATGGGGGAGTGGTGCAACCTTTGTGCGTAATGACCACAGCGCACCTCTGCGGTGACCTAGAAAACACACCATCGTCTGATATTAACTAGGACTGACGACCTTAGATTGGATCATGTTTGGATATGATACAAGGGAGGTACCTTAGTTTCTCAACCCTGCTGTTTGAAATGAATTAATTAAAAACTCGGTAATCATACTCATCATGCATCGCATGTGCCTGGAAGATGTGGAGCACTGTGGGATGTAAGCATGCGCGAACGTGAGATGGTGTCGCATGAGGGAGGGTGTGGTGAGGGCATCCATCATACCTGCATTCATACTTGCATTAATCAGAGTAACTAGGAGTGTTTGATTTACTGCTTTATCATTACTGCTTGACTGTATTGGTAACATGATAACTTATATCTTACTGTTCCACTGAGTTAGCTACTCACTCCCACGTTACGGGACGGTGTTGCGCACACCAACCAGACTCTGTCTCAGGTTTAGGCGATCCGGCTATTCTGGAGGCGGAGCCCGATTACGACGAGGACCAGGAGGAGTTCTCGTATATGCAGTTCGCTGGCGGCTTCGATTAGGCTGCCGGGACTGATGGGTTTTACAGAGATTGTATTTAGTTATTTTGACATTTTGTTTATTACACAGACATGTATATTGTGACTCAGAAGGATTCATACTGGATAATGAATCATTTATTTTGTTTCTTTACATACATATATACACGCCGTCCGCTTGCTTTTATACAACCGATCTGGAGTATGAATTACTGCTTTGGTATAATCTCATTCATGTTTATTGCGCTAACTCAGACAACATTTAACCATCATTGTGTATGTTGCATAAGTGATGCGTTGGAACTCGGGAGTTGAGTTCATACTCGACCCCCGATTTTCAGGGCGTTACAGAGAGAGAGGGGAAAAGAGAGAATAAAGAAGAGGAAACTTGGGGAGATCACTCCAACCCTGGCAAATCTTCTCCTACGCATCCTCGTGCCTAATCACCGCCTCCTTTCGCTACCCAAACCTCTTTCGACTACGATTTCAAGTAAGAAATACTAACCCTAATATCGAGGCAGAGCTCCTGGATAGTTTTTCATTAACCTAGCTAACCAGTTTCATCATTTAGGTGCCTGACGTTTCATTTTTGGAAACATAGAATTTAGACCGAGTCCGAGTTGAGCGTACTAACGAAAGGTGCGAACTATAAATGCTTAGGTTATGGTTTATCAGTGCTTTCATGTCAGCTAATGATTTATGCTTGTCATGATTGCTATCATATTGTCTTAAATACGTTCATTTTTGTATGAGATACGCCTATGAACTGTGATAAGTAAATAATGTAACCTATGGTGTTTGTTGAAATGTCTAAATGGGATCCTACTGTTAGACGCTGGAGGGACGGTGGGTCCCACCACTAGTCCCACCTTGATGTATGTTGAACATCTACACCATACATTTGATAGGTCCCCTTTAAAAATGGGTCACCCCTTAAAAATCAGCCATACATGGAACTCAGGTGGCCCACACCATCTAAAAACATATGAAGTTGGATAAATCAGCAAGAATTGTGGGTCTGATCATGAGGTATGTCCTAAATTCAAACCGTCCATCCATTTGGCGAACTCGTCTTAAAGCTTGAGAAGAAAAATAAGACAGATCTAACTATCAAGTGGTCCATACTACAAAAAGCAGCATGGGATTGAACATTTACCATTTAAACCCTTATTGGGTCACAGAAGTTTTCGACTAATATGAAATTTGCTTTTCCTCTTAATTCAGGTCCTTGTGACCTTATGAACAGATTAGATGGAAAATAAATGTTATGGGCAGCCTTGTAAATTGTTTAACGATGAAATCATTATCTCCACCACCATTTGTGGTGCGGTCCAGGTAATCTTTGGATATGATTCATTTTTTTTGGGGATAATGCTCTAAAATGATCTCTAAATATAGATGAACAATGTAGATATAATAAATACATCACTTTGGGACCCATGTAACTTTAATCTCCTTGAACCGTTCGTACAACTCGGAGCTCGAGGATATAAAAGCACTTGCTAGGGTCCACCTGAAACTTGGATTCATCTGAAACTTGGAATGGCCCCTTAATCAAGTGGGACATACATAATGGATGGGCTGGATTTGTCAATCACAACTCGGTGGCCCAATAAATGATTATGAATGCTTTAATGGAGGGTAAACCTCTCAACTGTTGGAGTGATGTTCACACAAGTCAATGATTGACCTGATTTTAAGCCTTAGGCCCACCATGAAATGGTGCATCTAACTGATGGGGTAGATGTTCAACACACACCACGGTGGGCCCACACAACTCGACCTCATGGGGAGTTCCCATGAGTAGGACCGCATAGAACCTTTTCCCATATATATATATATTGGTGGAAATAAATTTTGGGCCTCTCAACTTTGAATACTTCGTTGTGTATTAGATTTCAGGCCACCCTATATGACAGGAATTTGTGGCCCAATTTCATGGATATCTTAAATAGTCATACTAGGAATCTAAATCGCCCAATACAATGTAATGATCAAATCATACAGTATGCAATTAGATTGTTAGTAGGGCATTCATACATAAGAAGGGATGTTAATTTATAGAAAGGAATAAGAACTAAAATTACAATCAAGTACCTTAGTTTAGAAATTACAATGACTACAATTCGATTAGTCATGATTAAGGATGAAGAGAAAAGTATTTTGTAGTCGAAAGTACCAAGTTACGATGCCACAAGTTGACAACATCACGTAAGGATTGGTTATCCAGGTACACGGCTCTTTAATTATCTTGCGCCCTGAATATCGGCATACCTTGAGTTCTAATTGTCCTTGAGTCGCTTGTCATTAGCATCACCATGCATTCCATGGCATGATATATGATGAGAAATAGTATCCAAATTCTTTACAAACATCACAGATTGACCGTATTGCGATAAGGATGATAATATTGAATCATGGACCCCGAAAGTATGAAAATAGTAAGGGATGATGTGCCCCTTGGGTTAAGAGAACCTAAACCCCAATAGTACCTTGGGATGCCTCACCGTTGGGCCGGGTGGACAAATGGGCCATGGATTTAACTCCCGCTGATGAGGCCAGGTTGAGAAGGGGTATGTCTGACCCGCCTTAGGGCTGAGGTGGCAAACGGGGATCGGTTTGACCCGCCGGCGAGGAAAAGCGCAAACAAGGTCCGTTACTAGTATACAAAATGGAGGTTGTAACCCCATTGGTGGGTAGCGAGGTCGATTGTTGGTGTCTGGTGCATGGGCATCGACCTCGGTGGATCTTAAGTTCCAACAGTATATTGAACATAATCGAGATGATGATGTTCAAGAGTAGTACGGTCAAGTCTGTGGTGAGAGGACTATTGTTAGGTGTTTCTATAGTTAGCATACAGTTATTTTATGCATCTCACACATGATCACCATCCATCATTCATTAAGACATCGCTTTGCATAGATTATCACTTTTGGCGGTTCTTTCATTATATCTTTTATGTTAATTTATCTTGTGTACTTATCATGAGGACTTTGCACTTGTTAAGTTATAAGACTTACTTATCTTTTAACCACTCAGGTAAATGATCTAAAGAAGAAAAATAAGTTGTCACACCCCAAACTTGGAAACCAGGCTCACAAAATTCCCGATTGTCGAATCCGGAGCCGACAGCCTCCGTAGTACCTCATTCTCGGCTCCCGGCACTCATACACCAGGTTCCGATCCTGGGATCCTACGAGAAATTTTTTTAACATCAATTTGATTCGTAATGAGCATAACCATAAGCATAACCCACGAACAATAACCACAAGAACACCATCACAAAATCCACTATGAGTAAAAACTTTAAACTACAATGCATATAAAGGGGAATAGAAGATAATAATAACTTAGACTCCTAAAGCTCGATTGCACACTCCTACTGCGACTAAGCTACGACTGCATCCTAGTGTCACCTGCACGCATCAATTGTGCATAAGCTTATAGAAAGCTTAAAGAATGGTGTAAGTGTGTGTGCAATATGGGCGTGCTCAGAATGCAATGACGGAGTAACATGGAATCTTGCTGATGAGTACATGAATGCGATCAGCCGTACCAAGGCTATGCGGTGCAAAACATGAATGTTATCGGCCATATCAAGGCTATGTGATGCGAAGTGCAACTCACGCATGTCAATCCTCATCCACATTAATGTAGCTCATTACTAGAGCATCAAGTATCAATACAGTTCTCATTCTGGATAATCACCTGGGTTTAGTACACTCTAAATGGCACTGCCCCTTTCCCAGGCATGCAGTCCAAGTGAGCGTAAGAAACCTCACTATATGCTTGGCTAATAGTCTACCAATACCTATCCAGCACGTCGATAGCGGACCCATTCACGAGTTGGTCATACTCAGCCTAGTAATGCCCCCTACCCTCGGGCGGGTAAGGCCACACCCCTTTCCAATTAACCATGACATAGTGGGAGACACGGTCTCCTGGTATTCGACACTCGGGCACTCATGTTTTCACTTGGTCTCAACATTGGAGTCATCCTCTGGTACCATCGGGTTTAGGGATTTTCACCCGGGGACATCTATGACGCTCTGATGCTTAGTAACAATATTTTCGGTGTCCAATCATGCCATCCACGATGTGCCTGTGGAGGTCATAGGCCTGATGTCATTAGGGCGTATAGAAATCATGTTATACAAATGCGAAGTGCATGAATCACACTACCAGTCATGCAACAATCCTGTGCGTACCTCACGCTCATGAAGGGCAACACTGCCTATCAAGGAGCCCATAAACAATCTGTCCGAAGGCATATGCTGTAAGGCCCACCCCCACAGCACATGATATTGTCCTCTTTGCCGAAGCTCACGTCTTTAAAACGCGTCATGTAGGGGAAGGGTAGCTCGCAAACAGACCCGGTGTTCCCGTGGTCCCGCCCACACCTTTCTCACAAGATATTGTCCAACCTAACTGACACCCATCAGAGTATGCAGCGGAGGTTTTGTTTGTCACTAGACCTAGGCTCACCCATTCCAGGCACAACGCGTCATTTGGGGTAAGGATACTAGTAGCTCGCCCAGACCTAGTGCTCCCGTGGTCCCGCCCACACAGCACCTATCCGTCCATGATATTATCCAACCCAACTGTCATCAGAGTGCACAACGGAGGTTTTGCTTGGCGCACAAGGCCAACGCGTCATTTGCGGAAGGATACTGGTAGCTCGCACAACCACTGGTAGCTCACCCAGACCCGGTGCTCCCATGGTCCTGCACATAACAGGGTCCGCCCACTCAGCACCTACCCAAACAATATTGTCCGCTCCGCCCCTCAGGGCTCACGGGTTTGTTTCTGCATAGCGAAAGCTCAAGGCCAATCACCCACAGAACGCGTCATGTCTGTTAAGGGAGAAACCCAACATATAACCACCATAACTCCAAACAACTCTTCCAATGTGGGACAAGTTACGCTACAGTCAACTGTAACAGTAGCTCGCCCAGCACAGTAGCCTGCCAGCCATATAGTAGCCTACCAGCCGCACTTGGGGGCCCGCCCACGTGTGCCCGCCCACATGAAGCAGTGACCGGGGCGTCACATTATCCCCCATCGAGGGCAGAGCCGTCCTCGGCTCTGATACCATTTGTAAGGCTCACCCCTATAGCACATGTATTGTCCGCTTTGCCGAAGCTCATGGCTTTAAAACGCGTCATGTGGGGGAAGGGTAGCTCGCAAATAGACCCGGTGCTCCCGTGGTCCCGCCCACACCTATCACACAAGATATTGTCCAACCTAACTGACACCCATCAGAGTACGCAGTGGAGGTTTTGTTTGTCACTGGACCTAGGCTCACCCATTCTAGGCACAACGCGTCATTTGGGGTAAGGATACTGGTAGCTCGCCCAGACCCGGTGATCCCATGGTCCCGCCCACACAGCACCTATCCGTCCATGATATTGTCCAACCCAACTATCATCAGAGTGCACAATGGAGGTTTTGCTTGGCGCACAAGGCCAACACGTCATTTGGGGAAGGATACTGGTAGCTCGCACAACCACTAGTAGCTCACCCAGACTCGGTGCTCCTGTGGTCCTGCCCACAACAGGGTCTGCCCACTCAACACCTACCCAAACAATATTGTCCGCTCCGCCCCTCAGGGATCACGGGTTTGTTTCTGCACAGCGGAAGCTCAGGGCCAATCACCCATAAAACGCGTCATGTCTGTTAAGGGAGAAACCCAACATATAACCACCATAACTCCAGACAACTCTTCCGATGTCGGACAAGTTACGTTACAGTCAACTGTAACAATAGCTTGCCCAGCATAGTAGCCTGTCAGCCGCACTTGGGGGCCCGCCCACATGAAGCAGTGACCGGGGCGTCACATATTCCATGATCAGTCACTCCTCATATCAAACATACATATGATGTGTATGAGCATGAATCATGGAACTATACTAAGCATGTTATGTAGTGATGGATTCTGTTCATAATGAAGAGGGGCCTAGATGGCTTACACACTATAAGTATGGGCCTATCAATGGACCCTAGGAAGAGTTACAATGCGGACATTTAACCATCATTACTCTTACAATGTGGACGTCAAACCATCATTGCTCCCAAGGCATGACTGCCAAAACATCATTATATACATCGTGGTGGAATCTCACATTGCAATGGATCTCATATACATCACAGTTGGCCCACACAAAGGCCTCGCATACGTCTCATTGGGCCTCATATACCTCAAGTGGGCCGCTCCAATGGGTCAATCATGCATCAAATGGGCTGATTCAAAAGAGTCGAATTAATGAGCCAATCAAATGGGCTGAGTTAAATGGGCCGAGTCAAATGGCCGAGTCAAATGGGCAGAGTCGAATAGGCCAAGTCAAATGGCCAAGTCGAATGGGCCGAGTCCAATACTCCATACATCTCTTATCAAAGATCATTATAAAAAATTATGAATCATATCCAAGGATCATCTTGACCATACCACACTTAACAGTGGTGATAATGATCAAAATATCATTTAGACCGCATCACACATAGTAGTGGAGATAGTGATTTTCACCGTTAGAAAATTTCATAGGGACCACCATAACATTTATTTTCCATCTAGACTGTTCATACAGTCATAAAGACCTGAATAGGAGGAAAAACAAATTTCATATTGGTCCAAAACTTCTGTGACCCAAAAGGCTCCAATGCTGGACGTTCAATCCTCACTCCACTATTATGGCAGTGTGGTCCACTTGATAGCTAGATCAGTCTTATTTTTCTTCTCAAGCTCAAGGATGAGCTCACCAAATGTATGGATGGTTTGGATGAATTACATAAATCAAGGTGAGGTCCACATACGTGGCCCACCAAAGAACTGATTCAGTTTCATCATTTTTTTAAAACAGTCCACCGTCTAGCCATCTGGATGGTGGAATATTACACATACATCAAAGTGGGGCTCACTAGCCGTCAGATGGATGGACTGTTTGGATGGAACACATCCATTAGAGTGGGGCCCATGAACTCATCAGATGGATGTACAGTTTAGATGGAACATTTTCATCATGGTGGGGATGCTGAACATGGTGGATGAAACACATACACTATGGTGGGTTCCACCAGATAGACGGACGCCTGGGAGGGGGCTTTCATGTACAGCAGGTTGCTGCTGCAGTAGCTGGCCCATCATCAAGGCAGATGGATAGCTGATAAAACATATACCTCATGGTAGAGCCTACTGATGGATGGTGGCGTGGATGAAACCATACATTTAGGGGGTTCCCACGGAAATTGCTGACATCAACTTCATAGCAACCTTAGTTGTGTGAAGCACGCCATCTAGTCCGCTCATCAGGTGGGTCCCACATACGTGCCCACCTGGTGTATATATGTCATCCAATCCGTTCTTCAGTTAGGTCCCACGTGGTGCCCACCTTCAAATATATGATTATATATGTATATATTATATATTATATATGCATATATCATGTATATATTATAATATTTATATATATATTAATTTAAATGGTCCAGCATTCAAAGGATCTGGATGCTCTGGACGGGGTGGAATCTAATACACATATCATGGTGGGTCCACACATGTGGCCCACCTCAACTCTATTTGAAGCTGATATTTGTGTATTTCTTCATCCAGGCTTGTCCAGATGGACGGGCATCACTCTCGTACGCTGGATAGTCCATCGAGGTGGACCCAATGCATAGAGGGCATAGATATGATGCATACCTCAAGGCGGCCCATACAATCAAGAAAAAGAGAGAGAGGGGGAGAGAGAGAGAGAGAGAGAGAGAGAGAGAGAGAGAGAGATGACACGTGAAGGGGAGGGACCCCGTTACTGTTGGGCCCTCCCAAATACAATGTATACATCAAGTGGGCCCTTAAAATAGAAATCAACGGTGGATCACTCACCTATTGCACTCCTCCTTGATCCTTTAGACTCCTATCATTACAAGAAAATTGGGCAAAGGCTACGGCAAAAATCCATAGCAAAAGACCTTTTTGCTACGGATATAATCCGTAGCACGTCCGTCGCTATTGGTGGTGTAGCTAAAGGTTTAGCTATGGACTATATCTGTAGCAATAGATATCAATCGCTACGGACTTTATCCGTAACAATAGATACCAATGGCTACGACTTATATCCGTAGCAATAGCTATAAATAGCTACGGATTAGATCCGTAGCTATAGATACCAATAGCTACAGATACTATCTGTAGCAATAGATACCAATAGCTACGGATCTTATCCGTAGCAATAGATGCCAACTACAGATAGTATTTGTAGCAATAGATACGAATAGCTATGGATTTTAACCGCAGCTATAGATAGCAATAGCTACGGATCATATCCGTAGCAATAGATAGAAATAGCTATGGACAAAAGCCGTAGCTAAGGCTACAGATTATATTCGTAGCTATTTTTACCTGTTTCCATTGCAAGAACTTGTTGTGATTAATAACTCATCTTAATGATAGAAATAGTACATAAAATGCGATTAGAGAAAGAAAAATGATTCATTTATTACAATAGCAATCAAATCTACAATGCATCCTACATTCATATTTCTAAATAAACAATATTTCACTTTGCTCAACCTATCATAAGAATTACAACTAAGGTGTGCCCTCATGTGCAAGAAACAAATACACTCCAACACAGTAAAAACCCTCCATATGCACTCAATAATGCTCTGTTTTTACAGAATTTTCTTCCTTTAGACGGTCAATTTCAGCAAACACAGAAGATAGAGCTTCTTCTTTCCTTGAAACTACAGATGTAACTTCTGTGGACTTCGACACAAGATCACTTTGAAGTTCTAAAACCCTTCCCTTGAGAAAATCAATTTCATCCTCCACTAACTTCTTTAGCTTGTCATCCTGTATAAAACAACAATTGTAGACACAATCAAACAAGCATGCTTTTGTACACATCTCAAAAGGAAGAAAGACAAAAAAAAATAAAAATAATAAAAATAATAAAAAAAATAAAAACAATTATATATGAAGAAATCAAAAATGTACCTACAAATCTTCTAAACTATGGCAAAATCCATAGGTTAGGTTATCGATTATAAGTTTAGGTTATAAGTTATAGGTTAAGGTTTAGTATATAGGTTTTAGTTTAGGTTAAGGTTTTAGGTTTAGGTTATATGTTGTTATAGGTATAGCTTTAAGGAATTGAGAATAGGTTTAGGAAATCGGGTTCAGGTTCAGGATCGGGTTTAGGTTTGGGTTTTCAAGTTCAGGTTTAGGTTTAGGTTAGGGAGTTGAGATTAGGATTAGGTGTAGAATTAGGCTTAGGGATTTGAGAATACATTTAGGTTTAGGTTTACGTTTTAGTTTATAGGTTTAGGTTAAGGTTAAGGTTAGGTTATAGGTTATAAGTTTAGGTTATATGTTATAGGTTATGGGTTATAGGTTAAGGTTTAGGTTATAGGCTTTGGTTTAGGCTAAGGTTATAGGTTTTGGCTTACGTTTAGGTTTAGGTTTAGGTTTTAGGTTTTAGGTTTAGGTTAAGGTGATATGTTTAGGTTATAGGTTTAGGGAATTGAGAATTGAGAATATGTTAAGGTTTAGGTTTAGAAATCAAGTTCGGTTTCGGGATTGGGTTTAGGTTAGGGTTTTCAAGTTTAGGTTTAGGCTTAGGTTAGGGAGTTGAGATTAGGATTAGGTGTAGGTTTAGGTTTAGGGATTTGAGAATACATTTAGGTTAAGGTTTAGGGAATTGAGAATAGGTTAAGGTTTAGGTTTAGGAAATCGGGTTTGGGTTCGGATCGAGTTTAGGTTTGGGTTTTCAAGTTTAGGTTTAGGTTTAGTTTAGGAGTTGAGATTAGGATTAGGTGTAGGTTTAGGTTTAGGTTAGGGATTTGAGAATACATTTAGGTTAAGGTTTAGGGAATTGAGAATAGGTTAAGGTTTAGGTTTAGGAAATCGGGTTCGGCTTCGGGATCGGGTTTAGGTTTGAGTTTTCAAGTTTAGGTTAAGGTTTAGGTTAGGGAGTTGAGATTAGGATGTAGGTTTAGGTTTAGGTTTAGGGATTTGAGAATACATTTAGGTTAAGGCTTAGGGAATTAAGAATAGGTTAAGGTTTAGGTTTAAGAAATCGGGTTCGGGTTCGAGTTTAGGATTAGGTTTGGGTTTCCAAGTTTAGGTTTAGGTTTAGGTTAGGGAGTTGAGATTAGGATTAGGTGTAGGTTTAGGTTTAGGTTAGGGATTTAAGAATACATTTAGGTTTAGGTTTAGGGAATTGAGAATTGGTTAAGGTATAGGTTTAGGAAATTGGATTCGGGTTCAGGATCAGGTTTAGGTTTGGGTTTTCAAGTTTAGGTTTAGGTTTAGGTTAGGGAGTTGAGATTAGGATTAGGTGTAGGTTTTTAGGTTAAGGATTTGAGAATACATTTAGGTTTAGGTTTAGTAAATTGAGAATAGGTTAAGGTTTAGGTTTAGGAAATCGGGTTCGGGTTCACGATCGTGTTTAGGTTTGGGTTTTCAAGTTTAGGTTTAGGTTTAGGTTAGGGAGTTGAGATTAGGATTAGGTGTAGATTTAGGTTTAGGTTAGGGATTTGAGAATACATTTAGGTTTAGGTTTAGGGAATTAAGAATAGGTTAAGGTTTAGGTTTAGGAAATCGGATTTGGGTTCGAGATCGGGTTTAGGTTTGGGATTTCAAGTTTAGGTTTAGGTTTAGGCTAGGGAGTTGATATTAGGATTAGGTGTAGGTTTAAGTTTAGGGATTTGAGAATACATTTAGATTAAGGTTTAGGGAACTGAGAATAGGTTAAGGTTTAGGTTTAGGAAATCGGGTTCGGGTTCGGGATTGGGTTTTGGTTTGGGTTTTCAAGTTTAGGTTTATGTTTAGGTTAGGAGTTGAGATTAGGATTAGGTGTAGGTTTAGGTTTAGGGATTTGAGAATACATTTAGGTTAAGGTTTAAGGAATTGAGAATAGGTTAAGGTTTAGGTTTAGGAAATCGGGTTCGGGTTCGGGATCGGGTTTAGGTTTAGGTTTTCAAGTTTAGGTTTAGGTTTAGGTTAGGGAGTTGAGATTAGGATTAGGTGTAGGTTTAGGTTTAGGGATTTGAGAATACATTTAGGTTAAGGCTTAGGGAATTGAGAATAGGTTAAGGTTTAGGTTTAGGAAATCGGGTTCGGCTTTGGGTTTAGGTTTACGTTTGGGTTTTCAAGTTTAGGTTTTGGTTTAGGTTAGGGAGTTGAGATTAGGATTAGGTGTAGGTTTAGGTTTAGGTTTAGGTTAGGGATTTGAGAATACATTTAGGTTTAGGTTTAGGAAATTGAGAATAGGTTAAGGTTTAGGTTTAGGAAATCAAGTTCGGGTTCGGGATCAGGTTTAGGTTTGGGTTTTCAAGTTTAGGTTTAGGTTTAGGTTAGGGAGTTGAGATTAGAATTAGGTGAAGGTTTAGGTTAGGGATTTGAGATTTTTTATGTTTAGGTTTAGGGAATTGAGAATAGGTTAAGGTTTAGGTTTAGGAAATCGAGTTCGAGTTCGAGATCGGGTTTAGGTTTAGGTTTTCAAGTTTAGGTTTATATTTAGGTTAGGGAATTGAGATTAGGATTAGGTGTAGGTTTAGGTTTAGGTTAGGAATTTTAGAATACATTTAGGTTTAGGTTTAGGGAATTGAGAATAGGGTAAGGTTTAGGTTTAGGAAATCGGGTTCGAGTTTGGGATCGGGTTTAGGTTTGGATTTTCAAGTTTAGGTTAACGTTTAGGTTAGGGAGTTGAGATTAGGATTAGGTGTAGGTTTAGGTTTAGGGATTTAAGAATACATTTAGGTTAAGGATTAGGGAATTGAGAATAGGTTAAGGTTTAAGTTTAGGAAATTGAGTTCGGGTTCGGGTTCGGGTTCGGGATCGGGTTTAGGTTTGGGTTTTCAAGTTTAGGTTTAGGTTTAGGTTAGGGAGTTGAGATTAGGATTAGGTGTAGGTTTAGGTTTAGGGATTTGAGAATACATTTAGGTTAAGGTTTAGGGAATTGGGAATAGGTTTAGGTTTAGGTTTAGGAAATCGGGTTCGTGTTCGGGATCGGGTTTAGTTTTGGGTTTCAAGTTTAGGTTTAGGTTTAGGTTAGGTTTTAGGTTATAGGTTAAAGTTTAGTTATAGGTTAAGGTTTAGGTTATAGGTTAAGGTTTAGGTTTAGGTTATAGGTTTAGGGTATGGTTTAGGTAAAGGGTGTGGTCCCTGCAAATACAGATATAAACATGGCCTGTCCAAATGGCCAGGCCCCTCCAATGTTGTCCATAGGAAATGGACAGCTTCATCATGGTCATAACACTGGTTCCCACCTTCCAGGGACCCCTGCTCATCTGGATAGCTCCGACGCACATCCTGGTCTGCTCCATTAATTTCGAGTAAATACATAAACACGGCATGTCCAAGTAGTCAGGCCCCTCCAATGTTGTCCATAGGAAATGGACAAGCTTCATCATCGTCATAATAGTGGTTCCCACCTTCCAGGGACCCCCGCTTAACATCCGGATAGCTCCGACGCACATCCGGATCTACTTCATCAATTTTGAGATAATATATAAACATGGGTCTGTCCAAATGGCCAGGCCACTTCATCAATGAATCATATAGTATGAAGGAAAGAAGACTCACCAATTTAGCTACAAGTGCCCAAAGCAAGATAACTACACCAATGTTGTACCTAGCTGTATTGACAGAACAAAAAAAATTATATAAATGAAATGACAAAAAGCCAGGATATCATGGACCAAGAAGAAGACGAGTACCCTCAAGAAAAAACTCATGCCAATCATTATTTAATGCGACAAACTTTCATTATGTCTTTGGTTGGCTTCACCAAAGGTTTTATCTACACTAGTAGGACAGATTAATAAACAACACCAAATGGAGTACACCTCTATTAATGCAATTAGCATTTCTAAAGGAAATTTTAAAATAAATAAATAAATAAAATTTAAATCTGCCTTCTAAATTGTACTTACCGATAGTTGGAATTGTGGTAACAATCTCTCCCAGCTTAAGCTTGAATCTGTTTTCTATTACAATTAGCGAAATCAATACGAACTTTCAATGATGGCCCACTGCTTCTGATAATCACTACAGGAGTAAGAAAATTACAAATAGTAAGAATCATAAGATGACATATGTACAAATAGTTACAAGACTAGCTGGTAATGACAGGAAGCTAAGACATCAAATTATTTATGAAGAACAAGAAAAAACAAAGCTAAAATAAATAGTTAAAAACTTTACCATTTCAATATTGAACCTTGTAGTGGCAACATTGATCTATGGGGCTAAAAATACATCAGCCTGCATATAAAAATCTTAAGTTCGTTGGGCCTTTGAGGTCCTCAAATGATAGTAGAAGAAGCCAGAAAACTATTGAAATTAACCATCAAGCATTTTAAAAATCCCTCTCAAAAAATGAAGGAAAAGTACACAACTCACCTTGATGCCCATTCTCCTGCCTCCTTTACCTAGGCTTGGGACCGGCAATGCAAGGAGTTGCATTAGCAGAGTTAAAAAGGGGATTAGGCTCCATTTGGTTTGTGATGACCAAACGGAGTCTAATATGTTTAAATATAGAGTATAAAATTCATTCAAAATTACAAAAACCAAACCAAACAACATATAGAGTAACAAAAAAAAAAAAGCGAAACATCAATATAAAGTAACTAAAAACCAAACCAAGTTTTGAGTTCATCAATATAAAGTAACTAAAGTACCAAATTAATTCAAAATTAACAACAAAAAAAAAGCGAAACATCATATAAAGTAACTAAAAAAAACATCCACACCAAGTTCAATTATAGAGTACCAAATTTGTTCAAATTATCGAAATCTCAAAGATTCCTTCCCCCATTGCACAAGTGATCCCGGATCAGCCTCTCCAAGTGTAGATGCGAACCCATCTTCTTTCCACAAATGAGTGTCAGGATGTATAATCTCAGTTAGGGTAATAACAAAAGCTCCTTCCTCCAATGGTTCACAATGGACAACTGTATTTGGATTAACTTCGTGTACTTGACCACAAGCAACTACATCACGATTTCCCCAACTAAGCAAGTCGCATCTCTTACTGATATATATAACATCCGGCTACATGTACACACATAAAATGACATTAGTATTGTTATTGTTTATAAAATAATTGTAAGTTCAATATAGTAGCAAATTTACACTTGCATACCGACGATGCCTGAGCAGATTTAGCAATTGTTGGTGTTGAGAGGTTTTGAGTAGATTGTGCGTGTTGCTGCATCTCCATCCAGGCCTCCATCTTAGCTAATGATTTTTTTATATCAAACATCTCCTGCACTAGGCTATCTCTTTCTTTTTTTCAAATTCTCTACCTTTAAACGGGCAGGGGCTGACATTTTCAGTCCTGTCTTGGTTATTGAGCAACTTAGACCCCGCATTCGCCCTCTACTGTCAGAACCAACCAACTATAAAACATTACAAATCAAGTTATTAGAAAATTTATAATTACCATGAATCCCACTGTAATTTTAAATTTTTATTATTACCTATGTAAGGGCATCGTCAACGCCGGTAATCTTAGAAGAAGGATTGGTAGAATAAAGCTCATCTAATTTTTCCTGCGATAAAATATAAATGGATGTAAAATAATTCAAAGTTATACATTGGCATCTCATATAGGTTTAGGTTAGTGGTAGAAGGGGATATACTTACAACAAGGTCAGGATACTGGACAACTTTGTCCTTGCTTGTATGGGCTCTTAAGTAAACATCATATTTACCTATCTCGGCATCAGAGGTAAGATTCCTCTCCTTCGCCTTTGGCACATTACATATTAATGGAGTTAGATGAGTGATAATTCAAAAGTAAATTCAATATTAAACTATAATACCTATATTTATAAATAAATAATACATACCATCTACTGGTGAATAACAGCCATGTTGTTCCTCCCAAAACACACAGGTCCTTTTAGCTTGAACCGATTGACTTTATTCCTTTCACTTATTCTCTTGAATTCCTCAGTGCTATGTTGATTCACGAAGACTAACCAATCCTCTATAGGGATACCTGGGGAGGGCAAGACTATCTCTCATAATTATAGGATCCTTGTCTTTAAAATATTTTGCAGTCAACATTTTCTTGTAATTCCGCCATGTTTCCTTGATGCGTTTTGTTATGTATGTAAGACTCGCATCCCAACTTTGACCCTCAAACTCATAAGCCCATGACAATGACTCTATAATCATTTGAATGTGTGCATGAGGCACCTAGCGAAAGTCCTGGTATATGATCGAGATATGAGTACAGGTGAGGATACCGATATGCGATGCAAATTGGCCCAATCGGGATATGATCGGGCCAATCCTCATTCGGTTGTTCGAATTCATTCATCTTTAGAACTTTTTTCCTATCAAGTTGCTCATGTCAAAATGCACCCCTAGTAGGGCCTCTCTTTCTAGACGAATACGAAGAAGAAGAAGCTGGCACAACAACATAAAAAGAATAACAGTTATACATACACATCGTTGATTACCGCCAATATATAAGAAAATTAAAATTTACATATCGTATTTAGGAGAACTATCATATTACCTTTGGTCTTGCTCGCATCTGTAGTCTCGGTCAAGTGTACACCCAATGCCTCTGGTTTTGAATCCATACGCCTGTTTAAATTAAAATAAAATAAAAACACTAATGATTAATACAATAATTTGGATAACAGATAAAGTATAAACAATTCACTGCATTATCCATACCTTGATTGGATTTCCTCCAATAAATATCATATTGTTACATGCTTAGAAAATATAAATAATTCAAGAGATTCTCCTTAGTCATTTTCTTTTCTTTGTTATCTCGACTACAACACTGATGTCTTCAGGTTCATTGAATATCAACTCATCAACAATTGCTAATGAGGTGAGAGGCATCAGTTACATCCTTAAATCGTTCCGATAGATGGCATGTCTCTTCTTCGATAAAAATCTTTTTTGGAACCTCCAATACCACATGTCATTCAGGATTTTTTGGATCTCTGGAGTAGAAAATTTGCATGGCATGCTCCGCAAGAATGAACAGCTCGACACCCAATTTGTCTGAACTGTAAAGACTGGACAAATTTACTAATCTCAGATTCGCTTCAACATCAAAAGAAACACCATGATGCGTCACCTTCACCCAATCACACTTAAATAAGACAGGCTTGCACCCTGTTCTGTACTCCAATTGGATAATTCTACGAAAGACTCCATAGTATGGTTGATTTTCATCCACTGTATTCATATCCTTAGCACTAGATCGGAAGGTGGTCATACCCTCTATCATAACCCCACTGTTTGGTTCATTTTATTCTCCTCATAATCCTTAGTAACAAAGAGAAAACCATTAATATAATACTTATTGTATTGAGTACAAAAAGCTAGACGTCCTCTCACTATATCTTTAAATTCTTTATTGTCAGATTCGCTAAACTCTGGTTGCCTCTTCAACCAAGGTATGAATTCATCCTCGTTAGGCACCCTGTTGGTCCTCCTATAATATCTCTGTAAGAAATCTTTGTGCTTCCTCTGCGTTATTTGGTACCATTATTATATTGAAATTGCATAAAGTAAAGAAGATTATACAAATGAGCTAATTGTGCATACCCTTCCCACACATCATAGCTGGGATGACTCTTCAGTACCCATATACGAGCCTATTCGTATTCGATACCCGCTAGGATAACACTTTGACCTATACCTATTGGACCAACATCGTCATCAATGACATCATGCAACTTTTGTAATCCTGAAATGACTCCATCAAACCATTTTTCCCATTTTTCCTAGAGGCTTGTTTTTTATTTTTCTCTGTATTGGTTGCAATATATAATTGTCTCATCTTGGATATCTTGTTCTACAATGCAACCCTCAGGTCATGTCTTGTTATGGACATAGGCCTTGAATGTCTTCATGAACCTGACAAAGATAATGATACATTACAAATACATACAACCGTGGATGTTAAGCCGGATTACTCTTACTAAACTTATAACATACCTTTCGAATTGATACATCCATCGATAGTATACAAGACCACATATGCGAGCCTTGTAAGCTAAGTGGATCGATAGATGCATCATCACGACAAATATAGATGGAGGGCATATAATCTCAAGCTGACATAACGTCCTAGCCATACCCCTCTCAAGAGTCAAGAGCATTTGAACGTTTACTGCTGTCGAGCACAAGGCATTAAAGAAGGTGCAAAACCTTGTAATTATAGGACGAATGACCTTCCTATCCCTGAATGCATGCTGGATGAGAACTGGGAGCAAATGTTACATCAACATATGGTAAGAATGAGACTTCATTCCCTTTAAATCCACGCAATCTCCCTTTATGATGGTCTTCCAATTCGCACTAAAACCAATTAGAGCACACAAGTCATGAAAAGTGTAAGTGTTATAGTTTATATCCCTATATGTTGTCAAATTAGTGGTGACAAAAACACTGTTATATAACTTGCATTAGTGAAGCTCTTTCTAAAGATCAACATTTATAAACAAGCAAAGCTCACAACAAGCAAAGATTACAAGTACAAAGATCAACCTTGACTTCAAGTATTGCTCTCAAGACAAGACTCAAGAATACAAGACTTCAAGAAGAGTACAAAGTAGTTCGTATAGAACTCAAGTCACTTTCGAGGTTGAGCTACATCAAGACTTCAAGGCTTAAACTTCTAGGTCACTTGTTCCTAATGTTTTCAATGTCCTTACTTCTTAATTGGGGTTTGAATGACCATAGGTTGACCTTAGAAGTAGGCCATTTTGGATACATAAGTCATATGTATATGACACTTGTGTTTGGGCAGTTCGGGGACTTGTCCTAGGCTTTCTTCGACTAGTCCTAGCTTTGCTTCGACCAGTCCAAGAAATTCTTCAATCAGTCGTAAGTTTGTTACAAAATTCGGATAAATTCTGTTAGTCTTCGACCAGTCGAAGGAACAGTGTCGACTGCTTCTATGACCAGTCGTAAATCTTCGATTCAAAGTTCAGCGATAATTTACAAGGTCTTCGACCAGTCGAAGGTGACCTACGACCAGTCGAAGGAGGCCTTTGACCAGTCGTAGAACGGTCAAAGCTTATCGCGCCCGATTTTTTTCAAATTTGTTATTTCTTCGACTAGTCGAAGAGCTCCTTAGACTAGTCGAAGATGCGATCTACTCACCTATAAATAGAGCACGAAACTCAGAAGAATTCAAGCAATAAATTAATCCATTCAAGCCAATCTTTGTCAAACTTCTGAGAAGTAATTTTGTGCTCCATCTAAGCTAAGTGTGCTTATTTTATACTCTCTTTCTTTAGCTTTATTTAATTGATTTTTTTCTGCTATTCCAATCTAATTTGATAAGAAGAATTGTTATTCCCTTTCTTTGGAATCAAAATCAATTAAGACAAGCCCTATTTGGTCTAATTTAAAATCTATTAGAACTAGAACCATTGTCATTGAGTACTGGACATTGAACTTGAACATTCAATCATTTACTCTAATTTGGTTTTACCGGGCTGCTACAACGAAGGAGTTAATCAGGTATTTTACGTTTAATTGTAAATTTCTTTCTGTTTTGGTTTCTTTCAAGATTTGCCAGAAAAATCTTGTTGTATTGGTTATCTGAGGAGAGCCAAGAAAACTCAGAAGTGGGTTTTTTTTATTGTGTAAGCCCACAGACAAAGACACAATTGTAAAGGTTTTGGGTGAACCTGTGAAAACCTAATTTGTGAGTGAACGCTAATATCCCCTGTGTGAGGATATTAGGAGTGGAGTAGCATTCTGTGTGGCTGTTGTTTAACAGTTGGTGAACACACAGGCGAACCACTATAATCCCTTATGTTGTGGTTGAATGATTTACATTTCTAATCTTTAATATTCATTTGTGGGATGTATGTGTGGTGATGAATGTTGTAATCGTTTAATTCAAGCATTATGGGAATTTTGTAATAATTTAGAATTTACTTTCTGCTATTCTTTTTCCTGCTTGAATTTAAATTTCCTTTAAAGTTGTTCCAGCAAGGTTACCCTGCCATTTTTATGGTGTATGGCTGTCCCTAGAACAATACATTTGTAATTACACTTTATTTCAATTTGTGCTTAATTCTGTATTCCTCTTTGGTTTGAGATTTGATACAAAGATCTTTCTAGAAATAAGGTTGTCCTACCATAAACTCTAGTTTTTTGGTGAAAGGTTGTCCTTAGAATAACATTTGTATCAATCCCTCAAGATCAAATTTTTGAGGTTATTTTACTTTCCTGCATTGTGATTTATTTTGGCTATCATATTATTTTTTAATTCCGTTGTTATAACATTTATTTGGCATAGTCCTATTCACCCCCCCCCCCCCCTCTAGGACATATAGCTAGGCCTTTTCAAAAAGCTTTTTCTCTTCTTTTCTTAAACAAAAAGGACCTTGTTTATGAATCGTCTTGCCATTTGTTCTTTTTTAGCCATAGACGCTTCTTAATTCCCAACCGTTTCAGGTCCGTACGTGCATTAACATCATCCTTAGTCTTGCCAGGTGTGTTCAACAACAAGGCGATAAGGATTTCACATATATTTTTCTCAACATGCATAACATCAAGGTTGTGACGCACTGGAATATCTTTCCAATACTCCAGATCAAATAATATAGACCATTTGAAGAACCACGATGATTCAACATCACCCGTTAGCTCTTGTCGGCCTCCATCAATACCCCTCATATTCCTCTTCTCAGTCTTCCCCCATTGCATATGCAGGTTCATAGTCTGTCTTTCGACCTCAAGCCCGTCTAGACGAATGGGTTGATGTCGTATCTCCACATTCTTATTGAATGTGCCAGCACTTGTGTCCTTCCTTGCCTGGTCTGACATTAGCAACCATCGTCAGTGACCCATATAAATATGTTTCTTTCCATATTCGAGTCGCAAAGAATCTGTGTTGGGACCACATACAAGACAACCATACTTACCCTTGGTCCTACAACTAGAAACATTACCATATGCTGAAAAGTCATGGATTGTCCAGAGCAAAATGGCACACATCTTGAATTTGTTTTTATGATATGCGTCAGCGTCGTGACCCCTTTATGCCATAAGTCTTGCAATTCATCAATCAATTTTCGTAAATAAACATCAATATCCTTACCTGGTTGTTGTGGTCCCTCAATGAGCAAAGTCAACATAGTAAACTGAGGTTTCATGCAAAGCTTTGGTGGAAGGTTGTACGTCACACACATAACGGACCATGAACTATGAGCTGTAGTAAAAGCACCGAATGGGTTAAACCCATCTATAGCCAGGCTTAATCGAACATTGCGAGGCTCAACTGAAAAATCCATATACTTCTCATCAAAATTCTTCCATGCAATAGAATTAACCGGATGCTCCATATTTTCAGGTTGTAATTTTCTGGTTGAGTGCCAGGACATTACTTTCGCTAACCATGGTACATTGAACATTCTTTGTAACCTTGGTGTTAATGAAAAATACCTTAACACCTTGATAGGTATTTTAGATTATTTTTTCTCAACATTCATTTCTATCTTAAACCTAGGAGCTTTACAAGTTGGACAACTGGTTTTCATCTCGTTCTCTTTCTAGTACAAGATACAGTCATTTGGACAAGCATGGATCTTCGCATAATCAAGACCCAACTTTGTAATGATCTTCTTCGCTTGGTAGGTATTAGTAGGGGCCTTGTTACAGGAAGGTAACACCTTCTTTAGTAGTTGAAGGAGCTCTGTAAAGATTTTTTCGCTCCATCCATGGTTCACCTTTAATTTGAAAAGTTGTACAATAAAAGTCAGCACGGTGAAATCTTGGGCACCTGGGTATAGCTCAGTCATTGCATCTCGTAGATTTTCTTCAAACTCATTAGTTTCATTTTTCCCAAAGACGCCTTCGACTACAGGGGTCACAGTCGGCTCATCCTGTACAACTTCATCTAGGTTATTACCACCGAGTTAATGAACAATCGCGTTGTGAACCTCATTTAAGTTCAGGACATTGTGGTACTGTTGGGAACTTGATGCATATTCAGTACGCTTAGGTGATACATGCTCACCATGCATGTCCCAAACCCTAGAGCTTGAGTCGAATCCATTTTTCATTAGATGTATTTCCAAATCATCATAAGAAATCGGTAATCGTAAACATCTGTAAGTGACGCATGGACAAAGAATGGTTTCTCTACCAGGAAGGTGTTCTCGTGCAAACTTCACAAAGCTTTTGATTCTAAAAATAAAACGAGGGTTCGGAAAACTTAGTGTCATCCACTCCCTATCTGTTACAGCTGGATCCTGATTAACCACGGGGTTCATTTTGAACCTACACCTTTCAAAAAAAAAATTATTATTATTATTTTTCACCCATTCACGGATCTAATTCTAAACACATGCATCATTGGGTTTACGTTTAGGTTATAGGTTATAGCTTTAGGGAATTGAGAATAGGTTAAGGTTTAGGTTTAGGAAATCAGGTTCGGGTTCAGGATCGGTTTTAGGCTTAGGTTTAGGTTAGGTTATAGGTTATAAGTTAAGGTTTAGGTTTAGGTTTAGGTTTTAGGCTTAGGTTATATCTTTAGGGATTTGAGAATACATTTAGGTTCGGGATCAGGTTTAGGTTTGGGTTTTCAAGTTTAGGTTTAGGTTTATGTTAGGGAGTTGAGATTAGGATTAGGTGTAGGTTTAGGTTTAGGGATTTGAGAATACATTTAGGTTTTAGGATTAGGTTTAGGTTTTAGGTTATAGGTTTAGGTTAAGGTTTAGGTTTAGGTTATATGTTATAGGTTATAGGTTATAGCTTTAAGGAATTGAGAATAGGTTAAGGTTTAGGATTTGGAAATCGGGTTCGGGTTCGAGATCGGGTTTAGGTTTGGGTTTTCAAGTTTAGGTTTAGGTTTAGGTTAGGAAGTGGAGATTAGGATTAGGTGTAGGTTTAGGTTTAGGGATTTGAGAATACATTTAGGTTTTAGGATTAGGTTTAGGTTATATATTATAGGTTTAGGTTAAGGTTTAGGTTTAGGTTATATGTTATAGGTTATAGGTTATAGCTTTAAGTAATTGAGAATAGGTTAAGGTTTAGGATTTGGAAATCAAGTTCGGGTTCTGGATCGGGTTTAGGTTTGGGTTTTCAAGTTTAGGTTTAGGTTTAGGTTAGGAAGTTGAGATTAGGATTAGGTGTAGGTTTAGGTTTAGGGATTTGAGAATACATTTGGGTTTTAGGTTTAGGTTAGGGTTTTAGGTTATAGGTTTAGGTTTAGGTTTAGGTTAAGGTTAGGTTAGTGGTTATAAGTTTAGGTTATAGGTTAAGGTTTAGTTTATAGGTTTAGGTTTAGGTTAAGGTTTAGGTTTAGGTTATAGGTTTAGGTTTAGGTTATGGTTTAGGTTATGGTTATAGGTTTAGGTTTAGGTTTAGGTTTAGGTTAAAGGTTATAGCTTTAAGGAATTGAGAATAGGTTAAGGTATAGGATTTGGAAATCGGTTTCGGGATCGGGTTTAGGTTTGGGTTTTCAAGTTTAGGTTTAGGTTTAGGTTAGGGTGTTGAGATTAGGATTAGGTGTAGGTTTAGGTTTAGGGATTTGAGAATACATTTAGGTTTTAGGATTAGGTTTAAGTTTTAGGTTATAGGTTTAGGATAAGGTTTAGGTTTAGGTTATATGTTATAGGTTATAGGTTATAGCTTTAAGGAATTGAGAATAGGTTAAGGTTTAGGATTTGGAAATTGGGTTCGGGTTCGAGATCGGGTTTAGGTTTGGGTTTTCAAGTTTAGGTTTAGGTTTAGGTTAGGAAGTGGGGAATAGGATTAGGTGTAGGTTTACGTTTAGGGATTTGAGAATACATTTAGGTTTTAGGATTAGGTTTAGGTTATATATTATAGGTTTAGGTTAAGGTTTAGGTTTAGGTTATATGTTATAGGTTATAGGTTATAGCTTTAAGTAATTGAGAATAGGTTAAGGTTTAGGATTTGGAAATCAAGTTCGGGTTCGGGATCGGGTTTAGGTTTGGGTTTTCAAGTTTAGGTTTAGGTTTAGGTTAGGAAGTTGAGATTAGGATTAGGTGTAGGTTTAGGTTTAGGGATTTGAGAATACATTTGGGTTTTAGGTTTAGGTTAAGGTTTTAGGTTATAGGTTTAGGTTTAGGATAAGGTTAGGTTAGCGGTTATAAGTTTAGGTTATAGGTTAAGGTTTAGTTTATAGGTTTAGGTTTAGGTTAAGGTTTAGGTTTAGGTTATAGGCTTAGGTTTAGGTTATGGTTTAGGTTATGGTTATAGGTTTAGGTTTAGGTTTAGGTTTAGGTTAAAGGTTATAGCTTTAAGGAATTGAGAATAGGTTAAGGTATAGGATTTGGAAATCGGTTTCAGGATCGGGTTTAGGTTTGGGTTTTCAAGTTTAGGTTTAGGTTTAGGTTAGGGTGTTGAGATTAGGATTAAGTGTAGGTTTAGGTTTAGGGATTTGAGAATACATTTAGGTTTTAGGATTAGGTTTAGGTTTTAGGTTATAGGTTTAGGTTAAGGTTTAGGTTTAGGTTATATGTTATAGGTTATAGGTTATAGCTTTAAGGAATTGAGAATAGGTTAAGGTTTAGGATTTGGAAATCGGGTTCGGGTTCGAGATCGGGTTTAGGTTTGGGTTTTCAAGTTTAGGTTTAGGTTTAGGTTAGGAAGGAAGTGAGATTAGGATTAGGTGTAGGTTTACGTTTAGGGATTTGAGAATACATTTAGGTTTTAGGATTAGGTTTAGGTTATATATTATAGGTTTAGGTTAAGGTTTAGGTTTAGGTTATATGTTATAGGTTATAGGTTATAGCTTTAAGTAATTGAGAATAGGTTAAGGTTTAGGATTTGGAAATCGGGTTCGGGTTCGAGATCGGGTTTAGGTTTGGGTTTTCAAGTTTAGGTTTAGGTTTAGGTTAGGAAGTGGAGATTAGGATTAGGTGTAGGTTTACGTTTAGGGATTTGAGAATACATTTAGGTTTTAGGATTAGGTTTAGGTTATATATTATAGGTTTAGGTTAAGGTTTAAGTTTAGGTTATATGTTATAGGTTATAGGTTATAGCTTTAAGTAATTGAGAATAGGTTAAGGTTTAGGATTTGGAAATCAAGTTCGGGTTCGGGATCGGGTTTAGGTTTGGGTTTTCAAGTTTAGGTTTAGGTTTAGGTTAGGAAGTTGAGATTAGGATTAGGTGTAGGTTTAGGTTTAGGGATTTGAGAATACATTTGGGTTTTAGGTTTAGGTTAGGGTTTAGGTTATAGGTTTAGGTTTAGGTTAAGGTTAGGTTAGCGGTTATAAGTTTAGGTTATAGGTTAAGGTTTAGTTTATAGGTTTAGGTTTAGGTTAAGGTTTAGGTTTAGGTTATAGGTTTAAGTTTAGGTTATGGTTTAGGTTATGGTTATAGGTTTAGGTTTAGGTTTAGGTTTAGGTTAAAGGTTATAGCTTTAAGGAATTGAGAATAGGTTAAGGTATAGGATTTGGAAATCAGTTTCAGGATCGGGTTTAGGTTTGGGTTTTCAAGTTTAGGTTTAGGTTTAGGTTAGGGTGTTGAGATTAGGATTAGGTGTAGGTTTAGGTTTAGGGATTTGAGAATACATTTAGGTTTCAGGATTAGGTTTAGGTTTTAGGTTATAGGTTTAGGATAAGATTTAGGTTTAGGATATGTTATAGGTTATAAGTTATAGCTTTAAGGAATTGAGAATAGGTTAAGGTTTAGGATTTGGAAATCGGGTTCGGGTTCGAGATCGGGTTTAGGTTTGGGTTTTCAAGTTTAGGTTTAGTTTTAGGTTAGGAAGTGGAGATTAGGATTAGGTGTAGGTTTACATTTAGGGATTTGAGAATACATTTAGGTTTTAGGATTAGGTTTAGGTTAAGGTTTAGGTTTAGGTTATATGTTATAGGTTATAGGTTATAGCTTTAAGTAATTGAGAATAGGTTAAGGTTTAGGATTTGGAAATCAAGTTCGGGTTCGGGATCGGGTTTAGGTTTGGGTTTTCAAGTTTAGGTTTTGGTTTAGGTTAGGAAGTTGAGATTAGGATTAGGTGTAGGTTTAGGTTTAGGGATTTGAGAATACATTTGGGTTTTAGGTTTAGGTTAAGGTTTTAGGTTATAGGTTTAGGTTTAGGTTAAGGTTAGGTTAGCGGTTATAAGTTTAGGTTATAGGTTAAGGTTTAGTTTATAGGTTTAGGTTTAGGTTAAGGTTTAGGTTTAGGTTATAGGTTTAGGTTTAGGTTATGGTTTAGGTTATGGTTATAGGTTTAGGTTTAGGTTTAGGTTTAGGTTAAAGGTTATAGCTTTAAGGAATTGAGAATAGGTTAAGGTATAGGATTTGGAAATCGGTTTCGGGATCGGGTTTAGGTTTGGGTTTTCAAGTTTAGGTTTAGGTTTAGGTTAGGGTGTTGAGATTAGGATTAGGTGTAGGTTTAGGTTTAGGGATTTGAGAATACATTTAGGTTTTAGGATTAGGTTTAGGTTTTAGGTTATAGGTTTAGGATAAGGTTTAGGTTTAGGTTATATGTTATAGGTTATAGGTTATAGCTTTAAGGAATTGAGAATAGGTTAAGGTTTAGGATTTGGAAATCAAGTTTGGGTTCGGGATCGGGTTTAGGTTTAGGTTTTCAAGTTTAGGTTTAGGTTTAGGTTAGGGAGTTGAGATTAGGATTAGGTATAGGTTTAGGTTTAGGGATTTGAGAATACATTTAGGTTTTAGGATTAGGTTTAGGTTTTAGGTTATAGGTTTAGGTTAAGGTTTAGGTTTAGGGTATATGTTATAGGTTATAGGTTATAGCTTTAAGGAATTGAGAATAGGTTAAGGTTTTGGATTTGGAAATCAAGTTCGTGTTCGGGATCGTGTTTAGGTTTGGGTTTTCAAGTTTAGGTTTAGGTTTAGGTTAGGGAAATTAGATTAGGATTAGGTGTAGGTTTAGGTTTAGGGATTTGAGAATACATTTAGGTTTTAAGATTAGGTTTAGATTTTAGGTTATAAGTTTAGGTTAAGGTTTAGGTTTAGGTTATATGTTATAGGTTATAGGTTATAGCTTTAAGGAATTAAGAATAGATTAAGGTTTAGGATTTGGAAATCAAGTTCGGGTTCGGGATCGTGTTTAGGTTTGGGTTTTCAAGTTTATGTTTAGGTTTAGGTTAAGAAGTTGAGATTAGGATTAGGTGTAGGTTTAGGTTTTGGGATTTGAGAATACATTTAGGTTTTACGATTAGGTTGAGGTTATAGGTTATAGGTTTAGGTTATAGGCTTTGGTTTAGGTTTTAGGTTTAGGTTAAGGTTTAGGTTATAGGCTTTAGTTTAGGTTTTTGGTTTAGGTTAAGGTTTAGGTTTAGGTTATAGGTTATAGGTTATAGCTTTAGGGAATTGAGAATAGGTTAAAGTTTAGGTTTATGAAATCAGGTTCGGATTCGGGATTGGGTTTAGGTTATAGGTTTAGGGTGTGGTTTAGGTTAAGGGTGTGATCCCTACAAATACAGATATAAACATGGCCTGTCCAAATGGCTAGGTCACTCCAATGTTGTCCATAGGAAATGGACAACTTCATCATGGTCATAACAGCGGTTCCCACCTTCCAGGGACCCCCGCTCATCCGGATAGCTCCGACGCACATCCGGGTATACTCCATTATTTTCAAACAAATACATAAACACGACCTGTCCAAATGGTCAGGCCACTCCAATGCAATCCATAGGAAATGGACAACTTCATCATGATCACGACAACGGTTCCCACCTTCCAGGGACCCCCGCTCATCCGGGTAGCTCCGACGCACACCGGGTATGCTCCATTATGGATTGGATTATCTAATAGGTGTAACTTTTGGAACATAAGTCATCTATTATAGGGCCCACTAGATGAACAGCCTTGATTGATGCATTACATTGTACCACGTTTGCTGTAGATAAATGCCTCTACTACATATGTCCACCTTTCTAATTTTCCATGAAAAAAATATAAATAAATATTCAATTTCTACAATATTTCATGATTCAATAAGCAACAACGTACATTTAAAAAAAAAAATTATAAAAGAAATGAGAGATTTTAACGTCAACTTAAAGCCAAACAGACAGGCTGTAAATCATTTACAGCTTAAACCATTTACAAGCATCCAAAACGAATTTCAGTTTTGAATATCTAATCTGCAAATCCCTAATTACGGATTCGAATATCCCCGAATTCAGGATTGAAATTTGCAAATCCCTAATTAGGAATTCGAATATCCCCAATTACATTCACCATTGCACAACCCTACTTATGGATTCAAAAATTACAAAATAAAAGAAAAAAATCTCCAATTATCTTCAGCATCGAAGAGATGTAGCTAGATAGAGAGAGATACCTAAGACAATTCGAGAGGGCTGGTCATTGTCGTAACTAGCTAGGGACGAAGTGGAACTGGCTGCCTCGTGGTTAAGGGTCGAGAGATTGAGAGACAGAGAGAGAGAGAGAGAGAGAGAGAGAGAGAGAGAGATGATGTGTGGGCTGTTGGAGAGAGACAGAGAGACGTTGCGTGGGCTGTTGGAGAGAGAGAGAGAGAGAGAGAGAGAGAGAGAGAGAGAGAGAGAGCTGTTGGAGAGAGAGAGAGGGAGCCGATGCATGGGCTGTTGGAGAGAGAGGGGTGAAATTAAGGTGTTTGGGCACGCGCACCCAAATTTCGTGGGCGGGGTTTACTGACGGATGGACGTAGGCGTGATCAAGGGATCCGTGGGGCCCACCATGATGTATTTCGTTAATCCATTCCGCTCCATAATTTTAATAAATTATTTTAGTGTATGACATCAAATTTGAAATATATTTAACATCCAATTGGACCACAATATAGGAAGCAACTGTAATTTAATAACAATGTTTCCTACTGTGTGGTCCACTTGAGCCTTCGATCCAACTAATTTTTTCTCTCATAATATTTAAAAATATATAGACGGCTTAGATAGAACATATAGTTTTTTTTAGGCCTCATAGAGCCCCTAACAACACTATTAAGGAGGAATGGTGTATGAACCTTTTAGCTACGGATTAAAACCGTAGCAATAGTAGCTACAATTTATATTCGTAGCAAAAAGCAAACGTGGTCAGAATCCTTTGCCCCTTTTTTTGGTAATGTATGCTCCTTGCCTTCAATTTTGATGGAGGTTGATGGAGATTGAAGGTTGAGATGGGAGATGAGAGAGTAGGAAAGTGAGTCATACTTGGCTTTGGGAGAGAGAGAGCTTGGACGTTAGAATTTTTTATTGCTTGGGAGATTTTTTTGAGAAATGAGGGAGAGAGAGAAGTGATGGGATGATAAGAGATGGAGTGATGGGTGATGGGTGATGGGTGGAGTGATGGATGAAGTGATGTAAGGGCTAACTTTAAGATAGCTTATGTAAGAGAGAGGTAAGGGTAGGGTATGGGTTGCTTGTACTTGACTTGAGGTGTGATGTGTACTTGATTGATGGGATTGATTAATTGATTGATGGGATAGGTCGTAGATATTCTCTCAGAATTCGCACGCGGCGTTTTTCTCGAAATAAAGGCGGGCCCATATCTTCTAGCCTGGGTATCGGAACGGTGCGCGAGTCGCAGCATTGGACCGCGGCGACGGCGCGGTTGCAGGGGTACAAGTTTCGAGTCAAGTCGACTCTGATATGCGGGACTCCGCTTAAGATCATGCCCAAACGTCGGATACCAGTTTAAGGTTGCCAGAATTCGACCGGAAGGACCGCGGAAGCCTATGGAACAGTACCGTCTATAATATGGGCCTTACACAAGTAGCGACCACAAGTTAGGTGCCACATCGAGGGGACTGATTTGACTTTTAAAATTTTAAATTGTATATGATGTATATATATATCGTGCAGACAGATGATGTACTTTTGAAATTTTGTAGTACCCAGTTTACTTGTATGCAAATGTTACCTATCTTGTCTTTGATGTTCCTTTTTTGTGAAGAATGAATGGTGAGATTTATCCTTTACATTACCTTGCCAGACACCGAGCTTGGGGCTTAGTGTGTGGGCATTGGGTACCAATACCGAAGTTCGGCTTGTCGCGCACCAGATCCGGTAAATATAGCCGTAATATAAGACTATTGGGTCTAGGGTGTGACAGATGATAATGTTAAAAAAATGAAATTATAATCTTTTGAATAGTGAATTCAAACCTAGGATGAAGTTTTAGACTTAGACTATAACTCAAACTTCTTAAAAATGTGACTTAATATAAATAGTAAATTTGTTATTTATAGACTGTCATCATTCCTACTAGACTTCATGGTTTTCGGCCAAAAATAGTAAGTGTCCAATTTGGCCTAACCATGTCATTCTCCTAATTTTTGGACCCCTTTTCACACTAATTACAACTACTATTGGTAGTCTGAGTGAAAGATACCTCGTTTCAACACTAAGGTCTTGGTATCGATTCCCTTGTGGGGGTGGTTAACAGTGAAGTGTGAACTAACAATGGGTGTACCAAAAATTAGAAAAAAAAAATAAAAAAAAATTTAAAAAACAAAACCTCAAATGATCAAAAGTTATGATCTAATTAATACTTAATATTTATAGTATTAAAAAAACAAAAATAAAAATAAACAAAAATAAACAAAAATAAAATGGACTTTTGACCATCGATCTGATGGAATCTCACAAATCCAATGTGGCCGACCCGACATAGGTGGGTTGGTTGGCTAAAGTAGCTTCTCTTACTCCTAAATCATATAAAATACATCGAAAAACTCATTCCAATTTGCAAGATATGACTATTTTAAGGTTCTGACGATCCTAATCACTTCCACATCCGATCAGGCCCTCTCTGGTCCATCTTTGCCATGAAAGTGTCCACAACCTGCTCTACATCAACAAGTATCTCCTTTCTCTATTATAAGCCTTAAAAATTATATTAAAAAAATACAATTAAAAAAAATCTAAAAACAATAATAAATTAATTATTCCTTTAAGATACTATTGGTATGGTTTAATACTCCTAAAATTTTTAACTTACTCAAAGTAATAAACTTATCAAAATAATAAAAGCATTTAAATTGAATCAAACTCTCTTAGATAATTTATAAAGAGCTATAGCTCAACTTTTCAAATCTTTGAACCGTTAGAAAAAATCTCAAACTTGTAACTTATTAAAAATAATAAATTGTGATTTTGAGCTGAACTCTAACTCATAAGTAACAAGATTTTGTGGATGCCTAGTGTCAATTGGCATTACTTATTAGTTGGGTCATAAATTTCATTAATATTTATGTGCGGTAATATGCATATTCAAAATAACTAACTGTAAAGTTATGTTCATCGAGAGTGGTAGTGTACCTATCTATGTTAAGTATTCTCATTTCTTTCCATTTCACCCACCAGTGACTTGTCCTGCATCATAAAGTATGATAGCATTAAATAATGTTCATTGCATGCTAGGATACAGCCCTTAAAACTGTTACACATGTGATCATGATGTGAAAAAGACCTTGTGATCCCATGAGCACCACTTGAAAGATGTGGTCTCCCAGCTTATCCTCAACATTCTTTCTACTTTTAGTGCAACAGCTGGTGTCCTCCACACATGCTCTCTCATTACCCACGACGCCTGCATCCACCCAAGCTGTCTTATCTTCATCATGGGCTAGCCTTCCGTGTTTTATGTTCATCACCACCACTTCACAAGTCATTCATCCAACCCACAAGTTAAATAACTGCAGGGAAATCTTGACCGTCCGGATCAATTATCCCATGCTTGCTGGAATATAGCCAGAAATCTTTTTGTCCAGGACAATGTTAACCTTCTGATTTTGCGTATTGCATATGGACCACTGACTGAAATGTTTTCAATTTCCCATTTCATGGCCCACAAATTGGATGGTTAGGGTTGTTTCATTCTGTGTGATTTTCAAGCAATGTTCTATCTACAATGTGCTTCACAATCAGGATGGTCTGGATCGATGTACATTGTGCATGTGCATAGTAAATGAGCCACAAATGCTCTTAAAAGGGTGGTGAACTATCTTCATACTCGTCTTTCAACATTTAAATCATATCCCGAAAAAAAAAAAAAAAAAAAAAGAAGACAACCCTATGGCTGCAATGCTCTGAAAAGGGTGGTGAAATATCTCCAAACTCCAAAATCTTCTCTTTCAATATATATATATATATATATATATATATATATATATATATATATATAAAAGCTGCCGTGAGGTCGAGCTGTGTGGGCCCCACCGTGACACGTTTTGAATATCTACCCCATCGGTTAGATGCACCATTCCATCATGGGCCTAGGTCTCAAAAATCAAGTCAATCCGTGACTTTTGTGGGCCATACCACATACAAAAGTGGAGAGGAGTCGTGCACCATTAAAATATTCATAATCATTTGTTGGGCCCACCAAGATGTGGTTTGCAAATCCAGCCCATCCATTATGTGTGTCCCACTTGGATGAGGGTTCAGACCAAGTTTCAGCAGCATTCAAAACTCAAGTGGGCCCCACCAAGTGTTTTTATATATTTTTGGCATGTCTTCATATGATTTTAGATGGTATGGCCCACCTGAGTTCCGTATACGGCTGATTTTTAGGATATCCCATAATTTAAAGGAGACCCACCAAATGCATGGTGTTGACGGTTAACACGCATCACGGTGGGGCCCACACAGCTCGACCTCACAGGAGCTTATCGTAAGCTCGAGGGCATTGTACTCTCTCTCTCTCTCTCTCTCTCTCTCTCTCTCTCTCTCTCTCTCTCTATATATATATATATATATATATATATATATATATAGGAAAAGGTACAATGCGCTCGAGCTCACGGCTCCGTCCCATGAGGTCAAGCTGTGTGGGCCCCACCATGATGCGTTTCAAACATCCACCATTCCATCGTGGACCTAGGTCCCAAAAATCAAGTTAATCCGTGACTTGTGTGTGCCACACCACATATAGAAGTGGAGAGGGGGTCGTACACCATTAAAACATTCATAACCATTTTTGAGGGCCCACCGAGATGTGGTTTGCAAATCCAGCCCATCCATTATGTGTGTCCCACTTGAATGAGGGTTCAGACCAAGTTTCAGGCGCATGCAAAACTCAGGTGGGCCCCACCAAGTGCTTTTATATGTTTTAACGGTGTCTTCACATAATTTTAGATGGTATGGCCCACCTGAGTTCCGTATACAACTGATTTTTGGGATATCCCATAATTTAAAGGGTACCCATCAAATGAACGGTGTTGATGGTTAACACGCTTCACGGTGGGGACCACACAGCTCGACCTCACGATAAGCTTATCGTCAGCTCGAGCGCATTGTACCTTTTTCACACACACACACACACACACACACACACACACACACACACACACATATATATATATATATATATATATATATATATATAGTTCCAGCTGATGGGAACGTCCCATGAGGTCAAGCTATGTGGCCCCCACAATGATGCGTTTCGGACATTTACCCTATCAGTCAGATGCACCATTCCATTGTGGGCCTAGGTCCCAAAAATCAAGACAATCTGTGACTTGTGTGGGCCACACCACATACAGAAGTGGAGAGGGGGTCGTGTACCATTAAAACATTCATGGAATGTTTTTTGGGCCCACCGAGATGTGGTTTGCAAATCCAGCCCATCCATTATGTGTGTCCCACTTGGATGAGGGTTCCCACTTTTCGGAGCATTCAGGGTTCGCTTCAAGTTTCAAGTAGCTCGGTAGTCCCCACCAAGTGCTTTTATATATTTTTGGCATGTCTTCACATGATTTTAGATGGTATGGCCCACCTGAGTTCCGTATCTGGGGCCCACCGATTTTTTGGGATAACCCATAATTTAAAGGGGACCCATCAAATGCACAAGGTTGATGGTTGATGAGTTCATACGCATCACAATTTAAAGGGGCCCATCAAATGCATGCTCGACCTCACAGAGCTTATCGTGAGCTCGAGCGCGTAGTACCTAAACCCATATATACATACATATATATATATATATATATATATATATATATATATATATATATATATACATACATATATATATATATATATATATATATGGGAAAAGGTACTATGCCCTCGACCTCACGAGTCCGTCCCATGAGGTCGAGCTGTATGGGCCCCACTGTGATGTGTTTCGAACATCTACCCCATCAGTCAGATGCACCATTCCATCGTGGGCCTAGGTCTCAAAAATCAAGTCAATTCGTGACTTGTGTGGGCCACACCACATACAGAAGTGGAGAGGGGCCGTGCACCAATAAAACATCCATAACCATTTTTGAGGGCCCACCGAGATGTGTTTTGAAAATCTGGCCCATCCATTATGTGTGTCCCACTTGAATGAGGGTTCAGACCAAGTTTCGGGCGCATGAAAAACTCAGGTGGGCCCCACCAAGTGCTTTTATATGTTTTAACGATGTCTTCACATAACTTTAGATGGTATGGCCCACATGAGTTCCATATATGGCTGATTTTTGGGACATCCCATAATTTAAAGGGGACCCATCAAATGCACGGTGTTGATGGTCGAAACACATCACGGTGAGGCCCACACAGCTCGACCTCACGGGATCTTATAGTCAGCGCGAGCGCATTGTACCTTTTCATATATATATATATATATATATATATATATATATATATATATATATATATATATATATATATATATATATAGGGAAAAGGTACTATGCGCTCAAGCGTAAAGCGGTCGTCCATGAGGTCGAGCTGGGTGGGCCCCAATGTGATGCCTTTCGAACATTAACACCGTCTACCAGATGTACCATTCCATGGTAGGCCTGGACGGCCCAAAATCAAGTCAATCCGTAACTTTAGTGGGCCACACCATGTATAGAAGTGCAGAGGGGCCGTGCACCATTAAAACATTCATAACCATTTTTAAGGGCCCATCGAGACGTGTTTTGCAAATCCAGCCCATCCATTATGTGTGTCCCACTTGAATGAGGGTTCAGACCAAGTTTCAGGTGCATGGAAAACTCATGTGGGTCCCACTAGTGCTTTTATATGTTTTTGGCATGTATATTTATGTTTTTAGATGGTGTGGCCCACCTGAGTCACGGATTGAACTAATTTTGCGCCATCCAGAACCACCATGGAATGGTGCATATGGTGAACGGTGTTGATGTTCGAAAGGCATCACGGTGGGGCCCACCCAGCTCGACCTCACGGACGACCGCTTTACGCTCGAGGGCATAGTACCTTTTCCCACACATATATATATATATATATATATATATATATATATATATATATATATATATATATATATAAAAGCAAAATGCCACCCAGTACAACCAGCGAGAGTGATTAGGTGTGGCCCGGCCTCACTCAACACGGTCCGCGCGGCCACCTTGATATATGTATCCATGGCGTCCATTCGTTTTCCAGCTCATTTAGTACCATGATCCCGAAAAACGAAGCAGATCCAAATCTCCAGTGGACCACACCCCATGAAACAGTGGTGATGGACCACTAAGAACTTCTTGTGCATCTTAAAAGTTTTGGATCAAGCTGATATCTGTATTTTCCCTTCATCCTGGTCTATGGACCTTATCAACATGTTGAATGGAAAATAAACAATACAGTCGGCATTAAGGTGGGCCTCAGGAAGGTTTTAATTGTGGGCATTCAATCACCACCATTTCTTATGGTGTGGTCTACCTGAGATTTGAATTTACATAATTTTTGGGGTCATTCCGTAAAAGATCTGGAAAAATGGATGGACGGCATGGATGTAGAATAAATACATCAAGGTAGGCCCCGCGTCAAAGCCGCAACGTGTTGGGTGAGACCGGGGCGCACCTAATCTGCTCCCACCACCGGCTGGCAGCTGTGTGTGAAGATTATAATGCTATTGCACGAAGATTATAATTCAAGGACGCGGATTTCCTGCGACAGCCTTCCGCAGGAATTTCCTTCCAAAAGATGCTGGGTGGGGCTCACCTAGATGTTTTTGTGAAATCCACCCCGTCCATCCGTTTTGAGAGCTTATTTTAGGACGTGAGACCAAAAAGGAGATGTATCCAACATTCAAGTGGGCCACACAAGAGGAAATAGGAGAATGTTCATCCCATAGGCTCCCATCTTCAAGCGCAGAAAACAGACGCACCGTACGAACTGGCACATGTGTCCTAGCCAAGAGACGTTCATCCATGCATCTTAGCCCCAAGAATGTGGCTTGTACACTTATCAGGTGGGCCACACATGTAACAGGAAGTAGACGGTTAAAAAACAAGCAACGAGCGGTTTATATTTATGGTGCACGCGTGACAACCTGCTCCACCACAGAACTTCTTTATATTTAGACCTCCAGGTTTTTGGAGTACTATGTTAGATGCATCAAAGGCAACCAATGAGTCTGTGATCGCAGACACGTGCTACGTGTGTATGATGAGTTTTTGGTTGGTGTTTGAAGATGGGCCAACTACCTTTCAGAATTCAAATGGACATACACTAAAAGAGGATAAGGGAGATGATATTCTTACTCGATCGAGTATGAAGAGCCCCACTTGCCTTTGGAATGGTGGACATACCACACATGATCGTCCAACCATGGATATCCACCATGTCACCTTGTCCCTGACCCTTTCAGATGAGACCATGGTTTTAAAACTTGCTCACTCGGCTTGAAATTCAGGCCAAACCGGTTCAAGTTAGCCAAATTTGGACCTGAGTCACTACAAAAGTCTCAATTTCTAGTTCTTTGTTTTTCACAGAAACCACCACCACAAACACTCACCCACCCACACCACATCGGCACCTGATATCATGATAAGTATTAGAATAGCCAGTTTACCACTAAGTCATGGAGCCAGACCCAAAATAATATATCTAACTTATTAAGCGCTTAAATTAATTTTAACTAAAATATAGTCTTTTTTTAAAAACCCATAATGGTATATCTAACTTATTAAATGCTTAATTTATTTTTAACTAAAATATAGTCTTTTTTGTTCTTTCTATTTTTATTTTTATTTTATTTATTATTATTATTTTTTTTTCAGGCTCTCACGTAATGCTAAAGGTTGAATATTGAAAGTGTTGTATTAAAATTTCTTTTCACTTTTAATTAAAATATCTCTAAACTTATTTTAAAATTACAATTCAACATTATAAATTCTTAGCACTTAAATTAATTTTCAAGGCTTATCTTTTAGATTATCAACCGGTGCCCAACTAGTGCTCATATAAATAAGACTGCATGAGTAGGTATGTTGACTGGATTGATCAACTTGTGGTAACATGGCTGAGCCACTCTCCTAGTAAACTTGTTTCTTTAGTAAGAGGCCTTATTGAATGCATAAGATTAGACGTCAATTCATGACCTGAAAAAATAGAAGTTGGTTAATTTACATCTTAATCAAAATCAGAAGTTAATAATTTAGCTAGTTTGTTATTTGGGTTTTATTGCCAAAATCATATGTTTCCAATTTTGTTATTTGATTGAGTTTGATAAATTTATAGTTTAGGAAAGAGGTCTACGTTGTTTATTTAATCCTTAGTGAAAGTGTCCTGGTTTGTCAATTAGCGTGAATGTTGAGTCAGTTAGATTACAGAGCTTAATAGAAAGATCAATTCAAGCGTCTGCCTCAACCGGATGTGTGCAAGCCCGCCACAGGTACATCTGAGTCTCACGTCCCTTGTCCTAAATCATCAGGTATACTAAAACAATAAAAAAAAATATTAGAATATCATAGGGTTTTTAGGGTAAGAAAACGTTTGTAAAATAGGAAAATTCTCTAAGTTTTCTTGCCTTATCGATTTTATTGATACACATCTCGATATGATCGACTTGCGCTGTCGAGTTCTCGATGCTCCATCAATACCATCGAAAAGAGGACCAAATATATCCAGCAACCTTATACATATCTGGATGTAATTATCGATGTATCGATAAACCTATCGATATCATCGATATTCAAATCTTGAATCTATCGGAAGTGACTCGATAATATCGACAGACAGAATTTCGGTGCCCCTGTTTTTTCTTAAAGATATCATATAAGCATCAATATATCGAAGCCTCCTCGATACCATTGAAATCCAAATCTCGATGATATCGGTAGGCCTTTGATGATATCGGTCCTGGGCGCCAAGTTCTCTAGTAAAATATTTTAGGGTGATTTATCTATGATCGGGGGTCACTCGATAGAATCGATATTCAAATATCGATGATATCGATACCGTATCGGTTGCATCGAACATGGACAAAAACTGTCTAGCAAGCATTATGAAAAATCCTTTTAATTTATCAATGCATCGACACACCATCAATATCATCGACATTCAAATTTCGATGATCTCGAAGATCCCTCGATCACTCATGAAAACCTGAAATATTTCAAGTCAAGTCTCTCTCATTTTTCAAGTGTCGATGGATCGAACTTCTTATTGATGGAATCGGAGTTCAAAATCCGATGACATCGACAATCGTTTCGATTCATCGACCAGGTGACAAAAGGTTTCAAAAGCGTATGACATTGAGTTCGAGTCATCGAGCGGACCATCAATGCTATCGAGAGTATACGCTCGATGATATCGAACTCTGTCATAAATATAACCGTTTTATATTCATTGGAACCTTTTGCCTATATAAAGAGGACTTGTCTATTGTTGCTGTGAGAGAAAAAAAGAGAGAGATTTCGAGTGTATAACCTTAAATCTTATACCCAAAGCCATTTCTCTAAAGGGAGTTCATCCTCCAATCTACCCTCACCGTTAATATTCAATAGAGTGGATTGGGGAATGAACTTCCGCATTCAAAGATCCTCCAACTACTACCTTAATAGCAAATCATGAAGCTGGGATGCCTTGAATACATAGATGATTGAAATCGCTCTATCTTCCTTATAGGAAAATCTTTTGAGAGTAGGATTTCATCATAACCTTGACCCAACCCGTCGCCATGCATTGGTACATCTTTTGATTTGCGGATCAAGGAGACCGAAGACTCTTCATCAACAAAGGAGGAGATCTTCGTCAACGTGCTTAATGAGACTCATCCACTTAGTTGTAAGTATCTAGAGTCCAAAGGACGCTTGTGATCATTCCTTTTTAGGATTAGGTCTTAGGTGTTTCTCACCCCTTCAAGCCTTCGTAGGAGGCCTCCGGCGAGAGTGTACGTGGTGGGTGCGTTGTGTGGACCCTTACTCTGTGGAGAGCATAAACATCTGGTTGAAGGTGAACCAGTCAAAACCTTAGGTTTGAGGTGAACTGTGTAAAACCTCGGGTTTGGGGTAAACCGCGTAAAACCTCCGTTAGGGTCTTATGGAAGATCCTTGGCTAGTGTGCCTAAAAGTGAGTGCGTTGTGTTGAACCTTGCTCGTGAAAGCATAAACAGTCAGTCTCAGTGTAGGTTCTAAAGGTTGAAGGTGAACCTGATTTAAAACCTTAGGTTTGAGGTGAACCACTATGAAACCTCCTTAGTGAAATCTGACACACTCAAGGGTTGAGTCCGTCTGTCGGGAGTGGAGTGGAGTGATCGTCGAGCCATTATAAAAATGATTGTGTTTGAGATTGCTATTTTTTTGAATGTGTGATTTACTTTTATATTTTCACATCTAAATATCTGAGATCACACCTCACACACATACACAATCATATCCATCATAAACTAGTTTATATACTGTTCACTTATTAAATAGTTTGTGATTGGATCCTCTACCAAGCTTGGAAGCCAATAGAGTTATTTTTTAGTAATCCTTATATGAGCTTGTTATTAGAATTACTGCAATAGGATTTTAAATAAATCATAAAAAAAAAACTTTAAAAGTCCTATTCACCCCCCTCTAGGACATTTTGGCATATTCCTACTTCAACTAAAGCGGTCTCCACTGCTATTTCAATTGGATTAGAGAGGGTCTCTCTTTAAGGGCTTCACTGCCTAGAGAGTGATCCTGACTAAAGTTCGGAATATGGCCAAAGGAGAGGGCTCATCGGTCACTAGGCCTCTAGTATTTGATGGCTCAAATTATGCATACTGGAAGGCTAGGATGCATTACTTTCTGAGATCTTTGGATCATGATGTTTGGGATATAGTTGAAAGCGGATACGTGCTACCATTTGAATTAGTTGTACTTGACAGTGGCTCAACCATCAAAAAACCCAAAACTAATGAAAAGTGGACAGTGTTTGATAAAGAAAAACAGACTGCTGAAGCAAAAGTTATGAACGCCATCTACTGTGTCGTGTCCCTGCAGGAACGGTTTAATCCCAAGGTAACAACAATTGAAAAGTGTAGAAACATAGACAAAATGAAAGTAGAAGAACTAATAGGTTCCCTACAAAATTTTGAACTACACTTCAAACAAACCCAAAAATCCAAAACAACTGTCCTAAAAACTTCCAAGAAAACAACAAACGAGGACAGTGAAAGTGAAAGAGAAGATGAAGATAAGGAAGTGGCTTTGTTGGCACAACGATTCAGGAAATTCTTTCTAAAGAATCATGGACAGCCTTCCAAAGGAAGAAAGGTGAACAACAAAACTTCCACAGGAAAATTTGGTAAAAAGACCAAGGAACCACAATGCTATACCTATCAGGAGTATGAACACCTGTCAACAGAATGCCCAAACAGAAAAACTAAGGGCAAGACAATGGCTGCCACGTGGGATGATACTGAAGAGTCAAATTCAGAACCTAATGACTCAGAAAGCAATGGAGATCAGAAATCATTGAAAATTCTCAGTCTCCACTACTCCAATCATCCCCACGGAATCCGAAAATAAGGAAGAACAGCAAACCACTAAATCATTTCCATCTAACAATGAGAAAACTGAAGAAGAATAAGAAAAATAGGATAAACTACAAGATGCCTACAATCAACTGTATATCTATAGCATCAAAGTGGTTAAAAGACTTAGAGTATCTAAGAACAAAATGGAATCACTACAAGAAATTTCACTTTTACCTACGAAAAAATTCGTAGGTAAATGATATGAAGTGGTAGGCAAAGAGTTTTACCTACGAAAAAATTTGTTGGTAGAATCATTGGTACAAACCCGTGGGTAAAGACTTTTACCTACGAAAAATGTCATCGTTGGCCATGGTCAGACTTTTACCTACGAAATTAAAAACTTTGTTAAGACTTTTACCTACGAAAAATTTCGTAGGTAAAAACTGTGTTAAGACTTTTACCTACGAACGTTTTCGTAGCTACAAACTTTGTTAAAACTTTTACCTATGAAACAATCTGCGAAATTTTTCGTAGGCTTAAACGGTGTTAAGCCTTTTACCTACGAAAGTTTTCGTAGGTACAAACTGTGTATAAGACTTTTTACCTATGAAATTTAACGTAGGTAAAAACTGTTGATGAAAATTTTACCTACGAAATGATTTGTAGGTAAAACATTGTGAATGAACCTTTTACCTACGAAAATGTTCGTAGGTAAAAGTCTTTTTTTTGTTTCTTAAAATAGGCAAAAATTCCTGTTATACACCTGCTACAATATATTTCATTATATTCACATTCAAATTTTAACCTCAATTCTAAACAATTGAGGCTAAATCATTTATTTTAACTCATTCATAAATGTGTGCATAGTCAATTATTCATTCAATTAAATACAATGTTTGTTTCGTGCCACAAAATACAAAATCGCAAGCTATTGCCACTACAAGAAAAGGGGGCTTTAGCCTCAGTTCAAAACTGTGGCTAAAAAGGTTAAAACCTAAGGCTAAAGCCTTTAGACTCAGTTTTGCCTCAGTTATCCAAACTAAGGTTGAAACCCCCATGACTAAAGGCTTTAGCCTCAGTTTTAGCAACCGAGGCTAAAATGACTTATATAGCCTCGGTTCTTCAAGTGAAGCTAAAGAACCTTTTTAGCTTTAGTTTTCTCAAAATGAGGCTAAATCAAAATTTTAGCCTCCATTGTTTCCAACTGAGACTAAATCTAAACTTTATTTCATTTTTCTTGCAAATTTACACTGTCGCCGAAATTCTTGTGGTAAGGTATCTACAACAAATCAACTAACCCGATGCATGCTTAAATGAAACTTATGCTTCAAAAGGAATCTAGTTGATTTTAAAAGGCTCCAATTGGCCCCTTAAACAAAAGATTGTGGTAGTATTGCAGGAAAATTGGGATAAGGTGAGGTGAGCAAAGGGAAAATACTAACCCGATCGAGCTCCCTATGGGCAATCTTGCTGTCATGTAAACCTCTCAAAACATTCTTACATGCATCAACAACTTTATAGACCTGTATGATAAAGGAAAGAATTAGAGAGAAACAGACTAGAGAATATAAGAATTTAAGTCTGCACATGGATGTACACTAGATTGTTACCTTGCCAAGAGTTGGAAGTTACTGAGACCACATACCACCTGAGTTTCAACCTATCAAACTGGCTTAGCTCAAAGGATACATCATATGTTAATCCTAAAGAATCCCGGACTGTAGTGAAGAGCCTGTTTACAAGGGCATGAGAAACATGTAACATAATCAGTTACACCCACCAACATCTTGAGATGATATAAAACTGCTAGTTGTTGCTGGCAAACATAAAATCCCGAACTCGAGAATTGTACATATAGTTATCTTATGATAGTCAAGTAACATATACAGAAAAGAAAAACAAGAATGAAGTTAGAACATTCTTACATGCATCAACAGCTTTATAGACCTGTATGATAAAGGAAAGAATTAGAGAGAAACAGACTAGCGAATACAAGAATTTAAGTCAGCACATGGATGTACACTGGATTGTTACCTTGCCAGGAATTGGAAGTTATCGAGACCACATACCACCTGAGTTTCAACCTATCAAACTGGCTTAGCTCAAAGGATACATCATATGTTAATCCTAAAGAATCCCGAACTGTAGTGAAGAGCCTGTTTACAAGGGCATGAGAAACATGCAACATAATCAGTTATACCCACCAACATCTTAAGATGATACAAAACTGCTAGTTGTTGCTAGCAAACATAAAATCCCAAACTCTAGAATTGTACATATAGTTATCTTATGATAGTCAAGTAACATACACAGAAAAGAAAAACAAGAATGAAGTTTTTCGCATGAGAGTGCTAGTAAATAATTCCGTACCGAGGCTTAACCGTTCAAGCACGTGGGTTCTTCGGAGCAAAGTCATGCACCCTTTTGACATCTCGAGCAAGCCACCGAACAAATGCCCGGTCTAGCGGAGGCATAGCTTTTACTAGGATCTCTTCTGTCTTGCTTTGCAAGTTTGTTTCCCATCTCAAAAGAACCAGGCCAACCTCAGAGAACTAGTGTATGCAACCAAAAGAAGCTGGAGGATTTTTTTTAAAAAAATTTAAAATAAATTAAGAAAATGAAAGAAACAGAAAGGACAGCCATCCGATAGTTTGACTACCATGAATGCCACTTAGAAGCACCCATCCGCAGATAGTTTGGGCCATAGTTCTAAAACTCACTGACTCAACTCGAGAGGGGCGAGTTTTGGATGTGTTCAATAGGGCAAAACAGGATGTAATGGACTGGGCAAGTGCAGCAAATTATAATGCTATAAATCACTTTCCTATCTCGTGGCAAGAGTTGTAACTGGGTTTCAGTGTTTTTATTTTCCTTTGTAATTTTTTGGCTTGGGCCTTAAAGTTGTTCATCATTTCAAAAAATAAAAAATAAAAAATAAAGGTTGAAATTCAGCCAAGTCAACTCAAACTCAATGAGATTTGGAGCCAAGTCACTGGTAAACTTGAATCTTTAGAGTGACTCAGTCCTGAGAAGAGTCGTTACTTAAGTGGGCTCTCTAACTCGGTAGCCTCGACGCAAAAAGCTCTTACTTGGGCCAAGTCACTTTCCTTGTCAAGGGTCTTCCTAATTAAAAGTAAAATAACAGAAGGCTGAAGTCGAACCCTCGACCTCTGTCAAAGGTGCGGTGCATGCAACTAGCGAGCTATGCAGACATTAGCTGCATGGTTTCTCATTTACAAGGCACTTGCAAGCACACATTACTTGCATGCATGTTACATACTATAAATTCAACCATTTCCTCACTGGTGAGAAATGCTAATAGAAAACCTTGAGTTATATATATATATATATATATATATATATATATATATATATATATATATATATATATATATATATATATATATATATATATATATATATATATAAAAGAAAACTAATTCATCTTAGTACCGGATTTGTACCGACATGTAATGTCTGTCGGGAAAAACACTTTTGCCAACGAAGATAGATTTAGTCGGTAATTACATCGTACCAGATTTTTACCGACGGTTCATTTCCGTCGGGAAAAACACTTTTACCTACGAGTAAGGAAATTTCGTTGGTAAAAGTAAATTTTTTGAAAATTTTTATTTCAAAAAATAAAAATAACCATTACCAACAAAAATTGACGTTGGTAAAAGTACTTTTACCTACAAAATTATAGTTTTTGTTGGTAAAAGTAGACTTACCTACGAAATTAAAATTTCGTCGGTAAAAGTAAACGTTTACCAACGAAAATAATTTTCGTTGGTAAAAGTCCTTATTACCTACGGAAAAAAATTCGTCGGTAAAAGTTTCGTCGGTAAAAATCCTATTTCTTGTAGTGAAAAAGATTTGTATAAAACTCTAGAAATTAATACACATCTAATCAATGATTTATAGCAATATCACTCTGACAATGATAGACTTGAGAGAATTAACTCATTTCTTAAATCCGAGTCCGAAAACCTAAACAAACAACTGGAGCGATTAAAAGACAAAAATATGCTCCTTCAAAATGAAAATCATACACTTCTGTTTGATCTAAAAGTGTCCAGAAAAATTGTCAAGCTAAACCGTAAGTTTTCCCAGAGTGGTGAGAAGTTAGAAAAACTTTTAGGTATGGGAAAATCTAGAAATAACAAAAATGGCTTAGGATATGAGAAAGTTAGAGCTAAAACTGGGTATGAAACATAAATACTTGAAAAATCTGATACCTCCAGTAGCAACATAGAAACTAATCAAGTAGTTGAATCAAATAAGAAAATTAAATTTACTACAAATAAGAACCCTGTCACAAAGTGGATAATTAAAGAAAAGAAAAATTGTTTGGCTACTCACTCAAATCACTTAACAGGCAGTGACACTAAGTGGTACCTAGACAGTGGTTGCTCAAGACATGTTACAGGAGATATGTCCCTTCTTTCAAACTATAAGAATCTTTATAATGGGATAGTCACCTACGGAGATGGAACCACTGCTAAAGTACTTGGACAGGGAATCATAAAAGGGATTAAGTTGCTTAAAAATGAGAATGCTTTCTGCATAAAAGGTCTGACACAATCTCCTAAGCATATCTCAAACCTGTGATAATGGGCATGTGGTCAAATTCAACAGACAAGAATGCGAAATCCTAAACCAATCAGGAAAATCAGTAATGAAATGTCATCGCACAAGCAACCACTACTACATTATCAGAGGCATAGAAAGGACTAATGTCTAGAAGTACTGAGAAGAGAAAAACAAGTCCAAATCATGCATCTAGATCTGGATGTTTGGTGAAATGATGTAATTTTTGCTGAGCTCTAAATGATATATTTAAGGTTCCTCACCTCAATTTTTTTGTACATAAACATCTTAATGTTTATAATTTTGACTTGTACAAAATTTTACTGTGTATATGTCAGATTCAAAGATGATCCATACTATATATATATGTCTATCGATATTTGGGCTAATGAAAAATACTCATCTTCGATATGACTATCGATAAGTCATGTGCATTTTTGATCAAATCGATCAACTATCGATATCATTGAAAGAAAGTTCGATAGAATTGAAGACTGTTGGCTGATAAAAGGCGATCGAGTAGGAAAATTTCTATTTTTCTGGAAAAAACTTTATATTTTTTTCTGCTTGAATCCCCGGCTAGAAGTCCATCATGGGTCCCAGAAGCTCCTTGCAAACTGGTATTATCCTTCCATTCCTGAGTCTATCTCGTTTTTGGTCGGGTATTTTCAGGTTCTTTAAAAGAAAAATGTTATCCTCCTTCCCAAAGTTACCTTTACTTGTCTCTTACATTGAATAATCATGAACAAAGGGAAAGGTAAGTCTCCTTCTCAATCTTCAAAAGGAAAAGCCAAGCAACCCAGTATGCATCAACTCATTCAAACGGTAAGACATTCTGCCAATATTGTTGAATGTCTGGTTCTTAACAGTGTCATTGAGCCTTTTAGAGTGGTCCTCCTTCTAGAAGTAATAGGATGGCAAAATATTCTAAATGTTGGTGGTACTTATCAAATAGAGGTGATCGATGACTACCTCAGTAAATGTCATGTTATTTGTGACGATCCACCATGCATTCAAATTGAATTCTTGCATTACTCCAAGCACATCACTCCCATCACTTTAAGTAATCTTCTAGATCTCGAGGTTACTCGCATTCCAGTTACCAGTCGAAATCTAAATGCTCTAGGCGTCTGGGGAGAGGTAACTCACGTACTATGTCAGGGAACTACTATTTCTTGGAACAATGATAATTCCGTTCATATTAATCATCTTGGACCCACTTTCAAAATCCTCCATAGCATTTTTGGGTCAAATGTCTATCCTTGTGATGTGAATGGTAATCATTTTTCTCCTTTTGTGTTGAATGTGTTGTATGATGTGTATCAAGAGGTTCAGGTGTGCCTCCCAACGCTGCTTCTTAAGCAGCTAATTCGTATTATTCAAGGTAACCATCAGAATACACTAGCCTTTCCTTTACTAATCTGTAAACTAGCCCATCATGTTGGTCTCCCTGCCACATCTGATACAGTTTATCCAGAGACATGGTTTGATAGTGATGCAGCTCAGGTGGCTCAACAGTTGTGTCTCAGTTCAGCCCTTCCCGAGAATAGTGCTCCCTTACAGTCGGCTGCTCCATATGCTCATCCGTCATGTCCATGGGGATCTAATCAAACACCACTGCTGAGTCTAGAGTCTATCACAAACCGCCAAACTCATCACCTCGAACATCACCTACTAAATGGTATGGCGAGTATGGAGGAGCGACTTTACAACTGTGAAAGATGTCTCACTGTAATTGAAGAAAAAGTCGATGCTTCCAACAAACAAATCAGCAAGTGGTAGACTTGCTCACACATGGTAATTCTCGGAGTCGGTCCGAGATGACTGTGCAAATTCTATCACTACATTTTTTTTTTGGGTACCCATGCATGGGCTTGGTGATTTTTGTTGGGATAATTGTTAAGTTACTGATAATTTTGGTTATGGCTGAGTATAATTCTTATTTTTACTGCCATGATTATGTTTCAAGATCCCCTGGTTTATCCAGTGTCTGATACACAATGCATGTGATTTTTTGTTTGATTATGCTATTTGCTTACATCACTGCTCTACTTCTGTCCAATATGCATACACTGTTTTTGAATATGATGTCTGATTAAACTCTGCTGATCATTATACATCTTTATATGAATGTTTTACTGAATGAGTGGTTCTCCCAAATACTTCAAAGCTTCAGTCAATATCAACTGTTATATCATTATCAATGACTGACAAAAAGGGGGAGAGCAGTCCAAACACCCCGAGTTGAAGAACAAAAAATTATATATATGCTTGAATGATGTTGCAGGTGTTAAGGGGAGCAGTTGCATCAAGCGAGAGAGAGTTTATAGTTAGGGAGAGCAGATACTGGGCTGTGTACATAGGTTCAATAGAAATTGTAAAATTGTGTAAAATGCATGTACGCACAATTTAGGATGTGTTTGTCCAGTACTGTAGGGTGTTTTTGGGATTTTGTCACGTAATTGACAAAGGGGGAGATTGAAAGTACCCTGGTTTGTCAATTAGTGTGAGTGTTGAGTCAGACTACAAATCCTGATAGGAAGATCAATTCAAGCATCTGCCTCAACCGGATGTGTACAAGCTCGCCATAGGTAAATCTGAGCCCTCACATCCCTTGTCCCAAATCATCAGGTATACTAAAACCCTTAAAAATGATAGAATATCATAGGATTTTTAGGGTAAGAAAACGTTTTCAAAATAGGAAAATTCTCTAAGTTTTCTTGCCTTGTCGATGTTATCAATACACATCTCGATATGATCGACATGCGCTGTCAAGTCCTCGATGCTCCATCGATTCCATCGAAAAGAGGACCAAATATGTCCAGCAACCTTATACATATCTGGACGGAATTATCGATGTATCGATACACCTATCGATATCATCGATATTCAAATCTTGAGTCTATCGGAAGTGACTCGATAATATCGACAAGCAGAATTCCAGCACTCCTGTTTTTTCTTAAAGATATCATATAAGCATCGATATATCGAAGCCTCCATGATACCATCGAAATTCAAACCTCGATGATATCAGTAGGCCTTCGATGATATCGGTCCTAGGTACTAAGTTCCCTAGGAAAATCTTTCAAGGTGATTTATCTATGATCGGGGGTCACTCGATAGAATCGATATTCAAATATCAATGATATCGATGTCGTATCGATTGCATCGAACATGGACATAAATTGTCCAGTAAGCTTTATGAAAAATCATTTAGATTTATCGACGCATCAACACAGCTATCGATATCATTGACATTCAAATTTCGATGATCTCGAAGGTCCCTCGATCACTCCTGAAAACATGAAATATTTCAAGTCAAGTCTCTCTCATTTTTCAAGTGTCGATGGATCGAACCTCTCATCGATGGAATCAGAGTTCGAAATCCGATGACAACGATAATCGTTTCGATTCATCGACCAGCTAGCAAAAGGTTTCAAAAGCGTATGACATTGAGTTCGAGTCATCGATCGGACCATTGATGCTATCGAGAGTATACGCTCGGTGATATCGAACCTGCTCGATGATATCGAACTCTGTCATAAATGTGACTGTTTTATATCCATTGAAACCTTTTACCTATATAAAGAGGACTTGTCTATTGTTGCTGTGAGAGAAATAAGAGAGAGCTTTCTAGTGTTTAACCTTAGATCTTATACTCAAAGCCCTTTCTCTCAAGGGAGTTCATCCTCCAATCCACCCTCACCATTGCTATTCAATAGAGTTGATTGGAGAATGAACTTCCGCATTCAAGGATCTTCCAGCTACTACCTTAATGGAAAATCATGAAGCTGGGATGCCTTGAATGCATAGATGATTAAAATCGCTCTATCTTCCTTATAAGAAAATCTTTTGAGGGTAGGATTTCATCATAACCTTGACCCAACCCGTCGCCATGCATTGGTACATCTTTTGAGTTACGGATCAAGGAGACCAAAGACTCTTCATCAACAAAGGAAGAGATCTTCGTCAACGTGCTTAATGAGACTCATCCACTTATCTGTAAGTATCTAGAGTCCAGAGGACACTTGTGATCATTCCTTTTTAGGATTGGGTCTTAGGTGTTTCTCACCTCTTCAAGCCCTCGTAGGAGGCCTCCGGCGGGAGTATACGTGGTGGGTGCATTGTGTGGACCCTTGCTCTGTGGAGAGCATAAACGTCTGGTTGAAGGTAAACCAGTCAATACCTTAGGTTTAAGGTGAACCGTGTGAAACCTCGGGTTTGGGGTAAATCGCGTAAAACCTCCATTAGGGTCTTATAGAAGATCCTTGGCCGGTGTGCCTAAAAGTGAGTGCGTTTTGTTGAGCCTTGCTTGTGAGAGCATAAACAGTTAACCTCGGTGTAGGTTGTAAAGGTTGAAGGTGAACCTGATTTAAAACCTTAGGTTTGAGGTGAACCGCTGTGAACCTCCTTATTGAAATCTGGCACACTCAAGGGTTGAGTACGTCTGTCGGAAGTGGAGTAGACTGATCATCAAACCACTATAAAAATGACTGTGTTTGAGATTGATATTTTTCTGAATGTGTATTTACTTTTATATTTTCACATATGAATATTTGATATCACACCTCACACACATACACAATCATATCCATCATAAACTAGTTTACATACTGTTCACTTATTAAATAGTTTGTGATTGGATCCTCTACCAGGCTTGGAAGCCAGTAGAGTTATTTTTGAGTAATCCTAATATGAGCTTGTTGTTAGGATTAGTGCAATAAGATTTTAAATAAATCATAAAAAAAAAAAAAACTTTAAAAGTCCTATTCATCCCCCTCTAGGACATTTTGGCATATTCCTACTTCAACTAAAGTGGTCTCCACCGCTATTTCACTTATAACTATTGGGCATACAATGACACTAACCATCAAATCAATGGTCGCCAAAATTGATGATCTCAATCAAATATAACATTTAAAAAAAAAAAAAGAAAAAAAAGAAAAAAAAAAAAAAGAGTCTAACTTGGATATCGAGAGTTCCATCATGTGTGCCTCCTTTGATTGCACGTCGCTTTTGAAAAACACTTTGATTGGATGATCCTAAGTATATGATGAATGACAGGAAAAAAAATACTTTGATTGAATGATCCTAACCATATGATGAATGACAGGAAAACAAACCATCTATATGGACACAGATTGCCTGAGATAGTCTATCATATGAACTTTGTATGACATGAAGCTTAGTGGGGCCAACTGTTATGCTTGTGAGAAATCCACCCTAACATGGGGCAAAAAATGAGGTAAATCTAAAACTCAATTGGGCTGCAAAATAGGGAAAGTGGGTTGGGAAATGTCTATCATTGAAACTTTCCTGACGTCAACCGTGATGTTTATATGCCGCCCATGTAACAATCTGAAATTTTTCATGACCATATATTCATTTGATTCCCCACCCGATCGTCTGTCGTATACGAGATCAAGGTATATGATCACACGTTTATCCATCCATATTCGTCATCATAAACTCATTTTTCTAAGCATTAATCTAAGTTGTTCATTCGAAGAATCATCCAATTGATTAATTTAGAAACTTACTACCCACTTACCTACTCAGGAAAGTGACCGTACATTAGTCCATATATGGGATTAGGGCCCTAACCTTGCGATTATATTACTCTGATTTTATCTTCTAACTGTACATCATGTTCATATCTATTAATTGGGCTACCCTATTACCAATGTAAACCATTCGTTGCAGAATCCCCAAGATATAATTGAAATCTGCCTGTGTAGTTTGTGCATAGAATCCACACACACACGAAGTTTAGGGTCCTGGACATGTAAAGCCATTGGAACTCCATTTAGGCCACCGTGGAAGATTATAGGTCAAAATTGAGCTCATTGCATAGAATACATCGAATCATGGCCGGGTGCTAGAAAAATCGGATTTATCCATGTATACTTTAAGCTCTCTGGAGCCATGAATGTTTCAATTGTGGATGTTCAACACTCACCGTTTCCAGTTGTGCGGAGCACTTGAGTTTTGGATTCGTCTCATTTTAAGGCACATGTCCTAATATGATCTAGAAAGGCACGTCCTAATATGATCTAGAAAAACGGATGGACCGGGTGGATTTCTCACAAAGATCATGGTCGGTCCCACTTAGCTTCCATGTTGTAGACTTCCTATGACAACTTGGCGTAGGAAATTCATTTCCCATATATATATATATATATATATATATATATATATATATATATATATATATATATATATGATCATTGATATGGACCATTCATCATATGGAGCCCACTTTTGATTTCTTAACCTTCTTAAATATTACCTAACAACTAATCAATAGTTATGAAAATGGATGGACCACACTGATTAGTCCTTACAAGGCCCAATTGGTAGCTTGAGTTGTCCATGAATTAGGTCACCCTTCAGTTACCCATTCCTTCAAAATTTAACTTTATATAATTATCTAAACCATTTGATCAATGGTTAGAAAATTGACGAACCATATTTATTATATTAGAAAAAGTCCTACCAGTGATATGATCCATCCATTTTGTTGGCTAGCCTATTATTATGACCCGGAGAAAGAACAATTTAATCAAATAATCATAACCATTCCATTGGAAGGTATGAAAATGGAGGATCATATTGTCCATCAAGTCGAGCCCACTTTTGACTTCTCACAAGCCTAAAAAATTTTCTTTAATGGGATAATTTTAGCTATCCAAGCAATGGCTTGGATACTTGGAAAATCCATATTTGTTATCCAAAAAATGGTCATTGATTTGGGCCTTTCATCATGTAGGTACATTTCCAATTGTCCACACACCTAATGTTAGGATTTGGGTCGCGAAATCACACAGATATGAATCAAGGATAGCAATCTAATGGCCAAGTAATCACAAGAGAACACAAAGATTTAACGTGGAAAACCCTTTCGGGAAAAAACCACTGCACAAAGCGATAGAAATCCACTATGAAAATAGAAATTACAAAGAGAGAAGACTTACCCAATTTGAACAATCTCGAATCTCACCCTTGCTACACCCTTTGAAACCCTAGAACCCCTTTTAAAAACTCTTAAAATACCTTTAGAAAGACTTAACGTACCTGGCCCTAAGGACTCCTATTTATAGTTTAGGAAACTCCACTTACGCACCTCTCTGAAACCACCTCAAATTTACGCAGTCCGTGCAGAATCCACGCACAATCTGCGTAACCTTCGACTGGTCGATCATGGGATTCGACTGGTCGAGCCTATCCCTCGAAGACCTCGGGAATTTCAGCTACATTGTTGTTGGACTTCAAGTCGAACTTTTTCCAGAACTTTTTAGATTTAAGACATCCTTTTTAACAACAATTTCTACTATGCCTTCAATCTTCAAACGTATAGCTTCTTGACCTTTCTTCTTATCTCTGCATTACATCATAGCTTCTCGTGCACACTTCGTCCTTCTTTTTCATCATCGCCAAGCCTAGAGAAATTACACAGAACTTGAATTTTTCTGCATAAATGACATTAGTGAGCATGTTTGCTGGATCAAAATCCACTTGCCTAACCATCTTTGCTCATGTCTTCTCAAAAGGAAAAAAAAGAGTCTTCTTACCTTAAATGTATCGAAGTAACCATCTCATCGCCATCCAATGTTGCTTATAAGGGTATTTGCTCATAACACCGATTGCCTGTGAAATAATCGGTCTAATACAGACCATGGCATATACTGTTAACCGCATTCGAATAAGTCTCATGAGACATATCATGCTTTTCCTCATCTGTTTTGGGACATGTCCTGAGGAAAACTTGAGGAGAGAAGCATAGGGAACGCTCTCTGACTTTGCTTGGTTTATCACATACTTGATTAATACATACCCAAGGTATTCTGCTAAGATAACCAAGGCCTACTCCTCTTTCAGTCTCAATGCCAAGAACCATCTTTGTAGCCCCCAGATCTTTTATCTTGAATGTCCCACTTAACCGAGTCTTCAATACTTGATTTCAGAAATGTCATGATTGGTGATCTACATGTCATCAACATACAATACCTGACTCACTATGAATGAATCAAATTTTATACCACTGCTTAGGCGACAGGTCGTACTATGACCTCCTACAAACTTTTTTCTCAGCCTCTTTAAACTTCGAACCACTCTAGCTGCTTTATGTAAATTTGCTCTTCCAATTTTTCATACAGAAGTGCAAACTCCACATCCATCCTTCCAACTCGAGATCACATTTGCCAACCAACGCTAATCACGGATCTAATAAACACCTGCTATACCGTCGACGCGAATATCTCTAAAAAGTTGATCCCTTCTCTCTGAACATAACCCTTTGCTACCAACCTTGCTCTATATCTATGCCGTATCCTCCTGAAGATCCACTTGCATCTAACCGCTCTCCAGCACACTGGAAGCTCTATCAGCGCCTATATGTCGATCTGGTACAACCGAGTCCATCACATCGTCTATAGCCATCTTGCAATTCTCAGCACTAGGCTCACCTAGAGCCACCTGAATAATAGACAGATCCCCCTCGCCTGTAACGAGAGCATATGCAATATTGGAGTCATCCATGTTCCTCGCTGATATCCTGCGATTATGTTGTGTGATTCTTCTCATAGATGACTGCTCCACCTACTCTATTTCTCTATTCGCGCATCTCAGCCTTCCGGCCCTTTTCGCTCATGTGGTCATGCCCATCATGCCACACGCGTGCAGAGATGGAATCCGCTACATCCACTGCAGCTCTACCTGTTAAAGGCTCCTGATAAACCTATAAAGATTATCGAGTCGTTACGCTTTTCTGATTACCCGTGCCCCCTTAGATACTTTAAGAGCACCATCAATATCTGTGAACTTACAGCCCATTGCCTTAAGTACACCAAGAGAAATCAAACTCTTTTTCAAATCAGGAATGTGCCTCACATTAATCAGGGTACGCTCCATCGCATTAAACATTTAAATGTGCACTGTACCAATAGCCATAACATTAAAGGCAATGTCATTGCCCATAAATACCTGTCCACCATCGCACTCCTTGTAGCTGGCGAACCAACTCCAATGAGGAGTCATGCGAAAAGATGCCCCTGTGTCTAGAATCCACTCGCCCCTACAATCATCGTATGGTTGTCTGATCGTAAACACTGACAAAACATCACCTTTACATCCACTCAATCCATTTGAGGTGGTAACATTGGCCTCCCTGTATGAAGCGTTAGATTCTTCTCTCTTAGATATATAATTTGTACAATCATTCTTTATATGTCCTTCCATCCCACAATTTCAACCCTTTAACTTTCCTTTGCTCTTGTCTTTGGATTTGGATCTTGACATTAAAGACTCTGTATCTTACTCAGAATTCCTGTCCCTCGTAAACAGTGCATCAGAAGATGACCCCATGTCGTCACTAAGCTTTCTCATGGCCTTCCCTTAAAGGGCTAAGATAATGGTGTTGACACTCAAGGTTTTATTGGTGATGCACATTGTGTCTTTGAATGACTCATACGAGCCAGAAGAGAATTCAACAACATACATACTTGTTCTTCATCTTTCATTACTTCCTCAATATCCAGCAATTTGCAAACCAACGTATTAAAGCTGCTGACGTGAGCCTTTAAATCTCCACCCTCTATCATCTTGAAGTTATACCATTGACACTTCAAGTGTAGGCAATTTTCAGAGGATTTTTCACATAGACATCCTCTAACTTCATCCACAACTTAGCCGCAGTTTTCTCCTTTATGACATTGTAAATAACCTCATCCATGAGACATAAACGGATCGAAGATAAGGCTTTCTTATCAAAAGTATTCCAATCATCATCAATCATAGTAGACTTTCGCTCCTCAAGAGCATCATCTTTGCCTTGCTTGATTAAGAAACTGATCATCTTGATCTTCCGTAACTCAAAGTTATTTTTCCCTGGGTACTCCTCAATATCATACCTAGTGCTTACCATTATTGTTTATCCCTAAGATTCAGATATGTGCCCAACGATTGCTCTGATACCACTTGTTAGGATTTGAGCCATAGAATCACACAGATATGGATCTAGGATAGCAATCCAATGACACCAAGCAATCATAAGAGAATATAAAGATTTAAAGTGAAAAACCCTTTTGGGAAAAAACTATGGCATAAAGCGACAGAAATCCACTATGAAAATAGAAATTACAAAGAGAGAGGATTTATCCGATTCAAACAACCTCGAATCTCACCCTTGCTACACCCTTTGAAACCCTAAAACCCATTCAAAAAACCTTTAGAATACCTTTAGAAAGCCTTAGCATACCTTAAAATGGCCCTATGGACTCTTATTTATAGTTTAGGAAACTCCACTTATGCACCTCTCTGAAACTACCTCAAATTTACGCAGTTTGCGCAAAATCCGTGCACAATCTGTGTAACCTTCGACTAGCCGAGCCTGTGCTTCGATTGGTCGAAGGATCCCTTCGACTGGTTGAGCCTGTCCCTCGATTAGTCGAAGACCCCTTCGACTGGTCAAGCCTGTACCTCGACTAGTCGAAGACCTCAGGAATTTCAGATATATTGTTACTGGACTTCGAGTCAAACTTTTTCCAGAACTTTTCATATTTAAGACATCCTTTTTAACAACACCTGAAAAATCACTCTAATATGATTACCTAGACTATTTAACCAATTATGGGAAATGGACATTTCATATTTCTTATATGAGAAAAGGTTTGATAATTAGGGACCTAGTCTTGCTAAGAACTACACCGGTTAAAAAGAGTGATTTCGTTCATATTTAGATTCTCTATAAGATAAGGGGAAGGCCCAATGATGTGGTAATGATAGTAAGAAAATATTTGGTGACCTATAGTATAAATAAAGAGATGGTCCATGATAGAGTGGAATGGAATAAAATGGTGTAATTAACCTAGTTAGTTAGAAAAGGCTTTGATTATGATGAAGAAAAAGTTTGATCAGGAACTTAAACTGTCTGTCATGTGAGAGTCACTTTTCCATGCAACCCTCCTAAACAATTGCCAATATGGTTGCCACCTTGATCGACCCACCACTAGTAGTCTTCAGCAATGCATCCACAGGATATGTGAGTAATTTATTTATTTTATTTTATTTAAATTAACTATGTTATGTATTTTTATTATTTAAAATATATTTAATTTTCGTATTAAGTATTGAGTTAAATAAATACTCAATCGATCCATTTGGTAACCTTAGTAGGTCATTAAGGGCATATTTGGATCAAAATTTAATTTATATAATCTACTTAGCCCTCAAGTAACTTATCTTGTCTTCTACTTATTCTTTAGGTAAGTATGCTTCATAAACAACATACTTATCAGCCACAAAGTGAAAAGGGATATTTAGTAATATCACATAAGCACTTATCTCTCAATTTTGTTTGATCCAACCTTAATTCCCATTGTCAATCATGTGGGCCAACTTTGATGTGGATTGTTCATACTGTTAGGCCTATCTTGGCCTTCTCTTCAATGTGAACCATCCATCATGTGGGGCCAACCTTCAAATTGGACCATCCACCTTGTAAGGCCCACCTTCTATGTGGGATATCCATAATGTGGGGCCACTTGGATGTGGGTTGTTCATCATGTTGGACACTCTGGATGTGGGTCGTCAATCATGCAAGGCCCACCTTTAACATGGACCATCCATCCTTCAGAGCCCAACTTTGAAGTGGGCTATCCATTATACAAGACCTGCCTTAGATGTGGATCATTTATTATTAAGGGGTCAACCTTTGATGTGGACCATCCATTATATGGGCCCCACCTTAATGTAGGTCATCCACCATGTGGAGTCTACCTTAAATATCCACCACACATCACGTGGAGCCCACCTTTGATATGGACGAACCTCACCTTCAATGTGGGTTGTCCATCAGGCGGGGCCTGCCTTAGATGTTGGCTACTCATCATTAAGGGCCAACCTTTGATGTGGATCGTTCATTACATGGGGCCCACCTTCAACTTCCACTACCCATTTAGTGGAGTCTACCTTTAACGTGGACTATCCATCATGTGGCCCTGCTTTTAATGTGGGTTGTCCATCATGCGGGGTCACCTTATATGTGGGTCATTCGTCATTAGGGACTGACCTTTGATGTGGATCATTCATAGAGCGGGCTCCACCTTCAATGTGGATTGCCAATGATTTGGGCTTCCTTTGATATGGACCATCCATCACAGAAGAGATGAGAGGGAGGGAGAGAAGTTTAAAAGTTAAGAAGCAAATAAATAAATACCTTATGAGGATAAGGAACTTGACGCAAGGATGAATGTGATGAGGCCGATCACCATCTTCCTCAAGAGGATAACTACTCCAAATCCACGGAGCTTCTCTAGACTCCTCACAGAGACTTCTCGAATCCACGAGAAAAGAAAGCATAAAATAGAAATAAATTCTAATAAGTTCAAAATTGATTTAATGAATAACAATAAATGACTTCACAACCCTTTAAATAGGGATACCTAGCAATGGGAGAGAAATCAGAAGAAAACTACAACTAAAACTGCTAGAATTTGTGACTTACTATAAATAGTAAACTTACTATTTATAGACGGTCGTGATGTCTACTAGTGCGCAAGGTTTTCGACCAAAAATAGTAAGTGTCCTATTTGGCTTCACCAAACCATTCTCCTAATTATTCTAAGTTCTTTCATGTTGGATGCAACTCCTAAAGCCCGATGGATGAAGAGTTATAATCAAACTAAAACTTACTATTTATAGTAAAAATGAAATTAAAACAGGGAAAAGACCGTCGATCCAGAGGTATTTCACAAATCTGGCCTTCGTAACCTGGCATAATGGGGTTGGTTGGCTAAAATAGCTCGTTCTACCCTAAAATCATATATTTTACACCCGATAACTCATTCCAGATTGTAAGATACGCCCAATCTAAGGTCCAACGGTCCGGATCACTTCTATTGTCGACTGGGCCTTTTCTGATCCATCTTGAAAATGAAAATGTCCGCGACCTGCTCTACATCAGTCCCCTCCACTTCAAAAGAACTCGTTCTCGAGTTCTCATCCTACTCTGGTTCATGATACTCGATTAGGTCCGTGACGTTGAAAGTCTTGAGATCATTATGTCATCTGGAAGATCAATAACATAAGCATTATCATTAATCTTTCGAATGATTGGGACGGGTCCAATCTTCTTATTTGTCAACTTGTTGTACGTCCTGGTAGGAAATCTCTCTTTGCGTAGTGGACCATAACGCGGTTGCCCACCTCGAATACTTTTTGCCGCTGGTGCTTATCCGCTTGTTCCTTTTACTTCTCATTTAAGGCATGTAGCTTGGTTTACACTTTCGCATGGATGCCTAGGATCTTGTCTATCATATGTTCTACTGCAATGCTCGTGCCTGGGTGCTTGGGCAGAGGGACCAAGTCAAGTCTGTGGCGAAACACTCATCTATAAATAATCTTGAACGGTGATTTCCCTGTCGAGCGGTTTAGCATGTTGTTGAATGCAAACACTGCTTGAAATAAGGCTAAATCCCACTACTTCGATTTTTCTCCTAAAATACAGCGCAAGAGGTTTCCTAACGTGCGATTCATAACTTTGGTCTGCCCATCAGTCTGTGGGTGGTAAGCACTGCTGAATTGAAGTCGTGTATAGAATCGAGTCCACAAAGTCCACCAAAAGTGGTTAATGAACTTTATGTCACGATCAGAAGTAATGGTCTTGGGGACCCGTGTAGCCGTACGACCTCCCTGAATAATAGATTCGCCACATGTGTTACATCGAGGGTCTTCTAGTTGGGATAAAGTGCGTCATCTTGGAGAAATGATCTACCACCATGAACACCGAATCCATGCCGCATTGTGTTCATGGGAAACCAAGCACGAAGTCCATTGATAAATCCTCCGAAGGACCATCAGGCACAGGTAACGGGGTGTAGAGGCCCATATTCTGAGATTGCCCCTTGGAGGCCTGATAAACATGACAACGTTGTACGACATTTTCCACATCACATAATAATTACAGCCAGTAATACCGCTCTTCCACAAGAGCTTGCATCTCGTCTCATCCAAGGTGTCCACCGAGGCTACCTCTATATAGCTCCTGAATAATCTGCACCCTCAAAGAACTATGGGGGATGCACAATCGATTCCCTTTGAAGAGAAAATTGTCCTGTATATGAAGGTCACTGGGGTGACCTTCTTGACACTTCATCTAAGAATCTTTGAAGTCCTTATCCTCAGCATACAGCTCCTTGAGACAGTCGAAGCCGACCACCTCGTTGCTCATCGTAACAAGTAGTGATGCACGACAGCTAAGTGCATTAACCACCTTGTTCTATTGCCCTGACTTGTGCTTCAGAACGAACATGAATTCCTGTAAAAACGCAACCCATCTACCATACACACGATTCACGTTAGTCTGACTATTAATAAACTTTAATGCTTGATGGTCAGTGTACAAAACAAACTCTTTTTGAATCAGATAATGCCGCCATTCTCACAGCGCCTGAACAACTATGTACAACTCAAGCTCATAAGTTGACCACTTCTTTCGGGCTTCACTAAGCTTCTCACTGTAAAAGGCTACCGGCCTGCCTTCCTGTGATAATACTCCAATTTCGACGTTTGAAGCATCACACTCAACATCAAACAATTTGTTAAAATTAGGAAGCACCAAGACCGGTATTGTAGACAAACGATGCTTGATCTCATAAAAGCTCTTGTCAGCTTAATCGGTCCACTAGAACGGTCCTTTTTTCATGCAAGTTATTATAGGCACGACTATGGTGCTAAATTTTCGCACAAATTGATGATAGAAAGTTGTCAACCAGTGAAAACTCCTCACCTCATGAATATTTGTCAGGATCGACCATTCCCTAATTGCTCGCACCTTTTCATCATCCACACTGATGCCTGTGGACATTACAACAAATCCTAGAAACAACAGGTTGTCAATTAAAAAACTACACTTCTTCAAGTTAAGGTACAACTTGTTAATTTGTAAGACCTGCAGCACCTGCCTGAGATGTTTCCTGTGCTTCACCTCATCCTGACTATATATCAATATGTCATCAAAATATACTACCACAAATCAGCCAGTGAATGGTTTTAGAACTTGACTCATCAAACACATAAAAGTACTTGGTCCGTTCGGTAGGTCGAAGGGCATGACCAGCCACTCATACAAACCTTCCTTGGTCTTGAATGTCATTTTCCACTCATCACCGAGTCAGATACGAATTCGATGGTACCCGCTCCTTAGATCTGGTTTAAATAACACCTTCACGCCTTCTAGTATATTGAGCATGTAACACCCTATCCATTCCGTACCATTTTCGATGCATACATACATAATGATTGACGCCCTTAGCTAGACCTGGATTGACCGTTCATAGTACACACCTGATTGACTGGAATCCCAAGACCTTGAAACATATCTCATATCGACTGCCCCGTCGCTACGGTTGCATAGGTACCACCCGTGCGTCTATATGATACTCCGTTAGTGAGATACGTCGTGAAGAATCATTAGTGGTATCATGTGCACAAGGCGTCATGTACTTCATTCGACACATGTGCACAACACATGTCATACACACATGCACATGTCACACATGGGTCAGAGAATCTCTACCCATGTGTGTAATGTCACACACCCATACCTCCCATCTCTCATGTCTCTGCAAAGTCAACACCTCTCCATTTCATACCTTAAGCATGACATCATCACACCATGCCATCCCATGCTTCTTTAATCCACCATTAATTGCAAATCATGAATTAATTGATATAATCCTAATATAAGCTAACCAAGATCACATAAATTAAATCTAACCACATTTTTAACAATTTCTCTACATATATCCCTTCAACCCTTAGCATTTTACCATTTTCCTACTCATGGAGAGAGAGAGAGAGAGAGAGAGAGAGAGAGAGAGAGTGTGTGTGTGTGTGTGTGTGTGTGATCTTAGTGAGCCATCAACTCCATCAATCCCATCCCTTCCATCCATCCCAACCATCAATTCCATCTCTTCTCTCCATCTCACCCATCCATCTAATTTATCAAGGTGAGTAAACCCACTCCACTCTTGGTTTATTTTCTTTTTGATTATTTGTATGATTATTAGTGGTAATAATTTGATGATAATGATGTGATCAATGGTGTGGATACATAGGAGAGTACATATAAAAGATGAAAATAATAATAATAATAATAATAAATAAAATGGTGATGATATGATGATAATGATGTGTTTAATGGTGTGGATTCATGGGAGAATACGTATAAAAAGAATAAAAATAAAAATAAAAAAATAAAAAAAATAAAATAATTTATAAACTTTATGTGGGACCCATTGATTGTGGGCCCCACTAGAATTTTGTAGGCTATCCAAATCATCTAAAGTGTGGTCCATTGTGTTGGCCAAACACACACACTCACACCCATGCGCACACATGCACACAACACCGTATATATCTATATATATATATATAGAGAGAGAGAGATGAGAGAGAGGACGCAGCCGCCAGCATCCAGAGGACGTTGCTGCTGCAGCGTCCAGCTACTCAATTAAGGAGGCAAGGGTTGTGGGTCCACAATGGGCCCCACCCATGATGTATGTATTAAATCCACGCCGTCCATTCAATTTTTTAGATCATATTAGGCGTTGAGCTGAAAAATGAAGCCAATCTAGTTCTCTAGTATGCCACACCATCAAAAATCATGTGAAGACATGCTGGAACATATAAAAGTATTTGCTGGGCCCACTTAAAATTTTTATGCATCTAAAACTTGGACTGAACCCTCCACCACGGGGGACACAAACAACAGATGGACTGGATCGTCCTGTTGTGGGCCCCATATATAAAAAAAATAAAAAAAATAGCACTGACGCTGTTGTTGCCAGCGTCTCTGCTGACGCTGGAAGGAGGTGGGCCCCACCACAGGCCCCACCATAATGTGTGTCGAACATCAGCCCCATGCATTTGATGGGTCTCGTTTAAAAACGGGTCACCTCCAAAATTCAGCCATACATGGAACTCAGGTGGCCCACTGTCACGCCCCAAACGCGGAAACCGGGCTCACAAAATTTCTGATCACCGAATCCGGCGCCGACAGCCTCCGTAGTACCCCATTCTCGGCTCCCAGTACCCATACGCCAAATTCCGATCCTGGGATCCTATAAGGAGGATTTTCAGTATGAATTTTTATTTATTTTTGTATAATGGAGCATAACCACAAGCATAACCAAGTCACAAAACAACATCACCACATATCCACTATATCAAAAACTTTAAGTACAATGCGTATGAAAGGGAAATACGATATAATGGAAGTAACAAAATCTCCAGAGGCTTGGCTGCATGCTCTAAGCTCAACGCTGCTGCAACCTAACGCCACCTGCACACGTCTATCGTGCATAAGCTTATAGAAAGCATAGAGGGTGGTGAAAGTGTGCGTAAGGCGAGTGCCAAGTATACAATATCAGAGTAATGCGAAAATATACGGTAAGTCCATGAATGCTATCAGTTGTACTAAAGCTATATGATGCAAGGCATGAATGCTATCGGCTATACCAAGGTCATGCGATGCGAGGCCTATGTAGCCAAATGTCATATGCAAGATGCTAGTACTCATCAAGTACACATATCAGTACAGTTCCTCTCTGGATATCACCGGGGTCTAATACATCTCACACTGACTGCCTCCTCCCTAGCTGAACAGTCAAGCAAGTGGAAGAGACCACACTATCCGCCTGACCAGTAGTCTGCCAATACCTACCCGGCTCGTCGAAAGCGGACTCATTTGCGAGTTGGTCAAACTCAGCCTAGCTTGTAGCCCCCTCACTTAGGCGGATAAGGTCACACCCTTTCCCAACCGACTACGACACAGTGGGAGACACGGCCTACTGGTATTCGGCACTCGGGCGCTCATATATCTACTCGGTCTAGACGTTAGAGCAACTCCTGGTACCAAAAAAGTTCAGAGATTTTCACCCAAGGGCATCCTAAGTGCCCACAATGCTAGAGCCAATATTTTCGGTATCCGATACGACCATCCATGATGTATCCGTGGAGGCCACGGCCTTAATGTCGCTAGGGTGTGCAGTGATCAAGTCACATATATGCGAGATGCATGAGTCACACCTTTCAAGCATGCAGTAATCTCGCGCGTACCACGCACTCATGTCGAGCACTCCATCTAATATGGAGTCCCGTAAATGTCTCAGCCCAACGGCTTATGCTATGAATCAACATTCCTCATATCAAGCATACATATGATACGTATGGGCATGAATCATGGAGTTATACTAAGCATTTTATAAAGTAATGAACTATCCTTACAATGCAAATGAGCCTAGACGGCCTACACACAACAAGTATGGGCCTATCAATGGGCCCTAAGGAGAGTCATAATGCAGACATTTAACCAACATTAGTTTTACAATGTGGATGTCAAACCAACATTGCTCCCAAGGCATGACCCGCCATAAAACAGCATTACACAAACCATGGAGGAATCACACATTGCAATGGACCCTAAGGACATCCCATTGGTCCTTAAATACATCAAATGGGCCATATCGCATAGGCCTTATATTCATCAAGTGGGCCACATCAATGGGCCACACCAATGGGCCTTATGTACATTGTAATGAGCCATAACCCATGAGCCTCCAATACATTAAGACGGCCTAATCATATGGGCCTCATATATATATATACCAAGTGGGCCTCAACAAATAGGCCACAAATACATCCAGATGGGCCTAATCACATGGGCCTTATATGTATACTAAGGTGGGCCACACCAAAACATAAGTGGTGATGATGATTTCCACCATTAAAATCCCTAAGGCCCACCATGAAATTTGTTTCCCCATCTAGTCCCCTCTCATAATTTACATAGTGATATTTGAAGTGGGAACAAATATAGACTTGATGGGAAACTGCTACGGTCCTTGGAAATTTTCGCATGGTGGGCATTATTGACCACTACATGAATGGTGGGGTCCACTTGAACTTTAGATCTGGCTCATTCCTTAGCTCATGCAATAAAATGAGCTTTTAAAATGGTTGGATGGATGGGATGCAGCACATGCATCATGGTGGGTCCCACTGTCGTTAGACAGTGTGAATAAAACACATGCATCACCGTGGGCTCCACCGTCCGCTGGACGGTGCGAATACAATACATATATCATGGTGGGTTCCACCGTTCGCCTGGACGGTGGGAACACCACACATACATCAATGGTGGGTTCCACGTGGGGCCCACCATAACGTTTATCTTCCATCCAACCGTCGATGAGGTCGCACAGACCTGGATTGAAGAGGAAAAACAAATTTCAAAATGATCCAGAACACCTGTGAAGACCCAAATGGGTTTCAATGGCAGTCATTCAATCACTATTATTTCCAATGATGTCGGCCACCTGAGCATCGGATGTGGCTGAAATTTGGAGGGGGCCCACTTCAGGGAGTGGTCCACCTCATGAATGGTTTGGATGGCATAAATACATCATGGTGGGGGCCATGGCTAGAGCCGTGGGTCCCTGCCCACCGTCCGCCCGTACACAGCAGGCAAGCCGCACGCGCTTTCTCTCGACAAAGAAGCAGGCGCGTCGATTCTTCTTCAGCCATATATATATATATATATATATATATATATATATATATATATATATTTGAAATCTAATTTTTTTTGTGGTTTTTCATGTGTGGGGCCTACATCGCAGGAATCCACCTCATCCACTGCTTCCCATAATCGATAACAAATCCATCAAGCCCAATATTGGGCATGTTTTGGTGTGTAGTAAAATTAAGATGAATTTAAATGGTGGAAATCACTGTTTTCAAAGATATGGCCCGCTGAGAGTCGGATTGACTTCCTTTTTCGATTTAACGCCTAAAATGGGATTGGGAATAAGGTGGATGGTGTGGATTCCATTTATGTATCAAAGTGGGGCCTATACAAGTGGGCCACCAAGAAGCTTATAAACTGAGCTTATATTTGTGTTCTCCAGTGACGTCCAGCGTCCCTGGACGCTGGACGGGTTCTCACAGCACATGCATGGAGGTGGGCTTTGCTCAAGTGGGCCACCTCATGATGGATAGTGTGGGTACAACACATATAAGGTGGGGTCCATCCAAGTGGGCTATATGGCCATATCATCTCATGAAAGGAAAAGAGGGAGAGAGAGAAAGAGAGAGAGAGAGAGAGAGAGAGAGACGGGATGCGTGTGATGGAGGGGCCCCGACACTATGGGCCCTCCCTTGCGATCAATCGTACATCAAGTGGGTCCCAATACATGTGGGCCCATTAAATTAAAATCCAACAGTGGAGATCCCTTATCCACTAAAATAGACGGTCTAGATGACCCTATGCATGCAAGGAAAAATGAACATCATGATGGGGTCCATGGAGAATGGCCCCATCATGGAATGATTATGAGCATTAAGGTGGGCCATCGGCTACATCTAGGATCCCAAGTGAGATCCGTACCATCAATCGGTAAGCCTCACTCAGCCCTTCATCATAAAAATGAAATCTAGGCCTATGGACAACACCCACCGTCGATCTTCTTGGTCCATTGGAACGCTGGTCTCCTTGTTCTTCACTTTGATGGAGGATAATGAGGGATGAACGACTAAGATGAGGGATTTTGGGATGGGAAAGTGGGCCACACAAACTCTTTTCTCTCTCACATGAAATGCTTGGACATGTGGTGCTATTGTTTGGAATTGTGAAGGAAGAGAGAGAGAGAGAGAGAGAGAGAGAGAGAGGTGTGGTGGTTGTAAGAGAGATGTGAGTGATGGGTGTGATGGGTGAAAGCTTGAGTGATGGGTGAGGTGATAGATGTGTTGACTTTTAGGGTTTGCTTGACTTGTGGAGAAAGAAAGCATGGGGGTGCTTTGTACTTGACATGAGGGGTGATTGATGGGATTGATTGATGGGATTGATTTGACATATTATAAAGATTCTCTTGAGATTGCAAATGCATGGCGTTTCTTCGAAATAAATGTCGGCCCACATCTTCTAGCTTGGGTATCGAATCGGTGCGCGAGTCGCAGCGTTGGAACCGCGACAACGGTGCGGTCGTAATGGTACAAGTCTCAGATTAAGCAGACTTGATTCTACAGGATACGACTTAGGGTCGATAGCCAACATCGGTTATCAGTCGCGGATTACCGGACTTCAACGGAAAGGATCGCGAGATTCGACGGAACAGTATGAACTAGGATACGGGTCTTACACCCACGCAATCAAAAAAATAAAAATAAAAATAAATTTATGAAGCTAAATAAATCAGCAATTTTCATGGGTCTAATGATGAGGTATATGTTATATCTAAACCATCTATCCATTTGGTGAGCTTGTTTTAAGGCTTGAGAAGAAAAATAATATAGATCTAACTATTAAGTGGTCCACACTACAAAAAAAAGAAAAAAAAAAAAAAAAGCAGGGTTTGAACGCTTACCATTGGAACCCTTTTTGGGTCAGAAGTTTTGGACCAATATGAAATTTGTTTTTCCCCTTAAATTCAAGTCTTTGTGGCCTTATGAACAAATTGGATGGAAAATAAACGTTATGGTGGGCCCCATGAATGGTTCTATGATGAAATCATTATCCTCCCTACTAATTAAGGTGAGGTCCAGATAATCTTTAGTTATGATTCTTTTTTTTTTTGGATAATCCTTTATAATGATCTCTAAATATAGATAAATAGTATAGATATAGTAAATACATCACTATGGGACCCATGTAATTTTGATCTCCTTAAACCGTTCATGTAAATCGGAGCTCAAGTATATAAAAGCACTTGTGGGGTCCATTTGAAATTTGGATGCATCAGAAACTTGGACTGACCCCTCAATTCAGTGGTACAACATAATGGATGGGCTGGATTTGTGATCCATGCCTCAGTGACCTGACAAGTAATCATGAATGTTTTAATGGAGGGTAATCCTCTCAATTTTTGTGTGTGGTGTGGCCCGCATGTGCCATAGATTGACTTGATCTTTATTAGCCCCAGGTCCACCATGGATTGGTGGCCTATTCATTATGCAAATTGGATTGATATGTGAATGGTATCGATCTCTGTTAAAATTTCTCCACCACATAGAACCCACTCGAATTCCATTGATGTGTGGGCCCAAGAATGTTAAGGCCCATTTTGAGTGAATGGCATGTGGGCCCATCAATAGTAGTCTTGTTTGGGCGAACCATTGGCCCACTTCGGCAAGAGTTCATGATCCACATGTATTAAATGTATGCTATATTGAAACATGTGAAATTGTGTTATGTGTATAGCCCTTCACCACTTGGTATGTGACGTGCATTGTATTATGTTGCTGCCTTAGAATACCTAATTATATAACGAGTGCCCAACCTTTCACCACTTGGCACTTTGGTTAGAGTGCGGTCCTAAGTTGTAGAATCATATGACTCTAGATGCGTGAGGGTGGGATATGTATTTGGCCCCATAATCTATGAGCATGTGACATATGAATGGCCACCTAATCAAATGCAATTGTGGAGTATATGTGAGCAGTTAACCATATGATTTTAAAATTCATACAAGTTCAACCAACTATATGAAGTTAGGTGGCATTATTGACCACCCAATGTTATGACCACGTGCTTATGGGCATAGCCATAGTCACCCAAACCATGAACAATCGGGTTGTATGTGCAGATTTTCTTAATCATGAGAATTGTGATATAGGTTAGATTATACAACTTGATAATGGAGTGGCCCTCAATTCAGTGTCATCCGACATAAATACAACCTTTACATTATGCTCATAAATGAGGCAGATGCGGGGACCACTAAACTATATCTGATGTGATGGAAACTAGTTTTTGGCCTGTTGATTATGTGACATCAAATCTGAGTCATTCTCCATATGAAGTATTGAATGGTTATAGTTTAAGAGTTAGTGTAACCGGGAATAGTGGGTATGCTTGTGATTGTACCTTGGATGCTTTGAGATGCGGTCACTAGACCAAGATACTAAGTGAATTATGGCATCGGTAACCTGACCATGTGGGAGCTTAATAAATTGGTTGCCCATAGATGTATGAGTTATGATAAGTAACCATGTGACCTTAAATCATTTAATAATGGCAAGTACAGCGACATTGTGTGACCACTTAACTCTATGATTATGTGGTGCTTAGGTGACTGCTAAACTATGTAAAATTATGGTACTGGTTGCCTGACTATGTGAAAGTTTAGTAAAGCGGTTGGCCCATTAGTGTGGCCCATTGATGTAGCCCACTTGATGAGTATGAGGCCCATTAGTGTCGCCCATTGATGTAGCCCACTTGATGAGTGTGAGGCCCATTAGTGTGGCCCATTGATATAGCCAACTTGATGAGTATGAGGCCCATTAGTGTGGCCCATTGATGTAGCCCACTTGATAAGTATGAGGTCCATTAGTGTGGCCCATTGATGTAGCCCACTTGATGAGGATGAGACTCATTTGTGTGCGGCCCATTGTGCTGCCCACTTGATGTATATTAGGCCCATGTGCAGGGCCCACCTATTATGTATTTATGGCCCATTAGCAAGGCCCATTATAATGTAATTTCGGCCCATATGTCATAGCCTGTTGTGATGTATTTGGGACACATGGGTCATGGCCCATGGTGACGTATATTAGGCCCGTATGAGTGGCCCATTGTGATATATTTTCGACCCATTATGATGTATGCTAGGCCCATGTACAAGGTCCATCGTGAAGTGTATTAAGCTCTTGAGCGAGGCCCCTGGTGTTGTATAGTTGGCCTTATGTGGGCCATGAGTCCATTATATGTTAGGCTCTATATGGGTCATTCCTTAGGGGCAATGTTGGTTAAATGTCCACATTGTCGAGGTCGATTGTCAATGACGGTTATTGATACCGATTACGAGTATGTGACTGCATAACATCATAATACATGCCCATACACATCATCTGCATGTTTTGAGATGTGGTTGACCATTGCATATGTCATTGGGCAGGTTGTTATGAGACTCCCTGATAGGCAAAGGTTATCTCACATAAGCGCATGGTATGTGCAGGATTGATACATGACTGGATTGTATGACTCATGCATCTTGTATTGTGTGCCCTAGCGACATCAGGGATGTAGCCTCCACAGGCATATCGTGGATGGCCAGATGGGACATAGAAAATTTGTTCTAGCATCGGACTGCCATAGATGATCCTGAGTGAAAATTCCTAAACTCTCTTAGTACCAGAGGACACCCCAACATCGAGACCAAGTGGATGTATATGAGCGCATGAGAGCCTTATACCAGTAGACCGTGCCTCCCACTGTATCGTGGTCGGTTAGGAGGGGGTGTGACCTTACCCGCCTAAGTGAGGGGGCAATATCTAAGTTAAGTTTGACCAGCTTGAGGAATGGGTCTACTATCGATGAGCCGGGCCCAATATTGGCAGGCAGATAGTGAGGTCTCTTTCACTTACCCCGTTGTGCGGTCGAATAGGGGCGGCAAGCTGGCGTAGAGTGTAATAGACCCTGGTGATGATCCCAGAGATGAACTGTACTGATATGTGGACTTACTGAGCATGAGTTATATATTCATTCATTCATTCACTATCCACTTGGACTGGTGGTGTGCAACTATTTGTTACGTGTACCTTCACAATGGCCAGGATTTCGGTTGGGGTCCGAGACTAACCTGAGATCAGGAGTTTACCACATTGAGTCTGGCTATCCAAATTTAGGTATGAGACTGGTTTGGATAGAAGTCCCTTGTAATGGACCCCATAGCTTGTGATACTATGTACTATCATCCCGACTTCACACTCCAGCAAAGTCATTCCATTCACAACGCATATTGCATTACATCCACAACATATGACATTTTGGGTTACTATGTTCTGTATTTAGATACGACTGACGGTATTCGTGAACTCATCAAGAATTTTATATTGCATTGCATCCTCGATATCTGATATTTGGCTCTTTATGACTCCGCATTTGAATAGCTAATCTTTATTGCGTACTCTGATATTGTATGATTAATAGACTTGTCAGAATTTCCGCTTACTATGATATTTTATGATTCATGATCTCACCAGTATTTCCGATATTATATGATTATGGCATGACAATACGATGATGATGATGTGATTACAGATGCATGTAATACGGTTATAGTTGTGGTATAGGAGAAATGAAAATATGACTTGGTGATGCTGGTAGCATTGATTTGGAGTATTAGTATGATGCATATGTATTGCATTGGCATTAGCATTAACATCATGCCTTACGTACTATATGCCTTTTACCATACATGATTTCTTCGTGGCATATCCATCTTGCTTGCATGTACGATACATTGCACACACGTGTGTACTCATTAGGCTTTTTTCCTAAGCTTCCTATTTCCATTTTTTTCAAGGCAAGAGTAGCTTAGAAGACTTAGCTTTCTCGATGCATTGTATCTATTTTTCGATTTGGCAATGTTGATGTCATGTACCCTTGGAAAGCATTATACTTGTAACCATCAAGATTTATAATAGAGAGTGTTGCTTGGTATTTTGATCATGGATCTTCATGCTCAGGTATTATTATATGTATATATATATTAGTCAAAAATCTTCCTTGTGGTGCGCCGAACTCGGGACTTGGTGTATGGAAGTCAAGTGTCAGATTCGGGGCATCACGGAAGCTGTCCGTCCCTGGGCTTGGGGCATGACAGAGCATGTCGTCCAACCGTGGTATTGGGAACCGATATTTGATGGTAATTTTATTAATTACCCAGCTGTCGACACACATGCACCAGCTTCTATCTTTTTTTGGCATTAATAATGTTAGTACGATACATGGACTCATGCTCTCTCTCTTAAAAGACCCTTACAGATCAATTCCTGCACTTACCCCTGAAGTATCTCACACTCCTTCAGACTCATCCGATAATAAGGGCGGTTGGGCAGGCTAGCCCCAGGGACGAGGTCTATGTGATGTTGTATGTCCCTCATAAGGGTCAATCCATCAGATAAATCTTCAGGTCAGACTTTTTTAATTCATTTAACAACAGTCTTAAACTTGGAGGGATGTTTAAGGGTTCCTCTTCCTCGCCCTTCACCACTATGGCGTATACCTAGCCGATTTTCTTGGATTCCTTCATGAAATCCTGAATGGTCAAGAGGGAACTCCACTTTAGAGGCTTCAGGGTGGTTCTCTGTTGCCATAGGGGCAATGATTATTTTTCGAATATCCTTAATGAATATATAGACATTGTCTCGTCCCCGATGGGTCGCATCACGATCCGACTGTCAAGGTCGACCGAGTATCATATGGTAAGCTTCCATGTCGACCACGTCACAAAGTATCTAATCTTTATAATTTTTACCAATTGAAAACAAGATAGTGCATTGTTCAGTTACCGTAGTCGCATTCACCTTTTTTTATCCAACCAATTGAGTATGGGGAAGGATATTTCGTCGTTGGAAGCTGCAACTTGTCCACCATCACTCTTGAGACAATGTTCTCACTACTACCACTGTCTATGATCACATCACAGACTTTTCCATTAACATTGCACCGAGTATGAAATATATTATATCGCTGTGGATGTAATTCCTTTCATAGGGTATATAGTAATCGCCTCACAACTAAAAATTCACCACGATCCTCACCTGTCACTTCATCACCACCTGCTATTTCTTCATTGATTTATTTATGTTCATCAAAGTCATGGTCTTCTTCTGCGGCTTCGTCTTCAGTGCCCCTTTGTTTATAGTCAAGTCTATTGTGGGATGTTGAGGACAAGTGTTTGATAAGTGGTCTGGTTAGCTACAGCGGTAACAATTATTCGACCTTTGTCGAGTATAAGGATTTGGAATTCTACTCGGGCCCACTGTTGTGGGTTCTACACGTTGAAGTCTTGATGAGCCGCTCCCCGTATCACGGTTTGCGGTTGTAGGAAGTTGAGGACGTTCTTCTACTGTATCTTTTCCTCGTACCAGCACTGGATCTTGCATGGGACCCATCATGGGGGGTCGAGTTGAAGAATAGGGACGACCAGGAGCTCTTGCAAGTTGTGTTTTTGCCCTACCCATCAATTGAACTGCTTCATCCACGGTCTCGACTGGGTACATCTGAACTCAATCCTGAATTGTCGGTCGCAACCCACCTATAAATCGTGCCACCTTCTGTGACTCAGATTCTGACAGATCGTTTCGTGTAGCCAACCGCTAGAATTCTTCAGTGTAATTTGTGACGGTTCGATTTTCTTATTAGTAATTTTGGTATTGCTGGAATAATATCTGCTCATAATCACTAGGGAGAAATCGTGATCGAAGAAGACGTCTTATCCGTGGTCATGATGAGATGGGCGCTTTGTTTTGGCGGGCTCATAAGAGTTGTAATTGTTCCCACCATATAGAAGCACCAAATTTTAATTTAAATGCTACTAATTTTATCCTTTTATGATCTAGCAAGTCCATATAATCAAAATATCTTTCTACTTCGGCTAGCCAATCGAGAAAATCTTCTATACATAACAAATCATTAAAATTAGGAAGTTAAGCCTTACCTCGATAGTCTCTTTTAGCACAATCTAGATAATCGCCTCCATGGATTGGTCATCAGGAAAAACTCTTATTAAGGTCTTTGACACTAGAACTTGAATCATCTGGTGTAACCCTACGGTTTACCACTGGTAGTGTTCTACGAAAATTAGGGTTGTGTAGTACAGCAACCATGGGTGGTAGAGCAACCATAGGTGGTGGAGCATCGCTTAGGGCTCGGAGCGGAACTAGCGTATTCACAAGACGGTCGAGGGTTACCTGCAGCCCTTGCATGGTCAACTGACTCTCTCGGTGGAAAGTTTCTATTCTTTCCGAAAGGTAACGAATCTCTGTATCACCATCGACAAGATTTTGATTCATACCTTCATTGTTTATCATCAGCCCGAGGGGAATCCTCGCTTTGATACCAATTGACACATGGATGAACGTGATGAGGTCGATCACCGTCTTCCTCAAGAGGATAATTACTCTGAATCCACGGAGCTTCTCTAGACTCCTCACAGAGACTTCTCAAATCCACGAGGAAAGAAAGCAGAAAATAAAAATAAATTCTAATAAATTCGAAATTGTTTTAATGAATCCTAATAAACGAGTTCACAACCCTTTAAATAGGGATACCAAGCAATGAGAGAGAAATCAGAAGCAAACTACAACTAAAACTCCTAGAATTCGCGACTTACTATAAATAGTAAACTTATTATTTATAGACGGTCGTGATGTTTACTAGTGCACAAGGTTTTCAGCCAAAAATAGTAAGTGTCCTATTTGACTTCACCAAACCGTTCTCCTAATTATTTTAAGCTCTTTTCACGTTGGACGCAACTCTTAAAGCCCGACGGATGAAGAGTTATAGTTATAATCAAACTAAAATTTACTATTTATAGTAAAAATGAAATTAAAACAGGGAAACGACCGTCAATCCAGGGGTATTTTACAAATCTGGCTTGCGCAACCTAGCATAACAGGGTTGGTTGGCTAAAGTAGCTCGTTCTATCCCAAAATCATATATTTTAGGCCCGATAACTCATTCCGGATTGTGAGATACGCCCTGATCTAAGATCCGACGGTCTGGATCACTTATGTCGTCGACCGGGCCTTTTCTGATCCATCTTGGCCATGAAACTGTCCGCGACCTGACATAAGTTACTTCTAGAATGGTGTTTACCGAACTAACTTAAGTTTAAAAGAGTAAATGATTAACTTACCTAAGCTAAAAAGAAAAAAAAAAAAAAAAAAAAAAGTTACTATTTGGTTAGTGTCGAAACAGGTCCTAAGCAAGTCCAGCTGCTGGGTTTTTACAACATGGATTATGGCTATCAACAGTACCTGATACTTGAAGTTTCTAGCCTGACTTATTGGAATTTGGATTCGGATTTTGGGTTCGATTAATAATCATGTCAGATTTGAGTTCATGGATATGGATACGAGTACAATTTAGATTGGGTACCTAACACGGTACCGGTTGCTGTATTTACAAGCGACATGAAAGGCGTTTTTTTTTTTTTTTTTTCTGTGTGTGTGCGTGAATCTAAATCAGGATCTAGGCCCTATTAAAGACCCAACTCCATATCGAACCCACTTCTAATTTCAGATAAATGCATAAAATAGACCCATAGGAAAAAATGGGGTATCTAAATCCAATCGTATTGAGATCCAGTATGAATGAACTCAATGGGACCAAAATTTGAATCTCCATTGAGCATGATATCGGTAGCCAAAAATGCGACCGAAGCTGACACGTTGCCAGCCCTAGTCACTCTACACGACTCCGGTCATAAATTAAGTTGGACCACTCATTAGGTGAGAAACACGTTTACATTGAATGTTGACCCTTGGCTATCATTTTCTAATAGTTCAGTCTTGTAAGTACATACGAACAACCTTATAAATGAACAGCCACTTCTTCTTTGACCCATGGATTGAAGACTTGGTGGCTTAGACCAACTTGTTTAGTCTCGAGCCACGTTGGGAATGACATGTCAAAGTAGGGCTAAGTTAAGACATCACGGTGCCAAGTCACTCAACTCAGGACAGATAGAAGCCCGAGCGAAGACTTCCTTTACTACAAAGAGTGGAGCAAGGTATGGCCTTCGAATTGTGCCTAATTGTAGCAGGCGGAAATCAGGAGCTAATCATCGTGAATTTAGAAAATGAACCAAGCTCTTGCTTGCATACGAACTCTGATTGTGTGTTTAAGAGATCATCCGAAAACAATGTGAAATAACCATCAACATAAATTAGGTATATATGAAAATGAACGAAGAATGGGATACAAAATACATGCAATTCTTCATATTATGACCATATTCATAGGAAAGCATTGATAAATCATTCAACTAATAAATAAAAGGAATACAAGATACAATAAATACAATGTTCAAATATAATAAACATCGAGAAAAATATTTCATCTCCTCATCATGTTTTAAGAGAACAATAGAAAAACCACTCACATTTTTTATTCACCACCAACACATGAGAAGAAAACCTTAGAGAAAACCTACAAAAACTTTGTGTACACAACCAACAACCAATAACAATCACGTACAACAAAATAAGGGAAACTAAAATAGAAACTCATGTACACACAAATCCACAATACACATAAGACACGAGTTACATGGTTTACTAAAACAAACTACATCCATGAGCAGAACAGCAATTAAATAAATTCACTATTTTTGGTAAGAAGTTGCAACTTACATATAGAGATAACACTCACTAATCAATCAAAATACACACTAAATCACCTCCATCTCACCTAAAAAAAATAACCATTAGTATAACTACAAGACCTCTTTCACGCTATCGAAAAGCACCCTATCTACTGTCCCTAAATATACACGTTGCTCTATGATTTGAAGGAATAAAAAGAAAAATCAATTTGTGAAATCTCACACTAAGGATAAAAACACGTGGTTCTATGATTTGCAGTAATAAATGAGAATTTCAATTTGTGAAATCTCACCCTAAGGAAGAAATCACTTTTTGTCTTTCCCAACACCTCATTTTCTCTACCTTCTAATAAAAATACTTTAGCTCTAAACCCTACAAGCCAACGACATCTGAGTTAATTTTTTGAAATACTCATCAAAAGTTAATAAATTCATAGCCTTTTGCTCCTTAATTATATTACAAGTTACGACTTACAGATATGCGAAATTGATTTTGATATCACAGGCAAACACGAGAATGGTTAGAAAATCTTAGGCATGGCAATTCTTAAATCTAATGAACGTCTCTGATCCGACGAACAAATGCTACGTTGGCATGAGTGGGCAGTACGCATTCCTGGTAGAAAGGTTTATGTAGGTTATCGACCCAAACCATGAATGGTGGGTTGGTGAAACAGGCATGCAGGCCACTCATTTGCTACAGAAATCGTCCCCCACCACTTTGTCTGCCCCTTTCTTTAAGATAAAGCCTCTTTCAAACCCCTACTTCGAAGTGGGTCCATGACCAATGGTCGGCGTTGAAAGTTAAGTTAGAGAAGAGGTTAACTGCTATAGCTTCACACGTATATGAATTCACATGTGCGTATTGGGACAATTGGAGGAGGCTATGTCTAAGGAATCAGGCCAATCTAATCATTTGGAGGGCTAGACATGTTATTCGTGTTCTCTGTGTTAATATGTACTGTGGAATTGACTGATTGTCTATACACGCTTCGATGTCGCCAACGGATGCTAAGTCTTCCGCACTTTGTACTTCTAGAAGAATCTTCCAATGAGATTAGGATTTCTATTCATAGGAAAAATGATTAGATAAGCTCATCTATCACATATTTTTCCTCTAGAGTTTTCACATTGTAAGTTTTTATATTTATCTGAATTACCGTGTATAATGATCATGGTTTAAGCATCCTGCCCTAAACTTATTTGCAATGATCGTAACTGTAATGAAGCTTATTAAATTGCTTAATCTGAATAATTTAATAATTAAATCTAAATTGATGATCATGTGTGGCCCATCTAATAATTAAGAGTCTTACATTATCTACACATGTGGCCTATTTTATTATCCGATTGACCTGATTTCTAGGACCTTACCTGCACTGGCATGGATGTCATACATATGTGCTCATATTCCACGTGTGAAGTGAATGCACGTACAAATTCCGTGACTTAAGGGACCGTACGATATTTTTCCAGCCATCAAAAAGTAAGCCCCACCTTGATGATCATCTAAGATAAAAATAAGCATGTTCCGCTCATCAGGTGGGCTGCTCTGTAGCAATCAACATGGTCAGATTTTATTTTTTTTTTTTATTTTTTTTCTTTTTTACACACGCACACACACCCCCACACTGAGGCAGGTGGAATTTCACCACCTATGGGTACTCGAAACCTTAACTGAGAGTTCAAACTCATGAGAGTCTACTACCCGAGCAAGAGTAAGGACCCAAGATGGTCCGATTCTACATGTACAGGTGTGACCGACCTAGTGCGTTGATCAGCCTGATCTTCTAGAGGGGCGATTTTCATGGTGGGTCTACTGTTTATATGATGCTGATGTCCCGCATGTTAAGTGGGAGAGAAGATATGGTACTACGAATTTTGGTACCCTTGTCTGGGAGAGGATTAGGTACGTACGGCTCTCACCTTACCCAACATGGTGCGGCCACGACCGTGGAGACTAGCTTGATGTGCGTGTAGTATATCCACGCCGTTCATCTCAAATGGAGCAAAAATGAAGCAGATACAAAAATGTACGTGTAGTATACCCATCCGTTCTTTCAGATCATTTTAGAGACCAATAACGAAGTGGGATCGACCATTGAGGACGCGGATTTCCTGCTAAAGCCTTTGGCAGGAAGTTTGTGGTAAATCTATCCTGTTCATCCATTTGGAGAAAATGAGCTCGTAAAATAGATGTTCGATATAGATATACTACACAAACATCAACGTGGGCCCCACGGTCAGCGCTGCACCTACTCTTCACCTAAAGCGCGTGATAAAACACATACATCGTGGTGGGGCCACGTAGCACCGCCCAGTAGCGGCTCTACTACTAGTGTCAGTAGGCAATCCGCGTCCCCGGAAACGGATTGGCTACACCCCCTGACACCAGCCCCGGAGCTGATGGTCGGTGCTCTGTGGGCCCACCATGATGTATGTGTTTCATCCATTCCGTCCATCTATTTTTGTATATCAATTTATAATAATAAAAAGAAAATGATGTATATCCCAGTCTCAAGTGGACCACATTACAAGAAACAGTTTTTAATGAACTTCGACCGTTAAAAACTTTTTGGGGGCCATAAAAGTATTGGATCAAGTTGATTGTTGTTTTATCCCTTCATCTGGGTTTTTATGACCTAATCAAAGGATTGGATTTCAAATAAACAGTACATCGGGCCATAAGAGGATTTAAATGATGGATATCCAATCACTATTTTTTTTTCTGTGGTGTGATCCACTTGAGAATTATATCCCTCCCATTTTTTAGATAAAGGCATAAAATGATATTTAAAAATGGATGAACGGAATGGATGAAACACATACATCATGATGGGGCCCACCGAGCACCGACCACCAGCTCCGGGGCAGGTGTCAGGGGGAGTAGCCAATCCGTTACCCGCGTCCCCTTTCCTGTAAATGATGGCCGTGGATTAGGTGATGCAGGGTAACAGCTCAGTTGGTGAGCCCTAACTGTGGGCCTTACCTTTATGATTTTCTTGTATATTCACACTGTCTATACGTTTTTTCAGATTATTTTAGATTATTTTCCCAAATAAGCGGTAGATCCAAATCTTAGGTAGCCCACAAAGTAGGTATTTACCTCATATCATTAAAAACTTCTTGATTTTCGATCAAGCTTCTATTTTTTTCCTTAATCCAGGCTTACGTGACCTTATCAACAGGTTGGAGAGAAAATAAACATTATAGTGGGCCCTAGAAAGTTTTTAACGGTGAGCGTTCAACGTAGTTCACCTGAGATTAGGATCTGCCTCCCCCATGGGACGATACCCTCAAATGAGCTGGCAGAAAGGATGGACAGCGTGGACGTACATCAAATACATTGAGGTGGACCCCACTGTCAGGACTTCACCTATTAAGCTGTCACCCCTGCCTCACCTAATCCGCGCCGGTATGTGATCAGTTCTCATCCAATAGTAGCCCTTGTGCGAGTGCACCCAACCATATTTCGTATTGAGTGATTTTCAAACGCCTGACGTGGCAATCAGTGTACATATCACTGCGATCCAAACCGTTAACATTGATTAGGACTCACTTTAGATAACCCATGCACCAAAACTCTCCCATATTGTCAGATCTCAGTAATCGAACTTTTGGCCCATATTTCAGCTGACTGTGGACCATTGATCTGTTTGCTGCTACCAATCAAGGGTTACGATTTCCTCGTCAGTGTCATTTCAAAGCACTGCCTCTTAGCTCCATCATATGCACAATCAGGATCATTGAAAGTGGGCCCCACTTGTTAAAATTAAGGACCCAAAGAAGGGGTGCGATACTACAATAGTATACAGTTGGTAAAATAGTAAATGATGGGCTGTGTTTGTGTGGTCCTAAATTCGACTGTTTCTCTCCTGGGCAATAATAAGTTCTCTAGTCTTTACTCGAGTACAGGCACACTGTCCTCGGACTTCCACTTTGTGCAAGTGGGGCCATATTTCAGTAATGACTTAGTCGTGAATAAAAGGCTGCTCCTCTACTCTTATTATTTCAACCGTCCATTTTCTGGTCATAAATTGAATAGCTAGGATCTTCCTAACAAAAAGATTTTTGATCCATGGCCCATCCATATTGGGAGCCAGAGAAACAATGGTCTGGATTCTCGATCCATGGGTTCACTTGTACAAATTAAAACCCGACTGTTTAATCATGGAAGATGCTACATACATGATACACCACCTCTTCTCTCTTCTTTATCTCCAACCACTGTCATAATCCAAAGTCATGAAATGAGAGGAGAGCTGATGATGGGACTTTTGAGTGCTTTTGTTCAAGGTGAAGGTGATATCTATTTGATACTCTGGCGGATTATGGTAGTTCAATACGCATGCATCTTTAACTCAAAGTTACCCGTCAAAAGAGTGGGACCCAAGAGTTTAAAACCTTCAACACTGATTGATTGAATCATCCTAAACTCTAGATTAGTTGAAAAATTCCTTTTGCTGAATTTTCACCGTTGGCTTTTTTCCATTTAAATACTCCATTGTCCATTGGATTGCACATCCGTTTTGTGGAGTTTTACGTTAATTTCTGACGCAATTTTAAGTGGGGACCCACATTTTAGGTTTCCATATGGATGGACGCCGTTTGGCTAGTGATGCTGCCATCAGCCAGGTGGCTAGTGGTCGGTGCTATGTGGACTCCACCATGATTTATTTGTTTTATCCACGCCGTCCATCCATTTTGAAAGATAATTTTAGGAATTGATCTAAAAAATGAGGTAGATCTCAATCTCAGTTGGACCACACCATGCGTAAACAGTAGTGATTGAACGTCCACCATTAAAAAATCTTATAGCGTCCACTGTAATGGTTATTTGACATCTAACCTGTTGATTACGTTATGAAGACTTGGATAAAGGAAAATACATATATCAACTTGATCCAAAACTTTTGTAGCCTCGAAGAAGTTTTTAACGGTGGGTGTTCAATAAACACCATGCGGTCCACTTGAGATTTGCATCAACCTCATTTATGGGCTCATGTTATGAAATGATCCGAAAGAATGGGATGAAACACATACATAATGGTACGGAGTCCACAGAGCACCGACCGACCACTGGCCAGGCTATTGGCCAGTGGCAGGGTCACTAGCCAATCCGTTTCCTTCGATACAAGGGATACGTGTGTGAGTTGTTCAGTTTAATAGTACACGTGTGGACTCGGATTGCACAGTGTGGCATACACCACCGACCTCAATTATATGTTGACGTGGCAAAGTTCTTTGGCCCCACCATGATCTATGTGTTATATTCGCACACCATCCATCTATTTTGCCAAATTACATACACTGAAAAATGAGACAGATTCTGTGGTGTGGTCCACTTGTGCTTAAGCCCTACCTCATTCTGTGGTGTGGTCCACTTGAGCTTAAGCCCTACCTCATTTTTTGGTTCGTGCCTTAATATGATCTGGAAAAATGGTTGGACAGTGTGAATATAACACATACGTTATGGTAGGCCCACAGAACTTTGACACGTCACGTGCGTGGACCATCACAGCTTACACTCGTTGTTCTTCTCGAGGTAATTGTCTTATGACAACCCAGAGGCTCTGGACTACCTTAAGTGGGGCCCACTTTTGATGGAACCTTTCATACGATTGGTTAATATAGATGGTCCAGTATGCAAAAATCCAGCCATGTGGACAATTGGGTGTAACCCATCTAGAAGGCAAGTGGACGGCTAACAGATCACATCCAATGAGAAAAAAAAAAAAAAAAAAATCCACCAAGTGGGCTGGCTGTGGGATATTCTGTTAGACACAATGTCCAGTCAATGAACCATCTGTTGTGGGCCCAAACCGATAAAATGTTCTAACTAGATATTTTGCTCCATGTGAGGTCCCACAGTCCCGTGGACCACACGTTAAGATGTTTCCTCAAGCTTGTTAACAAATCTTCATTTATTCTACTTTTTGTAGATTCCTGTACATTGGTTTTGCAACATTCAAATGAGAAAAGGAAAATGTACTATAGCTATTTTTATTTGTTATTCAAAAATTACTCTTTAACTATTAAAGAGTCCTATGACATACTAAAACACATTTCTTTACACTTCCTCCTCAAGCATGGTTTATATAATGAAATTGCCCCTTATTAGGCTTTGACAATACCATAAGATTGTACTGTAGATGATGATTAAAATCGTTCATATTTTAATTTCTATGCTACATGGGCTGTTCCAAAAAGATTTAGTAAGTTGAATGATTGAATATGAAGATAAATTTATAATATTGAAAAGTAAATTTTTAATAGCTCATATTTCAATTCAAGAATCAAAGGTTAGGATCATCAATGAAGTGTGATTATAAACTTCTATCAGGCAATAATGGGGAACATCAATGGCTTAGATCATCATCTAAGATGTAATTTGTGTTGATAACCCACCTTTGGCTTGGGGCACTATATCCTATTAAAACCAACTGTTGTTTTGCTTCCTTGTACAAGGATAGGAGGAATGAGACTAGATATGATCATGTGCCCTCAAAGCACGGTAAGTTGTAGTGCTCCTAGTTGCATTAGGAGACTTGGACAATTTAATTGTTTGAAATAGAGCCCCCATTGGGTCTAATATAGATTTTTTTTTTTTTTAATTTATTACACAAAAAATAGGTCCAATTAGCATCGACGTCATCATATAAACCTTATCTTAATTAATTGGGTTAGTGACTTGAATCCTATTTGATCATTCCACTCTTTCTCTTCTTCTTTTTCCCACCATTCCACTCTTCTTTTATCCACCATTCCTCTCTACCAAGGGTCACACCCTCATGTAGACCATAAGTCATCAAGTCTTTTCTTACTTACTTTCATCAATCTCCTTTTGAGCCTTCCCCTTACCCTTTCACATCCTCCAACTCGTAGTAACTCACTCCAAACGGATGTGGTTCTTGGTCTTAACCATTTAATTAATTTTTGAATTGTTTATGAATCCAAAGAATGACTTTTGATTGGCCTTCTTAACCAATACATCCGTGGCTCAAAAAAGATGCTTGCAAAAGTAAAGGCAAACCATGGATGATACATCCTAGTTGCATTTAGTTAGTTATATGAAACAATTAATCAATCTATTAAGTTAGGAACACATTTTATTGGTTACCATGCAAAAATAATATTAGTTGGGTGAATCCTAGTTGCATTTAGTTAGTTATATGAAACAATTAATCAAATTATTAAGTTAGGAACACATTTTATTGGTTACCATGCAAAAATAATATTAGTTGGGTGAACCAATCATAACTTATAATGCTTTAAGAACACTGTGTGTATGGGCGTGACTTAACAAAGCTCTTAAAAAGGATGGAGGAAGTCTTTATACATTTCTTAAGAGATACTCCAGTGTTCTTAAAGCATTATAAGTAGGGCTAGGCAAATTGGGTCCGATCCGATGGATCCGACCCGATCTGGCCCGATTCGAACTAATCCGACGGGCTGGATCGGTGCGGATCGGGTAGTTCCATCCAAATCCGAATCCTTTTGGGATCGGGTTCAGGTAGGACATGACTCGATCCGATCTGATTGGATCCGATTCGGACTGATCCGATCCGATCCAAATATATTTAGTATTTTTTTATATTTTTAAAATATTTTTTACTATTTTTTAAAACTTCTTAAATATTTTTTAATTTTTTAACAATCTGAATCGTGTCCGATCCGATCCAACTCGGTTTTCCTGACCGAGTCGGACTCTGATCGGATATGTACAGTGAGTTTTCGGATCGGTCCGAGTCATGCGACCCGGACTCGGTACCGGATCGGATCGGGTTCGGGTCAGACTAGTATCATTTCGGGTTGGACCCAATCCGGTCCGACTTGGACCGATGCCCAGCCCTAATTATAAGTTATGATTGGTTCACCTAACTAATATTATTTTTCATGGTAACCAAAACAGGCGTGGGCTTTGTGTAGAAGGGATGATGATGTAGAGCGGGTCGCGGATAGCTTCATGGCCAAGATGGATCAGAAAAGGCCCAGTTGACGACATAAGTGATCTGGATCGTCGGACCTTAGATCGGGCGTATCTCACAATCTGTAATGAGTTATCTGACGTAAAATATACGATTTTGGGGTAGAACGAGCTACTTTAGCCAACCAACCCTGCTATGCTGGATTGCGATGCCCGGAATTTCGAAAAACCCCTGGATAGACGGTCGTTTCCCTGTTTTAATTTTGTTTTTACTATAAATAGCAAGTTTTAGTTTGATTATAACTCTTCATCCGTCGGGCTTTAGGAGTTGTGCCCAACGTGAAAAGAGCTTAGAATAATTAGGAGAACGGTTTGGTGAAGCCAAATAGGACACTTACTAATTTTAGCAAAAACCTTGCTCACTAGTAGACATCACGACCGTCTATAAATAGTAAGTTTACTATTTATAATAAGTCGCGATTTCTAGGAGTTTTAGTCGTAGTTTGATTCTGATTTCTTTCTCATTGCTTGGTATCCCTATTTAAAGGGTTGTGAACTAGTTTTTATGGATTGATTAATCAATTTCGAATTTATTAGAATTTATTTTCTATTTTCCGCTTTCTTTCCTCGTGGATTCGAGATGTCTCTGTGAGGAGTCTAGAGAAGTTCCGTGGATTCGGAATAGTTATCCTCTTGAGGAAGGCGGTGCTCGACCTCATGTCCTCCCCTGTGTTAGATGACCTCGTGGGAGCTTCCCATGAGGTTAGTCTTTATGGGTCCAATGTGACATGTGACACACATCCATCCCAACAATTAGATGTGCCCTTCCATGATGAGCCATGTGCCTAAAATTAGTCCAATTCCTGACTAGGCGGGCTGCCTCATAGAGACTAGTTGAGAGTGGATGCCCGCCCATTGAAACCTTCCTAATTGGACGGACTACGATAATTCAGACTTTTTGCGACAAGTCAACTCATCACTAAAAACTTCAAACTCGTCGTTAAAAACTTTTTGTAACATGTTGCTCGTTGTCAATTTTGTTATAAAGACGGCGTCGCCAATGACTCAATTATTTGTGATGACTTAATAACTTGTCCCAAAATATAACTAATTAGTAATGAGTTGACATAGCACTATTGCATATTGTAAAACGTTGCTAAATATGAAACTCGTCACAAATAAAGACGTTTTGTGATGAGTCCTTGTCATTGCTAACAACCCCAAACTTGTCACGAAATCTTTTTTGAGACGACGAGTGTTGCTTGTCGCCAATTTTGTCGCAAATACTAATTATTTGCAACGACTTAATAAATTGTCGCTAAATATAGCTTATTTGCGACGAGTTTACATGTCGCCATTGCATATCGTAAAACGTATCTAAATATGAAACTCGTTGTAAATAAAAACGTTTTGCAATGAATCATCGTTGTCGCTAACAACCACAAACTTGTCACAAAAGTTTTTTTGTGATAAGTGTTGCTTGTCGTCAATTTTATCGCAAATACTAATTATTTGTGATGACTTAATAAATTGTCACTAAATATATCTTATTCGCAACGAGTTTATACGTCTCTATTACATATCGTAAAACGTTGCTAAATATAAAACTTGTCGCGAATAAAGACGTTTTGCGACAAGTCCACTTATTACTAAAAGAAAACCATAAAGTCATAACCAAAGCCTTTGTGGCGACGAGTGTTGATCGTCGCTAATTTCATCTCAAATACAATGTCACAAATTCTATTTAGTGACAAAAATAACAAGTCGTCACCAATAAATTAATTATTTGTCACGACTTAACAACTTGTCGCAAAATATTAGCGATGAGTTGTCGCTAAATTATGTTAATTTATTTATTAGCAACAAGTAAAAGTCATCCCTAATACATAATTTTTTAAATAATTTTTTTGTTTGAAGTAACTTAATCAAACAAAATAACATGTATTAATCAGTATTCATCATCATCCATTGAATTATAAAAATAATTTAATTAGATTAAAATTAAATATATAATTATCCAGAATACAAAAAAGTACACGTCCAAATTGTCCAATAATAATGAATAATAAAGAAAGAAATGTGCATTATCGATAATGTGGTGGGGCTTGGGAAGATACCACAATATGTAAAAAAAATTTGTAAAATAATTAAAATAAAATATTATTAGTGATTATTCTACACTACTTGCATAATTTAAATATGACATTCAATTTACCACTGAGGATGTGATTGAGGTTGCTGTGACATGAGGGTACGCAACGTCTCCTCCAACTGAGCTTATCGTGTCTTCATATCATTTATCGTCCCTTGCATAACCTACACTTCAGTCCTATGCTTAGTCGATGTTGCCTCTGCCTGCTCGGCCCTCCTCGTAGCCTTATCCACATCAGCATCGCTACGATGGGTCGATACAGGCACATCCCTATGCCCGAGATCACGGACGTAGCCAGATCTAGTGCCAAGGGCCCTAAAACATGCTTCGTCTGCTGTCAACGGTATAGTGCCCTCTGACTGAGATTGAGTATGGATTTGTAGTATTTCGTTCTATAATCTTAACAAAACATTATCACTATGAAATGAATAAGTAATAAAACAACTTTAAAATAATTTTAAATGATTCTTACATATAGGTCCCCGCGGTGTCACCCAAGTGCCTGTCATCTTCCTAATGTGTGTGTTCCGATAGTAAGTAATGAGTGTTAGTGCACTTATTTGCACATATGTTTGTCAATCACGTGGCTAATTGTGTCAAGTAGTCGGATGAGTCCTTTACAGATAAAGACCGACAGCGCAACTGGATCAGAAGCCTAAGCTACAAAGTCAAAATACAAAGAAGCTTCTACAATCAGGATCCTTCCTACAGATGACTGTAACCCTAATAGAAAAACCCACTTAGGTCATTTATTCAAGTCAAATTCTAAGTTCATATTTTCTATCATTCTAGTCTTAGCTTTAGGAAGTTCCAAGTTGTTGAATGATTTAATGGACAAGAAGTTAAAACAGGAAAATCTGTCCACATTCTGTAGAAAAAGGTGCCACTAAGCGGCACCTTCAGTATCACCAAAGATGCCTTCGGTATTAGCAAAAGTGCCCAAAAAAGTCCAGTAGCTTTCGAAGAATATTTGGTACCACCGACTCCTACCGATGAAATAACTTTCGGTACTACCGAAAGTGTCAAAAATCATCTAGCAACTTCAGGATCTAATTCGGTACCACTGAGTGATATTTCGGTACCACTGACTATATTTCGATACTACCGAAGGTTCACTTGGTATTACCAATAATTAGCCATATAGATCCGTTGGGCCTTTTTCTCTATAAATATAGGACCCAGAACTTTGTGGAAAGTGTGGATTTAGGCATCTCAGAGTCCTTAGGTTGTCTCAAGCTCAAATCACTCATCCTAGACTCTATCCACATGAGATTCATGTTCTTTTCATTATGATTCATCATCTCAATGGGCATTTAAAGCTCACTTTAATGAAGAATATGATCTTAAGCCTTCACTAGAGTATTGAGACCAAACCTAGAAGTATATCCTTAGTCTCAACCATACTCTAGTGCATCCATCAATTGAATCTCTTAGGAAATCCATTCATAACCCTTATTAGAGATTCAACCAACTCCCATTACCTTGGTTACCTTGTTAGGAACATCATATGTAAGGTTCTTGATTATGAAGCTGACACAACAGGTAAACTACAGCATAGCGATCGGGGGAGCATTGGAGAGCTGATTCAAGCACAAAAGAGTGAAGATCAAGCAACCCAAGATAAGCTACAAGAGAGGACTCATTCCAACAAGTAAGTGTCATTGTTAAGAGTCAACAAGTTAGTCTCTATCCTCATGTAGGATTGAGGCTAAGAGTTTACTATCCACAAACTTAATTAGGTTCTAATGTGGGACCTTGGCATGTGTGCCTAAACGGAGGTGCCTTGTGTGGGACCTTGGCTAGTAGACCTAAACATAGGTGCCTTGTGTGGGACCTTGGCCGGTGGGCCTAAACGTAGGTGCCTTGTGTGGGACCCGGTGGGCCTAAACGTGGGTGCCTAGTGTGGGGCCTTGGTCGTGGGGCCTAAACATAGGTTCTTAGTGTACGACCTTTGCTCGTGTGAAGATCATAAATTGTTACGTCCTTTGTGTAGGACTATAAAGGTTAATGGTGAACCTGATTTAAAACCATTCATAGTGAAATCCGACACACTCTAGGAGAGAGTACGGTTGTCGGGAGTAGAGTAGGCAAGTAACCGAACCACTATACATGCATGTGTTTGGAATTGATATTTGCGCATCTATTTTATTATGCTTATATGTTTGAATGCTTAAGTATATATGCATGATTAGATGAATGCCTAGGATTGATAAGTACAATATTTCATACACACATGTTCACTAAGCTATAGGCTACTCATTTAATTTGCTTATCTTGAGTAGCCTATGTGATTGGATCCTCTATTGGGTTGGAAGCCTTTAGAGTTATATTAACTTACTTGTTTTAAACTGAATGATTATTTAAGTTAGGCAATTAAGAATTTTTTAAATAGGTAAAATATTTGAAAAGTCCTATTTACCCCTCTCTAAGACATTGTCTCATACTCACTCTTCAGTTTCAGCGATATAAAACGCAATTTCAATTGGTATCAGAGCGAGGTTCCTCAGAAAAATGTTTAATAACCTGAAGGAAGATCTTGATTGAAGATAGAATTATGGGCAAAGGAGAGGGACCATCTGTCTCACCACCACCCATCTTTAATGGTACAAACTACACATACTGGAAGGCCAGGATGATATATTTTATCCAGGCCTTAGATGATGATGATGTATGGGAGATTGTTGAAAATGGATACGTTGCACCAACAGAAAAAATTGTTCTCGAGAATGGCACAACAATCACCAAACAAAAACCAAAGGCCAAATGGACCCAGTATGACAAAGAGGTGAGGCTGTGTGAAGCCAAAGCCATGAATGCAATTTGCTGCAGAGTTTTGTAAGAAGTATTTCATCAGATAAGTATTTGTGCAAACTCTAACCCAGCATGCGAATTATTAGAAACTACCCATGAAGAAACTAATCAGTAAAAATGTCAAGGCTTCAACTCCTAAAATCTCAGTTTGAACTCATAAAGATGGATGAAGATGAGACGTTTATGGAGTTTTTCACAAGATTAAATGGTATATGCAACTCCATGGGAGGACTAGGAGAAAGAATTCCGGTATCCAAAATCTGTAGGAAAATTCTGAGATCCTTGCCGGAACGTTTTAACTCCAAGGTCACTACCATTGAAGAATGTAGAAAATAGAAGAAATGAAAGTAGAAGAACTAGTAGGTTCCCTACAGACTTTTGAACTACACTTCAAACCACCCACAAAATCCAAAAATATTGTTCTCAAATCCTCTAAAAACATGAATACAATAGAGGAAGAAGATAGTGAGAATGAAGAAGGAGATGAGGAGGTTGCCCTCCTAGCTAAAAAATTTAAAAGACTCTTTAATAAGAACCATGGAAGATCATACAACAACAAAGGAGCTCAATTGGACTACAAGCACCAAACAAGAAAATTCAACAAGTCCAAAGAGCTTCAATGCTACAAATGTAAAAGTTTGGTCACATCTCCACGGAATATCCTACAAAGAAGTCCAAAGGGAAAGCTATGGCAGCCACTTCGGATGATACTGATGACTCAAATTCAGATTCAAATGAGTCAGAAAGTGATGGAGACAAAATCATTAAAGATCCTCATGGCCTCCACCACTACTGTCATTGCCAAGAATCTGGATAAGGAAGATGAACCTGATCTTAAGAGAATTAAAAAGGGAAGAAGAACTACTGTTAGAAGCATAACTTTTGATAATCCAATCAAGAAAATTGAACATCTAGAAATGAAAGTTGAAGAATTAAGAGGAGAAAACAAGAAACTAAAACAAGAAGGAAAACACTTTGATCAAACAACAGAACTAACTCAAAAATTCACGCAAAGCAATGGAAATTTTGAAAAACTTCTAAGCATGGGTAGAAAATTCAAAAATATGACAGATCTAGGATATGAATTAGAATCCTTCTCTACCTCATCAATGATGACCAATTCAACTACTCCAAATCAGAAAAATTCAGTTGAATGCCATCACTATGGAAAGATAGCACACTACAAATGGGAATGTCCTATGTTAAAAAAAAAAACCCGATGTCACTTCCAAGGCAAATCTCAAAGTCACATTTAAATCATTTGGAAGTCACTCAGAGAAATACCCCTTTGGCTCAAAGAAAATGGTTACAAAAAGGGTAACAAAAAATAGATACAAGTGCCCTAAAAATAACTCGGGGTCCATGTAAATCAACAAGTTTCTTAACCCATCTTTTGATATATTTGCTAATGGGTCGGGAACTTTAAAAAAGGAGATGTTGATAAGTAAAAGTAAGCCATAAAAAATTGATTGGTCAAGAAGTAAGTCACAATTACTTAAAATTGATTCTAGAATATTAAAAAACATATTATTTTTTAATCAATTTACAAAAAATTCTTGACTAATAATTTCTTTATCCATGGAGTTTGATTAAAGTATCTTCATGATAAATAACTTCATATAAAACAAGTATCATGCATAACTTTTGAAATGTTCATGAATAATATCATACTTACCTTGAACCAGAAAATGTTGATACACATATTACAATCAAATGCTTATAACCTATTGATTAACCATCTCTAGCAAATGATTATTAGTTCATTTGAACTAAATTGGTATATTTGAGGATCATGCCTCCTATATAAGCATTAGAGTCAAACCAAAGGATTAAGCCTAATGAATGGTCTAACTGTTAAATCTGAGGATTCTTGGCCTTTAAACATTTTGGTAATTCCATGCTGAATCTTTACTCTCAATCATATCATGGAATCCTATCTTATAACACAATGTGCATATTAGGAAATTCCGTTATATCAAATTTTGAGTTCCAGGGATATTTCGGTGACATAGAACTTACCTTTGTGCTACCGAAATCGAGACGCATCCAGTTATTTAAATCCCTCACTACTCAGTTCTGTTTAGACTGTCACTTCTCTTATTTCTTCCTAAGTTCGATTGAAGGGCTGTGCAACCAAAATCAGCAAAATCTAAGGTATCTCCTAGTACTCTCTCTTTACATCTAAAAAAACTAGGATGATTTGCCTTAGGTTTATCTTTACTTGATAGGTCTTTATCATTCCACTTCATTTCCCAAAATGAAGTCATCATCACCTAGAGAAAAACCGATCCAAGAAGAAACATGACATTGAAGAATTAACCAGAACTAGGCATAAACTCTGCATTCCAAAACGAGGGCGATCATCTAGCCAAACCTATAAACCCTCATCTTCCTAAAATCCTAATTCTTCCAAGCCCATTACTGCCAGATGTTTGAAGCAAAAGATTGTGTACAAAAATGTGGATGTAAGCTATCTTGAAAATTTAAGGTCCAAGAAATTCCTTCTCACCAAGGATGATTACCACTCCTATCCTTTGGGGGACCAGTCAATGTAAACTTGGACCGATTAATTTTGTCCCATTACACACTATCTGGGGGTTTTGAAGTTGATTGTGATGGTCGAATAGTTAAATCACTCCATACCACATATAAACTCTTATAAGGATGCTAATGTGATCTAAACAACCTACTGAATTGCAATTACTCAAAATAAAAAAGGGTTGTTTTGAAAAGAACTCATTATATGATCTTTATGTGCTTGATTGGAAAATATTTGATCATTCCGTTAAAGGATACAAGTTCTTTTTTTTTTTAAGAATAATTATTACCTTATCTATACTTATTGTTTTAATATATGATTTCAACACAACAACACAACATGTTCAAAAATAAAGGAAAAGAAGATGCAAAAGGAGAAACCTCATCTAGAAAAATCAGAAACTATACTCCTTACCCGCATTCTACTGCCAGGGCAAATGAACTTACCTTTGATCAATTTATCAAATCTCATCTCATAGAGCCATACGGGATAAACATCTATTTGGGATCAATAGGGTGGGATAACATTCTTTACTTAGGAGGGGAAATACAATATGACCTCGTTCATCAATTCTCGAATTCTTGTCATAATAGTCAAGATAATCCTCCATTGATCAGCATCAATTACATGAACCATACCAAGGGGTCACTCTTTTGATGCTGGGACAACTTCTGAATCTTCCGGTCACACATATTTCACCAACTGATCATTGCTTAAATGATCCAAGTGTTTGGAAAGAAGTGACCAAAACACTGTGTTGACTCAATGATTCTTAGAAACAAAAGAAAATACCTGTCTTCATTGCATCTGTACTCTACCACAAAAGTGCTTCACGATATACTGAGTACCGATGCATATCCATGTGAAGTTTCTGGAGATATGCTCTAATTAGTTGTTTTAAATACCCTATGTGACATCTATTGAAAAACTAAAATATATTTACCCACTCTAATTTTGAAACAATTAATTCAAGTTGTCAAAGGTATTCACAACACAAGCCTTCCTTTTTCAAGCGTCATCTATAAACTCTCTAAGTTTTTAGCATTGCCACCCACTTGTGATACAATATATCCCGCCGTGTACTTTACCAAGAAAACCCTACTCCAGTTAAAAGTAGTTAAAGCCAATCATGAATGCAAGGGTGAAGAAGATGTTCAAGAAACTCCCATGGCTTCTACTCAAAGTTCATGTCACACCCCAATGCTAGCTCCAAGTCAAAATGATCTTGTTCATCAACTCCTTGAAGGGCAATCAAATATAGAAGCTCGCCTCCGACAGTGAGAAAATCGCCTCTCCAGGATTGAACTGCATCTTGATGCTCTTTAACATGCTAGGGAGCACGTTACAAAATTGCTTCTGACTCGTCGCCCTTACATCCCTCCGTATGAGGGGGGATCTTCTAGATGATCTTTTTCTAGTATTATTGATGAATCATAATATTTTTTGGATGATTGTGCCCTTAAGGGTTTGTTCTTTTTAGATTATGAATGATACTACCCAAGCTTGGAGTAGTAATTTTGAAAAATTCATGATGATATCTTTATGTTCATGTTTGTGGCTTTATTTCATGGTTATATCTTTCTTCTGACATGAAATTTTCACATAATGTTTATAGCTCTTTCGACCACGACTGCCAAATTTATCATTTTTCGATCATGACAAGCGAGTTTAATCACGATGGTTGAATTTACCATTTTTCGATCAGGATGGCCTAGTTTAACTAGGATAACTGATTTTGCCATTTTTCAATCAAGATGGTCGAGTTCGACCAAGATATCCGAAATTGATATTTTTACATGGTCGAGAATCACATTTATTACACCAAACAACGAATTAACATCGCAATCACCTTTTACCAAAGGCGAAGCGACATGAGAGGCAATGTTGTACCATATTCCTGACTGTTCTTGGAAAACTCAGTTGGAAAGGACACGTGTTATAGAAAGGGAAAGATATTATAGGTTAAAGATCTTCAAGGATGCTTAAAGTGATTTTTACATAATCACAACTAACATGATGATAAGACATGGAGCAGTTGAGAGGAATTTAAAAGCAAACCAAGCAGTCGACCAAGCGGTTGATACCCATCTAGGAGGTCGAGCAAACGACCGATATTCATCCAGGAGGTTGATCAAGCAGCTGATAGTCATCCAAGAGATCGATTGAGCATCTGAGTGGAATGCGATCGAGTCAGTAAGGAGGCCTAGGGTGATTACTAGGACAGGTTGCAAGAAAGTTTCCAGAAGGTCGTGTAGTGTTGAACAGTTATATGAACTGTCAGAACATGGGAAGTATCTAGAAGGCCAAGTAGTGATGAATAATTATAGCAACCGTCAAAATGTGGAAAGGATTTAGATGGACGGATTAAGGCGATAAATAGTTGAGGAATTCAACAGGAAGATTTCGTCTCATACCAACCCAATAAAACCAAATCTATCTTTCAATTACCAGTGCTTCTTTTTTTTTTCACCAGTTACAATGCGAGTGTGCCAGAATTGAATTTTCGGCTCAATTCAAACCGAACAACTATGACCCCAAGCATTGAGATAGGAAGGCAGTAGTGTATGACCGAGATCTGATGAGATCGGTCGCCTATTCAGCAACTCGCACAATGTGCAAACAGGATCAGGGTATATTTAGAGGTTAGGGTTTGTCCTCTGATAATGGATTACATCTTTGTCTTCCGTATGAAATAAATTGTTAATATAAATAAAGAGAAATGAGAAAATGATTCTTACAGTCGGTCGTGAAGAACAACTGTAAAACACCTCTCTTAAAGCATAACTAAATCTAGCATGCGAGTATAGACTCAAATTACAGATAAGATTATCAACTACTTGATTAAGTTACGGATTACACTACGGAATGTAAATGGCAAGCTGAAAGTAAATGATTACACTAAGAAATGTAATTTACTTGACAAGAAGTAAATGATTACACTATGGAATGTAAAAAAGACTTGATAATTGAAAGGATAATTTAAAGATAATGTTTGAGTTTGGTTGGGACAAAATCTTCCTCTTGCATTCCTCATCAATTTATAGCTTTACCCTGGCCATCTAGGTTCTTCCCACTTTTTTATGGTTGTTGTTATGGGAAGATCCGAGCCTTCTCAACTCCGAGGTTCGTTGTTATTCAGAGTCGACTCGAGATGCATAACTAAGTCCAGAGTCATGAGAATGGCCAAAGAGAAAGACTCCCAACTCAGCATCAGTTGTGCTTTCACTCCAAGGCCTTGGACGAATGAGCTGGGACCGGGGCTATCGGCTCGGAGTATTCTGAGGCCGAGGCGATCGGTTTGAGACTCCGATCAGAATCTACTTGTGGGACCTTGACGTGTTCCATTACCATACTATTAGCAACAGTTACTCAACCACCCTCGTTAGCACAACCACGGTTGGGTAGCCGAATCTCCCGTGGGAAGTGGTGAATGCCCCAAGACACGCCTAGTTATGTGGACATGCCCATCTCAGGTGAGGGGGTATAAATAGAATCTCGTGAGGAGGAAACAGGTACGCAATATCTCGCACCCTCTCTCTACACTATACTTAGACCTAAATTCCCTAGCCTGACTTTGGCATCGGAGGATCCCTTGGCTCAGCCAGGGTCTCCTTTGCTCACCCTTTTATGAAACCATGGTCTGTCGAAGGCTCAACGCATTTTGTGGAGGGTGATCTAGATTTTGACCTCAACATTTTTTGGCGCCGTCTGTGGGAAACTGATACAAAAAGTCAGTTTTCTATTCTCAAGTGCAATGACAAGATGAGAGAAGAAATCTGCAGCTGTGGAATCAGAGCAGAATCATTAGACTCGGTCTTCCTCACTACTTCACGCCTAGTTAGTTCCAGGACCTTTCCAGCGCTCTCGCAATTGGGCTAGCAAGTATCGAGCTATGCAGAGCGAGATACAAGCCTTATACGATGAAATTAATTAGATGAAACAGCGACAGGAGCCGCAGCCACATCTTGTTCACGAAACGGTCAGACAGGTGGTGGAAGTCTAGTCCGCGCCGCGGAGTATGAGACCCGAAGGGTCACAACACCAATCCGCTTGGGTTCCAACTTTAGTCGAGAATCCTCCCCCACCAACCCAAAACTAAGTTCCGGTCTGAAACACCATGACTTGGGCTCCGAAGAATGATTCAGCTACCTCGGCTCTGGCGCCGACGGATCTCCGTCATGAGCTAGAGAGGAGGGGAAGAAGAACTCCTGAGGTGGAGGCTCCACAAGAGATAGTGGATGAAAATAAAGATCCGTGGGAGGCACGGTTTGTAAAACTCAATAATAAGATTCTGATACTAGAGCAGAATTGACAACTTTCACCTGTTCTCGCCGTCGTTCAAGCGATGATGAAAGAGACCGAACCTCCCTTTACCTCTGCAATCATGAGCAAGGTGATGTCGCAGAGGTTCCGGATACCTCCTGTCATCCAATACTCCAGATCTGGCGACCTGTCCAAGCATGTAGAGGCTTATTACTCATCAATGCAAATCCAGACAGCAACGGACGTGATGATGTGTAGGGGATTTTCAATCACCCTCACTGGATCCGCTCGAAATTGGTACTAGCAGCTCAAATCCAATTCCGTTAGTTCCTTTACAGAGCTCAGCAAATTATTCCTTACCCAATTCATAAGTGGTAAGAAGAGTCGAAAGCTAAATACTCATCTATTCGCCATTAAGCAAGAGCCTAAAGAATCGTTAAAGGACTTCATCGCCCTTTTCAACGAGGAACATTGCAGGTGGAGGACTATGACGATAAAATGGCACTCTCTACCGTGTTCAGCGATTTGAAAGAGGAGAAGTTTACCTTCTCCATTAAAAAGAATCCATCGAAGATGTTGGCTGAGCTCGTCACTAGATCTCAGAAGTACACTAATGCCGAGGAATTCTTCAACTCTCACAAAAATGTTCAAGTAGCAAAGCCGACTACTAAGGGGAAGGGCTAAGGAATGAAGAACCCCAGTCATCCAGCAAGAAGTCTGACGACCGCGCTCCTCGTGATCGTTGCCAGAGCAGAAAACCTGAGGGTAAGTTCTGTTCCTACACTCCCCTTAACACGTCTACCGAACAAATACTGTTGGACATCAGAGGGCAGAAGCTCCTGAATTGGCCCGTTTGCATGAAGGCCGACCCAAATCATCGAGACAAATGTAAGTATTGTCGTTTCCATCGTGATCACGGCCACAACACGACTGATTATGTGGACCTCAAAGATGAGATCGAGACCCTCATCTGTTAGGGTCATCTGCGTCGATACACAAAGGAAGAGAGAATAGCTCAGAGAGAAGTGCAAGAGCAGCCGAGCAATGCTATAGAAGAGCCAATTGAAATTCATACCATCTTTGGTGGTTCATCTGGTCAAGGAGACTCAAACAGGGCCTGTAAAGCCCACTCTCGGAAGTCTGATCCGGAGCATTATGTCCACATGACCGAGAGGCCGAGTAAAGAGCTGCGAGTCAGCCCGTGCAATATGACCTTCAAAGAATATGATGCGTGTGGAATTCAGCATCCGCATGATGACACCTTAGTGGTAACTATGACCATAGCCAACCAGAAGATGTATCGCATCCTGGTCGACACTAGGAGGTCAGCTAATGTCATCTACTTGAAAGCCTTTGAAAAAATGAGGATTCCAATGTCACGCCTCAGACCTGTGAAGACCCCTTCCATGGCTTTGCCGGAGAAAGGGTGATCTTTGAAGGAGCCATCTCCCTCCTTGTGACCGTGGGAGAAGGATGACATCAAGTCACCCTCCTGGTGGACTTTCTTGTTGTTAATGTGTCGTCAGTGCACAATGTTATCCTGGGCAGTCCCTCCTTGAATGCAATGAGGGCAGTAGTCTCCACTTACCATCTGATGATGAAATTTTCCGCCGAGGGTGGAATAGGCTATCTCCGAGGCGATCAGCGCGATGCTCAAAAATGTTACGCAATAGCAGTGAAGAAAGGGTCAGTGAAGCAAGCCCTCACCATTAATGTCCTCGATCCTAGGGGACCTACAGAGGATTCATCAGTGGAAGACTTGGAAGCCGTGCCGCTCGATGAAGCAGATCTGAGCAAAATAATACAGCTTGGAATGTCATTGAATCCTGAACAGCGATCTGAGATGTTAGCCTTCTTGTGGTAACACAAAGATGTCTTCGCATGGTCACACGAAGACATGCTAGGATTCTCTCCCTACGTCATGGTTCATCGGTTAAATGTGGATCCAAATTACAAGCCAGTAAAATAGAAGAGGAGACCGTTCGACGCCGAGCGATATATAGCCATAGCCGACGAGGTCTCTAAACTTCTCAACGTTGGCTTCATTGAGGAGGTGCACTATCTAGATTGGATTGCGAACGTGGTCTTCGTTAAGAAAGCAAACGAAAAGTGGCAGGTTTGTATGGATTACTCGGATCTGAATAAGGCCTGTTCCGAGGATAGTTTCCTATTACCTCGAATTGACCAGTTGGTGGATAGTACAGCTGGACATGAATTGTTCTCTTTCCTAGATGCCTATTCTGGGTATAACCAAATCACAATGCACCCCTCAGACAGGCAGAAGACTACCTTCATCACTGACAAGGGACTCTATTGTTACTGGGTCATGCCATTTGGCCTGAAAAATGCTGGGGCTACATATCAGAGATTTGTGAATCAGATGTTCGCCAAGCAGATAGGGAGCACCATGGAGGTCTATGTTGATGACATGCTTGTCAAGAGCATCAAGGCGTCCGATCATCTAGCAGATCTTGGGGAGACCTTCTCTATCCTCCGAGAATATCGTATGAAGTTGAATCCTATGAAGTGTGCATTCGGAGTCGGCTCCGAAAAATTCTCGGGTTTTAGGTTAGTCAGAGGGTTATTGAAGCAAATCCTGACAAGATCAAAGCGCTCCTCGATATGAGCTTGCCTCAGACAATAAAAGAAATACAAGGCCTCACCAGATGAGTAGCAGCACTCAGACGGTTCATATCCAGAGCTACTGACAAATTCCTCCCCTTCTTTCACTAGTTGAAGGGTCATAAGAAGGCCGAATGGACATCAAAATGTGAGCTTGCCTTCCAGTAGTTAAAACAGTATTTGGGTTCGCCACCCCTATTGTCCAAACCTAAAGAAGGCGAGTCCTTGTTCCTGTACCTGGCAGTTTCAGCTTCAGTCGTCAGCTCTGCGCTGATCAGAGAGGTGGGGGGCAAGCAACTCCTTGTATAGTATGTGAGTAAAGCAATGCTACCTGCTGAGACGAGGTACCTAGCTCTGGAGAAGTTGACACTCTGCTTGATTGTTTCAGCTCGGAGGCTACGCTCAAACTTCTAGGCTAACTCTATCATTGTCTTAATCGACTCTCCCCTCAGGTAAGTGCTTTAGAGGCCTGAAGTGTCAGGTCGACTAACTAAATGGGCGATCGAACTTGGGGAGTTCGATATTCAGTTCCGACCAAGGACGACGATTAAGGGCGAAGCAGTGGCCGATTTTTTTGCAGAGTTCACCTCCCCAAATCTAGAGGAAATGAACACCAAAGTAGAAACAACTCCTTCACTCGCTCCTCCAACTAAACAAGACACAAAGTTAGAACCAAGGTGGACCCTCTTTGTGGACGGGTCATCCAATGCTAAGCGTGCTGGAGCAGGGGTAGTCCTAGTTGCGCCAGACTCTACGCCTATTATGTACGCAATCAAATTAAGATTCAGGGCATCTAACAATGAAGCGGAATACGAAGCTCTGTTAGCTGGGCTTAGATTGGCTGCCAGTCTGGTGGTGAATTCTCAGTTGGTGGTGAATCACATCTCCACCGAATATGAGGCCAAGGAGTCCAAGATGATAGCTTATTTGTCCGAGGCTAGAAAGTTGATAGAGAAGTTTGGGAGCTGCACTATCAATCAGATACCAAGATCAGAGAATTCCTGAGCCGACGCTATTGCATGGTTAGCCTTGGCCACGGAGGGAAAGATTCCTGGCGCCGTCCCTGTGGAATTCATAGAGCATCCAAGCATTGAACGAATGGAGCAAGAAGCGGTTAACCCATTGAATGTTACACCGAGTTGGATGGACCCGATTTATAATTACCTCACATCTGGTGAGGTCCCCTTGGATAAATTGGAGGCAAGACAGCTAAGGGTCAGAGCGGCATGATACATAGTCTTGGATGAGATTTTATATAAGAAAGGACATTCATAGCCCTACCTCAGGTGTCTCCGACCCGATGCAGCAGACTATGTGATTCGGGAGATTCACGAGGGCATCTGCGAAAATCATTCCAATGGTCGGGCCTTAACTCTGAAAATACTCCATCAAGGATATTTCTGGCCAACCATCAGGGAAGATTCGAAGCGCTACGTTCAGAAGCGCAATAAGTGCCAGCGATATATGGCTGTGCCAAGGTGACCTGCGAAGGAGATGACCCCATGAGTGGGCCATGGCCGTTCGCCCAAAGGGGGATCAACATTATCGAACCTCTGCCCATTGGGAAAGGACGAGTCAAGTTCGCTATAGTTGTAGTCCACTATTTCACTAATTGGGCCGAGGCCGAGCCTATCGTAAAAATCACGGAGCAGAAGGTGATTGACTTTGTATGAAAGAACATCATCTGCCGGTTTGGAATTCCACACACTATCGTATCTGATAATGGCAGACAGTTCGATAATGATAAGTTCCGAGACATGTGTCGTGGGCTCGGCATTTTAAATGCGTATTCCTCGCCTCGGCATTCGCAATCTAATGGGCAAGTGGAAGCAGTTAAAAAAGTCATCAAGCACCATCTCAAAACAAAATTAGAGAAAGCAAAGAGCAACTGGGCCGAGGAACTCCCATTCGTCCTTTGGGCTTACAGGACTACGGCTCAGTCGTCTACTAGAGAAACTCCATTTTCACTTTCCTATAGTTCGGAGGCGATGGTGCTAGTCGAGATCAGTCTCCTACAGCTTGGGTCAGGAACTATCAGGAAAATCAAAACACCGAGCAGATTGTAGCTAACCTGAACCTACTCGAGGAAGCTAGAGATGTCTCCAGACTCCGGGTTGCTGCTCAACATCAGCAGGTGGCGCGATTCTACAATTCCAAGGTCAAGACTAGGTGATTCTGTTCAGGAGACTTGGTCCTTCGCTGAGTCTTCCAGAACACTACGGAGTTGGGGGCTGGGGTGCTCAGACCCAACTGGGAGGGGCCCTACCACGTGGTCTGATCGACCAAGCCTGGCTCCTACCACTTGGAGGATCTCGAAGGCCATCAGCTCCCCTACCCCTGGAATGCCGAGCATTTGAAAATCTACTACCCCTAATGTACTGGCCGCTGAAGGCCCTCAATAAGTGTACACCTCAGAGCGACTAGCCTTTTAAGGCTTTTAATAAAAATTTATGTTTCTACATATCTACTTGAGCGACCTGTTGACAAATGGAAAAAGTTACCTCTCACAAGCAGAGGCTGACTCAACAGACTGATCCCTTAGAGAAGGGGTTAGTACGTTAACCTATGAAAACTCATCTAGGGATCCCCTCATGTTTAGGGGAAAAGCCCATGGTCGATCCGATCCCTTGGAAAAGGGATCGTCTCGTCGTATAACCAATGAATTTACAAAAAGTCGCTCGTCATTCTGGCGGTCGGTCCTAATAATGTCAACATCATAAGCTTCTACAAAATAATCAAGGGGTCTCCCCTAAGTATAGGTAAATGACCCTAGGACGAGCTGACCTACTAAGGAATCAGCTCGTCAGTTAACAGCTTAACATCTAACAAACATCTAGTGATCGTCAGTGCAATCATCATTTAAAAAATTGGTTATGTCATATCACGCCTTCTCCAGAGGGTCAAAAACATCATCCATAAAATTATCCATTCAACAATTGTTTAAAAGAATTTTTTTTTTTTTTAAAGGAGAACTGTTCGGTCGGAGGAGGTTGAGAGGCAAGAGTCGAGCCCGAAGGGACGTCTTCAGTAGGTTTCTCCTTAGCATCCTCGGAAAGCAGGGGCTTAAGGTTGAGATTTGGATAGAGCTCTTGGACCGTATCAATGCAAACATAAAAGCCGCAGTTATAAAACTTGGTGGCTTCGGCAGTCCTCTCCTCCGAGGACTTGAACACATCCACCGCAACTGCCACCACCAACGCCAGGGAGGCCTCATCTTCAGCTCGTTGAGTTTTCTTTGCCAGCGTTACCGCTCGGCTCAGCTCTTCTACTGCCTCGACCTCGGTTCGCTCCAGCACTTCCCCCAGTCGGGCATTGTCCTTTGCTAGCAAGTCAGCGTGGGCTCTAATTCCCGTCAGCTTGTTCGCGGCAGCCGCGCATCTTACCCGAAGGTTGTCGACGACCCCCTGGAGTTGCAGCTCTCATGCCACTCTATCATTGAGCTGCCAGCGCAGTTTCGCCTGCTCTATTCGAAGGAATGCAGCCTCATCTCGGAAGAGCCGCTATCTCCTTATCCTTCTGCATGATCTCTTTCAATCTCTCTCGAATCATCAGGAGCTTTGGGACAGACTGATTCAAAAAAAAAGAAGAATATAAGCATTTGAACGTGATGAGAAGAGAATCAAGATAGGGAAGGTTAGTAAAATACCGAGTAAAAGACGGAGGCCATATCATTGACAAAGGACTCCTCCGACTTAGTAAAAAGGGTTACTATCTCCTTCCTGGAGTATGCTTCGCAGCCCAGTGGACTAACCCTGACATATGGTAGCCCGGCAAAAGTCCGTCCCCTCATCTCCGACCCGAGCTGACAACCCAACCGCTTCTCCTACCCCGGTCCTGCTACCTGCTGAAGCTTGGGCCTCAGCTCTGGGGTCATCCTCGCCTTTGGGAGGAGAGAGCATCACATTGGCCATCTGAATGGACGCCTCCCATTTAACAGAAGATGGGATGGCTATGCAAGCTTCGGGGGCTAGTGGAGGTGTGTCAGGAGCGCTAGGTGTGACGACTGGAGGGAGAATCGGAGCCGAAGTGTTATCAACCGCAACCCCAACTGCGACGTGTGTTGAAGCTACAACAGCTGAAGCCAGAGCTACAGCGACAAAAATTGAAGCTGGAGCCGGAACCATAGTGATAGAAATTGGGGCCAAGGGGCCCCCATCGCGAGAAGTCGCCTGCCTCCTCCGAACGGTTGTTTTCGTTCGAGGTTTGGCCCTCAGCATCTCCTCGTCGGACAGAGCAGCCTTCCTCTTCCGAGATCTAGAAGTCTCGGCCATGCCTACACACAGGACAGTGAGTTAATGTTCGAGTTGAGAGACCTTCAATTTCATCACAATAGAGCACTTACTAAATGAGGTGGGGAGCGGTTTAGACTTGTAGAGCCCGAACCGATGAAGATTATCAGCAGTGATCAAAATTGACAAGGAGTGTAGATCTTCCAAACGCGCCCTGGCCTTGGCAATCTGATTCCTCTAGTCCAAGGTGATGAGAGACGAGCCCATCGAGAAATTTATAAAAATGGAATGAAGACATTGATCAGACCATAGCAAATAAGGAAGCAATGCAGAAAGATTGTTCGGGATTCGACCTGGAAAGGTGAATCAGGTAGGTACCCGAGTTCTTAAGTTCTTGAGCTTCGTCGTCGGCACTGCCCACTCGCCCGAAGCCCAAAACCACTTATTCTTCCAATCCTTATTAGAGGATGGAAGTTGCAGGACCATCCCCTAGCCCTTGCTATTGCGGGTCACGAAATAGTACCACGGCTCCTGACTATCGTGCTTGATTAACTATAAACTTATCAGCTCTTCTGGTGTTAGTTTCGAGTTCGTGACTTGACGTCAGATGATGTACGAATATATCAGAACCCTTTAAGCATTGGGAGTAAACTGGCCTCGGGCTAGTCCCAGATAAGCCGTCAGGGCTCAGATGAATGGATACATCAGAAGGCGAAGTCTTCATTGCAGGGCGCAGAGGAAGATCGCTACTTCCCCTTCTGCAGGAGCTCTAGCAGTATCGACGGGATCTGGCGCTCATATTCGGACGGAGTCTGGGATCTCGAATTCTAATCGGATCCATTCCATCTGAGACTCGACCAGTATGGAGCCTCTAAGGATGGTCTCCGCAGTTATCGAGCACTTGGTTTACTTTTGAATTCCTCCCAACTGCTCCTTGACTTGTCATCTTGTCAACTATAATTTCATAAAAAATACTCCAAGCATCCTTGAAGAGGAAGCAGATTGGCTGGTGTACCTATAACATCCCAACTTTTCGGGACCCGAGTACACAACCCATTTCCTAAAAACCTGAGTGTTAACCTTAAAGAATGGCCAAATTCAAGTGTGTGTGTGTGTGTGTGTATATATATATGTATATATATATATTTCAATTATCAGAGTAGCAGATAAGCGTAGAATGGACAAATCCAACATAAAGGAAAGTTTGCATTATCATTTAAATATACAAGAGCTGCCCATAATGACTTATATAAACCAATGTCTCCAAAATTTACAAATACAAGAATTACATGATCCAATACATGAGAAATAGTAGAATGCAAGTAAATTTGAGTCGTAAGACTCCTTAGCTTCTCGAGGTAGATACAACCATGCAACCCTGGCACATGAACTCGTCTCCTCATCAGCCCGAACCTGAAAATCACTTAGGCCATCGGTATTACTTGTATAGTTATATTTATTTGATGGATGAGTGGCCAACTCAGTGTGAACTCCCCTTAAGATTACACACCGTTGCATTAGATAAGCATAGTTATAAAAACATGGCAAGGCATACAAAACAATACATGATGCAGTCTTATTAAATGCATGGGTGCATGAATGCATCATCAACCTGGGGTGCACATCCGACTGTCGAAATAAAGGGTCGCTCTAATAGAACTAGCCACCTTGAAAAATACACAAGGGTACGCCTGAGGAGAACCAGCTATCCGGAAAAAACTATAATATATAGATCGCCCAAGGAGAATTTAATCACCCGTAAAAGATCATAAAGTATAGATCGCCTAAGGAGAATTTAATCACCTAGAAAGAAACCATAATATAGGAAAATGCATGATTAGTCTAACCATTATTATTTCATTTTACAATTAGCCAGTTTAATAAAGCTCAAAGGTCACTACAGGGAGCTCAGAGCTTAGCATAGTCCGACAACTCAAGCATAGTGTCTCATTCCATCATCCCTGGCTCATGAGGCTACCACCTTAGGATGTTTAATGGATCCCAATCGACTAGTGGCCAATCATATTTGGTATATGGGGCTTACCATCGCATGGTTACGCAAAACAAAACATCGAACCCATATAGGGCAAATACCAAAACAAAGCCACATAGGGTGATATCAAAACAAGCCACCTAGGGTAGATATCAAAATAGGCCACATAGGGTAAGTATCAAAACATGCGATAAAGACCATCCTTAAAAACCACTAGGACAACCCCTGGATGGTAGGCCCACATTAATGGTCAATTTGAACCATCATTCAATAACCACTAAGCCGAAGGTCCATTTTAATCACAATCAGTCAGGTTGCATCCCAAGTATGAGTGTACATTTATAGGTGGGGGTTTCCTATTAATGTACCAGTTTAAGTTTCAGAAGCAATCCATAAGAAATTCAATAGCATAAATCAAATATACAAGATAAACATTAAGCATGTGATGTAGCAACTCAATTTCAATAATTAACACATATGGTTATAGAATGGAGATATCAATTATAAATTTAAATAAAAACTATAACTTAAATTAATGGAAAAATGGAAAGCTCAAGGGGAAGAATCATCACCCTATACTTGAATCGTCTTCTAGTGTCGATTAGTGCTGAAAGTGCCCTGGTTTGTCAATTAGCGTGAGTGTTGAGTCAGTTAGACTGCAGAGCCTCATAGGAAGATCAACTCAATCATCTGCCTCAACCAGGATGTGTGCAAGCTCGTCACAGGTAAATCTAAAACCTCACATCCCATGTCCCAAAATACCAGGTAAATAAAACCCTTAAAATAAACTAGAACATCATAAGGTTTTTAAGTTAAGAAAACTTTTTTCAAAATAGAAAAATTCTAAGTTTTCTTGCTTTGTCAATTTTATCGATACACATCTTAATATGATCGACCTGCGCTATCGATGTCCTTGATACCTAAATGATATCATGGATATGAGGATAAAATAAGTCCAGCAACCACATACTCATCTAGATGGAATTATCGATGCATCGATATACTATCGATATTCAAATCTCGAGTCCATCGAAGGTGACTCGATAATATCGACAGGCAAATCTCCGGCGTCCTTGTTTTTCCTTAAGAATATTATATGTGCATCGATATATCGAAGCCTCCTCGATAACATTGAAATTCAAATCTCAATGATATCGGAAGGCTCTCGATAATATCGGTCTTGGGCATCAAGTTCTTCCAGCAAAATATTTCAGGATTGTTTATCTATGATCGGGGGTCACTCATTAGAATTGATATTCAAATATCGATGATATCGATGCTATATTGATTGCATCGAACAGGGACATAAACTGTCCAGCAAGCTTAATGGAAAATCCTTTGGATTTATCGATGCATCGACACAGCTATCGATATCATCGACATTCAAATTCTGATGATCTCGAAGGTTCCTCGATCATTCTTGTAAACCTGAAATATTTCAAGTTAAGTCTCTCTCGTTTTCAAATGTCGATAAATCGACACTGTATCAATTGAATTAGAGTTCGAAATTCGATGACATCGACACCTGTTTCGATTCCATCGACCAGCTGGTAAGAGGTTTCAAAAGTGTATGACATTTGAGTTTGTGTCATCGAGTGGACCATTGATGCTATCGAGAGTATATGCTCGATGATATCGAACCTACTTGATTATATAGAACTCTGTCATAAATGTGACCATTTTTATCTGTTAAAACCTTTTGCCTATATAAAGAGGACATGTCTATTGTTGCTGGTAGAGAAAGAAGAGAGTGCTTTTATGTGTTTTACCTTAGATCATATACCCAAAGCCCTTTCTCTTAAGGAAGTTCATCCTCCAATCCACCCTCATCATTGATATTTAATAGAGTGGATTGGGGAATGAACTTCCGTATTCAAGGATCCTCCAGCTACTACCTTAATGGTAAATCATTAAGCTGGGATGCCTTGAATGCATAATCGAAATCACTCTATCTTCCTTATAGGAAAACTTTGTATAGAGTAGGATTCCGTTTTAACCTTGACCTAACCCGAAGCCTCGTATTGGTACATCATCTGTGTTGCGGATCAAGGAAACCGAAGATTCTTCATTAACAAGGAGGATATCTTCGTCAACGTGCTAAATGAGGCTCATCCACTTATCTTGTAAGTTATTAGATTCCAGAGGACACTTGTGATAATTCCTTTTTAGGATTGGGTCTTAGGTGTTTCTCACCCTTACAAGCCATCGTAGGAGGCCTCCGGTGGGAGTGTACGTGGTGGGTACGTAGTGTTGACCCTTGCTCTGTAGAGAACATAAACTTTCGGTTGAAGGTGAACCTGTCTAAAACCTTAAGTTTGAGGTGATCCGTGTAAAACCTCAGTTAAGGTCTTATGGAATATCCTTGGACAGTGTGCCTAAAAGTCGGTGCGTTGTGTTAATCCTTGCTCGTGAGAGCATAAATAACCAGCCTCAATGTAGGTTGTAAAGGTTGAAGGTGAACCTGATTTAAAACCTTAGGTTTGAGGTGAACCGCTGTGAAACCTCCTTAGTGAAATTCGGTACACTCAAGGATTGAGTGCGGTTACCGGGAGTGGAGTAGACAAGTAGTTGAACCACTATAAAAATGTCTGCATTCGAGATTGTTATTCTTTTGGTTATATGATTTACTTTAATATTTTCATATTTGAATATTTGAGATCACACTTCACACACATACACAGTCATATCCATCATAAACTGGCTTGCATATTGTTTACTTCTTAAATAGTTTGTGATTGGATCCTCTACCGGGCTTGGAAGCCAGTAGAGTTACTTTTGAGTAATCCTAATATGTGCTTGTTGTTAGGATTAGTGTAGTAGAATTTTAAATAAACCATAAAAACTTTAAAAAGTCTTATTCACCCCCCTCTAGGACATATTGGCATATTCCTACTTCAACTAAAGAGGTCTTCACCACTATTTCAAGTGCTTGCACCCTTAAAATTGTATCATACTACAAATCATGAACTTGTACAATTAGGTCCAAGTTCTAAGCGCTACTTAGGGCTTAAGATCATAGTTTAGGGTTGCCTTTTTAAGGTCTTAGTGTAGAATTAGGGTTTTCACCATTGGGTTTAGTCTTAAACTTAGATCCCAGGATTTGGATACTAAGTTATTATCAATATTATTATCATTATTATTATTGTACAATAGGCTAAATAATATTCCTAATAGGGGCATTATTTCATCCATATAATAATGACGATCCATAAGTTCATATTTAAACGTATTGATATCATCTATTATTTTTTATAGTTACTGATAATCCCTTAAATAATTCAAGTAATAATAATGGAATATTTACTAATGATAATATAATAAGTATTAATACTAATAATTATATAAACAAGTATTATAATAATCCCTATAAGGAGAAAAATGATAATATAGTCATAATAATGGATCTGGTAATGATAATAGGTGTTATGGTCTCATCACTTATGTTTAAAGTATAGACCTAGAGTTTAGATTACATAAGCCTAGGATTTTATCATAGAGTTTAGGTCTAGGTTAGGTTTTAGGGTTTGAACCCTAGTTGGTGTACAATTGATGTTAATTTAGTAATTATGAAGTATTTACTAACCCTAGTGTTACAATCCATTTTAGATAATGTAGTAAAAACATTCGTTATGATGGTATTGGAGAATGTGATCCATTATCAAGGATAACATCTAGGAATGGTGAATAAATACTAATACCTATCGTCTAAGGGTTATAATTTGTTTATAATAACTAGTTTAGCATAAATGACCTACAATTTATCATCATGTTAAGATTCAGGAAAAGACAAGCTTCATAGGCGCAATATCCAATTAATAATCAAATTAGAAATTCAACACAAGGGGTTAGAGAGTTTATACCTCAAGGGAAGTTGGATGCGGCCCAAATTGGTGTGGTGCAACACTACACCCTACTTTCTCTTCTATCCTCCTCTTTCTCTATTCTTTTCTCCTCATTTAAGACCCCACACCTAGTAGAGTTTGCTGGACTCAACTAGCCATGGGTCGGCAATCTAAATCGATCCCAAACCTAGTTAACTCAGAATCTTCCTTTCTTTTTCTTTCTCTTTCTTTTTCCTTTCTTGCTTTTCCTCTTGCATTCCTTGCTGGAACTCCGGTGGGAGAAAATCAGCAACTCAGCCCGAGCATTGAGCCCAACCCAGATCGGGACTTGGCCCTCTGAGTTCATGACTCGTCAGCGAGTCAGAAATCTCACCTGGACTCCGTAGGTGTGGATCGACAACAACTCTCCCTCTGATCCCCCTTTCTTTCTCCTTTCTTCTCTACCCATATAGCTAGATCTAGGCTAGGCCCATGTCTAACTCGATCCAATTGACTCGGCAATGAGTCAACCAACAACCCATCTCAGACTCAGTTCGGTTGAGCTGCTGCTGCACCGAGCAGCCAACCACCCTCTTTTTTCCATTTCTCTTCCTTTCTCATTCCTTTCTTTTCTACTCTCTTTCTTCTCTTCCTCCGTTGGATTGACCAGCAAGGTTAGGACTCGAGCTGGCTGAGCCCGACCGAGTCCATGACTCAGTTGGAGTCGAGCTGGTGCGGGAGTCCCTATATTTCAATAGGAGTGCAACACCACCCCACACCGAAACCTGAACTCACCTCCTTCAACTCACTCTCATCTCCCTCTGTCTCATCCTTTGCCTGCTACAGACTTGACAGTGGTAGTGGGCCCTGCCCAACCAGGCCAGGACGAGCCGGCCATGGTGGTGCAGTGCAACAGCCGCACCACCCCATCTTTTCCTCTTTCTACTTCTTCCTATCTTCCTCCTTTCTTCACTCTTCCTCTTCGTAGACAACCAAAATGATCCTGGACTCGGTCCAGTGGTACCAGCAGCACCGTTGAATGAAGAAAACTGTCGGGGAAGACAAGCTCCTCTAATGGTGGATCTCGACTCGGTGAGCATTTCCTCAAAATGGGGATTCAGGGTGGTTTGAATCATTGCACAGATGCTAATGGGTGCTTCGAATCGAAGCTCCATGGAGGTTGGAGCTGTGGGTTCGAAGCTAGGAGAAAATGGCATTCAAGCGGCTATCGCTTCTCTCCCTCTTTCTTTGTTTTATAACCCTGCTTTGTAGGGCTAGATTCGGCCACGTGGATGGCTAAGATTGAGGGAGGAGGGCTCACGCGGATCGTGCCAGCGTGGCAGTTTCCGCTTTTGAAAAACTGGTGTGTTTATAGGACTTGCTTGCAGCAGGATTCGTGCGCTCACACGTGCATGAAAATATGTTGTGAAAGTTGGGTTTTGGCGAGGCCCAAGCCCTGAGCGCGATGGACAGTTTGGATTTTCCAAATCGATGGTGCAGATGGGCCACTACTTCAAATAGATGGACGGTTGCTCGTCCGTTAAAAACGTGCTAGGCACGGGGTGGGAAAGAAGGAGAGGATTTCCTTCTTTCGGAAATTCTCGGTCGAACTCCATTTGACCGGACTCTTTAGTCCAGTGCACCACGTGTGTATGTGCTCTTTACACACATTCACGTAGGGTGGGGTCCATAGTGGTATCCAGGTGAAATCCACTCCGTCTATTCAAATATATGGGTCATCTTAGGGTTCTTGGCCAAGGATGAGGTGCAACCAAAGCTTTGGTGGGCCATAAGCTACGATCAATGATTTTAAATGTCTATAGTGAGAATTCGACGGTCAGATCGATTCCAAATCATTCATCAATGGTTAAAAGGTACTTAAGAATTTATTTAGGTGGTTGGGCCACCCGTTCTATGATTTTATAACATTAAATATTTTTATTAGGGTTAATTCAACATTTATTACTATTATCACTATTACTATTATTATTATTATTTATTTCTTTTATATATTTTGTCATATATATTTTATATTATAACAAATTATTAATATATATAAATTATATGAATATCAGTAAGCAGAGATTAATATATATATTATTTGTATGGTCATATATGTGTTAGGCTTTAAATTTTATATAAGTCATTAAATCTTTCCAGTATATTTCATTTTTATGTATTACAGATTCTATAGTCCATAATTTATATTAATGTTGTAGTAAGTATATGCATATAACATGGATTATAGTTACATATCATTTTAATACGAAACTTTAAATATTTATAAAATATAAAAATAACATTCCATAGTATATATATTTAGGTTGTATTATTTTCTTGTATTTATATTAAATTAAATTAAATGGTAACACTCGAGTACTGGAAAGTACGAGGTGTTACAAACTACCCCCTTAAAGAGAATTTTGTCCCGAAATTCATTACTTCAACAATGATTGTTTGTGATAATTTATTTTACGGTGTCTGATAGTTTTCCCCACTAGGTTTATTTGTGTGTGCAAGCGACTATGACTTACTACTAGAGCAGGAATCATTCCATCTACCCCCCTTAAAGAGAATTTTACCCGCGAGATTTGATAATTCTCACCCTAATCGTTAACGGTATAAGTAGAAGGGTTAAACTAGTGGTGTATCCTATCTCGTATGTGTCTGAGTGTAAAATCACAACTTCCATTCCTAGGAAGATATATCTAAATTTACCAATCCCCTGAGTGTCTTGTGTAGCATATTGATTTCCTCTAAAGGTTTAGAACCTATTCCCGTGTTAGCCAGACTTAGGGAATGCTTATTAATGTTAGAATTTCCTATAACTTTTCATATCTCTCAATTTACTTTCTTTTTCCTTTAATGATAGTTCCCAATATCAAAAGTACAATACGATTTCTGGTTTCCTGGGTTCGAGCAGTCACGGATAGATGGTTATAGTAGATTGGAGCCCGATACATCGATCCTTTGCCTACGTATAGCAGAGGATTCGAGTATCAATTCTTAATCTTGTTAAACCTCGATCCTTTGCTTGATCAGGGCATTGAAATCGGGAGATTTTCTAGGACTTAGAATTTGAGTCAAACCATGAAAACTTTGTTTAAACATGTTTCCATTGATCTGTGATCCTGATTGTCCTAAACTCATGGGAATATCAAGAAACCTTCTATTTTCATTGCGAGTGCCCCAAAATTTTATGTGAATAGATGCGAACAACCATCACGCTTCCAATGCGCACTCTGGTCGCCTAATGCATTACTTAGAAAAAGAAATTTCCTGGACTAAAATCCCTACGTAGCGACTTGAGGTTTGGAATTGCTAGACCTATCTACACACTCAGATAAGACCTTAACATTCTTGGTTTATGGTCGTAGATTGACTTAAAATTCTATAACTTCATTTCTTTTATTTTTTTTTTTTTTTTTTCTTTTTCTTTTTTTGACCCTACGTGCTGGGACTTGTGGGGGTTATTATTTTCAACTATTGAGACATATTAGGAATTTCAAGCTACAACTCCTATTAGGATCGCTTAAGCCCAGGAAGTGCTCATTTTTTACAGGATGTGTAAAATGGTGAGTACAGATTTTCCTATAAAGCCTAAGTTCGTTTTATATGCTGAAGATTGGAATGGTGGTGCTTCTATCTAATGGAATTTTTGGAGAGTCGGATCTTAAATTCCTAGAAATTGTTCCTTTGGGAGCAAGTACAAGAAATGTCATTGTTTAGTCTTATGTACATCATGATAGGCATTTGTCCTCCCATTGTCCTATAACTTTTTGTTTCTACGTTCAAATGGTAGTTTTGATGATTTATATGAGGACCAACGTTTTCACTTCTAAGTTTGAAGGATTAAGCCTAAAATTTTCAAGGGAACTTGAGATCATTTCTAAGATTTACAATTTTCCAAACAATTTTCAAGGAGCCTACATTTGAGTCTCTATACTCTCATTTCCTACCTATTCTAAGGGATTTCTACGTAAGTTGAAGACCAATGGTCTAACCTAAAATTCTCAAGGGAGTCTAGAGTTTGAAATTTCTACGTTTCAAAATTTTCTCTCATTCTAAGGGAATTCTGCATACATCCAAATGACTAACCTAATAATTCTCAAGGGAACCTAAGTTTGGATTTCAATGTTCTCAACCTTTCTCCTAAGTCTAAGGAAAATTCACCTAAGTTCAAATTTCTAATTTCAAATGTTCTAACTTATGACATCTAGGATTTATCTCAGTGCCCTCCATCATAAATCAAGCCAATCAATAGTCACAAGGTGGGCCACCATGAATATACATCAGTCGCCAGTTGGGCCAGCGCAAGCATGGACGTGAGGTCGAGCACCGTCTTCCTCAAGGGATAACCGTTCCGAATCTATAGAACTCATCAGGAGTCATCACTAACAAACCTCCAATTCACACGTAAAAGATAATAGAAATAATTTTAAAATATTTGAAATAATTTTATATATGATGAAAAATGAGATTACAACTCTTTAAATAAAGTTACCAAGGAAAAGGTTTTAGAATTAAACCACAACTAAAACTCCTACAAATTGCAACTTTTTAACTCCTATAGGGTCGTGATTCCTATCAGTGCGCATTGTTTTAAGCCAAAAATAATAAGTGATTCCATCTTAGCTGTGAAATTGTCCGCAACCCGCTCTGCATCATTATTTGTCATCTTTCTTGTGGACCACTCATTTTCATCGTTCATTCTAATAGTACCAATGAGTCGAATGGCCTGATTTGTCAGATCTCGTACAAGTACACAACCTGGCAATCTGGGCCGCTGATCGCCCTTCAAAACTCCAACGCAAATCGCTTCAGCAATTCTCATATCAGTTTCATCATGCGGGTGAAACTAGGTTTGACTAAGAATTCATGGGACTTTGCGGTGATAGGAAATTTAATGTGGACCCGAAATCTACCATTTCTAACCCTTTTTTTTTTTTTTTTAAATAATAAAATAATAATAAAAAAATTTAAAAACGACGTGTGGGTGAGGATCGAGCATGGTGGGCCCCACATTGAATAAGGCTCCTCCACGCCACTCCTTTGCTCCCTTCTGGATATTCCCATTGACAGGGACCGAGGATAATTCGAAAAAAACATGGATGCTCTACGCGTTCACGCGGTAATTGTACACGTGGCATGCATAAACCTCGGTTTCAAAATGCAAAGGTGACAACCGTTCAAATTCAAGCGATAAAGCCCCATTAATCTGAGGCCACGATTGTTCACCCAGTTTTGGGCTATACCCCTCCCACGGTGATCCACCGAGGTCAGTAGATCCCTGACTGTGGGGCCCACCTTGATATATTTACTTTACATCCACTCTGTCCATCAGTTTTAGAAGGTCATTTTATGGTGTGATCCTAAAAATGAAACAGATACAAGTCTCATTGGACCACACCACCGGAAGCAGTAGTAATTGAATGCCCACCATTAAAAACTTCTTGGGTGCCACCGTAATGTTTATTTACCGTCCAACCTGTTGACAACGTTACAAAGACCTCGACGAAGGACCACGCGAATATCAGATTGCTCCAAAACTTTTGTTGCCCACAAGAACATTTTAACAATAATTCACCACTGTTTTCTGTGGCATAGTCCACCTGAGAGTTCGATCTGCTTCATTTTTAGCATCATATCCTAAAATTATCTGTCAAAGCGGATGGACGGTATGGATGTAAGGTACACACATCAAGGTGGGCCCCACAGCCAGGGATCCACGGAAGGAAAATGCATTTGCCACGTCTACATTCTCTGTGTGCATGTGCATGGAGGTTGAGAGTCCGGCAGAGTAAAAAATAACTCTGAAAAGGATAAAAGGTAAAATTGCGGCATCAATGGTAGGTGGAGATAAGGGTGGGACCCACGATCAAAATTCTAATCCTCATCACATGCTCTCTCCATGATGGTGTCCTGTCGTACGTACTGATATGGACCCATGGTCTCCGTCTGTTTCAACTCCTCAATAATAATTAATAATTCATGAATTTCTAAGACAGTTGATTTGACACCATTCTCATCTCTCCCACTCTAAGAATGGGAGGCCCGAACATGCTCATCCGTACCCATGTCCACTGGTCTGTACACGTGTCACTGTTTTACATAAATCCCAACTGTCCATGTTCTTTCAACTACCGTTACAGGTACACTGTGGTGGATTGTGAATCATTAAACAAAATCGCCTTCCGCGCTATACGTGGTTTAATTTTAGCCGCTCTTTTTGTTTCCATCTCCCTCGGTTAGAGTCCGTCTTTCGCCGTGGACCTCGCCACAGTAAGTTCAAGCTACGTGGGGCCCACAGAGATGCATGTGACAAATCCACTCAGTTCATTTGTGGACGGGAATCTAGAAATCAGGTGGGCGGTAACACGAAACAGACGGAATTGAACGCCCACCGTTGGAAACTTTGTGTGCCACAGAAGTTCTGTATCAGGATGATATTTGCGTCTACAGTGGTAATAACCTAATGAATGGTTTGGATGGCATATAAACATCATGGTCAGCTCTAGGGAGGTGGTGGATGTTTTTCATTCTAACTGTTTCATGTAGTATTGCCATTCTGAAATTTTGATGTGCCTGATTTCTTGATTCTTAGTATGACTGTGGTCTTGCAAAGCTGATGGACGGAGTGGATTTATACATATCTGTGGGCCTCACAGCTTCTGACCACAGAAACTTCCTTCGGTGCAAGTTATATGATACTATCAGGCAGTGCATCACACTTAATACTCATGCACTCGGAAACCGTACATGTGGAATACACGAACTCAAATCAAACCCACTGTCGTTTCACAGTCAAGAAGTCAGATTGGTTGACAATCCCAGCCTTTGATTTGGAGACCCTTGTTTGTCAAAACAGGAAAATTTTTGCTGTAAACGTTTAATAAAAATTATAAATGTTTTCCATTCAAATGATCCTATAATCAAGGACGATTAAATTTTTATTCATAGTACATACAACTTGCTAACCTAATCTGGAAAATTTAATTTACTAACTCTAAATGTCATGTATGCAATCTTCAAGGGGTGTTTGTTTTCTTATTTACAACCTCCAATCAAAGTAAATAAACAATCATTATTTCTCATCAGGGATCCACCGTAGCCGCCCAAAAAAAGTGACCTTTGACTTGATTTGACACTAATACAAGGAAATTTTTCAAAATTTTGCCAGTCCCACCATAATATGTGTTTGATCCAAGCCGTCCATTCATTGTAAGAGCTTGTTTTAGGTCATAAATTGAAAATTGAGGCAAATCTAAAGTGCAAGTGGACCACAACACAAGAAACATGGGTATTAAACACACCATCGAAAACTTCTTTTGTGACATAGGAGTTGTATATCCAACCGATATTTTTTGTTTTCCCTTCATCCGTGTCTGTGTGATTATATGAACGGGTTGGATCACAGATACAAATTAGTGTGGGACCCACATATAGCTTCGCATTCCAACGATGGATGTCAATATCCCCTTGTTTGTTGCAGTGTGGTCCACTTAAGCTTATAATCTATCTAATTTTTTTGGCACAAGCCCTAAAATGATCTGATAAAATAGACGGTGTGGATCGATCACATACATCACGGTGAAATCCACAAATTTCACTCAATCATTCCCACTCGATTTTCAAAAAAGTAAATTCTGAAAATCGATGAGTAATTACTCTTTATTTCCTTTCTTCCAAACAATAGAAATAAGTGTTGAGGGTCAAATATTACATATTAAACCCCAGTTATTGCCTGGATTTACGAGCACAGTACTGTTTAATAGTCCGATTTAATCGTGTTTGTAATGCAAGGTATGTTTGCGAGCTTGGACCGAAACAGGGTGCTAAAAGCTAAGATTTAATGCTCAGAATTTACCGAAGTATAGGATGGACCCCAGGAGACCGATATCGATGGATATACATGCCAGAAATCTGAGAAAACTGAGAAATTGAAGCTCAAGTGGCCTGAAAGACATCCAAAATGTAAGATCACAAGGTTCTCAACCACACATCATCCACAAGGACGATTTGCATCATCCATTCACTCTAGAGAGGGGGTTCAACCCTCGCCTAGGTGGTCGTTTGGCCCCATGAACGCAATCATATGATTTACATTATTAAACGCATGATGGACAGCGAAATAAAAGATCGTGTGGGCCACACCGATTTTACTCCAAAAACACTCCTTCCCAGATTGTTTTTCGTTCTGAATCCAAAGAGCGGTGTGGATCTTCCACCTGACAGCAATCAATGGGCCATCACACTTCACAGAGTTGACATGTGTCGACTCTGTTTCGCAATAGAGGTTGTTGCACGTTCTTGTGGGCCACCATGGTCCATGATCCAGATAATCGGGACTACCCATCAGGCTTAAAAGGGGCCTATAGACATGGCCTAGGTGACGGAACATTAGAAGACAGTAAAGATCGGTTCTCAACCGTCCAAACGGAAGGCCGACGGTGGAGTGAAAGATTATGTGGGACACACTGAATGTGAATGGAATCACGCCATTCCGGACAGAAATTTCAAGGGGAATGCAATTAACGAAATGGATTTCATTACCGGGTTCGATCATGGGCCCCACCAATCATCAACGCAGGAGGAAGCTACGTTATCTCCGTTTTGCTAAGGAACTGACGTTCCAAGTGGACCACCAACAGGGATCAAATGGAAGATCTGATCTGTCTATCTTGATCCTGGGTCAAGAAACAATCAAGCAACATCCTTTTTGTACCCGAACCCATCACGTGCCAGATGTTTTTTTCCGAAGATCTAGTGCTCACGCACCCATTCCTTATTTCATGCAAGAAGGGACTGCGTAAGAAAAAATTCCAGAATTTTCCTTGCGTAAACAGAGTTGGTGCAAGGATTCCACCACCCCTCCTTGCTCTATAAAAGGAAAAGAAAAAGAGAGAAAAAAGGATTCAATCCAGCACTGGAACGTCAGAGAGAGAGAGAGAGAGAGAGAGAGAGAGAGAGAGAGTAGTTCTATAGTTTTTCTTTTATTTACTTTCTTTTCATTATGATTTTTGTGAGATCTAGTCGAAGCATGTTGGGCTAAACCTCTTAGCTAGGGCTAAGAGGTGAAGCTTGTGGCATGATGGGAAGACTTTATGGCTTTGATTCATTACTAAACTGATGTTGATCTTGGTTTGCTTTTAAGGAATACCTTTAGTTTTTAATGGTTTGTTGTGACTTAAATTACAATAGATCTGCGATGGCTTTGAGTATTTCCTTTTCCTTATTATGATTATGATGTCAGGAAGCCCTATTGTTCACCATCATCTCCTGGATATGGTTGGATAACGGAAACCTTCCTAACCTTTATATATCTTTCTGATTGGTTATAGATTGGTTTAATTCTGTTGTTTACTTTGTCTCCTGAGCATGGTTTGGTGATGGAATCGTATATAATTCTTATACCTTTCATCTCATTGAAAACTAAATCAAAGGAAGTTCAGGTTGAGCTTTAGTGATGTATGTTCCAACTGGATGAAGATGGGACTCGAAGTCCAGTTATGTTCGTGAATCAAGCATAGATCTCCCTGATCTCTACAAGTGAATCCTTGGCACCCTAGTTTTCCACCTATAATTGCATTAATTATAGTTTTCCACCTATTATAGTTTTCCACCTATAATTGCATTAATTTTACTTACTTTAATCACAATTATTTCCTCAATTATTCCAAATTTAGATTTCATCTTTTTCTAGTTCTAGTTCTAGTTACTTTCAGACTACGTACAGGTTTCAGTCTCTGTGGATTCGACCTCGGTCTCACCGAGATTATTACTACATTACAACCCTATACTTGGGAAGTGAACGATAGGTTATAATTACCTATTTACCACCATTTACAATGGTAAGTAGGAAAACAAATAGGCCCTAAATATTTTGTATGTGGGGCTCACCATGGATGTACATGTCTTATTTTCTTTGTAAACTTCACTTTTAACTCAATAATCTAAGGCCTGTTTGGGAGCGTGGATTTGGAACCCCGTAGATTCGAAACCCTCAGGATTAGAAATCCCCTGGATTTGCAATCCTCCCAGTGTGTTTGGCACCCCGGAGTGTGAATCAACTTTAATCTAAAAGTTCCTATCCATGGTATATTTACTGGGGTTTGAATTTAATTACTAAATCAATTTTCATATCTCTAATTAGTGAACTATGTAATTTTTGACAGAATGGTTGTGATAAGCCCACTGAAAAATATGCTTTGCCCGAAAATGATGAAATTCCAAGTCTCGGATGGGCCACAAGCATAAGATCATGTCTGAGTGACTAATCAATGATTTTTAATTGTTGATTTACATGAACAATGTTTGGACGGTGCTGATCATCATTAGTGGGCCACATGCCAAATAGAATGAGTGTATAGTGACACACATGTTACACCTGCAACTATTGAAATGACTTTAGGTGTAATCCAAGCTCTCACCATGGATTACAAACCCCCTCAAAGAGGGGATCGGAAACCCCCAATTACTTTATGCTACCAAAGAACAGGGGATTTGAAACCCCCTCAAATCCCCTCCAATTCACGGTGCCAAACGACCCCTAACTACATCTTTAAAACTTTAATTTCCATTTCTAAATATACGGTTTTTTTTAAATTTTGTTTTAATTTTTTCTTAAGGCAAGATTACAATATTTTTTTGGGTTATATTCCTTTCATTCAGCTATACCAAAAATCCCATTTTTTTTTTCTCTTCGTTTTTCTTCCTGAAATTTCCAGTTATTGTCATTTTACATCTGCAATCTTTCTCAGGGTTTTATTCATTGCTTTAAACCGGTTGTGTTGATGAACTTGGAATCCTTCGGGTTTTGTCTACAAGGGTTTTCTTATTTGAAATTGTGCTTCACTTCACCACACTGTTATTCTTCCTCTTGAATTCACGTTTCACTGGAACAACGACTGTGGGCAGGTAAGAATGAAGAATGAATGTGTTTTTTCACAAGTTGGATTTGAGGGAATGAAGGATGCAATCAATGAGAACTTGATAAATTTCGCTGAGTACACTGAAATGGATTGAGTTCTCTTTGAATTTCAATGTACTCAGTAAATTTACTGAGTACAGTAAAATTCAAAGAAAACTCAGTTAACTTCACTGTACTCTTTGAATTTCTTTTAAAAAAGAAGAAACTTTAATTTGTGTAACGATTTGTTAAGAATAATAAATGTGTTTTTTCACTAGTAGGAATTTCTTCTGATAAAAAAAAACTTTAATTTGTGTAATGATTCACGAAGAATATTTTATTGTATTTGTTTGAAGTCAATGGTTGAAAGAATCATTGTACGCTCTTATGATGGGGAGTTAATATATGAAAACAATGGATACACATATAAGGGTGGAAAGTCAAAAAGCTCTGCTTGAAGTGCCAGTACTACATATGATGTAAGATCCGTACCTCGGTTTACCGACTGTATGATTCAATTTCAGCGCCGGCATGCCATGGACTATAACACCTCGAAAATCGATCCCTGTATACTTTGCACTGGATTCGAGTTCCATGGTGTTAATCAATCTACTCAAGGATCGACTCCTTGTACTTTTCATTCATGACGTATATTTCCACTTACGTAAGTAACCATTTCACGAAAATAAAACCAATCATATTTTAAATCTTATTCCATTCAAATAAAAAAATTTCAACTAGTCGTTTAATGATCACTCAGGTGGGAGCTTATTACAAAATTTTATTTTTGTAACATGAAATGTAAATAAATAAATTAGAATTTAAACATCACTATCATTCTTCATCACTCGTAATAATCTTCCATAGGAAGATCATCATCCGTATCTTCAATCTTTACATCACTTGCATCATCTGTATGCCTGAAGAGGGTCAATGCCCCACTCATATTGATGGTTGTCCTATAGTATTAACAATAATTTAAGTGATTCATCATCATAACAATATAAGGGTTCTGATACACCTTGAATTCCACCATTACGGGTAATATCGATATACACACCCAATCCACATGAATGCATGCCTAGCATATGGTGTATGTCTCATCATACATAGTGACCACCACATTGTGAAATATAATTCATAAAAATCTGGCTCACTCCATATCTCATAACTACGGAGATTCGTTGGCGTGTCCAATACTACTGTGGATTTACGTAACACTTTGAGACGATACAACACATGGATTTGAATAATTACATAACATGATTTGTTCATGGAGCGACTAATTGTGACATCCAATCCCAAGAAAATGATGTAACATATGCCGCAGATTACTTACATCAATGTGTGCACAACTAACCAAATCCAAGGGTTTATATATCGACCAAGAGGGTCACTACCCGGAGTGTATTACGTCCACGATAAATATATTTAATAAAAGGATAAATAGATCGGTGTGATTAAACTCATACCTTAATCATAATCAGCACATGGAATAACAATTCAAAACAATCTATTTATGGTTTCACAGATATCACCACAAAATCCTATTGGAAAAAAAGAAAAGAAGAGAAAACAACATATACTTCAACTTAAATTAAGTAAGCTTTAAAGGAATTCCTCACCTCTTAAGTTTGATTACCCTCTCATGTTGTTAGGATTTTGTGTATGTACTTTTGGGTTGAATTCTAACATAATTACATGGATTGTATGGTAAGATCATAACACTACATAGGTTGCATGACTAGGATCAAAACTTAAGCTAAAGCTAATTTGATATATTAATTTGATTTTTAAACCACTATTACGGTTTTATAAAAAGATTTAAATTTAGATGGAGTATGGACAACTTACCTTGTTTAGAGTTTAATATTAGCCCAGACAACCTAGAATCCAGCGAATGCACTTACTGAGTCGACAAAGTTCGACTAATCTTTTGGGCTCATTTTTTTTTTTCTCTCTCTCGGAATCGGATTGCGTACTGAGTAACTCAGTGCGCTCTTATCGTACTGAGTAAACTCAGTTGGGCCCACTGTGAAAATAAGTGATTAATCCACACCATTCATACATTTTTTCATCTCATTTAAGGGGTTGAGCCCAAAGTTGAAGCATATCCGACTCTCAAGTGGATCATTCCACAGGAAACAGTGGGAATAATGATTTCCACAGTTGAAACCTTCCTAGGCCCTACAGTGATGTCTATTTGTCATCCAAGCTGCTAATAATATCACAAAGACATGGATGAAGGGAAAGAAACAAATATAAGCTTAATACAAAAATTCTGTGACACTCAAGAATTTTGCAACGGTATAAGTTCAATTCACACTGTTTCATGTGGTGTGGTGCATTTGAGCTTTTGATATCCTTCAATTTTGGACCAATGTCATAAAATTATCTAATAAAATAGATGGACGGAGTGGATAAAATACATAGATCATAGTGAACCCCATAGAGTTTACTCAGTACGCAATCCGCTTCCCTCTCTCTCTTAGATCTTTTGTGGACATTTCACAGTGGAAGAGAAGGAATTTAAATAACTATAGAGTATCCATATTCTTCTTTGCGTAACCTTGAAACGTTAGGTTATACCTTGCGGAAACGAGTTGTGCAGGCAGATTTAGACTGTTTGATCTTGCTACTACAGTCTCGATTGACGGTTCATCTCTTCCAGTATTTCGAAGGATATAACATGTTTTAGGTGGGCCATCAGGTGAATGTCTTTGATCATAAATCAGAGACAACTCGGCTCTTAGCCCTAAGCGATTAATCAGAGGAGATGATTGTCGCTTTAGTGGTAGATTTCGTTCCGATCAGTTTTTCTTTGAGCCGAATTTGATGGACGTCTTAGATTGATCAGATAGAGCTTGTGGACACTAAGAATCAATAGTCTAGCAAGCTTTGATTGGTGGGTTTCATGAAATAGATTTCTGCACGACGCAACTTGGTTTTTGGGGAAATGGTATGAAACTCGACTTTGCAATGCATATGCTCCTATTTTAGTTCTTTTAGTATTCTAAGATTGAGGGAACGGTGGATATTTTCTCTCTTGGATTATAAAACTCTCCCAACTTCGGTTGGAGTTAGAAGCGGAAGTGTGTCTGGAGCGATCTTCATGCGCACCATGCAATTTTCCATGTCCATTTTAGACGCTGATCTACTGCCAAATCAGATGGTTTTCATTGCCCATGATAGGTTTTGAACATCCCTCCATTTGAGTGGTTCAGATCATACAAAGGTGGGGCCCATTGATAAGGACCGACGTGCTTTTTAAGCCGTTGTCGAAGTTCTATCGAAAGAGGAAGATAACGGGTTTGGCTTAAACCCGATTCTCATAGGAAATCAGTTCTCCTAGTGGAGGGTGAGTGAAATTCCTGGTTCCGTGAATGGCTGGAGCAAAGGTGGGGTCCAACATGATGTTTGGTGAGCAATCCACTCCGTTCATCATCTTCGCAAGATCGTGTTCGACTATGGTCTCAAATATGGAACATATCTAAGTCCTAGGTGGGCCACACATTATAACAATGTGTGGATGATACTTACCATAAAAACCTTAGGTAAAAGATTGCAAGATTGCTATGTATATGAGTATAGGGTCTAAAATCACAATTCTACCCTTTTATTTTGTTCGAACAGTCTTCATTCCTAACTTACAACTTCACCATCCAAACGAGATGAAATTTGACGGGTGGTTGTTATTTTACATGCCCTCTCAACTGGTTAAAGTTGGACCCCGATCCATCGAGGAAGACCAAGATACTCTTTTAATGACTAACACACTATGTGCTTCGAAACAATGGTTATACGCATCTAATTGAAACGGTACCCAGTAGTTTGGACATGTACCCTAAGATCTTTATCATGTTCGGTTTATCCCAACATTTGGATGGGCAGTTTGGCATATCCAAATATAATGAATGGTTAGATGCCATACTAAAAATGAGAAAACTAGATAGTTAGCATCTTGATCATATATCTAGGTGAGCGTGTGGTTAGTTTTGTAAATGGGTCAACCAAAAGGTTTTTTTTTTTGGTCATGAAACATCTCGTAGTGTGTTAAACCAAAAACGAAGAATTCCACGTAATAATCCAGACTCTTCCAAAGCTAAGTATGGAAAATCTGGGTTATTACAGTCTCCCCCCTTAAAATAATCTTATCCCCAAAATTTTCTTACCTTATACATTGGCTTCTTTGAAGAGATGGGGGGATTTTTCTTTCATCCACTCCTCGTGTTCCCATGTTGCTTCATCTTTACCATGGTGTGACCAAAGGAACTTAACCAAAGGATGACTTTTATGCAGAGAGTTTATTCTTTACGATCTAGAATTTGCACAGGCTCTTCTATATAAGTAGCATTATCCCTTAGTTCTATATGTTCCCAGTTGATAACATTTGATACATCATGTTCATACTTCTTCAACATGGAAATATGCAAGACGTTGAAAATATTAAACAATTAACGAGGTAACACAAGACAATAAGCGACTTCTCCTACCCACTTTTCCCTTCTTTCTGAAATGCATCATGCCTTTCATGGGGCATGGGGGACACATTCAGGAATACATTGTCTCCTTTGATGAATTAGAGATCTCGTCGATGAGTATCATTGTAGCTTTTTTGCATACTCTCTGAGGCTTGGAGACGCTTTTTTATTATGTCAATCTTTTAAGAGGTAATTTGAACGATCTCTAGCCTCAAATAGAGTCATGCCAATGCTAACTTGGAAATTGTTGTGATAAGTAAATTCAGCAAGATGAAGATAATCAGCCCAACTGGCTTTAAAATCCAAAATGAAGGCCCATAACATGTCTTCCAGTATTTGGTTTACTCTTTCTGTTTGTCCATCTGACTAGGGATGAAATGCAGTGCTATGACTCAAGGAGGTTCCCAATGTAGTTTACAGTTTTGTCCAAAGTTTCAAAGTGAACCGAGAGTCTCTGTCTGATATGATCATGGTTGGAATTCCATGGAGTCGCACGACACTCTTCAAGTAAATTTCTACGAGCTCGTTCATTGAGGTGGTGATGTGCATAGGAATGAAGTGTGTCGACTTAGTTAGATGGTCTACTACAACCAATATATTGTCGTGATTTCTTTGTGTCCTAAGGAGTCCCATTATAAAGTCCATAGATATGGAGTCCCATTTCCATAGGGGTATCTCCAGTAGCTATAATAAACCTGCAGCGTCTTCGATGTTCTACTTTGACCTATTGACAAGTAAGGCACTTAGCTACATACATAGCTATCTCTTGTTTCATGTTGTTCCACCAATAGTGACGTTTTACATCTTGGTACATTTTGGTACTCCCGGGGTGAATAGTTAATTTAGATATGTGGGCCTCGTCCAATACTGTTTTCTTTACTTTAGAGACATCAGGTACACATAATCTGTTGTGGTGCCTGATTTCGCTATTTGGTCCAACACGGTAATTCGATAGCGCTCCTGTAGTTCCTCATCTTGGCCTTGTGCCTCGATGATTTGGTGTATCAGTGACGGTTCTACTGATAGATTTCTAAGGAGCACATTCCCCTCACCCAAGCTTAGTTGGATATTAAAGTCCTTTATGAAGTCCAACATTTCCCATTCCTTAAGTGTGAGTGTGGCTACTGTGACGTGAGATTTCTTGCAAGTGAGCGCATCAGCCACCACATTAGCCTTTCTTGGGTGGTATTGGATCTCGAACCTATAATCTTTTAGAGTTTCCATTCATCTACGCTGGCACATATTGTTGAGTGTGAAATATTACATATTTCCCCCAATTTATTCCTTGATTTATGAACATGATAGTGCTTAATTAATCTATTTTCACTTGTTTTCTCTTACGAGGTGATTTCAAGAGTTTTGGAGAAAAGAACACTAAAAGCAGTGAATTAATGATTAAAAGATTACCAAAGTAAGGCTTGGAGATTTAGAGGTCAATAATGAAAAATTTACATGCCAAAGATCCAACAAAACTAAGTGCAAAGGAGGAAGAGAAGATTGGAAAAATCGCAGAAGCAACAACAGAAAACAGACTGTTTGGCTCAACCTTTGGCTCGACTTTCGATCCGATCGAAGTTTCACGAAACAATCAAGGAACAAAGATTTTCAGAGCTAATTCGGTTCGACCGAATCCTAATTCAGTGTGATTGAAGTGATGTTCAGTGGGACCAAAGGAAGGTTCATGCGACTGAAGGTGAACTGAGAGTTCAAGCGCGAAAATGAGTTAATTTAGTTTGACTGAAAGTTAATTCAGTCCGACCGATGTTCAAAGTTCGATGCGACTGAAATCAATCAGCTGCAGATGAAGTGGAAGCCGACTACGTAAATTGAAGCGTTTCAGAGTCAGTCTGATTAAAGCTTATAAATAGGGGGTCTTTTAAGAGCTTCTAAGCATGAATCAGGGTAGAAGGAAGAGGGCAAGGTGCTAGAGAACTTCAAGGAGTCTTCCATCTTCTCCGAATCCTCCATTCTGGTTAGTTTTTGTCCCGCTAAAGTACAGCTTTAACTTTTATAGGATCGACTATTATGCCTTGCCGATTTACGATGTGCCCCAAGAATTTGACTTCTTCCTTCTAGAAGTCATACTTAGAAAGCTTGGCATACAACTGATTTCCTTTTAACATACTCAAACTATTCGTAAATGCTCTTCATGTTCTTCCTCACTTTGAGAATATATTAAGATGTCATCGATAAAGACTATAATGAAATGGTCTAGGTAAGGCCTAAAGACACGGTTCATTAAGTCCATGAAAACAACTGGAGCATTAGTGAGGCCAAAGGGCATTACTAAGAACTCATAGTATCCATATCTCATCCCGAAGGCGGTCTTAGGTATATCATCATCCTTGATCCTTAACTGATGATAACGAGACCTCAGATTAATCTTTAAGAAAAATTGGGCTCCCTTAAGTTGATAAAAAATTCATCTATGTGAGGAAATGGAATATTTGTTCTTTATTGTCGCTTGGTTTAAGCGACGGTAGTCAACATAGAACCGTAAGGATCCATCATTCTTCTTGACGAATAAAACCAATGCACCTCAAGGAGATACACTTGATCGGATGAATTCTTGACCTAAGAGTTCTTCGGTCTATTTCTCGAGTTTAGCCAATTCGACTGGTGCCATACAAAATTTAGGCAGGGCTATTGAGGCGATTCTTGGTACTAAGTTAATGCTAAAGTCTACCTCTCTCCTGGGTGGCAAGCCGGGTATTTCTTGGAATACTTTAGGAAATTCTCTGACCATTGGAATTTGATCCATCGAGACTTTTTCTAAGCTCATTACTCGCTCTATGAATCTTTTTTTTTTTTTTTGCTTTGTATTGTAACGATGGGATGTCCAGGTTGGGTAAAAGTGACCCTTTTGGTGCTACTTTCCAAGATCGCATTGGTTTTATCAAGCCAGTCCATTCTAAGGATTACATCAAATCCTTTCATGTTCATCATTACTAGGTTGGCAGCAATCTCGACATCTGTCACAGTGATGGGGCATTTTTCACAGCATTTGGTTAGTTCTACTATCCTTCTAAAGGGCGAAGCTATTGTGATAGGTTCCTTTAGATATGTTAATCTTACGTCTAAATGTTCCACCATGGAAGTTGAGATAAAATATAAGGTAGATCCACAATCAAATAAAAGAAAAATTGGAACATCTTTGATAGGAATCGTACCTTCCACCAAGCTAGGTGTAGTCTCAGGGTCTTCGGGTGATGTCATGGCAAAGAGATGAACCTGCGGTTTTTGGGTTGCAAGTGGGGAAGTTTGCTGCCTCTAGGCCAGAATGGGGCATCTTTCATCTTTCATGTTCTTATAATAGTTCTTTAACTCATGGCCAGGCTTCTTGCAGTAGTTACAGCCAATAGAGTTGTCCCACTGCTTTCTTTTTTTTTTTTTGTTATGAAGTAGTGTTCTGTGATTGGGCAATCATTGGCTTTTCATCCTGAATCTGTGTAACACCCTGGGTTTTCGAGGGCCGTGTAGGAACTTAGCTCCCGAATTCCTAGGTGCCATGGGTGCCCTAATGGGCTTCAGATTTTAATTACATTTGGATGATCTCATAAACAATGGAGCGTTTAGCAAGGCATGAAGCATAAGTAAGTCATAAAGCAGTATCAAGTGCCACTAAATATAAAAATATCCAAACCACAAATCCAAAATCATTTAAATAGGGAACTAGTCCCACACATACATGACCCAAAGTGACTAGAGCTCTGGCTCATACCTCGCGGTAGCCTGAACTCAGACTAGAAGGATCCGCCGAAAGTCTGGAAGCAGGGAAGCTCCTCTACCTCATCCATGCTCACCTCGCTCAGCTCGTCGAGCTCTGCCTCACCTGTATCTAATGACTTGTCTGGTTGGTGTTTTAAAACACCATCCCAAAGCAGGAGTGAGTAGTTAATTCAGTGGGTGCCATTAGCCATAAGTTACATCAAATAAAAATTCCATGATGAATTTAATAAAAAGCACACATTTATAAATCACTAACTAGTCTTTATTAATGTATATGCATGAGTTGTGTATGATGCATGACCTCACCCACAACACTCCCTCGAGCGACTTCGTCTCACCGTTGCGCATGACCAGCACTCCCTCTTTGCGACCTCAACTACCGAGTCACCAAATCCTAGCTAATGCGATGCATGAATAATGTTAGCCGAGTATTTAGTTAATTCCGTTCATCCAATAGGTTGAGAAAACTGGTACACCTCGACGATATCAATACCCCTATCCATTTGTGAGGCTCGAACCCCTCAACGCGCGAGGCCAGGACCCCGCGATCCTTGATCCCATCAGGGTCCCCACCCTTGATTGTAAGTACGAGGGGAGAGCTGGAAAGTTAGATCACTCGCGGTCACTACGGGGAGGCTCGTCACCCCAGCGTAAGCCGTCAGCTAGGACACAGTGTCCCATTTCACCATGCCCGACTCACGAGACTGTGGATCAGTTTCCAACTATTGTCAGTGAGAGTCAGTGAGTGAGGGGTGTTCCAGGTTCTAAACAGGCATGAGCAAACATGTTTAAAAAGCATAGTTGGTCAGTTGATGGACTAGACTGCTCAGGTTTAGGCGAGCACATAATGCACGACATCAGGTGTAAGCAACCCATGTAGTCCCACTACTGTCGCCCATTCGTGTCCGCCCAAATCAGTCAGTCTGGTCACAGGGCGGTCCAACTAACGGGTCCACCCTCACAATTCTCAGTTCCTAACCAACCTAGAGAATGAGTTGTATTCAATATCACTTCAACAGTTAAGAGTTCATCTTCTAGCATAAGTGAAATCATGCGCACAATACATCGAGCATAGAGTTTCAGGTTGTTAATATAAATGCAACTATTCTTAATAGCATGAGTTAGACGTGTGTGCATGTGGTGCTGGATTACCAAAGAGATCAAGGACAACACACCACTCATAGTACAAGAATATAACAAGAAATAGTACAATCATACATGTTATAGGAAAAATCATGCAAGAATCAAATATGAGATGATCATGCAATACCAATTTCATGCTCAAACATGTTGAAAACCAAATAAATAGTAATTTATCATTGTATGGATGTTGATGGACCTAATATGTAGGTTTCTAGCTAGGTTTTTCCCAAATCACTCATGCACATCACTCTAGCATTCAAAATCATTAAATTTATCCTAAAATTGGTACTTGGCCACCTAGGGATAATGGTCCGCACCTTATAACATTTTGCCTATCTCATGGCGCTCCTTGAGTTAGAAAATTGAGGAAAATGATACCTATACCAATTTAGAAGCAATTATGTAAGATTCATGCAATTCATTTTAGAAAAACCTAGGTTGGAAAGTAAGTTTTGTTTCTTACCTTCCAATCACGAATGAGGTGGATTCGGTGGAAGAAAATGATCAATGCTAGGGCTTTGATTGGAGGAAAACGATGAAGGGAAGCACTAAAGCCTCCCCACCCTACTCTCTCTTCTTCTCTTCCTCTTTCTCTTCCTCTTTCTCTCTTTCTCTCCTTTAAAAATGTAAATTCGTATGGGAAGAGGGGGTGTTCAAATGAAAGGTGTAAATGACTCCAATGGTTGGGTTTTTACTATACTAGCCTTATGGGAGGGTTTTTTCTAATCTTTAGGGCCCATTATGGGGTGTATAAGTCGATATACACCATACACTGCTAAAAAAATGGACAAAGGATACAGACAATATATATATTTTAGCTACGGATATAAACCGTAGCTAGATTTCTACAGATTATATCTGTAGCAGAAAGGTTGCTACACCACTGAAAATCGTCGGTCCTGTAAGGAACTTTTTGAGTCCCACCACAATATATGTGTTCTATCTAATCCTTCTATCTGTTTTAAAATATAATTTTAGGTATCATCCCGAAAAATGAGGTATTTTTATGGCTCAACTGGACCACACGATAGGAAATAGTAGAGATTAAATCACACGTGATGTCTATGGTGTGGTCCAGTTGGGCGTTCAATATATCTCATTTTTGGGATTATTACCTAAATTTATTTATAAAAATAAATGGATGGAACAGATAAACCCTATACATTATGGTGGGCCCCATGTAGGTACCTAATCTACACCCAATATAATTGGGCACGCACTTAAAACAAAGCCACACACCCAAATGAATATGCAACGTACCCTTTAATTCCTCTCTCTCTCTCTCTCTCTCTCTCTCTCTCTCTCTCTCCGCCCAAAACCGATCCCCCTCTTTGCGCCATAAACCCTTTCTCACTCCCTCTCTCCCTTTCTCTCAATCATCCTATTTTCGTTGGGGCTAAGCGGCGCCGGTTCGTGATCCCATCCGGCAACCTCGCGGTTTATGTTGGGGCCGAACGGCACTGGTTGGTGATCCCGACCCGGTTCCTCAACCTCCCGATTTTCGTCTCCCTCCTGAAGAAAGCAGAAGAGGAGTTCGGATTCCAGACGTGTGGTGGCCTGGTTTTGCCTTGCGAGGTGGGTTTTTTCAAAACAGTTTTGAAGATTCTCGAAAAGGACGAGCAGAGATTCCATGGAGTAGAACTAGAAGAGGTTTCTAGGACTTTTTCCTAGGTTAGTTTTGATCCTTGCAAGGAAACGATGGGATCTTGCCATGGCTTCACACCCCTATTTTTTAGATGTTTATTTACATCCTCTAGCTGTGATACAGACTTGCTGAAGAGTTTGGAATTCTTTTGAAATTTTTAAGAGTTTGGAAATGAGAAGATTTGTGTTCCCACTTCGATGTTTCACTTGTTTTTACTTTCTACTTGGTTTCTATTCTTGTTAATTTTGTTAGAAATTCATTACCTTACCTGCTTTGCCTTGTAATGGTCCGGCTCTTTTGTGATAGACAAGGCCTTTATTTTGTGAAGATTCTGATAGTTCCTTATATTTATAGGTAATTGTTCTTTTCTTCCCCCCTCTCATTTGATTTAGTTCTCTGTATGCTGTGGCATATTTGATATGAATTTCATTGATGGATTTATATTAGCGTCAACATATTCTGATGGTGGCAAAAGAGGGGGTTTCTTTGAGATATGTAAACTTTTCCTACACTTTTTTTTTCTTTAGGTAGAGCTACATTGTTTTGACATGTTAAGTGTCTCTGTTAGTTTCCTTTTGTTTAGGCAGGCAAGATTTGTGGAGGTGGTGATGGTACGTGGGTTATCAAAGCGTCCTTCAACCAGGAGCACTTGTACTAGGGCTTGTTTGACTTCAATTATGTTTGATTGGCCACTTTATTAAAAGAACCCGTGGCACACATAAAACTGACCAATCGCATGTGGACCATAACATTAGAAATAGTAGTGATTGACCATTAAAAACTTCTTGTGCGCCACAAAAGTTTTGAATTGAGCTTACGCTTTTTTACCTTCATCCACACAAAATTAGTACAATTGTTTCTCCATCTATTTACATACATTAATCTGGATATCAATCAAGTGGTACTTGCAACTGTCAACGAAGTGACACTTGTGCCTTTTGTTAGTAGCCAAGTATGTCTTTAGTCTTGTTTTAGTTTTATTCCTAATGCAGCAAATTGAATGCTTGTATAAAAAAACATCTGTTGGCTCTTTTAGTTAAACAATCTGGAGCTTGCTATTAATCTTGCCAAAAGAGGAAGCCTTTCAGGGGCTGAGAATTTCGTAAGTGATGCTTAGCTCATGAGAAAAAAAAGTTGTGAATGGAGACTTCATCACCCAACTTACTACACCAAAGTTAATTTTAGAGAACAATTACACTAATTAATCATGAATTTGTGGTGCAGCTACAAGTAGTTTCAGAGATCATGGCTGATTTTGATCATGTGATATTGGGAGCTGGAAGTAGTTTGATGGTTGAAATTGACCACTGCCTATTTGTGTATCTAACTTTCCAAATACTTCCATGCTGAATTGTTTGGTGAAATATTGTCACATATTAGAAAAACTATAGAAAAGAATCCTTACATAATTCTTATCTTAAAGATATAAGAATTATTGCTTCTATTGAAAACTTCTTAAGGTTATATAAGGATCAGATCAAGCTGTGTGTGCAGATAAGCCCTTTGTTGATGCATCTGTTGGTTATTTCTCATTCCTTTTTCTTCTTGCTGGGAGAACATTGACTGTAAGTCATATCTTATTTCCTGAACTACATTTTGAATCTGCTATGAGGTTTTGTTTAGTGCTAAATTCTCACTATTAGGTTCTGTTAGTGCCAAGGATTGAAATTCATTGTAAATGTGGCTTATGCGATGACGGCTGATTTTTACACAAGGTGATCCTTATGGTAGGGCCTATATATGAGGTAAGATGTCAAACACCTATGACACATGTTGAAAGCTATCTATTAGGTGCATGGTAACTTATGATCGGATGCAATCGTTTCTCATACACACATGCACATGTACACACATGTATATTGAAAATGATCAAGTGCAAACATTTTCAATACCACAAACTTAGGTACAAATGACTTGTGTGGGCTCCACCGTAAAGACGAATACTAGTAAAGACTTCTGTTACTCTTTTGTTCAGCTGAGAAAACTGAAAGGGCATTTATTCAGTTGAAAAAACTGAAAGGGCATTTATTCATCACTTGTTAGGGACTGCCAATTCCAGCACTAGTAAAGACTTGCAGTTACTCTTTTGATAATTTATCTTCCTAGATTTTGATTGTTTTGGATCTTCTAGTTTCACAATTTAGATAACCACTGGTTTTTGGCTAGGTTATCTCTGTGAAGAACAATGATTTTCGTATGTTCCACATCCTCATCTGCATGTGAAGATGTATATGTGAGCTAGCAAACATCCACTATTTTTCCATCTTTAAGTAATTCTAAGTTCTTTTTTGTTATCTTCTCCACATGTTTCATTTACTACAATTTGCAAGTGGGTGTTGTATTTATCGAGCTTTTCGTTTCTTTCAGAGCTGTCTTACATCTATTTCAGAGCTGGTCAGCGAGTGCATGGGGAGTCCATTGGAAGATGTTTGTGGCATGGAGTCTTCTTTGCTGTCATTTGGGGCATATGGAATGAGAAAAATAAGAGAAATTTTCAAGGGAAACAATTCCCAGTCTGTGGCATCCTTTGCAGAATCAATGGAGGCCTAGATTCGGTGACAACCATCCAGCACTTTAGAGGATTCTCATGGGGGATGATCTATCAAGGCATGCACTAGCAATGGTAAGCAATATTTTTTAGTTGGTAATTATTTAGACATTATAGGGAACTATACTATGAAACTATTATGTTCCTTCGTGTTGTATTGTTATTCATGAATTATAGGTGTTCTTCTTTCTTACTTACCATAGAAACCAAAATCAAGCCTATCCAAAACATGGTGGGACACAAGGGAACAATGTACATTCATGCCTAAGTAGAATATCTTAATATCACATGGTGGACTAACCAATTGCCAAAATGTCCAAGCTAATATCTAAATGCCAATGGCCTTTTGAGGAAGGGGAAAAAACATTGAGTTTCCAATGGCAAAGAATCTGAATTTCGCTGAGTTGTTGAATTTGAATATCAAATTTATAAAATGTTGGAGATGTTATGTATTTGAACATTACAGTAGGAGAATTTACCAAGTTGGATGTTTAATTTCCTTGAGAAATAGTGAAAAAATCTAGTGTTTGTATTTCCAATAATGTTTGTGGTTTAAATTGGAATTGAAATTCATGGTTGTTTAAGTTTCCTACATAGGCATAATGTTCTAATGTTGTGGGGCCCATGATCCCCTCATCCATGTCGGCCACATTTTCCTGCACTCATCTTGACTGCCTTACGGGATCATGATTGGGTGCATGATTTAAGCTGTCCAAATATGCCAATGAAACGACATCCCCGCTAATTTTTTTTTTTCAACAAGAAGCATTTCTAATAAACTGCGGGGTCATCTATTCCAATAGCATGAAGCCTAGATCTTTTATTCAAATGTGCATGTGCTCCTAATTTTACAGTCTCATGTAACATTTTTTTTTTTTTTTTTGTGCAGTTTTGTAACTCTCAGTTCATACGCCATTTTATTTACATCGTAACTCATGTTGGGCCTAGGAATCTTGTCCAGCAGACTAGGCCCCACCCATTAACACACACAGTTTCTTCTTTTCCCGTTGGACATCCATTAGTGTTCATATACTCAGTTATAACTGAAACCTCATTAAGACTTCTTGTAGGAGTAGCATATTGAATCCTACTCTCCTTGCATGTGAAATCCAGGCCTTTCATCAGGTATGTCTGGTTCTTAGTTGGGCCATACATAGACATCAAATCTGGATTTCCAGTTGACTTGGTTTCCATTCTTACCATACATACGTGGCTCATCTCAAAAACAGAACCAACCTGATTTTTCTAGCCCCAACACATACATGGTGGCAACCACTAGATAAATTGGATCTTGCATACATGTAGGGATGGTAGTAATCAGAATTCTACTCACACACTTCTTATTGTAATTGGTGCATTCTTGCACATGTTTATTTTTAAATTTCGATGCATTCAATTGTGAAAGGATATATGACATAATGATGATGATTTTGTTCTTCCGTTGTGAAAGTTTCTGATATTTCTTGCAAGCAAATATGTAAATGTGAGGGCCAAAAGATGTAACAAAAAATAAAATAAAATAATGACCAAAATGACACAAAATAAAATAATAAATTCAAAACATCATTAATTAGGGAGGGTATTTTGGTAATTTCCTATATCAAATACACTACATTCGCCAAAAAGCCTACAACCATTAACAAGAAGTTAGTGTGGGGGTATTTATAAATATTTATGGAGGATATTTATAAATATCAGAAAAATACAAGGTGATATTTATAAACGTTAGAAACTATAGGATAACTTATTTGTAAATAATAATAAAAAACACTTCTATGAATGTGAGATGGTAGCTTGGATCCTTTGACCAAAAGCCTCATGAAAGTTATCATCTTCTGCTCGTGATTGCAAACCAATTGCATTTTACAACTTATGTATAACAGAAGAAGGGAAGACAACTACAAACATTTCATACCCTTAAGAAAGGAATCTTATTACATCCATAGAAAAATTAAAACACAAAAGATGGGAAGAATATGGTTTGTCAATGTTCCCATGCCTCATACAAAATCAACCGTAAAATAAGGATTCTAGATTCGCACTCTCTCCCACCCAATACACATATCATACAACACTACCTTCTTTAACCAAAACAAAACAAGCCCTATAACTCAAATTAAAACCAAAACCAAAACCACCCATTTAAGAAACCAAGTCCAACTCCAACTCAAAACCATATAGATTTTCTTTAACATGTTCTTTTCTTAGTGTTCTTGGAGTTCCTAAATCAAAGCCAAAATAAGACCATCCTAAGAAGCCTTGGCCCTAGCCTAGTCCATAGCTTTGTGGACCCAGACACCACCCACACCCACACCTCTCCTTATTCAGTAATCAAAACACTAAAACCAGAAAATAGAAAGAAAAAACCAAATTAAAGAGAAAAATGAAAAGAAAATGTATGGATTAAAGCTAATTTTCATGAGCTATACTTGAAGTTCTTGGAGAAAGTTAATTCAAGATTGATGAATAAGGAGATTGTCAAAGCTACTTATGAGAATTGCAAGGTGCCTTAGTAAAACTTTTTTGTTACCCCTGGTTGTCATTGTCACCATACACATTTTCCAATCTCCCATAAACACGGACGAATGAGGTCCAGCTAGAGCTTCTACAAGGGGAGGTTCATGAGGTTCCTTGGAGATCATATGCAATCTGAGGTGTGGGGAGGCTCATGAGGTTCCTTGGAGATCTTTCTCAGTTGTCTCTAGCATCCCTTGGATTAAGCTGAGAAAATGACCTTTGTATGCATGGTTGGCCATCTTGTGCACAATGTATGAGGACGGAGATGACATTTGTATACAACGTTGGTCATCTTGTGCACAATGTGTATCAATCATTTACTTTGTGCTTCCATAAAAATTGGACACATGCCATGATGATTTGTGATCTAAATTTTTGGTGAGGAAACTTGTTTGACAGTCATATTAAAGGTGATAGTTTTGTCATTCTGTATCATATGTATGCAACTGATGCTTGATGTGGAAATCTGCCCATTTTGAACCTTCCCTAATTACATAAGTGGCTGAACCAGCTCTGTATATTACACATAATTTGTCATCCACTAGTTTATATAAATGAAGATAAGAGGATTGATCTTAACAGTATGGTCGTCATGCACATAGACAGAAAATGCTTGTAATGAATTTTTATAAGTACTTGGAACTTTGGAGTCGTTGGTTAGGGTTTGGGTTGAAAGTACGAGTGCTGAAGTCGACACTTTCAGAGTTCGAACTCATTCTTTTGAAAAATAGAAAAATGAGAATATTAGTAAATATGGATTTTCTTGTTGAGAAGAAAATGGAAGGTAAAGAAGAGACATAACTGAAACTTTGCACTGTGAAAAGTAATATTAACCATCTTATTTTCCCCATTAAATTTAACATCCAGGAAATGGACCTTTTCCAGAAAACTATGGATTTAAAACCATTAAATCCTTCTCAGAAATATGAGTTTATTAAATTGAATTGAATTATTATAATTCAATTTTGTTGAATATCCAAACGCAAGGATTTATTATTATTATTATTATTATTATTATTATTATTATTATTATTATTATTATTATTATTATTTGTAATATGCAATAGCTTTTCAGAATTCATATGTAGGTGCATAATTGTGCTCATTCAAATGGACTTTGACTATCTTTCTTAAATTTCTTTGGTTTTTTCTAATTTTTAGATCTAATTTTGAATTTCTAGGCCTTAAAACAAGATTCGAGGTGTCGTCAACAATGCTAACAGAATCCTCTAGGTTAGATTGTTGATTAGACCTGATTTTAATTAGATGATCTTGATAATCCATTTTATTTAAATGAGCAAACCTGGATGTGCGTCAGAGCTATCCGGATGTTGAGAGGGGGTCCCTGGAATGTGGGAACCACTGTTAGGACCATGATGAAGCTATCTATTTCCTATTGACAGCATTAGAGTGGCCTGGCCATTTGTACAGGCTGTGTTTATATCTGTATTTATTCAAAATTGATGGAGCAGACCCGGATGTGCGTCGGAGCTATCCGGATGTGGAAGGTGGGAACCGCTGTTATGACCATGATGACGTTGTCCATTTTTTATGGATAGCATTGGAGTGGCCTGACCATTTGGATAGGCCATGTTTATATCTGTATTTGCTCGAAATTGATGGAGCAGACCCGGATGTGTGTCGGAGCTATCCAGATGTTAGGTGGAGGTCCATGAAAGGTGGGAACCGCTGTTATGACCATGATGAAGCTGTCCATTTCCTATGGACAGCATTGGAGTGGCCTGGCCATTTGGACAGGCCCTGTTTATATCTGTAATTGCAGGGACCACACCCTTAACTTATAACCTAAACTTATTCTCAAACCCCAAAACCTATAACTACAACCTAAACCTATAACCTATAACTAAACTCAATTTCCTAAACTCTAACCTGGAACCTAACCTAAACCTATACTTATAACCTAAACCTATTCTCAAATTCTAAAACCTATAACCTAAACTCAATTTCCTAAACCTTAAGCTATAACTAAACCTTAACCTATAACCTAACCTAAACCTATACTTATAACCTAAACCTATTCTCAAATCTCAAAACCTATAACCTAAACTCAATTCCCTAAACCTTAACCTATAACTAAACCTTAACCTATGACCTAACCTAAACCTATACTTATAACCTAAACCTATTCTCAAATCCCAAAACTTATAACTATAACCTACACCTTAACTAAAAACCTATGACCTATAACCTAAACCTATAACCTAAACTCAATTCCCTAAACCTTAACCTATGTCCTAACCTAAGCCTATACTTATAACCTAAACCTATTCTCAAATCCCAAAACCTATAACTTAAACGTAAACCTCAACCTAAACCTATAACCTATAACCTTAACCTATAACCTAACACCTAAACCTATACTTATAACCTAAACCTATTCTCAAATCCCAAAAGCTATAACTATAACCTAAACCTTAACCAAAAACCTATAACCTATATCTATAACCTAAACTCAATTCCCTAAACCTTAACCTACACCCTGACCTAAGCCTATACTTATAACCTAAACCTATTCTCAAATCCCAAAACTTATAAACCTAAACCTTAACCGAAACCTAAACCTATAACTTAATGTTATAACCTATAACCTAAACCTAAAACATAAACCTAAACCTACACTTATAACCTATAACCTAAACCTAAACCTAAAACCCAAACGTAAACCCAATCTCGAACATGAACCCGATTTCCTAAACCTAAACCTTAACGTATTCTCAAATCCCTGAACCTAAACCTATAACCTAAACTCAATTCCCTAAACCTTAACCTATAACCTAACCTAAACATAAACCTATAATCTACACTTATAACCTAAACCTAAACCTAAACATAAAACCTAAACCTAAACCTAAACCTAAACCTTAACCTATAACCTAAAACTAAACCTAAACCTTAACCTATAACCTAAACTAAACCTAAACCTTAACCTATAACCTAAACTTATAACCTATAACCTAACCTTAACGTAAACCTAAAACCTAAACCTAAACCTATAACCTAAACCTATAAACTAAAACCTAAACCTAAACCTAAAACCTAAATGTATTTTCAAATCCCTAAACCTAAACCTACACCTAATCCTAATCTGAACTCCCTAACCTAAACCTAAACCTAAACTTGAAAACCCAAACCTAAACCCGATCCCGAACTTGAACCCGAACCCGATTTCTTAAACCTAAACCTTAACCTATTCTCAATTCCTTAAAGCTATAACCTATAACCTATAACATATAACCTAAACCTAAACCTTAAACTAAACCTATAACCTAAACCTAAACCTTAACCTAAACCTAAACCAAAACCTATAAAATAAACCTTAACTTATAACCTAAACTTGTAACCGATAACCTAACCTTAACCTAAACCTAAAACTTAAACCTAAACCTATACCTAAAACCTAAACCTACACCTAATCCTAATCTCAACTCCCTAACCTAAACCTAAACCTAAACTTGAAAACCCAAACTTAAACCCGATCCCGAACCCGAACACGATTTCCTATACCTAAATCTTAACCTATTCTCAATTCCCTAAAGCTATAACCTATAACCTATAACATATAACCTACACCTAAACCTAACCTAAACGTAAACCTAAAACCTAAATGTATTCTCAAATCCTTAAACCTAAACCTACTCCTAATCCTAATCTCAACTCCTTAACCTAAACCTAAACTTGAAAACCCAAACTAAACCCCATCTCAAACCCGAACCCGATTTCCTAAACTTAAACCCTAACCAATTCTCAATTCCCTAAAGCTTTAACCTATAACCTATAACCTATAACCTAAACCTAAACCTAAACCTAAACCTATAACCTTAACCTAAACCAAAACCTATAACTTAAACCTTAACCTATAACCTAAACTTATAACCTATAACCTAACATTAATCTAAACCTAAAACCTAAACCTAAACCTAAAACCTAAATGTATTCTCAAATCCCTAAACCTAAACCTACACCTAATCCTAATCTCAACTCCCTAACATAAACCTAAACCTAAACCTAAACTTGAAAACCCAAACCTAAACCCGATCCAGAACACAACAGAACACGATTTCCTAAACCTAAACCTTAACCTATTCTCAATTCCTTAAAGCTATAACCTATAACCTATAACATATAACCTAAACCTAAACCTTAAACTAAATCTATAACCTAAACCTAAACCTTAACCTAAACCTAAACCAAAACCTATAAAATAAACCTTAACGTATAACCTAAACTTGTAACCGATAACCTAACCTTAACCTAAACCTAAACCTATACCTAAAACCTAAACCTACAACTAATCCTAATCTCAACTCCCTAACCTAAACCTAAACCTAAACTTGAAAACCCAAACTTAAACCCGATCCCGAACCCGAACACGATTTCCTATACCTAAACCTTAACCTATTCTCAATTCCCTAAAGCTATAACCTATAACCTATAACATATAACCTACACGTAAACCTAACCTAAACCTAAACCTAAAACCTAAATGTATTCTCAAATCCTTAAACCTAAACCTACTCCTAATCCTAATCTCAACTCCTTAACCTAAACCTAAACTTAAAAACCCAAACTAAACCCCATCTCAAACTCGAACCCGATTTCCTAAACCTAAACCTTAACCAATTCTCAATTCCCTAAAGCTTTAACCTATAACCTATAACCTATAACCTAAACCTAAACCTAAACCTTAACCTAAACCTAAACCTATAACCTTAACCTAAACCAAAACCTATAACTTAAACCTTAACCTATAACCTAAACTTATAACGTACAACCTAACCTTAACCTAAACCTAAAACCTAAACCTAAACCTAAAACCTAAATGTATTCTCAAATCCCTAAACCTAAACCTACACCTAATCCTAATCTCAACTCCCTAGCCTAAACATTTTAGCATGTTAACATTTGTGGTGTCTGCTCATGTACAACATTTTAGCAAACCAAAATGAGTTTTTCAACATATCATATATTATTTTAGGTAGGAGAAGCTACTTTAGCAAACAAACCCCACTACGCCGAGTTGCCCAGGCCGAATTTATGAGATTTTATCTGATGAATTGTCAAAAGTCCATTTTATTTTCATTTTTACTATAAATGGTAAGTTTTAGATCGCATATAACTTTTGATCCTTCTGAGTTGTAGGAGACATGCCAACATGAAAAGGGCTTCGAAAAATTAGGAGAATAATGTGGTTAAGCCAAATTCGGTTGTTACTACTTTTGATAGAAAACCATGAAGTCTAGTAGGAGGAATGGATATCGTTTGTAAATAGTAAGTTTACTTTTTATAGTAAGTCACATATTTTAGTGTGTTTGAGTTGGAGTTTTGAGTTTAAAAGTCCATCTTAGGTTTAAACACATTACTCATGTTAGATTTTGCCATAGTTTAGAAGATTTGTAGGTACAATTTTAATTTCTTCATATATAAGTGTTTTTTTTGTTTTTTTTTTATTTTTTATCTTTCTTCCTTTTGAGATGTATACAAAGGCATGCTTGTTTGATTGTGTCTATAAATGCTGTTTTATACAGGCTGACAAGCTAAAGAAGTCAGTGGAAGATGAAATTTATTTTCTCAAGAGAAGGGTTTCAGAACTTGAAAGTGATCTTGTGTTGAAGTCCACAGAATTTACATCTGCAGTTTCAAGGAAAGAAGAAGCTCTATTTTCTGCATTTGCTGAAATTGACCGTCTGAAGGAAGAAAATTCTGTAAAAATGTGAGCATTATTAAATGCATATGGAGGATGTTTACTATGTTGGAGTGTAGTTGTTTCTTGCACATGAGGGCATACCTTAGTTGTAATTCTTATGATAGGTTGAGCAAAGTGAAATATTGTTTATTTACAAATGTGAATGTAGGATGCATTGTATGATTTGATTGCTATTTGTAATAAATGCATCATTTTTTTATTGCATTTTATGTACTATTTTTATCAACATTAAGCTTAAATGAGTTATCAATCATAGCAGGTTCTTGTAATGGAAACAGGTCGTATTATTACAATTTTAAAAAAATAGCTACAAATATAATCTGTAGCTATAACTATGGCTTTTATCCGTAGCTATTGGTATCTATTGCGACGGATATTGTCCATAACTATTGGTATCTATTGCTACCGATATAATCCGTAGCTATTGGTATCTATTGCTGTGGATATAATCCATAGCTATTGGTATCTATTGTTAAAGATATAATCAGTAGCGATTGATATTTATTGCTACGGATATAATCCGTAGCAATTAGTATCTATTGCTACGGATATAATCCGTAGCGATACCTTTAGCTACCCTACCAATAGCGATGGATGTGCTACGGATCATATCTGTAGCAAAAGGGCTTTTGCTATGGTTCTTGGTAGTAGCCTTTACCCATTTTTCTTGTAGTGGTAGGATAATTAGTCCTAATGATGATCTACGTATGGATATCATTGTCCCGCCATTTAGATGTGTCAATCAACGGATATGATTAGAAGTCTATTTAATGGTCACCAATGGTCGATCGGGGCCACGACTATACGGATATGAGTAGGGAAATATTATTAATCGGTAATCCAATTTTGGTTGTGGATTGACGGTCCGAAAGTCACAACTTCACGAAAAAGTGGAATGTCTATTTCACTTAAGTTTTAAATTTCGGCCTAGGGGATTCATGCATTGTAAGCACTTAGCTTTTGACACAAGTTGAGCCGTTTTAGGCACTTTCTTAGTTCGCTACCCGCGATGGACGTCAAGCCCAGTGAGACGAATATTATTCTATAATTTCGGAACTAGTGGCCCACTAACGAGCAGTTTAAAGCTTGTTCAGAAGATCAGGGCATTTTTGGAATAAATTAGGTATTGAGATTTCACGTGGGTAATGATTAGGGTTTAGATTAACTATGTTCATAGTGTAGCCTATTTATAACTAGTTTAAGTGGATTTTGGTCATGATTACTCTAAACCGTCGGTTTTAGGCTAAAAGAGTAATGGGGTTGATTTGGTCTATTAGTTATAATTGTCTTGATTAGTTAGCGACGGGTCGGTTAGATTTAGGCTTGATTGACTAAATCATGGGGTTAAACTTGATGTTCAAGTGATCGGGTGGATTCGTTAGCTTCTTACGGTTGATTAATCAGACTTGTGCAGTTCTTTACTGATATGTATAAACTAACATGGAGTGCTAATGGTCAGTAAGTGATAATATAAGTTAATTATATTAAAAAAAATTTAAAGGATTTTTTAAAATCCAAAACAGTGAAAATCCAGGACGTTTCAATCTACCCCCCTTAAAAACAATTTCGTTTCCAAAATTGCCTAATGGTAATAAGTAAAGATTTTATTATTTCATTTACCTAAGTTTTATTGATTTCAAATTTATATGCATGGTAGGGGTTATCTATGTTAGCCTGACTCATTTTAGTCTACCCTCCTTAAAACTTTTTTTTTTCTTGATGGTTTACTATAATTTATTTATTTATCTATTTATTTTTAAAGATTTTGATTTTAAAGATTTTGATTCATGACAACAATTTCCCTCTATCTAGAGTAAAATATTTTTTTTCAATGTTTGACCAACACAAAGAGACGGTTGTAGTGGGCTTGAACCCGATACGTTGATCATCTACTTGACCAGGGTAGAAGGCTCATTATATCATTTTTTTATTCTGGTGAATCCTGGTCTTCTGCTCAGTCAAAGCAGTGAGTCCATTGGTAGTCGCCTAGGATTGAGAATTGGGTCAAGCCGCGAATGCTTCGCAGGTGTATACTTTCTTAACTCCGTAGTCCGATCAATCTAAACGTTTAGGGAATGTCCATCATCAAAAAGTTCAAATCTCCCATTTATAAGGTTGTCCTTTGGGTCTTGGTCCAAGAGAGTTCACATTTTAATTCTTGTCTATCTTAATAATTAATAAATCTCTCACTATGCCTATGGTCAAATGATTATCCTGGATGGTGTCTAATGGCATAAAATTTTGCCTACATGTATATTGCCATTTCGATCTTATGGCTAGTGGGCTATGAGCAAACTGCACTTCAGTTTCATTAGTCTTATGAGGGAAGGAATGATCGAACGTTCTAAGGTATTCTAGAGGTTTGGAGTTCTAATAGCGCTAATAAAGACATAAGAAAGGAAAGATGAAGAATATCATCTTCTCAATGTTGTTTGAACCTCAAATCCATAAGAGAATTAGAAAACTTAAAACAATTTACTGTAGTCCACCTCTAACACGAGCTTATAGAGTATTAAACTATGAAACTTAATCCTACTTAAGGGTCCTAACTTAATTACACCAAAACAACTTAAACAAATATATATATATATATATATATATATATATATATATATATATATATATAACTAATCAAATTTAATCACGAGATGATTCCTAGCACGATTATAAATAATTCCTAAATAGACACCCAATGCTAAACTTTAATATGAAAAGACATGACTAGTCTATTGGCAACTCAAAGTTGTAGAAATTTTTGGTTTCACATGTCTATTGTTCGTAACATCCTTGCCATTGTTAGCTACTAAATTATTTTTTATAATATTTATTTATTATTATTTTTTTATTAATTCATTACTAATTTAAATTTTATCCTACAAAATTTCATTCTATTTCAAGTTTTATAAAAATTATAAAAATTCTAGAAGTACTAGTCATCCAATACCAATGATTTTCTATTTATTTTTAAAATACCTTTACTGCTTATAATGTCTTTCATACTTATAGTAACTAAATTATTTTAAAATTTTTTTATAGTAAGTTATCAGTAAGTTTAATCTCATATTACAAAATTTCATCTAATTTCGTGATGTAGAAAAATTATTAAAATTTTAGAAGTGACAATTGTCTGAAAATAACGATTTTTTTTTTTGTACGATTGCAAAATGTCTCCATTTATTGTAAGGTTTTTTGTACTTTTAGTGATTAAATTATTTTTAAAATTTTTATAATGTTTCATCATTAAGTTTAAAGCCATATCACAAAATTTCATCTCTTTTGGAGTTGCAAATAAATTATTAAAATTCTAGGAGTAACAGCTGTCTGAAATTAATAAATTTTGCACGGTTGGAAAAATATCCTAAAATTTACTATATTGTAATTTTTATTTTTATTTTACTTATTTTTGTATAACTTGTAACGCCCTGGAAATTGAGGGTCATGCATGCGCTCGACTCCCAAGTTCCCGGGCATCACTTATAACCAATTTTACTTTTTTATGTTTAATTCGGGTTAATGAGCAATATGAGATTACTTGGAGCATGAATCACAATCACATCCATTCTACTCAAAAGGAAGTGGCTAAAATGTATACAAGTTCACAAAATATATCAATGGGTTTAAGAATGGTTTTGGGGATTGGGTCTTTAGAATGGGTTTGATGTTGGATTCTAGAAATGGGTTTTGTAAATAAAACTTGGAAAGGGTTTGGGAATGGATTTGAGAATGGGGTTTGGTGTTGGGTTATATGAATGGGTTTTGGGAGCGATGGAGTGGGATGAATAGAGGAAAGGTTAGTGTGAAGGGATGGGAGTTGAGGGATTTGTTAGACAAATGAGATTTTGAGAATGGATTGAAGTGGGTTTTGGAGAAAGGTTATGTGAGATGGCTTAGAGAGGAGAGTAATGTGAAGAAGAAGAAGGTGGGTTTGGGATTTGGGTTTGAGAATGGGAGAGGGAGAGGCCTTTTTAAGGGTTTAAAATGGAGGGAGTGTAGTGAAAATGAGGCTAGTGGGCTCTAAATATCCCCAAGTAGTAAGAGGAGTGGGCCTCACACGAGTTTGCATTGAAAAAGGGGGAGGATCACACATTGGCGGTCGGGGTGGGGGCCACGCTAGTTGGGTGGGGGCCCTGCGGCTCACTGGAAGCTGGGCGGGGACCCCACGGGCTAGTGGAAAGTCGGGCGGGGGCCCTACGGGCTGCTAGGACTCTGGGCAGGGACTACGACGGTTGGGGGGGCCCCGCGGGCTGCTGTGTGCTTGGGTGGGGGCCACGCTGATGGGCGGGGGCCACGCCGACATGCGAGGGGCCGCTTGGTCCTCAATTTCTCGGGCACAAGTAAAGCCCTCGGGGACGTGCCATATATGATTTTGGGGTAGATGAAGCCAGTCTACCCAATGAGGCTAGTTATTTCGTAAGATTCTTTTTGGTTAGTGCTAAAAAACCCAATTTATTTACATTTTCACTATTTGTGGTAAGTTTTCATTCATCCATAGATCTTTATCCCCGAATGGGTCGAAAATATCAAGTTTGGCCTGGTGTTCACTCATTCGGTCTAGGACAATGGTTTCGATCGTCTAATCATTCAGTTTCAGGCTCGTTCCTAAATGGGCTGAGGTATTGTAAGACTCTTGGGTCCATTTCCTAGCGTCACTACCCTCTCTCGCTCCCCAATCCTAACTCCTTGGAAGTCATATTTTCCGTTTAAGATTTGTCGATTCAGTACTTGAGGTGAGCCTTATCATTACATTATCACTATTGCATCCCCTCCTAAGTCAGTGGATGCATTAGTGAGTTCATGACCCGTGACCCAATTGATTCCAAATTATTGCTCTGATACCATCCGGGTTTTCGGAGGCCATGTAGGAACTCGGCTCCCGAATTCCCAGGTGTCATGGGTGCCCTAATGGGCTTCAGATTTTAATTATATTTAGATGATCTCATAAACAATGGAGCGTTTAGCAGGGCATGAAGCAGTATCAAGTGCCACTAAATATAAAAATATCCAAACCACAAATCCAAAATCATCTAAATAAGGAACTAGACCCACCCATACATGACCTAAAGTGACTAGAGCCCTGGCTCATACCCCATGGTAACCAGAACTCAGACTAGAAGGATCCTCTGAAAGTCTGGAAGCAATGAAGCTCCTTTACCTCATCCATGCTCACCTCGCTTAGCTCGTCGAGCTCCACCTCACGTGCATGTAATGACGTGTCTGATTGGTGTTTTAAAATAATGTCCCAAAGTGAGAGTGGATAACTAACTCAGTGGGTGCCATTAGCCATAAGTTACATCAAATAACAATTCCATGATGAATTTAATGAAAAGCACACATTCATAAATCACTAACTAGTCTCTCTTAATGCATATGCATGAGTTGTGTATGATGCATGACTTCACGCACAACACTCCCTCGAGAGACTTCGTCTCACGGTCGCGCATGACCAACACTCCCTCATTGCAACCTGAACTGCCGAGTCCCCAAATCCTAGCTAATGCGATGCATGAGTAATGTTAGCCTAGTATTTAGTTAATTCCGTTCATTCAATAAGTTGGGAAAACTGGTACACCCCGACGATATCAATGCTCCCATCCATTTACGAGGCCTAAACCCCTTAACGTGCGAGGCCAGGACCCCGCGATCCTTAATCCCATCGGGGTCCCCACCGCTGATTGCAAGCACATGGGGAGTGATGGAAAGCAAGATCACTCCCGGTCACTACAGGGAGGCTGGTCACCCCAGCGTAGGTCGTTAGCTCGGACACAGTGTCCCATTCCACTATGCCTGGCTCACAAGACTGTCGATTAATTTTCAGCTGTTGTCAGTGGGCGTCAGTGGGCGAGGGGTGTTCCAGGTTTCAAATAGGCATGAGCAAACATGTTTAACAAGCATGGTTGGTTAGTCGATGGACTAGACTGCTCAAGTTCAGGCGAGCACGTAATGCACGACATCAGGTGCAAGCAACCCACATAGTTCTAATACTGTCGCCCATTCATGTCTGCCCAAATCAGTCAATCTGGTCACAGGGCGGTCCGACCAACGGGTCCACTCTCACAATTCTCAGTTCTTGACCAACCCAAAGAATGAGTTGTATTCAATATCACTTTAACAGTTAAGAGTTCATCTTCTAGCACAAGTGAAATCATGCGCACAATATATCGAGCATGAAGTTTCAGGTTGTTAATATAAATGTAACTACTCTTAATAGCATGAGTTAAACGTGTGTGTGTGATGCTGGATTACCGAAGAGACCAAGGACAACACACCACTCATAGTACAAGAATACAAAAGGAAATGAGATGATCTAGAACAAGAATACATGTTCTAGGGAAAATCATGCAAGAATCAAATATGAGATGATCTTGCAACACCAATTTCATGCTCAAACATGTTGAAAACCAAACAAATAGCAGTTTATCGTTGTATGGATGTTGGTGGACCTAATATGTAGGTTTCTAGATAGGTTTTTCCTAAATCACTCATGCACATCACTCTAGCATTCAAAATCATTAAATTTATCCTAAAATTGGTACTTGGCCACCTAGGGTTAATGGTCCGCACCTTATAACGTTTCACCCAACTCATGCCACTCCTTGAGTTAGAAAATTGGGAAAAATGATTAGGTAAGATTTATGAAATTCATTTTAGAAAAATCTAGGTTGGGAAGTAGGTTTTGTTTCTTACCTTCCAACGCAAATGAGGCAGATTCGGTGAAGTAAAATGATCGATGCGAGGGCTTTGATTGGAAGAAACCGATGAAGGGAAGCACTAAAGCCTCCCCACCCTACTCTCTTTTCTTCTCTTCTTCGCTTCTTCTTTCTCTTCCTCTTTCTCTCTTTCTCTCCTTTAAAAATGCAAATTCGTACAGGAAGAGGGGGTGCCCAAATGAAACCCTTATATAGTGCCAGATTTGGTATAAATGGCCCCAATGGTTGGGTTTTTACTATACTAGCCCTATGGAATAGTTTTTCTAACCTTTAGGGCCCATTATGGGGTGTACAAGTCGATGTACACCGTAGGATAGTTAGCCCTAATGACGATCTACATATGGATATGATTGGCCCACTATTTAGATATGTCAATCAACAGATATGATTAGAAGTCTGTTTAAGGGTCCCGATGGTTGATCGGGGCCGTGGCTATATGGATATGAGTAGGAAAATATCATTAATCGGTACTCCAATTTTGGTTGTGGATTGACGGTCCGAAAGCCATAGTTTCATAAAAGAGTAGAATGTCTATTTCAATTAAGTTTTAGATTTCGGCCTAGGGGATTCGCGTGTTGCAAGTACTTAGCTTTCGGCCCAAGTTGAGCCATTTTAGGCACTTTTTTGGTTCACCACCCACGATGAATGTCAAGCCTAGTGAGACGGACATTATTTTATAATTTCAGAACTAGTGGCCCACTAATGAGTGGTCTAGAGCTTGTTCGAAAAATCGGGGCATTTCTAGAATGAATTCGGTATTGAGATTTCTCATAGACAATGATTAGGGTTTGACTTAACTATGTTCATAGTGTGGCCTATTTATAACTAGTGAAAGTGGAGATTTAGTCATGATTACTCTAAACCGTCGGTTTTAGGTTAAAAGAGTAACGTGATTGATTTGGTCTATTAGTCAAGATCCAAGCCTTATTTGACTCGACTTCGGTTTGATCTTTAATTTAGTTATACTTGTCTTAATTAGTTAGTAATAGGTCGGTTAGATTTGGGCCCTATGTGAGTAAATCATGGGGCTAAACTTGATGTTCAAGTGATCGGGCGGATTCATTAGCTTCCTACGATTGATTAATCAGACTTGTGTAATTCTTTACTGGTACCACCCATGTATAAACTAACATGGAGTGCTAATGGTCAGTAAATAATAATATAAGTTAATTACATTAAAAAATTTTTTAAGGATTTTTAGAAATCCAAAATAGTGAAAATCCAGGACGTTACAATATGAGGCATGCTAAAGTTGGTGTTAGACTTCTTCCCGAGTTCACGATATTATAATCAGGCTATGTTGACCTATCATCATCTTTCTCAGCTCTGATGACTTTATCTACTACATCGGCGTAACCTGGTAGATCCAACCAACATATCTTGGAGTGAATTGAGGGTCTCAAGCTGTGTTTGAATCGTTTAATCTTGAAGTCTTCATCCTCAGTTAGCTTAGGCACATACCACGATAATTCAAAGAACCTAGTCTCATACTGAGCCATAGTCATCTCACCTTGGGTAAGTTTCAAGAATTCGGACATCTTCTCATCCCGATATGACTTTGGGAAATACTTCTAAAAAAACTTCTTTTGAAACTCCACACAGGTCCATGCGTGGTCCACGAGAACCGTCCTTTCTATCACCTCCCACCAAATAATGTCCTCTCCCTTGAACTTGAACATGGCTAGGGGGACCTTGAGGTGGTCTGGGCATCCCATTGTTTTCAACGTCCTCTCAATCTGTTTTATCCAATGTTCTTCTGCCACTGGGTTAGCGGTGCCCAATAAATCTGAAGGCTGCACCTTTAGGAACTTTTCTAGCATAACGGACTCCTCATGGTATTCGAGCCGAGGTGGTACCCATGGGAACATGCGAGTAGGTGGTGCATGAGGTGTTATAGTCCTTGGGGTAGAGTTGTGGACTTGTTCTTATACATCATCCAAGTTTGCTGAGTCCTCTGCATAAACATCTCCATCCACCCGAGGATGGCATAGAGTGGCACCCATATTGCATGCCAGGGTGTGCTAGTCCTAGGGGTAGCCTTAGGAGTGCAATTTCTTGATTAGTTGCAGTTGGGAATGATGTAGACTCCCCAGTATGTGTTTCTTGTGGGCCGCCATTCTCGGGGGTGTGCTTTGTGTGGGTCGAGGCTATAGAGTTGGCTCGAGCAATATTTTTCTTTGATTTGGGGGTCATATCCTTTATCTAAAAGAAAAATTGTTTAGGTGGTGACTAACAAGTAAGGGAGAGTTTCAAAGCTAGTCTACACTCCTTTCGTGTTTATCGATTCATTTTCTTATCTATTCAGTTTCCTAGAATTTCATATGATGGCTCCCCACTATTCGGGATCTCTTTTTCTTTTTCTTTTCTTTTCTTTTATTTATTTATCCCTTTTTTTTGTGTGTGTAGGGCAACTCGAGGGATGGTTACAAGGAGTTTAATTCCTTGTCGAACCTAATCTTCTTGTGTTGTTATTTACATGAAAGCTGTACAAAAACGGTTTATCTAGACGACCTTCCACTCACAAAATTTAATTCCTAGACCATTTATCTAAATAATTTGAATTTAAAGGACTCCAAATTTTTTTCAAAGTGAGTTTCCATTGTTTGGTTAGTGCTTCATCCCTTAAAGATGTAAAAAGGCTTGCTGTCCAACAACATTTTTTCGTAAAATTTGTGACTGTTTGATTTTTATAGATTCAATCAAGTTGAAATTTTAGTGGGACGTTTCCAGGGAGTTAAGTGAGTTACTAGAAAAGTTTTAAAATTTTTCAATAACTCCACCTATTAAAACTAGCGGATATTTCCTAATATATTAGTTTTCACTGAAAGGACCAAAAAATTTGAAAATTTTGGAAAATCTCCAATTCCGATTTGGGAAACTTGTTTTTATTTCTTAGAACTCCATTTAAGGACAAATTTCAATCCAAAATAATTTTATTTTAATTTTTTCTAAAGGTACCTATATTTAGTCTCTAAATTCCACGTCTAACTTAACAATTTCAATGGGGAATCTAAATATGAGTTTCTAATTCCTCAACTTCCTAGTTGCTTTGGGTATTCACCTAAGTATAGGTATCTAATTCCTGATCCTATCCTAGTTTCGTAAACCATACGATTGTCCCTGCCCTTAAGATCAATTAATCTCATTCTCATGCTTTGTTACCAACTTGTAATGCCCCGAAAATTTATCCCTGTGTACTTTGCACTGGATTTGAGTTCTATGGTGTTAATCAATATACTCAAGGCTCGACTCCTTGTATGTTTCATTCATCATGTATATTTCCATTTACGTAAGTAATCATTTCACGAGAATAAAACCAACCATACTTTAATCTTATTCCATTTTAAACGAAAAAGTTCAACAGTCGTTTAATGCTCCTTCAGTGGGAGCTTATTACAAAAGTCTATTTTTGTAGCATGAAATGTAAATAACTAAACTAGGATTTAAACATTAGTGATATCATTCTTCATCACTTGGAATAATCTTCCATAAGGAGATCATCATCCATATCTTCGATCTGTACATCACATGCATTATCCACATGCTTGGAGAGGGTCAATGCCCCACTCATAATAATGGTTTTCCTTTAAGATTAACAATAATTCAAGTGATTCATCATAATAACAATATAAGGTTTTCGATGTCATGCCCCAAATCTGGAGATCAGACTCATAGGAATCCCGATCGCCGAATCTGGTGCCGCCAACCTCCGTAGTACCCCATTCTCAGTTCCCAACGTCCATACGCCAGATTCCGATCCTGGGATCCTATAAGGAGGATTTTTCAACGTACATTTATCTCGTAAGAAGCATAACCACAAGTTTACCCAAATCAAGAAGGCAACATCATCATCACATATCCAGTAATATAATCATTTGAATACAATGCTGAAAGGGAAATGCATAGTTATCAAAAATTAAAGCTCTGAAAGATTGCTTCATACTCTAAGCTCAATACTGCTACAACCTAACATCACCTGCACGCATCTATCGTACATAAGCTTATAGAAAGCTTAGAGGGTGGTGTAAGTGTGTGCACAAGATAAATGTCAAGTATTCAATACAATGCCATAATCATATACTATCAGAAATGTTGGCAAGATCATGAATCATACGATATCAGAGTAAGCAAAAATACTGACAAGTCCATGAGTCATACAATATCAGAGTACACAATAGAGATCAGTTATGCAAATGAGGAGTCATAAAGAGTCATATATCAAATACCAAGGATTCAATGCAATATGCAATTCTTGATGAGTTCACGATTATCGTCAGCCGTATCTAGGCCATGCAGAAACATAGTAACCCAAAATGCCATATGCCATGGATGTAATGCAATATGCGGTGCGAATGGAATGCTCATGCTGGAGTGTGAAGTCGGGATGATAGTACGTAGTATCGCATGCTATGGGATCTACCACAAGGGACTTCTATCCAAACCAGTCCCATACCTAAATTTGGATAGTCAGACTCAATATGGGAAACTCTTGATCTCAGGTTAGTCAAGCTCCCCAATCGAAATTCTAACCATTGCGAAGGTACACGTAACAAATAGTTGCGCACCACCAGCCCAAGTGGATAGTGAATGAATGAATGAATGAGTATGTAACTCCTGCTCAATAAGTCCACGTATCAGTATTGTACATCTCTAGGATCATCACTAGGGTCTAGTACACTTTACGCCAGCTTGCTGCCACATTAAGCGCACAATACAACTGGGTAAGTGGAAGAGACCTCACTACCCGCCTACCAATATCGGCCCAGCTCGTCGATAGCGGACCCATTGAGGAGCTGGTCAGACTCAGCCTATCTATACCTACTCCCTCAGGTGGGTAAGGCCACACCCCCTCCTAACCGACCATGACACAGTGAAAGATGCGGCCTACAAGTATATAGCCATCATGTGCTCATATATATTCACTCGGTCTCGACGTTGGGGCGTCCTCTGGTACTAAGAGGGTTTATGAATTTTCACCCAGGGCCATATATGGCGGCTCGATGCTAGTAATAGATTTTTGGTGTCTCATCTGGCCATCCACGATATGACTGTGGAGGCTACAACCATGATGTTGCTAGGGCATACAGTAAGCACCATCACACAATGCGAAATGCATGAGTCATACAGTCCAATCATGCATTAATCCTGTGCATACCATGCACTCATGTGGGATAACTTTTCTTATCAGGGAGTCCCATAAACCACCTGCACTATAGCATATACAATGGTCAACCACATCTCATAACAAACATGCAGATGGTTCGTATATGCATGTATCATGATATTATGTTGTCACATACTCATAATCAGTATCAATAACCGGCCTCGATTATCGACATTGATAATCGGTCTCTATAATGTGGACATTTAGCCAACATTGCCCCTAATGAGTGGCCCACATAGAGCCTAACGTATAGTGGACTCATGGCCTCACAAAGGGCTTAATTTACAATACCATGGGCCCCACTCACGTGCTTAATACACATCACGATGGGCCTCTCCCATGGGCCTAATATACATCACAATGGACTCTATCGCCTAGCCCTCAAATGCACCACAATGGCCTCATCACATAGGCCTCATATACATCACAAGGGGCTGAATATACATCACAATGGGTCTCAGATACGGGCCGCATATACATCACATTGGTCCTCAACAATCGGCCTTGGTAATTGGCCTCGATATCCAGCCTCAACAATCGGAATCGACCTCATTAATCATAATCGGCCTTAACGATCGGCCTCAACAATCGGAATCGCCCTCAATAATCAGAATTATCCTCGATGATCGGCCTCAATAATCAGAATCAGCATCGGCAATTGGCCTCGATAATTGGAATCAACCTCGATAATTAGAATTGGCCTCGATGATCGGAATCAGCCTCGATAATCAGAATCGGCCTCGATGATCGGCCTCAACAATTGAAATCAGCCTCAATAATCAGAATCGATATCGGCAATCGGCCTCTACAATTGGAATTGGCATCGATGATCTACTGAATAAGGCCTGAGGGAAGGTCACAATGTGGACATTAAACCATCATGGCCCATCAATGTGGCCATTTAACTAACATTGCTCCCAAGGAGTGACTCACATAGAGCCAAACGTATAGTGGGCCCATGGCCTCACACAATGGCCTAATGTACATCACGATGGGCCTCACTCAAGAGCCTAATACACATCACGATGGGCCGAATACACGGGCCTAATATTCATCACCATGGGCCATGACCCATGGTCCTCAAATACATCATAATGGGCTACAACCCATAGGCCTCAATATACATCATAATGGGCTGCAACCCATAGACCTCAATATATATCACAATGGGCCTCAACCCATGGGCCCCAAATACATCTCAATGGGCCTCAACCCATGGGCCTCAAATATATCACAATGGGCCTCAACCTATGGGCCCCAAATACTGGGCCTCAACCCATGGGCCCTGAATATATTACAATGGGCCTCAACCTATAGGCCCCAAATACATCATATTAGGCCTTGACAAATGGGCCATAAATACATCATATTGGGCCTCTCAAATACAACAAGTGGGGCCACACTACTTGGGCTGCATCATCTACATCGTTCATGTATTTTTAGAAGTCATTTTAGAGTATTAAAAAAATGAATCATATCAAAAGATCATCTGGACCATACCACAAATAACAGTTGAAATAATGATCAAATGGTCAGTTGGACCACATCACAAATAACATTGGAGACAATGATTTCCACTATATAAAAATTTCACAGGGGGCCATCATGACATGTATTTTCCATCCAGTCTATTCATAAGGTCACAAGGACCTGAACCAATAGGAAAAATAAATATCATATTGGTCCAGAATTTCTGTGACCCAAAAGAGTGTCAATGGTAGACATCCAAACCCACTGTTTTGGCAGTGTGGTCCACTGGATAACTAGATCTGTCTCATTCTTTTTCTCATGCCATAAAATTATCTCTTAAAATGGTTGGATGGTGTAGATATAGCACATGCATCATGGTGGGTCACTGCACAGATGGTGCATATATAAAACTTCAAGGTGGGCCGTACATGGCACCATCCAAACGGAGGTGATGATGAGACACATAGATCAAGGTGGGGTCCACGAGCGTGGCCCACCCAAGATGAGCACGTTAATGGATGGGCAGTTGATATACAATACATACAACCAAGGTGGGTATCCACCGTCCAGATAGCTAGACAGTGTGGATACAACATTACAGCATGGTGGGACCCTCAAAGCTGGGTGACGTCACTCAGCAGCTAAATAGCTGGTGTGATGTACCCAGCCAATCTGTCCAGTAGGTGGGTCTCACATGGGGCCCACCACATGCATATATATAAGATTATATATAATATTATATTAAAAAAGGCAATGTCCAGAGGCTCTGAACGCCTAGGACAGACGGTGTGGATTTTAAACTATACATCAAGGTGGCTACTCCAAGCTCCTACCTATCCTAGCTATCCTAGCTAAAAGGATGGACAACGTCGATGGAAAACATCCATCATGGGGTCCATCTGCTGCACTCAGCACGTCACCAAGGTGGGCCCCACGTCCCCTTTCAAAATAGTCGGATGGTTTGGATTTAACACATACATCGTGATGGGATCACAGAACTTACTGGCGTCCATCTAGCAGCCGCTGCTACTGGGATCTCCACGTGGCTGGAGGTGGACAGCCAGAGTAAAACACACACATCTTAGTAGGGCCCACCATCCACGAACAGATGGACGGTGTGGATAATACACATACGCCGTGGTGGGTCTCACTGTCCAATTTACTGGACAATGTGGACACACCACACACATCAAAGTTGGCCCAACGTGATGGATGGTGTGGATATATCACACGCATCATGTGGGCCACACGACATCAAAGGGAGGGAGGGAGAGAGAGAGAGAGAGAGAGAGAGAGAGAGAGAGAGAGAGAGAGAGAGAGAGAGAGAGAGAGAGAGAGAGAGAGAGAGAGAGAGAGGGGAGGGACCTCGCCACTATGGGTCCTCCCTATATAATACATACATTAAGATGGGTCCCACATATGTGGGCCCTCAAATCACAAAATCAAATACTAAAATCACCCACCTTTGATCTCCTCTTCCTTCTTCCGCCAATGCGATCTAGAGCTCCAAGGCGTGCAATTTAACGGTTGAGATGGACTTTGAATGTTGGAGATGGGAGGTAGGAAGGTGGGCCACATTAGCTTCTCCATGGAAGCCATGGACATTTCTCTCCTTTGGGGTTTACCTGAAAAATGAGGAAAAGAGAGAGAGGGATGGGTGAGTAAGTGATGGATGATGTGTACTTTGACATGTAAGGGATGGGTTGCTTTGACTTTGGGGTTGCTTGGGGATGGGGTGTTGTACTTGACATATGAGGTGATTGATGAGATATTTCTCTTGGGTTTTGCAAAGCACGACATTTTTCTCGAACTGAATGTGGGCCCACATCTCCTGGCCTGGGTATCGCCTCGGTGCGTAGTACGCGGTGACGGCGCGGTACATTATGTAAATCCTTTGAAAAACCCATCTAGATGAATCTCCTATGAATTATAACTTCCCACTAGGTTTAGAAGATTCAACCAACCTCCAGTCACCTTGGTCACCTCAAAAGATCATTACATGAAAGGTGTTTGATCTTGGAGCTGAAGCCTTAGCAAAGCATCAACATCATTATCAAAGAGCAAAAGGGAGTTGATTGAAGCACGAGAGATCATTAATCAAGCTACCTAAGAAGGTGATACAGAAGGGGCTCAATCAGATAAGTTAATTGTCAAGTGTAAGAGTCTGTATACTCCATTTTCTTGTGTAGGATTGAGGATAAGAGTTTGTGACCCAAATTCGACTAGGTTCTTGTGTAGGACCTAAATCCTACGTTCTTGTATAGGACCTTGGCCCTTGTGTAAGGCCTAAATCTTTAGTTCTTGTATATGACATTGACTCTTAAATAGGGCCTAAATCAAGTCCTTGTGTAGGCCACTGGACATGAGTGTGTACGTGTTAGTCTCAATGGGAGCCTCTAGTAGGAGTAAATGTAGGTCCTTGGACTAGAATCATGGTTGTTGGTTAGCTTATGGAAAACCAATTAAAGTCTCTTGTAGGAGACTTTGACAAAAGTGTATGTCGGTAGGTTCTTGTGTAGGACCGAGGTTTGTGGTGAGCCTATAAAAAACCACACAGTCTCTTGCAGGAGCCCTTCCTTATGAAGGATTGTCAAGGCTAGATGTTAACCTGATTTAAAACCTCCGATAATGAAATCAGGTTCATTCATGGGTTGAGTGCATTCATCGAAAGTGGAGTAGGAAATTTGAACCAGTATACATGCTTGTGTTTGGGATCATCATTTAACCACTTGTTTAATTATGCTTATGTGATTGAATGTCTAAATATATGCATGATTAGATGAATGCTAGGTGTTGATAGTTAACACATCTCATACATGCATGTACACTATCGTGTTTATAAACGAGTTACTTATTGGCATATTATTTATAGTCTATACGATTGGACCATGTATTGGCTTAGAAGCCTTAAAGTTAATTATCTTGCTTAGCTTGATTTTCATATCAGCTTAAGTAGGCAATTGGGGTTTTAAAAAGTAAAAATTTTATTTGGTCCCAATCACCCCTAGGATATAGCCTTCATTCCTTAGCTCCGTCAAGCTTCCGCACACGCGGCTATGGTAATTCCATTACACCATAGGCAATTTTTCACTTTTCACCACCTGGACACCTTAGCTACTACCAAATCCGATGAGGGAGTCACTGCAGTTGGCTAAAATTTCCCCCATATGCATTATCGAGGATGGATTTAGATAGCACAATGCTTCCACGTTAGATTTGATTGGTGTGTTTCACCATTAATGGTGGTCGGCGAGCAGTTCCAGGGATAGAGATGGAGTTTTTTTTTTTTTTTTTTTTTTTTTTTTTTTTTATAAATATGAAATGAGGCTTATAAGAATCCATGACATCTCTGTTCGAAATTCCCACCACTGCCACGATTGGCTTCACCATATAACAATTTGGTGGGTGACCCCCTAATTGTAACACCTCGAACTTTTTAATACGCGAGTATTGAAAGTTTTTGAGTGTTACCATGAAATTTAACTTATTATGTACATGTGTATGATACTAATCTAATTATCCAAACCTTAATCTATTCCCCAACACGAATCTGACCATTGGGAATAATCTTAATTCATGGATCAAGCCATCTGATCGTTGATTTTAAGATAGGATCATCATATACCTAAGTATTCTCACTTGTCCATCATAACTGACTATTCAGTTAACTATTCACCGCTAGGTAAACATATCTAACCGTCCACTCTGAGTTTGGACCACCTGAATATAGTAAACTAGCTACTTGATCTTTGCATCCGCTCGTACACATATCGAATTGAGATTCTGATCCTTTCATCTTGTTCACCACTTATGAATATACTTAACCCACCATCAAAACTATAGTATGAGAAACTTACACATGTGAACTAGTAACTTGAATCTAGCGATATACATGTTCAGCCTCTTGATCACTCCAAAAACCCACTTATGATCATCCGGTTACAAAACTGACCATACACCCATTTACATACATGATCAGATTACTAACCATCAAGTTTTTCTATTCTTAACATGTCATCGGACTAACCATTATATTGGTTGATATATGTACCTTCCTTTAATTAATTTGGTGAATAATTCTTTATTCATAATGATTTAGATATAAGTTCTTTTTGTAAAAATTATTTAGAAACATGCCTATAACCATGTAGAACCACTAGATTTTCCAAAACTCTCATATCAACAATAATTATAAAAATGCCATTAACCTAGACCCTTGAATTCTAGATCAAATGGTTCTCATGATACCATGCCTATGTATAATAAATTAACTATGCATGTCAAAGATTTCCTACATAGATATCTACCTATGGTTTAGATCTAAGGCTAGGGTGAGGGATTCCTTTAAGCTTACATTAATTTGAGTTGGTATGATTTATATTGTTCTTTTACATGCTTCTATATTACTGTGAATCCTTCTTGCAATTATTTAATTTACCACTATCAATTATTTATCCTTTGAAAATTATGGTTAAGGTACGATTTTAATTATGCGTGATCTTTATAAATTTATGTGAGGCTATGCATACAAGCCTTGCCCTTCCCCTTTACCAATTTTGTTAAGTTAGTCATTGTTACTCTTTTATTTTATCGAGTAGCAGCTAACTCTTCTCTTTTGTTGAGTTAGTCATTGCTACTCTCATCTTTTGTTGAGTTAGCCTATCACTACTCTTTTCTTTTATTGAGTTAGCTTATTGCTACTCTTCTCATTTATTATGTTAGCCTTGTGCTACCTCCTTTTAAGGCTTGAGCTTGTGTCTTAGAATTCTAAAACTCCTATGATTTAATTTATTTTCCTTTAGTGTAAGTAATGTGTTAGAGGTTTCACATATAGTAATTCAAATATTTTATCGTGGACGTAATGCGCTTTGGGCAGTGACCCTCTTGGTCGACTCATAATTTCATGGGTTTGGGTGGTGGCGCATAAATCGATGTAAGTAATTTACAATGCATGTTATATCACTTCCAAGATTGGATGTCGCAAATAGTCATTCCATAATAATCCATCCGATTCATGTGTTGTGTTGCCTTAAGGTGTTCACATAAATCTACGGTAGTGTTGGACATGCCAGCAAATCTCTGTAGTTATGAGATGCAGGGCGAGTTAGGTTTTCTATGAATTATATTCAACTTGTGATGACCACTACGTATGATGAGCTGCACATACTTTGTTAGGCATGCATTCATATATATTGGTTACGCATACTGATACCACTCGTAGTAGTGGAGTATGAGATGCATCAGAACCCTCATGTTGTTCTTATGAATCTCTTGAATTATTGTTAATCTTAAAGGATAACCATTACTATGAGTAGGGCATTGACCCTCTCCAGCCATACAAATGATGTAGGTGATGTACAGACTGAAGATCTAGAGGACCATCTCCTATGAAAGATTATATTGAGTGAATAAGAAAATAGCGTTATGCTTAGTTTTATTTATTTTCCGCTGTAAACTCGATAATGTAATACGCTCCCATTGAGAGGGCATTTGATAATTTGTTGAATTCTTTAAATCTAATGAAATGATAAATACGATTGATTTTACTCTCGTGAATGATTACCTTTGTGAATGTAACTGGATGTGAACTAAATAAAAAAAATAGGGTGCAATGAAGCATCTAATTCATTCAATTACTAACACTCGGTTTTCTCGGGCATGAGTATAAACTCTGTCCATGAAAATTCGGGATGTTATAGTCTACACTGACCATAGGTCCCACCTCGATGTATCTATTGTATTTCCACATTTGTCAATCTATTTTACCATAACATTTTAGGGCATGGCCCAAAATGAGGTAGATCCAAATCTCAGGTGGACCACACTGCTGGAAAATAGTGGTGATTGAATGCCCACCATTAAAAACTTCTCTTCACACCAATTGTAATGTTTATTTGTCATTTAACTTCTTGACAATGTCACACAAACCTAAATGAAATTGATTATTTGTCATTTAACTTCTTTACAATGTCACACACACCTAGATGAAGGGAAAGCACAAATGCTAAGGGCATTTTGGACACCAAGGATCCCATGCCAAATAATGAAATGGGTAAAGAGTTTTATTTTTGGGCATGTCTGAAAGTTGGAAATGGAAAAGAATGGAAAGAAAACTATAATAATTATTTAATAATAATTTTTTAAGATTTGACATGAGCATGAATTCCCATGAATTTCATTTTGGGAGGTCTTAGGGGATTTTGTTTAGATAGAAGTGAAACTTCAAATAAAGCACTCATAAAAATTACCTAATATTTCATGAGTAAGAATTTGACTATGATATTTAGGTCATGATTGCCATTGAAATTCAATGCTGCTATTGCTATCCAAATATGATTAAATGTCCCATTATAGAAAAATTCAACCATTTTCTTTCTTTTCCTCACCATACATACAAGCCCTTGATGAGACTATTTCTTTGATTTGGATAGAAAATAAAAAGATGGATGGCATAAAGCATTATTACATAGTTCCATAACTTGGATTATATGTTAAATCATAAGAGAAATCATTGAAACTACAATATGTTTATTTCATTGAGAATTAAGAGAATACGTAGGATATGTGAGAGATTTATAAAGAAATGTAGAGATATTAATATATACACATAAATCCATTAAAATAGTTATTTATAATAAATAGTTTTATACTCTAATATCTTCTCTCAAATCTAATGTGGTCTAAAAGGAGTAACTTGAGTTTGAAAGATACAGTGAACATTTATTCCAAAGTAAAAGAAAAAATTCAATGGTAACGTGGTCACAAAACAAATTTATAGCATGAAGTGAGTAAAAGCTATTGATGATTTATGGAATGGAAGAGTGACACATTAATGATTGAAAATAGTATAGTGACACTTCTGATGGCTGGAATTTCAACTACTACTTTTTAAGTAACTATACACTTCTAATAGCTGGGAGTTCAATTATTGCTCTTTTAATAATTCTATGCATTCTGACAATAGGAAAAAAAATCCGACAAAGTTGCAATGGTAATGAGATCGGTCCAAAAGCATGACACCAATTAAATACACATCTTATTAAAAAAAAAAAAAAAAACTTGATATGAGGAAGATACATTGTCAAAGGTGTACGAAGGAGATGACAACAAAAATGATGTTTAACAGTGGATGGTATAGAGTAGATGTGCATAGAAATTGATGCTATCTAGAGCATCAAAACACAAACTACAATTCTCTCAATTAGAGTGGCAAGTGTGGGGGTAGAGATGACAACATGGGTCTGAAGTTGCATGTAATACAATGCACTCTCAAAGCACCAGAAAAAAAAAACTTTAAGGGACACCAGCTACACAACAATGAATCTCAACCTTTATTTTCCTTTCTCTAAAGGGGTCAGTTTCAAGCAATGATAGGTTCAAAGTTGTAGTGGGATCCTTGCCGGGAACCAATGGAAATGGGTTCGAGAGGCAGGAAGGGGTCATCGATGTGAGAAATAATCATGGGGTTTTGTTGGAGATGTGATGACAATACTCAAAGTCTGTAAGTGCAATGGTTATTTGTTCCTTTGATTGTTAAATTTTGTTGTGCCAAAACCATAGTATGTGTCTTGTATAGCACATTAATATATATGGTCAAGGCAATGCATCGCATGTACAAGGACAATGCTTCAAGTCAAGAACAAAGATCTACTTCAAGAATTGTAAGATCAAGTACATTGTTCTCTTCTGTAAGCTTCAGAGTTTTAAAGCTACATTGAAAGATGAGATCTTGTTCAAGACTCAAGGTGAAGTATAACTCAAGAACTACAAATTCAAGCTTCCAAAAAACTCAAGTTCAAGCTTCATCATGTGTCGAGATCTCAAGCTTCAGAAACGTCAAAGATCATTCATCATCTGAAGAAAAGAAGGTTTAATGTTCATATAACATGGTAAAGGTATGGAAGACCTTAGATTGACCTTAGGGTAGGTCATTTTGAATACCTAATTCAAATTGAATCATTTTATAGATGTTTGGTTTGTTCTTCGACTAGTCTTGGACTTTGTTCGACTAGTCCTAGCACTGGCTCGACCAATCCAAGAAATTCCACGACCAGTCCTAAGTTGTTGCAAATTTTCAGAATTTTTTTGTTGAGCTACGACTAGTTGTGGAGACTGCTCGACTGGTCGTGTGAATAGTGCTCGACTCATTCACGACCAATCCTGCAACTATGACTCAAACTCCAGCAACCATTCAGGTTCCACACGACCAGTCTTGAAGGTCTCACGACCAGTCATGGAATGGTTTTATCCGATTGCGTTTAAAATTTTAAAATGTTGTTGGTCCTACGACCAGTCGTAGTGTCCTCATGACCAGTCGTCGACGTGATTTCTGCAACTATAAATAGAGCACGATTTTCTGGGTTTGATATCCAATTCAAGTAATATCAAGGCATCACTCTGAAGGATAAGTTTGTAATCTTCTTAAGCTAGATTGTGCATATTTAATATTCTCTTTTTATTAGCTTTTTATATTTGATTTTGTTTCTGCATTCCAATCTGATTTGAAAGAGGAATTATGATATTCCACTTCTTGGAATCAAAATCAAGTAAAGCTAGCCCCAACTTGATTTAATTTAAAATTAATTAGAACCTAGAACCATTTAAAAGTGAGTGTGGACCTTCAACTTCTATATTCGAATTTCTACTCCGTCTTGGTTCTTCCGGGCTGCAACAAAAGGAGAAATCCAGGTATTTTACATTTATGTAAATCTTCTATTTTTGGTTTCTTTTGAGATTAAGCCAGAAATATCTCATTGTATTGGTTTATCTGAGGTGATCCAGAAAACTCAGAGTGTGGGGTTTTTGAATTGTGTAAGCCTACTTAAAAGACACGATTGTGAGGGTTTTAGGTGAACTTGAGAAAAACCTATTTCATTGTGAATGCTAATATCCACTGTATGAGGATATTAGGAGTGGAGTAGCAAGCTGTGTGGCTGTTGTTTAACAGTTGGTGTACACACAGGCAAATCACTATAATTCTTTGCATATTGTGGATGTGTGATTTATTTTCTATATGTTTTATTATTCAAGTTTGTGGGATGTATTTATGGATGTGAATGTTGTAATCTTTTACATTTCAAGCATTATGGGGAATGTTGTAATAGCTTAGAATTCCTTTCTTGGTATTTCCTTTTTATTCCTCTTCAATTTGAATTTTTGATATACAAACTGTTCTAGTAAGGTTGTCCTTGCCATAAACCCTTGGTTTTTATGGTGTAAGGTTGTCCTTGGAACAACATTTGTATTAACCTCTCAATACTATAATTTGAGGTTGCTTTACATTTCCTTATTGTGGTTTGTTTAAAGTGTTATCTCTCATTTATTTGTTTATAAGGCTATCTTATTGTTTAAATTCCGCTGTTATTATTTTAATTTGGTATAGTCCTATTCACCCCCCCCCCCCCCCTCTATGACATATAGCTTGGCCTTTTCAAGTGGTATCAGAGCATAATAGCTCATTCTAATTGTTATATTTTTGGATTTATTTCCTAAGCTAATCGATCTAAGCTATTTATAAGATGTCAAATTTCGATAGCCTTTCAGTTACTAGGCCTCCACCATTTAATGGCACCAAATATGCCTATTGGAAAGCCAGAATGAGGATTTTTTAAAAATCCATGGATGAGAGCGTGTGACAAGCCACAGTGGCTGAATGGACCCCTCCTACCGCTGAAGTAGAATCGATGGATCTAAATCTATGAGAATTACGCCATACTTCTCTTGGACCACACTTCAGAAAAGTGAAAGTAGTGCAAATGCAAAAGCACTAAATGCAATCACTTGCGCACTATCACCAGATGAATTCAAAAGAATTATATCCTATGATTCTGCAAAGTAAGCCTGACATATTTTAGAAATGACACACGAGAGAACATCAATTGTTAAGAAATCTAAAGTCCAAATCCTCACAACTAAATTTGAGGAAATACGTATGGAAGAAAATGAAATGTTCGTGGACTTCAATACAAGATTGAATGACATTGTGAACTCTATATGGGGTCTTGGTGATAAAATCCTAGAAAGTAAAGTGTGTGCAAAATACTATGCTCACTTCCTGAACGGTTCAATTCTAAGGTAACTGCGATCCAGGAACTTCGTGATGTGGATAATATGAGGGTAGAATAATTAGTTGGTTCTTTACAGACTTATGAGTTAACTTTTAAAGCTCCTAAAGGTAAATTTATTGCCCTTAAATCTTCTAAAAATGTTTTTCAAGAAAATAATAGCAATTCTGATTTAGAAAACTCTAAAGATGATATGGCCCTTTTAGCGAAAAAGTTTTACAAAATTTTTAAAAGTAAAAAGAGGGTTAATTTTCAAAAATCTAATGATAAAAAGAAATCTAAACCTGAAGCTCAAAAATCTTTAAAACACAGTCAGTGTTACAACTAAAATGAATATGGGCATTTAGCAAACAGGTGTCCTAAAATGGACAAACCTAAAAGGAAAGGAATGTTGGCTACTTGGGATGAATCCTCTGACTCTGAAGCCTCTTCTAAATCAGAAGATTCTAAAAGTGAGTCGGGCAGTGAAGTTAAAGCCCTTATGACTCTAGCCAAATTCACTTTTTCAAATAATGATGATTCAACTAGTGAAGAAAATCTGAATAGTGATCATGAAAATAAAGATGATCTTCAAGATGCTTATAATGCCCTTTATATGGAGAGTTGTAAAATTGTTGTTAAACTTAAACTTTAGAAAGAAAAATTTTCAAAGCTTAAATAAAATTTTGATTCTCTTGTTTTAGAAAAATTCCACATTTCAGATTGTTTTGAAAAATGCAAATGCGATTTAGAATTTAAAACCTCCCTTATTGAAAATCTGAAATCTAAAAATGAAAAACTTAAACTTGAAGTCTCTTCACTTTTGAGTTTAAAGGATATATGGAGGTATGCCCAAGGTGATCCAAAGTTAAAAAAACTTTTATCTGGATCAAGAAAATGTGGTGACCGATCTGGTTTGGGCTACGATAGAAATATTCCTCCTAAACAAAAGAATATTCCTCCTAAGTTTGTGAAAAAAGAGTCCTCAAACTCAAAAGAAAATAGTTCAAATCAAATTTTTTCTAAAAATGCTAGAACTTTTCAATCTTTCAAACCCAAAAGTAATCATATCAACTATAAAAATCAAAATAGAAACCCTTTAGCTGAAAAAATAGTTGATTTGCTTAAGGAGCTCTTAAAATCTAACTCAGTAGGTCATTCTTACAACAACTACAAACATAAGAAGACCAACTATACTCCTAAACCCAAAACAGTTATGAAATGGGTTCCTATGGTTATTTGCTTGGTTGCCAACATGGCTTTCAAAGCTACAAGTCATTCAAAGTGGTACTTAGACAATAGATGCTCAAGGCATATGACTGGTGATAAAGGTCTATTCACCGATCTTAAAGACATAGCTGATGGTTCAGTTACATTTGGTGATGGTAGCAACTGCAAGATTATTAGCCAAGGTACGGTTCAACTCTTTAACCTTCCCTTATTTAAGAATGTTTTATATGTTGAAGGGTTAAAACACAATCTGTTAAGCATATCTCAAATATGCGATAATAATCATAACGTAAAATTTACTAACCAAGGTTGTGAAATTTTAAACAAAAAGGGTTCTGTAATATTAACTGGTCGTAGAACTTCTGAAAACTGCTATATTGCTAGTGATTCAAGCTCATCTAGTCATTCGTGTTACATGGTCCATACCGATGAGACTGAGTTATGGCATAAACGCCTTGGACATATACACTATCGTAATTTATATAGATTAAGAAAAAGAGAACTGATAAGAGGTCTACCTAAATTACAGAAAGTAGACAAAATATGTGGCAAATGCCAGATTGGCAAGCAAACTAGGAGTACTCACAAAAAGGTGAACTCCAATGCCACATCAAAACCACTCGAGCTTCTCCATATGGATCTTATAGGACCAACTAGGACGGAGAGTGGAGGTGATAAAAAATACATACTGGTAATCGTGGATGACTTTACCAGATTCACTTGGGTAGCCTTCACTTGGGTAGCCTTCTTAAGGGATAAATCAGAAACCCTTGATGAAGTAAAAAGAGTTCTCAAATGGATCCAAACTGAAAAGGTTCTCAAGTCTGTAAGATCCGTAGTGATCATGGATCAAAATTTGAGAATAGCAGTTTTGAGAAATTCTGTTACGATCAAGGAATATCACATGAATTTTTTGTGCCCAAAATACTACAAAAAAATGGAATTGTTGAAAGAAAAAATAGAGTGCTTCAAGAAATGGTAAATGTAATGTTGAATAGTATGAAGCTTTCTAAAAATCTTTAGGCTGAAGAGTAAATACTGCCTACTATATAATTAACCACGTTTACACTAGTAAATTAAATAATAAAATGGCTTATGAAATGTGGTTTGATAAAAAGCCTACTGTCAAATACTTTTTAGTTTTTGGCAGTAAGTGCTATATTTTATGTGACCGTAAAAATCTGGGCAAGTTTGACACTAAAAGTGATGAAGGGATCTTTTTGGGATATGCCTTAAACAATCGAGCATATCGAGTACTAAATAAGAAGACTGGTGTTATTCAAGAGTCCATTAATGTGGTTATTGACGATTACTTGAATAAACCTGCCTCAAGTTCAGATAATGATGAAGTTCTACTAATTGACAAACCAGATACTTCATCAAGTGAAAATAACTCTGAACTGAGGACTATTAAAGATCATCCAACCACTTAGATTCCTGGAAACCCTCTCACTGGTGTGCGTGCTCGTAGACAACTAGAAGATATATGTAATTACGTGTGCTTTACTTCTCAGACAGAACCGGTTAATGTAAAAGAAGCTCTTACTGACGAAAATTGGAATGTTGCGATGCAAGAAGAGCTTAATCAATTTGTTAGAAATGATGTTTGGTACTTAGTTCCTGGACCTAAAGATAAACATATTATCGGAACTAAGTGGATTTTCAAAAATAAGTCTGATGAACTTGGTAATATAATTCGAAACAAGGCTAGACTGGTTGTACAGGGATACACTCAAATTGAAGGCATCGATTATAATGAAACCTTTGCACCAATAGCTCATCTTGAATCAATCAGACTATTTATATCCATTGCTTATTTTAGAAAGTTTAAAATTTATCAAATGGATGTAAAGAGTGCTTTCTTAAATGGCAATTTGCATGAAGAAGTATATGTTGAACAACCAACGGGTTTTGAAGACCCTAAGACCATTGATCATGTCTATCGTCTAAAAAAGGCTCTCCATGGTTTGAAACAAGCTCCTAGGGCACGGTATGAAAAATTGACTAAGTTTCTACTAAGTTATAATTTTCAAATGGGAAGTGTTGATAAGACGCTTTTTGTTAAGAAACATTACGATCATATCTTAATAGTACAGATTTATGTTGATGATATTATTTATGGATCTACCTGTACTAACATGACTATTGAGTTTGTAGATCTTATGAAATCTAAATTCGAAATGAGCATGGTTGGGGAATTGAATTATTTCCTAGGGTTGCAAGTAAAACAACAACCTAATGATATCTTTATTTCTCAAACCAAATATGCTTTGAACTTAGTGAAAAAGTTCGGATTTGAGAATGGGAAAAATTTTGATACTCCTATGAGTACTACATTAAGACTCTCAAATGACTCTATAGGTAAAAGTATAGATCCTAAATTATATCGTAGTATGATTGGCAATTTAGTTTATTTAACTGTAAGTAGACCTAATATTGTTTTTAGCGTTGGAATTTGTCCTAGATATCAATCTGACCCTAAAGAATCACATTTAACTGCTGTTAAGCGGATTATGCTATATGTCGCAAGTTCAGCTAATTTGGGTCTCTAGTATTCAAATGATACTAGTGTTCAGTTGGCTGGGTACACAGATGCTGATTGGGATGGTAAAATTGATGATAGTTATTTCTATATTGAAAATTGTTTATTTTCTTGGCAAAGTAAGAAATAAAGTTCTATATCGCTCTCAACTACTGAGGCTGAATACATCGCAGCTGGAAATGCATGTACTCAGCTTGTATAGATGAATAAAATGTTGAGCGATTACGGAATTGCACAGGATATAATGATTTTATATTATGATAATTCCAGTACAATAAATATATCTAAAAACTCAATCCAATACTCACGAATAAAGCACATTGACATTAGATATCACTACATTCGTGAATTAGTGGAAGAAAAGACAATTTCATTGGAATACATTCCGACCAAGACTCAACTTGCTGACATTTTCATTAAACCGCTTGACAAATTAATTATTGAAATTTGATCTTGGTATGTGCAATTTAAATTAATTATTCATGTATTTCTGTATTATAGTTTATATATTTATTAAATTATAATTTTAAATTTTAGAATTATGTGAAGAATGCATGTTTTTGTATTTGCATGACCAGTAGAGGACGTACTCGACTAGTCATGGTATGACCAGTTGAGGACGTCCCATGACCAGTAGTGTAGTGCATTGAATCTTTTAATTTGGGGAAAAACCCTTTCTTCCTCATTTCCTCTTTTTTCTCCAATGGGCCATAGCACGACTAGTCGTACCCAGCTTTTTGATTCATCATGGTTAGTGCATTATTTCCATTTTTCTTATAGATTCAAACTCTAATCTCTTCATTTTCTTTATTGAAGTGCTTGATTTCAAGTTTCCTTAAAGTTTTTGGGGTTTTCTTCTCCAAAAATCTGTTTTTGAGAAAACCCATTCCATATCTTTTGCAAATCCTTGCTTCTTTGATTTTTTAGTTGCAAATGGATGCTAGAGGAAAAAAGAAAAACACTCATGATCCTTCCTCATCTCGTTCTTCAACTTTAACAAGGCGTCACCTTCAGTCACTCGAAGATGATCCCTCCTATGTGTGGGATTTACGGTTACGCAATGTTATTATTGAACGACTTGTTCATCTTGAACATATTGCTCCATTTAAACTCCTTCCACTTCTCCAAGCTATAAGATGAGATAACATTCTACATTGGTGTGGGCTGGCATACCAGTTTATTACGCAGGCTATGTTTGCTTGTATTTTTGAATTTTTGACTGAGAATTTGACGTTATAATAACAATTAGAGAAGGTCCATTTGAAATAGACCGTCATTTTATTTCTGCTCTAATGGATTTACCTGTTAATGATGAGGGTATTCCTATTCATACTCTAGCTAACAAGCCATCGGAATCAAAAAAATGTGTGCTTACTAGAGCATTGTGTAATATAGATACGCAATGGACTCATAAAGGGTAATGTGCTTGCTTCCAAGTACTTGTTACCCAGATATAGGGTTCTTCACAGAATCTTTATTTCAAATTTGTATTCGTGTTCTAGTAACAAAACCGAACTCACCTCTTTCATGGTTCGGATTTTGCATTCCATCATCTCTGGTACTAAAGTTTGTCTTCCTTCTTTGATCTGTTATTCTATCATTCAATTCCGTCTCCATCTTGGACATAGTAATATTCCTTTTGCATATCTTATGACTGTGTTAGCCACTCATATGTTAGTTGCTATGCTTGTTGGAGAGGCTCCTATTCATCACCTTATTTTCAATAATTCAAATATAAACAAGATGAAATTGGGATTGGCTCCTGGACAAGTGAATGTGGGTGGTAGTGGTGCTAAAGAAGTGAATGAAGAAGAAGGTGACGATTTACCTCCTGATGATATAAACATAGATGATATTTTTAATGAGATTGAATCAGATTTTGAGGTTGACCCTGATTATCAGCCTTCTGATGTTAATGAGAGGTTGCATTCTCTTGAGGAACAAGTGGCTCAGATACGTGTAACCTAAGATTCTCAATTAGCTTATATGCGCAAATATATGAGACGCATAAATAAGGGTTCACACTAAAATGATTCATCTATTCTTGCTCCCTCTTCTGGGTCTGATTAAATGTTTTCTCATATGGTTTGTAATAACTCTTATGATACATTACTTTCTTTCAGACTAACTTTGGATGAACTTGGATTATGTTGGTTATGTTGGTTTATGAACTTGGCTTCTGATGATGTTGGATGAACATTATTTATTTTTCTCTTTCATATCTTGATTATTTTGCTTCCTTTTACCTCTCTTATTACTTTTGCTCCCTTATTCCTTTGTCTACTTGTGACAAAAATGGGGAGAATGGTTTGTCATGATTGCTTATGGTTATGGATGGAGTAGTAGGCATTTTTTTTTTGTGCTACTCAGGGGGAGTAAGTAATGTTTTTTTTTTCTTGATAGTGTGTTCTAGTTATTATAACTGGTGCATGATTCTTTATTAAGCATGTAATGCTTCTCTTTAACTGGTGCATGATTCTTTATTGAACATATAATACTACTCTTATTTTTAATGAAGTGTGTTTTATCACAAATTTGACAAAGAGGGAGATTGTAAGTGCAATGGTTATTTGTTCATTTGATTGTCAAATTTTGTTGTGCCAAAACCATAGTATGTGTCTTGTGTAGCATATTGATATATGTGGTCAAGGTAATGCATCACATGTACAAGGACAATGCTTCAAGTCAAGAATAAAGATATACTTCAAGAACTACAAGATCAAGTACAATGTTCTCTTCTATAAGCTTCAGAGTTTTAAAGCTACATTGAAAGACGAGATCTTGTTCAAGACTCAAGGTGAATTATAACTCAAGAACTACAAATTCAAGCTTCCAAAAATCTCAAGTTCAAGCTTCATCATGTGTCGAGATCTCAAGCTTTATAAATGTCAAAGATCATTCATCATCTGAAGAAAAGAAGGTTCAATGTTCATATCACATGGTAAAGGTATGAAAGACCTTAGATTGACCTTAGGGTAGGTCATTTTGAATACATAATTCAAATTGAATCATTTTATAGATGTTTGGTTTGTTCTTCGACTAGTCCCAGACTCCGTTCGACTTGTCCTAACACTGGCTTGACCAGTCTAAGAAATTCCACGACTAGTCCTAGGTTGTTGCAAAATTTTGAAATTTTTTGGTTGAGCTACGACCAGTCCTGGAGACTGCTCGACTGGTCATGTGAACAGTGTTCAACTCGTTCACGACCAGTCCTGCTAGTACGACTCAAACTCCAGCAACCATTCCAGGTTCCACACGACTAGTCGTGAACAGGTCATGACTAGTCGTGGAGGTCTCACGACCGGTCGTGCAAGGCCTACGACTAGTCGTGGAACGGTTTTATCTGATCGCTCTTAAAATTTTAAAATGTTGTTGGTCCTACGACCAGTCTTAGACGTGATTTCTACAACTATAAATAGTGCACGATTTTCAGAGTTTGATATCCAATTCAAGTAATATCAAGGCATCACTCTGAGAGATAAGTTTGTAATCTTCTTAAGCTAGATTGTGCATATTTAATATTCTCTTTTTATTAGCTTTTTATATTTGATTTTGTTTCTACATTCCAATCTGATTTGAAAGAGGAATTGTGATATTCCACTTCTTGGAATCAAAATCAAATAGAGCTAGCCCCAACTTGATTTAATTTAAAATCAATTAGAACCTAGAACCATTTAAAAGTGAGTGTGGACATTGAACTTCTATATTCAAATTTCTACTCCATCTTAGTTCTTTCGGGCTGTAACAAAAGGAGAAATCTAGGTATTTTTACATTTGTGAAAATATTCTTTTTTGGTTTAGAAAAATCTCATTAAAGTAGTTTATCTGAGGTGATCCTGAAAACTCAGAGTATGGGGTTTTTGAATTGTGTAGGCCCACTTGAAAGAAACAATTGTGAGGGTTTTAGGTGAACCTGAAAAAAACTTATTTCATTGTGAACGGTAATATCCAATGTGTGAGGATATTAGGAGTGGAGTAGCAAGCTGTGTGGTTGTTGTTTAAATGTTGGTGTACACATAGGCGAACCAATATAATTCATTGTGTATTGTGGATGTCTAATTTATTTTCTATATCTTTTATCATTCAAGTTTGTGGGATGTATTTGTGGATGTGAATGTTGTAATCTTTTACATTTCAAGCATTGTGGGGAATGTTGTAATAGCTTAGAATTCCTTTCTTGCTATTTCCTTTTTATTCCTCTTTAGTTTGAGTTTTTGATACACAAACTGTTCTAGTAAGGTTGTCCTTGCCATAAACCCTTGGTTTTTATGGTGTAAGGTTGTCCTTAGAACAACATTTATATTAACCTCTCAATATTAGAATTTGAGGTTGCTTTACATTTCCTTATTGTCGTTTGTTTAAAGTGTTATCTTTCATTTATTTGTTTACAAGGCTACCTTATTGTTTAAATTCCGTTGTTATCATTTTAATTTGGCATAGTCCTCTTCACCCCCCCCCAAGACATATAGCTTGGCCTTTTCAAAGTCTGTGCGGAAGAGTGAACCCTCAAGATCTGATGGTCTACACGATATGGAACCTCCACAAAGCCAAAGATGAATGATCTAGATCTAATGGTCCGCCTAACCACTACTGGAGCAGATGGGTCTAATCACTCCTCTAATTCTACAGTATAGATAGCCTCATATTACGATCTATGACTTAGATCATCCCAAGGACAAGCTAAATGAACATATTTCAATATATCACTTTCCTCTTTTTAGTCTCATTGTTTCTTAATGTATTATTCACAAGGGAACTCTTCCCATTTATAGGAAAGGATCGGAAGTTTGGGTGAGACTAGAAATTATCCAGTCTTATCCCTATCTCCTCATCTAAATCCTCATTTAAAATTAAATTTGAAATTTAACTACAAACGAAAGAAAGAAAAATGATTAATAAAAAGGAGGCCATAACTCATGGGACCCACCCACTAGTGATTGCCCACCAGTGGGCCCCACTGGCTTATGTCCAACAAATACCAATGGTGGCTAGCAAAGTTGTTGTTTGTGGTGATGGTATAGATTGACTACCCCACCATGGTGCATTGAGGCACTGGGTTTTGTCAATGAATAATGTAAGGGCTGGTAGAGGCTAGAGATGAAGATGACTAGCCTGCATATGGTTGATGGAGGGGAACACTGTAATCAGTGGCATGTGGTGGATGCGGTGATGACTAGCTTACAGAAATGTGATGATGGGTGCGGGGTTGTTGATGGTGAAGTGACCTTATCATCAAAGATGATGGGGTTGTGGAGTGGATTTCTAACATGGGTTTCTACAAAGCTGTTAGCAACAAAAATTGCGGAGATGGCAATAAATGTGGCACTAGTCACAAGAAAATAGTGTTGATGGGTTGCAATGGGTAGTAGTAAGGTGGGTGGTTGTAGAATGAGGTTTTAGAGGCTAATGCAGAAAAGTTCAAGACTATCTGAGTGGGTGAAAAGTAGAAAGAGAGCGTTCACCGACAATGATTGCATTATGTCAATTTATTTTGAAGACCTCTACCTTAAGCATAGACTGCTCCTTGCATCCATCCACTTGGAACGTAGCTACATCTAAATTCCTATGCAAGAATGTCCAATCTCCTCAATGGCTAGTGAGATTGATCAAGCCCAAGCATTACTTGAACTTCTCTGTAGTCATCAGCTTTCTCAATATATCCACAACATTCTCATTCATATGAATCTTCAGAAATAGAATATTCCCTGAAGCTCATGTATCTTGTAGAACCTCACATCTATGTACTTGGTTCGCGTGTAATACACTTGATTCATTGACAAATAGATAACATAGTGACTATCACGATACAAATGAATCCCCTGCTGCTTCAACTCGAGTTCACCTATTAAACCTTCCAACCATAATGCCTCCTTTGTCACCACTACCATAGGCATGTAATTCCGATTTAGTTGTATACAATGCCACCATAGACTGTATCATAAATCTCCAACATATCGGTCCACTTGCTGATGTGAAAATATATCTTGTAGTGGACCTCCGGTTGTCCAGATCACCTGCGTAATCTAAATCTAGGTAGCCTACACCTCCACCTAAAGCTTCGTGTCCACTAAACATAATTCTAGTATCGATTATACCCCTTAGATACTTGAAAATCTACTTAACAATATTCCAATGCTCCTTCCCTGGATTCACCGTGTACCTGCTGACTACATTGACTACCTGTAAGATGCCCGACCTCATGTAAACCATTGCTTACATTAGACTCCCCACTGCATTAGCGTACGACACCCGTGACATTTATGAAATCTCTACTTTTGTACTTGAACATAACCTGGCTGACAAATTAAAGTGACCTTCTAGAGGTGTACTAACTGGCTTAGACTTTTCATGTGGAAGCTCTCTAGCACCTTTCACACATAACCCTTCTGAGAAAGCCACAATTTTCCAGACTCTGTGTCTCTATTAATTTTCATGCATAGGATTTTCTTCAGAATGCCAAGATCCTTTAAGTCAAACTCCTTGCTTAATAAAGATTTAAGCAAGATTATCTCCATCTTGTCATTTGCAACAATCTACATATTATCTACATAAATTATCAGTAGAATATATGACCCATCCTCAAGTACCCTTTAGTATACATAACAATCACATTCACACCTCTCATACCCAATCTCAAACATGTAGGAATTGAACTGATTGTACCACTGCCTCAAAGACTGCTTAAGCCCATAAAGGGATTCTATAGCCTACGCATGTGGCCTTCCTTACCAAGCTCTTCAAAACCTTTAGTTTGCCTCATGTAAATAACTTCCTCCAAGTTCCCATTAAGGAATGTTATCTTTACATCGAGCTGCTCCAATTCCAAATTGGATTCCACTACCATTGCCAATAGTACCCTGATTGAGGTAAGTTTCACAATTGGAGAGAAAACTTCATTATAATCCACTCATTCCCTCTACGAGTACCCCTTTGCTACGAGCCTTGACTTGTACTTTTCACCCTCCTTTTCTGTTAATGCTTCTTTCTTCCTATAGACCCATTTGCACCCTATAGCCCGTTGACCTTTAGAAAGTTCCACTAACTTGCATGTATGATTCCTGTGGATTGATTCCATCTCATCTACCATGGCTGACATCCATTTATCACAATCCTTTCCAGATTTTGCTTCTTGAAAGGTAGAGGCTCTCCACTTCTTGTGAACAATGCAAAAGAGATCATGTCCACGAAACTGTATCGAACGGGAGATCTAATGTTTCTTTTCTTTTTGTTCCTAACTAAACTTTCCTATGTATCTTGATGATTATTTTTATCAGTATCCTGCTCGACTAGCTCCACCTGCACTGACAATATCTCATTCTCATTTGACTTCTCAGCTGCAACTTCCTTGTTGGTTCTCAACATTGACTCCCATTAAAAGATGACATCTTTTCCAATAACCACCTTCTGAGCAATTAGATTCCAAAGTTTGTATCCCTTCACACCTTTCTCATACCCGACAAATATGCACTTCTTAGACTTTGGATCCAATTTTGTCTTATGTCCACTTTGCACGTGGACATATGCTGGACACCCAAAGATTCTTAGTCCTTGCCTATCTAAATGTCTATACAACCTTAAAGTCTGGCATTGTAGATGGTGACCAATTTACTATGAAGAGTGTTATATTCACCACTTCAGCCCATAAGCTTTTTGGTAGCCCTGCATGCAACCGCATACTTCTTGCCCTCTCTAACAAAGTTCCATTCATCCTCTTTACCGCCCCATTCTACTGTGGGGTCCCTGGATTTGAGAAGTGCCTTGTGATTCTTTGATTCTTGCAAAATTTCATGAATTCTGCTTCTCTTTGCTCTGTACTATTGTTTGACATAATACACTTGATATGTCTTCAGGTTTTCTTCTCTACTTCTACATTCCATTGCTTGAACCGGCGAACACTTCAGTCTTGTGCTTAATGAAGTAGACCCAAATCTTCCTTGAGTAATCATCTATGACGGTCACCAAGTATCGTGCCCCTCCCTTAGATAGTATTGTCACTAGCCCTCAGACATCAGAATGAATATATTTGAACACCCCACTGCTAGTGTGTGTGTGTAGCAGTTTTGAACCTTATCGTGCATGCTTGCCTAGGATTCAATGCTCACAGAAATCTACCTTGCATACCTTAACTCTCTTCAATAGTTTCCATTTATAGAGTTCCACCATGCCCCACTCGCTCATATGCCCCAACAACATATACTACAGATTTTTGTCATTTGTGCCAGATTTTGCATGTGAAGTGGTAGCGGCCTCCCCCATGACTGTGCTCCCAAGCAACTTGTACAGATCTCCAACCTTATTTCCCTTCATCAATACCATTGCACCCTGGTGACCTTTAATATACCGCCAGATGCAGTGAATGAGCAATTGTTCATACCTAAAACTCCCAAGAATATTAAAATTTTCTTCATATCTAGGACATTCCTGACATGATTCCGTCAAACATCCTTACCTTGATGGTCCCTATTCCGATGGCCTTACATGATGCATCATTTTCTATCAGAAAACTTCCACCATCATAGGACTTATAGGAAATGAACCAAGTCTTATCCGAGAACATGTGATATGAACATCAAGAGTCAGAATCCAAGTGTCTGAGAGACAACTCGTACCTGAAGAGACCGAGAGGAGGTCTCCTTTTGAGTTCTCTTCTCCTACACTCATTGATTCACTTGTGTTTCCTTTTCCTTTGCTTTTGCTTTCTATGTCATCCGTTCATTTCTACAAGTCTCTCTTGAAGTGCCCCTTAATGCTGCAATAGAAGCATCTGTCGTTTGCCTTCGACTTCGATCTGGACTTTTTCTTCTTGTCAGACCGAGATCGCTCCATGAGTCGCCCACGTCCCTAACCCCCTTTCGCGACTAGCCCTTCCATTTAAGAATCCCCATCACTTGACTTCTTCCTCATATCGTTGGAAACGAGTGTTGCAGTGATTTCTTCAAGTTGCATTATTGTTCCCATACAACAGAGTAGTGATGAGATGATCGTATGATGAAGGAAGTGAAGGTAAAAGTCACAGCACTTTATCTTCTTCCTTAACCATCTCTCTGAGCATTACCAACTCGCTACATAGCTTGATAAACAAGTTCATGTGGTCCAAGAGATTCGATCATTCTTTTAATTTCAACTTGAAAAGATATTTATTCACAAACAACTTATTTGTGAGGGACTTTAACATGTATAGGTCTTCTAGCATCTTCCACATCATAAGGGAAGATTCCTCATCCACGATGTTGTACATAACCTCATCCAATGGACACAAACGGATGGTGCTTATAGCTTTCTCCCCGAGATCACTCCAGTTATCATCTGACATCTTCTCTAGTTTTGTTTTTAACAACACTTTACTAAACCCTTATGAAACTTAAATGTCATTGACCTTATGCTGCCATAAAATGAATTTGTTCTGGCCATCAAACTTTTGTATATTGAATTTTGATCCTGACATCATCGCTCAAACCTAAATGTCCAACTTGACTCTCTGATACCACTTTGTTGTGAGTGTACCCACTCTATATCACACCATAATGATGTAAACCCAAGCTACCAACAAACCCATATCAAACCTTAGGTGTTAGAAATTTGGATCTAACACTACCGTCAATTCATGCGCTTTGCGGAAGCATGATAAACGAAGATAGAAAAATATAATGTTGCCGGATAACCAACCAAAAAACAAACAATCGCAAACACAATGATATTTTACATGGAAAAACCTTTTCAGGAAAAAACCACGGCACAAAGCAACAAAGATCTACTATAATCAAATTTTAGAGTTTGTACAGACTCACTTTCTTCGATTACAAATGTACCCAATCTTCCCTTATGATGCACACCTCTAGGAAACCCTGAGATGAAAGTGCCTTAGTTTGTCAATGAGCATGAGGGTTGAGTCGATGAGTCAAGTGAGCCCCATATGAAGATCGTTCAAGCCATTGCCTCAACTGGATATGTGTTCTGAGCTCATCACAGGTAAATTAAGCCTCACATCCCACATTCCAAAACACCCAGGTAAATAAATCCTTAAAAAGCCTTAGAACAACATAGGAGTTAAAAGTCTGAAAACTTAATTCTCAAATAGGAAAATGTTCTAAGTTTTCTACTTTGTTCGATGACATTAAGATTCGGTCGATGAAATCGAACACTCATTTTCGAAGACATTGAATAGGCTTCGATGACATCAAAATGAGGCCTTTTATGTCCAGCAACCACAAAGTATTTGGATAGAATATTCGATGACATTTAACATTAGTAATTGATGGCATCGAGGGAGAGTCGATGAAATCGAAGGACTTAAAGCATTGTCTAGTAAATCTTCTTGGAAAATATTCTGACATTTGCTCGAGGAATTGAACGAGACTCAATGACATCAAAATTCAAACTTCAATATCAACGAGAAAGGTTTAATGACATCGAATTCGAAGAAGTGTATGTCCAGTAAGCTTCAGAGGAAAAACAATCGAAATGTTCAAGGACAGATCAAGGAATAGACGCAAGGTGAAACAGAAATGGGGGAAGCAGCGACACCAACCGAAGGAGAAACTTAGGAACCACGAGTAATTCCGACCACTTCTGACTCCGCACAAACTCAGCGACAAAAGCGGCATCAGGATCGGGTCGGGGTGACTCTATGAGGACTGGCTCGACTTGAGGACAGGTTTGATCAACAGGAGGAGCGACTCACAAGCTTGGAGCGGATGGTAGCCACATTACACCACACTGCTCAACAAATCGTTGATCTATTGACGTGCCGACGAGATAACACAGCTCCATCCAACTCAGCCCCGACGCTATAGTTCTGTTGATTACCCAATCACATATACCTATTCACTACTCATACTTAGGACATGGATATCTTTTTTATTATCTTAAGTACTTGTGAGTGTATGTGGTGGTTGCTGACTTGCATAGGTTGACAGTTCAGTTTGTTTGTCTGGTCCTTGGAAGGACCAAAAATGTTAAAAGTGATGGGATGTTTTAATTGTTTAGGGATATTGTCTGATATTGCCCGTGAATGGGATGGATGATATTTTTTGGATAATTATTTCCTGTCAAGCTTGGGAAGTCTGTTTAATTGCTTATAGAAAGTAATGATGATCTTTTTGCAACTAATACTCAATATCTATGAGATGAACGTGATGAGAGGAATGGTGATTAGTTACTCGTTGATTATTATATGCTTGATTCTGTGATTTATAGTTAAATGCATATCTGTTTATAATGTCATCTATAAATTGCCCAATTTTTCTTAATATGCTCACATGCTTTTAAATGAGGAATCATAGCCCTCCCATTTCCTTGTGTCTCCATGTTTCTTCAATTTCAACTTCAGTCAATCGATCTGCTATAAGTATATACTAACCTTTGCCAATGACTGATAAAAAGGAGGAGAACAAATCCCACCATGAGAACGCCTTGTTGTATGGTTTATGTGCATGGTGGTACAGGTGATAGGGGGAGCAGTTACATGAAGAATCAATGTTGTGTATGAACTCAGTAGAATATTTGTAAAATTGTGTAAAGTTCATGTACACACAATTTAGGGAGTTGTTCTAGGTGTTGTTCTAGGTGTTTTGTCACGTAATTGACAAAGGGGGAGATTGAAAGTGCCTTAAAGTGTCAATTAGCGTGAGGGTTGAGTCAATGAGTCAAGTGAGCCCCATATGAAGATCATTTAAGCCATTGCCTCAACTGGATGTGTGTTCTGAGCTCGTCATAGGTAAATTAAGCCTCACATCCCATGTCCCAAAACACCCAGGTAAATAAATTCTTAAAAAGCCTTAGAACAACATAGGAGTTAAAAGTTTGAAAACTTAATTATCAAACAAGAAAATGTTCCGAGTTTTCTGCTTTGTTCGATGACATTGAGATTCGGTTGATGAAATCAAACACTAATTTTCGATGACATTGAATATACTTCGATGACATCGAAATGAGACCTTTTATGTCCAGCAACGACAAAGTATTTGGACAAAATATTCGATGAATCGAACATCCCTTCGATGACATCGAACATCAGTAATCGATGACATCGAGGGAGAGTCGATGAAATCGAAGGACTTAGAGCATTGTTTAGCAAATCTTCTTGGAAAATATTCTGACATTTGCTCGAGGAATCGAACGAGACTCGATGAAATCGAAATTCAAACTTCGATATCATCGAGAAAGGTTCGATGACATAGAATTCAGACAAGTGTATGTTCAGTAAGCTTCAGAGAAAAAACAATGGAAATGTTCGAGGAATCGAGATAGACTCGATGACATCGATATTCAAAGTTTGATGACATTGAGGAAATCTCGATGACATCGAAAAAGGACAAAGAAGTGTCCAGCGAGCTTTCAAGGAATATCTTCTGAAAAGATCGATGAATCGAACTGGGATTCGATGACATCAAAATTTGAATTTTGATGACATCAAATCAGAATCGATGACATCGTAGTTAGCCTTTTATTTGTCCAGTAAGCTCTTGTGTAAAGTCACATATAATATTGAGGAATCAAACTACGATTCGATGATATAAAAGTCCAAATATCAATGACATCGAATCAAGTTAAATGACATCGATCATCTATCAAAAAGTTCCAGGAATATTTTACAGTTGAGTTCGTATAACCGATATTCGATGGCATCGAAAGTATACGTTCGATGTTATCGAGACTTCCTCGATTCCTCGAACATTTCCAACGCCCATATGCCGAATTTCGACCCTGGGATCCTACAAGGAGGATTTTTCAACGTACATTTGTCTCATAAGAAGCATAACCACAAGTTTAACCAACTCACAAAGGCAATATTGTTATCACATATCCACAAATAATATCATTTGAATACAATGCTGAAAGGGAAATACATATATCGAAAATCAAAGCTCCAGAAGACTGTTGTTGGTCCAAGCTCAATGGTGATGCAACCTAACGTCACCTGCACGCATCTATCATGCATAAGCTTATAGAAAGCTTAGAGGGTGGTGTAAGTGTGTGCACAAGATAAGTGCCAAGCATACAAATATCAAAGTAGGCAGAAACATGCCGGTAAGTCCATAATTACCATTAGCCTTATCCAGGCTATACGATACAAAGCATAAATATCATATACTGAGGAAACAATGTAGATCAGCTATCCAATGCGGAGTCATAGTGAGCCCAATATCATATACTGAGAATGCAATGCAATATGCAATTTTAAAGAGCTATGAATACAATCAGCCTCACCTAAGACATATAAATGCAGAAACATAGCAACCCAAAATGTCATATGTCAAGGATGTAATGCAATATGCAATATGTGGTGCGAATGAAATGACTAAGCTGCAGTGTGAGGTCGGGATGATAGTACATGGTATCGTAGGTTATGAGGCCTATCACAATGGACTTCTATCTAAACCAGTCTCATACCTAAATTTGGATAGATAGACTCAATGTGGTAAGCTCCTGATCTCGGGTTAGTCCGTGCCCCAACCGAAATCCTGGCCATTGTGAAAGTATACATAACAATTAGTTGCGTAACACCAGCTCGAGTGGGTAGTGAATGAATGAATGAATAAATATAATGTTGAGTATGCAGCTCCTGTTCCACAAATCAGTACTGTACATCTCTAGGATCATCACCAGGGTCTAGTACACTCTACACCACCTGCCACCCCATTAAGCGAACAACTGGGTAAGTGGAAGAGACTTTACTATTCGCTTGCCAATATCAGGCCCGGCTCATCGATGGCGGACCCATTCCTCAAGCTAGTCAGACTAAGCCTAGCATTGCCTACTCCCTCAGGCAGGTAAGGCCATACCCCCTTCCAATGGACCATGATATAGTGAGAGATGCGACCTACTGGTATATGGCCCTCATGTGCTCATATATATCCACTCGGTCTCGACATTGGAGAGTCCTCTTGTACCAAGAGGGTTTAGAGATTTTCACCAAAGGCTATCTATAGAGGCCTGATGCTAGTAACAGATTTTCGATGTCCCATCTGGCCATCCACAACATGACTATGGAGGTTACAACCCTGATATCACTAGGGTGTACAGTAATCACAACACACAATGCAAGATGCATGAATCATGCAATCTAGTCATGCATCAATCCTGCGCATACCGTGCCCTTATGTGGGATAACTCAGCCTATCAGGGAGTCCCATAAACCACCTGCACTATGGCATATGCAATGGCCAATCATATCTCATAATAAACATGCAGATGATGCGTATGGGCATATATCATGATGTTATGCTGTCAAAAAATCATAATCGAAAGCAATAGCTTGTATCGACAATCGACATCAATATTTGGAATTGGTAATCAGCGTAACAAAGGGCCTAAGGGAATGTCACAATGTGGACATTTAACCATCACTGCCCATCAATGTGGACATTCAACCAACATTGCTCCCAAGGAGTGGCCCACATAGGGCCAAACGTATAGTGGACCCATAGCCTCACACAATGGCCCAGTATACATCACCATGGGCCTCTCTCAAGGGCCTAATACACATCATGATGGGCCTCCCTTATGGGCTACATATGCATCACATTGGGCCTTGCTCATGGGCCACATGTACATCACAATGGGCTGCAATATATGGGTCGAAAATACATCTCATTGGGCCTTACCAAATGGGCCAAAAATACATCACAATGGGCCTTACCAAATGGGCTGAAAATACATCACAATGGGCCGTAACTACACATCACATTCGGCCCACACAAAGGCCTCACATACGTCTCATTGGGCCTCACTCATGGTCCTTATATACATTACATTGGGCCTCAACCTATGGGCCTCAAATACATTAAATGGGCCGCATCATGTGGGCTGCTCCAATGGGCCCATATACATCAAATGGGCCGCATCATGTGGACCTTAAATACATCAAATGACTGCGTTATGTGGGCCGTTCCAACTACACCATCCATCTATTTTTAGACATCATTTTAGAGTACTATCCAAAAAAATGAATCATACCAAAAGATTGTCTGGACCAAACCACACATAACAGTGGTGATAATGATTTCCACTGTTAAAAGCCCAGTGGGCCCACCATAGTATTTATTTTCCATCCAGTCTATTCATAAGGTCATAAAGACCTGAATTAAGAGAATAAACAAATATCATATTGGTCGAAAACTTCTGTAACCAAAAGGGGTTTCAATGGTAGACATTTAATCCCACTATTTTTGCAGTATGGTCCACTTGATAATTAGATCTATCTTATTTTTAATCTCAAGCCCTAAAATTATCTATAAAAATGGTTGGACGGTGTAGATACAACACCTGCATCATGGTAGGTGGTCAGACGGTGCAGCTGCATCATGGTGGGACCGCATATGACACCTTCCAAACGGACGGTGCTGATGAAACATGTATATCAAGGTGGGGTTTGGATGACATAGATGAAGCACATACCTCATTGAGGGTTCCACATCCCAGTTGGACGGTGGGGACCCCACACGTGTGGCTGGGTCCCACCATCCAGCAAAGGATGGACGGTGAAGATAATACCCATACATTAAGGTGGGATCCACAGTTCTTGCTGGCGTTTGGTACCCCAGCCAATCCCTTTCCCAATCAGGTGGGTCCCCACATGGGGCCGACCACATATTATGTTAATATATATATATATGTATTAATATATATATATATATATATATATTACATATAATATATATACTACATACATGGGTCCAGCGTCCAAGCCTTGGATGGCCTTGATGCGGACACGCTACATGATGGGGTCCCACCACTCTGATGGACGGTGTAGATGAAACACATATTAGTGGGGTCCACTACAATAGGACGGAGAGAGAGAGAGAGAGAGTAAGAGAGATAGAGAGAGAAACGTGAAGGGGAGTGACCCTACCACTATTGGGCCCTCCCTATATAATGCATACATCAAGTGGGTCCTACAACAAGTGGGCCCTTAAAATAAGAATCAATAGTGTATCACCCACTTATCGGCCTTCTTCTTTAGCTCCTTGGACTCCTAGGCTCCTTCGCTTTGATCTTGATGGAGGATGATGAAGTTTTGATGGTGGGGATGAGAGATTGGGTGGTACAGAAGTGGGCCACACTTAGCTCTCTCTTGGGAGGCTTGGACGTTGGATCTCTCTTGGGAGTTTGGAGAATTGTTAGAGAATGAGAGAGAGAGAGAGAAGTGATGGATTGATAGGGGATGGGTGGAGTGGGTGTTATGAGAAAGGGGATGGGAAGGCATGTGTTAGTTTGAATTTTGTGTAAAAGAGGAATGGGCGAGGAGAGAGAAAGTTGACCTGGGAAAAAGAGAGAATGGGTGCTTGTACTTGCAATAGGGTTAGGTCGCATGGAGTATGAATGATGTACTTGACTTGATTGATGGGATATGTTGTAGAGATTCTCTTGGAATTCGCACGCGCGGTGTTTTCCTTGAAATGAATATGGGCCCACATCTCCTGGCCCAGGTATCGCCTCAGCGCTCGAGACAAGGCATCGAAACTGTGGCGACGGCGCGGTTGTAAGAGTATAAGTATCAGGTCGAGCCGACTCTAAAATACGGGATATGACTCAGGGTCACGTGCAACTACAATTTATGCATCGCAGGTCTCCGGAATTCGACCGGGAGGACCGCAAAAGCCTACAGAATGGTATGTGCTATAATACAGGTCTCACATTCGATGACAACGAACTCAGTCAGAAATTGATAGTTTTATTTTCATTGGAGCTTTTTGCTTTTATAAAGAGAGCTTGTTCTTGGTTATTGTATTGAGAAAAAGAGAAAGCTTTGAAAGAGTAATTGCATATCACCTACCCTAAGTCCTTTGTCTCATGGGAGTTCATCTTTCAATCCACCCTCATCATTGACATTCAATAAAGTAGATTGGTGAATGAACTTCCTTATTCCAGGATCATCCAGCTACCATCTTAATGGTAAATCATTGACCTGAGATCCCTTGAATGCTTAAGAACTTGGAATTACTCTGTCTCTCTCAAATGAGTAATATTCATTAGAGTAGATTCCAACATAACCTTGATCCAACTTATCACCCTATATTGGAGCATCATCAGTGTTGCGGATCAAGGAAGCTGAAGAATCTTTGTCATCAAGGGAAATCATCTTCATCAACGTGCAGAACGGGGCTCATCTACTTATTTATAAGTCATTAGAGTCCAGAGACCCTGTTGATCATTCCTTGTGTAGGATTGGGTCACAGGTACATCTCACCCCTTATAAGCCCTCATAGGAGGCCTCCGATGGGAGAGTACGTTTAAGTTCTTAGTGTAAGACCTTTACTCTTGTGTAGGGCATAAACTCAGGTCCTTTGTATAGGTCCTTGGCCTGTATGGCCTAAACTCCTTGTGTGGATCCTTGGCTCGTGTAGCCTAAATTAGGGTCCTTGTGTGGATCCTTGACCTGTGTGGTCTAAACTAGGGTCCTTGTGTGAATCCTTGACCTGTGCGGTCTAAACCTAGGTTCCTTGTGTGGATCCTTTGCTCTTGTGTAGGGCATAAAACCTAAGTTCCTTATGTGGACCCTTCACTCTTATGTAGGGCATAAAACCTAGGTGCTTTGTGTAGGACCTTTGTTCTTATGTAAGGCATAAATGTTTGCCTTGTGTAGGCATGTTTAGGCACCTTGTGTAGGTCGTTGAGTCAACCTTGTGTAGGTTGTAAAGGTTTGAGGTGAACCTAATTTGAAACCTCCGTTAGTAAAATCTGGTACACTCAAGGGATGAGTGCGTCCACCGAGAGTGGAGTAGGCACATAGCTGAACACTATAAATGACTGTGTTTAGGATTATTATTTGTATATTCTTTTATTGTGTTTACTTTGAATGTTCACATGAAACATGATAACATGATTATCTAGAACTGATAAGAATCACATCCCACACACTTTCACATAGTTCATCCATCATCATAGACTAATTGTTATATCTTGTTTAAATATTAAGTAGTCTTGTGATTGGATCCTCTATTTGGCTTGGAAGCCATTAAAGTTGAAATGAGTATATCTTGATGCTTACATATTAGATCAAGATTAGGTTAATAGCATTTTAAATTGGCATAAAGTTTTATAAAAGTCCTATTCACCCCCCTTTAAGACACTTTGACCTATTCATACTTCTACTATAGCGATCTTTACCGTAATTTCACAAGATCCCTTGAGAAATCCTTCCCAAGTCTCTCTACAAGTGTAAAAAAACCCTCTCCCTTAGCCAACCCTAGTCCCTTGAGAAAACAATTGTATTAGAATTAAGCCCTAATGACAAAACTAAGCTTAAATACCCTGTTTCGCGCAAAATCACAAAACCTAACGGTTGCACTGATGGTCGACCATGAACATCATAGAGTGTCACGGTTCCATGATCAACCTTGGATCCTCACGGTCGACCGTGCCTTGCAAAATGCAAGGCATCTACACAACAAGGTTGTTATGTGTCTTCCTCTGCTTCTAAAGGTGGTTTTGTTTGGAGTGGGGAATGACAACACAAAGATAGCACTGGTCGGAGATGATAGTGAGTAGATAAAATGGGGCTTAGAGATGTCAGATCTAGGAGATGAGTTTCAATATGGTCGGGATTCCCCATATGTAGAAGATGACTATGTAGTTGTAACGCCCTGAAAATCGGGGGTCGAGCAAAGCTCAGCTCCCGAGTTCCAACGCATCACTTATGCAACATAATGAATGATGAGTTAATGTTGTCTGTATTAGTGCATTGAACATAGTGAGATTAAGCCAAAACAGCATATCATACTCCAGAGACAAGTGAGATAGCAAACGAAAGACTGTGATAGATATATAAAATATATAAACTTTGGTGAGTCTCTAGAGTGTGATAATGTTACCAGGTTAACTAATTACAAGTACTTTTATAAAATATACCAAATTGAGGAAGTGTAATGTCTTCTATCCCAAATACCATAGCCCCGTCAATGCAATTCCAGGTCTTCATAGACCCATCAGAGAGTTACATGTAGGAGAACTCCTCCTCAACATCATAGTAGTAGTCTGGCTCTGCTTCATAAGCATCGCCATCACCTGCAGCTAAGACAGACTGGTTGGTGTTGCAAGCACCGTCCCGTAACATGGGAGTGAGTGATCAACTCAGTGGAACAGTAAAGCATAGGTTAACATGTTATCAAAACAGTCAAGTAGTAATGATAAAGTAATACAGTCAACAATCCTAAGTACTCTTGTTAATGCAAGTATGAAATGCTGTCATGATGCATGCCCTCACCAACATACTCCCTCATGTGATGTCATCTTACGTCCACGACATGCTTTTATTCCTCAGTGCTCCACATCTTCCAGGCACATGCAGTGCGATGATGAGCATGATTATCGAGCTGTTATTAGTCCATTTCAAACAGCAGGATTGGAAAACTAAGGTACCTCCCTTGTATCATTCTCAAACATGATCCATTCTAGGGTCGTCAAACCTATATAATCTCATACGATAGTGTGGTTCTAGAGCACTGCAAAGGCTGCCAGGGCTGTTTCACGCAATCGTTACACCACTCCCCCATCACCTTTTTAACGGTTCATCACTAAATTGATACAGGCCTAGGTCATACTCTATTCACCGCAGCAAAACTTGTCGCCTCACCCCAAATTCAGAGTATGCTCGAGGTCACTACAAAGGGCTCGTCACCAATCAGTGTAGGCTGACAGCTCGAATATAGTGTCTCATACCACCATAATCGGCTCACGAGTCTGGTTGCTCAATGGACACTATAGGGAGGCACGTGGCCCCAGCGTAGGCCGACAGCTTGACCACGGTGTCCCATACCACCATGCCCGGCTCATGAGTCTTAGCGGATCGAGGTACCATGGTTAACGGAATTTCACTGGTAAGTTTGGTACCCTAGGTTCAAGCAGTAGCATCCAAACATGGTGAACACACATTAGACAGATCGGGTTACTTGACGAACTAGACTAGCACGAGTGCACAACTAGCCAAACGACATGAAGTGCATTAGCACTTCGGGTGGCCTAACCACTGCCGCCAACCGAAGTATGACCCGGGTTCGTCAGGAACATCCTACGTGGTGAAATGAATCTCAACCACGAACTCAAGTCTGTTACCGATTGTCTGGACTATGATCATAGCCCCAATCACAACCAATCCTTAACCAGAAGCATGTAGAGTAAAGCATAATAAACAAAGTAATTCAAGCATGTTAACAAACATGTCATAAAGCATGTTACAAAGCACAATGTAAACAAGAAATACAAACACATATGTTTCATAGTAAGCGATTAAATTAAACAACCAATCATAGAGGAAATCATATACGTTTCTAAGGTAGTTGAGAATCCCATCTCAACACCTACCTAAAGCATGATTATCTAAGCACTTACTCTTACAAGCATTTTCACAAACACTTAGAATACACTATTTAACATACATAGTATATATTAGCAAAAACATGTATTAGGGCGAACCCTCTCGCCAAGTAAGTGTTATACACATATATAATATGTTCATACAGTAAATAATCATGGCAAACACATTTCCAAAATTTATACGTATACGGTACTTTCTACAAATACTAGGAATATAGTATATTCAACATAGTCATCGTATAACCGAAAAGCGAAACGGACAGCACTTTGTACATGTGCAATTATGTACAGATCATGAAACTATCATTATCTGACATTGAAAGCGTTGAAAACCATAACCTATACACCTAAAGTCTGCACCTTTTGTCGTAGAATCTTAACGGAGTCGATAGAATCTTAACACTTTAGTATACGGCAGTTTGACAACCTATAACATGCTTTAAGTTAGTTATTTCATAATATACAACTATCAAAACCCCAAAACAGATTAGGGTTAGGGTTTCTTACCTAGAAACGAAGTCGGCATCGCTAGGAAAGCGATTAGATAGGGGTGGTTGAGCTTGCATAGCGGCAAGGTAGAGCATCAGGGAGATCCTCCCACATCTCCCACACTTTCTCTCTCTTTTCTCTCTTCTCTCTCCTAGGTTTTCTCCCAAATTCGTATGGGCTGAATGAGAGAGGTTTTAAGGTCCTTATATAGGCTAAAACATCACCAAAATAGACTCCAGGTCAAGGTATACTTAGGTTATAACCAAAGCGGGTCTGTTTCAGCTCAACGGAGGACTTTTGGCGGCACCCCTTGAGCCAAAGGTCGGACTTAAGCTCACAGATTATGGATCTAGGTCGAGTTAAGTTTTCGTTTCGGTCGAATTTTCAAATCACACGTGGCGGACTAGTTTCAATTCAACGGTCAGTGAATGTCGATCGGGGATTTCAAGTACACTGACCTGTGTTGGAATTTTTCCCTGATCGGAGGGTGTAATCTGGTCAGATTCCGACAGTCTGGTTGCTTATAAATTGTCCACAAGCGACACATGCCAGATTTCATAAATTTGTATTTTATTTTTAATTAATTTCACATTTCTCACACCCTTCACTCCGGGCTCAAGCGAATAGCCTCAGGACACTATCTGGATTTGATTTCCTAGATGGTTGTCAAGCCTAGCAAGGCGGTCCTAATTCTATAACTTTGTATTATTCGGACTTCCGATGTGCGGTCCAGATCTGATACGGAGTTTCGTGATGCTCCCGAGAGCAGCCGGGTAATGAGATTGATTCGAGATTTTAGGTAACCTAGCGTCAATGATTCTACAAGTTTTGAGTCTTGCAGATCATATTTAAAGTGATTCAAGTGAATTCTACTGATTGTTTAGTTCAGTACTTAACCAAATTCTGCCCTAATTATGACCGAATACAATCCTAAGGCAGTCCTATGCCCCTTTCTGGTGGTTTTAGGTAGTATATAATTTTAATTATTTTTTTAGTAGTTTTTCATCAAGTCTACTTCATCTATACCAAATTTTATTAGGTTTTGTGTAGTAAAAAAATTCTAAAAATTCTAGAAGTAACCGTTGTCCAAACTATTAACTTTTAAATAGTTGTCACATCAACCTAGATTAAAATATATTAATATTTTTATTATATTTTTCAATTATTTTTATATAAAACTAGGCTTATCAAGATTCAATCTGGCTTTTAAATCACCTAAATCGGAGTTATAACGAGGGAGATATGACTTTTAAAAGTCGGATGAAAAATTGTAGAAAAAATCACAGAAAAAGGGCCGCTCGGCCCGCTGTGGCCCGCCCGGCCCGCTGGACCGCGGTTGACCGCGGTAGGCGCGGCACCGCCGCGGTTTGCTGGACTGATTGGTGGTGGTTTCCGCCACGTGATTTTTGAAATGAACGTATCTTGTGAACCGGGATGAGTTATTCGAGGTGCAATATATGATTTTGGGGTTGGAGAAGTTGATCTATCCAAATAAGCTATTTATTTCTTGAGATTCTCAATGGTTAATGGTCAAAAATTCATTTTGTTTATTTATTTACTATTTATGGTAAATTTTAATTTAAGTATTGTTCTTCCTCACCTAAACTTTAGGATTCATGTCTAAGATGAAAGTACTTAGAAAAATTTAGAGAATAAGGTGGTGAAAGATGAGATTTTGAAGGAAATAGGTTAAAAAGCGATTTTAGACTTTGGGATTGAGTTCTGACAAGTTAATAAGGTGTCAGGAGCGACCCATTGCCTAAGGACGTCTAATTCCAGGTTGGCAAAAATTCAGGATGTTACAGCAGTGTTGATGATGGATTTTGTGTTGATTTTTTCAATGGATGATAGTATAGATGCATAGTGTCAGTGGTAGTGTAGCGGGTTGGCATGGAGATGGAAGCAATGACATTGATGAATCGACATAGGGAACGATACCACTTTCATATCATGTTAAACCACAAGACACTACGTTGTGGAAAGTATAGCCTATAACTTGTTTGTTTGATTAAGAATTAGGAGAATATATTAAAGAGGTGCGAGTTATGTAGGGAGATCTATAAAGATTTATGGAGATGCAGAGTTCTTAATAGATACACATGAATTCATTTAAATAGCTATTTATAGTATCTTATGGGGTTTCATAACAAAGTAAACATAATGTCTACCTTAATTAAGTAATTGAGCAGTCTTTAAAATAAAATTTTTAAAAAAACTTCTGACAACTTTTGAACACATGGTTATCGAACGAAAATGCCCTTGCTGCTTCTTCTCGTTCTTCTTCCTATTTTTTTCTGAAAAAGACATAAATTGAAAAAATATACCTTTAGATCTTCTTTTTCTTTAGAAAATAAAAAAGAGAATGAAAATAAAAGCATTAAATAAATAAAACAACTTGCCTTCTTCTTTCATTCTTTTTCTTCCTCCTTTTAGAAAAAAAAAATGACAAATAGATAAAAAAAAAATTAACTAATAAACAGAAAAACATTCTCAATCTTCTTAACTAAAAAAAAAAAAGGAAAAAAGAGAATAAAAATAAAAATACCAATTAAATTTAAAAAATGTACCTTCAACTTCTGGTTCTTCTTTTACTTCTTCCTCTTTTCTTTTTCTTTTCTTTTTTTTTAAAAAAATGGAAAAAAAGGAAAAATAAATATGAAAATTAATTGATACATAGAAAAACATTCTTAATATTTTTTAACTAAAATGAGAAAAAAAAAGTAAGAAAAAAAATTGTACCAACAGCGACCCATGCATCGCAATGTACCAACAAAGAACCATGACCCATGTAATGCTGTGTACCAACAAAGAACTAAGAACTGTGACCTATAAAGTATAGTGTACCAATAGAGAACTACAACCCATGCAATGTTGTGTCCCAACAAAGAAATGAGAACCGTGACCTATAAAGCTTAGGCTATGCCAATAGCTCTAATCTATGTCATTGACCATTCATGCGCGCCCGCCGAACCGAGCTGTGTCGTGCCATGCCGAGCCAGCCCGAGCTGTGTCCGAGTCTGAGTCTATGTTCATGTGCACGTGCTCGATGCGATGCGATGCGACGAGACGGGACGGGCTGGGCAGGGCATGGTTGCGGGTGCGGGTGCAGGTGCAGGTGCGGTGTGAGTGTACTCGCGTGGGTGTGTGTGTATGGGTACTCGCCGAAATTTATTTGCAAGAGTGTACTCTCACTTGTGCCTTTTCATTTTAAACCAGAAAGATGCATCTGTTCCGGTTGGTCGTACCTGTTGGGTTTAAACCCAACAGACCTAACCCTTTGTAAAGGGTGCTTATGCACCACATCGGAGTCTATATAAAGACTTTCGATTTATGTTTGCAGATACGAAAAATCCTTCTCTTTTATATATCTCTATTTGATATTCTGGTTTAAGAATTTTACTAAGTTCATAATTGAGTCAACTCAGCACTTTCGGGTTAAGCCGTAAGTGGTTTGAGCCCGCGACGGTGAGTGCACTGCTGGGACCGGGTCATAGTCATTGTATCCTGAAGGTTGATTGCTCTGAAAACCTGTTACACTTGGGACGTTGTCCAAGGGGAGCAAATTCGATTTCAAGCCGAGTGACTCAGTCACGCCTCGACTCAATTCATTAAGTCTTCTATCTCAAAATTTTATTTTTTTATTTTTTTTTTTAGTTCTCAATTTTCTATAGTTTATTGAATTCAACCAAATATTCCAACAATCTTGAAATCGAATTTGTTGAATTACATATACTATGGCTATCATAACCGTAAATGCTTCTGCTGAGTTAACTAAAATCGAACCATTTGCTAGCCAATGCTTTAAACGGTGGAAACAGAAACTGATGTTCGTATTAACCACCCTTAAAGTTTCATACATACTATCTGAATCATTTACTATAGATCCATCAAATCAAACTGAAGTAGCAAATGAAAATAATTATAAAAATTATATTTTAAACTCTTTGTCCAACGAACTATATAATGTGTATGCTTCTTATGATTCTTCTAAAGACATATGGACTGCTTTAGAAAAGAAGTACATATTGGAAGATGCTGGTGCTAAGAAACATGCAATTGCTAATTTCCTTCATTATGAAATGATAGACGTTAAACCTGTCATAAATCAGATTCACGATTTTTAAAATCTAGTTCACGAACTATCAACAGAAGGAATTAAGTTGGATGAAGTGTTTTTGTCAGGAGCGCTAATAGAAAAGTTACTGCCCTCCTGAAAAGAATATAAGAATAGAATGAAATATAAAAAGAATGATGTTTCTTTGGAAATCACTATTGTACACATATGAATAGAGGAGACCAATAGAATCAGGGACCAAACAGAAAATGAAATAAGATAGATTCAAAGGCGAATCTTGTAGAATCAAGTCGGAAAAATAATAAGAAAAAGGGCAAATGTCATAACTGTGGCAAACCTGAACATTATACAAATGAATATAGGCTCAAAAAGAAGAATGCAAACAATCAATTCAAGAAAAAGGAAAATTGCTACAACTGTGGAAAGCCTGGGCATCATGTTAAAACCTGCAGGCTTAAGAAAAATAAAGATAAGCCGTAGACTGATCTTATAGAAACAGGCAATGAGTCTGACATGATAATAGCTGTGATATCAGAAGTCTTCCTTATAAACAACTTGGAGTGGGTACTAGACACTAGTGCAACTAGGCACATGTGCAAGGATCGTAGCATGTTTACCTCCTACCAAGTATCAGGAGATGATGAATAGGTGTTCATGGGTAATGCTAGAATATCTCCAGTTGTACGAAAAGGGAAAGTACTTTTGAAACTCACTTCTGGGAAGACTTTAATGTTGAATGATGTCCTACATGTGCCTAACATTAGAAGAAACTTGGTCTCTGGTTCGCTCCTCAATAAGGCTAGTGTCAAGTTAGTATTTGTTTCAGATAATCTTGTAATGACTAAGAATGAAACTTTTATTAGTAAGGGATACTGTAATGATGGTTTATTCATTGTAAATGTATCTAATGATAATAATAAGAAGACATCCAGTTCTGTTTAAATCGTTAAACCTTTTTATCTATGACATAGTAGATTAGGTCATGTGAATGTAGTATCTTTAAAGAAAATGAAAAGATCAGGTTTATTACCTAATATATCTAATGATGAATTCTATAAATGTGAAACATGTGTAGAATCAAAATTCATTAGAAAACCCTTTAAACGAATAGAAAGATTATCTGTTCTATTAGAATTAATACACAGTGATTTAGGTGATTTTAAAAATCATATGTCTAGAGGTGGAAAAAGATATTACATAACTTTGGTAAATGACTACTTTAGGTTCACTAGAGTCTATCTATTAAGGAACAAAGATGAAGCTTTAGATGCTTTTTCTAAGTATAAAATTGAAGTTGAAAATCAGTTAAATAGAAAAATTAAAAGACTTAGAACAGATAGAGGAAGTGAATATGAATATTCTCAATTTAGAGAATTATGTGAAAATAGCAAAATAGTTTACGAAACTACAATTCCTTATACAGTAGAAAAGAATGGAATAGTAGAACGTAAGAATAGAACTCTAAAAGAAATGATGAATGTCATGTTAAACAGTTTAAGCTTACCCTCAAATATGTGGGGAGAAGCAAATTTATCTGCTTGTTATATCCTAAATATGATTCCTTCTAAATCTTCTGAACAAACACCTTATGAACTTTGGAAGAATCATGTTCCTAGTCATAAATATATTAAAGTGTGGGGGTGTCTTGCTAAAGTAGGATTACCTGAAAGTAATAAAAGAAAATTAGATCCTAAAACGACCAACTGTGTATTTATAGGTTACGTACAAAACAGTGCAGCCTACAGGTTTCTAGTTTTAAAAACTAAGGATAATATTTTAGATCCTGATACAATTATAGAATCTAGGGATGCAGAGTTCTTTGAGAACGTATTCCCTATGAAATATAAATCTATATGAATAGAGGAAGTTAATGAATCAGATATCGCGTCTATAAGTAGAAGTGCTTACGAGAAAGTAGTAGAAGAGACGCAACCAAGAAAAGTACTAGGGTTAGAAGAGAAACTAACTTAGGAGATGGTTTTTTCACCTTCTTAGTAGAAGACAATCCTACAACTTATACAGAAGCAATTAACTCTCCAGATGCAATCTTTTGGAAGGAAGCAATGTAACGCCCTGAAAATCGAGGGTCGAGTATGAACTCAACTCCCGAGTTCCAACGCATCACTTATGCAACATACACAATGATGGTTAAATGTTGTCTGAGTTAGAGCAATAAACATGAATGAGATTATACCAAAACAGTAAATCATACTCCAGTTCAATTGTATAAAGGCAAGCGGAAGACTGAAATTTTATATTCAAAGTATATAAAGTAATAAAATTTTGTGAACTCCAGAGTATGAGTACTAACTGAGTACCAATATACATGTATTGTTTCTAAGTCAAAAATCAAAATACAATTCCGTAGATAAGCCCTGGAATCCCCGCGATGCAGTCGGCCTAAGCATAGCCGTCAGAGTACTACATAAAGGAGAACTCATCTTGATCCTCCTCGAAGTCGGGCTCCGGCTCCTGAACCGAGGCACCATCTATACCTGCAACAGAGTCTGGTGGGTGTTGCAAACACCGTCCCGTAACGTGAGAGTGAGTAGCTAACTCAGTGGAACAATAAAGCATAGGTTAACATGTTATCAATTCAATCAAGCAGTAATGATAAAGCAGTACAAATCAAACAATTCTAACTACTCTTATTAAGTGCGAAAATGAAATGACATGATGTTGTATGCCCTTGCCAAACCACCCTCAAGCGACATCATCTTACGTTCGCGAATGCTTAACTCCCTCAGTGCGCCACATCTACTAAGCACATGCGGTGCGATGATGATCATGATTACCGAGTTTATTATTAGTCCATTTCAAACAGTAGTATTGGGAAACTAAGGTACCTCCCGTGTATCATTCCCAAACATGATCCATTCTAGGGTCATCAATCCTAACTAATCTCATACGATATTATGGTTTGAGAAGCGTAGTGAAGGCATCGCAAATAGCTCGTCACCCGTCAACGCGGATACAGATCTCACCGTATGCGGCTCAATTGCTGGCCGTCAGCTCAAGTACAGGTCTCACCGTACTTGGCTCAATCATTAGCCGTCAGCTCGAGTACAGGTCTCACCGTACTCGGCTCAACTCATACTCTAGTTGCTGTGAAAGACTCGTCGCCAATCACAGACACTTGGAGTATACTCGAAGATACTACGGAGGACTCGTCGCCCGTCAGCACGAGCACAGGTCTCACCGTACTCGGCTCTCGCCGTAAGTATCGACAGCTCGAATACAGTGTCCCATACCACCGTATTCGGCTCACGAGTTTAGTTGTGCAATGGTCACTACGGGGAGGCACATGGCCCCAGCGTAGGCCGATAGCTCGACCATGGTGTCCCATACCACCATGCCCGGCTCATGCGTCTTAGCGGATCGAGGTACCATGGTTAACGGGATCGCCACTGGTAAGTTTGGTACCCTAGGTTCAAGCAGTAGCGACCAAACATGGTGAACACACATATACACTTCGGTTTACTTGACGAGCCTGACTAGCTCGAGCGCACCACAAGTTGGGCGATATGGAGCGCAAAAGCACTCCGTGTGGCCAACACTATCGCCAACCGAAGTACGACTTGGGTTCGCCAGACACATCCTTTGTGGCGACATGCATCTCAGCCACAACCTCAAGTCTGGTACCGAATGTTTGGACTATAGGCATAGTCTCAAACTCAAACAGTTCTCATCAATAGCATGTGGAGTAAAGCATGATAAACAAGCAATACAAGCATGTTAGCAGGCATGTTATAAAGCATGAAATAAAGCATGAAATAAAGCATGTTGTAAAGCATGTTGTAAAGCATGTTGTAAAGCACTATACACATAGGGATACAATTACATACACATCACAAGTGAGTGGTCATAGCGAACCACCACATGGAGGGGATCCTACATGTCTCTAAGGGAGTCGGGAATCCCATATCAGCACCTCTCTAAGGCACTAACACTCAAGCATTTACACACACAAGCATCTACACAAACACTTAGAATACACTATTCCAACATACATGATGTATGTTAGCAAAATACGTGTTAGGGCTGTCCCTTCGCCACGTGAGTATTTTACCCATGTATATCATAATCATACAGCAAATAATCATTACAATTGTATTTCCAAAATTCACACATATGCGGTATTTCTAGAATACACAATTTCAACATACTAGGCATTTACAAGCGAACATGTATTTCAGCGATTCCTTTCGCCAAACTAGTATTTTATCCATATATTATATAATCATACATTAAATAAACATGTCAAACATTTTTCTGAAAAAAATACGTATACGGTATTTTTACGTATACCTAGAGTATGTGAAATTCCATATTCTACAACGTTAATCGAAACAGGAAACGGAAAGCACTTTGTACATGTGCATTTACATGCAGATCATGAATCTATCATTATCTGACATTGAAAGCTTTGAAAACCGTAACTTATACACTTAAAGTCCTCACCTTTGCCCTTGGAATCACAACGAATCAAGAAGGGTCGTTGAGCTTCCGTGATATACAGAGTTTTCTAGCCTAAAGAGCGGAATCGGTTAGCCTTTACATAACCTACAACGAACTTACATCAAATCGACCTAGGGTTAGGATTTCTTACCTTCAAACGGAATGGATACCGCCGAGAAAACACACAAAGAAAGGAGCGGTGTAGGCCGTGCGACAACCGAAAGCAGTAGGAGGAAGATCACCCACAAATTCCAAGCTCTTCTCTCTCTTTTCTCTCTCTCTCTAGGGTTTTATCCCAAATTCGTATGGCTGTGAGAGGGGCTGTTCTAAGCTCCTTTTATAGCCAAAAACATTCCCAAAATAGACTCAGGTTCAAGGGTTACTGCTAATATAGGATATTCGTCACTTTTCCAGCTCAAAAGAGAGGTTCTGGTAGCCCTCCTTGAGCCAAACGTCAGACTTAAGCTCACCACCTATGGATCTATGTGAGATTAAGTTTTCGACTCGATCGGATTCCCAGATTGCACTTGGCGGACCACTTTTAGTTCGACGGTCAGTGGGCCACGATCAGAAATTCCAAGTACATGTAAATGTTCCTGAAATTTTTCTTAATCCGAGGGTGTAATTTGGTCGGATTCTGACGGTCAGGTTGCTTAATACTGACGGGCAAGCGAAAGGTGCCAGATCACTATTCCTGATATTTATTTTAGGATGGGAATAGTATTTTTCACACACCCTCGCTCCGGATCGAAACGAATGGCCGTGGGACATCGGTTGGACCTGATTTTTGAGATGATTGTCAAGCCCAGTGAGGCGGTCTTAGTTCCTTATCTTCGTGTTAATCGGACTCCCGCTGTGCGATCTAGACCTAATACGAAGTTTCGTTTCATTCCCGAGAGCAGCCGGGAAATGAGTTTGGTTCTAAACTTTAGGGTAACCTAGAGTCACTTGTTTTGCAAGTTTTGGGTCTTGCAGATCGTATTTAAAGTGATCCCAATGGATCACATGGCTAAACGAGTTTAGCACTTAGTTAACTTTGTTAACTTTCTAAAGGATGTAATCCTAATTAATTTCTGGTCGAGGTGGTACTCGAGCCAACGTACGAAAATTTACGGGTCGTTACAAGCAATAAATGATGAGTTAGAATCTATTATATCTAATAACACTTGGGAACATGTAGACCTACCACCCGGAAATAAACCAATAGGCTATGAACGAGTGTTTAGAAAGAAACTAAAACCAGATGGGACTATTGATAAGTTTAAGGCTAGGTTGGTAGGGAAAAGGCTAGGTTGGTAGGGAAAGGATTTAAACAAAAAGAAGGAATAAATTACTTTGATACATATTCCCCTGTAATTAGGTTTACAACTATTAGGGTCTTAATAGCAATAGCCTCCATATATAAACTGGTGGTACACCAGATGGACATTAGGACAGCTTTCCTAAATGGAGACTTAGAAGAAGAAATATATATGGAGCAACCTGAGGATTACAAGATATCAAGTAAAGAAAATAAAGTATGTAGACTAATTAAATCACTATATGGTCTAAAACAAGCTCCTAAACAATGACATAAAAATTTGATGGTGTTTTAAAATCAAATGGTTATCATATAAATGATGTAGATAGATGTATATATAATAAAATTTCTGGAAATGATTATGTTATTATATGCCTTTATATTGATGACATGCTTATTTTTGGAACTAATATTAAATTAGTTAATGCAACTAAGAAATTCTTATCATCTAAGTTTGACATGAAAGACTTAGGAGATGCTAGTGTAATCTTGGGTATTGAAGTAACTAGGAAAGATGGTGTTAATATATTATCACAATCTCATTACATTGAGAAGATATTGAGAAAGTTTAACCATTTTGATTATTTACTCGTCAGTACTCCTTATGATTATAGTGTGACTCTCATGAAGAATACAGAAAATAGTGTCTCAATAGGAGTATTCCATAATAATTGGTAGCCTCATGTATCTTACAAACTGCACTAGACCAGACATACATAGTGTAACGTCTCGGAAAAATTCGTACAAGGACCCGAGTACCACCTCAAGTAGAAATCACTAAGGACAAAATCCTTTAGAAATTAGATGAAAATTAATTAAGTGCAGGTACAGTTGAGTGAAGATGCTACTTATATACTACGACCGACGCGTATTCTAGATAGGAAGGAGCACGTGTTGCGCAGTAAAGTTATCCCACTTGTGAAAGTATTATGGACACACCACACTGAGGAAAAGGCTACTTGGAAAACAGAAACCGAGGTTCGCAAGAACTACCCTCAAATTCTCGAGGAGTACGAAAAGGTATTAATTTTAAGGATAACATTTTTCTTTAACGGGGGTAGATTGTAACATCTCAAAAAAATCCATACAAAGACCCGAGTACCACCTTAGGCAGAAATCACTAAGGACCAAATCCTTTAGAAATTAGACGAAAATTAATTAAGTGCTAAACTGAATTAAACGCTAGATTAGCTTGAACAACTTTCTATACGATTTGTAGACCCAAAACTAGTAGAATCGCTAACGCTATGTTACCTAAAAACCTAGGATCAATATCTAAACACAGCTGCTCTCGGGATCATCTTGAAACTCCATATCGGACCTGGACCGTACGTCGAAAGTCTGATTACCGCAAAACTATACGATTATGACTGCCTTACTGGACTTGGCAACCATTTCGGAAATCAAGTCCTAATAGTATCCAGAAACGCACAACTTGAACTCGGAGCGAAGTGTGTGAGAAACGCGAATATTTTTAGAAATTGAACTCAGATTTAAGTGATTTGGACTGTTCGCTTGAGGGCCAAGTTTAAGGATTCAGACCGTCAGAATCTGACCCAAATACACCATCGGATCAGGGAAATTTCTCTGCATAGGTCAGTGTACTTGTGGCCCTGATAGAGTGACGGTGACCATTAAATTGAAACTGGTCCGCCATGGTCGATCCATAAATCCGATCAGACTAAAAACTTAACCTGACCTAGATCCAATGTCAGGGAACTTTCCTTAGACCATATGCAGAAAGGGAGCCTCTAGATATGTTCTGTTGGACTGAATCAGTCAACTTTGGCTATAACCTAAGTATACCATGGCCCTAGGGCCATTGAGGTCAGTTTTGGACCTATATAAAGACCTAAACCCACCCCTCTCTCATTCCATATGAATTTGTAAACCCTAAGAGAGAGAAGAGAGCAAAGAGAGAAGGAAAGAGAGAGAAAGTGAGAGAGAAAGTGGGAGAGAGTTCCTGGGATTCGACCCCGCCGTTCTATGTGCTGAATCGGCCTATCTGTATCGCTCTTCCGGAAATTCTAACTTCGTTCTTGGGTAAAAAATCCTAATCCTAACCTGTTTTAGGGATTCAAATAGACCAAATGGTGGAATAGCTAACCTATCTCATGCTATAGGTTGTTGTTGTGCCATAGATAAATACATAGCGTTCGAACTGAGTTCATTACGTGTTTACCGGCGAAAGGTGCATAGTATAAATGTTTAGGTTATGGTTTTCAAGGCTTTCAATGTTAGTTAATGATTTATGTCTGACTTGATTGCTATTACATATGCTTAGAGACGATGTCTCCCGCGTATTGCACATATATATGAACTATGTTGAAATAGATGCATTCCATGTGTTTGTTAAAATGTTTGTATGAGTATGGAATTAGGACTTGTGCTTGCAATGATTTATGTTTGATGATACATTATTGTTGTACGTGTGGCAACATTCTTGTGAAAGGATTTGCTATAATACCGGTTATAACTACTATATTACATGTACGTTGATATGTGTAGTCTAAGTGTTTGATAAAATACCCGGATGAGTAAATGCTTACTGAAATGTGTTTGATGAGGGCATTGAGAGGTGAATCTCACTCCCCTTACCTATAGTTACAATTTCCTTCATGTAACCTAACTTACTACTTTGTGCTTTATGTATGAAATGCCTATGCATGACAACATGTGTACTATGTGTTTGTTGAAATGCTCAAATGAGATTTATATTTCGATTGGTTGTCACATGTTGTCTTGACTATAACATGTGAATGCTATCGTTTGGAGTGTGATTGGGGCTACGATGTAGTCCAGACAATCGGTAATGAGTTCCGAGTTAGTGGCTGAGGTCGTTTCGTCACACAAGACATGTTTGAGGAATCCGAGTCGTACGTTGATCGTCGACAGTGGTTAGGCCACGCAAAATGTGCGTACCATGTTGATCAATTCAACGTACGTTCGTACCAGTCAAGCTTGTCAAGTAACCCGATTGGCCCAATGTATGTTCACCATGTATGGACACTACTACTTGAATCTAAGGTACCAACTTACCGGAGGAAAACTCGTTTAACCTTAGTACCACGATCCGCTAAGACTCATGAGTCAGGCATGATAGTATGGGACACCGTGGTCAAGCTGTCGGCCTATGCTGGGGCGACGAGCCTCCCCGTAGTGACCAGTGAGCAAACCAAATTCATGTGTAATGCCCTGAAAATTGGGGGTTGAGCAAAGCTCAGCTCCCGAGTTCCAACGCATCACTTATGCAACATAAATAATGATGATTATGATGAGAGCATTGAAACATGAATGGGATAATACCAAAACAACATATCATACTCCAGAGACAGTTAAATTACAAGCGAAAGACTGTGATAGATGTATAAAATATATAACTATGGTAAGTCTCCAGAGTGTGATGATGTTACTAGGTTAACAATTACAAGTTTGATTTCAAAATATACAAATTGAGAAAGTATAATGTCTTCTATCCCAAATACCATAGCCCCGTCAATGCAATTCCAGGTCTACATAGACCCACTAGAGAGTTACATGTAGGAGAACTCCTCCTCAACATCATAGTAGTAGTCCGACTCTGCTTCATAAGCATCGTCATCACTTGTAGCTAAGACAGTCTGGTTGGTGTTGTAAGAACCGTCCCGTAACGTGAGAGTGAGTAGCTAACTCAGTGGAATCATAGAGCAAAGATTAACATATTATCAAATCAATCAAGCGATAATGATAAAGCAAGCAAATCAAACATTCCTAAGTACTGTAATTAATGCAAGGATGAGATGCAATAATGATGCATGTCCTCCCCAACATACTCCCTCGTGCCACACCATCTTACGTCCGCAGCATGCTTTCATCCCTCAGTGCTCCACATCTTCTAGGCGCATGCAGTGCGATATGAACATGATTACCGAGTTGTTATTAGTCATTTTCATACAGCAGTATTGGAAAACTAGGGTACCTCCCTTATATCATTCCCAAATAATGATCCATTCTAAGGTCGTCAGTCTTAGATAATCTCATATGATGATGTAGTTCTAGGTCGCTGTAAAGGGCTGTCAAGGCTGTTACACGCAATCGTTGCACCGCTCCCCCATCACCTTATCAATGCAGGGCTAGTTTATACTCTGTTACTATGGGAAGACTCGTTGTCTCACCACAGAACTAGAGTATGCTCGAGGTCACTACACCGGGCATGGTCAGGGCTACCAGGGCTGTTACACGCACTCGTTACACCACTCCCCCATCACCCATCAAAATAGTGTAGGCCGATAGCTAGAATACAGTGTCCCATACCACCATATTCAGCTCATGAGTCTGGGTTGCTCACTGGTCACTATGGGGAAGCACGTGGCCCCAGCGTAAGCCGACAGCTCGACCACGGTGTCCCATACCACCATGCCTGGCTCATAAGTCTTAGCGGATCGAGGTACCAAGGTTAACAGGGTTACACTGGTAAGTTTGGTACCTTAGGTTCAAGCAATGACATCCAAACATAGTGAAGATACATTAGACAAATCGGGTTACTTGACGAGCCCGACTAGCACGATCGCATAACCAGCTGAACGATATGAAGTGCATAACCACTTCGCGTGGCCTAACCACTGCCGCCAACCGAAGTACGACTCGGGTTCGTCCAACACATCCTACGTGGCGAATGAATCTCAACCACGAACTCAAGTCTGTTGCCGATCGCCTGGACTATAATCATAGCCCCAATCACATTCAATCCTTAACCAGAAGCATGTAGAGTAAAGCAGAATAAACAAAGTAATTCAAGCATGTTAATAAGCATGTCATAAAGCACAATATAAATAGGAGATACAAACACATATATTTCATAAGTAAGCGGTTAAATTAAACAACCAACACGGAGGAAATCATATACATCTCTAAGTTAGTTGAGAATCCTATCTCAACACCTACCTAAAGCACAATCATCTAAATACTTACTCATACAAGCATTTTCACAAACACTTAGAATACACTTATTTAACATACATAACGTATATTAGCAAAAATATGTATTAGGGGAATCCTTTCGCCGAGTAAGTATTACACACATAACTGGCATGTACACACACAATGATTAATCATGGCAAACACACTTTCAAAATTTATATGTATACGGTATTTTCTACAAATATACAAAATACATTATACGTCATATTTTGTATACGTAATTGAATCGTAAAACGAACATCGCATTGTACATGTGAAATAGCATCCAGATCATGAATCTATCATTATCTGACATTGAAAGCTTTGAAAACTGACAACCTAAGCATCTAAAATCCTCACCTTATGCCATAAAAACGTAACGAATTCAACAAAGACTCTAAGTCTTTGTATACGTGGAATATCAACCTGAATACAAGCTAGGTTATCTATCTAACTACTAGCACAATGGAAACCCTAAAACAGGTTAGGGTTAGGTCTTTCTTACCTAAGAACGAAGTTAGAATTGTTGGAATGACGATTTGATAGTAGGAAAGAAGCACGTGGATTAGCAGAACAACTGCTAAGAAGAACCTCTCACTCTTCTCTCACTTTCTCTCTCTTTTCTCTCCTAGGTTTTCTCAAATTCGTATGGTGAGAATGAGAGAGGGTTTAAGGTCATTATATAGGCCCAAAACTCTCTAAAATAGACCCAGGGTCAAGGTATACTTAGGTTATGTCCAAAGGGCATCTCTTCCAGCTCAACAGAGCACTTCTGGAGCCCCCCTTGAGCCAAAGGTCGGACTTAAGCTCACTGACTATGTATCTAGGTCGAGTTAAGTTTTCATTCCAACCGGGTTTCCAGATCTCACGTGACGGACCAATTTCAATTCAACGGTAATAGAGTCTCGATCAGGGTTACAAGTACACAGACATGTATGAAAAATATTTCCTAATCTGAGGGTGTATTTGGGTCAGATTTCGACGGTCTGATTGCTTATATTTGGCCCGCAAACATCAGGTCTCAGATTACTTAAATTTAATTTAATTTCTAAAGAAACCTAAGCTTTCTCACACTCCTCGCTCCAGGCTCAAGCGAATAGCTATGGGACACTATCTGGATTTGATTTCCGAGATGGTTGTCGAGCCCAGCAAGGCGATCCTAATTCTATAACCTCATATTATTCAGATTTTCGATGTGCGGTCCAGATCTGATATGGAGTTTCGTGATGCTCTCGAGAGCAGTCGGGTAATGAAATTGATCCTAGATTTTAAGGTAACCTAGCGTCACTGATTCTACAAGTTTTGGGTCTTGCAGATTGGATTTAAAGTGATTAGTGTAGATTTCGTATGTGATCTAGTTTAGTACTTCGTTAACTTTGTCTAATTTCTAAAGGATTTAGTCCTATAAGATTTTTATCTAAGGTGATACTCGGGCCTTTGGTAGTTTGTATAGAAAGTGGTTCAAGCTATTAATACTCAACTAAATCACGCCCTAATTACAACAGAAGAAGGTCCTAGGGCAGGAGAGGCTAATGTTTCCAAATAACCTATTCGTCGATGATTCCATAAGGTTAATGGTCAAAAGCCCATCTTATTTATGTATGTACTATTTACAGAAACTTTTAGTTTAAGTATTGTTCTTCCTCACCTAAACTATAGGATTCATGCCTAATATGACAGTACTTAGAAACATCTAAAGAACAAGGTGGTGAAAGGTGAAATAGGAGATTTTGAAGGAAATGGGTTGAAAGGGGACTTGAGACTTTGGGATTGAGTTTTGACAAGTTAATAAGGTGTTAGAATTTGACGCATTGTCTAAGGACGTCTATCTCTAGGTTGGCAAAAATCTGAGGTGTTACATCGTGAGTCGAATGCGGTGGTATGAGACACTATATTCGAGCTGTCGGCCTACGCTAAGGTGACGAGCCTTTCCGTAGTGACCTCGAATATAAACTAAGGCCTATGAGGACGGTGATGAGCCTCTTCATAGTGATCTGAACTTGCCTGTCCACTGCTTTATATTCAGGGGTGACGTTGCCCTATAACTTGTCTATCGTATGTGATAGACTAGGATTGACGACCCTAGATGGATCATTGTTGGGTAAATGATATAAAGAGAGGTACCTTAGCTTCCCGAATCTGCTATATGAATAAGTCTAATTAAAAACTTAACTAATCACATACATGCACCACATTTGCATGTGCCTTTGGCGTTGGAGTTGAGCACTGAGGAAGGGGTGCATGCTGCGATCATGGGATGATGTCGTAGAGAGAGTGTAGGCGATGACATGCATCATTACAACATATCATTCCTACATTAACAAGAGTACTTAGGATATGAGTGTCATACTGCTTTATCATTACTGCTTGACTGAATTGATAACATGTTAACCTTTGCCTTATAGCTCCACTGAGTTGATCACTCACTCACATTCTAGAACGGTGTTTTAAAACACCAACTAGACTCGGATTTAGTTACAGATGATGGCGATGCTTGCGAGGTGGAGCCTGACTTTTATGATGATGAGGAAGAGTTCTCCTACATGCAACTCTCTAGCAGGTTTATGTAGACCTGAAGTTGTATCATTGGGGCTATAGGGATATGGATAGATGACATTACATTTTATTATTTGCACATTTTAGAATTATACATGTAATTATTTAATCTAGCGACATGTTCAGACTCTGGGGACTTATAATCACTTATATGATTATATATATTTACCACAGTCTTCCGCTTGCTTACATTTCATCGTCTCTGGAGTATGATATATTGTTTTGATATAATCTCATTCCTATTTAATGCACTAACACAGACAACATTTAATCATAATTATCTATATTGCATAAGTGATGCGTTGGAACTTGGGAATTAGTCTCCCGCTCGACCCCCAATTTTCAGGGCGTTACACATAGGTTTTGCAGTAGGAAGGCTAAGTAGATATACACATAACCCTGAAAAAAACCATTGGAATGCCTTTCCTAGGATTTTGATATACTTAAAAGGCAGTATGGCCTATGGTTTATATTATAATGGTTTCCCTACTGTATTAGAAGGATATAGTGATGTTAACTGGATCAGTGATTCAGATGAGATAAAATCCACTAGTGAATATGTCTTCACTTTGGGCGGAGGTGCAGTCTCTTGGAAGTCTACCAAACTGACATGTATTGCTCAGTCACTATGAAATTCGAGTTTATTACCTTAGAAAAGCTTGGATTAGAAGACGAGTGGCTTAAAAATCTCTTAGCTGATATACCATTGTGGCCAAAGCCTGTGTCAGCCATGTCTATTCATTGTGACTGTCAAGCAGTTATAGCGAAAGCAAAGAGTAAAATATATAATGGAAAGAACAATCATATTAGACTTAAACACAACATAGTGAAACACATGTTGCGTGATGGAGTCATATTTATTAACTTTGTGAGGTCAGAAAAGAATTTAACAGATCTTCTAACTAAATGACTATCTAAAAGTTTAGTCAATGATACATCAAAGGAAATAGGGCTAGGCCTAATATATGAGCTGCCAGTGTCGGTAACCCAACCTATACAAGTTGAGATCCCATGAGATAGGTTCAATGGGTAAATAACAAGACATGAGGTAAACGATTGCACTGAGTTATATGAGCTCCTTTTATGGTGTACAGTGCGAGCAACAACATAGAATAATGAGTTTTTAGAACTCTTAATGGATCCATTGCCATATATTTGGTGGTGTATATAATTGCTACATACACATGATGGAATTCACATATATGGGTTTGGAGGTGGAGGCTGCTTTCTATGAGAATCTAGGCGAATTCTCTAGAGCACTCATGAAATCCAGGTAATGGTGTATGGCCAAAATACACTGAACCGTAGAATCACTTACAGAGGAAGAATTGTGTGAGTGACATGTACTTGCAATCTACGTTAAAAGGATTGAGGTTTAAAACTATGGTGTCACTTGATTCCTATAAACCTGTCTTGCTTACTCTAATGTCGGTTCAAGTCTATGATGACACTAGCACCATTGCATAACTATTATGCTTTAACCCGAAAGAGTTATTATTTTGAAACGTGTGGGGGATTGTTGTATTTTGTTTCAAAATAACTATTAAAAATTTAATTTTTCAAATTTTTAGTTTCCCTCCACATTTGAAAGTTTTAGTGTTTTTGGATTGTTGGTTTTGTCCCGCATCGGATTTGATAAAGTAAATTCTCTTATATATAAAATAGGCCTTTTGCCTTAGCTTGAGCCCCATTCAAGGGGTATGTGAATTTGGTCCTGTAAGGGAGGGGCTATGCCAATAACTCTAATCTATACCATTGACCACACATGCGCTCGCTGAGTCGAGCTGTGCCGAGTCGAGTCCGAGTTTGAGTCAGTGTCCGTATGCATGTGCGTGTGCGCGACGCGACACGACGTGACGGGACGGGCTGGGCTGGGCTGGGCATGGGCGAGGGTGCGATGTGAGTGTACATGCGTGGGTGTGTGTATGGATACTCGCGGGAATTTATTTGCGAGGGTCTACTCGCATTTTCGCCTTTTCGATTTAAACCAGAGAGATGCATCTGTTCCGGTTGGTCGTACCTGTTGGGTTTAAACCCAATGGACCTAACCCTTTGTAAAGGGTGCTTATGCACCACTTCGGAGTCTATATAAAGACTTCTAATTTATGTTTGCAAATACGAAAAATCCTTCTCTTTTATACAACTCTCTCTGATATTCTAGTTTAAGAATTTTACTAAGTTCATCGCTGAGTCAACTCAGCACTTTTGGGTTATACTGCAAGTGGTTCGAGCCCACATACAGTGAGTACACTGCTGGGATCTAGTCATAGTCGTTGTAACCTAGAGGTCGATTGCTCTGGAAACTTGTTGCACTTGGGACGTTGTCCAAGGGGAGCAAATTCGATTTCAAGCCGAGTGACTCGGTTATGCCTTGACTCAATTCAATAAGGCTTCTTTCTCAAAATTTTATTTTATTATTATTATTTTTTTGGTTCTCGATTTTCTATAGTCTATTTAATTCAACCAAATATTCCAACATAAAGAACCATGACCCATGCAGCATAGTGTACCAACGTAACTAAGAATGGTGACCCATAGAGTGCAGTGTGCCAACAAAGACTGAGAACCATGACCCAAGTAACGTAGAGTACCAACAGAAAATTGAGAATGGCAACCCATAAAGTGCAGTGTACCGATAGATAATTAAGAAACATGACTCATGCAACCCAGTGTACCAATAGAGAATTGCACCTATGCAACGCAGTGTACTAATAGCAAGTTGAGAACCGCAACCCATATGGTACAGTGTACCAACACAGTACTAAGAACAGTGACTCATGCAACAGTGTTCCAACAGAGAACTGAGAACCATGACTCATACAACGTAGTGTACCAACTAAGAACCACAATCCATACAACATAGTGTACAAACCAACATAGAAGTGAGAACCGCGACTGATGCAACTAGTGTACCAACAAAGAATTGAGAACCGCAACCCATAAAGTGCAATGTACCAACAGAGAACTGTGACCCATGCAATGCAGTGTACCAATAGCGAATCGCAACCTATGAAGCACATTGTATAAACGTAGAATCGCGAACCTTGCAGTGCAATTAAATGTTTTATTTAACCTTTTTAAGAAAAAAAAAAGGGAAATAAGAAAAAGAAGAAGGTAAGTTGTTTTGTTTATTTGATATTTTTATTTTTATTATCTTTTTCATTTTCTTATTTATGAAGATTAAGAATTTTTTTTTATGTTTATTAGTTAATTTTCTGATTTATTTGCCTCTTTTTTAATTTTAAAAAAGGAGGAAGAAGAAAAAGAAAACTGAAAAGAAGAAGGTAAGTTATTTTATTTATTTGATATATATATATATATATATATATATATATATATATATATATATATATATATATATATATATATATATATATATATATATTAGTTAATGTTCTAATTTGTTTGTCTTTTAGGAATAAGAAAAGTTAGGAGAATGAAAGAAGAACATTATTTTTATTTTCATCCTATTTTTGTTTTATAAAGAATAAGAAGAAGAAGAAGAAGAAAAAAAAAAAAAAAGATATTACCAATAACTACTACTACTACTATTATTATTATTATTTTTTGAATTATTTGCTCTCTTCTTTTGGAAAAATAGAAAGAAGAAAAAGTAGAAGAACAAGAAGAAGAAGCAGGAGCATTTTAGTTAGCATTCTACAACAAAAATTTTAGAAATGCTGCTAAATTATCTAATTAAGGTAGACCTTGAGTCTACCTTGATAATAAACTTCATCTTATACTAAAACTTGACATAGGTGACTGGTGTGAGAGGAATATAATATTTCAACTTGTTATCCTAACAAAAACTCTAAAAGGGAAATCCCTACTTCAATAGTGCTCACAAAAATAGTCATTAGAAAATTATTACTTTTTCCTTTCTTTGTCTGCAATTCCAAGAATCCGAAAATGGCCCAAGGGAAAATCAACTATTTTCATTCAAAGGTTTAATATATTTAATCCCAACGCATTGAAATAAGATACGTCGAGACTCTAGTAGCCAGATTTTGTGCTTTTTCAATACCCAAAACAGTTTTGTGATTGGGCTCTCCTTCACAAAGGTTTCTAAAAAAGATTAATATTGAATATTTCAACCCTTTTGATTATACAAGGGCTATGGTGACCATCCACATTCACAACAGAAAAGCTAATTATGGAAGGGCTGAAATAATTAAAGTAGAGCTTTTATCTATTGTCTATACGTTACAAGAAGTGAGACACATTAAATAAATAAACAGTCTGCATCATTGGAGGAATACCGACGGTCAAAGGCTAGAGTCCTGATGCGTCTTATCCCAATATGTCAAGTTGTATTCAACAAACCACTTTCATTCATTAAAAATGGTTTCTGCCGGCTTTCCTTTATAAGTCTCTTCTGCCATTCGTTAGCTCATGTACCTCTTGAATGCATCCAATCCATTCATCCCTTATGCCTTATGGGAATGAAATAATTAGCTAAAAATAATACTGCTCCAAAACTCAAGTGGGCCATACCACTTGAAGTTAGAGATTTTATGTATAATATTATACCGGGTGGTTCACCATGAGATTTGGATCAACCTATTTTTAGGATTAAGGCCAAACAAGGATTAGTGTACCTGATGGATAGTGTGGATTTCATGCAAGTTAACTCATTTCACAACAGAAGAGCTAATTATGGAAGGGCTGAAATAATCAAACTAAAGCTTTTATCTATTGTCTAGACGCTACAGAGACACATCAAATAAATAAACAGTCTGCATCATTGGAGGAATACCGAAGTTCAAAGGCTAGAGTCCTGATGCATCTTATACCAATATGTCAAGTTGTATTCAACAAACCACTTTCATTCATTAAAAATGGATACTGCTGGCTTTCCTTTACACGCCTCTTCCGCCATTTGTTAGCTCATGTACTTCTTGAATGTATCCAATCCATTCATCCCATATGCCTAATGGGAATGAAATAATTAGCTAAAAATAATACTATTCCAAAACTCAAGTGGGCCATACTACTTGAATTTAGAGATTTTATGTATAATATTATACCGGGTGGTCCACCATGAGATTTGGATCAACCTATTTTTAGGATTAAGGCCAAACCAGGATTAGTGTACCTGATGGACGGTGTGGATTTCCTACAAGTTAACTCATTTCACAACAGAAGAGCTAATTATGGAATGGCTGAAATAATCAAACTAGAGCTTTTATGCAGTGTGCATCATTGAAGGAATACCGACGTTCAAAGGCTATATTCCTGATGCATCTTATCCCAATATGCCAAGTTGTTTTCAACACGCCACTTTCATTCATTAAAAGTCTCTTCCGCCATTCGTTAGCCCATGTACCTCTTCAATGCATCCAATCCATTCATCCCATATGCCTTATGGGAATGAAATAATTAGCTAAAAATAGTACTGTTCCAAAACTCAAGTGGGCCATACCACTTGAATTTAGAGATTTTATGTATAATATTATACCAGGTGGTCTACCAAGAGATTTGGATCAACCTATTTTTAGGATTAAGACCAAACAAGGATTAGTGTACCTGATGGACGGTTTGGATTTCATGCAAGTTGACTAATTTCCACAAAACAACCAGGTAAGGTGCGTGATCGTTTTCCATTAAAACTCTACCTGAATGTGTCCCGCATATGTTTGACAATTTTATAAGGACCGTTTCGGTTGGTACGAGATGATACTTCACATGACGTACATGGTTCTTAGTGGGACCCACTCCCACTCTCTATCTCTGTAAATACAATCACAGTTTAAATTATCACCGACAGTACTAGTATTTGTCATGGACGACATTTACCATATCGGTCGATCCCGGACGTGGTTTGGTTACTGACGCTGCTATCTGCCACGTGGCTAGTAGTCGGTGCTATGTGGACCCTATCATGATGGATGTGTTTTATCCACGCCGTTCATACATTTTGAAAGATAATTTTAGGGCTTTGTCCAAAAAATGAGGTAGATCTAAATCTCAGGTGGACCGCACCATGAGAAAACAGTAGTGATTGAATGTCCACCATTAAAAATCTCCTACGGCCCACCGTAATGGTTATTTGGCATCTAACCTATTGATTAGGTCATGCAGACTTAGATGAAGGGAGAAGGGAAAATATATATATATCAGCTTAATACAAAACTTTTGCAGCCTCGATGAGTTTTTAATGGTGGGCGTCCAATCAACACCGTGCAGTTCACTGGAGATTTGGATCTATCTCATTTTTGGGATCATAGTATAAAATGATCTGGAAGAATGGGTGGACGGAATGGATGAAACACATACACCATGGTGGGGCCACGTAGTACCAACCACTAGCCATTGGCTAGTCGCAGGGTGCGTAGCCGATCCGTTTCCATCTATGCCACTGATTTACCACGTGTGAAGATGTGGAACATTTTAAAGGGTTAAATTATATTGAAAAACTATGTAAAGAGAGTAAGAAGAATAGGATTTCGAAAATGCACGTCTCATTTTTTTAATTGTCTGCTTAGTAATGTGCGGGACCACTTTATAATTAAGTACCTTTCAATTGTTACTTGTTGTTGATAAAAATGGACTTATCAGGATTACTCAAGACAGGAGTACGGCTCTCAACAAAAGGCTTGCTCAGTCATGGTTAACTTGACCTCAAAGGTCAAGCCGGATTCAACTAGCATGTCACGTCCCAAACTCGAAAAACGGTCTCATAAAATTTTTAATCGCCGAATGCGGCGCCGACAGCCTCCGTAACCCATTTTCGGCTCCCGGCACTCATGTGCCAGATTCCGATCCTGGGATCCAACAAGGAGAACTTTCAGTGTGATTTTTTTATTTTTTTTTTTTTTTTTTTTTTTTTTTAATGGATCATAACCACAAGCATAATCAAGTCACAAAACAACATCACTACATATCCACTAATATAAACATTTGAATACAATGCTGAAAAGGAAATACATATGTATCAAAATCAAAGCTCCAGAAGTGTATGTAAGGTAAGTGCCAAGTTCAATCCTACTGCGACCTAACGCCACATGCACGTATCTATCGTGCATAAGCTTATAAAAAGCTTAGAGAGTGGTGAAAGTGTATGTAAGGTAAGTGCCAAGTATACAATAAAGCCTACAAATCATACATCATCAGAATAACCGGAGATACTAACAAGATCATGAATCATACGATATCAGAGTAAGCGGAAATATACTGGTAAGTTCATGAGTTATATAATATCAGAGTAAGCGATGCAGATCATAATTAGCCAAATATCATATACTGTGGATGCAATATGCACATCCTGCCAACTCCGTCTAAGCCGTATAAGTGCAGAACGTAGTAATCCAAAATACCATATGTCGTGGATGAAATGCAGTATGCGATGCGAATGAAGTGACCAAGCTGGAGTGAAGTCGGGATGATAGTACATAGTATCGCAGGCTATGGGGTGCATCACAAGGGAATTCTATCCAAACCAGTCCTATACCTAAATTTGGATAGTCAAACACAATGTGGTAAACTCCTGATCTTAGGTTAGTTGCGCGCCACAACTGAAATCCTGGCCATTGCGAAGGTACAAGTAACAAATAGTTACGCACCATTAGCTCGAGTGGATAGTGAATGGATGAATGAATGAGTATGCAACTCCTACTTAGTAACCTACCAACTACTGGTAGCTCGCCCAGTGTGGTAGCTTGCCCAGGCCTTAGCTTCGCCCACATCACATCTGCCCACATTAGCGTCCCCCCACGTGTGCCCGCTCACATGTGCAACAGTGACAATGTGTCATAATATCAGATCAGTCCTCATATCAAGTCCACATATCAGTAATGTATATTTCTGGGATCATCACCGGGGTCTAGTACACTCCACACTGACTACCGCCTCCCTAACCGCACAGCCCTGCGAGAGGAAGAGACTACACTATTCGCCTGACCAATAGTTTGCCAATACTTACCTGGCTCGTCGATAGCGGACTCATTTGCGAGCTAATCAAACTCAGCCTAGCTTGTAGCCCCCTCACTCGGACAAATAAGGCCATACCCCCTCCCAACCAACCACGACACAATGGGAGCGTGGCCTACTGGTATTTGGCACTTGGATGCTCCTATATCCACTCAGTCTAGACGTTGGGGTGTCTCATGGCCTCGGAAGTTTAGGGACTTTCACCCACGGACATCCAACGTGCCAAAATGCTCAAACCAAACATTTCCGGTGTCCCATCTGGCCATTCACGACATGTGTGTGGAGGTCAAGCCCTGATATCGCTAGGGTGTACAGTAATCACAATCACATAATGCTAGATGCATGAGTCATATAATCCAGTCATGCATCAATCCTGCGCATACCGTGCGTTCATGTGAGACAATCTCCACCTATCAAGGAGTCTCATAACAACATGCCCAATGAATGGTCAATCACACCTCATAACAACATGTATATGATGCGTATGGGCATGTATTGTGATGCCATGCTGTTACATACTCATAATCGGTATCAATAACTGTCATCGACAATCGACCTCGACAATGTGGACATTTAACCAACATTGCCTCCAAGGAGTGGCCCACATAGAGCTTAACATATAGTGGACCCATGGCCTCACACAAGGGCCTAATATGTAACACCATGGGTCTCACTCAAGAGCTTAATACACATCACGATAGGCCTCTCACATGTGCCTAATATACATCACAATGGACTCCATTGCTTGGCCCTCAATTGTATCACAATGGGCCTCATCACATAGACCTTATATTCATCTCATTAGGCCTTAAACACTGGCTGCATATACATCACATAAGTCTCGACAATCAGCCTTGGTAATCGAAATCGGCATTGACAATCGAAATCGGCCTCAACAATCGGAATCGACACTCGGGATCGGCCTCAATACTCGGCTTCGACAATCGGAATCGGCCTATACAATCGGCTTCGACAATCGAAATCGGCCTCGACAAATCGAAATTTGCCTTGATTCTCGGCCTCGACAATCGGAATCAGCTTATACAATTGGCCTCGACAAATCGAAATCGGCTTTCGATATTAGTGCTCGACAATCAGAATCGGCCTATACAATCAGCCTCGACAAATCAGAATCGGCCTTGATACTTGTCCTCGACAATCGGAATCGACCTACACAATCGACCTTGATAATCGGGATTGGCCTCGATACTCAGCCTCGACAATCGAAATCGGCCTATATAATCGGCCTCGATACTTGTCCTCGACAATCGGAATCGTCCTATACAATCGGCCTCGACAATTAGGATCGGCCTCGATACTCGGCCTCGACAATCGGAATCGGCCTATACAATCGGCCTCGACGAATCGGAATTGGCCTTGATACTCAGCCTCAACAATCGGAATCGGCCTATACAATCGGCCTCGACGAATTGGAATTGGCCTCGATACTCGGCCTCAACAATCAGAATCAGCCTATATAATCAGCCTCAACAAATCAGAATCGGCCTAGATACTCAGTCTCAACAATTGGAATCGGCTTCAACAAATCAGAATCGGCCTTGATACTCGACCTCAACAATCGGAATCGGCCTATACAATCGGCCTCGACAAATCAAAATCAGCCTCGATACTTGGACTCCGCAATCGGAATTGGCCTCGACAAATCAAAATCAGCTTCGATACTCTTCCTCAACAATCGAAATCGGCCTATACAATCGGCCTCGACAATCGGAATCGGCCTCGACAAATCAGAATCGGCCTCAATACTCGGACTTGACAATTGAAATCGGCCTTTATGGGCCTATTAAAGGACCCTGGGGAGAGTTACAATGCGGACATTTAATCAACATTATTCTTACAATGTAGACGTCAAACCATCATTGCTCCCAAGGCACGACCTGCCATAAACATCATTACACAAACCATGGTGGAATCACACATTGCAATGGGCCTTATGTACATACCATTGGGCCTCGACCTATGGGCCTGAAATACATCCAATGGGCCGCATCACATGAGTCTCATATATATCAAGGTGACCCTCAATGGACGGGCCACAAATACATCAAGATGGGCCTCATCACATGATATATATATATATATATATATATATATATCAAAGTGGCCCTCAACATGCCCAAAAAGAATCATATTGAAGGATCATTTGGACCATACTACAAATAGCAGTGGAGATAATAATTTTCACTGTTAAATAAATCACAGGGCCCACGGTAAAGTTTATTCTCCACCCAATCTATTCATAAGGTCTTAAGGACCTAGATTAAGAGGGAAAAACAAATTGCCTATTGATCCAGAACTTTTGTGACCCAAATGGGTTTCAATGATAGACGTTCAATCCCCCACTATTTTCTGCAGTGTGGTCCACTTGATTAATGGCTGGGCACATCACGGAGTAGTCAGCCGTGATGTATTTGAGATCCAACCTATTCATAAGTTAACATAGTGATAGATGAAGTGAAGACAAATATCAACTTAATTGAAAACTACTATGGCCTTTAGAAGTTTGAACGGTGGACGTCACTGTCTACTATTTCAATGGTGGATGTCCACTTGAACTTTAGATCTGACTCATTCTTTTCTCATGCCATAAAATGATCTCTTAAAATGGTTGGAAGGTATGGATACAACGCATGCATCACAGTAGGGTCCACACACGTGGCCTACCAACTACATGGATGGTGTACATTTACACCATAGGTGGCACATGCATTACGTTCTGCTGCTGCACGTGCAGTAGCAGCTAGCAGCGGCTGCTACTACAAACGACAAGGATGGGTCCCATGTAGGGCCCATCATGATGTTTATTTCCCATCTGACCTGTTGATAAGGTCACACAGACCCAATTAAAAAAAAATAATAAAATAAATATCGATTGATCCAAAACTGCTGGACCAGGGTAGTCCCAATGGTAGACGTTTAATTATCATTATTTCCTATGACGTGGGCCACCTGAGCTACCACGTAGGCAGATTTTTGGGGTGCCCCACCGCAAGAAGGGGGCCCACCAAATGCACGGTGTTGATGTTCTCCCACATCACGGTGGGGCCCACGGTTGGGAACCCTTGCCTCCGTCACAACGCAGATGAGACACCGCTGCTGCGGATCCTCTGACGCCCGGCCGAAGAAGGCCCGCCTGTTATTTTATTTTTTTTTGAAAATTTGTTTTTTGAGGTTTTTCTAAGGTGGAGCCCTCAGCACTAGAATCCACCCCACCCATTAGATTCTACAGCCCATAACAGATCTAACAAGACCAATATTGAGCATGTTTCGGTGTATAGAAATATCAGGGTGTATTTCAATGGTAAAGCCACTGTTTTCTCTGAAATGGCCCGCTAGAAAATCGGATTGGCTTCATTTTTCGGCTCAACACCTAAAATGACTTGGTAAATAGGACGGCGTGGATTACAGCCTTGCATCAAGGTGGGGCCTGCATGAGCAGTCTACCCAAAAAGCCTTAAAATCAAACCTATTTTTTTTCTGCTGTGAGTACACCTCACTGTCCGTTAACTCTTCATGGTCGTCTCCAGCGTCCCTGGACGGTGGACGGTTTGAATACAACACATATTCAAGGTGGGTCCCACGTGGACGTGGCCCCACTTGATTGGATTAATCTAATATTTGTGTTTTTCCAACATCCATAAGGTAGGGCCCACGTGGTTTGGTCGGCCATGGGGCCCATTTGATGGATGGTCTAGATACCACATACACTCATCATGTAGGCCACAAAATAAAGGAAGGAGAGAGAGAGAGAGAGAGAGAGAGAAAGAGAGAGAGAGAGAGAGATGTGATGATGGAGGGCTCCGCCACTATGAGCCCTCCCTTCCATACATCACAACTTATATCAAGTGGGTCCCATTACATGTGGACCCAACTATCAAAATCAACGGTGGAGATCCTTTCTCCACTAAAATGCAAGGTCTAGATGACCCTATTTATGCAAGGAAAATAAACATCATGATAGGGTCCATAGAGAATGGCCCCATCATGGAATGATCATGAGCATCAAGTTGGGTCATCGGCCACATCTAGGATCCAAGGTGAGATCCATACCATCAATCGGTAGGCCTCACTTGACCCATCATCAAAACATGAAAATCTAGCCTATAAAGCACCCACCGTGCGATCTTCTTGGTCCGATGGAACGCCGATCTCCTTGTGCTTCTCTTTGATGGAAGATGATGGAAAATGAATGGCTAGGATGAAGGATTTTGGGGTGGGAAGTGGGCCACACACATACACTCTTTTCTCACATGGAAGAGCTTGGACGTCCACTCTTTTTGCATGGAAATTTTGTTGATCGAAAGAGAGAGAGAAGGGGTTGTAAGGAGAGAGAGAGAGATGGGTGATGGATTGATGGATGGGAGTTGATAGGTTTACTTGACATATATGGGTGTGTAAGAGAGAAGGTGAGAGAGAGTTGACTTTGGGGTTGCTCCTGTACTTGACATGAGGTGATTGATTGATTGATGGAACGTGTTGTAGAGATTCTCTTGAGATTGCAAACATGTGGTGTTTTCCTCGAACTGAACGCAGGCCGACATCTCCTGGCCTGGGTATCTCCTCGGCGCGCGAGACGCGGTATCAGAACTACGGTGACAGCGCAGTCGCTAGGGTACAAGTCTCGGGTCGAGCCGACTCTGGAATACGAGACATGACTTAGGGTTACGCGTAAATGCAGTCTACGCGTTGCGGGTCACCGGAATTCGACTGGGAGGATCGGGGAAGCCTATGAAATAGTACAGGCGAGGATACGGGATTCACAGCTCTCCCCTCCTAATAAAAATTTCATACTCAAAATTTAAACCAGAACATGACCAATACAGAGCTCACTAATGGAGGAAAATCTTATAAGAACACAACATCCCAACATAATCAAACACCTAAGAGATAGGGACAACGCCCATGAATCTCAACCTCTTACTCCCAAGATGCCTCATCAATACTATAATGACCTCACTGAACATCGGATCATGGATCAGAAATGATCAAAACAGGGATACTATGTAGCCTCACAATCTCAATGGTAGGGAGCTATATCAGAAAATCTCTAAGTTATTCGAACTCGGGGATCTATTGAATCTAAGTTCTCAACAATCATGGAGTGTAAGATAGCTATTATCAGATATGTAATGTCATCTTCAGGTATTCCCAAGTTATGCTCTGATACCAACTTCTATCACAGCCCAAACTCGAAAAACAGGCTCACAAAATTCCTGATCGCCGAATCAGGTGCTGACAGCCTCCGTAGTGCCCTATTCTCAACTCCCGACACTCATGTGCCAAATTACGATCCTGGGATCCTACATGGAGGATTTTCAGTGTGATTTTTTTTTGTAATGGAGCATAACCGCAGGCATAACCAAGTCACCAAACAACATCACATATATCTACTAATATAAATATTTGAATACAATGCTGAAAGGAAAATAAATATGTATCAAAATCAAAGCTCTAGAAGTCCACTGCACGCTACAAGTTCAACGTTACTGTGACCTAACATCACTTGCATGCATCTATCGTGCATAAGCTTATAGAAAGCTTAGAGGATTGTGAAAGTGTGTGTAAGGTAAGTGCCAAGTATACAAAAAAGCCCATAAATCATACATCATCGGAATAAGCAGAAATACTAACAAGATCATGAATCATACGATATCAGAGTAAGCGAAAATATACCAGTAAGTCCATGAGTCATATAATATCAAAGTAAGTGATGCAGATCATAATGAGCCAAATATCATATATTGTAGATGCAATATGCGGATCTTACCAAGTCCTTCTAAGCCATATAAGTGCAGAACGTAACAATCTAAAATACCATATGTCGTGGTTGAAATGTAGTATGAGATGTGAATGAAATGACCAAGCTAGAGTGAATTCAGGATGATAGTACATAGTATCGCAGGCTATGGGGTCCATCATAATGGAATTCTATCCAAACTAGTCCCATACCTAAATTTAGATAGTCAAACACAATGTGGTAAACTCCTGATCTCAGGTTAGTCGTGCGCCCTAACCGAAATCCTTCCCATTGTGAAGGTACATGTAATAAATAGTTTCGCACCACCGGCCCAAGTGGATAGTGAATTGATGAATGAATATGTAACTCTTGCTCAGTAGTCTGCCAGCACAGTAGCCTACCAACCACTGGTAGCTCGCCCCAGTGTGGTAACTCGCCTAGGCCTCAGCCCCGCCCACATCAGCATCCACCCACGTGTGCCCGCTCACATGTACATTAGTGAGGGGGTATCATAATATCATATTGGTCCTCATATCAAGTCCACATATCAGTACTGTACATCTTTAAGATCATCACCGGGGTCTAGTATAATCCACACTGACTGTCACCTCCCTAGCCGCACAGCCCAGCGAGAGGAAGAGACCACACTATCCGCCTGACCAGTAGTCTACCAATACTTACTCGGCTCGTCAATAGAGGACTCATTTGCAAGCTGGTCAAACTCAGCCTAGCTTATAGCCCCCTCACTTGGGTGGATAAGGCTACACCCCCTCCCGACTGACCACGACATAGTGGGAGATGTAGCCTACTGGTATTCGGCACTCAGACGCTCATATATTCACTCGGTCTAGACGTTGAGGCGTCTCCTAGCCTCGGAGGTTTAGGGACTTTCACCCATGGACATCCAATGTGCTCAGATACTTGAAACAAACATTTCTGGTGTCTCATCTGGCCATCCACGACATGCTTGTGGAGGTCAAGCCCTGATGTCGCTTAGGGGTATAGTAATCATAATCACACAATGCAAGATGTATGAGTCATACTATCCAGTCATGCATTAATCCTACACATACCGTGCGCTCATTGAGATAATCTCCACCAATTAGGGAGTCTCATAACAACATGCCCAATGACATATGCAATGGTCAATCACACCTCATAACAAACATGCAAATGATGCATATGGGCATGTATCGTGATGCTACGCTATTACATACTCATAATTGGTATCAATAACTGGCACCGACAATCGGCATCGACAATCGGCCTCGACAATTTGGACATTTAAGCAACATTGCCTCAAGGAGTAGCCCACATAGAGCCTAACATATAGTGGACCCATGGCCTCACACAAGGGCCAAATATACAACACCATGGACCGCACTCAAGAGCTTAATACACATCACGATGGGCCTCTCACATGTGCCTAATATACATCACAATGGACTCCATCGCCTGGCCCTCAAATGTATCACAATGGACCTCATCACATAAACCTCATATTCATCACATTAGGCCTTAAACACGGGCTATATATACATTACATAGGTCTCGACAATCGGCCTTGGTAATCGAAATCAGCATCGGCAAACGAAATTAGCCTCAATAATCAGAATCGACACTCGGGATCGACCTCGATACTCAACCTTGACAATTGGAATCGGCCCATATAATCGGCCTCGACAAATCGAAATCAGCCTCGATACTTAGCCTCGACAATCGGAATCGGCCTATACAATCCACCTCGACAAATCGAAATTGGTCTTGATACTTGGCCTCGACAATCGGAATCGCCCTATACAATTGACCTCGACAAATTGGAATCGGCCTCGATACTCGGCCTCGACAATCGGAATCAGCCTATACAATCGGCCTCGACAAATCAGAATCGACCTTGATACTTATCCTGGACAATCGGAATCGGCCTATACAATCGGCCTTGACAATTGAGATTGGCCTCGATAATCGAAATCGACCTATACAATCGGCCTCGATAAATCGAAATCAGCCTTGATACTTGTCCTCGATAATCAGAGTCGGCCTATACAATCGGCCTTGACAATCAGGATCAGCCTCGATACTTGGCCTCGACAATCAAAATTGGCCTATACAATCGGCCTCGATACTCAGCTCGACAATCGGAATCGGCTTATATAATCGGCCTCGACAAATTCGAATCAACCTTAATACTCGGCCTCAACAATCAGAATCGGCCTCGACAAATCAGAATCGGCCTCGATACTCGCCGTCGACAATCGGAATCGGCCTATACAATCAGCCTCGATAAATCAGAATCGGCCTTGATACTCGGCCTCAACAATCGGAATCGGGGTATACAATCGGCTTTGACAAATCAGAATCGACCTCAATACTTGGCCTCAATAATTAGAAATGGCCTATACAATAAAGTTCAAAAAATCAGAATCGACCTCGATACTCGGCCTATGCAATCGGCCTCGACTAATAGGGTCACACAGACCCAATTAAAAAATATATATATCAATTGATCCAAAACTGCTAGACTAGGAAAGTCCCAATGGTAGACTGTAAGTGCTATGATTTGATTCCTCTTTGATTGTTAAATTTTGTGTGTCAAAACTTCTTTGTATGTCTTGTGTTTATATCTTGAGAAATCTGTTCGAGACACCTTATCAACACTTGAAGTCGAGTTTAAAAAATTCTTCAAGCCTCATGATAGTTCAAGCTACAATGTAGAAGATTTTAAAGAAGAACTCAGGGTTAAGGCTCAAGTTCAAGTGAGAGTGGAAGTTCAAGATTCATACGCAAGTGGAAGTTCGTGCAAATGAAAGTTCAAGATTCAAATAAAAGTACGGGACTCAAGTACAACTCAAAGTGACATTAAAGCTTTTAAAGTAGTCAAGAGACATCAAGAAGAACTCAAGCTTCGTAAAGATCAAAGTCTAAGCAAATGAAGTGTTCAATGTCCATACTTCATATTCCAGGTTTGATAGACCATTAGATTGACCTTAGGGTAGGTCACTTTGGATACATAATTCATTTGAATATTATTACATGATTTTGGTCTATTCTAAGACTAGTCTTAGACTTTGCTCGACCAGTCCTAGCACTGGTTCGACCAGTCTAAGAAGTTCCACGACCATTCCTAGAATTGTTGTATTTTATCGAATTTTCTGGTTAGGCTACAACCAGTCTTGGAGTCTGCTCGACTGGTCGTGGGATGGTCTCGACTTGACCTTCGACCAGTCGTAATGCTTTGACTCAAACTCTAGCGACTAAATCAATTGTTGCACGACCAGTCGTAGAGGGGTCTCGACCAGTCGTGGACTGCCTTCAACCAGTCGTGGTCTGCCTACGACCAGTCATACAACGGTCTAATGTGATCACGCTCAAAAATTCAAAAATCAGTTTATTCCAAGACCAGATGTAGTAACCCTAGGACAAGTCGAAGACGAATTTCTGCAACTATAAATAGCACACGAATTTCAGAGTTTTTCATTGAAAATTAAGTAAATTCAAGGCTCCATTCTGAGATAAGTTTGTGTTTATTTTTAAGCTATTTTGTGCATAATTGCTTTTTCTTTTTGCTAGCTTATTTAATTTGATTTTTTTTTCTATATTCCAATCTCATTTGAAAAGAGGAATTACCTTATTCCTTCTTCTTGGAATCAAAATCAAATATAGCTACGCCCAACTGGTTTAAATCTAAAATCAATTAGAACTTAGAACTATATTAAAGTGAGTAGTGGATATTGAACTTATATATTTGAACATCTACTCCGATTGGTTCTACCGGGCTGTTACAAAAAGGAGAAATCCAGGTATTTTACAATTTTGTAAATTCCATTCTATTTCGATTTTTGTTTGAGATTCGCTAGAAAAATCTTGATTTGTGTGGTTGTCTGAGGAGAGCCAGAAAACTCAAAAGTGTGGGTTTTGAATTGTGTAAGCCCAAGTTAAAAAGACACAATTGTAAAGGTTTTGGGTGAACCTGTGAAAACCTATTTGATAGTAAATGCTAATATCCCCTGTGTGAGGATATTAGGAGTGGAGTAACATTCTGTGTGGCTGTTGAAAGACAGTTGGTGTACACACAGGCGAACCACTATAACTCTTTATCTTGTGGATTGAATGCTTGCTTAAATTTCATATCATTTATCATTCAATTGTGTGGAATGTACGTGTGGATGTGAATATTGTAACAATTTACATTTCAAGCGAGTGTGGGGATTGTTGTAATAAGTTAGATCTTTATTTCTGCACTTTATTTCAATTCCTTGTTATTTGGTTATTTCTATTCAGATTGAGTTATTGATTCAAAAGATGTTCTAGAAATAAGGTTGTCCTACCATAAGCCCTTGTTTATTATGGTGTAAGGTTGTCCTTAGAACTGAATTTGTATCAACCTCTCAATTCTTATTTATTGAGATTGATTTATAATTGTAAGGCTATCTATTTAATTTTATTCTGCTGATTTTATTTTAATTTGGCATAGTCCTATTCACCCCCCCCCCCCTCTAGGACATATAGCTTGGCAATTTCATAGACATTTAATCATCACTATTTCCTGTGACGTGGGCCACCTGAGCCACCACGTAGGCAGATTTTTGGGGTGCCCCACCACAAGAAGGGGGCCCACCAAATGCACGGTGTTGATGTTTGAAAAGGCCTAGCTATATGTCCTAGAGGGGGGTGATAGGACTATGCCAAATAAAACTTATAACAGCGGAATTAATAAGAATATGATAGCCAAAATAAATCACAATGCAGGAAAGTAAAACAACCTCAAAATTCAGATCTTGAGAGGTTGATAAGGACAACCTTACACCAAAAACCAGAGTTTATGGTAGGACAACCTTATTTCTAGAAAGATCTTTGTATCAAATCTCAAACCAAAGAGACATACAGAAATAAACACAAACTGAACTGAAATAAATTGTAATCACAAATATATTATTCTAGGGACAGCCATACACCATAAAAATGGCAGGGCAACCTTGTTGGAACAACTTTAAAGGAAATTAAATATTGAGCTGATAAAGGAATAGTAGAAAATAAATTCTAAGCTATTACAAAATTCTCACAATGCTTGAATTAAATGATTACAACATTCACCACCTTACATACATCCCACAAATAAATAATTAAAGATTAGAAGTATAAATCATTCAATGACAACACAATGGATTATAGTGGTTCGCCTGTGTGTTCATCAACTGTTAAACAACAGCCACACAGAATGCTACTCCACTCCTAATATCCTCACACAGGGGATATTAGTGTTCATTAACAAAATAGGCTTTCTCAGGTTCACCTAAAACCTTTACAATTGTGTCTTTGTCTGTGGGCTTACACAATTAAAAAACCCCACTTCTGAGTTTTCCTGGCTTTCCTCAGATAACCAATACAATAAGATTTTTCTGGCAAATCTTGAAAGAAACTAAAACAGAAAGGAATTTACAATTAAATGTAAAATACCTGATTATCTCCTTTGTTGTAGCAGCCCGGTAGAACCAAGTCAGAGTAGATGATTGAATGTCAAAGTTCAATGTCCAGTACTCAATTACAATGGTTCTAGTGCTAATAGATTATAATTAAACCAAATAGGGCTTGCCTTAATTGATTTTGATTCCAAAGAAAGGGAATAACAATTCCTCTTATCAAATTAGATTGGAATAGCAGAAATAAAATCAATTAAATAAAGCTAAAGAAAGAGAATATTAAATAAGCACACTTAGCTTAGATGGAGCACAAATTTATCTCTCAGAAGTTTGATGAAGATTGGCTTGAATGGATTAATTAATTCCGTTAATTCTTCTGAGATTCGTGCTCTATTTATAGGTGAACAGATCGCGTCTTCGACTGGTCTAGGGAGCTCTTCGACTAGTCGAAGAATTAACAGATATTTGAAAAAATTGGGCGCGAAAAGCTTTGACCATTCTACGACTGGTCGAAGATCTCCTTCGATTGGTCAAAGAACCTGAATTTCATTGCTGGACTTTGAGTCGAAGACTTTCGACTGGTCGAAGATGTAGTCGACATTGTTCCTTCGATTGGTCGAACAGATTCCTAGACTAGTCGAAGCCTAACAAAAAATATCTGAATTTTGTAACAAACTCATGACTGATCGAGGAATTTCTTAGACTGGTTGAAGCAAAGCTAAGACTAGTCGAAGAAAGTCCATGACAAGTCTTAGAACTGCCCAAACTCATGTAACTTAAACATATGACTTATGTATCCAAAATGGCCTACTCCTAAGGTCAACCTAAGGTCAATCAAACCCTAATCGTGAAGTAAAGACATTGAAACATTAGGAACAAGTGATCTTAAAGTTTAAGCCTTAAAGTCTTGACGTAGTTCAATCTTGAAATCTTGATGTAGCTCAACCTTTAAAGTGTCTTGAGTTCTTTACGAACGGCCTTGTACGCTTCTTGAAGTCTTGCATTCTTGAGACTTGTCTTGTCAGCAATACTTGCAGTCAAGGTTGATCTTTAAGTGAATCATTGTACTTATGAGCTTTGCTTGTTGTGAGCTTTGCTTGTTCATGAATGTTGATCTTTGACAGAGCTTCACTTATACAAGTTATATAACAGTGATTTTGACACCACAAATTTGACAACAGACAGGGATATAAACTATAGCACTTATAATGTTCTCCCACATCACAGTGGGGCCCACGGTTGAGATCCCCTGCCTCTAGCGTCAAACACAGCGAGACGATCTCGGCATCCTTTGGGCCTTGATGAGTGACGTGCACTGCAGTACATTATTCTTTAAAAAATTTTTTTTTTTTTGAGGTTTTTCAAAGGTGTGGCCCTCATCAGTAGAATCCACCCCACCCATTGGATTTTATAGTCCATAATAGATCCAACAAGCCCAATATTGAGCATGTTTCGGTGTATAGAAATATCAGAGTATTTCAACGGTAAAGCCACTGTTTTCTCTGAAATGGTCCACCAGAAAATCAGATTGGCTTCATTTTTCAGCACAACACCTAAAATGACTTTGGAAATAGGATGGATGACATGGATTACAGCCATGCATCAAGGTGGAGCCTGCATGAGCAGCCCACCCAAAAAGCCTTAAAATCAAACCTTTTTTTTTCTGTTGTGAGTATACCTCATTGTCCATTAACTATTCATGGTCATCTCCAGCATCCCTGGACGATGGACGGTTTGAATATACCACATATTCAAGGTGGGTCCCACGTGGATGTGGCCCCACTTGATTGGATCAATCTAATATTTGTGTTTTCCCAACATCCATAAGGTAGGGCCCACGTGGTTTGGTCGGCCATGGGATCCATTTGATGGACGGTTTAGATACCACATATACTCATCATGTGGGCCACAAAATAAAGGAAGGAGTGAGAGAGAGACACATAATGATGGAGGGCTCCGCCACTATGAGCCCTCCCTTCCATACATCATAACTTACTCAAGTGGGTCCCATTACATGTGGGCCCACCGAAAAAATCAACGGTGGAGATCATTTCTCCACCAAAATGCAAGGTCTAGATGACTCTATTTATGCAAGGAAAATAAACATCATGATGGGGTCCATAGAGAATGGCCCCATCAAGGAATGATCATGAGCATTAAGGTGGGTCATCGGCCACATCTAGGATCCAAAGTGAGATCCATACCATCAATCGGTAGGCCTCACTTGGCCCATCATCAAAAAATGAAAATATAGCCTATAAAGCACCCACCGTGCAATCTTCTTGGTCTAATGGAATGTCGATCTCCTTGTACTTCTCTTTGATGGAAGATGATGAGAAATGAATGGCTAGGATGAAGGATTTTGGGGTGGGAAGTGGGCCACATACATACACTCTTTTCTCACATGGAAGAGCTTGGATGTCCACTCTTTTTGCTTGGAATTTTTGTTGAGAAAGAGAGAGAGAGAGAGAGAGAGAGAGAGAAGGGGTTGTAAGGAGAGAGAGATGGGTGATGGATTGATGGATGGGAGTTGATAGGTATACTTGACATGTATGGGTGTGTAAGAGAGAGGGTGAGAGAGAGTTGACTTTGGGGTTACTCTTGTACTTGACATGAGGTGATTGATTGATTAATTGAGTGATTGATTGATGGGACATGTTATAGAGATTTTCTTGGGATTGCAAATGCGTTGTGTTTTCCTCGAACTGAACGCGGGCACACATCTACTGGCTTGGGTATCTCCTCGACGTGCGAGATGCGGCATCGGAACTGCAACAACAGTGCGGTCGCTAGGGTACAAGTCTCGGGTTGAGCCAACTCTGGAATACGGGACACGACTCATGGTTACGCCAAAGTAATCTACGCATCGTGGGTCACCGAAATTCGATTGGGAGGATCGCGAAAGCCTACAGAATGGTACAGGCTAGGATACGGCTCTCACACACCATCAACTACAGGCTCGATTCAAGACTAACTCTGACCTCATTCTGACCGATCTCGAGCTCAGTCTATCTGACCTCGAGCTTAGCATCAACTTTGATACGCCTAAGTCTAAGGTCGAGCTCAGCCCAAGTCTAAGGTCGAGCTCGGCCTAGTTAGCCGCCCACTGCATAGAACCTACCAGAAAATCCTCCTCTAAATTCTCTCCAAGGATCTCGGGGGAACAACCATGCTTCCTCAAAATTAGCTTCCTAGTATGATACGGTATTTGATGGCAGCTTCATTGCTATATCTAGCACCGCCTCCGAGGGACCTATATATACATGTCCCTTTCGCAGAGAAAGATACGCACAATTCTAAGCTTAAAACCCTACTCTCGACTAGATCCAGATTCATTTGCCCAACTTTGGCATCGGAGGGTCCCCTGCTCTAGCCAGGATCTCCTTTGTCTATTCCTTGTGTAGGCATTCGAAGGTCTAGGGAAGGATAACTAATTTTCTACATTAACAGTTTGGCGTTGTCTATGGCAACGATGTTGAAAGTCGTTCTTATAATCCATCAAAGCTCAACAATGGTAAAAGAGAAAAAGAAAGTTCTGACCTCTACTGCTGCACCCGATCTCGCAACACCAGAGAAGTCTGCCAGCCATTAGGATTCCTCCTCCCAACTCATGGCTGACTCTAAGCCTACAGTATTAATGTTGTATTCCCTAAATCAAGGAAGACAACTTGTATCCCTCGATGAACAAGTTAAAGCTCTGAACGATAACATGAACTCGATGAAACGAATGTTAGAACAATTATGCCATCTTCTTATCCAGGGAACTAGAAAAGCATCAAGTCGAGTAGCTACAGAGGTCCTTGAGCTATTTGAGGTGCCCACTGGCTCCCGTAGAAGTAGGAGGATTAGGATCTCGAGGCCGGTGCCCTCTCACGTCTCGAGCACTGCTGTGCTGGCTGCCCTCGACTTATGCCATGAGTTGGAGAAAAGAAGGCGCAACAAAGCCCCTGTAATCGCAGTCGAGGCGATAGCCAAAAGTGAAATCCCTGGGAAGCTGAGCTCAATGACTAGTGGGGCTAGATCAACGACATACGGCAGACTCACCGCATGAACATTCTGACCTCAGTGGATGTGATACTAAAAGAGACCGAGCCACCATTTACTGCTGGTATCATGTATGCCCAACTTCCACCAAGGTTCTGAATGCCCTAGATTGCCGTATACTCTGGAACCACTGACCCAGCCGAGCACCTGGAATCCTATAGGGCTTGGTTGGAACTCCACGACGCATCAGCCATAGTCATGTACTGAGCTTTTTCCTTAATCATAGTAAGAGCAACTCAGAAGTGATTCCAATAACTAAAGCCGCAATCAATTAGCTCGTTCACTCAGCTCAGTAAAGCGTTTATCACCAACTTCATTGGAGGGAAGGAAAGGCTCAAGCCGGCCACCCATCTCCTCAATATCATCTAGAAAGAGGACGAATTGCTAAAAGATTACATCAAATGTTTCAACTAAGAAATAATGCAGGTACAAGGACATTTGGAAGAAATCGCTCTGATGGCCATGATGGGGGCTTAAGAGAACGAAGGATTCTCTTTTTGCTCTGTAAAAACCCTCCAACGATGATGGTCGGCCTCCTCAATTGTGCCCAGAAATACTCTATCATTGAAGAGCTTTTCAGCTCGGGAAAGGCTGCTCAGAAGGGGGGCTCGCTAAAGAAAAGCGACATAAAAAGAACCAACCTCGACCAACAGTAGCAAAAGAAGGAAGGACGACGAGCCAACCAGAGGCCAACGCCTACGCTGACTACTAGAGAGAAGGTTCAACTCATACACCCCCTCAACATGACGCCCGAACAAGTCCTCATATAAGTTCGAGATAAACGAATTATCAAGGAGAAAAATAAGATGAAATCTGATGCTGATAAGCAGGACAAGCAGAAGTACTGCCACTTCAACTGCGACCATGGTCACTCAACATGTGACTGCTTCGATCTAAAAGAGGAGATCGAGGCCCTCATCCGCAATGGACATCTGCGAGAATATGTTAACAAGAGAGAAGAACAAGCAGATCCAGAGAACAAGAGGGTTGTTAACAACGAACCTACTGGGGAAATAGGCACTAAATTTAGTAAGCCCGCCAGAGGAGAAGACTCGAATCGAGTTCGAAGAGCTCATGCCCGAAGTATCAGTCACTACAACTTGAAGCATCAAACCCACGTCACCAGCAGGCCTCCAAAGGAGCAGAAAGTGTCATCCTCTAATCTGACCTTCACTAAAGAGGATGCCTGAGGTATCCACCATCCCCATGACGATGCATTAATGTTGATTATGACAGTAGTTAATGGCAAAACATTTTGGATATTGGTGGACACTGGCAGCTCAGCAGACATCCTCTTCATCGAAGCCTTCGACAAAATAAGGGTTGAGAGGTCTCGACTACGACGTATCAAGATGCCCCTTCTTGGATTTGCAAGAGATAAAGTAACCTTAAAAGGATCTATTCAGCTCCCAGTAACGGCAGGAGAAGCATAGAACCAGACAACGACTATGATCGATTTCCTAGTGGTCAACTACACCTCCGTCTATAACGTCATCCTCGGAAGTATTTCTCTCAATACTCTTTGAGTAGTAGTGTCGACATACCACCTTGCGATGAAGTTCCCGACTGAGCATGGTACTGGACTAGTCGAGGGAGACCAACAAGAAGCCTGACATTGCTATTCCATGACATTAATGACACAACATCAATTAATGGCCATCACCTCCCTCGATCCCCAGGAAGACTCGGTCGAAAGAGGACGCCCAATGGAAGACCTCATTACCATCCCACTCTATGAATCTGACCCAACCCGTACAGTACAGATTGGGTCATCTCTAACTCTAGCATTATGGGACGAGGTGATGAATCTCCTTCGACGAGATGCCGACGTGTTTACCAGGTCTCATTAGGACATGCCCGACATTAGTCTGAAAATAATGGTTCACAAATTGAATGTTAACCCTGACTACCAACCGGTCAGGCGGAAATGAAGGGTGTTTGAACCTGAATGATACACCATTATCGGGGAAGAGGTCGAAAAAATCCTTGAGGCAAGTTTCATCAAAGAAATCTACTATCCAGACTGGATAGCCAACATCATTTTGATGAAAAAGTCTAATAGAAAGTGGAGAGTCTATATCGATTACACAGACCTGAACAAAGCCTACCCCAAAGACAGTTTTCCTCTCCCTAGGATTGACCGACTTGTCGACAGCACGGCTAGACATGAGCTCCTGACTTTCATGGATGCCTACCTGGGCTACAATCAGATCGTGATGCACCCTTGCGATAAGTTGAAGATGACCTTTGTCATAAACAAAGATCTCTACTACTACAAGGTCATGCCCTTCGGGCTTTAAAATGTTGGGGCCACATACCAGAGTCTTATCAATATAATGTTCACCTAGCAGATCGGGCATTCCATGAAAGTCTATGTCGACAACATGCTCATTAACCAAATGTTCGCCCAGTAGATCGGGCGCTCCATAGAAGTCTATGTCGACGGCATGCTCTTCAAGAGCATCAGGGCCATATATCACATATCCGACCTCGAGGAAATGTTCACGATCCTATGAGAATACAAGATGAATTTAAATCCAAGCAAGTGCACCTTCGACGTTAGTTCAGGAAAATTCCCTGGATTTCTGGTCAGCGAGAGAGGAATCAAGGCAAACCCTGATAAAATTCAAGCTCTACTTGACAAGAGCTCACCCAGGACTATGAAAGATATTCAATGCCTCATAGGAAGAATAGCCACACTCAACCGTTTAGTCTCTAGAGCCACTGATAAATGTCTTCCCTTTTTCAAACAATTGAAAGGGAAACAAAAGACAAAATGGACATAGGAGTGCGAAGTAGCCTTCCAGCAACTTAAGAAATACTTAGGATCACCGTTACTACTCTCGAAGCTAAAACAAGGAGAGTTGTTGCTATTATACTTAGCAGTTTCAACAACAGCAGTCAGCTCAGCACTCATCTAAAAGCAAGAAGGGAAATAAATAGTAGTATACTATGCCAGTAAAGCACTGGTAACTACCAAGACCAGGTATTTAGACATCGAAAAACTGGCCTTGGCCCTTGTCATCTCATCCTGCCGACTATGACCTTATTTCCAGGCTCATGCCATCACTGTCCTGACCAACCAACCCCTCCGCCAAGTACTCTAGAAACCTGAGGTATAAGAAAGACTTACGAAGTGGGCAGTCGAGCTCAGTGAGTTCGACATCAGATATTAGCCCTGAACTGCCATCAAAGGCAAATAAGTGGCTGACTTCATTGTCGAACTTGTATCCGAGAATGACTTGGAAACCAACCCTGACATCCATACCAAGCAGCTTGAGGATCGGACGAGTAATCCAGATTTACCGACATGTACACTCCACATTAACGATTCATCCAATTTTAAAGGCAGCGGGGCCAGGATAGTCCTTGAATCTCCTAACCAGACCTGCATACAATATGCCTTAAGATTTTGGATTCCAGACATCTAACAACATAGAAGAATACGAAGTGAAATTGGACGATCTCAGGATGGCAGCAGTCATGGGAGTCCAGCACCTAAAAATCCAGAACGGATCACAGCCCGTCGTTAACCAGGTTACCAGCGAATAGTAAGTCAAAGAGGAGAGAATGAAGGCCTATTTACAAATGGCCTGAGAACTGATTAGCAAATTTCTGAAATGCAACATCACCTTGATCCCTAGATCGAAAAACAGATATGTTGGCAAAACTAGTCACAATGGCCGAAAACGATGTCCTAAAACTGATCCTGATCGAGTTCCTGCTCGAACCGAGCATCAATGGATCAGACCCGAGCACAACCATTCCAATGTGCTCTAAAAATACTTAGATGGACCCAATAATCGACTACCTCTGAAAAAATAAATTGCCCAAAGAACGACTGGAGGCGCATAAACTCCAATCTAAGGTGGCTCGATATACCATGGTTGGGGACAACTTGTATAAGAAGGGATTCACCCTCCCCTACCTTAGATGCCTCCGACCTGATGAAGTTGAATACGTCCTAAGAGAAATTCATGAAGGCATTTGTGGTAATTACTCTTGTTGCCGCGCTCTCGCTCACAGGGTTATTCGACAATGATACTTTGGGCCAACCATCCAGGCAGACACCAAGCAATACACTCAGAAATACGACAAGTGTCAGTGATTCACTGAAATACCTTGTCAACTGCTTGAGCAGTTGACCCCTATGACCGGTCCCTGGCCCTTTGCTTAATGGAGGATCGACATCATCGCTCCTCCACCTATCGGCAAGGGACAGACCAAGTTTGTAGTCGTCGCAATCGACTACTTCACTAAGTGGGCCGAAGCCAAACCCTGCCCAAGATCACTGAGCAGAAAATCACCAACTTCATCTGAAAAAACATCATATGCTAGTACGGGATCCCTCACACATTGGTCTTGGACAATGAGTAGTAATTCGACAACGACTAATTCCAGAGTATGTATGTCAACCTCAAAATCTGAAATGTCTATTCATCACCTCGACACCTCCAAGCTAACAGATAGGTCGAGGCGGTCAACAAAATCCTCAAAAACTACCTATGGACCAAGCTTGAAAATTTTAAAGGAATATGGGCCTAGGAGCTCCCTCATGTCCTTTAAGCATATCGGACCACAGGAGAAACCCCTCTCACTATCCTTCAGAGCTAACGTCATTATCCCGGTCAAGGTTGGGCTCCCCACCACGCATATCCGATCCTATGACGAAAGTCAGAATGTCAAACATATTGCTCTTATCATCGAGCTACTTGAAGAAAGGAGGGAGTAAGCTCAACTCGAGGTTGTAACTCGGCAACAGTAGGTCACCAAGTTCTACAACTCCAAAGTGAGAGTAAGAAGGTTCCGAGCAAGAGACCTGGTTCTCAGTAGAACTTTTTAAAACACCAAGGAGCTCAGCTCTTGGACCTTAGGGCTGAACTGGGAAGGACCCTACAAAGTAACAGAGACAAATCGACCTGGGATATATCGGCTTGAAGACATGGGAGGACAACCCCAGCCACATCCATAGAACGTCGAACACCTGAAGACCTACTATCAATGAAGGCCAATCAAACCTCACATCAAAATAGATGTTTGCAGCTCAGAATCTACGAATAGTCGACCTATAGGGCTAGTCTACATGTCTGCTTTTCAAACTTCTCAATAAAATTTCTAGTTGAAATTTTGTATTTTACTTATTATCTACAAAGGTTTGGTCTAAATAGCTTGCCGAAGACTCCTTCCAAAAATAAGGAGAAATGATGCTGCCACCAACTGACCAACACTTAAAGAAGAGGTTGGAGCACTAACCAACTTCCATACATAACCTACTAAGGACTTCTCTTAGTGAAAGAGAAGAATAGTCCGAACCAATCGCCCAACCCTTCAAAGGGCCCTCCTTCCCTTTAAAGGAAAGTGGACCTCCCTTAAAGTAAATTGCTTGACCCATAAGGAGGCCATCACAATTAGACACGTGATTTCGTCTTAGGTTATGGTGCAAGTGGCGACAGGTACTGACCTCTGAGATCACACTGTGACCCTTCCACATAGTGTCTATTATCATTTATGGTAGCATCATTGGGGGATCAGTAGCCTGAGTCACATTAGGGTTTAATGTCGTTAACACCTCTCTAAGGTTTCATCATTCCTTCATCAATAAAATATGCATGCATGCCATCTTGGCTAAGCATTCATCCAATTGATAGTGGATGGGCCTGATGAGTGATTACCATGAAGACATCCGCTTTCTCGCTCCTTGATCATTCTGACACAAAGGAAGAGGAGAAATAGGCCATCATCGGGGATGTCAAGGAGATTGAACTATTGCTTGACTCAAAATTGGCGTTTCTTTGTCTTGGGGGATTTACTGGCTCTGAATAGAATGTATTTTGATGTAGAAGCTTGCACTAAAGCCGTTGCACTCGGTATCGAGGGTGAAGGCTTAATTTTCAGGATAGTTTTCCCTTTCTCTTTTTGGACTTTCGATGAGACCGCGGAAGGTGCTTGCCACGTTATTATAGGAAGAGTAGGAAAATCACATGGGGGGAAGTGTCATTCCAATCCCTCCAAGATAAAGTAAAGGATGAGTTAAGGAAGGCTTGCAAATTGTAGTATTACGCATGATCGTCCCTCTTACCTCTTACAATGGAATCAGGCTTCTCACAAGAGGGGATTAAGTTTTCCTTCTCCTTCATGTCACACCATCCATTTTTCATTATCTTTTTACACTATGAGCGAAGAGAAAATCACCCTTTCCATTATTTGCAACCATTTGTTATGAATTGTAGCTGATTCGACCCTCTTCGGTGCTTCTTTAGATGACATTTTGGCATCGCCCACGTAGACTATAGTGAATCTGTTGGGCATGAAGTAAGCGATCACATTAGTTGAAAGAGAAGCCATTACAATTGTACAAGAATGAAGTAATTGATATTAAAATGAATCATTGTTAATTATCAAGATCCAGTCAAATTGTTCTTTATTTTAGGGATAGATGGAGGAATGTTCCTGTCAAGAGTTTCCATTTTGGCACCAGCATAGTGCCTTTTGATGACAAGCATTCTTCAAATGTTTCATTGTTATCATTAGACACAGATAATAAAACCAAAGATTCTGTGTTCGATCCCCAGTAGAGTTGTCATTTTATTTCGATCATAAATGTATTTTATGGGCTAAAATATCTAGTTTCTAAAATAACAAGAAAATGTAAATGAAAGAATACTCATCATCGATCATTTTATTAATATGGATTCTTATTACAATCATTATATTGCTCTTGATTCCAAAACAAAATACCATTAATTGTATAATTTTAAATAATAATTGAAAATAGTATGGCAATAGTTCCGACAGCATTTCGACCTTATAGAGTATCCGTCAAAATGGAAAAAGAATTGTGCGGGTTGGAAACACCTCCGTGCATGCTATAAAGTGGGAATATAATTTTATCGAGTTCGTAAATACCATCAAGCTTTCCATTCAACTTTTACTGCAAAATAGATGCACAACCGCGTAAGAGTGTTGAGTTACATGGTCGCGCAACTCATCAAGAGCATTTCATCTACTTCAATTCTTCTCTGATTTCCCCCAACCTCGGGATTCACTAAATATGGTTAGTGAATAACTCCTAAGAAGGATTTATTGTGCAAGTCTTCCTGGATACCTTTCAGACAAGCTAGGGAAGTTCTAAACTCAAAAGTACCCAAATGAGAGGGTGAAAGAGGTATTTATATGCATATACACATGTGAAATTCTAATTTTGCACAACATACTAGAGTTGCGCAAGTGGACCAATCTTCTTTAATGTTACACTATAGTTACGTGGTAACACAACTTATATGTTAATGAATTTTGTGCCTCAGCAAGGAGCTATATTTAGAAGCTGTGTTTAGGATCATAAGTAACCAGGTGTCCACCTAGTTATCCACCTGAGATGCAGTCTTGTCGCCTAGCTGTTCGAGAGACGTACTCTTACCACCCCTAAGGCAAAAAACTTTAATTACATACCTTAGGCCTACACTTTCATGATGAAGAAGGAGATAAACTTTATCAGTCTATCAATTCAATGACAGTCTCCGTTGGACGGATCGACAGTTGATCATCGACCCAACCGACAGTTGTTGTCGGTTTGACCGATGGCACGATTTCAAACATAAAAACCCCAGCTGATTCCTCTTCCTATTTCTTCCCTAGCTCTGATTCCACCTCTCTTTTCAACCCTTTGCTTCCAAATATTTTGATTTCTCTCTAAACTCCATTTGATTTCCTTCCCCATTTCATGGCTCCTCTCTCCTTGTCACTCATTTCCTCATTTTCCCATTTTTCCTTTAACCCAAATGATGTAGAGCAGGTCGCGGACAGTTTCATGGCCAATATGGATCAGAAAAGGCCCAGTCGACAATAAAAGTGATCTAGACCGTCAGACCTTGAATCGGGAGTATCTCACAATTTGGGATGAGTTATCAGGGGTAAAATATATGATTTTGTGGTAGAACGAGATACTTTAGCCACACAACCCAACTACGTCGGGTTGCACATGCCGGATTTGTGAAATACCCCGGATCGACAGGCGTTTCCCTATTTGAATTCCATTTTTACTATAAACAGTAAGTTTTAGTTTGATTATAACTCTTCATCCGTTAGGCTTTAGGAGTTACACCCAACGTGAAAAGAGCTTAGAATAATTAGGAGAACACCTTGGTGAAGCCAAATAGGACACTTACTATTTTTGGCCAAAAACCTTGTGCACTAGTAGATATCATGACCGTTTATAAATAGTAAGTTTAATATTTATATTAAGTTGTGAATTTTAGGAGTTTTAGTCATAGTTTGCTTCAGATTTCTCTCGCATTGTTTGGTATCCCTATTTAAAGGGTTGTGAACTCATTTATTTCATTCACAATCAATTTCAAATTTTATAGAAGTTATTTTCTATTTTGCTTGCTTTCTTTCTCGTGGATTCGAGAAGTCTCTGTGAGGAGTCTAGAGAAGTTCCTTGGATTCAGAATAGTTATCCCCCTGAGGAAGACGGTGCTCGACCTCACATCCTCCCCTGTGTTAGTTTGGTATCAAAGTGAGGCTTTTCCTTGGATTTATGACTTCTAACGATGGGTCAGGCAATAATCCTATGGACGGTGCTCCATGGGGTTGTCTTTTAGTAGCTTTCGAAGCAGCACAATGAGATAATAGACAAGCCATGCAAGGGTTGTAGGCTTCCATTGCTCTCATGACGGAGGCCATAAGGCAACTCCATTTTCCTGGTGGTAATCCTCCACCACCAATTGTTGAAACTCATAATCGCCCTGATCGTGGGATAATGCCAGTAGCGCATCAAAGAATCATTCTTAAGGAAGGGGGATCCAGCGACGAGGAGATCGATGACATAACCCTCCAATATCCTAGACAAGGCACCGATCGAGTAGATTAAACAGATTGGGAGTTCAAGATGAGGGTCGATATTCCTATCTTCAATGGCCAACTACACATTGAGGATTTTCTCAATTGGCTTTCCGAAGTTGTGCGATTCTTCAACTATATGGACATTCTTGAAGCAAAAAACTTTAAGCTTGTGGCCTATAAGTTGAAGGGTGGAGCTTCAGCTTGGTGCGAACAACTGCAACTCACACGGATCAGATAGACGAAAGCACCAATCTGCACATGGCAGTGGATGAAGCAACTACTATGCGCCCGATTCCTCCCTAACAACTACGATCAGGTATTATTCCAATAATACCAGAATTGTTGATAGGGTAGTCGGTCGGTGAGAGAATACGTAGACGAATTCTACCATCTGGCACACATAACCATTTGGTCAAGACTGAATCGCAACAAGTCGAACGATTCCACAACGGATTGCATATGGCGATCCAGGATCCGGTCCAGATGCAATCCGTTTGGATGATGAATGATGCAATCAAGTTGGCTACCCGGGCGAAAGTACAACTTAAACGTTCTAACACATAGACCTATCCTACCATACGGTCGCCGTGGCAAGTCAGCCCTAGGGAGCCCCACAACTCAAGGGGAAGGAGCCTATAGGAGCACACACTCAACCTCCTACACCCATGAACTGGGATCAAGTAAGCGAACAAACTAGGCCCCAAAGGGACATATTAACTACTATTAGCCCAAGCAGGATCCCAAACCCCTATACTTGGCCAAGGCTGGACCATTGCTTTCGTTGCGGCCAGCTGGGTCACCTATCAAATACTCGTCCCCAGTGATAAGTGGTGAACCTCGCCATCAATGATGGTACAACTGAAAATGCTGACGAGGATCTAGGTATTGAGGAAGCAGAGCATGCCACAGAAGAAGACCACAGAAGAAGAAATGGAAAAGTCAGGTTGGGTTCCACAAGATCATGGCAAGTCACTCGTCATGAGGTGATTATTGTATGCGCCAAGGAAAGAAGTACACCTACAACGACATAACATCTTTCGGACTATGTGTACGGTGAATCGAAAAGTCTGCAATGTGATCATCAAAAGTGGAAGTAGCGAGAACAATTGTAATTAAAAATGGAGTGTCATCCCTCCCCATATACGATCAGTTGGATCAAGAAGGTCATGACACAAAGGTAACTGAACAGTACACCATATCCTTTTCATTGGGCAAACATTATAAAGATGAAGTAGTATGCGATGTGGTTAACATGGAAGTATATCACATACTACTTGGTCGACCCTGGCAATCTGACCGTGACACTACTCATAAAGGGTGAGATAATGTGTATATCTTCGTCAAGGACGGTTGAAAACCATATTGGCCCCTATGGATCTAGAGGGACCACCTAAAACTTCTAAAGTGGAGTGTTGCTTTCTCTTAACAATACAGGACTTCGTGGAGGAGTCCAAAGAAACAGGATAGGCCTATGTAATAATTGTAAAAGGGAAAGAAGTCGATTCCACCAATATCTCTGATGCACCAAAACCCTTACTGCATGAGTTTAAAGAAATTTGGCCTGATGACTTTCCTAATGGATTACCTCCCATACGAGATATCCAACATTATATCAACCTTGTCCCTGGGTCCAGCATAGCAAATTGTTCTCACTATCAGATGAGTCCAAAGGAGTACGAAATTCTACAAGGGCAAGGGGAGGAACTGATCCGTAAGGGTCTCATCCGAGAAAGCATGAGCCCATGTGTTGTACCTGTTCTATTATCCTAAGAAAGATGAGAGTTGGCGCATGTGTGTCAATAGCCAGGCCGTCAACAAAATCATCATAAAATACAGGTTTTTCATAATACGATTGGATGATATTTTGGACATGCTTGAGGGCACAAAATTATTCTCTAAATTAGATATGAGGAGCGGTTACCATCAGATTCAAATATAGCTGGGTGATGAGTGGAAGATGACCTTTAAGACTAAGGAAGGATTGTACAAATAGATGGTCATGCCCTTCGGTCTTTCAAATGTGCTTAGCACATTCATGGGGTTAATGAACTAAGTTCTGAAACCTTTCATTGGGTGATTCATTGTGATTTATTTCGATGATATTTTGATATATACCCATGCGGAACACCTCAAGAAGGTCCTTCAAGTGCTCATTGAAAAAAAAACTGTATCTCAATTTTAAAAAGTGCAGCTTCATGACCAATAACCTGTTGTTTTTGGGCTTTGTCGTGACATCGATGGGTATTCGGGTGGATGAGGAAAATGTGAAGGCAATCTAAGAATGGCCGGTTCCCACAAATATTCACGAAGTACGAAGCTTTCATGGACTGACAACATTCTATCGTCGGTTCGTGAAGAAATTTACATGAAGTAGGGACAGTTTCAGTGGACTAACGAAGCTAACAAGAGCTTTGTTAAAATTAAGTGGAGGTTGTCCACATCCCCAGTTCTTGTACTTCTCAACTTCAACAAACTATTTAATGTTAAATCGATGCATCATATATTGGAATTGGGGGAGTTTTATCTCAAGAAGGTAGCTTATATCCTTCTACAATGAGAAACTTAATGATACACGTAAGAAGTGGTCTACATATGAAATTGAATTATATGCAGTGGTCCAGGCACTTCGACACTGGCGACATTATTTGATTCAAAGGGAATTCATACTTTACACAGGCCATCATGCTCTCAAATTCATCAATAGCTAAGCTAACGTTAACCATGTGCATGTTAGGTGGGTTTCATTTTTCTAGGAATTCACATTCATGCTGAAACATAAGTCTGGGCAACAGAACAAAGTAGCTGATGCACTGAGTCACCATGTAACTTTGATAGTCAATATGATCAATGAGGTTGTCGGGTTCGAGCGCCTTAAGGACATATATGCCGACAACGATGACTTCAAGGATGCGTGGGTTAGATGCCAAGAAGGTCACCCTATATATACAAGATGGGTTCCTTTTCAAAGAGAATCGATTGTGTATCCCTAGAGGTTCGTTAAGGGAACAAATCATCTAAGAGCTACATGAAGGTGGCCTTAGTGAACACCTTGGGCGAGACAAGATGCAAGTTCTTATGGAAGAGTGGTATTACTGGCCACAATTGGTATGTGATGTGGAAAAAGCAGTTCAACATTGTTATATTTGTTGGACCTTAAAAGGGCAATATCAGAATATGGGTCTCTACACCCCGTTACCTATGCCTGATAGCCCTTGGGAGGATTTATCTATGGACTTCGTGCTTGGTCTCCCATGAACACAACACGGCATGGATTTGATGTTCGTGGTGGTAGATCGTTTCTCCAAGATGACGCACTTTATCCCATACAAGAAGGACCTTGATGCAATCCACATGGAGAATCCATTCTTCAGGGAGGCCATACGGCTACATGGGGTCCCTAAGACCATTACTTTTGATCATGACACGAAGTTCATTAGCCACTTTTGGTGGACTTTGTGGACTCGATTCGATACATGACTTCAATTCAGTAACGCCTACCACCCACAGAATGATGGGCTGTGATAACCCACATAAATCTTGACCGTCTAATTTTAACCATTGATCGACGTACCTAATTAGTCTGATATGACTGTTAATCAACAAGATCAACTGGTTCAATCTCAACTATTGATTTGAACATATCCGATCCAATTGTTCATTTACTAATAAATCCAACCATACATTTAACCAACCATCCAACAATACAACCATCAAAATCGTCCATATGCTGAAATCATTGGAATACTTGTCCATCCATCTAAACTGATCGTCCATCTCACCACTAATCCACAAGTACATCACGAAGTCCCTTCCCCAATCACACATGAACTCATCCAACCATACATTTATCCATCCATCTATCCATACATCTATCCGTCCATCTATTATACATTGATCCATCCATCCATCTACATCATCCATTTATGTACCATTGAATACATCACACAACCATAGGTTAATCCATGCATCAAATACTTGACACTGTGTACAACCATTTAATTCATGCACACTTATCACACATACATCATGCACACATACCTTTCACACATATGGCATGCATGCATCAAATACATCACAACCACACACATGCACTAAACACATCATGCACACATACCTTTCACACGTGGCATGCATGCATCAAATACATCACATGCATCACATGCACACATGTGGCACACATGTGGCACACGTGTAGTGCATAACATGTGCATTGAATGAAAGCAATGTAGAACATTGCTTTGAATGGCAAAACTAAAGAAAAACTTAAAAAACGTTAAGAGATTAAAGGCTCTCTTTCAAACATGCCACATGTGTGAAAGGAGCTTATAAAAAGGGAGGTATGAGAGAGATCATGCATTGTGAAATTGTGAAACGTGGAAGTGGAAGGTATTGTGAGGTGAGGAAGTGAGGGGAGAGAGAGAGAGAGAGAGAGAGAGAGAGAGAGAGAGAGAGAGAGAGAGAGAGATTGGTTTCTAGTCATTCACGTTAGAAAGTGAGGAGAGAGGGTGAAGAGAGAGAAAAAGGAAGATAGAAAAGGAGGAGAGAGAAAAAGAAAAAAAAAAGAGGAAAGAGAAAAAGGAAGAAAAGGGGGAGTTTTTATTTTTGGTGAGTTTCTCTAACTTGATATTATAAAAATGTTATTTATTTATTTCTTTGTTCATTTGCACTGATAAATTATTTTTTTGCCATCATAAATGTTCTTTTAATTTGATTTAATTGCTTATTATGCTTCCTAAAATGTGTTTAAATTTTATTTTATTTTATTTTCTTCGATTGTTGTTAGTTTAATATGCTTCAATTTGGCTTTTATATTGTCTTATTATTAATCATAACTTGAAAATTCATTTTTTATTTATTTAGATTCAATATATATATATATATATATATATATATATATATACAGATTTTAAGATCTAATTGATTTCATTGCATGTTTATTTATTTTTATTTTTGTAGAAATTCAATCAGGTATGGACAATTTACACCGATCAAAAAGTTTGCTTTTAGTTTGATGAATTATGTACATCACGCATTAAGGGTTGATCAAAGAATAGCAAGCCATTGAAGATTTTTAGAAATATTTGATTCATACAATATTAAAATCATGTATCATTGAAATAATTATGAAACACCAGCAAATAGGTGAGGCAATCAAGTCCTCTGGGTTGAAACTCCCTAAAGCGTAAATAGGTGGGGCGATCAAGACTCTTAGGTTGAAAGTCCCAGAATCCCAATTGGTATCTTTTGGAACCTCTACCATACCTTTTGAGTGGGTGAGCATGTCAGGATTGCAAAAGGTTTTCAATGTCATGTTCGGTAGGGTAGTAGTTTGACCACCTAATGTACAAATGGGTCCCTCACCAAGTGCCCTTTGGATGGATAAGCATGTCACACGAGAGGTTTCCATTGCTAGGCTAGGTGTTGTATTGGCGCGGGTGTTGGCCAACAGATGTAAACTGGCCCTGGTGTTTTTTTTAAAAAAAGAAGAAGAATAAACCACACTTGTTGTTGTGGATTATAACATATGTTTATTTCATTTATTTATTTTCTCTGAATTTACATTGAAAAATTTTGTTTATTAACCTCCTCTTCTATTGCTTTACCTAAACAGGTATTGTATCTTTAGTATATTTTATTCAGATTATATGATGTTATTTTTAAAACCTATATTGAGATTTCTCACTAGGCTTCGTAGCTTACCCTATTGGGATTTTAAAATTTCAGGATCAGGATCTCGTGGAGGCGCTTAAAGAGATTTTTATTTATTTTTTTTGTTTCTTTAGCATTTTCTGAATAAGTGTAATGAACATTAAGTATGGTATGATAGTATAGAGATAACATGAGTTTAGAGATAACCTTGAATAATCCGAACATAGATATTTTATTCTTCTTTAAATAAATGTTTAAATATTTAATTTTTGGATTGTTATATTTTATGAATGAGATTATTTTGTCAATATATGTGTGGATTATGAAATGTAAACTTATAAAGCATAAGTCATGCCTTCGGGTATGGAATCGAGGTCGGATATACCTAGGTGCCAGATTTTGGGGCATGATAGATTGGTATCAGAGCTTAGGTTTAGAATCATTGAGGACCTAGGGTTTTACTTGAAAACTTAGTCACTTTGAAAATTATGATATATCCCCTACGAGTGTTGTTGTGATCAAAACTTAACTTGTATTATTGTCTTTTAGTGATCCACCCTTATATGATATCTAAAGCTTATTATTTAATTTAGAACATGTCTGAGAGCTGGCGTGGAGATAGAGGTAGAGGTAGAGCCAGTCCTGTGGTGGCCACACCGAGGTCCACCGAAAGTTTCCAGTCACTTGATGGGGGTCTTCCATGCTTTAGGAGACATGGCGGCCATTCTTTGATAGCACATTCACCGCGATAATAGAGGAGCCACCCCAGTTGTGCAGGATGGCATTGGGGGCTTGATAGAGAAATTTAAGAAATTGAAGCCACTTGCTTTTGAGGGTTTGTCAAACTCTATGGAGGAAGAAAAGTGGAAAAAGCAAATAAAGAAGATATTCACTATTTTAGGATGTGATGAGGAGCAGAAGGTCACACTTGCGGTTTTCATGTTAGAGGGAGAGGCCGACCACTAGTGGGAGGCCATTGCTAAAACAATTAAAGAAGATACTGCATGGACGTGGGATATGTTTTGTGAGAAGTTCAATGAGAAATACTTTCCTGAGTGTGTAAGGGAGGAGAAAGGAGAAGAATTCATAACTTTAGAATAGGGGGAGATGACCGTAGGTCAATATGAGTCCAAATTTATTGAACTATCTCGTTTTGCCCATATATGATTTAGGATGAAGCTCACAAAGCTAAGAAGTTTGAGCGGGGTCTGAGAGGGTCAATTCATAATAAGTTAACTCCACTTAAGCTTAGATTGTATGCCGATATAGTAGAATGGGCTCTACTGATAGAGCAAGACAATGAAGAATTCTAGAAATGTTGTAACCAGAAGAGAGAAGCGAAGAGCAATGTTAGGGCTACACCAAATACATCTCAAGCACAGGGCGATGCTTTTAAGAAGTTGAAGATGATGGTAACAAACACCTCAGCTCCTGCTCGGCCAACGAACAGATTTACAGGTAAATGTTATAACAGCAGAATGCAGGATCACTCTGCTCATTTTTGTAGACGACCGCCTCCGTAGCCACATTATCAGGTACTCCAGCAGATGCCTTAAGTCGTAAGCCGCACGGAGTAATCCCTCTCCTCATAATCCAGCAGTGGAAGATTTTAGATACTGCGAAGGATTTTGATGTCCAATTAAATCTGTGAACGCCTATAGCTCATCTCTTTAATCTAGTAGTTCAAACCTCCTTAATTAGTAAGGTTATAAAAGCTCAACAATAAGATTCGTGGCTGCAAGCCAAGGTAATAGAAGCTGAAAAGGTGGTAAGTCGAAATGGAAAGTTGGTAGCGATGGTGGATTGAGGTTCCAAGGAAGATTATGTATACCAAACATGGTTAAATTAAAGAAGGAAATTATGGACGAGGAATACCGCACTAAGTTCACAATCCACCCTGGAGGTATGAAGATGTATCATGATATGCGTAGGCAATATTGGTGGAATAATATGACGAGGGAGATCGCTGATTTTGTGGCCAAATGTCTCATGTGTCAACAGGTAAAAGCAGAACATCAGAAGCCGTCAGGGATGTTACAGCCACTGCCGAGTGGAAGTGGGAGCACATATCCATGGATTTCATTATGGGATTGCCACGAAGACGTAATAAACATGATGTAGTTTGGATCATCAACGACCGATTAACTAAGTCCGCACATTTTCTTCTTATACGTTCTATCCATCTCCTAAAGGAATTATATAAGCTCTATATTAAAGAAATAATTACACAACATGAAGTGCTTGTATCTATCATATCCGATCGGGATTCTAGGTTCACGTCTCATTTTTGATGAAGTTTACAGAAGGCACTGGGAACCAATCTTGATTTCAACACTGTTTTCACCCTCAGACTGACGGGCAGACTGAACGAGTGAATCAAATCCTTGAGGACATGTTCCAAGCTTATGCACTTGATTTCCATGGGAGTTGGGATGACCATTTACCATTGATCGAGTTCGCTTATAAGAATAGCTACCAGACGAGTATCGACATGGCACCATATGAGGCTTTGTACGGGAGGCCTTATAGATCTCCAAATTGTTGGGTAGAAGTTGGAGAAGGTAGCTTGCTTAGACCAGAGATTGTGTAAGAGACAACAAAAAATATTTTTATCATTAGAAACCATTTGTGCACAGCTCAAAGTCGTCGGAAGAGTTATGCAGACAATCGCATAAGAGATCTAGAGGTTGCAGTTAGAGATCACTTCTTCTTAAAGATTTCTCCTATGAAGGGCGTCATGAGATTTGGTAAAAAGGGAAAGTTGGCTCCAAGGTATATAGGTCCGTTCGAGGTTCTAGAAAGGGGTGGTGTTGTCGCATATAGGCTCGCATTATAGCTTCAGTTGCCCAGTGTTTATGATGTTTTCCATGTATCAATGCTAAGGAAATATGAGCGGCATGTTTCTCATGTTATAGACTGGCAACCATTGGAGATCCAAAAAGATGTTTCGTATATCGAACAACCAGTGCGTATTCTTGACAAGAAAGACCAAATGCTTCGATCCAAAGTTATACCGTTAATAAAGGTTCAGTAGAGTCACCATACTAAGGAAGAGGCTTCTTAGGAATGAGAGGTCGAGATCAAAGAGAAATACCCTCGCTTGTTCGCATTATAGGTATGTAAATTTCGAGGAGGATATTTCTTTTATGGAGGGTAGAATGTAATAACCCAAATAAATCTTGACTGTCTAATTTTAACCATTGATCGACGTACCTAATTAGTTTGATATGACCATCGATCGACAAGATCAACTGGTTCTGTAACACCTTGTACCTTTCAGTAATCAGGTGTTATCGTGTAACCTAACATAGTATAAGTACTGACCTAGCTTATGTTAAGATTTACCTCTAATCTTGCCTAAGTGTGACCATTGTGAGAAATCTCTACTCATAGATCAAGTTTCTATCCAACCGTTAATTTTAATAAATCGATAACTGAAGGTTAAGACCGATGTATCGTGGCCCACTTACAAAAATAAAATGATCAAATCCTTCTAATTGAAGCCCGATAAAAGCTGACTGAATGAATAAATGGCATTGATCAGAGTGTGACCCACGATAATAATATAGAGAAACATAATAACAACGATAATGATTATATAATATATATAAGTAATTTATTTTTCAAAAACCTGTAAGACATCCCGGAAGGAGAGAACCATCAGATTAAATATAAGTAACTAATGATTAAAAATATAATAACAAATTTAATAATAATAAGGATATTAAAAACAATGTAAAAATGATATTAAATATTATGAATATGCATTAGGCCATCTAATCTATATCCTAGCAATTTGAATTTTAGATAGGTGGTCCCTTGGACCATTTTTACCATGAATGTTCAATTATGAAATAATCAAACCGTCAAACCAATAAAAATCTACAACTAGAACAAAAAAAAATTAAAAATATGGCCCACCTAGGTTTGGATACGCCTAACCACTGGTTAGAGAACCTTATTTAAGGCCTCCAAAGGGAATGGACGGTGTAGATCTCTAAGATACATCAATGTGGACCCCACACTTGTGGTGTGTGTGCACCAAGGGCGTGCCCACTCGCAGAGCATGGGTTCAACAAGCCCGGTCAAAGTTGTGTTAACCGGAGAAATTTCAAATTCACTGCTTCTAAATCCCACCCGACAACAATTTCAGCGGACGAAGTCCGTCTGTGATGAAACTGGGCCACCGTGACCATCCATTCAGATGATCCGAACCATCCATCACATGAAGGAGGGAATTTTAACTGGTCCCTATTGTTTTCAATGGTTTCCATGCACGTGCAGGTTCACAACATCAACCGAAGATCATGGTGCATGCAATGGTTTCCGAAAACTGAAACTCTCTGTTACTAACATGATCTGTGGCCCACCTCCATGATCAGCCCACCCGATCTAGACCATTCATCTTCTAGATAGGGTCCCAATGACCTTAACCATGGCGAGATCCATGGTTGGAAGTCAACCGCACAAGCTCAGTCAGTGATCGATCAGACATTACAAAGAGAGAACATTGACAAGGAGAGAAGATCCACGTCTATAGATTCGCTGGCAAATCCAGTAGTTGGAAAGCATTAGACGGCAGCCACCCACGCAGAAACAGCCCCGTCACCCCTACCATTTCCAATTATGGCTCTCTACTCTGCAAAAAGCAGAAAGAATCCTTTTCATTCTTAGCAACTGCTAATCCTAGCCATCACTTGACTTCTGGAAGCTTCATCCGAGTAATCTGGAGTGTCTGGTCTAGGGCTTCCCGAAAATCTTATAAGGAAAGATGAGATTTTGGCCTGTTACAACCACATCTCGTACCAGCTCCACTTCGAAACAGATGTCATCACCGCCGCCCATACTCACCGTCGAATGGACCCCACAAGCCTGTGGACACCATTTGGACCATCTGAATGTCTCAGACCATCTAATCACCTATCCAATGCAAAATCACCATTAACTGTGGGTCATCTTCTCCAATCTGGCAAGAAGATCCACCTTCTATAGAGTTGACCCTTTCTCACATCCAAGCCGCTCATCGTGTGGCCCACTCTCTCTAATGTCCATCAGAGTTTAGATCTGAGGCCCATGCACAAGATCAGTGGTATGGAGAGACCCTGATGGCGAGCGTCCTCAACTACTTTGCGTTAACAAACACGCTAATCTCTGAGATTAGCTGTAGAAAGACCTAGAAATAGTAAGGCAATAAATAGCCGTTTTGTCTAGGGCAAATCTTAAGGGAAGAAAGGGAAAGAATAGTAAAGAGAGAAGGAAAAGGAATGTTGTTCTTCCCAGTCGCAGTGAGTTGAGTCGGCTTAGATCGAGTTGCTGCAATTTTGGGCCAAGTCTAGATCGAGCCAGACGTATCCAAGTTGAGCATTGAGAGAGAGAGAGAGAAGTAGAAGGAAATGGGGAAGAAGAGCAAAAAGATGGAATGGAGAGAGGAAGAGGGCGTGTTGTCATCCCAGCTCGAATCGAGCTGAGGCTAGACTGAGTCAGGTGACTGCTGCTGGACATTCTCCAGTTGGGAGTGAGAAAGAAAGGAAAAGAAAGGAAGATGCAAGAACGAAGAGGAAGAAGCATATGGAAGAAGAGAGAGAGAGAGAGAGAGAGAGAGAGAGAGAGAGAGATTTTGAGAGAGGAATGAGCGGCTACCGTTGTGCCACACTAGCTTGGCTCGGTCAGAATAGAGCCCGAACCAGCTGGGTTTAGAAGGAGGAAAAGGAAGAGAAAGGAAGAGAATGGAAAATAGAGGTGTAAAAGGATGAGAGCTGAGTTGAACTATTGAGTCAACTTAGCGATTTGCCATGTTTTGTCGACTTTGGGGCCGAGTCAAAATCGCATTGAATCCCAACTCACTGAGTCAAGCAGTGTTGAGATCTGACTCAGGTGTAGATCTGATCCGTCCCTCAATTGGAAGGAGAAGGAATAAAGGAAGAAGGAGAAAGAGATCAATGGAGAAGGAGGAGGAGGAGAGTAGTAGGGAGCCGAGTTGTTGAGTCGACTCAGTCCAAAACCTAGTCAGACTGCTTGAATTGATCTCTAGGTGTGGCTACTTGAGAGAAGTAAGGGAAGAAAGAAAATGAAGAAAGTGAAAGGAAGAATGAGAAGTATTCTCTTGTTATTTCATTTAATTTAGGATAATATTTGTTGTTGTTGTTATTATTATTATTATTACTATTATCAACTTTAGTTGTTATTATTATCATTATAATTATTGGTATTATAAACTCTTACTGAAATATTACTATCTTTAATATTAATAAGAATACTATTTTTATAATAATATTAAAAATTATTAGCATTTTAATTTTAAATTCTTAAATCATTATTACCATTAACTTGTATTTCATTGTTGCATAAACTAGATTTCAAATCCCTAAATTCTAGATAGTACATCAAAACCCCAAATATATCTATTGAAATACCTAGCTTTAATCACGACCATATAAATTAGGTATATTGTGAATCTAACCGCACTAATTATTTTAATCATGTTAGATGTCGATCTTAAAGCGTGAACATCCAATCCTACCAACACTAAGGGATAATCCAACCTCAAGGTGAGGATCACCCTTCAAGCTTTTCTACATCTTAATAGTTAACTTAGCTTGTTTATTTCATTGATTGCTTAGTATAATACTAATAAATGTTAATTTCTAATCGAATGATTTTTCATAAATGATTGATCGTTAGAATTACCTTCAAATATCTGAACATGTGATAGATCTCAAATATCTCACTTTATATGTGTATATGCTTTAATATTGTGTGTGGCTTGTTTGACCACTTACGATTACTTTATGGTGCATTTGGAGGTCCTTGAACTAGTGGTCATTCTATCTAATAAATTAAATCAGAGTTTGTTGTGGACTTACTATTAGAGGAATTGTTGTGCCTTTATGGCTTTTGGGGTCAATCCCTCTCACCGTATCCTAGAATGGACAATTTGCCCTATGTGGCTTTGATTATATATTGGCCCCTTGTGGCTTGATGAAAAAATTGTCGTAAGTGGCTTTTATGAATGATTTTTGTATAACCTCACGATGGTAAGTTCCACTTGTTTAATTAGTACTGACCACTAGTTGAATTGGTAACCTTAGAACAATATATTTGTTAGTCTCATGAGCCAGGGATGGTGGAGTGGGCCACTATGCCTGAGTTGTCGGCCTATGCTGGGTGATAAACCCCCCATAGTGACCTTTGAGCTACCATAAAATGGTTGTTTGAAATTAGAATAATAATGGTTGGGCTAATCATGCATTTTCATGGCAAATGGTCTTTTTTAGGTGGCTAGTTCTCCTTGGACATACCTTTGAGTACTTTTCTGGGTGGTTAGTTCTCCTTGGGCGACTTCGTTGCATGGTTTGTGAGCAAGTACATACATTCAAGCATTTAAACAAGATTATCATGTGTGATAATTATTGTGTAATATTTGTTATATACCGTCTCTGATAACTATGTTTAATTATCTTGATGATACGATAAATCTTAGGGGTTATACCTCGCTGGATAGCCATTAACGCTATCAAACCATAATAAGTGTGCAAGAGACGCAGATGATGCGCATGTTGGTGTTAAAGTGGAATAAGAGGAGCCAGACTACCTTGTGACTCTCTATCCTCGATTACATTTGTATTTAATTTGTACTGTCATGTTTTATAAAAGTTAAGACATTAGTGTGTATAAGTTTTTGGGTAACCACTTGAAATCTTGGTCATGTATATTTGGACTCCCTCTTATACTTGATTTGCTTCTGTCCCGCTAGATTACTAACTCTGATAAAAAGAAAAAATTGTACGTGGAATTTGGGTGCTTTCAAAGCTTAACACTCGATTTTTGGAACACGAGTAGTGTACTCGGGTTTCGGGAATCGGGGTGTTACAGGTTCAATCTCAATCATTGATTTGAACATATTTGTTCCAATTGTTCATTCACTAATAAATCCAACCATACATTTAACCATCCATCCAACGATACAACCATCAAACCGTCCACATGCTGAAATCATCGGAATACTTGTCCATCCATCTAAACTAATCGTCCATCTCACCACTAATCTACTGGTGCATCACGAAGTCCCTTCCCTACTCACACATGAACTCATCCAACCATACATTTATCCATCCATCTATCCATACATCCATCTGTCCATCTATTATACATTGATCCATCCATCCATCTACATCATCCATTTATGCACTATTGAATGCATCACAACCATAGGTTAAGGTATGCATCAAATACTTGACATCGTGTACAACCATTTCATTCATGCACACTTATCACACATACATCATGCACACATACCTTTCACACATGTGGCATGTATGCATCAAATACATCACAACCACATACATGCACCAAACAAATCATGCAAACATACCTTTCACACATGGCATGCATGCATCAAATACATCACATGCATCACATGCACACATGTGGCACACATTAGAAAGTGAGAGAGGGAGAGGAGAGAGAAAATGGAAGAAAGAAAAGGATGAGAGAGAAAAAGAAAAAAAACGGGGAGTTTTTTTTGGTGAGTTTCTCTCACTTGATATTATAAAAATGTTATTTATTTATTTCTTTATTCATTTGCATTTACAATAATTATTATTTTTTTGCCATCGTAAATGTTCTTTTAATTTGATGTAATTACTTAGTATGCTTCCTAAAATGTGTTTAAATTTTATTTTAATTTATTTTATTTATTTCAGTTGTCGTTATTTTAACATGCTTCAATTCGGCTTTATATTGTGTTATTGTTAATCATAACTTGAAAATTCATTTTTTATTTAGAATCTCGAGTTTATATATATATATATATATATATATATATATATATATATATATATATATATATATATATATATATTACAGATTCTAAGATCTAATTGATTTCATTGCATGTTTATTTATTTTTATTTTTGTAGAAATTCAATCATGTACGGACAATTTACACTAATCAGAAAGTTTTCTTTTAGTTTGATGAATTATGTACATCACGCATTAAGGTTTGATCAAAGAATAACATGCCATTGAAGATTTTTAGAAATATTTGATTCATGCAATATTAAAATCATGCATCATTGAAATAATTATGAGATGCCAACAAATAGGTGAGGCAATCAAGTCCACTGGGTTGAAAATCCCTAAAGCGTAAATAGGTGGCGCGATCAAGACTCTTGGGTTGAAAGTCCCAGAATCCCAACTAATATATTTTGGAACCTCGACCGTATCCTTTAAGTGGGTGAGCATGTCAGGATTGCAAAAGGTTCCAACTGTCAGGTTCGGTAGGGTAGTAGTCTGATCAGCTAACGTACAAATGGGTCTCTCACCAAGTGCCTTTTAGATGGGTGAGCATGTCACGCAAGAGGTTCCCATTGCCAGGTTAGGTGTTGTATTGACATGGGTGTTGGAAAACCGGTGTAAACTAGCCCTACTATTAAAAAAAAAAAAAAGAATAAACTGCACTTGTTATTGTGGATTATAGCATATGTTGATTTCATTTATTAATTTTCTCTGAATTTACATTGAAAAATCTTGTTTATTAATCTCCTCTTCTATTGCTTTACCTAAATAGGTATTGTATCTTTTAGTATATTTGATTCAGATTATATGTTTTTGAAACCTGTGTTGAGTTTTCTCACTAGGCTTCGTAGCTTACCCTATTGGGATTTTAAAATTTCAGGATCAGGATCTCGTGGAGGCGCTTAAGGAGATTTTCTTTTATTTATTTTGTTTCTTTAGCATTTTCTAAATAAGTGTAATGAACATTAAGTATAGTATGATAGTATGGAGATGACATGAGTTTAGAGATAACCTTGAATAATCGGAACATGAATATTTTACTCTTCTTTAAATAAATGTTTGATTATTTAATTTTTGGATTGTTATATTTTATGAATGAGATTATTTTGTCAATTATGTGTGGATTATGAAATGTAAACATACAAAACATAAGTCATGCCTTTGGGTACGAAATCGAGAACGAATATATCCAGGTGCCGGATTTCTGGGCAGGACATAGGCAGACCGAGGTTGTAGATTAGAAAAGGCCCAGTCAACAACAGAAGTGATTCGGACAGTCAGACCTAGAATCGGGCGTATCTCACCATCCGAAATGAGTTATCGGGCATAAAATATATGATTTTGGGGGTAGAACGAGCCACTTTAGCCACCCAACCCAACTACACCGAGTTGCACAAGCCGAATTTGTGAAATATCCCCAGATCGATGGTCGTTTCCCAATTTTAATTTCATTTTTACTATAAATAGTATGTTTTAGTTTTATTACTCTTCATCTATTAACTTTATGAGTTGCACCCAACGTGAAAAGATCTTAGAATAATTAGGAGAACAGCTTTGTGAAGCCAAATAGGACACTTAACCTTGTGCACTAGTAGATGTCACGACCCTCTATAAATAATTAGTAAGTTGTGAATTATAGGAGTTTTAGTTCTAGTTTGCTTCTAATTTCTCTCCCATTGCTTGGTATCCCTATTTAAAGGGTTGTGAACTCGTTTATTTCATTCGTCAATCCATTTCAAATTTTATAGAATTTATTTTCTATTTTGCTTGTTTTCTTTCTTGTGGATTCGAGAAGTCTCTATGAGGGTCGAGGTTATCAAGGTCAATGATGCCATGTGTTAAGGGTCGAGGTTGCCATGTGTTAAGGGAGGTCAAGGTTATTATGTGTTAAGGGTTGAGGTTTTCACCGGTTAAGGGTCGAGGTTGTCATGTGTTAAGGGTCGAGGTTGTCATGTGTTTACTACCTTCACTACCAAAAATGGATCAAAGGCTACGAACTAAATTCGTAGCGAAAGAATGTTTTAGTTGGTAGCCATTGGTATCGTATCCTAAGGCCCACAATAGGGTGATCCATCCCTTGTTAGCCAGCTAACTATTGAAAGTGCCCTAGTTTGTCAAATTACGTGAATGTTGAGTCGGTCTTTAAGTGAGCCCCAAAATGAAGATTACATGATAAAGACCTCAACTAGGAAGAAGCTCGAGTGCTCCACATAGGTAAATGAAGCCTCACTTCCCTAACCAAACCCTTGAGATATATGACCCCATTTAACTTAGTCTTACCTTCTATACATTGTAAATCATCTTTGGTAAGCTTAAGTGTTGAACACTTAAAATGTTATAGGAGCAAAACATGAACTATACAAGTAAAATCGATTGCATCGATTTGCAATCGACACTACCAAAAAAAGGGGCAAAGGCTACGGATAAAATCCGTAGCCTTAGACCTATAGCTACGGTTCCAGTCCGTAGCACGTCCGTCGTCGTAGGTGCAGTAACAATAGGTCTGGAACCTATAGCTACGGATTAACTCCGTAGCTATAGGTCCCAACAGCTACGGATTCAATCCGTAGCAATTATATCCGTAGCTATAGATTGCAAGAGCTACGGATTTACTAATTACAGCTACGGATTAAATCCGTAGCTATATCTGGCAAATGCTACGGATATAATTCGTAGCAATTATTTCCATAGCTGAAGTTTGCAATAGCGACGGATTTAATCACAACAGCTACGGATTGAATCCGTAGCTATAGCTTCATTCAATTATCACCTGTATAATCATTCAATTACCACCTGTATAATCATCCTATATAATCATTCAATTACCACCTGTATAATCATTCAATTACCACCTGTATAATCATCCTATATAATCATTCAATTACCACCTGTATAATCATCCTGTATAATCATTCAATTACCACCTGTATACTCATTCATTCATTCCATTACAATCAATTACAATCACTCATTCATTCAATTACAATCAATTACAATCCTTCATTCAATCAATTACAATTACAATCCTTCATTCAATGAATTACAATTTCAATTACAATTACAATCCTTCATTCAATGAATTACAATTACAATTACAATAATGTCAAAATACAAATCTTTGGCTTCATTAAGGAAATTTGCTCGACTTCACCCCGAAATTCCAAAGATAAAGAATTGAAAGAATAAATATCCTTCATTCAATGAATTACAATTACAATTTACAATTACAATAATCTTGAAAATACAAATCTTTGGTTTAGGTTAGGTTATAGGTTAAGGTTTAGGTTTAGGAAACCGGTTTCAGGTTCGGGATCGGATTTAAGTTTGAGTTTTCAAGTTTAGGTTTAGGTTTAGGTTAGGGAGTTGAGATTCTGATTAGGAGTAGGTTTAGGTTAAGGGATTTGAGAATAGGTTAAGGTGTAGGTTTAAGAAATCGGGTTCGGGTTCGGATCGGGTTTAAGCTTGGGTTTTCAAGTTTAGGTTAGGTAGTTAGGTTTAGGTTTAGGTTTAGGTTTAGGTTAGGTAGTTAGGTTTAGGTTAAGGTTTTGGGAATTGAGAATAGGTTAAGGTTTACGTTTAGGAAACCGGGTTCGGGTTCTGGATCGAGTTTAAGTTTGGGTTTTCAAGTTTAGGTTTAGGTTTAGGTTAGGGAGTTAGGTTTAGGTTACGTTGTAGGTTAAGCTTTAGGGAATTGAGAATAGGTTAAGGTTTAGGTTTAGAAACCAGGTTTGGGTTCTGGATCGGGTTTAAGTTTGGGTTTTCAAGTTTAGGTTTAGGTTTAGGTTAGGGAGTTAGGTTTATGGATCGTTGTAGGTTAAGGTTTAGGGAATTGAGAATAGGTTAGGTTTAGGTTTAGGTTTAGGAAACCGGGGGTTCGGGTTAAGGTTGGGTTTTCAAGTTTAGGTTTAGGTTTAGGTTAGGGAGTTAGGTTTAGGTTAGGTTGTAGGTTAAGGTTTAGGGAATTGAGAATAGGTTAAGGTTTAGGTTGAGGAACCGGATTCGGGTTCGGGTTTGGGATCGGGTTTAAGTTTGATTTTCAAGTTTGGGTTTAGGTTTAGGTTAGGTAGTTAGGTTTAGGTTAGGTTGTAGGTTAAGGTTTTGGGAATTGAGAATAGGTGAAGGTTTAGGTTTAGAAACCGGGTTCGGGTTCGGGATCGGGTTTAAGTTTGGGTTTTCAAGTTTAGGTTTAGGTTTAGGTTAGATAGTTAGGTTTAGGTTAGGTTGTAGGTTAAGGTTTAGGGAATTGAGAATAGGTGAAGGTTTAGGTTTAGGAACCGGGTTCGGGTTCGGATCGGGTTGAAGGTTGGGTTTTCAAGTTTAGGTTTAGGTTTAGGTTAGGTAGTTAGGTTTAGGTTAGGTTGTAGGTTAAGGTTTTTGGAATTGAGAATAGGTGAAGGTTTAGGTTTAGAAACCGGGTTCGGGTTCGGGATCGGGTTTAATTTTGGGTTTTCAAGTTTAGGTTTAGGTTTAGGTTAGGGAGTTAGGTTTATGGACCGTTATAGGTTAAGGTTTAGGGAATTGAGAATAGGTTAAGGTTTAAGTTGAGGAAACTGATTCGGGTTCGGGTTTGGGATCGGGTATAAGTTTGGGTTTTCAAGTTTGGGTTTAGGTTTAGGTTAGGTAGTTAGGTTTAGGTTAGGTTGTAGGTTAAGGTTTAGGGAATTGAGAATAGGTGAAGGTATAGGTTTAGAAACCGGGTTCGGGTTTGGGATCGGGTTTAAGTTTGGGTTTTCAAGTTTGGGTTTAGGTTTAGGTTAGGTAGTTAGGTTTAGGTTAGGTTGTAGGTTAAGGTTTAGGTTTAGAAACCGGTTTCGGGTCCTGGATCGGGTTTAAGTTTGTTTTCAAGTTTAGGTTTAGGTTTAGGTTAGGTAGTTAGGTTTAGGTTAGGTTGTAGGTTAAGGTTTAGGGAATGAGAATAGGTGAAGGTTTAGGTTTAGAAACCGGGTTCGGGTTCGGGATCGGGTTTAAGGTTGGGTTTTCAAGTTTAGGTTTAGGTTTAGGTTAGGTAGTTAGGTTTAGGTTAGGTTGTAGGTTAAGGTTTAGGGAATTGAGAATAGGTGAAGGTTTAGGTTTAGAAACCGGGTTCGGGTTCTGGGATCGGGTTTAAGGTTGGGTTTTCAAGTTTGGGTTTGGGTTTAGGTTTAGGTTAGGTAGTTAGGTTTAGGTTAGGTTGTAGGTTAAGGTTTAGGGAATTGAGAATAGGTGAAGGTTTAGGTTTAGAAACCGGGTTCGGGTTCGGGATCGGGTTTAAGGTTGGGTTTTCAAGTTTGGGTTTAGGTTTAGGTTAGGTAGTTAGGTTTAGGTTAGGTTGTAGGTTAAGGTTTAGGTTTAGAAACCGGTTTCGGGTTGGATCGGGTTTAAGTTTGGGTTTTCAAGTTTAGGTTTAGGTTTAGGTTAGGTTGTAGGTTAAGGTTTAGGGAATTGAGAATAGGTGAAGGTTTAGGTTTAGAAACTGGGTTCGGGTTCGGATCGGGTTTAAGGTTGGGTTTTCAAGTTTAGGTTTAGGTTTAGATTAGGTAGTTAGGTTTAGGTTAGGTTGTAGGTTAAGGTTTAGGGAATTGAGAATAGGTGAAGGTTTAGGTTTAGAAACCGGGTTCGGGTTCGGATCGGGTTTAAGGTTGGGTTTTCAAGTTTGGGTTTAGGTTTAGGTTAGGTAGTTAGGTTTAGGTTAGGTTGTAGGTTAAGGTTTAGGTTTAGAAACCGGTTTCGGGTTCTGGATCGGGTTTAAGTTTGGGTTTTCAAGTTTAGGTTTAGGTTTAGGTTAGGTAGTTAGGTTTAGGTTAGGTTGTAGGTTAAGGTTTAGGGAATTGAGAATAGGTGAAGGTTTAGGTTTAGAAACCGGGTTCGGGTTCGGATCGGGTTTAAGGTTGGGTTTTCAAGTTTAGGTTTAGGTTTAGGTTAGGTAGTTAGGTTTAGGTTAGGTTGTAGGTTAAGGTTTAGGGAATTGAGAATAGGTGAAGGTTTAGGTTTAGAAACCGGGTTCGGGTTCTGGATCGGGTTTAAGGTTGGGTTTTCAAGTTTGGGTTTAGGTTTAGGTTAGGTAGTTAGGTTTAGGTTAGGTTGTAGGTTAAGGTTTAGGTTTAGAAACCGGTTTCGGGTTCGGGATCGGGTTTAAGTTTGGGTTTTCAAGTTTAGGTTTAGGTTTAGGTTAGGTTGGCTGTAGGTTAAGGTTTAGGGAATTGAGAATAGGTGAAGGTTTAGGTTTAGAAACCGGGTTCGGGTTCGGGATCGGGTTTAAGGTTGGGTTTTCAAGTTTAGGTTTAGGTTTAGGTTAGGTAGTTAGGTTTAGGTTAGGTTGTAGGTTAAGGTTTAGGGAATTGAGAATAGGTGAAGGTTTAGGTTAGAAACTGGGTTCGGGTTCGTGATCGGGTTTAAGGTTGGGTTTTCAAGTTTGGGTTTAGGTTTAGGTTAGGTAGTTAGGTTTAGGTTAGGTTGTAGGTTAAGGTTTAGGTTTAGAAACCGGTTTCGGGTTCCTGGATCGGGTTTAAGTTTGGGCTTTCAAGTTTAGGTTTAGGTTTAGGTTAGGTAGTTAGGTTTAGGTTAGGTTGTAGGTTAAGGTTTAGGGAATTGAGAATAGGTGAAGGTTTAGGTTTAGAAACCGGGTTCGGGTTCGGGATCGGGTTTAAGGTTGGGTTTTCAAGTTTAGGTTTAGGTTTAGGTTAGGTAGTTAGGTTTAGGTTAGGTTGTAGGTTAAGGTTTAGGGAATTGAGAATAGGTGAAGGTTTAGGTTTAGGAAACTGGTTCGGGTTCGGATCGGGTTTAAGGTTGGGTTTTCAAGTTTGGGTTTAGGTTTAGGTTAGGTAGTTAGGTTTAGGTTAGGTTGTAGGTTAAGGTTTAGGTTTAGAAACCGGTTTCGGGTTCGGGATCGGGTTTAAGTTTGGGTTTTCAAGTTTAGGTTTAGGTTTAGGTTAGGTAGTTAGGTTTAGGTTAGGTTGTAGGTTAAGGTTTAGGTTTAGAAAGCGGGTTCGGGTTCGGGTTCGGGATCGGGTTTAAGGTCGGGTTTTCAAGTTTAGGTTTAGGTTTAGGTTAGGTAGTTAGGTTTAGGTTAGGTTGTAGGTTAAGGTTTAGGGAATTGAGAATAGGTGAAGGTATAGGTTTAGAAAACCGGTTCGGGTTCTGGATCGGGTTTAATTTTGGGTTTTCAAGTTTAGGTTAGGTTAGTTAGGTTTATGGACCGTTATAGGTTAAGGTTTAAGGTTTAGGATGGAAAACGTATAGGTTAATCGGTTTAGTTTGAATTTTCAATTTGGGTTTAGGTTTAGGTTAGGTAAGGTTTAGGTTCGGGTTCGGGGTTTGGGATCGGGTATAAGTTTGGGTTTTCAAGTTTGGGTTTAGGTTTAGGTTAGGTAGTTAGGTTTAGGTTAGGTTGTAGGTTAAGGTTTAGGGAATTGAGAATAGGTGAAGGTATAGGTTTAGAAACCGGTTCGGGTTTGGGATCGGGTTTAAGTTTGGGTTTTCAAGTTTAGGTTTAGGTTTAGGTTAGGTAGTTAGGTTTAGGTTAGGTTGTAGGTTAAGGTTTAGGGAATTGTTGAAGGTTTAGGTTTAGGAAACCGGTTTCGGGTTCCTGGATCGGGTTTAAGTTTGGGTTTTCAAGTTTAGGTTTAGGTTTAGGTTAGGTAGTTAGGTTTAGGTTAGGTTGTAGGTTAAGGTTTAGGGAATTGAGAATAGGTGAAGGTTTAGGTTTAGGAAACCGGGTTCGGGTTCGGGATCGGGTTTAAGGTTGGGTTTTCAAGTTTAGGTTTAGGCTTAGGTTAGGTAGTTAGGTTTAGGTTAGGTTGTAGGTTAAGGTTTAGGTTGAGAATAGGTGAAGGTTTAGGTTTAGAAACCGGGTTTCGGGTCGGGATCGGGTTTAAGGTTGGGTTTTCAAGTTTAGGTTTAGGTTTAGGTTAGGTAGTTAGGTTTAGGTTAGGTTGTAGGTTAAGGTTTAGGGAATTGAGAATAGGTGAAGGTTTAGGTTTAGAAACCGGGTTCGGGTTCTGGATCGGGTTTAAGGTTGGGTTTTCAAGTTTAGGTTTAGGTTTAGGTTAGGTAGTTAGGTTTAGGTTAGGTTGTAGGTTAAGGTTTAGAAATTGAGAATAGGTGAAGGTTTAGGTTTAGAAACCGGGTTCGGGTTCGGATCGGGTTTAAGGTTGGGTTTTCAAGTTTAGGTTTAGGTTTAGGTTAGGTAGTTAGGTTTAGTTAGGTAGGTTAAGGTTAGGTTGAGAATAGGTTAAGGTTTAGGTTTAGAAACCGGTTTCGGGTTCGGGATCGGGTTTAAGTTTGGGTTTTCAAGTTTAGGTTTAGGTTTAGGTTAGGTAGTTAGGTTTAGGTTAGGTTGTAGGTTAAGGTTTAGGTTGGTAGGTTAAGGTTAGGTTTAGAAACCGGGTTCGGGTTCTGGATCGGGTTTAAGGTTGGGTTTTCAAGTTTAGGTTTAGGTTTAGGTTAGGTAGTTAGGTTTAGGTTAGGTTGTAGGTTAAGGTTTAGGGAATTGAGAATAGGTGAAGGTTTAGGTTTAGAAACCGGGTTCGGGTTCCTGGATCGGGTTTAATTTTGGGTTTTCAAGTTTAGGTTTAGGTTTAGGTTAGGTAGTTAGGTTTATGGTTAGGTTGTAGGTTAAGGTTTAGGGAATTGAGAATAGGTGAAGGTTTAGGTTTAGGAAACCGGATTCGGGTTCGGGTTTGGGATCGGGTTAAGTTTGGGTTTTCAAGTTTGGGTTTAGGTTTAGGTTAGGTAGTTAGGTTTAGGTTAGGTTGTAGGTTAAGGTTTAGGGAATTGAGAATAGGTGAAGGTATAGGTTTAGAAACCGGGTTCGGGTTTGGGATCGGGTCGGGTTAAGTTTGGGTTTTCAAGTTTGGGTTTAGGTTTAGGTTAGGTAGTTAGGTTTAGGTTAGGTTGTAGGTTAAGGTTTAGGGAATTGAGAATAGGTGAAGGTTAGGTTTAGAAACCGTTTCGGGTTCTGGGATCGGGTTTAAGTTTGGGTTTTCAAGTTTAGGTTTAGGTTTAGGTTAGGTAGTTAGGTTTAGGTTAGGTTGTAGGTTAAGGTTTAGGGAATTGAGAATAGGTGAAGGTTTAGGTTTAGAAACCGGGTTCGGGTTCGGGATCGGGTTTAAGGTTGGGTTTTCAAGTTTAGGTTTAGGTTTAGGTTAGGTAGTTAGGTTTAGGTTAGGTTGTAGGTTAAGGTTTAGGGAATTGAGAATAGGTGAAGGTTTAGGTTTAGGAAACCGGGTTCGGGTTGGATCGGGTTTAAGGTTGGGTTTTCAAGTTTAGGTTTAGGTTTAGGTTAGGTAGTTAGGTTTAGGTTAGGTTGTAGGTTAAGGTTTAGGGAATTAGAATAGGTGAAGGTTTAGGTTTAGAAACCGGTTCGGGATCGGGGATGGGTTTAAGTTTGGGTTTAGGTTTAGTTTTTAGGTTAGGTTTTAGGTTTAGGTTTAGGTTTAGGTTTAGTTCTGGTAGGTTAGGTTGTAGGTTAAGGTTTAGGGAATTGAGAATAGGTGAAGGTTTAGGTTTAGAAACCGGGTTCGGGTTCGGGATCGGGTTTAAGGTTGGGTTTTCAAGTTTAGGTTTAGGTTTAGGTTAGGTAGTTAGGTTTAGGTTAGGTTGTAGGTTAAGGTTTAGGGAATTGAGAATAGGTGAAGGTTTAGGTTTAGAAACCGGGTTGCCGGATCGGGTTTAAGGTTGGGTTTTCAAGTTTGGGTTTAGGTTTAGGTTAGGTAGTTAGGTTTAGGTTAGGTTGTAGGTTAAGGTTTAGGTTTAGAAACCGGTTTCGGGTTCGGATCGGGTTTAAGTTTGGGTTTTCAAGTTTAGGTTTAGGTTTAGGTTTAGGTTGTAGGTTAAGGTTTAGGGAATTGAGAATAGGTGAAGGTTTAGGTTTAGAAACCGGGTTCGGGTTCTGGATCGGGTTTAAGGTTGGGTTTTCAAGTTTAGGTTTAGGTTTAGGTTAGGTAGTTAGGTTTAGGTTAGGTTGTAGGTTAAGGTTTAGGGAATTGAGAATAGGTGAAGGTTTAGGTTTAGAAACCGGGTTCGGGTTCGGGATCGGGTTTAAGGTTGGGTTTTCAAGTTTGGGTTTAGGTTTAGGTTAGGTAGTTAGGTTTAGGTTAGGTTGTAGGTTAAGGTTTAGGTTTAGAAACCGGTTTCTGGTCTGATCGGGTTTAAGTTTGGGTTTTCAAGTTTAGGTTTAGGTTTAGGTTAGGTAGTTAGGTTTAGGTTAGGTTGTAGGTTAAGGTTTAGGGAATTGAGAATAGGTGAAGGTTTAGGTTTAGAAACCGGGTTCGGGTTCGGGATCGGGTTTAAGGTTGGGTTTTCAAGTTTAGGTTTAGGTTTAGGTTAGGTAGTTAGGTTTAGGTTAGGTTGTAGGTTAAGGTTTAGGGAATTGAGAATAGGTGAAGGTTTAGGTTTAGAAACCGGGTTCGGGTTCTGGATCGGGTTTAAGGTTGGGTTTTCAAGTTTGGGTTTAGGTTTAGGTTAGGTAGTTAGGTTTAGGTTAGGTTGTAGGTTAAGGTTTAGGTTTAGAAACCGGTTTCGGGTTCGGGATCGGGTTTAAGTTTGGGTTTTCAAGTTTAGGTTTAGGTTTAGGTTAGGTAGTTAGGTTTAGGTTAGGTTGTAGGTTAAGGTTTAGGGAATTTAGAAACCTGGTTCGGGTTCGGGATCGGGTTTAAGGTTGGGTTTTCAAGTTTAGGTTTAGGTTTAGGTTAGGTAGTTAGGTTTAGGTTAGGTTGTAGGTTAAGGTTTAGGGAATTGAGAATAGGTGAAGGTATAGGTTTAGGAAACCGGGTTCGGGTTCGGGATCGGGTTTAATTTTGGGTTTTCAAGTTTAGGTTAGGGAGTTAGGTTTATGGACTGTTATAGGTTAAGGTTTAGGGAATTGAGAATAGGTTAAGGTTTAGGTTGAGGAAACTGGATTCGGGTTCGGGTTTGGGATCGGGTATAAGTTTGGGTTTTCAAGTTTGGGTTTAGGTTTAGGTTAGGTAGTTAGGTTTAGGTTAGGTTGTAGGTTAAGGTTTAGGGAATTGAGAATAGGTGAAGGTATAGGTTTAGAAACCGGGTTCGGGTTTGGGATCGGGTTTAAGTTTGGGTTTTCAAGTTTGGGTTTAGGTTTAGGTTAGGTAGTTAGGTTTAGGTTAGGTTGTAGGTTAAGGTTTAGGTTTAGAAACCGGGTTTCGGGTTCTGGATCGGGTTTAAGTTTGGGTTTTCAAGTTTAGGTTTAGGTTTAGGTTAGGTAGTTAGGTTTAGGTTAGGTTGTAGGTTAAGGTTTAGGGAATTGAGAATAGGTGAAGGTTTAGGTTTAGAAACCGGGTTCGGGTTCTGGATCGGGTTTAAGGTTGGGTTTTCAAGTTTAGGTTTAGGTTTAGGTTAGGTAGTTAGGTTTAGGTTAGGTTGTAGGTTAAGGTTTAGGGAATTGAGAATAGGTGAAGGTTTAGGTTTGAAACCGGGTTCGGGTTCGGATCGGGTTTAAGGTTGGGTTTTCAAGTTTAGGTTTAGGTTTAGGTTAGGTAGTTAGGTTTAGGTTAGGTTGTAGGTTAAGGTTTAGGGAATTGAGAATAGGTGAAGGTTTAGGTTTAGAAACCGGGTTCGGGTTCCTGGATCGGGTTTAAGGTTGGGTTTTCAAGTTTAGGTTTAGGTTTAGGTTAGGTAGTTAGGTTTAGGTTAGGTTGTAGGTTAAGGTTTAGGTTTAGAAACCGGTTTAGAAACGGTTCGGGATCGGGTTTAAATTTGGGTTTTCAAGTTTAGGTTTAGGTTTAGGTTAGGTAGTTAGGTTTAGGTTAGGTTGTAGGTTAAGGTTTAGGGAATTGAGAATAGGTGAAGGTTTAGGTTTAGAAACCGGGTTCGGGTTCGGATCGGGTTTAAGGTTGGGTTTTCAAGTTTAGGTTTAGGTTTAGGTTAGGTAGTTAGGTTTAGGTTAGGTTGTAGGTTAAGGTTTAGGGAATTGAGAATAGGTGAAGGTATAGGTTTAGAAACCGGTTCGGGGTTCGGGATCGGGTTTAATTTTGGGTTTTCAAGTTTAGGTTTAGGTTTAGGTTAGGGAGTTAGGTTTATGGACCGTTATAGGTTAAGGTTTAGGGAATTGAGAATAGGTTAAGGTTTAGGTTGAGGAAACCGGATTCGGGTTCGGGTTTGGGATCGGGTATAAGTTTGGGTTTTCAAGTTTGGGTTTAGGTTTAGGTTAGGTAGTTAGGTTTAGGTTAGGTTGTAGGTTAAGGTTTAGGGAATTGAGAATAGGTGAAGGTATAGGTTTAGAAACCGGGTTCGGGTTTGGGATCGGGTTTAAGTTTGGGTTTTCAAGTTTGGGTTTAGGTTTAGGTTAGGTAGTTAGGTTTAGGTTTAGGTTAGGTTGTAGGTTAAGGTTTAGGTTTAGAAACCGGTTTCGGTCGGATCGGGTTTAAGTTTGGGTTTTCAAGTTTAGGTTTAGGTTTAGGTTAGGTTGTAGGTTAAGGTTTAGGGAATTGAGAATAGGTGAAGGTTTAGGTTTAGAAACCGGGTTCGGGTTCTGGATCGGGTTTAAGGTTGGGTTTTCAAGTTTAGGTTTAGGTTTAGGTTAGGTAGTTAGGTTTAGGTTAGGTTGTAGGTTAAGGTTTAGGGAATTGAGAATAGGTGAAGGTTTAGGTTTAGAAACCGGGTTCGGGTTCGGATCGGGTTTAAGGTTGGGTTTTCAAGTTTGGGTTTGGGTTTAGGTTTAGGTTAGGGAGTTGAGATTAGGATTAGGTTAAGGTTTAGCTTTAGGGAATTGAGTTTAGGTTATAGGTTTTGGTTTTGGTTTAGGTTAGGGGTTTTGATTTAGGTTATAGGTTTTGGTTATAGGTTATAGGATTTGAGAATGGGTTCAGGTGTGGTCCCTGCAAATACAAATATAATACAAATATAAACATGGCTTTGTCCGAATGGCCAGTGTTCTTCCAATGCCGTCCATAGGAAATGGACACAGACTTCATCATGGTCATAACAACGGTTCCCACCTTCCAGGGACCCCCGCTCTTCCGGATAGCTCCGACGCACATCCGGGTCTGCTCCATTAATCTCGAGCAAATACATAAACACGGCCTGTCCAAATGGCCAGGCCCCTCCAATGCCGTCCATAGGAAATGGACAGCTTCATCATGGTCATAACAACGGTTCCCACCTTCCAGGGACCCCCGCTCTTCCGGATAGCTCCGACGCACATCCGGGTCTGCTCCATTAATCTCGAGCAAATACATAAACACGGCCTGTCCAAATGGCCAGGCCCCTCCAATGCCGTCCATAGGAAATGGACAGCTTCATCATGGTCATAACAACGGTTCCCACCTTCCAGGGACCCCCGCTCTTCCGGATAGCTCCGACGCACATCCAGGTCTGCTCCATTAATCTCGAGCAAATACATAAACACGGCCTGTCCAAATGGCCAGCCTTCCAATGCCGTCCATAGGAAATGGACACTTCATCACGGTCATAACAAATGGTTCCCACCTTCCAGGGACCCCGCTCAACATCCGGATAGCTCCGACGCACATCCGGATCTGCTTCATCAATTTTGAGATAATATATAAACATGGGCCTATCCAAATGGCCAGGCCACTTCATCAATGTATCATATAGTATGAAGGAAAGAAGACTCACTAATTTAGCTAGCAAGGAGAGAAAGTGTGAGTGCTTGGAATGTCGTCATTTCTTTGAATAATGGATGCATTTTCCACAATGCAATCTGAGAATGAGTAAGTTTTTTAGTTTCTTCAAAAATGCATATGGGCACAGATTTACAAATAAAGATTTTAAAGATTGTAAAACAGAGTAAATGATTATATTAACTTCCCAATTGTTTAGATTAAGAAGAAAAATGTAAATGATGATGGGAAAGAAATCTTCAAGCATCTCACATGTGCCACATGTGACAGTCACTATGCACATGCATCATAATGTTACATGTTTCACCACTCCTTGTCCTTGGTGCTTGACAAACAGGGTATAATACAGGTGGTCCAGCAATGCATGACATGCATAGTATGTGCAAGATAGTATGTGTGGCAAACAACTTTGTGCATCCAAATGGCCACTAAAAGTTCTGTTGTTTTCCCAATTTACTATTGCTGTATTGCTTGAATAATGTCTTGCTGATAGTAGCTTGGCTAAAGTTTTCTTGATGGATTAGAGTAAATTTAAATTGGAACCTTTGATAAAATGATGATCCATTGTCTTCCTAACATTTTCAAATGAGAACTGATTACCTACGACCAGTTATAGGCTAGTTATATGGATGACCCAATTTTAAATCAGGCAAATCTGCTCACTAGTTGGGTCACACAATTTGACTTTCTGTTTTCCATTGATTCCAACCATGAAGATTAGGATTAGGTGTAGGTTTAGGTTTATGGATTTGAGAATAGGTTAAGGTTTAGGTTTAGGAAATCGGGTTCGGGTTAAGATTTGAGAATAGGCCAATCGCCGGTTTATTGATTCCAACAATATCACATAATGTATTGTTTGATTAACTACACATGTGCAATATTCTTGACAAGAGACGTACCATATGCTTCAATCTGAAATATGCAGCTCCAATCCTCCTACATGCAACATCCACCTAAAAGAATGCGCATAACCGTCATGCTTGAGTAATCAATATAAGAATGTACAAGTAAAACCATAAAACCAGTGATACTTACTGAATTTTCAGGATCTCCTCCATAGTTGACGATCTCATTCTAAAGCCCTTCTCCCTCCTCCTTTATCCGGGCTTGGGACCGGCAATGCAAGGAGTTGCATTGGCGGAGTTAAAAAAGGGCTTAGGCTCCATTTGGTTTTTTTTAAAAAAATGCTTTCATAAACACTAATGTGATGACCAAATGGAGCCTAAGACTATAAATACATTCAAATATAGAGTACAAAATTCATTCAATATTTCAAAAAAAAAAAAAACAAGTGCCAAGTTAGTTCTAAATTAGTTCAAAATGCACACTACATGTTCAAAATTAGTTCAAAATGCACACTACACATGTTCAATTATAGAGTACCAAATTTGTTCAAATTATTGAATTCTCAAAGCCTCTTTCCCCCATTGCACAAATGATCCCAGACCGACCTCTCCAAGTGTAGATGCGAACCCATCTTCTTTCCACAAAGGAGCGTGAGGTTGTACAACCTCAGCAAGATAACAACAAAAGCTCCAACCTCCAACGGTTCGCAATGGACAGTTGCATTTGGATTAACTTCGTGTACTTCACCACGAGCAACTACACCACGTTTTCCAAAACCAAGCAAGTCGCATCTCTTACCGATATATATAATATCCGGCTACATTTACACATAAAATGGCATTGGTATTGTTAGCGCTTATAATATAATTGTAAGCTCAATACAATAAAAAAAAATATTTATACTTGCATACCGACGATGCCTGAGTAGATTTAACGATTGTTGGTGATGAGAGATTTTGACAAGACTCTCTCCCTTTCTGCATATCCACCAATGTTTTCTTCATCTCAACTATATCTTGAGTCACATCATCTAATTTTTCTTCACCTGAGTTAACTCTTGAACTACGCCCTCTTTTCTTTTGTCACATTCTCTACCTTTGAACGAGCAGTGACTTCTTCATCTACCTTGCTTATTGAGCAACCTAGACCCCGCATTCGCCCTCTTTTGTCGGCACACCAACCAACTCAGTAAACATTGTAAATCAAGTTATTAAAATATTCATAATTATCATAAAACTTAAGTAATTCTTAAATTTTATTATTACCTCTGTAAGGGCATCATCCATGCCAGTCATCCTAGAAGCAGGATTGCTACTAGAGAGCTCCTCTAGTTTTTCCTGTGAAAAAATACAAATGAATGCAATATAATTCAAAGTTATCATAGGCTTTTCATAAGGGTACTAGTTAGTGGTACGAGGGATGTACTTACAAAGAAGGTCAGGATACTGGACAACTTTGTCCTTTCTTGTATGGGCTCTTAAGAAGACTTCACATCTACTTATCTCGGCATCGACGTAAGATTCTTCTCCTTCGCCTTTAGGACATTACATATCATTGAAATACATATCATTAATAAATTTAGATGAATGATAATTCAAATTTAAATTCAATTTTAAACTATAATATCTATTTTTAAATACATACCATCTTATGGCGAGTAACAGCCATGCTGTGCCTCCCAAGACACGCAGGTCCTTTTAGCTTGGCCCGATTGATTTTATTCCTTACGCTTACCCTCTTGAATTCCTCGGTGGTGCGTTGATCCACGAAGACCCTCCAATCCTCCATAGGGATACCTGGGGGGGGACCATCTCTCACAGCAATAGGATCCTTGTCTTTAATATATTTTGCAGTCAATCTTCTCTTGTAATTCCTCCACGCTTCATTGATGCGTTTTATAACGTACTCAAGGCTTGCATCCCAACTTTGACCCTCAAACTCATAAAACCGCTGATGCTCTTCTCTCGTGACCATACGAATTTGTTCATGAGGCACCCGACGAAAGTCCCGGTATATGATTGGGATATGAGAACGGGTGAGGACACCGACATGCGATGCAAAGTCTCTATGATCGAACAATCCTCATTCGGTTGCAATTCGTTTGTCTTTAGGACTTTTTTCCTATCGGGTTGCACAAGTAAAGAGGCCCCCTAGTAATGCCTCTCTTTCTAGATGAAGAAGAAGCTGATACAATTACATAAAAAGAATAATTGATTAATGCCAATATATAAGAAAAAGGAAATTTACAAATATAATTAAGGAGAAGTATCTTATTACGTTTGGTGTTGCTTGAATTTGTACTCTCAGGCACTGCGCACCCAATAGTTCTGGTTGTGTTTCCATGTGCCTATTTCTTCGCTAATATGAAAAGAAAAGAAAAAAAAGCTAATGGTTAAGAAATAATATAGATCACAGATAAAGTACAAAAAATTCACATATATTATCCAAACCTTGATTAGATTTCCTCCAATAAATATCATTTTGTTACATGCTTAGAAACTACAAACAAATCAGTAAATTCTCTTTGATCGTTTTCTTTTCTTTGTTTTCTCGACCACAACACTAACGTCTTCAGATTCATCGAATATCAACTCATCAACCATTGCTAATGAGGTAAGATCAGGTCCTGCATCGGCATTGCTTACAGCCTCTAATCGTTCCGATAGAACGCATGTATCTTCTTCGACAAAAATTTTTTGGGAACCTCCAAAACGACATGCCAGCAAGATTTTTGGATCTCTCGGAGTAGAAAACTTGCGTGGCATGCTCTGCAAGAATGAAGGGCTCGTCACCGACTTTGTCTGAACTGTAAAGACTAGACAAATTTACTAATCTCAAATTCGCTTCGACATCAAAAGAAACACCATGATGTGTCACTTTCACCCAATCACACTTAAATAGGACGGGCTTGTACCCTGTTCGGTATTCCAATTGGATAATTCTACGAAGGACTCCATAGTAAGGTTGATTTTCATCCACTGTATTGATATCCTTAGCACTTGATCGGAAGGTTGTCATACCCTCTGTCCTAACCCCACTATTTTGGTTCGTTTTATTCTCCTCATAGTCCTTAGTGACAAATAGGAAACCATTAATACAATACTTATTGTATTCAATAGAAAAAGCTAGAGGTCCTCTCACTACATCTTTAAATTCATTATCGTCAGATTCAATGAACTCGGTTCCCTCTTCAACCAAGATATGAATTAGTCCTCGCTAGGCACCCTGTTGGTCCTCTTATAGCATCGCTGCAAGAAATCTTTGTGCTTCCTGCAGCGATATTCAATAACATTGTTATATTGAAATCGCATAAAGTAAGGAAGATATATATATATATATATACATACACATATACGAGCTTATTGTACATACCCTTCCCACTTGTCGTAGCCGGGATGACTCTTCAGTACCCATGTACGAGCTTGTTCGTATTCAATACCTGCTAGGATAACACTTTGAGCCGAACCTCTTCGGACCAACGTCGTCATCATTAGAGTCATCATCAACGATATCTTCTAACTTACGTAGTCCCGGAATGAATCCGTTAAACCGCTTTTTCCACCTTTCCCAATAGGCATGTTTTCTGTTTTCCTTTATATTGGTTGCGAGAATATAACCGCCTCTCTCTTGGATGTACTTGCTCTAATACAACCCTCGTGTCGTGTCTTGTTACGGACATAGGCCTTGAATGTCTTCATGAACCGACAAAGTTAATAAGACATTATATATACATGCAAATGTAGATGTTAAGTCGATTTATTCTTACTAAGCTCACAGCGTACCTTTCGAATGGATACATCCATCGATAGTATACAGGACCACATATGCGAGCCTCGTAAGCCAAATGGATCGACAAATGCATCATAATGACAAATATCGATGGCGGGCATATAGTTTCAAGCTGACATAGCGTCCTAGCCATGCCTCTCTCGAGAGTAAGGAGTGTTTGAAGGTCTACGGTTGTCGAGCACAAGGCATTAAAAAATGTGCAAAAGCTTGTAATTATAGGACGAATGACCTTCCTATCCCTGAATGCATGCTGGATGAGAACTGGGAGTAGATGTTGCATCAACACATGATACGAATGAGACTTCATTCCCTTTAAATCCAAGCAATCTTCCTTTACGATGGTCCTCCAATTCGCACTAAAACCGATAGGAACACGCAGCTCATACAAAGTCTGGATGAAAAGTTTTTTCTCTTCTTTTCTTAGACAGAAGGACCTTGTTTCTGAATTACCTTACCATTGTTCTTTTTCACCATAGACGCTTCTTAATTCCCAATTGTTTCAGATCCCCACGTGCATTAGCATCATCTTTAGTTTTGCCAGGGCGTGTTCAACATCAAGGCAACTAGGATTTCACATATATTTTTCTCAATATGCATGACATCAAGGTTGTGACGCACGGAATATCTTTCCAATACTCCAGTTAAATAATATAGACCGTTTGAAGAACCACGGTGATTCAACATCATCCGCCAGCTCTTGTCGACCTCCTTCAATACCCCTTATATTACTCTTCACAGTCTTCCCCCACTGCATATTCAAGTTCGCGGTTTGTCTTTTGACCTCAATCCCATCCAGACGGATCGGTTGATGTCGTATCTCCACCTTCTTGTTAAACGTGCAAGCACTTGTGTCCTTCCTAGCCTGTTCTGACATTGGCAACCATCGTCTGTGGCCCATATAAACATGTTTCTTCCCATGTTGGAGTCGCAGAGAATCTGTGTTAGGACCACATACAGGACAACCATATTTACCCTTTGTCCTACAACCAGAAACGTTACCATATCTTGGAAAGTCATGGATTGTCCAAAGCGAACGACGCATGTTGAATTTATTTTCATGGTATGCATCGAACGTCGTGACCCCTTCTCGCCATAACTTTTGCGCTTCATCAATCAATGGTCAGTAAATAAACGTCAATATCCTTTCCCTATTGTCGCGGTCCCTCAATGAGCAAAGTCAACATAGTAAACCGAGGTTTCATGCAAAGCTTTGGTGGAAGGTTGTACGTCACACACATAATCGCCATGAACTATGTGACATATGAAAGTGCCAAATGGGTTAAACCCATCAGTAGCCAAACCCAATCGAACATTGCGAGGCTCAAATTTGAAAAATCAGATACTTGTCATCAAGATTCTTCCATGCAATAGAATCAGCCGGATGCTCCATCTTTCCATGTTGAAATTTCCTGGTTGAGTGCCAAGACATTTCTTTCGCCAACCATTGCACACTGAACATTCTTTGTAGCCTTGGTGTTAATGGAAAATACCTTAACACCTTCCTAGGTATTCGAGATTGTTTTTTCTCAGAATCCATTTCAGTCTTGTACCTAGAAGTTTTACAATTTGGACAAATGGTTTTCATCTCATCCTCTCTCCAGTATAAGATGCAGTCATTTGGACAAGCATGGATTTTCACATAATCAAGACCCAACTTTGTAATGATCTTCTTCGCTTGGTAGGTATTCGTTGGGGCCTTGTTACCGTAAGGTAACACCTTCTTCAGTAGTTGAAGGAGCTCTGTAAAGCTTTTTTCACTCCATCCATGATTCACCTTTAATTTGAAAAGCTGTACAATGAAAGTCAAGACGGTGAAATCTTGGGCCCTATGGTATAGCTCAGTCATTGCGTCTCGCAGATTTGCTTCAAACTCATTAGTTTCATTTTCTCCAAAGACGCCTTCAACTATAGGGGTCACATTGGGCTCATCCCATACAACTTCATCTAGGTTATTACCACCAAGTTCTTGAACGATCGTGTTGTGAACCTCGTTTAAGTTCGGGACACTATGGTATTGTTGGGAACTTGATTCACGTACAGTACACTCAGGTGATACATGCTCCCCATGCATGTTCCAAACCCTATAGCTTGGGTCGAATCCATTTTTCATTAGATGTATTTCCATATCATCATAAGAAACCGGAAAACGTGCACATCTGCAAGTGGTGCATGGACAAGGAACAGATTCTCTACCAGGAAGGTTTTCTTGTGCAAACTTTGAAAAACTTCTGATTCCAGAAAGAAAACGTGGGTCTGGGAAACTTAGTGTCATCCACTCCCTATTCATTACAGCCGGATCTCGATTTAACAAGGGGTCCATTTTCAACCTGCACCTAGAAGAAAATTAAAGTTGGAAATACCTATCTCATGCACCAAAACCTCAAAAGTTAGGGATTCAAGAAGTGCTATCGATGATTGAACCCATACAGATATTATCTACCAAATACAATGTATTAAGAAGTTTGCAATCATTGTATTTTTACAACAAATTAATAGTGTTGCTAACATTTTGCTCTACCCAATGTGGTTTCGTGAAACCACTACAATGAGATATTTCATAAAAAGTTTCGGAAGAAAGATACTTTCGGTTTTAAGATGGTTAAGAAAACAAATATAGCAACAATACACATTCAACTAGAAAAGGCTAAAGATTGGATGGTTTGGATCATCCAATCTTGAGGATTTTTTTAAAATATGCAAGTGTTCCATACAAAATGTGGTCCACTAAATCAAGGGTGCATTAGTAAACCATGGGCCGGGACTTGAGGTTGGTCTCGACCGGATTTTGACTATTTTGGGCCCGGCCGCAGGCCATTTCTATTTAAAATTCTGATTTTCCAGGCCCGTTGACACCCCTAGCGTAGTTACACAAGTGTAGGTGGAGGTGTTGTTATATATATATATATATATATATATATATATATATATATATATATGAGCAATGCTCACACACAACTAGTTGGACATTGCATTTTCGTCCAACTAGCAATGCATTTAATGAAACAAGTCCCTCTTAATTGATGCAAGTAAATGCTTCCCACCGCATGCTAATTTCATTTTGGCAGGGAAAAGGGGCCACGGCTTGGAAGGGCCCCATCGCTGTGTTAATGTAAAATCAACCCCAACCATCAGGTATGTCACCCCATGTTGATAAAGGTCAGGCAAACTTTATGCTAAATATTTGGAAAGAGGATACATGCGAAGGAGAGTAAATATATGATGGGCTACACACCTATTATAGATTTGGACCATCCAACTCAAAATCGATCACATGTGCATTAGATAAATTACATGTAAACATGCCAAGGACAATCTTTTTTTTTTTTTTTTTGATGATCTTATGATCAATCATGTCAAATACCTATGGAAAGTGTTAGTTGTTAATAAAGCGTCCAACGATCCAGTTTAACAAGCATACGTACTTTTCTTACAATTGTTGTTTCTTTGTTTTTGTTAAATAACTTTTCTTAGTGGGTCTTAACCGATGAATGGCCTAGATCTTTGACACACATGTTACTTTACATAACTATGACATGCATTCTAAAACCTATCATATGTAAGCGTATGTATTATATAAAAGAGTGAATTTTCTCATTAAATGCAAAGCTAGTTGACGAAAATGCAATGTCCAACTAGTTGTGTGTGAGCATTACTATATATATATATATATATATATATATATATATATAGAGAGAGAGAGAGAGAGAGAGAGAGAGATGCCCACACACAACTAGTTGGACCGTGAGTTTTGGTCCAACAAGCTAGGCATTTAATGAAAAAAATTCCCTATATGGGATTTTAGAATGCATGTAGTAAATGGCATATTTGTTAAGATCTAAGCTATTCATTAGCCTTTTTTTTTTTTTTTTTTTTTTAACACACGCACGCATGCCCCCACACACTCACACGATGGTGGAATTTCCCCACCCATGGGTACCCAAACCCTTCCACCTAGGTGCAAGAGCAAGGACATGGCCATTTAATTAATTTATTTTTTGAACTGATTTTCAAAGTAGAAATACAAGATAGGATTATCAAACAAAGCAAAAAGGTAATAATTATCTATTTACAAAGTAATTACAGTAGGATTGAGGGTCAACCTGAGCCTGACTCAACAACAAGAGGACCCAACCTGGGACCCAAACCAACCCGAAATCCTCCATACCCAACCCAAATACATGACATTGTTTCCAACCCAACCTGACGTCATATCAGGTCAGTGTTTTCCAACCCAAATCTGACCCAAGAACCTTAACAACCCAACCCAATCTGAATTTGGGTTGGGTCAATCGACCCAAACCCAAGTAGCAGCCCTAGTTTTGGTGAGCTATGAAAGGCAATGTTATGCAATTCATCTCTAAGTTTTGTGCTAGAGGCAAACTATTGAAGGAGTTCAGAGCTTTTATTGGGCTTATCTCAATGAAGGCAATGGAGGAGGACCTAAGGTACTTTTCAGCAGCTCAGCCCATACAAAATCTTGGTGAAGGTTCTTTCCATTAGGATAGTAGTGTTGGGCAAAGCATTATTTGTAAATCTCAAGCAAAGATTTTTTCATGGCAAGCAAATATTGTATGGGGCCCTTATTGCTCATAAATGTATTGACTCAAAATACAAATAGGACACTGCTTGGGTAATCTGTAGTCTGAACTTGCAAAAATTGTACAATTATGTAGACTAGGACTTCTTCAGCTATTTGATTTGCAAAATGCATTTGGTTTCAGATGGTGGGTAGTGGATGGTTGAGTGAGTGGCTCCTTTTGTGGTGATTGTTGAAGTGCTAAGCAGAATGATCGATTAGGCGGTTCAAAGAGGTCAATTCAATGGGTTCAAGATTGGTTAGATTAGCATCTGCCTCGCCTTCAATATACCAATGTCAGTTTGTTATTTTTTGTGTGGCCCACCACAGATGGACAGTGCCCAAAAATCTCATCACTACGATAATCTTAACCTTCACGATTTGCAGCTCACATGAACATTTAAGAAGAGAAACATGACATCGATCCACATTCAACTATAAAGGGTCCCCAGATTGGTCACTAGGATCTTCCAAAATTCTAATCTAGGAGCATTTTGGGGCATGGTCCATCTAAGGTGGGACGCAACATACCGACGATGTGGATTACAGAACCATTGACTCTGCAGTCAGAATTGAAAATCCATGCATACTGAAAAAAAAAAAAAACCCAATACAAAATATAATCTTAAAAAAAATAATCATAAAAATGAATAAAACTCATCCAACGATCATGACAAATACAATAAGGAAATATAAATAAATAAATATGCAAAAAAGCATGATGTATGTGTGTATGCATGCATGCATGTATGTATGTATGCGTGTGAGTGGTCTGGTGGCTCGATGAGTGATGTATCAATAAGGGTGCACATCGAGTTGAACCGAGTCAAGTCAAGGCGGCTCAGCCACTAGCTGACCTCAGCTCGAGCTCGTCTCGGCTTGGTTTGGTCAGGGCCTGTTTGGGCAAGCAAGGTGGATTGTATTAGGTTGTATTAGGGTGGATTGGAAGGAGCAATCCTGGGATTTGGTCAAGGCGTGCCAAACAGTGCAAGTTGGATATAGCAATCCCATGGGATTGCCAACAATCCGACATCACCATCATTACCTTGAAATCCACCCAATCCCTCCTAATCCCATCTTTTTTGCCTGGGACATGTTTGCTTAGACGGAGCAATCCCAGGATTGGCCGGTGTAACACCGGGATTGGCCAAGCGAGCCAAACATACTCGGTGGTGAGTTCACTGGATATAGCAATCCCATTGGATTGGCACCAATCCACTGACAGAGCCATCATTACTTGCCATCCACCCTAATACAATCCAATCTCATGGGATTGGCCCGTCCAAACACGCCTCAAAGAACTCGGGCTGAGTTTGAGCCAAGATCAAGTCGAGTTCGCCATTGAGGCATTTTTACAAACACTGACTACAACTTCAAAATCTCACTATAAGTAAAATAAAAGCAATGTTTTTACATTACGTATATTTTATCAAACACCTTCTATGCAACATAAAAACTAAGAAAAGAAGAGTATTTGTTTCATGTACATACTTTCCTTGCCACCACCACACTTGGTGAACAACATCAATAACGTGGTAACCGAGTCACCGAAAACCCTCAACCGATTTCTCGAAAACAGAGAGAGAGAGAGAGAGAGAGAGAGAGAGACTAACCTTCAAAGCAGTTGAGGCCTTCCCAAATGAAAACTCTCGACGGATCTCGGTGAAAGTGGGTTTTGAAAACGGAGATGGGTTCGGAAACGAGAGGGGAATGCACCGAGAGACGAGGAGAGGGTGAGGGAGAGCGGGAGATCGAGAGATGGCGTGGGAGAGGCTGAGTGCGAGAGAGAGAGAGAGAGAGAGAGAGAGAGAGAGAAAATGGAAAATGGAAATGGGTTTTCGGAGGTTGGCGCGGGCGGGAGAGGACTTTTATTTGGGGTGGGGGCGCGTGACGGACGGGCCATGAGGAAGGTTTGGGTTTTAAAACGTGGGGCCCACCATGATGTATGTTATTAATCCACTCCGTCCAATAATTCTAAAATATTATTTCAAGGGATGTTGCAAAAAATGAATCAGATCAGATTTGTAAGAAAACCACACAACAAATTAACAATGGAAATTTAATTTTTCTGATTTCTTATTGTGTGGTCCACTTATACCTTTAATCTACAAATTTTTTTTCCTAATCCACTAAAATTAAATTAGAGAATTTATAGACGGCTTAGATCAAACACATATATTTCAGTGAGCCCCATGGAGCCCCTTAAGCACCATGAAGGGGAATGAGGAGGAAGGATTTAGCTACGGATTAATTATGCTTTTAGCTACGGTTTGTATCCGTAGCTAAATTACTACGGATTAAATCCGTAGCTAAAGGCCTTCACATTCCATAGCCTTTGCTCGATTTTTTGGTAGTGCGAAGACATTTTCGATTCTATCGAACATGGTTCAATTGCATCGAGAAAAAGGCCCATTCTGTCCAACAACAAAATAACCATATGCTAAGAAATATCAATTATATCGAATAGAGTTTGATGATATCGAAATTTAAAATTTGATAGAATCGAACCATCTTTGATGGCATCGACTTGGGGCACTCCCTCTATATAGACAACATTCTCTAAGTGTTCATCGATATAATCGAGTCATCTTTGATCACATCAAGAGTAAGTTCTCGATAGAATCGAAGGCTACTCGATTACATCAAATATGAGGAACATTTTGTCTAGATAACCATCTAGGAAAATACATCTCTTCGATTACATCAAATACCATTCGATGACATCGAACACCATTCGATGACATCGAACTTCGAAATTTGATAGCATCGAACATTAGGAAAAAATCTTCTAGCAACCAAATGTAATTTTCTAAAGAAAATCCAATGAGATCGAATTACCTCTCGATTACATCGAAGTGCACATCAATATAATTGAAAGGTAATCGATAAAAATCGAGCAGAATTTATTCTACACAAAAATGAATATATGTGTGTGGGAAATCGACGCAATCGAAGTAGGCTTGATAACATCGAATTTCAAATTTTGATGGAATCGAAGACTACTTAATAGCACCGACAATGATAGATTTATGGCCCCCTTTTTTTACCGTTGGGATTCTTCTTTTATAAATACCATAGGTTGCTTCTTAGAAAAAAGAGCTAGAATTTAAGAGAGTTTGAGAGAGTTGCCTCAAAGAGTTTATACCTTCTTCCTCATTCCCTCTTCCACATTAGAGTTCATCATTTAATCTTTGGCATAAGCATTTACTCAACATCTTCATTGCTTAGATTGAATTATGAACTCTAGCATTCAATGAGTTTCCAACTACCCTCATTATATGCAAATCCTTGTGTTGGAACTTTGAATGCATAACTTATGGGAATCTTCTCTATGCACTTAAATCATATCATCTAAATAGAGAAGGACGTAAAAACCCAAAACCTCACAACCTCGGAGCATTGATTAAAGTATTAGAATTGTTCCGATTCAAGGGAGCTGAAGACTCTTCGTCAACATTGAAGATCTTCAAGTTTTGCGAGAAAGGGGCCCACTCACTTATCTGTAAGTATAAAGAGTCCATTGAGTCTGAAGCCCTTTCCTTGTGTAGGATTGGGATTTAGAGTTTGAGTGACAAACTCGCCAAGATTAAGTTGTATACCTCCGACGGGAGAATACATTGTCCTTTTGTAGGACGTGTTGTCCGTGAAGGACGTGTTCCCTTGTGTAGGCATAGGTTGCCTTGTGAAGGCTCCTAGTTTATGTCCTTATGTAGGACTCATTGCCTTGTGTTGACATAGGTTACCTTGTGTAGGCTCCTATTTGTATCCTTGTGTAGGCATAGGTTGCTTTATGTAGGCTCCTAGTTGTGTCCTTTTGTAGGACCCGTCGCCTTGTGTAGGCTCCTGATTCATGTCCTTGTATAGGCATAAGTTACCTTATGTAGGCTCTAGTTGTGTTCTTGTGTAGGACTCGTCGCCTTGTGTAGGCACCTAAAGCAACCTTGTGTAGATCCTTTAGTGAACCTTGTGTAGGTTGTAAAGGTTCATGGTTAACCTAATTTAAAACCATTGGATAGTGAAATCTGGTACATTCTAGGAGAGAGTGCGTCCGCTGGGAGGAGTAAGCAAGTAGCTGAACCACTATATATGATTGTGTTTAGGATTACTTTTTGTACATTGATTCAATTATGCTTATGTTTATCAAATGATTACTATGATGCATGATTTAGTAAATGTATAAGTATTGATAGAAATCACTTCCCACACACTATCTCATACACTATCCTTATAGGCTTGTTCTTTACATGTAAATGTTGTGGAAGTCTATGTGTTTTGAGCTCTCTATTGGCTTCGAAGCCATAGAGTTACTTTGCCTTAATCTTTTATTTAAAGTTAGGCACTGTTTGTTGTTATAGGAAAATAAATTTTGAAAATTCCGATTCACCCCCCCCCCCTCGCTCTAGGACACATGGACATACTTTCATAGTTCAGTAATAGCGGTTCTACCACAATTTTAGTTGTGGACCCAAGAAGTCCTGACTTGGGCAGGGTCCACTTCCAACAAACATCATAGTGAGCCTGGAAAGTTTCAAAAGTGGGTGTCACTATGACCATTGTTTTCTATTATGTGGCCTACATGAGCTTTGGATCAAGCTAACATTTGGGCCCTAGCCCTAAAATGACACGACAAAAAGGATGAGCAGCCTAGATTATGAACATACATCAATGTTGGCCCCACGAGTTGGGCCTTTCCCATGCTCAAAACGGACTTCCACCCTCTGACAGTTACTAGGCATGCAGCTAAACCCTTTTTTTTTGTCAAATATCATTGTTATAATTTTTCATTTATGTGGGGTCCATTTGCAAGATCCAAATCATCCATTAGGTTGGCCAACTCACAGTGGGTCCGAAGAGCCCTACCTTTGACATGTTCTAATACACACATGTACCACAATGGGCCTTAGAAAGTTTCAATAGTGGGTGCCATCACCATCACAGTTTTATATGGTATAGCCTGAGCCCTAGCCCTAAAATTTTCTAACCTAGTAGGTGGATGGTGTGGATTATACACATCCAAAAGGGTAGGTCCCACGAGTGGAGGCCCCACCTGTTCTCTTAGGCTTCACTGACCAAATTGCCCTTGCACACCAAACGAAAAAGGTCATGATAAATGAAAAGAGGACGGCGGTTATAAGTCTTGTGTTGGATGGTAATCTCCTGGTTCTGTGCCCATTCTGATTTAAGTTTTCAATCTACACAGTCCATCAATTGTGTAAGATCATTATAATATATAACCCAGAAATTGAAGCTTACTTATAGATGAAGTGGACCACACCATAACAAATAGTATGAGTTGCACGCAACCATTGAAAACTATAAGGTGAGCCATGGACCTTTTTAATAAATATGATATTTGTGCTTTCCATTCATACATGTATCTGTGATATTATGAATAGGTTAGATGACATATAAACATCACTATGGGCCCCACGGAGTTGAGTTTGTACCATTCTAGTTAATCACATATAGGTACAACAAAGAATAGCGTGAGTGAAAAGGTTCAACCATTATGATTCTTGATGCCCATAAAAAAGGTTGATCCAATCTGTTTGATCATAGGGCCCATCGAAAAATAGATTTAATCCATTAATAATATTAATGGCTTATGATTTTCATAAAAATGTGTGAACTTCATACAATTTCGAGCTATCAGTGGCCCATAGGTAGAAAAAAAGATCGGCGATTTGCTAGAACAATACTTATTATCTTGTTATGTTGTGGGCCATCATATTTGAAGATTTTAGTCATTATCTAGACATTTATCTTCTTCAAAATTATGAAGAGTTCGCAACGCCAAAAATGACTGCAGGGCCCCATTTCTAACAAAGACCTCGACCCTACCACTTCCTTTTGAAGTTTCTTCTATGGGACCCTCCTCCACCCCTTCTGTCTCTATTATTTCACCATGATTGTCTCCATCATCATCTTTCCAGCTCTGGATTCTTGTACTTTCTATAAAATGCCTTCTTTCACAATCGATAACTGTATGAATGAAAAGCGAAGGTATGAGGACAATATTATATATATATATATATATATATATATATATATATATATATAGGTTATTGTGGTTTGTGAATAGCTGACACAGTTGAGATTGTCAATAGTTGGCATGATTAAGGTTGGCATACAATAATGGTCAAGGTTGTGTTACTATAATGGTCGAGGTTGTCAATATTTGGCACGATCGAGGTTGGCATACAATAATGGTTGAGGTTGTCTTACTATAATGGTCGAGGTTGTTAATATTTGGCATGGTCAAGGTTGACATACAATCATGGTCGAGGTTGTCTTAAATTAATGGTCGATGTTGTCAATATTTGGCATGGTCGAGGTTGACATCCAATAATAGTCGAGGTTGTCTTACAATAATGGTCGAGGTTATCAATATTTGGCACAGTCAAGGTTGGCATCCAATAATGGTCGAGATTGTCTTACAATAATGGTCAAGGTTGTTAATATATGGCACGATCGAGGTTGACATCCAATCATGGTCAATTATCAGTGTGACAAGCTTAACCTGAAAAGAAGATTGTCAATCTTGACCCTTATTAGATGATAACTGTTGATGTAGGAATCTGGACCGCCCTCTTCAGACCTCCGAGCACCTACAGAGGAGAAGAATGAAGGAGACTCTAGCTAGAGCAGGGGACCCTCCAATGCCAAAGTTAGGTTAGGAATTTGGGTCTGGTCGTGTTCAAGGGTATAGGGCGAGAGATTCTGTGTACCTTTTCAGTGTCGGAGGATCCTTTATTTATAATGTTCGTAGGGCAGGGTAGTTCATAATGTTAGGCACGATCTTAGCTGTTAAGCGAGATGTGTGTGAGTGGTGAATGTGGGCAGTTACTCTGGAATCACGCGGTGGATGGTTACGTGCAAGTGATGACGTCAATGGTTACCATGGAGTCGTGTATATCGGAGTAAGTTAGCACTGCTTTGAACCCATATATGAGTGATTCAAAGAGGCTATCAAGACTCATAAAAAAGTTAAAGGCTATAGAAATTGGACATCACAAAGATCTGAACCGAACCTTCGCTTATTTGTTTCGGAGCCAAGCTGAACCAATCAATTAACTGGATGAAGACAACCTAAACTGAACCAAGCTGAAACAATTGGTTAATTGGGGATGGGCTGAGCTTCACTAAGCTGAGCAGAACCTATCGGTTGATCGGCAAGGGATTGCTCTCAGGAGCTCGAAAGTTCTGCATTGCTCGTTTGGGCTATTGGTTTTTTCAAGATGAGGGTTGGACCTATCTTCTTGTCGGTCCCATCTGTCCTCGATGAGATCTTCCTCAACTTCACCGTGTTGATCAACCCCTTGGGCCTATCCTGAGCCGAGCTAGACTAAGCAAGGCACTTCAAGGCAGTCCTTGCGAGATACATAGGTGGAAGCTCAGGGACATGCGCCACCGAAGGCTGCGCTTGGGGAAGTGAACTCTAGCTTCTTTGGGTGAGATGGCACAGAAGTGTATACTCATCAGCCCGAGCGAAGCTTGAGGATGGTCGGACTATAATTCCCAATAACTGAAGCCCCCTACTTCTTGAGTTTACAATGTGTGCTCGGTAAGTAAGTCTGTAGGAAGTAAGTCGATGAGATGTGGTCAGGTGAAAGAGTTGTTATACATTAACTGCCAGCCAGTGGGAGCAACAAGATCAAGGAAAATCCACAATGATGGCCTGTTATAGTTGAGGCATCGTACTCTGTTGCGACACCTTTTATACTACGAACCCATGAGGTATGGACATGTGGCACGGGTCGAGAACGCCGATCAACACATCGAATGAGAGATTGCTGCACGTAAAGTGATGAACAAGGAGACGACTCTTCATTAGCAACATTTAATGCTGCACATTAAAGACTTGGCGCAACTCGCTAATCCAGATCGATAGAGCTAATGGGGTGCGGACGTGTGTAAGGTAGTGGTCGGGGAGATGGCTCTTTGCCTACTGTATTTAATGATGGTCATTAATGCGCACGGCTGAGAGAGTCTATAAAAGCGAATGACCTTGTCATCATCTCGGCTATTTTCTTTCCAAGTATCCTCACTACTTCTAGACTCACCGAGTAGGCAATTTTCGGTGAGTTCACCATATTTTTCGGTCGTCCTACTTTGCATTTGCTTCCCTCTCTCTTTCCCTTTTTCTGTTAACTACTCGATATGTCGGACGGCTCGGACGAACGGCACAAGGTCTATGCCTTTGAGGGCGATTTCGACCAGGGAAGTGTGGATTCCGGGTCTAGGGTCCCATCGGAACAACCTTCTCTGATTCCGTTGGGGTCCAGCAGGGCGGCCACTCAGCCATCGGCCAAGCAGCCTTCTGAGGTCGGTCTTGGGGGGTCGATTCTGAAGGAGGTTATTATGGCTGAGATCCATTCAGAATACCAAATTCTGAACTTTGTGCACATTCTGGCACCGGCCCCTTGTGACGTTCCTAGGGATCCAGCTGAAGGGGAGGTAGCCATATTCATCTTCGCCCTCCACTACGGACTTTGGCTTCCACTACACCTGTTTGTGAGGGCCATGACAGTGTGGCTGAGATTGGCTCTGGGTAAGCTCATCCCGAACACTTGGAGGGCACTACTAGGGATGTACATCATCTGGTTTCAACTCAAGAACAAAGAGTTGATGCCATATAAATTCATCTATCTATATCAAACCAAGCACAACCCTGTGCCACTGGGCTAGTTCTACTTCTCAACATGAGCGAACCGAGACCGAAGCCTTATCGCTAAACTCCTGACCTCCAATAAGGATTGAAAGAATAAATGGTTCTGGGCGTCGGGAGGATGGGAAGCTCCTGCTGCCGAACTAACTCATCTTCAGTTCAAAGTACCCACAAAATTTGCCACCCTAAGTAGGACATCACCGCAGCATTTAGGTCTCATTTTCCTGCTTTTGAACTTTAAGCTAACCTAATTATTCTTTTGTACATCTGCAGCTTTCCCCAAGGGTCCACCCGAGCTGTCTGCCTTCCAACGTGACCAAGTGGACAAGGCAAAGGTGTTGAAGGAGGAGTTCTACCTTTGGAACAACTCATCAGTCCTGAGCTTCTACACCGATCCGGGCTCTACAAATCGATTCCTTCTCTTTCTTCACTTGCTGAGTAGTTGTTCATCAGTTAAGATTCTTTTACACTGGCGCACAGCTGATTTGAGTTATGCCACGTAGGTATTGCCAAGTCCCAAAAGTCTAGGGAGAGGAAGCGCCTCTCTATTGAGGAGATGATCCGCACAAAAATGGTTGTCTAGAAGAAGGCAACTCCCTCCATCGCCCAGATACTCTCCTCCGCCATGGAGGTGAGGTCAGAGGCCAGGGCTGAGCAACCCTTGGCAGACCAACCAGCCCTAACCAAGGCGAGAGGAGGAGGGGCTCTCGTGTCAGTCGCCCCTTCGCAGCCGAGAGCGGTGGTGGTGGTCGACCTGGACATGGACGAGATATCTCCATTCCCTGAGGCTCTCGTGGCCAAAGGGGACGAGGGTGATCTTATGGCCGAGGAGGTTGAGTATCTCATCTCAGATGAGGTCGTCCGAACAGCTGAGGGGGTCCGCCCTTCGGTGGTAGAGTCTGATCCACTGGCCTGCAGTGACGTTGAGGGGGCCACTGCCCCAAGCTCCCAAGCTCTCGAGGAGGCGAGAGCATACTCGTTGGGTCACCATATGTGTCGTATGTCCAATTGGGTGGCAAAACATATTCCCAAGGAGGATATTGTCGACCTGATAGGCTCCCGGCTGGAGTCCTTTCTTACTGACATGGCCGCACTTTTCTATAAGGTACACTATTTTCTTCCCTACGCTACAATCTACTCAGGATAGGATAATGCAAGTAGTTAACGAGCGTGAAGTGGCCAAGGCGGCCCTTAAATAGAAGATTATTGAGGTCGAGGCCTTTAACAAGGTCCTTAAGGAAAGGACGGCCGAAGTTGGGGCCCTTTGTGAGGGCCTTCAGGAGGAGGTGGCTGAGTTGAGGCCTTGAAGGAGGTGGTAAAGTCTGCAGGGGAGGAGCGAGATGCTATGAAGATACTATTGGCAGATGCCCGGGAGAAGGAGAGCTTGGTGATGGCCGAGCTAAGCAGAACCAAGTCCCGCGCATCTCTTAGCTGTGTAGGCAGATAGAGTAGGGCTGAGGGCTGAGCTGGAGAGGGTGACGACCAGATCGATGGCCAAATTGGTAGAGGTTGAAAAGACCTTAATTGCCCAAATCGCCAAGCCCAAGGCATCGACCAAGGCCGCGACTATAGAAGAACACAAGGCCTTAAAAGAAAGATCTGATGATGCTGATGTCATCTACAACTGCAGCTATGATACTTGCATTGAGGATGTGAAGTGGCTATATCCCAATCTGAACATGGATGCCCTCCTCGCAGGCTGAAGCCGAGCAGCCTCCTCCATCCAAATAGCCCCCTCCTCAGATTAGATGTATTTTTCACTTTTTTTGTGAGAAATTTGTAATATGTTTTTCTTTAATGAATAGAAAGTTTTTTGCCCTATCTTATCATTTTTACATTTCTGTGTATTTGTCTGGTAAATATGTAAGGTCATGCACTTGTATGTAGTAGTAGTGTGGTAAGTCGCGCTGATTTATAAGCGTTAACTTGGCTTATTTGTTGACATGTGTGTAGTTATAGTTAATGGGCTGACCACTTCTTTAAGGGTTAAGCCATCAAAGGAGTGTTTCTCCTTGCATTAAAAGAGGTCCTCGATATCGTGAATAAGTAGACGTAAAGTTTAAATGAAAATCTTTCATGCCGAGGAGTTTTATTGCAAAAACCCATAGGAATTTACATGCAATACAAGTAATTTCTGACCTAAATCACTTTTTCTTTACGATTTTGGATCACGAGTGGTAGATCGTCAGATGCTTGGTATTCCATGGATAAAGCAGAGGTTAGTTCTCTAGATCTTTAAGTTAGTAGGAGTCGGGTTGAGCGCACTTATTATCCGATAGGGTCCCTCCTAGTTCGGTCCTAGGGTTCCTGTTCTAGGCTCTGAAGTGTTCTAGAACATCTTATGGAGGACTAGGTCCCCTGGTCGGAACCTCCAGATTTTGACCCTGGAATTGTAAAATTGGGAGACATGCTGTTGTCAAGCCACGATTCTAAGCCTAGCCAGTTCCATTGTTTCTTCGAGGAGATTGAGGCACATAGTTATCTACTCGACATTCTGGTCCTCGTCATAAGACTGCATGCATCGTAGGGAGTCCCACTTCGACCGAGACGACGGCCTCGGCTCCAAATGAGAGAGAGAATGGAGTCTCTCTGGTTGAAGACTGAGCTATAGTCTTATAAGCCCAGAGCACGAAAGCGAGTTTCTCGGCCTAGAAACCTTTTGCCTTCTTGAGTTTGGTCTTGAGATGATTTTTTTATTATCTTGTTGATCACTCCAACTTATCCATTCGATTAAGGGTACTGAGGTGATGAATAGGCATTTCGGATGTTGAGCTTTTGACACATGCTACGAAATTTGTTATTGTCGAACTGCCTCTCATTGTTCGAAACGATAGTATGCAGGATACCGAACTGACAGATGATATTCTTCCACACGAAATCGGTGACTTTCTGCTCAGTGATTCTGGCCACGGGCTCGGCTTCCCCCCACTTTATGAAATAATCGACTACTACAATGGCATATCGAGTCTGCCCTTGCCTAAGGGTAATGGCCCTATGATGTAGATACCTCATTGAGTGAACAGCCAGGATCGGGTCATGGAAGTCAGCTCTTCAACGGGTCATCTGGGAACAGCTGTGAATCTTTCGCACTTATCACATTTTCGAGCAAAGCGCCTGGCGTCCTCTTGAAGGGTCGGCAAAAAGCAGCCCTGCCAGATGACCTTATGGGCTAAGGCTCAGCCACCAGAGTGATTGCCCCATATTCCTTCATGCCGTAGTCGGACTCTTCTGGTGGGAGGCACTTGAGATAGGGCAGGGAAAACCCTTTTTTTAATATAGGACGTCCTCAATCATCACGTACCATGTAGATCTGAGTCTAAGTCGTTGTGCCTCCAATTTGTCGTCGGGGAGCTTTCCTTCTCTAAGGTACCCTATGATCAGGTCCATCCAGCTTGGGGTTATATGCAAGGATAGAACGACATTCGATCTGAGCTGATTGATGCTCGACTCAACTAAAAACTCTATTGGGACAGTCCTCGAAATGTTCCCTTCACTCACGAACACTAGCTTTGCTAGTGCATCCGCCCATGAGTTTTCCACCCTTGGGATTAAATTGATACTACACCTTTGAAATATGCCCATTAATTCTCAAGCCTTGCGCAGATATGCAATCATTCGCGTCTCCTTTGCCTGGTATTCGTCGGAGATCTAGTTGATGATAAGTTAAGTGTCGCAGTGGACTTTGAGGACCTGAGCCGTCATAGTCGTTGCTAACCTGAGTCCCACTAGCAATGCTTCATATTCAGTCACATTGTTTGAACCGCAAAAACCAAACCTTAGAGCGTATTGGATTGATGTCAGGTCGGGGGCTAGGAGGTTGATCCCGACTTTACCACGTTTAGAGTTAGACGATCCATCCACATACATTGTCTAAATGCTCTGGTCAATTTCTATCGTCTAAGCATTTTTATCAGCTAGCCAAACCCTGAATCATTCGGCGCAGCAATTAACCAACAGGCTTCACTTTCTTGACCAGACCTGCTGGCTATGTTAAGAGATTCTTCTAGGCCGTCAGAGGCAACCTTGTTCTCTTAACAAGTAAGCTCGATGATGAAGTCAGCCACTACCTTACCCTTGATAGCACTCCTCGGGTGGTATTTGATATCGAACTCGCTAAGCTTAATCACCCATTTAGTGTGCCTTCTTGACACCTCGTGCCTCTGAAGTACTTGGCGAAGAGGCTACTCAGTTAAGACTATTATTGTGTGAGCTCAGAAGTATGGGCGAAGTCTTCGAGAAGATACTATCATAGTTAGACCTAGTTTTTTCAGGTCTAGATATCGAGCCTTGGGTGGAACCAAGGCTTTGCTAACGTACTACACCGGATGTTGCTTTCCTTCAGATTCTCGGATGAGGGCCAAGCTAACTAGGGTAGTGGAGATTGTCAAGTATAGTAATAAGGATTCTCCTTGCTCTGGCTTTGATAGCAGTAGGGGTGATCCCAGGTATTGTTTCGGCCGTTAGAATGCTTGCTCGCAATCTAGGGTCCATTCTGCCTTCTTATTTACTCTTCAGTTGTTGAACGAAGGGGAGGAATTTGTCAATTTCTCTGGACACAAAGCGATTGAGGGCCCGATTCTACCGGTGAGGCACTAGATCTCTTTCACCATCCGAGGTGACTTCATGTCTAGCAAAGCCTTGATTTTATTGTGGTTTGCTTCGATTCCTCCTTGGCTGACCTGAAAACCGAGGAACTTACCCGAGCTAACTCCGAATGGACACTTGATCGGGTTCAGCATCATTTGATATTACCTCAAGATAGAGAAAGTCTCACCGAGGTTGGCGACGTTGTTAGCGGCCTTGATGCTCTTCACCAACATGTCGTCGACATAGACCTCCATGGACCGTCTAATATATCGAACAAACATCATGTTCTATAGCCACTGATATGTAGCTCCAACATTCTTCAATCCGAAGGGCATGACCTTGTAACTATAAAGGCCTTTGTCGATGACGAAGGTTGTCATCTTCTTGTCGCCTGGGTGCATGGCTATATGATTATAGCCTGAGTATGTGTCCATGAAGCTCGAGAGTTTGTGCCCGACCATGTTCTTGACCAGCTGGTCAATTATGGGGAGAGGAAAACTGTCCTTGGGGCAGGCTTTATTCAAGTTGGTATAGTTAACGCAAACTCACCACTTCTAGTTGGATGAATAGCATGGATAAAAGACATACTTCATAGTGTGGCCCACATGACTAGTGGTGGGGGAGTAGCCAATCTGTTTCCCCTCATGTGTGGTACAACAGGGATGCGGATTAGCTACTAATAGATTAAGTAGCGTGACTCTCGCTGCTAAAGTGACGTCACCAAGTTCTGTGGGCCCACTGTGATGTATGTTTTGTATCCACACCATCCATCCATTTGGAGAAATCATATTAGGGGGTGATCCAAAGAATGAGTCAAATATAAAACTCGAGAGGACCCCCCCCCCCCCCCAAAGAAAACAGTGGGGAGAGTGACGCCCACCATTAAAAAGTTATAAGGGCCACAAAAGTTTTTGATCAAGCTAATACTTTTGTTTTCCCTTCTTTCATGTCTGCATCAACACATGGATAGGTTGGATCTCAAATAAACACCATGGTGGATGGTGGACCTTCGGAAGGTTTCGACGGTGGACGTCACTCTCCCCATTGTTTTCTGTGGTGGGGTCCACTCAAGCCTTGGATCTGCCTCGTTCTTTGGACCATGCTCTAAAATGATCTCTCCAAGTGTATGAACAATGTGGATACAACACATACATCATGGCAGGGCCCACGGAACTTGGCGACGTCACTTCAGAGTCTCACTACTCAACCATCAGTATCCAATCTGCTTCCATACGAAAGCTAATCCGGAGACCTGGTATGGCCAATTACGCTGCCACCAGGCAGGTGGCTACTGGTTGGTGCTATGTGGACCTACCATGATGTATGTGTTTCATCGACATTGTCCATCATTTTGAAAGATAATTTTAAGGCTTGATCCCAAAAATGAGGTAGATCTAAATCTCAAGTGGACAATACCATGGAGAAACTGTTTTGATTGAACGTCCACCATTAAAAACCTCTTAAGGCCCACTATAATGGTTATTTGACATCTAACCTATTATTTAGGTCATACACACTTAGATGAAGGGAGAATATTTATCAGCTTGATACAAAACTTTTGTGGCCCCAATAAATTTTTTAATGGCGAGCGTTTAATCAACATTGTGAGGCCCACTTGAGATATGGATAAACCTCATTTTTAGGCTCATACCATAAAATGATATGAAAGAATGGGTGGACAGCATGGATGAAACACACACATCATGGTTGGGCTCACACAGCATCGACCACTAGCCATTCGCTAGAGGGTTAGCAAGCAATCCGTTTCCGAGATTTCTTACCAAAGCCTTCCGCACGAAGTTCTTGTGCTAGAACCTAGGTGGGGTCCACCGTGATGTCTGTGAGAAATCTACCCAATCCATCCATTTTTTAAGATCACGTTAGGACATGGGGCAAAAAAAAAAGCTGGATTCAATACTCAAGTACACTTAAAACGTGAGGATTGAACGCCCACAGTTTAAATATCCGTGGGGCTAGAAGTTTTGAATCAAGATAATATTTATGGTTTTAGTTCATATTTATGGTTTTAGTTCATCTCGGTAGGAATGATGTTATGAATGGTGCGAATAGCATGTAAACATTATTGTCGATGACAGGGAGGTTTCAACGGTAGGAATTTCCCTACCCACCTTTTCCCTTAGTGTGGCTTACTTGAGTCTTGGATCCTTTTTATTTTGGTCTCAAGTCCCAAAATTAGCTCACAAACTAGATGGAAGGGGAAGATTTCTCCCAAATATAACGATGGGCCCCACCAAGATTTCCAGCACAGGAACTTCATGCAAAAGGCTTACACAGGAAATCCGCTTTGAGCTAATCCGCTCCCCTTTTTATCTGGCGGAATTCAAAGGGACTTGGATTGCATCCTACCGGCCCTATCCAGCTAGTAATGGCACCAATCTTTGAGTGGCAACCATGAAGTATGGGTCTTATCCACGCTTTCCATCCATTTTTTCCTATAATTTTAAGATACACGACCAAAAATGACGTAGATCCAATGATCAAGTGGACCACACCATAAGAAGCAGCGGTGATAACGGTTCTCACCGTTGAAACTTTTGTAGGGCCCACCGTCAGTTTGTTTTCCATTCAACGTATTCATAAAGTTACGTAGACCTGTACGAAGAGAAAACACAAATATCAGCTCCATCCAAAACTTGTGCGGACCTTAAGAAGTTTTCAACGGTAAGAGTTTAATCCGGATTGTGTAGTCCACTTGAGTCTTAATCCCGATTGTGTAGTCCACTTGAGGCTTGGATCCACCTCATTTTTAGGCTTATACCCTAAAATGATACGAAAAAATGGATTGACAGTGTAGATATGATCCATACATCTCGGTGGCCACTCAAAACTCATGTGCGTGCCTAGCCAGAGACCGGCGGGGTGCCAAAGTCTCCCGCCTCTCGAAAATCAAAACTCATGCCCATTCCCTCCCTCAATTTCCCTTTTCCCTCTGTAGCTCCGATCAAAACCGGTTTGTGTGAGAGAGAGTTGAAGCCTTCACCACAGGATCCAAGCTATCAATAGGTAGATCCAACTCAACCAAACCATCTCTAGGTGAGTACCTTTCCATTGTCTCTTTTGAAATTTAGTTTCATCCTTTAAACATGATCATGATGATGTAAAGGGACCCTCTGATGGATGGCCCACTTGATGGATGATGTCCTTAATGATCCAACCATCCATCCATAGGGTAAATCTACCTTGATGCTTATATTGTATATTCATGATGTCCATCCAGTTTGACAACTCCCTTTTGTGATTTGGGACCCCTTGGTGTAGCTTATCACGATGCACATGTTCGGTCCAAGCCACCATTTTGGTGGAGCCCACAAATAACTTTGATGATGGCCCCAAAGTAGACCTAACATCAGGTTTACCGATCTCAAAACAATCCAACGTGGATAGACCCAACCATGTTGATTTGTTTTGAGATTATTTTGGAGACTGAAATTTTAAGAAAAAATTAATGTTAGGTTGTACATTTTTACCTAATTTCTTTTGCAATGTGTGCAAGGATTAAACATGGTCCTGTACCTAAAGTTCTGCTTGGTTGAAGGGAAAATATATATCATGAAATTTCATTATATTTCATGATTAATAAATCTAATTTGTGCAAAATACAATGAAATTTCATGATATTAAATGTAACCAAACGCACCCTAAACAAGAACCAAAATCACAGGTCTACCAAATTGGATAGTTTTCACTTTATTCCTTCAATTAGGTTTTTGATTAATGATTGGGTGAGATGTTCTAATAAAATAGTAGAATGTGGGCTACCCCACTTTCACTTGGTAGGGTGTCATCAGGGCTGTTCATTTATGTGAACACGGCATGTGATATTACCTTAGATCTAAAGAGCCTTAGCAAATTATTTTGATAAGATCGGTGCAATGTGAAATCTGATTGCATTTTTCTCTGTCATACAAGTTATGGCTATTAGAGATACAATATCACCTCCTCGTAGGAAAACATTTAATGATGTGTACATTTCTTATGAGCTCATGGACACTGATCTTCACTAAATTATTCGTTCCAATCAAGCTTTATCAGAGGAGCATTATTAGATTATATTTAAGATTTTCATAGTAAATAGATTAAGAGCCAATGATAATTGTAAGTAGACTTACAAAAATTATAAATAGAATTGAGCAAGGCTTAAATGATGATGATAAATCTCTATAATCATGAGAAAAGTTTTTGATTTTTGGATTTCGATGGGGAAATATTGGAATTGCTCCTATGACTTTTAGTCTGTGGTAAAAATCTAAACATGCATATCTGGCCTTGTTAATGCATCTTTATTGGCATTAAACAAAGGTGAGTTGACTTGCACCAAGTTGAGAAGCTTGTATATGCATTTTATTCTTGCACCAAATGCAACATTATAAATAGGAGATTATTTTGTGGAATATTGTTAAGTAGCCAGCTTTGTTGGAGAACCTTGCTTGTATAACACATCTCTTTGTACATGTACACCAAGTGTATTTGCATTTGACTTTTGCTTTCCTTGCATGACCTGCTGCAAGGCTACCTTGTTAAGATAGCTCTACTTTTGTATGATGCATGAGTTGGGCACATGCATTTCATTTGATTAGTTGTTTAGTATAATTTTCTCTACTTTTTAGCTAAGGTGTATTTTCTGAATTACCTTTCCAGCTCTTCCGTTGAAATTGATGAACTTACCTGGATTTGATTAGTTGTTTAGTATAATTTTCTCTACTTTTTAGCTAAGGTGTATTTTCTGAATTACCTTTCCAGCTCTTCCGTTGAAATTGATGAACTTACCTGGATTGGATCAGCAGGCTATGGATGAATCAATGGTGTGTAACTCTACTTATCATTATTTACATTCAAGTGTTAGGTGAACATGAAGCATTCATTTTGGTGTCTTCACTCAATTTCTTTCTTCTTGCTTAGTTTTTGGCCGAGGCGAAAGAAAGTATTTTGTGCACAATGATAATAGTGCTAGTTTTGATAAATGGTTTGCTCTCTCTCTCTCTCTCTCTCTCTCTCTCTCTCTCTCTCTTAAAGAAAATGAAGTTTCTTTTTAAGCTTAGCAATTATACTTATTATGATTTATATCTATGTTCTGTTGGTAGAATAATTTTTTTTCTATTAATGGAAGGAACACAAAAAGAAAATTTATGTTGTTTTTTATAATGCAAGAAAATTTCCAAAAATGATGATAAATCTCTATAATCATGAGAAAAGTTTTTGATTTTCAGGTTTTGGTGGGGAAATATTGGATTTGCTCCTATGCCTTTCATGGTGAAAATCTGAACATGCATATTTGGCCTTGTTAATGCATCTTTATTGGCATTAAACAAAGGTGAGTTGACTTGCACCAGGTTAAGAAGCTTGTATATGCATTTTATTCTTGCACTAAATGCATCATTATAAATAGGAGATTATTTAGTGGAAGGTTGTTAAGAAGCCAACTTTGTTGAAGAACCTTACTCGTACCAAAGGCATTGTGTGATGGTCTTGATACATGAGATTGGAAATAAGACAAATGTGGCTAGTGATTTAGAGGTCTATAATGGATTATGGAAGCTACTATGGATTTAACTTTTGGCTATGGAAATGCTAAAAGTTGATTTGGCTAAACACTTACCAGTAAAAATAGTTTGCCAATATCGTGAAAATAAATTTTCGAAACTTCATAAATGATTCATGGTTGCAAATTCACATGGACCATAAAACACATGAATTTAATAGACTTTTGTTTTATGCTACTAGATTTTATAATGTCATTATATTAGAAGTTTGTAGACCGTGAAGGCCATCTCATTAAATGAATAATATTGTTTCTATTTTTTTCAAACCCTCTTTTAATTCATTGATTTGTTTTCATAAGATTGTACATATTCTGTTGCAAAGGAAAAGAAAATGGCTTGATTAGTTTTTAAGCTCTTCTAAGCTTCCTTATCATTCATATATGGTAGGGCAAACCTTTGCTAAACTGTAGCTCTAATCCGAACTTTGTGTGCAATCTGATCAAGTACATTAATGTTTCAATTTGATCAAGTGCATTAACATCTAATATTATAGTTAACATCTAACACTATCTTATTTCTTTGCAGGATAACATTGTCATATTTATGGACCCTAGTGCTGCAATTCTTGTTCTCATCATCATTGGACTCTTATTCATGAGAATCAATGAGGTATCCCTTGAACACATACCTCTTTTTACAAAGCTTTAATTTTTGTTGTTGTTTCTAGTAACTTGAATTGGAATACATTTCTTTATTATTTCCTTATCCATTTAAATGAAGCTTCTATTTAAGTTTAACAATTCTTCTTAATTCTAAATTATAACCATGTTTTGTCAGTTGAATTTTTTTTATTAGATTAAAGAAACATAAAAAGAATTACTGCTGATTTTTTTTTTTAATGCAAGAAAATTTCCGACAGCTTTAGGCCGTCCATATTTTTCTAAAATAATGAAATCAGAGATAGTCCATAACCGTCTTTTTAAAGTCCATCTTAATGACAGTCCATGATCATCCTTCTTTACAGACGGTCCATAACCATCCTTTTTTAATGGCGTTAAATGCACGCTAACGACAACCACAGACCGTCAGTGTTTTAAACGGTTTGTAACCATCTAACATCAAAGATGGTCCATAGCAGTCCTTTTATCGTCCATCTTTAATGACGGTCCATGACCGTCCTTCTTTGCAGACGGTCCATAACCATCCTTTTAACGTCCTTCTTTAATGACGGTTCATGATCGTCTTTTAACTAATACGACGCAGCAAAATAAGACGGCGTATGCGACGGTTCAAAACCGTCCTTTATTGAGATTTGAGATAGTTTTCAGCTATCATTTTTCACAGTTTTGGCATAGTGATGATTCACTTGGACGCTGATTAGAGATCCATCTAAGCTCTAAAGGATTCCAAATTCTCGTATGGTCCCTAGAACCCGAGTATGGGGTGATGGGCAACATTCAGAACCTCGAGGGTAGGGTGGAACTCATGATGTCCTCAGTGAATGGTGGTTCTGTTTCTTCCATCATTACATCTATTAAAGCCAGGGCTTGCACTCTATAAGCTTGGCGCATGATACCGATCTGACCCTCGCAGCTCATCGAGCTGGACTTCCCAAGGATCCTTGTTCTCAACGATAGCTTCGGGGGTCGGGTCTACCTTAGGTGCTTTTCTGTACCTTCTCTTTTCCATTTCGTGGCGTAGACCGTAGGGCGCTAGCACGAAGGTCCCCAAAACATGAGAGCGTGCTTGGGTGGATAAGTCACGAGACATCTCTCCGACAATTTACTAGTACAGAGTCCTCGATAGCATCTTGCGCGACAGCCTCCTGATTAAGGAGGGGGAGTTGTCTCTCCAGCATTTGTCTCATTTGGACGAGCCCATAGGCCAATGTTTCGACGTAATTCTACAAGGAAAGATAGCAGCCTCCCTGGTTTCGAGATCATTGCCTCAGGCCCATAAGTGTAACACCTCAAACTTTTCAATACCCACATATTGAAAGTTCTCGAGTGTTACCATGCAATTTTACTTATTATGTACATGTGTTGGATATCAATTTAGATATCCTAGCCTTACATCTATTCTCCAACACGAATCTTACTGTTGAGAATAATCTCCATTCATAGATCAAGCTATCTGACCGTTGATTTTAAGATAGGATCATCATATACCTAAATATTCTCACTTGTCCATCATAACCAACCACTCAGTTAAATATGCATTGCTAGATAGAGACATCTAACCGTCCACTTTGATTTTGGACCATCCGATTGTAGTAAACTAGCTACTTGATCTTTATATCCGCTCGTACACACATCGAGTTGATATTCTGATCCGTTCATCTTATTCATCAGCTATGAATATGCTTAACCCATCATCGGAACTACAATCTGAGAAATTGACACATGTGAACAAGACACTTGAATCTAACGACACCCATGTCCTACCGCCTAATCACTCGAGAAACCCACCTTATGTTCTTATGTTTACAAAACTAGTTGTACTTATACCAATACACACTTTTAGAGTACCAACTATCAAGTTTTTCTATTTTAAACATGTAATTTGACCATCCATTGTGTGGTTTGATATATATACATTCCTTAACTAATTTGGTGAATAACTCTTTATTCATAATGATTTAGATATAAGTCCTTTTGTAAGAATTACTTAGAAACATTCCTATAACTATGTAGAACCATTAGATTTCTCAAACTCATGTCAGCAATAATTACGAAAATGCCATTTACCTAGACCCCCGAATTCTTGTTCACATGGTTCCCAAAGTCCATTTGATGTAAAAATTTATACCATGCCTATGTATCATAAATTAACTATACATGTCAAATTTTGGCCCTTAAATCATTGTAAAAGTGACTCAATTGACAAATCAACCCCTTAACTGTTGATTTTAATGTCCATCGACTGAAGAAACCTCGTGGGTAGTTGCAGTAAGATATTTCCCTTCATATGAATGACTTGGATTGCCCATAATATGGATCAAGTGAGAAATATGAAGACCCCACTTTGGTAGGCTTTTTCTTAAGCGTGAAGTTATCCTTTCAAGGCCTATCAATTCCTTATAAATGTAGATTTTCTGATTTAACCACTCTCTTCCGTCCATCGCAAATCAAATTTGGTCCATACTCTGGTCTCATATGACTACCAGTTCATACAAAATTTAGACACCGATCTATGATCCTGCACCATTGAACGCTGAAGTCAGTTCATTCATTTTGATGTAAAAGGTGATATTTTAGATCTAGGCTTTTTCCACCATCGATCAACCACTAAATTTTTTTCAACTGTTTGCCTATCCTGGCTATACATTTTCTTCAAAATTGGGCCCTGATCATTAAGTGTGGACCATTAATTGAGATCAAGTTTGTTTTGGCACCTGTTATGAAAAATTTCAAGATTAGCCAATTTAAATTTCGAATCACCAAGAAAATCATATACCCGGGCTCTATTCAAGGACCCTGACACAATGGATGAATTATATTTAAAGAAAGATGTCACGCCCCAAACTCAAAATCTGGGCTCACAAAATTCCCAATTGTCGAATCTGTTCCGACAGCCTCCTTAGTACCCCATTCTCGGCTCCCAGCATACATACACCAGATTCCAATCCTGGGATCCTACAAGGAGGATTTTTCAACGTACGTTTATCTCATAATAAGCATAACCACTAGTTTACCCAAATCACAAAGGCAATATCATCATCACATATCCACTAATATAATCATTTGAGTATAATGCTGAAAGGGAAATACATAAATCGAAAATCAAAGCTCAAGAAGACCGATGCACGCTCCAAGCTCAACGCTGCTGCAACCTAACGCCACATACACGCATCTATTATGCATAAGCTTATAAAAAGCTCAGTGGGTGGTGAAAGTGTGTGCACAAGGTAAGTGTCAAGTACGCAATATTAGAGTAATCAGAGTAAGCAGAAATACTGACAAGCCCATAAATCATACAATATCATATTAATGCGAAAACACGCTGATAAGCCCATAAATACCATTAGCCTTATCTAAGTTATGCGATGAAAAAATATAATAACCAATATCATATACTAATGAAGCAATATAGATCAGTTATGCAATGCAGAGACAGTAAGCTAAATACTATGTGTTGAGGATGCAATGCAATATGCAATGCGAATGAAATGATCAAGCTAGAGTGTGAAGTCGTGATGATAGTACATAGTATCGCAGGGTATGGGGTCCATCACAAAGGAATTCTATCTAAACCAGTCGTATACCTAAATTTGGATAGTCAGACACAATGTGGTAAACTCCTGATCTTAGGTTAGTCATGTGCCCCAACTGAAATCCTGGCCATTGTGAACGTACACATAACAAATAGTTACGCACCACCAACCCGAGTGGATAGTGAATGAATATGTAACTCCTGCTCAATAAATTCACATATTAGTATGGTTCCTCTTTGAAAAATCACCGGGGTCTATTACACTCTAAACCAGATTGCCGCCCCATCGCGCGGAACAACATGAGTGAAAGAGACCTCACCATCCACCTGTCAATATCGAGCCCGGCTCGTCGATAGCGGACCCATTCCTTGAGTTGGTCAGACTCAGCCTAACATTGCCCCCTCCTCTCATGCAGGTAAGGTCGTACCCCCTTCCAATTGACTAGGACACAGTGAGAAGAGTGACCTAATGGTTTAGACGTTGGAGCAACCTCTAGAACCAAGAGGGCTTGGGGACTTTCACCCACGGATATCTATAGAACCCCATGTAGAACAGATTTTCGGTGTCTCTTCTAGCCATCCACGATATGCCTGTGGAGGTTATTGCCCTAATGTCGCTAGGGCGTACAGTAATCACAACACACAATGTAAGATGCATGAGTCATATAATCCAGTCATGCATTCATCCTGCGTATACCATGTGCGCATGTGAGACAATCTCCGCCTATCAGGGAGTATCATAACAATCGGCACTATGGCATATGCAATGGTCAATCATATCTCATAACAAACATGCAGATGATGCGTATGGGCATATGTCATGATGCTATGCTGTCAAATATTCATAATATGTATCCATAACCGACATCGACAATTAACCTCGACAATGTGGACATTTTACCAACATTGCCCCCAAGAAATGGCCTATATAGAGCCTAATATACAGTGGACCCATGGCCTCATATAAGGGCTAAATATACAACACCATGGGCCTCACTCAAGAGCTTAATATGCATCACGATGGGCCTTCACATGGGCCTAACATACATCACAATGGGCTTCATCGCTTGGCCCTCAAATGCATCACCATGGGCCTCATCACATAGACCTCATATTCATCACATTAGGCCTAAAACACGGGCTAAATACACATCATAATGAGCCTCAAATATGGCCGCATATACATCACATTGGGCCTCAAACACGTGTCAAATACACATCACAATGGGCCTCAACAACGGGCCGCATATACATTATATGGGTCTCGACGATCGGCCTCGGCAATTGAAATCGGTCTTGGCAATCGGCCTCGACAATGGTAATTGACTTCAACAATCAATCAGAATCGACATCGACAATTGGAATCAGCCTCAATAATCAGAATCGGCCTCGATACTTGGCCCCGACAATCGGAATCGGCCTCAATAATCAGAATCGGCCTCGATACTCGGCCTCGACAATCGAAATCAGCCTATACAATTGGAATTGGCCTCGATACTCGGCCTCGACAATCGGAATCGGCCTATACAATCGTCCTCGACAATCGAAATCAGCCTATACAATCGGCCTCGATACTTGGCCTCGACATCAGAATCGGCCTATACAATCGGCCTTGATACTCGGCCTCGACAATCGGAATCGGCAAATACAATCGGCCTCGGTACTCGGCCTCGACAATCGGAATCGACCTCGACAATCAGAATTGACCTATACAATTGGCCTCGATACTCGGCCTCGATAATCGGAATTGGCCTATATAATCAGCCTCGACACTTGGCCTCGACAATCAGAATCGGCCTATACAATTGACTTCGGTACTTGGCCTCAACAATTGGAATCAGTAATCGGCCTAACCAAAGGCCTAAGGGAAGGTCACAATGAGGATTTTCAACCATCATTGCCCATCAATGTGGACATTTAACCAACATTGCTCCCAAGGAGTGGCCCACATAAAGTCAAACGTATCGTGGGCCCATGGCCTTACACAAAGGCCTAACGTATATCGCAATGGACCACATACAATCACAATGAGCCTTATACAATCAAGCGGGCCACATCGCATGGGCCTAATGCACATCATAATGGGCCTTACTAAATGGGGTACAAAAACATCACAATGGCCATGCCATATGGTTCGAAAATACATCTCATTGGGCCTTACCAAATAGGCCAGAAATACATCACAATGGGCCATGACATATGGGCCGAAAATACATCTTGACGGGCCACGACCCATCGGCCTTAGTACATCGTAATGGGCCGCAACCCATGGGCCTTAAATACAACAAGTGGGCCACATCAATAGGCCCCATGCACACAACAGGTGGGCCCCATCACATGGGCCAAATACATATCAGGTGGGCCCCATTACATGGGCCTCATATACAACACGTCGGGCCTTATGGACGGCCACAAATACATCAAGGTGGACCTCATCACATGGGCCACACCAAAATCATTTCAATAGTTGTAGGTGTAACATGTGTATCACTGTACACTATCATTTCATGGGGTACATGGCCCACCAATGACGATCAGCATTGTCTAAACATTGTCCAAGTAAATCAGCACCATCCAAACATTGAACAACACCGTCCAGACATTGTCCAACACCGTCCAAACATTGTCTAACACCATTTAGATTATACTGGATGGTGTGGATGAAACAATACATCATGGTGTGGTCCATGCCGTGGACAGATGGACAGCATGGATATACGGCACATGCATCAAGGCGGCACATGTCCATGTAATGAACAGTGTGAATAAAACCCAACATCAGTGGGTATAAAACACATACATTGAGTGGGTCCCACATAAGGATAGTGTGAATAAAATACATACATCCTGGTGGTGTCTCACGTCTAGGGACTGGACGTGAGGTGTCCCACATCCACCGTCCAAATAATGGATGGTCTGGATGGCGTGGATATAAAACACACCTCATGTGGGTCCCATATAGATGGACGGTCAGGAAATACATACGCCAGGGGGGGTGGTCCACACGTGTGGACGGATGGATGGTGAGGATACAAATACAAACATCCAAGGTGGGCCACGTCCCTACTGGACGGACGGAGAGGATAAAACATCATGGTGGGCTCACACCACCCATCCAGATGGACGGTGTGGATATAGGGCATATACATCAAGGTGGGTTCCTCCCCCACACGTGCCACATGTGTGGGGTGGACCCCACATCCCATGTCCAGCCAGTATGTGTACAACTGCTGGAGAACACATACATCGAGCAGGATCCCACCGTCCAGATTGCTGGACGGTGGATGGCGTGAATATATATACATATATATCAATGTGGGCCCCACCTCCACACGTGCAACACGTGTGGAGTGGGTCCCACCACCAGAAAAAGGGATGGACGGTATGGTTGAAACACATACCATGGCTACAACACGTGCAGCTTAGCTGCTCGGGCCACCGTCCCATGGACGGTCTAGATAAAGCACATATATTAGGTGGGTCTCACATCACGTGGGCCACACACAGAGGGTCCCACATCACGTGGGCCACCCACACATACGGGTAAGCCCTGTTAAGGGTATATACATACAATATATATATATATATATATATATATAATATAATATCATATTATAATACTATAATACAATATAATATTATAATATATTTACATACCATGTACATATATATATATATATATGTGTGTGTGTGTGTGTGTGTGTGTGTGTGTGTGTGTGTGTGTATTATAATATTAACCTCTGTCCAGCGTCCGGCCACTGTCCAGCTTGGATGATGCACCTTCATCATGGTGGTCCCACATAGTGGGCCATGGGATTTCGATCAAGCTGATATTCATCTTTCCCTTTCATCCGGGCCTATGTGACTGTCCGGTCATGTAGGCCCCAACTGGAATCACGGTGGCCCACTTGTTGGACGTCGTGGATAAAATACACACATCATAGGTGGGCCATTAATCATAGAGAAAGAAAGAGAGGGAGAGAAAGAGGAAAGGAGAGAGATCGACGATGACGGAGGGGCCCCGCCACTATGGGCCCCTCTCGAATACAAGCATACATCAAGATGGGTCCCACCAATGTAGGCCCTTAAATCACAAAAAGGTAATTACAAGATCACCCACCTTAAATCTCTTCTTCCTTCTTCCGCCAATGCATGCAAAAGCTCTAAAGAAACAATTTTAATGGTTGAGATGAGGCTTAGAGGGTGGAGATGGGAGGTAGGAAGTGGGCCACACAAAGCTTCTCTCCCATGGACGTTGGGTTGCTTGCTTGAAAATGGAGAAAATGAGAGACAGAGAGAGGATGGGATGTAAAGAAAGAGAGAGAGAGAGAGAGAGAGGGATGGGTGATGGAGTGATGAGTGATGGAGTGAGTGATGTGTACTTGACATATAAAGGTGTGTAAGGGAGAGATTTAACTTTGGGGATGGTGTTGTACTTGACATGATGTGGTGATTGATGGGATCGATTTGATGGAATATGATGTGATTGATTTGAAAGATTGTCTTGGGTTTTGCAAAGTGCGTCGTTTTCCTCGAACTGAACGTGGGCCTACATCTCCTGGCCCGTGTATCGCCTCGGCGTGCGAGACGCAGCATCGGCGCGGTCGCAAGGGTACAAGTCTCGGGTTGAGATGACTCAGATATATGAGACACAATTCAGGATCATGCACAAACTCCGATACAGATCATGGGTCGCCGAAATTTGACTGGGAGGACTGCGGAAGCCTACAGAATGGTACGGTCTCAGATACGGGTCTTACAAAAGATGTCAGAAAAGAAAATTTTGGAGAAATGCAATCCAAGTGTGATGTGAAACACGCCCCTCTCATACGCCCACTCCCTTTTAAAAAGGGGAAGTGCGTTCCCCTCTCCACTCACATGCTCACCTCTCAAACGTCCAAGGAGAGATAGAGAGAGAGAGAGAAATAGAAAGAGAAAGAAAGAGAAAGTGAAGCTTAGACGCCTATCATCTGCTTCCTTCTCCTAACATCTCGTATCTCCCTCTTGCTAAAGCGATGTCATGATTCATGTAGAAGCTTTCTTTCATGGATATCTACCTAGGATTTAGATTTAAGGCTAAGGTGAGGTATTCGTTTAAGCTTATATTAACTTGAGTTGATATGAATTAGTCTGCTCTCTCACATGCTTTGAATCCTCCATGCAAATATTTAATTTACACCCATCAATTATATATCCTCTGGGAATTATGGTTAAGATGTGATGTTAATTATGAATGATCTTTCTTGAAAAGGCCAAGCTATATGTCATAGAGGGGGCAGGGGTGAATAGGACTATGCCAAATTAAAATTTAACAGTGGAATTGAAGTACGATAGCCTTATAAAAATAAAGAACTGTACTTTAAATAAATCAAAGAACTGAAATGTAAAGTAATCTTAAATAAAGAGCTTGATACTAACGTTGTTCTAAGGACAACCTTTGCACCATAAAAACTAAGGGTTTATGGCAGAACAACCTTACTAGAACAAATTGAATATCAAAACTCAAACAGAAAGGAAATAAAGGAAATATCAAGAAATAAATTCTAAACTATTACAACATTCCCCACTTTGCTTGAAATGTAAAGATTACAACATTCACATCCACATTACATTCCACAAATCTGAATGATTAAAGACATGGAAATTAAAAGAGCATTCAAATCACAAAACACACCAATATATAGTGGTTCGCCTATGTGTTCCCCAACTGTTAACCAACAGCCACAAAGCTTGCTACTCCACTCCTAATATCCTCACACAGGGGATATTAGCGTTCACTATCAAACAGGTTTTACAAGTTCACCTAAAACCTTCACAATTGTGTCTATTTAACTTGGGCTTACATAATCCAAAAACCCACACTTTTTGAGTTTTCTAGCTCTCCTCAGATGACCAATACAATGAGATTTTTCTGGCGAATTTCAAACAAAACTAAAATAAATGAATTTACAATAAATGTAAAATACCTGGATTTCTTCTTTTGTAGCAGCCCAGTAGAACCAATCAGAGTATAAATTTGAATCAACATTCAATGTTCAATACTCACTCAAGAAATAGTTCTAGGTTCTAATTGATTTTAAATTAAAACAAATTAGGTGTAGCACTATTTGATTTTGATTCCAATGAAGAAGGAATATAACAATTCCTCTTTTCAAAATAATATTGGAATATAGGAATAAAATCAAATAAGAAAAGCTAACAAAAAGAATATTAAAATGCACAACGTAGCTTAAAAAAAAGAACACAACTTATCTTAGAGTGGAGGCTTAAATTTCTCAAAATTAATCGATATAAAACTCTGAAATTCGTGCTCAATTTATAGAAGCAAAGATCGTGTCTACGACTGGTCTTAGGAACCTTCGACTGGTCGTAGCTCTAATAACATTTTGAAATTTTAAGTGCGATCTCAAAATTCAGTTCTACGACTGGCCTTAGGATGCTACGACTGGTCAAAGCTGACCCAGGACTGGTCATAGAAAACCAGATTTGGTTGCTGGAGTTTGAGTCGTAGTTGTAGGACTGGTTAAAGGACGAGTCGAGACATCCCTACGACCGGTCGAACAATCCCCAGGACTGGTCGAAGAATAACTAAAAAATTTTGAAAACCTTCAACAACTTAGGACTGGTCGTGGAATTTCTTGGACTGGTCGAACAAGGTCTAGGACTAGTCTTAGAACAGACCAACTTCATGTATAAAGATTTATCTCGACTTATGTATACAAAATGACCTACCCTAAGGTCAAACTGAGGTCTTTCATACCTGGAACATGAAGTATGAACATTGAACATCATTCTTTGAGATGATGGTTTAACCTTTGAAGCTTCAGATTGAGATCTTCTACAGCTTGAATATAAGCTTCAACTTGAGCTGTATTTGAGTCTTGAAATGTACTTGAGTTTTGAACAAACACTCTTCTTATCGATGTAGTTCTGAATATTGATGCATACGGAAGAGAACACAGTAAATAACCTTGCATTTCTTGAAGTTGAGCACCATACATGTCTTGAACCATTGTGATGTCGTCTTGAATCACACACACATATATATATATATATATATCAACATACATGCACAAGATACATAGATAGAAGTTTTCACACCACAAAATTTGACAATCAAAGGAACATGAGACCATAGCAGTTACAATCTCTCCCTTTGTCAAATTAGTGACAAAACATACTGCAATAAGAGAAGCACAACAAGTATAATAAAAAGCACAACGTGCATATTAATGAATCATACACCAGTTGTCATTAAGTAGCACAACTACTCCCCCTGAGTAGCAGCACATATAACATATGCACATATCACATGTCCAAAAATACTCATATCCATAAGCAGCCTTTCATATCCAAAAGCAAACCTTCTCCCCCTTTTTGTCACAATATGACAAAGGAAAGGAAAGTAATTAGAGGAAGGAATGTGACAATATATAAGAAAGTAAACAGTCATAACTCAGGTACTTGATTAATTAAAAAGTCATCAAACCAAATAGAGTGCACAATCCAACATAAGTATGAATGTTATTACATACTAAGAATGAAAATACTTAATCAGATCCTGAAGGAGCAGGAATGGTAGGATCAAGATTATGCATTCCTTTGTTCAAGCGCCTACGATACTTGCGCATATATTTAAACTGAAGATCATAAGTAATAATCATATTTTTTACCTTCTCTTCTAAAGCATGAAGACGAGCATCAAAATTAGAAGGCTCAAAATCAGGATCATTTCCAGAATCAGAATCAAGTTCATTAAAAATATCATCCATATCCACATCGTCAGGAAGATGATCACTAGCTTCTTCATCCCCAGCCTCAGCTCTACCAACATCCACTTGGCCATGGGCCAATTCCAATTTCATTTTGTTAATATTCGAATTGTTAAAAATAAGATGATGGATGGGAGCTTCTCCAACAGGCATAGCCACAGGCATGTGAGTAGCTAAAACAGTCAAGAGATAGGCAAAAGGAATATCACTATGACCTAGATGGAGACGAGAATGAATAATGGAATGACAGATTAAGGAAGGAAGGCAAATTTTAGTATCAGAAATGACAGAGTTTAAAACACGAACCATAAAGGTAGTTAATTATGTCTTATTACCAGAGCGAGGATACAGGTTAGAAGTAAAAATCCTGTGAAGTACCCTGTATTTGGGTAACAAGTACTTTGCAGGGAGCGCATTCCCTTTATGAGTCCAATGCACATTCATATTACACAAATCTCTGGTTAGCAAACGTTTTTCAGATTCTGAGGGTTTTTCAGATAAATTATTAATAGGAATACCCTCCTCATTAACAGGTATATCTATTAAACCTGCAATCAGATGGCGGTCAACTTCAAATAGACCTTCTCTAGTATCAATCTTAAAAGTTAAATTCTCAAAAGAGAACTCTGAGATACATGTAAACATGGCCTGTGCAATAGATTGGTATGCAGGCCCACCCCAAAGTAAAATGTTATCTCATCTTACAGCTTGGAGTATAAGTAGAATACCAAAAGGAGCAATATGTTCAATACAGACAGACTATTCAATAATGACTTTGCGCATACGCAAATCCTATACATAGGAGGGATCATCCTCAGGTGAACGAAGAAAGCGCCTAGCGAGAGGAGCAGATCTAGAAGAAGATGGACCACGGGAAGCTTTCTTTTTCCCCTAGTATCCATTATCAGAATAAAAATCAAAAGATCTAGTAGATACAAAAGATATGGAAAATGGGTTTTGCTAGATCAGATTTTTTAAGAAAAAGCCCCAAAATGTCAAGGAATCTTAAAATAAATTACTCCAATAGTGAAAATGAAGTAATAGGAACTAGAATCTACAAGAGAAACATAAAAGATGCACTAACCTTGAAGATCGAGGAAGGTAGGTATGACTAGTCGTGCCTCGGCTCGTTGGAGAGTGAAATGGAAATGAAGAAGATGAAAAATTTTCCCAATTTTAAAAGATTCGAACATGCTACACGACTGGTCGAGGACCGTTCTCGACCGGTCGTACCACGACCAGTCGAGTACGTCCTCGGCTGGTCGTGAAAACACAAAAATATGCATTTTCCATAAAAAATTGAAATTTAAACAAATAAATTATCAAATATATATACACTATGATACAAACATGCATGAATAATCAATTTAGAATGCACATTCCGAGATCAAATTTTAATTTAATAAACCTGCTTTTGTCGAGCGGTTTAGTGAAAACGTCGGCAAGTTGAGTCTAGGTCGGTATATATTCCAAGGATATTATTTTATCTTCCACTAATTCACGAATATAGTGATATCTAATGTCAATGTGCTTGGTATGTGAATGTTCGATTGGATTTTTTGATATATTTATAACACTGGAATACAATATAATATCATTAATTCCTGTGCAATTCCATAATCGCTTAACATACGTTTCATCCAAACAAGTTGAGTACAGTATTTTCTGCTGCAATGTATTTAGCCTTAGCAGTTGAGAGCGATATAGAACTTTATTTCTTGCTAAACCAAGAAACCAGACAGTTTCCAATATAGAAATAACCACCACTGATTGATTTTCTATCATCAATATTTCTAGCCCAATCAACATCTGATTACCCAACCAATTGAACACTAGTATCAAATGGATACCAGAGACCCATTTTAGCAGAACTTGCCACATATCGCATAATCCACTTAACAGCAGAAAGATGAGACTCTTTAAGATCAGACTGATATCTAGTGCAAATTACAACACTTAAAGCAATATCAGGTCTACTAGCAGTTAAGTAAAGTAGACTACCAATCATACTGTGATATAATCTATGATCTATATTTTTACCTATAGAGTCATTTGAGAGTTTTAAAGTTGTACTCATAGGAGTATCAAAATTCTTACCATTCTTAAATCCAAACTTTTTGATTAAGTTCAGAACATATTTTGTTTGAGAAATGAAAATGCCATCTGGTTGTTGTTTTACTTGTAACCTAAGGAAATAATTTAATACCCCAACCATGATCATTTCGAACTTAGATTTCATCAATTCTGCAAACTCAACAATCATGTTAGTACAAGTTGATCCATAAATAATATCATCAACATAGATCTGAACCATTAAGATATCATCGTTATGTTTCTTAACAAAAGGCGTCTTATCGACACTACCCATTTGAAAATTATGACTTAGTAAAAACTTAGTCAATTTTTCGTACCATGCTCTAGGGGCTTGTTTTAAACCATATAGAGATTTTTTAAGACGATATACATGATCAGTAAACTTAGGGTCTTCAAACCCTGTAGGTTGTTCTAAATATACTTCTTCATGTAGATCACCATTCAAAAAAGCACTCTTTACATCCATTTGATAAATTTTAAACTTTCTAAAGCATGCAATGGATATAAAAGGTCTGATTGATTCAAGGTGACAACTGGGGCAAAGGTTTCATCGTAATCAATGCCTTCTATTTGAGTGTACCCTTATACAACCAGTCTTGCCTTGTTTCATATTATATTCCCAAGTTCATCAAACTTATTTTGAAAATCCACTTAGTTCCTATAATGTGTTTATCTTTAAGTTTAGGAACAAGATACCAGACATCATTTCGAACAAACTGATTAAGTTCTTCCTGCATAGCTACTATCCAGTTTTAATTAGAAAGAGCTTCTTTTACATTTACTGGTTCAATCTGAGATGTAAAGCACACATAATTACATACGTCTTCTAGTTATTTACGAGTGCCCACACCAGTGAGAGGATTTTCAAGAATTTGAGCGGTTGGATGATCTTTAATAGTCCTTAATTCAGAATTATTTTGACTTGATAAAGTATCAGTTTTGTCAATTAGAAGAACTTCATCATTATCTGAACTTGGGGCAAGTGTATTCAAATGATTGTCTATGACCACATTAATTGATTCTTGAATAACACCAGTCCTTTTGTTTAGTACACGATATGCACGATTGTTTAAAGAGTATCCTAAAAAGAATCCTTCATCACTTTTTGTGTCAAACTTTTCCAGATTTTTACGGTCACGTAAAATATAGCACTTGCTACCAAAAACTTGAAAGTATTTGACAGTAGGCTTTTTATCGGACCACATTTCATGAGCGGTTTTATTATTAAATTCACATATATAAACACGATTAATAACATAATAGGCAATATTCATTACTTCAGCCCAAAGATTTTTAGGGAGCTTCATACTATTCAACATTACAGTTTCCATTTCTTGAAGCACGCAATTTTTCCTTTCCACAATTCCATTCTGTTGAGGAGTTTTGGGTGCAGAGAATTCATGCGATATTCCCTGATCATTACAGAATTTCTCAAAACTGTTATTCTCGAACTCAGATCCATGATCACTACGGATCTTACAAAGTTGAGAACCTTTTTCGGTTTAGATCCGTTTGAGAATCCTTTTAACTTCATCAAAGGTTTCTAATTTATCCCTTAAGAATGCTACCCAAGTAAATCTAGAAAAATCATCCACGATTACCAAGATGTATTTTTTACCACCTCGACTCTCCATCCTAGTAAGTCCTATAAGATCCATATGGAGAAGCTCGAGTGGTCTTGATGTGACATTGGAGTTCACCTTTTTGTGAGAGCTCCTTGTTTGCTTACCATATTGGCATTCACCACCTATCTTGTTTATATTTTGTAATTTAGGTAGACCTCTTATTAGTTCTCCTTTGCTCAATCTGTATAAATTACGGTAGTGTACATGTCCAAAGCGTTTATGCTATAATTCAATTTCATCGGTATGGACAATGTAGCACGATTGATTAGATGAGCTACCATCGCTTACCATATAGCAGTTTTCAGAAGTCTCGCGACTAGTTAATATTACATAACCCTTTTTGTTCAAGATTTTACAACATTTATTAGAAAATTTCACGCTTTGATTGTTATTGCATATTTGAGATATGCTTAACAGGTTGTGTTTTAGCCCCTCAACATATAAAACATTCTTAAATAAGGGAATGTTATAGAGTTTAACCGTACCCTGGCCAATAATCTTGCAGTTGCTTTCATCACCAAATGTGATTGACCCATCAGTCATATCTTTAAGAACGGTGAATAAAGCTTTGTCGCCTGTCATATGCCTTGAGCATCCACTATCTAAGTACCACTTCGAATGGCTTGTAGCTTTAAAAGCAGTGTGGGCAACCAAACAAGTAACTTTAGAAACACATTTCATTATTGTTTTGGGTTTAGGAGTATAGTTAGTCTTCTTGTATTTGTAATTTTTGTACGAGTGACCCACTGAGTTAAATTTTAAGAGCTCCTTAAGCAAATCAACTATTTTTTCAGCTAAAGGGTTTTGGTTTTGAGTTTTATAGTTGACACAATTACTTTTAGGTTTTTGAAAAGTTTTAGCATTTCTAAAAAAACTTTGATTAATACTTTTCCCTTTTGAGTTAGAGGTTTCTCCTCTCACAAACTTAGGAGTATTATTCTGTTTAGAAGGTACATTTTTATCATAGCCTAATCCGGATTTGTCGCCACATTTTCTAAATCCGAATAAAAGTTTTTTAAACTTCAGATCTCCTTGGGCATACCTCCATGTATCATTTGAACTCAAAAGTGAAGAGTTTTTAAGCTTAAGTTTGTCATTTTCAGATTTAAGATTTTCAATCAGGGAGGTTTTGAATTCTAAATCACATTTAGTCTTTTCAAAAAAATCCGAAATATGGGATTTTTCTAAAATAAGTGACTCAAAATTTTCTTTAAGTTTTAAAAACTTTTCTTTTTGAAGTTTTAGTTTTACGGTAATTTTACAACTTTCCTTGTCTAGGGCATTATAAGCATCTTGAAGATCTTCTTCATTTTTATGATCACTATTCAGATTTTCCTCACTAGTTGAATCATTATGATCTGAAAAAGTGAACTTGGCTAGAGTCACAAGGGCCTTAACTTCATTGCCCGACTCGGTTTCAGAATCTTCTGATTCAGAAGAGGCTTCAGTGCCAGAAGATTCGTCCCAAGTAGCCAACATTCCTTTCTTTTTAGGTTTGTCCCTTTTAGGACATTTGTTTGTTAAATGCCCATATTCTCGGCAGTTGTAACATTGACTATCTTTCAAAGATTTTCAAGTTTTAGATTTTGGTTTAGAACATTTCTTATCATTTGATTTTTGAAAATCAACCCTCTTTTTACTTTCGAAAACCTTGTTAAACTTTTTCGCTAAAAGAGCCATATCATCTTCGAAATTTTCAAAATCAGAATTTTCTTTAGAAATACATTTGGAAGACTTAAGGGCTATTGATTTACCTTTAGGAGCTTTAAAAGTTAACTCGTAGGTTTGTAAAGACCCAACTAACTCTTCTACCCTCATGTTGTCCGTATCATGAAGTTACTGGATCGCGGTTACCTTAGACTTGAACCGTTCAGGTAGTGAGCGTAGTATCTTTGCACACACTTTACTTTCTAGGATTTTTTCGCCAAGACCTCACATAGAGTTTACAATGTCGTTTAATCTAATATAGAAGTCCATAAACATTTCACTTTCCTCCATATGAATTTCTTCAAATTTGGTTGTGAGGAGTTGGACTTTAGATTTTTTTACAATTAAAGTACCCTCTAATATATCCCAAGCTTGCTTTGCAGTATCACAGGATATGATTCTTTTGAACTCATCCAGTGATAGTGCACAAGTGATTGCATTTAGTGCTTTTGCATTGGCACTACTCTCACTTTTTTGAAGAGTGGACCAAGAAGTATAGGGTGTTATTCTCATTAATTTTGATCCATTGATACCGGTTACTTCAATGGTAGGAGGGTTCCATTCAGTCTCTCTGGCAAGCCACACACTTTCATCCATGGATTTAAGGAAAATCCTCATCCTGGCTTTCCAATAGGTATAGTTGAGCCATCAAAGGGTGGAGGCCTAGTGACTGAAAGGCTATCAAAATTTGACATCTTATATATAGCTTAGATCATTAGCTCAGGAACTGAATCCAAGAATAAAGAATTTAAAAAAAGAAAAGAGCTATTAGGCTTTGATACCACTTGAAAAGGACAAGCTATATGTCCTAGGGGGGGGGGGGTGAATAAGACTATGCCAAATTAAAATTTAATAGCAGAATTAAAGTACGATAGCCTTATAAAAGTAAAGAATAGTATTTTAAATAAATCAAAGAACTAAAATGTAAAGCAATCTTAAATAAAGAGCTTGATACTAACGTTGTTCTAAGGACAACCTTTGCACCATAAAAACCAAGAGTTTATGGCAGGACAACCTTACTAGAACAAATTGAATATCAAAACTCAAACAGAAAGGAAATAAAGGAAATAACAAGAAATAAATTCTAAACTATTACAACATTCCCCACTTTGCTTGAAATGTAAAGATTACAACATTCACATCCAATATACATTCCACAAATCTGAATGATTAAAGATATGGAAATTAAAAGAGCATTTAAATCACAAAACACACAAATATATAGTTGTTCGCCTGTGTGTTCACCAACTATTAACCAATAGCCACACAGCTTGCTACTCCACTCCTAATATCCTCACACTGGGGATATTAACGTTCACTATCAAATAGGTTTTACAGGTTCACCTAAAACCTTCACAATTGTGTCTATTTAACTTGGGCTTATATAATCCAAAAACCCACACTTTCTGAGTTTTCTAACTCTCCTCAGATAACCAATACAATGAGATTTTTCTGGCGAATCTCAAACAAAACCAAAATAAATGAATTTACAATAAATGTAAAATACCTGGATTTCTTCTTTTGTAGCAGCCCGGTAGAACCAATCAGAGTAGAAATTCGAATCAACATTCAATGTCCAATACTCACTTAAGAAATGGTTTTAGCTTCTAATTGATTTTAAATTAAACCAACTTGGACGTATCTCTATTTGATTTTGATTCCAATGAAGAAGGAATATAACAATTCATCTTCTCAAAATAATATTGGAATATAGGAATAAAATCAAATAAGAAAAGCTAACAAAAAGAATATTAAATATACACAACGTAACTTAAAAAAAGAACACAACTTATCTCAGAGTGGAGGCTTAAAATTTTCAAAATTAATCGATGTAAAACTCTGAAATTTATGCTCAATTTATAGAAGCAAAGATCGCATCTATGACTGGTCTTAGGAACCTTGGACTAGTCGTAGCTCCAACGACATTTTGAAATTTTAAGCGCGATCTCAAAATTCAGTTCTACAACTGGTCGTAGACCACCTATGACTGGTCGAAGCTGACCCAAGACTGATCGTAGAAAATTAGATTTGGTTGCTGGAGTTTGAGTCATAGTTATAGGACTGGTCGAAGGACGAGTCGAGACATCCCTACGACCGGTCGAACAATCTCCATGACTAGTTGAAGAATAACCAAAAAATTTTGAAAACCTTTAACAACATAGGACTGGTCATGGAATTTGTTGGACTGGTCAAACAAGGTCCAGGACTAGTCTTTGAACAGACCAACTTCATGTACAAAGATTTATCTTGACTTATGTATACAAAATGACCTACCCTAAGGTCAAACTGAGGTCTTTTATACCTGGAACATGAAGTATGAACATTGAACATCATTCTTTCAAATGATGGTTTAACCTTTGAAGCTTCAGATTGAGATCTTCTACAGCTTGAATATAACCTTCAACTTGAGTTGTACTTGAGTCTTGAACAAACACTCTTATTATCGATGTAGTTCTGAACATTGATGCATATGGAAGAGAACACAGTACATAACCTTACATTTCTTGAAGTCGAGCACCATATATGTCTTGAACCATTGTGATGTCGTCTTAAATCACACACACACACACACACACACACACACACACACACACACACACACACACACATATATATATATATATATCAACATACAAGCACAAGATACACAGATAGAAGTTTTGGCACATAAGAGGTTTTGGCACCATAAAATTTGACAATCAAAGCAGCATGAGACCATAGCACTTACATTTCTGAATTTATGTGAGGTTTTTTCCTTTAAGCTTATCTTGATTTAAGTTGATATATTTTAATCCGCCTTTTATATGCCCTGTTATCATGATATTATGATTCTCTTCTTGTAATTGTTTTATTTACCACCAATGATTATCTATCCTTTGGGAATGGTTGTTAAGGCCTGAGTCTAATTATGCGTATATTTATTTATGTGGGGTGATGGACACAAGCCTTGCCCTTGCCTTTACCATTTTTTTTGAGTTAGCCCTTGCTACTCTTCTCTTTATTGCGTTGGCCATTGCCACTCCCCTCTTTGTTGAGTTAGCCATTTCCACTTTCCTTTTTGTTGAGTTAGCCATTGTTACACCTCTTTATTGAGTTGGTCATTGCCACTCCCTCTTTTTTGAGTTAGCCATTGCTACTCTCCTCCTTATTTTATTAGCCTTGTGCTATCTATCTTTATGGCTTAGGCATGGATCTTGTTATCCCAAAACCCCCATGATTAAGTTTACATTCGTTTTTTATGCAAGTGATGTGTTGAAGGTATAACAAATAGTGATTTAATTATATATCATGGACATAACGTGTCACGCCCCGAACCCGGAGACCGGGCTCACAAAATTCCCAATCGCCGAATCCGGCGCCGACAGCCTCCGTAGTACCCCATTCTCGGCTCCCGGCACCCATATACCAGGTTCTGATCCTGGGATGCTAAAAGGAGGATTTCTAATATCAATTTGATTTGTAATGAGCATAACCAAGCATAACCCACGAACAATAACCACGAAAACATCATCACAAAATCCACTATGAACAAAAACTTTGAATACAGTGCATATAAAGGGAAATACAAGATAGTGGTAATATCAAAACTCCAAAAGCTCGGCGACACGCTCCAACTGCGGCGAAAATACAGCTACGTCCTGGCGTCACCTGCACGCATCAATCGTGCATAAGCTTATAGAAAGCTTAGAGGGCGGTGTAAGTGTGTGTGAACGTGCTCAGAATGCAATGTCGTGTGGAATCATGCTGATGAGTACGTAAATGCAACCAGCCGTACCAAGGCTATGCAGTACAAGATGTGAATGCTATCAGCCATACCAAGGCCATGCGATACAATATGTAAGTTAAGCATGCCAATCCTCATACCAATGTAACTCCGCACTAGAGCATCAAATCAGTACGGTTCTCAGTCTGGATAATCACCGGGGTTCAGTACACACAAAATGGCACTGTCTCTCTCCAAGCAGCACAGTCCAAGTGATCGTAAGAAATCTCACTATCCGCCTGGCCAAGGATCAGCCAATACCTATCTGGCACGTCGATAGCGAACCCATTTCTGAGCTGGTCAAACTCAGCCTAGTAATGCCCCCTACTCTCGGAAGAGTAAGGTCACCCCTCCTTTCCAACCGACCACGACACAGTGGGAGACGCGGCCTCATGGTATTTGGCCCTCGTGCGCTCATATATCCACTCGGTCTCGACGCTGGAGTCATCCTCTGGTACCATCGGGTTCAGGGAGTCTCACCCAGGGACATCTATGACGCCCCAATTGCTTAGAATAAGATTTTTCCGGTATCCAACCAGCCACCCACAATATATCTGTGGAGGCTATGGCCCTAATGTCGCTAGGACATATCACAATCATACAGATGCAAATGCATGAACCACACTACCAATCATGCAACCATCCTACGTGAAGCACGTGCTCATGTAAGGCAACTCCGCCTATCAGGGAGCCCGTAAACAGTCTGCCCGAAGGCATATGCTATGATCAGACACTCCTCATCTCAAGCATACATATGATGCGTATGATCATGAATCATGGGGCTGTGCTAAACATGTTATAAAGCAATAAACTATCTTCTCAATGAAGATGGGCTTAGATGGCCTACATGAAACAGATACGGGCCTATCAGTGGCCTTAGGGAGAGTTACAATGTGGACATCGAACCAACATTACTCGTACAATGTGGACATCAAACCAACATTGTCCCCAAGGCTCGGCTCACCTCAAATACCATTAAGTAAATCCTGGTGGAATCACACATTGCAATGTGCCTTAGGTACATCCCACTGGGCCCTAAATACATTAAATGTGTCGTATCTCATAGGCCTTATATTCATCAAGTGGGCCACCTCAATGAGCCTCACCAATGGGCCTTAGGTACATTGCAATGGGCCATCACCCATGGGCCTTAGAATGCATTAAAATGAGCCCAATTACATAAGCTTTATGCGTATCAAATGGGCCTAATCACATAGGCCCTATACATCTCAAGGTGAGCCTCAACAATGGGCCACAAATTCATCAAGATGGCCTACATACATGGGCCCATATATATAACAAAGTGGGCCTCAATAATGGGACTATATACATGCCCAGATGGGCCTAAATACATGGGCCCGTATGCATCTAAGTGGGCCTCATGTGAGGCCCGCCGTAATGTTTATTTTCCTATCCAATCTGTTGGTAAGATCACATGAATAGGGGGCCCACTCTAAGGTTTATTTGCCACCCATCCTATTCATAAGGTCATGCAGACCAGGGAGGGGGGCCCACCGTAATGCTTATCTGTCATTCAACCAGTTTGTAAGGTCACGTGGACCAGGGTAGGGCCCACCGTGATATTTATTTTGCAATCCAATCCATTCATAAGGTCATGCAGGCCTTGGGCCAACTGGAATGTTTATTTGAAATCCCACCTATTCATAACGTCACGTGACCAGGGCCCTCAGCAACCTTTATTTGTCATACAACCGTTCACAAGCTCACATTGACCTAGGGCCCACTTGAAGGTGGTTCACAGATCCAACCCGCACATTATGTGTGTCCCCCCAGGCTAACGGTCCAGACCAAGTTTCAGCCACATCAAAAATTCAGGTAGGCCCCACCAAGTGTTTTTATATGGTTTAGGCATGTCTTCACTTGATTTAGATGGTATGGCCCACCTGAGTTCCGTTTGCGGCTGATTTTTGGGATACCCCATAATTTAAAGGGGAACCAACAAATGCACGGTGCTGATGGTCGAAACGCACCACGAGGGGGGTCCACAGCTTGGTTGTGAGGCCCAGTCCGTCGCCAAAGCCCACTTGACGCGCGGCTGCAAGCAGCAAGAAGCAGCCGCCACCACTTTTAATTTTTTTTATTTTTATTTATTCGTGGGGCCGCATCAGCAAGATCCAAACCGTCCATTGTCTGAGTCCCCCAAACTTAGCGGTCCACACCAAGTTTCAGGTGGGTCCAAGCTTCTGGTGGGCCCCAACAATCCTTTTTCCCAAGTTGTAATGGAAACACAAGTATTCTCGATCCCACGGCCCGCCAGAAAATCAGATCAACCTCATTTTTCGGCTCAACGCCTAAAATGAGCTGGAGAATAGATTGGACGGCGTGGATCACAAACATACATCAAGGTGGGGCCTGCATGAGTAGCCCACCTAAAAAGTAAATTTTTTTTTAAAGCGTGGAAGTACACGCCCATGCAGTACGCCACTCCACGTTAGCCACCCCTTTCCCGTCCAGCGTCTAGAGACGCTGGACGGCTTGGATAAATAGGAACATCAGGGTGGGTCCCACATGTACGTGGCCCACCAGTTGGATCAGCATGATATTGGTGTTTTCCCTTTAACTGGGTCTGTCCAACTGGCCTGCTATTGGATTGTTTAGCAAGGTAGGCCTATGAATGGCATGAATATAATACATCCTTCATGGTAAGCCACATACATCACCAGGTGGGCCACACATCTTTACGTTACACACGAGAGAGAGAGAGAGAGAGAGAGAGAGAGAGAGAGAGAGAGAGACACGATGATAGAGGGGAGGGTGCCCGCCACTATGGGCCCTCCATAGTCACAACACATACATCAAGTGGGTCCCACAACAAGTGGGCCCTTAAAAATTGAAATGAAGGATGATCACCCACCCTATCTTCCTTCTTCTTACTCCCCTAGCTTCCTAAGCTCCTTGCCTTCAAGTTTGATGGAGGTAGATGAGGTTTTGATGGTGGGGATGAGAGATGAGAGGGTGGGCCACACTTGGTGTTTGGGAGAGGGAGAGAGAGCTTGGACGTATGGATTTTTGCTTGGGAGAGATTTTTGAGAAATGAGGGAGGGAGAGAGAAGTGATGGGTTGAGAAGAGGTGATGGAGTGATGTGTGATGGGTGATGGAGTGATGGGTTGTATGAGAGGGATGGGTGGAGAGAGAGAGAGTTGACTTTGGGCTTACTTGTGTAAGAGAGAGGTATGGGTTGTTGTACTTGGGTATGGGGTGACTTGACTTGTACTTGACATGTGTGATTGATTGATTGATGGGACATCTCGTAGAGATTCCCTCGTAATCTGCAACGCGCGGTGTTTCTTCAGAATGAACGCAGACTGGTATCTTCCAACCTAGGTATCGGTTTGGTGCGTGAGTTGCGGCGTTAGAACCGCGGCGACGACGTGGTCGCTAGGAAAAAAGTTTCGGTTCGAGCCGACTTCAGTATGCAGGACTCGGCTTAGGATCGCGCGCAACGATGGAAATGGGTCGAGGATTGCCGGAATTCGACCGGTAGTATCGCGGAAGCCTACGAAACGGTACAGACTAGGATACGGGTCTTACAATTCTCCCCTCCAAATAAAAATTTCGTCCTCGAAATTTAATCTATCATCTCAAGTGAACATAGCTCATAATAAAAGGGGAAATAAGGCATCGTATTATAAAATCGAAGACAGTATACAAGATACAACACATAATCAATCATCAAAGAGATGGGGATAGCGCTCTCGAATCTCAGCCTCACGCTCCCAAGATGCCTCATCAGTAGAATGGTGACCCCACTGAACCTTCACCAAGGGAATGACCTTGGTCCGGAGGACCTGCTCCTTCCGATCAAGGATACGAACTGGCTGCTCAATGTAAGAAGCGTCCTCACGAACCTCCAACGGCTGCTAATCGATAACAGGAACTATATCTGACCCACACTTCCTCAACATAGAGACGTGGAAAACGTTATGGACTCCAGACAACTGTGGTGGTAAGGCAAGCCGATAGGCCACAGCGCCAATGCGCTTAGTGATCTTGAAAGGTCCTATGAATCTCGGGGCAAGCTTGCCCTTCGCTCCGAATCGAACCACACCCTTCATGGGCGAGACCTTGAGATACACATGGTCCCCTACATCAAACTCCAAGGGACGACGTCGGCGATCAGCAAAACTCTTCTGCCGACTCTGGGCTGTGCGCATCCTCTGCCTGATGATATCAATAGCCTCAGAAGTCTCCTGCACAAGCTCGGGACCTATGAGACGCCGCTCTCCAACCTCGGTCTAACAACTCGGAGATCTGCACGGTCTGCCACACAATGCCTCAAAAGGAGCCATGCCAATGGTCGCCTGATAGCTGTTGTTGTATACGAACTCAGCAAATCGTAGATGTTCATCCCAGCTACCACCGAAGTCAATCGCACAGGCCCGAAGCATATCCTCAAGGATCTGGTTGACCCTCTCGGTCTGGCCATCGGTCTGCGGATGATACGCGGTACTGAGCTGCAAATCAGTCCCCATCACTCTCTGGAAGCTCCCCTAAAACTGAGATGTGAACCTCGAATATCGGTCAGAAACGATCGAGACTGGAATGCCATGCAGTCTCACAATCTCCTCGATAAATAACCTCGTAAGCCGGTCCATAGACCAGGTCGCACGCATCGCGAGAAAATGTGCTGACTTCGTCAGATGATCCACAACAACCCAAATGGCATCATGACCGCGCTGAGTCATCGGCAAGCCCATAATGAAATCTGTCGACACATGCTCCCACTTTCACATCGGGACGCTCAACGGCTGCAATAGACCAGGAGGTCTCTGATGATCCACCTTGACACGTTGGCATGTGTCACACTCGGCCACAAAACTGGCAATCTAGCGCTTCATCCCCGCCCAGAAATACTGTCTCCTCATATTACGATACATCTTCGTCGCGCCAGGGTGGATAGAAAACCGCGATCGATGTGCCTCAGTCATAAGATCCCTGCGCAACTCTGGAATATCCGGGACACATAATCGGCCTCTGAAGCGAAGTCCACCATCAGCACCCATCCGCAACTGTCGACTCTCGGATGCGCCTCTGCCGCGGTAATCCCAGTAACGACTCATATGTCTGCTGAGCCTCAATCACCCTTGCGACAAGAGAGGGTTGAATCGACAGGCTCGATAGCTGAACGATAGAAGACTGCAGACCAAAATCGAAGTCGTACTCTGTGATATCCTCGAGCATCCTCCACTCCTGAATCATCAAGTGTGCCACCAGTCCTCGTGGCTGACGGCTGAGGGCATCCGCCACCACGTTTGCCTTGCCTGGGTGGTACTGGAGGTCAAAATCATAGTCTTTCAGAAGCTCCATCCAGCGTCTCTGTCTCATGTTCAGCTTAGACTGAGAGAATAGATACTTCAAGCTCTTGTGGTCAAAGAAGAGCTCGAACCTGACCCCATAGAGATAGTGTCTTCACACTTTCAGTGCGAAGACAACTGCTGCCAGCTCCAGATCATGCGTAGGGTAGTTCACCTCATGGACCTTGAGCTGACGAGACGCGAAGGCTACAGGCCTGCTGTGCTACATCAGGACAACACCTAAACCAATACGTGAGGCATCGGTAAATACAACAAATCCATCACTCCCAGAGGGAAGAGTGAGGACAGGAGCGGACGTCAGACGGTCCTTCTGCTCCACGAATGCCCACTCACACGCATCAGTCCAAACAAAATCTGCGCCCTTCCGAGTCAACCTGGTCATCGGGGCCGCGATACGGGAGAAGCCCTCTATAAAACGTCGATAATATCCCGCTAAACCAAGGAAACTACGGATCTCGGATGTAGTCGTGGGCTAGTTCCACTGACGCACTACCTCAACCTTCGAGGGGTCCACTGCGACACCCTCCCTCGTCACTACGTGACCGAGGAACTTCACCTCCTCCTGCCAGAACTTACACTTCTCCAGCTTCGCATACAGCTGGTGAGCACGGAGGGTCTGCAATACAATCTCCAGATGCTGCATATAATCCTCACGAGTCCTCGAATATATCAGAATGTCATCGATAAAGACCATAACAAACTGATCGAGATATGGACAGAAGACCTCGTTCATCAACTGCATGAAGACCGCGGGTACATTGGTCAGTCTAAAGGACATGACCTGAAACTCAAAATGACCGTAACACGTCCTAAAAGCTGTCTTCGGTATGTCCTCCTCTCGGACACGAATCTGATGATAACCAGAATGCAGGTCAATCTTCGAAAAGAACTGTGCACCCTGCAGCTGATCAAATAAATCGTCAATCCTTGGGAGTGGGTACTTGTTCTTAATCGTGACCCGGTTGAGCTCGCTGTAGTCGACGCAGAGCCTCAACGAGCCATCCTTCTTCCTGACGAAGAGTACCGGCGCTCCCCAAGGTGAACTGCTCGAACGAATGAATCCTAACTCACGCAGCTCGTCCAACTGTCGCTGCAACTCATGCAACTCCATCGGTGCCATACAGTACGGGGCCTTCGAGATAGGCGCGGTACCGGGCACAAGGTCAATCTGGAACTCAATATGACGGCGCGGCGGTAACCCCAGAATCTCCTGGAATACTCGGGGAAATCACAGACCACCGGCAACTGATCGATACACAAGGCAACGGGCTCCTCGACTGCGCAGGATATCAAACGAGATAGTGGCTCTCCTCGGGGCTCTGCAACGAACTGAAACTGTGGTAAGTCAGGTATGTAGAACATGACTATCATCGCGAAACAGTCCATGATGGCGTGGTACTCGGCAAGCTAATCCATGCCCAAGATAACGTCGAAATCTGTTATTAGTAGCACAAATAAGTCAGTGGGCAAAAAGATATCACCGACCAGAACGGGGCAAGACGAACAGGAATGGCTCAACACTGTAGTCTTCCCCAATGGCGTCGATACGGTCAATCCCTCACTAGCAGACTGGGTTAGCAATCCAATCGATCAGTAAAAACCCTTAGACATGAATGAGTGCGAAGCGCCAGAGTCGAATAATACTCATGCGATGCATGAGGAGACTGGAAGTATACCCTCTATGACTCCTCCGGAAGTCTGCGTGTCCTGCTGAGCTGCATAGAACCTGGCCTGAGCTGGCTGGGGAGGTGCCTGTCCCCTCTTAGGTCCCCAGTGCTTCTTCTTTGCCTCTGCGGCGGCGGCCTATCTTCTTGTCTCTTCTTCGCCGCGGTCTCGAGGCCGGTGCCGGTGCCTTCTTCTTGGGGGACTCGGTGGTGGAATCTGTTGTGGTCACGGCTGTCCTGGAGACTGCTGTAGCCCTTTAGACTGCTGCAGATGAGGACGGGGGCATGTTCACTCCCCAAGTATAGGGTTGTGATGTAGTAATAACTCGGTAAGACCGAGGTCGAATCCCAAGGGACTGGAACTTGTACGTTATCTGAAACCAACTAGAACTAGAACTAGAATGAGATGAAATCTAAATTGATTTGTAATTCGAGGAATAATGGTGAAATATTTAATCTAAAACTTAGGAAAATTCAGAGAAGGGAAACTAGGGATTCTGAGGATCCACTTGTAGAGATCAGGGAGATCTTATGCCTGTATTACAATTTAGGAAAATTAACTGAACTGCCTTTAATGTAATTTTGATAAGATGAAAGGTATATGAATTAGAATGGATTCCATCACCAAACCATGCCCAGGAGACAAAGCAAACAACAGAATTAAACTAATTACCAACCAATCAATGTATGAAGGTTAGGAAGGGTACCGACATCCAACCATGCCCAGGAGACAATGGTGAACAACAGGGCTTCCTGACGTCATAAACATAAAAGAAAAAGAACATGCTCAAAGCCATTGCAGACCCATTGTAATTTCAGTCACAACAGACCATTAAAGACTGAAAACATTCCCTTAATAAAATTAAATCAAAATCAGATCAGTCTAAACAAAAGGCACAAGCAAAGAGTTCCCATCACACTACAAGCTTCACCTCTTAGCCCTAGCTAAGAGGTTTAGCCACACATAGACATGGTGAGGCTAAACATTCTTAAAGAAAAATAAATATAAACAAAAAAACAATAAAATTTAATAATAAAAATACTACTCTACTCCCTCTCTCTGTCTGCTCCACAAGCCCAAGCTCCAAGCCAGATCTCCCCCACGTCCGCCTCGTCTCCCTCTCTTATATAGAACTCAGCAAGTGCGACTACACTCCCTGTTGTAGTGGGAGACAAAAAAACTTATGCTGGTATTCTGGATTCCCCATTCTTGCATTCTGATGGAAGATCCATTCCGTTCAATGAATGCACAATGAGAAACCGTCCAGGAAAAGATGTTTTTGGAGCGTTGATCGCGCGGCCCACCTGTTTTCTGCTCTGCCATCAATCGTCGGTTTGGAAGGTTGGATTTTGATCCTTGCAATCTTTTAGAATTCTTCCACCTAAGTCTTGGTAACATGGCCCATGGGAATCTGGTGAACGAATCGGATTGCCTGTATGGACAACAGGTGGGGCCCACAACCTGAATCAGCGTCCGCACCTTGCGGACGCTGTTTGTACGCGAACCGGTCTTGCGGTGACATCCGTGGGGTCCACATACCCCAGTGTTTGGGGAATCCACACCGTCCACTGAATTCCCAAGGAAAAACCGGTCAAGAAAGGTAAGTTTGTTTCAAATTTGGCGTGGCCCATTGTAGTATATCCTTTCACCGTCCATCTTTCTTTTAACGGCAATCCACGCTCTTGCGTTTGCATGAGTCAAAAACGACACCTAGGTGAGAGTCAACCCTACCCTAGAGATGCACTGGACGTTTCAGATCATCACAATACATGATGAGTGGGGCCCACAATTCAAAACCGGCGGACGCTGGCCGTTCGCTGTTTGAAACAGAGAAGGAAGACGGGTCAGCGGTCTTGTTGACCGAGCTCGGGTCCGGTGCGGCTGCTGTGCACGTGTGCTGTGTACACCCTCATCATTTGAAGTGGGTCCCACCTCCATGCTTGAGAAATCCGCTCCATCCATCCACTCCATCATATCATTTTATGGGTTGAATCTAAAATAGAGGCGAATCCAGAGAGAAGCTGGACCCCAAACCAAGAAATTACGGGCTGATCCATCCGTTGGGCCACTTCTGCAGGGATCCGAGGGTTAAGACTTGACGTGTACGGTTCATTTATGGTCCTCAGGCCATGTATGGAGTTTCAAGCCAATCGGATGGCGAGAACCCTGTGATCCTGCATTTTGTATCAATTTCGGGCCTCTTTAGTTTCAGTTTCTCGATTTTCTCGGGTCTCTGGCATGTAATTTCGTTGATCTTAGTCCCCTGGGGTTCGTCCCTTGCTCTGGTAAATTCTGAGCGTCAAATCCACACTTTTAATGCTCTTTTATAATCAAAGCTCCTACATTCAACCTGCAGCATAAACACGATTAAATTGGCCTTTAAACAATATTGTGCTCGTAAATCCAGGTAAAAGATGGGGTCTGATATGCAATATTTGACCCTCAACACAACCCCCAACCAGCGTTTTGCTAGTCCCGAGCAAAATATGCGAAAATTAAGTTGAGAATTACGAGATAATTCTTGTGAAGCCGAGTGATAGTTTGAAAAACAATCCAGATATGAGAAATCTTAAGATTCATGAATGTTGATTATTAATTTCTCCTGGCCTCTCATGCACAGTGATTTTCATAATCAAGTTCAAATATTAATCCATAAACTAGAATAAGAAACATTAAGTTCCATGGGTGTAGAGTGTAATCCCGACTTTCAACATTAATATTCAATTCTCTATTTCATGATAACGTTGGTAACCACAAGAGCATTCAAGACAACCAAAATCTAAACTAAAAGGTCCCTCATAGATCATTCTTTCTTTTTTTTTCTTTCTTTCAGCCTTTGATTTATTTATTTATTCATTTTTTTTTAATTAAAGGTAACACCAAGAAGGGGAGTCAAACCCTCACCTATAGGGAGCAAACCTATGGTGAAGACCGTACACCTAAACCTTTTTCATATATCATCCATGGGGAATTAAATCCACACCTATAGGGAGCAAACCTATGGTGAAGATTATTCGCCCACCCCTTTCCAAAGGCATTTGTATTTTCTTTTTCTTCGATTGATCATGACAGGCAATTTTTCATGTTGGGTCCTTCTATGCTTATTGATTACCAAGTTAATCCTTCAATATGGAACTGAAACCTTAATGTGTAAGCGAGATGTGATATGTGAAATCATGGCTCAATCAATGTTTACAACTTCTAATCATGGATTAACAATTCAAACTTAACTGTGAAATCTACAAATAACTGAATCCAAAAGTCATGAATTACCAACAATACGTATCTTGAAATTCTAAATCCAGGATATCTGTCAAAATCACTTCAAATTCACAAGGATTTCCAGAAAAAATTTAAAAAAATTTCACAATTTTTGCTCAAGACCAAGAAAACACTGATTAGGTTACCTAATCTCCCACCCCCAACCTAAAATCTACATTGTCCTCAATGTAAAAGATATGAGCATGGAATGCACATGGGACAACGAAAGTAAAAGAGAAGTGATGGGAAGATATTACCTGAATAATGAATCGTGAGAGACTTTCCAAGAGATCTCAACATGAGAGCGGGTGAGCACAAGAGAAAAAGTAACACAAAAATAACAAGAAATAAAATCCTACCTATACCACTTTCGCAGGTGCTCTCGATTGCATTTAGCGCATGCAACAAGCCTTTAAACCCCTAGGTTACCCCTAGTGGACGAGTTGTAGTCTCGTGAGGGTTTGCAGTAATGTTACCCACAAACATTGAACTAACTAATCATGCTGCAAGGTCCTCTTCTGGCCAGTATCTTGATAAGTTTCTCAGTAAGTTCCTCAACAAGATCATCCAAAAGCCCTTTTTGCAAAAGGCTTGGGTGCCCTGGAGCATGACTTTCCAGAGAGACTTATGTACCTCATAAGAAATTTTCCATTGCATTGCTTGAGGTAACCAGAGTATGTACGATTCACCTGTGACAGAAGAAGTTTCAACGTTAGTATCCCATGGTGAATCAGAGACTACAAGTAGATAAAGTTTAGAAAACTTCACAAAAAGTGATGTAGCCTCAACACATTTCGAAGTGTCAATCTTTGGTTCAATTTTCAGCTCCTCCTCCTTTAATGGTAGACGGTTAGGATCAGGGGAAGGAGGGGCTTCAAAATAAGGGTTCTCTCGGTCAGTGATAACTACCGAGATGTTGTCTTGCAAGGCATCCACTTTGTCTATTGACATGGGATCGTTTGACTTTGAAAAGTGTGCCCAGCAATTATCAAAAGAGTCGGAAATTTCAGCTGAGAGTGACTTATTTTCCTCATGGAAATCTGTAATGAGATGCTCAAGGACTCCCTCGCCCTTAAAAGTATATGAAGATGTGCTCTCTTGCTCCAGCCCTGCACAAACATATTGAAGATCAATAGGGGAAGCATCGATGGGATCACTTTGTTCATTGAAACTACTCAATTGAGGCGTTGAACTGTCAGACGTGTACAGCTCAGATGGTGGTCTTAATTGAGTGGTTTCAAATTCTAGAGTCGTAGCGAGCAGCTCGTCCTTCTCCCGAATCACATTATCATTCAATTCAAGAGAGTGGTCCAAACATGTCTCACAGAAGTTGGAAGGGTCGGTTTTAATGAGCTCATCTTCCACTTTTAAATCAGATATGTTAGGTGAGTGGAGTAGCTCAGTATGACCGATCATTTCGTGTGCTTCTTGAGCATTGACCTGGACCATACTTGAGATTGATTCCAGGGGAATTTGGGTTGTGCTCTCATGAATCTCATCCCAATGCTTCTCAGCTTCCAATTCAGTGTCAAGACACACTTGAGATGGGATCGCTTTCCTCACAATCTATTCCTAAATTCGGTTGAGGTTCGAATGAACTAACCTTTACCTCATCATTGAATTCATGTGTGTCAAGTAAGGGAGGTGTGTCATCATCACTGTATTTGAAAGACACCCATGTATCTCCACCATTCTTTTGAACGGTCATCGAGATCGGCTCATTGGGGAATTGAACCACGTGCTCATTAATGGAATCCAACTCCTTATTCCAAATTCCAGATTTCGTCAAAAGCGAGTGAGGATCACTTTCCTGGCATTGTATTTCTGGATTGGATTGTAGTTGGGATGCACGAGCTTCTTCTATCCTTTCAAGGCGCGAATTCAGTGCTTCCATTGCTTTCATCGCTTCCGCAACATGTTGGTTGAATTGTTCTAGATTAAAACATGAATCCTCTTGGATCGTGTCTGGTTGGATCTCAAAGGTATGGGATCCAAGAGAATAATCATTACATGTTGTTGGTTCATCTTCCCAGTTTTGATGGTTCCACTGATTATAGTCATACGGATCATAGGTAGGAGAATCTGATGGTTGGTAATACTTATTATCACTCATAATATAATCACGCATTGTTTTCTTTTTCTCAGATGGGTGACAGTAATTCTCACTCCCATAGTTATGATAACCCCAACATTCACGTACGGTCCGTGGGGTGGAATTGTTCTCCCGTATATGATCGCGTAAGGACTTCTTAACTGGTGGCTCTTTGTATTCCGGTCGATTCTCGATGATAGTTTCAGAAAAGTTTTGAGACATTGGTGGATTTCTATCATAATCATCATCCCAATATAGATTATTCTTCTCAGCATACTGACGTTCCCACTCGTGCATATACATGGTGAAACTCTAACTCTGAATCTAATCCTAGAAGAAAGCAAAATCCTACAGCAATACAGAAAGTAAATGAGAAGTTAGAAAGATGTTACCAGACTAGAAGTTCTTATGTCAAAAACCTGCAAAACACAAAAAAATAAGTTAGCTTCTAAATAGAAGAAATTTCTAAAGCAAACCAAATCTAAAGAGTTAGAAAATCTAGAAAATCAGAAAGAGTTTACCAAATTAGAAGTTCTATCTTAACAATCTACAAAATAGGAAATAAGTTAGTTCTATGAATCAAAATAGAAAACAAAATTAAAAATTAAAAATTAAAATTAGTAAAATCCTAATCTTAAACTAACTCTAAATCTAATTAATTTCAGAAAATCGTAGCCGTCAGTCCCCGGCAACGGCGCCAAAAACTTGTTCACTCCCCAAGTATAGGGTTGTGATGTAGTAATAACTCGGTAAGACCGAGGTCGAATCCCAAGGGACTGGAACTTGTACGTTATCTGAAACCAACTAGAACTAGAACTAGAATGAGATGAAATCTAAATTGATTTGTAATTCGAGGAATAATGGTGAAATATTTAATCTAAAACTTAGGAAAATTCAGAGAAGGGAAACTAGGGATTCAGAGGATCCACTTGTAGAGATCAGGGAGATCTTATGCCTGTATTACAATTTAGGAAAATTAACTGAACTGCCTTTAATGTAATTTTGATAAGATGAAAGGTATATGAATTAGAATGGATTCCATCACCAAACCATGCCCAGAGACAAAGCAAACAACAGAAAACTAATTACCAACCAATCAATGTATGAAGGTTAGGAAGGGTACCGACATCCAACCATGCCCAGGAGACAATGGTGAACAACAGGGCTTCCTGACGTCATAAACATAAAAGAAAAAGAACATGCTCAAAGCCATTGCAGACCCATTGTAATTTCAGTCACAACAGACCATTAAAGACTGAAAACATTCCCTTAATAAAATTAAATTAAAATCAGATCAGTCTAAACAAAAGGCACAAGCAAAGAGTTCCCATCACACTACAAGCTTCACCTCTTAGCCCTAGCTAAGAGGTTTAGCCACACATAGACATGGTGAGGCTAAACATTCTTAAAGAAAAATAAATATAAACAAAAAAAATAATAAAATTTAATAATAAAAATACTACTCTACTCCCTCTCTCTGTCTGCTCCACAAGCCCAAGCTCCAAGCCAGATCTCCCCCACGTCCGCCTCGTCTCCCTCTCTTATATAGAACTCAGCAAGTGCGACTACATCCCTGTTGTAGTGGGAGACAAAAAAACTTATGCTGGTATTCTGGATTCCCCATTCTTGCATTCTGATGGAAGATCCATTCCGTTCAATGAATGCACAATGAGAAACCGTCCAGGAAAAGATGTTTTTGGAGCGTTGATCGCGCGCCCACCTGTTTTCTGCTCTCGCCATCAATCGTCGGTTTGGAAGGTTGGATTTTGATCCTTGCAATCTTTTAGAATTCTTCCACCTAAGTCTTGGTAACATGGCCCATGGGAATCTGGTGAACGAATCGGATTGCCTGTATGGACAACAGGTGGGGCCCACAACCTGAATCAGCGTCCGCACCTTGCGGACGTGTTTGTACGCGAACCTGGTCTTGCGGTGACATCCGTGGGGTCCACATACCCCAGTGTTTGGGGAATCCACACCGTCCACTGAATTCCCAAGGAAAACCGGTCAAGAAAGGTAAGTTTGTTTCAAATTTGGCGTGGCCCATTGTAGTATATCCTTTCACCGTCCATCTTTCTTTTAACGGCAATCCACGCTCTTGCGTTTGCATGAGTCAAAAACGACACCTAGGTGAGAGTCAACCCTACCCTAGAGATGCACTGGACGTTTCAGATCATCACAATACATGATGAGTGGGGCCCACAATTCAAAACCGGCGGACGCTGGCCGTTCGCTGTTTGAAACAGAGAAGGAAGACGGGTCAGCGGTCTTGTTGACCGAGCTCGGGTCCGGTGCGGCTGCTGTGCACGTGTGCTGTGTACACCCTCATCATTTGAAGTGGGTCCCACCTCCATGGTTGAGAAATCCGCTCCATCCATCCGCTCCATCATATCATTTTATGGGTTGAATCTAAAATAGAGGCGAATCCAGAGAGAAGGTGGACCCCAAACCAAGAAATTACGGGCTGATCCATCCGTTGGGCCACTTCTGCAGGGATCCGAGGGTTAAGACTTGACGTGTACGGTTCATTTATGGTCCTCAGGCCATGTATGGAGTTTCAAGCCAATCGGATGGCGAGAACCCTGTGATCCTGCATTCTGTATCAATTTCGGGCCTCTTTAGTTTCAGTTTCTCGATTTTCTCGGGTCTCTGGCATGTAATTTCGTTGATCTTAGTCCCCTGGGGTTCGTCCCTTGCTCTGGTAAATTCTGAGCGTCAAATCCACACTTTTAATGCTCTTTTATAATCAAAGCTCCTACATTCAACCTGCAGCATAAACACGAATAAATTGGCCTTTAAACAATATTGTGCTCGTAAATCCAGGTAAAAGATGGGGTCTGATATGCAATATTTGACCCTCAACAGGGCACTCAGATATGCGATGTCCAGAACCGCCACATCCAAAACACGTCCCTGGAAACAGCTGCTTGGGTGGCGTAGAAGGTGCCACTGACACTGCTGGTGCTGCTGGTGTCACTGGTACTACTGATACTCTAGCAGGTGGATGACCCCTATACCTCTGTGGTCGTCGATGCTGCTGAGAGCTACTGGACTGGGCTTGCCTCTTCCAGCCTCTCCTCTGATCTCGACAGCTCTGAGAGTCAGCCCACTCAGTCTCGTAGATCTGGGCCCTTTATACTACCGCCTGAAAGGTCGGGAGCTCGTGCCCAATAACACAGCCTCGAAGACCGAAACGTAAGCCACTCTAGAAACGGCAGGCCTTTTGCCCCTCATCAACAAGCATATATGGCGCAAACCGTGACAGCACCACGAAGCGAACCGCGTACTGTGCCACAGACATGTCTCCCTGTACTAGAGTCTCGAACTCTCGTGCCCTTTGACGACGAATATGGTCGGGGAAGTACTGCTCCTCGAATCGGCTGATGAAATCCTCCCATGTCAGACATGATCAGGTCCTGCGACACGAGTAACAAAGGTCCACCAGTGCTCTGCCTCGCCCTGGAAAAGGAATGTGGCCAATCGGACTCGCTGCTCGGTCATACATGACATAATATAAAAAATCTTCCCCACATCGGAGCGCTATCTCTCAGCTGCTAACGGATCTGGCTCACCCTGAAATCGTGGAGGATCCATCCGTCTGAACTCGCGAAGAAGGGCACTCACGCGCTCCTGCTTTACCTGAGCTGTAGAAACAATCGGCGCCGCCCGCCTCAGCGCGCGCATCACGGCCCCTGCAACATCTGCTGTAACTGCGAAGTGCTCACAGGCACGGTCGGATCCGCACCGACATCAGGTGGAGGAACATCATCCTCAGGAAAGGGAGCAGGGATCTCTGGCGGTGGAATGGGAGGCACAGGTGGTAAGGCTGGAGCCTCAGGTGGTGGATCGGGGCGCGCTAGGGTCGCTCTCCTGGGCAGCATGTCCTAAGGAAAAGATAAGGTGCTAATAAATTTCGAGAATCGCACGTTAGGGAAGTCAATCGGAAGGTTTCGCACTTGAAACCTAATCGCCTTGAACTCATAGCAAACATGTGATGCCATTCTCGGTTATTCCCAAGTTATGCTCTGATACCAACTTCTGTCATGCCTCAAACCCGGAGACCGGGCTCACAAAATTCTCGATCGCCGAATCCGGCGCCGTCAGCCTCCGTAGTACCCCATTCTCGGCTCCCGACCCCATATACCAGGTTCCGATCCTGGGATGCTAAAAGGAGGATTTCAAATATCAATTTGATTTGTAATGAGCATAACCAAGCATAACCCATGAACAATAACCACGAGAACACCATCACAAAATCCACTATGAACAAAAACTTTGAATACACTGCATATAAAGGGAAATACAAGATGGTGGTAATATCAAAACTCCAAAAGCTCGGCGGCACGCTCCAACTGCGGCGAAACTACAGCTGCGTCCTGGCTTCACCTGTACGCATCAATCGTGCATAAGCTTATAGAAAGCTTAGAGGGCGGTGTAAGTGTGTGCGAACGTGCTGAGAATGCAAGGTCATGCGGAATCATGCTGATGAGTACGTAAATGTAACCAGCCATACTAAGGCTATGCAGTACAAGATGTAAATGCTATTAGCCATACCAAGGCCATGCGATACAATATGTAAGTTAAGCATGCCAATCCTCATACCAATGTAACTCCTCACTAGAGCATCAAATCAGTGCGGTTCTCAGTCTGGATAATTACCGGGGTTCAGTACACTCAAAATGGCACTGTCTCTCTCCAAGCAGCACAGTCCAAGTGAGCGTAAGAAACCTCACTATCCGCCTGGCTAAGGGTCAGCCAATACCTATCCGGCACGTCGATAGCGAACCCATTTCTGAGCTAGTCAAACTCAGCCTAGTAATGCCCCTTGCTCTCGGGCGAGTAAGGCCACCCCTCCTTTCCAACCAACCACGACATAGTGGGAGACGCGGGCTCATGGTATTCGGCCCTCGTACGCTCATATATCCACTCGGTCTCAATGTTGGAGTTATCCTCTGGTACCATCAGGTTCAGGGACTCTCACCCAGAGACATCTATGGCGCCCCAATTGCTTAGAACAAGATTTTTCCAATATCCAACCAGCCACCTACGATATATCTGTGGAGGCTATGGCCCTGATGTCGCTAGGGCATATCACAATCACACAGATGTAAATGCATGAACCACACTACCAATCATGCAACCATCCTGCGTGAAGCACGTGCTCATGTAGGGTAACTCCGCCTATCAGGGAGCCCGTAAACTATCTGGCAGAAGGCATATGCTATGATCAGACACTCCTCATCTCAAGCATACATATGATGCGTATGATCATGAATCATGGGGTTGTACTAAACATGTTATAAAGCAATAAACTATCCTCTCAATGAAGATGGGCCTAGATGGCCTACATGAAATAGATATGGGCCTATCAATGGCCTTAGGGAGAGTTACAATGTGGACATCGAACCAACATTACTAGTACAATGTGGACGTCAAACCAACATTGTCCCCAAGGCTCGGCTCACCTTAAATACCATTAAGTAAATCCTGATGGAATCACACATTGCAATGTGCCTTAGGTACATCCCACTGGGCCCTAAATACATCAAATGGGCCGTATCTCATAGGCCTTATATTCATCAAGTGGGCCACCTCAATGAGCCTCACCAATGGGCCTTAGGTACATTGCAATGGGCCATCACCCATGGGCCTTAGAATGCATTAAAATGAGCCCAATTACATAAGCTTTATGCGTATCAAATGGGCCTAATCACATAGGCCCTATACATCTCAAGGTGGGCCTCAACAATGGGCCACAAATTTATCAAGATGGCTTACATACATGGGCCCATATATATAACAAAGTGGGCCTCAATAATGGGACTATATACATGCCCAGATGGGCCTAAATACATCGGCCCATATGCATCCAAGTGGGCCTCATGTGAGGCCCGATGTAATGTTTATTTTCCTATCCAATCTGTTGGTAAGATCGCATGAATAGGGGGCCCACTGTAACGTTTATTTGCCACCCATCCTATTCATAAGGTCATGAAGACCAGGGAGGGGGGGCCCACCGTAATGCTTAGTTGTCATTCAACCAGTTTGTAAGGTCACGTGGACCAGGGTAGGGCCCACCGTGATATTTATTTTGCAATCCAATCCATTCATAAGGTCACGCAGGCCTTGGGCCTACTGGAATGTTTATTTGAAATCCCACCTATTCATAAGGTCACGTGACCAGGGCCCTCAGCAACCTTTATTTGTCATACAACCGTTCACAAGCTCACACTGACCTAGGGCCCACTTGAAGGTGGTTCACAGATCCAGCCCGCACATTATGTGTGTCCCCCCAGGCTAACGGTCCAGACCAAGTTTCAGCCACATCAAAAATTCAGGTAGGCCCCACCAAGTATTTTTATATGGTTTAGGCATGTCTTCACTTGATTTAGATGGTATGGCCCACCTAAGTTCCGTTTGTGGCTGATTTTTAGGATACCCCATAATTTAAAGGGGAACCAACAAATGCACGGTGCTGATGGTCGAAACGCACCACGAGGGGGGTCCACAGCTGGGCCGTGAGGCCCAACAACGTCCGTCGCCACTTGCCAAGAAATACCAAGCAGGCACTCCAGCTGGCAGAAGCCGCTACTACTTTATCTTTTTTTTTTTTTCTTTTTTTTTTTGATTCGTGGGGCCGCATCAGCAAGATCCAAACCGTCCATTATCTGAGTCCCCCAAACTTAGCGGTCCACACCAAGTTTCAGGTGGGTCCAAGCTTCTGGTGGGCCCCAGCAATCCTTTTTCCCAAGTTTTAATGGAAACACAAGTATTCTCGATCCCACGGCCCGCCAGAAAATCAGATCAGCCTCATTTTTCGGCTCAACGCCTAAAATGAGCTGGAGAATAGATTGGACGGCGTGGATCACATACATACATCAAGGTGGGGCCTGCATGAGTAGCCCACCTAAAAAGAAATTTTTTTTAAAGCGTGGAAGTACACGCCCATGCAGTACGCCACTCCACGTTAGCCTCCCTTTCTGTCCAAAGATCCGGAGAGATGTTTGACGGCTGGATAAATAGGAACATCAGGGTGGGTCCCACATGTACGTGGCCCACCAGTTGGATCAGCATGATATTGGTGTTTTCCCTTCAACTGGGTCTGTCCTACTGGCCTGCTATTGGATGGTTTAGCAAGGTGGGCCCATGGATGGCATGGATATAATACATCCTTCATAGTAAGCCACATACATCACCAGGCGGGCCACACATCTTTACGTTACACACGAGAGAGAGAGAGAGAGAGAGAGAGAGAAAGACGATGATAGAGGGGAGGGTCCCCGCCACTATGGGCCCTCCATAGTCACAACTCATACATCAAGTGGGTCTCACAACAAGTGGGCCCTTAAAAATTGAAATGAAGGATGATCACCCACCCTATCTTCATTCTTCTTGCTCCCCTAGCTTCCTAAGCTCCTTGCCTTCAAGTTTGATGGAGGTAGATGAGGTTTTGATGGTGGGGATGAGAGATGAGAGGGTGGGCCACACTTGGTTTTTGGGAGAGGGAGAGAGAGCTTGGACGTATGGATTTTTGTTTGGGAGAGATTTTTGAGAAATGAGGGAGGGAGAGAGAAGTGATGGGTTGAGAAGAGGTGATGAAGTGATGTGTGATGGGTGATGGTGGAGTGATGGGTTGTATGAGAGGGATGGGTGGAGAGAGAGAGTTGACTTTGGGCTTGCTTGTGTAAGAGAGAGGTATGGGTTGTTGTACTTGGGTATGGGGTGACTTGACTTGTACTTGACATGAGTGATTGATTTATTGATGGGACATCTTGTAGAGATTCCCTCGTAATCCATAACTCGCAGTGTTTCTTCAGAATGAACGCAGACTGACATCTTCCAACCTAGGTATCGGTTTGGTGCGCGAGTCGCGGCGTTAGAACCGCGGCGACGACGCGGTCGCTAGGATACAAGTTTCGGTTCGAGCTGACTTTGGTATGCAGGACTCGGCTTAGGATCGCGCGCAACGATGGAAATGGGTCGAGGATTACCGGAATTCGACCAGTAGGATCGCGGAAGCCTACGAAACAGTACGGACTAGGATACGGGTCTTACATAACGCGCGCTAAGTAGAGACCCTCTTGGTCGATGCATAATTTCATGGGTTTTTAGGTAGTGGTGCACAAATCCATGTCAGTAATTTGTCGTGCATGTTACATCACTTCCAGGATTGGATGTCGCAAATAGTCGCTCCATGAACAAATCATGTCAAGTAATTCATCTGACTCATGGGTTGTGCCACCTCGAGGTGTTCAAGTAAATTCATAGTAGTGTTGAACATGCCGGCAAATATCCATAGTTTTGGGATGGGGGTCAAGTTCGGTTTTCTATGAATTACATTCCACATTGTGATGATCACCATATATGATGAGCTGCACACACGTTACTAGTCATTCATCTCATATAAGTTGTTTACGCATGCCGATACCTCTCGTAGTAGTGGAGTATGAGGCATATCAGAACCCTTACATTCTTTTATGAATCTTTTGAATTAATATTAATCTTAAAGGATAACCATCACTATGAGTAGGGCGTTGACCCTCTCCAACCGTACAGATGATGCAAATGATGTACAAATTGAAGACCTAAAGGACCATCTCCTGAAAGATTATACTGAAAGAATGAGAAGACAGTTTTATGATTGGTTTTATTCTTCCGTTGCGAACTCGATAATGTAATAAGCTCACATTAAGAGAGCATTTGATAATTTGTTGATTTCTTTACACTAATGAAATAATACATACAGTCGATTTTATTCTCATAAATGGTTACCTTCATGAATGAAACTGGATGTGATCTAAATGAGAAAAAAATGGTGCGATTTTTAAAGCATCCAATTCATTCAATTATTAACACCCGCTTTTCTCAGGCACGAGTATAAACTTTGGCCATGAAAATTCGGGATGTTACAGTAGGGGCAGACTCGGCTTAGAGTTGGGAAGACGAGTCTTGACGGTTTGGCTACCCTACCAGCTCAGAGCTAGATGCAATAGTGGTGGGAGGAACTCTCTTTCTTCCTTTTGCCATTGTAATTTTTCTAGTAAAACAAGAATGGCTCTGATGTTGTTCCCACAGACGGCGTCAAAATGTTGATGTAGGAATCTAGACCGCCCTCTTCAGACCTCCGAGCACCTGCACAGGAGAAGAACAAAGGAGACCCTGCCTAGAGTAGGTGACCCTCTGATGCTAAAGTCATGCTAGGAATCTCGGTCTAGTCATGTTCAAGGGTTTAGGGCGAGAAATTCTGCGTACCTTTTCAGTATGGGAGGATCATTTACTTATAGTGTTCGTAGGGTAGGGTAATCCGTAATCTTAGCCACAATCTTAGTTGTTAGGCAAGATGTGCATGAGTGGTGAATGTGGGCAGTTGCCCTGGAATCACACGGTGGACGGTTACATGCAAGTGATGGGCATCAATGGTTACCCTGGAGTCGTGTATACCCGGAGTAAGTTGGCACTGCTCTGATCGAGGCCTCACAGGTTGGCACAGAGTATCATAGGTCAGCGCAGTCTGGACCTCTTATTTCATCCATGGTGAACCCATATATGAGAGATCCAAGGTGGCTATCAGGACTCATGAAGAAGTTAAAGGCGATAAAAATTGGACATCACAAAAATTCAAACTGAACCTTGGCTTATATGTGTCAGAGTCGAGTTGAACCAATCGATTAACTAGATGAAGCCAATCTGAACTGAACTGAGTTGAACCAATCGTTTAATTGGGGATGTGTCGAACATCACTGAGCCAAGCTGAACCTATCAGTTAATCGGTCAGGGATTGCTCTAAGGAGCTCGGAAGTTCTGCATTAGTCGTCTAAGCTATTGGTTTTTCTGAGCTGAGGGTTAGACCTATCTTCTCGTCAGTCCCATCTGTCCTCGATGAGCTCTTCTTCAACTTCACCGAACCGATTAACCCCTTAGGCCATCTTGAGTTGAGCTGGACTGACCAGGGAACTTCAAGACAATCCTTGTGAGGTACATAAGTGGAAGCTCGGGTACGTGCGTTGTTAGTGCACTTATTTGCACACATGTTTGTTAATCATGTGACTAGTCGTGTCAAGTAGTCGGATGAGCCCTTTGCAAATGAAGAACGACGATGCAACAGAAGCAAAAGCTCAAGCTATAAAGTTAGATTCCAAAGAGGCTTCTATGATCAGGATCTTACCTATAGATGACTCAAACCTAAATCGGAAAACCCACTTAGGTCATCTATTCAAAGCCAACTCCGAAGTTCATTCTTTCTATCCTAATAATCTTAGCTTTGAGAAAGTTCAAGTTGTTAAATGAATCATAGGATAATTAAAACAGGAAAATTTGTCCTAGTTCGGCAGGAGGAGGTGCCACCGAATGACACCTTCGGTAGCACCGAAAATACCTTCGGTACCACCGAAAGTGCTCAAAATAGTCCAACCACATTTTAAAGGTAATTCAGTACCACTAACTGGACATTTCAGTAACACCGACTGTCACCGACGAACAAATTTCGGTGTCACCGAAAGGGATCTTTTTCATTCAGGAAATTGAGGATTTAATTCGGTACTACCGATTGATAATTTGGTACCACCGAAGCAAGTTTGATGATACCTAAGTTAGCTTCAGTAGCACCATAAACTATCCATTTTCTATCCGATGGAACTGCTTCTCTATAAAAGCGGCTTGTAGAAACTTACAAAAAGTGTGGATTTAGGAATTTTCAGAGTCCCTAGGTTGTCCCAAGCTTAAATCACTTATTCTAGACTCTATTCACATAAGATTCATGTTCTTTTCATTGCAATTGATCACTCATGAGCATTCAAAACTCCTATTAATGAAGAACATAACCTCAAGCCTCCTCTAGAGTATAGAGACAGAACCTATAGGTAAAACCTTAGTCTCCATGATACTCTAGAGCATCCATCAGTTGAATCTCATAGGAAAACCATTCATAACATTCATTAGAGATTCAACCAACTCCCATTACCTTGGTCACCTTTATAGGTATTGTAGACACCCCACTAAGGGTAATATCTTGAGAAAGCTAAGACAATCCGGGAACCATGATCATATCCTAAACCTAACCTTAACACAAACCTTAACCTAAACCTTAAACCCAGCGTAACTCGATCTTAAACCCTAATCCTAACCGGAGCCATTACAAGCCATCGTTCAAGCCAAATCGTGTCCAAAACTGATCCATTTCTCGGGCCATTTTCGGGTAACAAGTGAGCCAATTTTGAGCTATTTTGAGCCAAATATTCAAAAGCTGACTTTGGGCTGTTATCTGGGCCCAAACTAGCCCCACCGGTCAAACTATGGGTGAAATTGTACCCGAGCGGTAGTTTGACTACCGCCGGCAGTAGTTAAACTACTTCTTTCTGTCAAAAAATGTATGCGAAGCCCACATGCCCGAGCCCGGCCCGGGCGGTAGTTTGACTACCATCGATGGTACTCCAATTACCGCCGTTCACGAGGCACATGTGTCCTCCGAGAACCAGACGTCCAACATTCGAAAAATGGCTTTAAACCCCCTATCCGACCCTATTTACTGTTTTACTAACCCCAACAGCTAATGGGAGCGCGCCACATGGCATTTCTCTCTCCTCAACCACTTACAAGCTACCATGTCAACATTTACCCCTCTCAAACCTAACAATAACCATATTACCATTGGAGAAGGTTATAAATAGCCCTCTCCTTTTCACATTTCAAACAACAACTTCTCATTTCCAAAGCTAAGTGAGAGATAGAGTGAGAGAGGGAGGAAAGTGAGGGTGAGAAGGAGCCCCCAAGCCTCAAAGTTCAGATTTTTCAGCTACCCCTTAGCCTCCTCCCAACCATCTCAAAACCTAAATCTAGCCCGGATTGATCATAGGTGCAACCCATGTCTTAGTCTATTCAAGTTCAAGCCAAAGATCTTTTCATTTTACATATAAGCATTCATCATGACATCTATTCCCTTCTCAACTCCACTGCCTCTCTAAATCTCTAGTGAACATATGCTCTGTAACTTATCGTACATTAAATCCTATCTCATCGGAAATTCCTTGTGATATAGTCCACTTTTCTTTACCTTTTTGCATAAGCATCATCACATCCACCCTCTAGACACATCATTGGACGTATGCTCTGGGGCTTGACAAAATCTTGGATCTTGTCGCATCAGAAATCTGTGTGTGCCTAGTCCTAACCCGACATATCATTCATCATTGAGATTTCTTTCCACACTAAGTAAAGACCGTACATTTGTATGGGTAAAGAGGGTGCTTAACACCTTCCCTCTTTGTAAGAGAGGTCCCTTACCCAGGATCCTGGATCGCAGATCAGGAGTCACTCTAAGGTAGAAGAGTCTTCGTATTTCTCTAACCTTACATATTTCGCGGTTTCTAGCCGACTACGGGATTTCGAGTTTAATTGGCTAGTGGCAACTCCAACATTCATAAATCGGCCTATTAACCCCCACCTTTCATAATAAAAAACATTTAAATCAACGTGGGCACCAATTCCCAGCGTTCACAGAATGGCGACTCCACTGGGGAATTGTTAGCTCGCACTAGCTGAGACCTGACTCGAAAGTGTGCGGTACTTTAATCTCAAGGGACATCATCACTACATTCATACAAAAAAAACATCTTTGGCTACACTTATTTGGGCATCAATCCTAGCCACGACTACTCAATCCCATGCAGCTATGGTTACCCATGAAGAAGAGTCGGCAGCTCTGCCAGCTCCTAAAGCATCAACGTCGGCACCAGTGTCGACACCTCCGGCAGCTCCAACAGATTTTCCAGTTACTGCAACCTTAAGCGAGATGTCTTAAACTTTAAGGCATTGCAGGAGCTATTATTTCGCCTGGTACCAGGCACCATACTAAGCATGCAGGCAACACAACTTAGTGTGCAAAACAACTCAATCCCGCAAACTCCTTTTTCTTTCTCCCTCATTCCTTTATTAAATCATGTTCTTCCTCTTCCTGCAAAATCAGCACAACATACAAGCGGGAGCAACCCACATCTTCCTCCTAATAAGAAATCCAATCAATTCCAAGGGGCAAAACCCCTCTCAACCAGTCCCTCTGAAATTGAAGAGCTCCGAGAGCAATTGTGGGATGTACAGAGAAAGCTACGGAAGCAGCAAGGGGTGGATCTCTCATCCACCAAGTTCAGGGATCTTTGCCCCTTCCCTGATGCAAAGGTACCTCAACACTTCGAGGTACCAAAATTCAACAAATACAATGGTACAGGGTGTCCTACGGACCACTTAAAGGCATTTTGTGGAGAGCTTAATACTCTGGCAGGTAATAATGGAGCATTGGTCCATTTGTTTCAAAAATTCTTGAAAGGTGATGCATTAGATTGGTACACGTCATTAGACTACCATCGAATTAAGACTTGGGAACAACTTTCCTAAGCTTTCATTGATCATTTCATGTATAATCTTAATGTAGCACCCAAAAGGGCAAATCTTACTGCCTTAAGGCAGAGGAATGATGAGTCATTATCAACTTATGTTGGATGGTGGCGGGCAATAGCCGCCAGAATGAAAACACCCATTAATGATGAAGAGCAACTATACATGATCATCCACTAGGTAAACTCGAGTATCTTTAGGTACCTTGTCTCGTATCCATATGCCAACTTTACCCAACTTATCCATGCTGGGGAACAAGTCGAAGCCGGAATAAGGGCTGGGATAATCTCCCCTTGGTGGCCTCATCAAGCCTCCCCAATACAACGGATAGCAAAAGGGAGGTCTACTGGATACGAGAATGGTAACAGAAGTATTCCTAACGTCCATCCAACAGAAGAAGACAATCTTGTCGCCTCTACCCAAGGCGTTCAATTCGTCCCTCAAGAGGGACAATGGCAACAACAACAACAACAGCCTAGGAAAAATGTGCAAACCCACACGAGCAAGCAATACTGGGTAGGAAGTTCACTCTGGCACAAACATACAGTCAGATCATGACAATGTTGGTGCAAAAGCAACTTCTAACACCACTCCAACCTCGACTTCTGCCATATCCCATGCCCGCAAGCTACAATGAAAATGAGTATTGTGCATATCATCAGTCTCCTAGCCATTTAACCGATAGCTGTTTCACCTTGAAACACGCAATCCAAGATTTAATTAAAAGTCAGAAGATTGTGATCACCTCGCAGGCTAACATTGCAGCTCAGGCCAACATCCTCAAGAATTCTCTGTCACCGTATCAAGTATGCCCCAGATCATCAGGAACCCCTACTAACAATATCAGTCAAGGAGAATCACCCCCGGTCAATCCAGTCCAATGCATTCAGTCAATCACTGCCAACTTAACAACAATACCCCCAAGTCTACAAGGGGCACACCCTTCCAGTCCAATCTCTTCGCTCTTAAATATGCAAGGGGCATCTCTAGTCGGTCCAGTCTCTATGCCCCCATGTCTACAAGGGGTACACCCCACCAGTCCAATCTCTTCACTCTTAAATATGCAAGAGGGATCTCCATCCAGTCCAATCTCCATGCCCCCACATCTACAGGAGCTACCACAGATTAATCCAGTCCATACATCCTTTGTCTCACAAGGGGTACCACCTGCCTATCAAGCCCCTACTCCAACTCTCATGATCCAAGAGAAAGCTACGTCCCCGATCAACATATCGCATGCCTTAGCAAAATTAGGGCCCAGCTTCAATCATGCGGTAACTTTCCAGGAAGGACATTCTGGTACTCAAAAGGATTTACCTAGCTCTACTCAGTCTCTAATTCTTCAAGAGAAGAGTCTAGGACGAGTGGTTCATGCCTCTAAGAGAAAGGTCGAGGAAGAGATTAACGTCGAGATCTTGATTAGCCCCAAAGCACCAATCATCACTTTTTAGGTCTTTGACATCACAGCTTCATTTCATCTCCTCCCTGATTGGTCTTGGATCTATAGAGTCAAGGCTCTCTCTTTAATTCTTCACCAAAAGGCTAAGTACATTTTCAGAGACAAGGCGCTGACCATTCTGGATGATAGTAAATAAATCTTTCCAATAGAAGTAGTCAATCATCAAGAGTTAGATATCCCGATCATAGACATACAATACTCCGATGAGGATATCCCATACCATAGTCTTGAGTTCGAGACTATGAATTGCATGCCTCTTGCATGTCCCATCGGATCAAACTATGTCTTCTTTCCAGTCGAGCACCAACATTTTTATTATCAGCTCAAGTATCAAGAGAATGCAGACATGAGAGGACTGGGATATTAACCTCTTATGGGTGAGATACCAAAGCATGGATGTACTGGAGGAGAGAAAAATCGGAAAGAGGAGGATGATCCCTTCAGCCTCACATCAATCAAATCCATCAAAGAATGGATCATCTATCCAATGGGTGAGCCAAGATCCACCGTGGAGGATCAAATGAGCAAAACGAGTCCAACTGGGCTGTTTGAAAAGAACTCGGGCAAGGGGCAAGAATTGCCCTTAATTGACTGGACCACTGTCTAGATCCCACCTGATCTGAAAGAATTCAAAGACTCACAATGCATTGGGGATGAGCTGAGGAAAGTGACATCCAACACTAGCTCAGAGCCCAATCCCAAACTCATCACGACATTTGGGCACGACGATGAGGGCCCACCTATTGATCTGTCTGGCCCTGACTCCTAAGGGGAGGGAGTACAGGGCAATAGTTGGTTCACGATCCCCAAGACGACATAATAAAAGTAAATACTGTTTCGTTCCCCGAGCTGAATTAGGCAATCCTTGGTTCACATCGCCCTCTTTGTAAAAAAAAATCAGAAAATTCTCAAAAAGCCAAAAACACTGGATATTTCTGAAACACCAAAAAAATCATATACTTGTCAAAATCCAATAAAAAATAAAATCAGAAAATTCTCAAAAAGCCAAAAACACTAGATATTTTTGAAACACCAAAAAAATCATATACTTGTCAAAATCCAAAAAAAAAAAAAAAATTTGAAAAAATCCTAAAAGCTAAAAACACTAGATATTTTCGAAATACCCAAAAATTCAAATACTTTCAAAATCCAAAATAAAATAAAATAAAAAAAAGAAATTTCTCAAAACACGAAAACAATAGAAAATCTTTCAAAACTCACAAGCAATAATGTGCCAAATGTGTTTGTTACAACACTCGACTTTAAAGTCGACTCATATGATTTCGATCTAGAGTTAGACTTCCCTCATGGGTTTGAACGAAGCCCAAGATGGGGAAAATGATGATCCAACTCTTAAGCTAGAGGATTCCCTCGGAAAGCTTAAAATAAAGGTCAATGTCATCACAGATGATTTTGAAATTGTGAACTTGAGATCCCCTGAGCTCCCTAGAACAGTACGCATCAAGAGATCCTCGCCTCCTGAATATAACCAAACAATGACAAAACTCTTAAGGCTTGGGGCTATCTAATTTTGGGTTCTCCTCTGGAGCCTTAATCAGATCAAATGAAGAACCAATCATACACCATCTGTTATGAAGCCTAAAGTCGAGCCCATCAAGCAAAGTTGTCATGGTCATGTTTAAAGTCTACAATGGAGTCCACAACTTGCGCATAAAGGAACATGCAATGTCCAAGAAGAACTTGTGATGAACGATGGAGATAAGTTATTGCAGCATGTCAGGAAGTGCTTCAAGTACTCAAAGCTTACATAATGGATCCATGTGCATGCTTCAAGTCTTTATAACCTGACAACACTCTAGCCCCTCTTCATTATGGGGTGTGGACATCATCGAAAGAATGAGCCCAAAGGCATCTAATGGTCATGAGTACATTCTCGTGGCAGACAGAAGCATGCGCCAACAATATCTTACATCATCGGTACGAGTGAAAAAGAGAAGTCAATGAAAATGATCGATGGCAATCTCGATACAACCAACTACATCTTGCAGACATAAAGCACACGATGATCACTAGGACCAACGACAAGCAAGTCTGAAAGAAAGGTTAGCAACATGGTAACAATGCATATCTTATCATTGCACCTACTAGATCCAGGGGACAACTCCATGCCATCCTGAAACGGTCCACTGATCATCCATGAGGTTCTTCCGAGAGGTGCCCTTCTTCTCACCATTATTAGGGGCAAAGATCTTCCAGAGCCCATCAACGCCGACAACGTGAATATTTATCATGGGTAATCCTACCTGACTATGTCAACAACCACAATCGAAAAGCTGAAGTCAAACAATAAGAGGTTAGCATCCTGTGGTACATTCCATCATCAGTCCTTCCTTTCAATAAGTGTTCCAAAAAAATAAAGGGTAAAAAAAAGGACGAATAAAGCACGCAGTCCACAAAAAAAGAAAGAAAAGAAGAGTCGAACCCAATGAGTGAGAACATAAGTCACCAACCCATTTTTCCTCAGGATAGTTTAACCCAATGTCAACAGCTTCACGATCATGATTGAAGACAAAGTCAAGTAGCTTATCAGTCAGCTAACAATGAATGAAGTCTTGCCTCCCGCCTCTATACACAAAAAAGAGAAATTAAAAGAAAAGTAATGTGCCTAAGCAAAATGGGTGAGGTGAAAACCCGAAATGGCGCCTCGAGTAAAAACAGCGGGCATGTAGCAGACTTGGTGAAAACTTGAAAAGGCACCAAGGGTAAAAAGAGCACAACTGCCAAGGGGCAGGCAAGAGAAAAAACTCGGGACATGGTGAAATTCTGAAAGGGTGCCATGGACAAAAATGACGAGAAAACCAGTCATAGTGAAAACTTGAAAAGGCGCTACGGGCAAAAACAGATAGAAAATTAAAAAATAAAAATAAAAAGTGTAGGTACAGAAGAAGCCAAGGCAACAAGCAAAGTAAAGAAGCACAAGGAAAAGATAAGTCTCAAATCAAAATTATGTTCGACTCTACCCAAATTCAAGAGCCATGATCCTACTATGCGCTACTCTCATGAAACCGAGATCCTTGGTAAACAACTCAGAATACCGGATTCGACATGGGCTAAGTTCAATGTTTTGATTCCACCATCCAGGCACAAATCCAAACACAAGCAAACACAGACAAATTTGGCACAAACAAAAATGTTCATTCCTTTAAAACATCTTTTTTACAAGTACATTATTTTCCTTCCTTTACAAGAACAAAAATAAAAACATACATGCATATACAGGACAAGCAGCCAACAAAGTTGGGGATCCACAAAGTCAAAGTCAAAGCTCTAGAGGCCCACAGTTCAAAGCCCCAGAGGTCCACATTTCAAAACCCACAAGGCCCACAAGTTCAAAGCCCTAGAGGCCCACATTTCAAAGCTCACAAGGCCGACCAGTTCAAAGCCCCAGAGGCCCACATTTCAAAGCCCTAGAAGCTCACATTTTAAAGCCCACAAGGCCCATAAGTTCAAAGCCCTAGAGGCACACATTTCAAAGCTCACAAGGCCCACAAGTTCAAAGACCCAGAGGCCCACATTTCAAAACCCACAAGGCCCACATGTCAAAAGCCCACCAAGCCCATTGTTTAAAGGCCCATGGTTTAAGGCTCATGTTTTCAAGCCCATTTCCTAGGCCCACATATCCAAAGTAAGGCCCACTTCACAAGTCAGATTTCAAGGCCCATGTCCTAGGCGCACATGTCCAAATCAGGCCCATATTCCCCAATTGCCCCATTAATTCATTAGTGGAAGCCATCTAGCTACTCGATCCAGACCATACAATAAAAGCCGAACGACAACACCCTCCCGCGAGATCAGACTGATGTTTTTTTAAAAAAATTTCAAAATATCTTCAAATAAAAACCATTAGCCCCGCCAACTCATCAGTGAAGGCAACGCGACTGTTTACGTAACTTGTGTAAATAAAAACAAAATGACAATGCCCACCCGCAAGATCGAACAAACTTTTTTCAAAAAAATCTAAAAATATTTTTAAATAAAATCCCCAAGGAGTCTAGCTCCAAAGAGGAAAATTTTTAAATAAAAAATTTTCAGAAAATGAACATGCCACGCAGTATACTGAGGAATCCTCCTTATTCTCCAGTTACGGTTAGTGCAAACAGCTAAATAAGATTCTATCTCTCTCGTTTTCCCTGAAGAATGATCAAATCCGTACATGATGCATGTACGATTAGCCCGATCTCTATATCTAGACAAGCGTACAAATACTAGTAGAAATGAGTGGATCTATCTCTGGAAAGAATACTCAAACTCAAAGTCATAACAATCCATTGTAACCAAAGTATCAGAAACAACAGACTACATGGAAAAAGATTACCTGCATATACCTAGTCCGGGATATTCGCAATGTCTGATCGAGTCCAAGTCGACATAGTGAGTTCCTCATAAGGCTGCACCAATATGCGGGGCAGCTAACCACTTTGACGATCAAATGGATCGAATACTCCTGCGGTGATTATATAGTAAAGGAATGACAGACTAAACAGTACGAGAATCCTCATAAAGCCGCACCAACGAGCGGAGGCCCGACTTTTTATACTTACCCTCCAATGCTATTAACAATCTGAGATGAAAGGGTTACGATTAGTGACCTGTAATGCCGTACCAACGTGTAGGGACAATCACAACATTTTTCTCAGCCTCATGATATGTGTAAGTCATCTCTTTTCCAAATAGTCAGCCGATAATGATAAAATGGCAGGCAACAAATTCGAATCACTATCCTTTCTAACTAGAAGGGTAAGGGGTCCACTCTCTTTGACCTTTGGTTGCTCACGACCTCGGCCAAAGTGGGGCATCTGTAGACACCCCACCCAGGCTAATATCTTGAGAAAGCTAAGATAATCTGGGAACCATGATCATATCATAAACCTAACCCTGACCCAAACTTCAGCCTAAACCCTAAACCTTGCATAACTCCAGCTTAAACCTTAATCCTAACCTAAGCCATTATAAGTCATCATTCAAGTCAAACTATGTCCAAAACTGATCCATTTCCCAGGCCATTTTTGGGTAACAATCGATCCAATTTTGAGCCATTTTAAGCCAAATATCCAAAAGCGGGCTTTGGGCCACTATCCAGGCCTGAAATAGGCCCACGGGTCGAACTGTAGGAAAAACTATACCCAAGTAGTAGTTTGACTACCACCGGCGGTAGTCAAACTACCACTTTCTCTCAAAAAATGTATGCGAAACCCACACCCTCGAGCCTGGCCCGGGCAGTAGTTTAATTACCGCTAGTGATACTCCAATTACCACCGCTCATGAGGCGCATTTGTAGTCCGAGCAACAACTAGCCCAACATCCAAAGATCAACTTTAACCTCCTATCCGACCTTATATACTATTTTACCAACCCCAAGAGCCAATGGGAGCGTGTCACGTGGCATTTCTCTCTCCTCAACCACTTACAAGCTGCCATGTCAGCATTTACCCCTCTCAAACCCAATAATAACAATGTTGCCAATGGAGAAGGCTATAAATAGCCCTCTCCTCTTCACATTTCAAACAACAACTTCTCATTTCCAAAGCTAAGTGAGACAGAGAGAGGGAGAGAGGGAAGAAGAGAGTGAGGGTGAGAAGGAGCTCCCAAGCCTCAAAGTTCAGATTTTTCAGCTACCCCTTAGCCTCCTCCCAACCATCTCAAATCCTAAATCTAGCCCGGGTTGATCATAGGTGCAACCCATGTCTTAACCTATTCAAGTTCAAGCTAAAGATCTTTTCATTTTACATATAAGCATTCATCAGGACATCTATTCCCTTTTCAACCCCCTGCTTCTCTAGATCTTTAGTGAACGTATGCTCTGTGACTTATCGTACATCGGATCCTGTCACATCAGAAATTCCTAATGATCTAGTCCACTTTTCTTTACATTTTTGCATAAGCATCATCACATCCACCCTCTAGACACATCATTGGACGTATGCTCTAAGGCTTGCCAAAATCTCAGATCTTGCCGCATCAGAAATCTGGTGTGCCTAATCCTAACCTGACCATATCATTCATCCCTTGAGATTTTTTACCACACTAAGTAAAGACCGTACATTTGTACGGGCAAAGAGGGTGCTTAACACCTTCCCTCTTTGTAACAGAGGTCCCTTACCCAGGATCCCGGATCGCAGATCAAGAGTCACTCTAAGGTAGAAGAGTCTTCGGATTTCTCCAACCTTATATATTTCACGGTTTCTTGCCGACTACGGGATTCCGAGTTTAATTGGCTAGTGGTGACTCGAACATTCACAAATCGGCCTATTAACCCACACCTTTCACAATAAAAAATATTTAAATCAGTGTGGGCGGCAATTCCTAGCGTTCATAGGTATATCATATGCAAGGTTCTTAATCGTGAAGCCAAATCAACAGGAAAATCCTAACTACGTGATCCGAGAGCTGATTCAAGAATGCAAGAGCGAAGATCAAGCAACCCAAGACATGCTACAAGAGAGGACTTATTTTAAAAAATAAGTGTCATTATTAAGAGTCTAAAAAGTTTAGTCTTTATCCTCATGTAGGATTGAGGCTAAGAGTTTACAATCAACAAACTCGTGTAAGTACCTTGTATGGGACCTTAGCTGGTGGGCCTAAACGTAGGTGCCTGGTGTGGAACCTTAGTCGGTGGGCCTAAACATAGGTGCCTAGTGTGGGACCTTGGCCGTGTGGCCTAAACTGTCATGTTCGGGAGCAAGACCCTTGCTCTTGTGTAGAGCATAAAGCTTACGTTCGGGATTAGGACCCTGGCCTATGTGACCTAAATTGTCAGGTTCGAGATTAGGACCTTGGCCTGTGTGGCCTATACTGTAAGGTTCGGTATTAGAACCCTTGCTCTTATGTAGGGCATAGATTGTAGAGTCCTTATGTAGGGCTGTAAAGTTTTGAGGTAAATCTGATTTAAAACCTCCGATAGTGAAATCTGGTACACTCATGGGTTGAGTGCATCTGCTGGGAGTGGAGTAGGCATGTAACCGAACTACTATATATGATCATGTTTGGGATTGCTATTTGCACATTTATTTAATTATGCTTATGTGTCTTGAATCTTTAAATATGATGCATGATTAGATAAATATTTAGGATTAATAAGAATCACATCTCACACACTCATATACACTATCCTTTACAGGCTAGTTGCTTAACTTGCATATCTAGTGTAGCCTATGTGATTGGACCCTCTATTGGCTTGGAAGCCTTTAGAGTTAATATTGTCTTGCTTAGTTTAAGTTAGGCAATTAGGATTTTAAATTGTCATAATTTTTAAATGATCCTAATCATCCGCCCCCCCCCCCCCCCCCCCCCCCCCCCCCCCCCAGGACATAGTCTACATTCTATAGATCTGCTATATTCCACACTTAGATGCATTGCAGCACATTTACTGCAATTTCATGCACTGCCAAAGGCTACGCTTGGGGAAGTGAACTCTAGTTTCTCTGGGTGAGATGGCGTAGAAGTGTATGCTCGTTAGCCCGAGCTGAGCCTGAGGACGGTCGGACTCCCCATAACAATAACCATGACCTTAATGTCCACTGTTAACCATTATTGTGGATGACAACCTTGACCTCGACCCTTAATGGATGACAACATCAACCCTTAGTGGATGATAACCTCGATCTCGACCCTTAGTGGATGACAATCTCGACCTCGACCTTAGTGGATGACAACCTCAACCTTCTTAGTGGATGTCAACCTCGACCCTTAGTGGATGACAACCTCAACCCTTAATAGATGACAATCTCGACCCTTAGTGGATGTCAACCTCGACCCTTAGTGGACGACAACCTTAACCCTTAGTGGATGATAACCACGACCCTTACTGTCCCATTGTCAACCTCTTCCACTAGTGCATGACAACCTCTACCCTTATTAAATAATAATCTCGGCCCTTATTAGAATGTAGGTCGAAACCAACCAAGAAGTACCACCTACTTGAACTACGAGAAGGTTGAAGTCTCTCCAAAGTGTTCCATTTAGTTCTTCTTGAAGGAATACATGTTAGAAGATTTTAACAACTAACCTACTAGAAAAGAGATATTTATGAAGAGTTATTTTGGAATTTTACCAGATTTTCGGTGTCTAGGTGGATGGCCCATGGTCAAGTAATGCACTGTCTAATACAGAGGCATATTGGTGACTTGACTTCGATATTTAGGGACCATAATGAAATTGAATGTGAGTTTGACTTTACCCTCATTATGGGTCTTAGGTTTGGATCTATTAGCTCAAATGAGGATGAAGAGGATAAAACAATAAAGGAAAAGGAAAAAAAAAAAAAAAAAGGAATTAGAGAGAGATACTTGAAAGAAGGAAGTGTGACGAATGACAATTTAAAAGAAACTTATCTCTCGCTCACCGAAAAAAATAAGATGAGGATGCGGTGAAGCTGGCACTCGTCACATGGAGAATCAAGTAGTTGCATCTCCATAGAAGAATAAATGTGTAGATAAGTATATTGAAATGGTCAATAACTTATATCATTTCAATAGTTACCATTAAGGTAGTGTGGGGTACGAATATTTGAAGCATCAGGCTACTAATGCAATTGGTGGTGTTTGCAATAATGATGAGTAGCCCCTTTCATACAACATCTGCGAATGCACGTATGCCTGACAGGTAACTTATTATTGTCCCTAGTCAAATATTGTGTTTGACTTGTTGTTTCCTATGTGTTAAGTATTAAATATACATCCTGACCGATGTTTCATGCATGATATTGGATTTTAAACCAATATGGACATACAAGCGATTCCCTAAGCTAACGAGTGATAGGGGGAGGGCTGCAAGAAGACTCCCCGTAAGGATTCCTAGAATACTCAACTAGAATCCTTACAAAGTAGGCCTGTATCATTCAATCTCAATGATCTTTAAGAATGTGCCCGTAAGTGTGATTCATTATTATTATGTTATAATACATTATGTTTATAAATAATAAATCACTATTGCTCCTATAAGTGGCGCTTGCTCCAGAGCTCACACCGATGGAAGAAGAAAAAGAGATCGGGGTTGTTAAATCTATAGAAGATGAGACCTACACAAAGGACAAGGTTTCGTGGGTGGAAGCTAAGATGAAGGAGTTGGTGGAGAAGGTTATCAAAAAATATGTTCCTAGAAAGAAGTTAGAGAGAAAATAAGTGAGAGTAAATGTGGAAAATGAACTGATGAAGTTAGAGAAGAATAAGTTAAAGAGGAAGGAAGAAGATGTGGGAGAGGGAAAATGAAACAGGAAGAAGTTGGGGAAGTGAGAGGGAAAGGGAGTGAGGAAAATAAACTCGAAGTGGAATTTTGTGCCTCGATCGAGGAACTTGCCATAAGAGTATTCAATCAAAATAAGAAAACAAGATTTGCTATCAAGAATTTTAACCACGGACTTGAGAATATTGGATAAGAAGTGAAACAATTTAGAGATGAGATTAAATGTATCAATGCTTTGGAAGAGGAAATGAAGCGTCTCAAGGAAGGAAATACTTCATTAAGTGCATAAATGAAGCTCTTAAGGGAGGATTTTCATGCTATTAAGATATATGAAATTGCATTTGGTTTTATCTTTAATAAGACATTATGAATTACATATCTAATATGTGATTTTAATACAGGCTACTAGCACTTCGTCGCAATAAATAAAAGATGCTCATTCCAGGCTACCGGTGGACACCGATGAGGTTGTTGATCAACCTACAACAGATATGGATGAGGCTGTTGCTCAACCTATTTTGAAGGATGAGAGAGGACACCCTATGGCTGCTAGAAAAACTATAGTAGATGACGTTGTTGGCCAAACTACAGTTATGGATGATGCAAGTGGGCAGGCTATGACCGACTTATGTGTACCGACTATTACATTGGTTGTCGCTATCTAAAGGCCCCAACGCAATGAACCCTCATCGAAATGGGTATCCTCTCCTTATGCGCCTCCACGTTCCTCTCTGACCATTGATCCTCTTCAAGGATACATGGATCCACATAGAGCCATGACCAATAAGAAAGACAAGGATTTGAAACTTATAAGGGAGACACAGTGCCATCCATGGTTAAATAACATATGCGACTTAAATTGATGGCTCAATTCCAAGGTAAGCTTTTAATTTTTTTTTCTTTCTTTAATTAATATGAGTCCATGTATATATTTTATGACACATTCTCCTTAATACGTAGGGCGTGGATCTATACCTAACATACTTACCGAGTGTTAGCTTAAAATTCCCATGCCTATCACCAAGACTGTGCATTCGTGCCATTTTTTTTTTTACGATAATGTGAAATTCTATATTATAGTTTTTTTTATAATCTTTAATTATTGATGTTTCTAACAATATCTTGTATTATAATAGCAAATCATGGAGGCTCAACTGGAATTATTGCGTAACTACGGCATTTGCGACCACAAGGATAAACATATTATGAAGATTGAAAAAGTCAATGATAACCTTGTGACTATGGCTGAAGCTGTTAGTAAGCCGAAATCTTGGTGGACATATGAAATGGTAAGCTCTTACTTGTACATATACTTAGTCAAAATAATATTATTCACTTAAGAAAAGTATATGTTAATTATTATTTTATATATTATGCTTGATAGCTTTACCTCCTCTTGAATGCAAGACAACAACATTGGTTTCTAAGTGTCGTTTACCCAAGAAAGAGAGAGGTTGTTTTAATTAACAACGCACATACTGATTGGGAAGGCAAGAACGATTCGGTTGTAGCGCAGATAACGGAAGGGCTTAGGTGGTTGTTCCATTCTTAATCATGGAAATAATTTTTGGGAGAAGGGATGAAAAGTGAAAATGATAAATGATAGACCAGGGTAATTGAATGGGAAAGATAAACACATTATCGGAACAAAATGGATTTTCAAAAATATGTCTGATGAACTTGGTAATATTATTAAAAACAAGACTAGCCTGGTTATATAAGGTTACAATCAAATAAAAGGCATTGATTATGATGAGACCTTTCCCCAGTAGCTCATCTTGAATCTATTAGATTATTTATATCCATTGCATGCTTTAGAAAGTTCAAAATATACCAAATGGATGTAAAGAGTGCATTCTTAAACGGCGATTTGCATGAAGAAGTGTATGTTGAACAACCAACAGGTTTTGAAGACCTTAAGCATGATAATCAAGTCTACCGCCTGAAAAAGGCACTCTACGGTTTGAAACAAGCTCCCAGGGCATGGTATGAAAAGTTGACTAAGTTTCTACTAAGTCATAACTTTATAATGGGAAGTGTTGATAAGACATTGTTTGTAAAAAAACATAATGATCACATACTAATAATGCAAATCTATGTTGATGATATTATCTCTGGATCTACTTGTGCTAACATGACTGTTGAGTTTGCAGATCATATAAAGTCTAAATTTGAAATGAGTATGGTTGTAGAACGAAACTATCTCCTAGGATTACAAGTCAAACAGTTACCTGATGGTTTCTTTATCTCTCAAACCAAATATGCTCTGAACTTAGTTAAAAAGTTCGGATTTGAGAGTGAGAAAAATTTTGATACTCCAATGAGTACTACTCTAAAACTCTCTAAGGATTCAACAGGTAAAAGTATGGATCCTAAGTTGTATTACAGTATGATAAGTAGTTTGCTTTATTTAACTGAGAGCCGACCTGATATTGCATTTAGCGTAGAAATTTGTGCTAGATATCAATCTGACCCTAAAGAGTCACATCTAATTGCTGTTAAGCACATTTTGCGATATGTCGCTAGTTCAGCAAATCTTGGTCTCTAGTATCCACATGATATTAGTGTGCAATTAGCTTATTACACGGATGCTGATTGGGATGGTAACATTGATGATCGTAAATCAACCAGCGGTGGTTGTTTCTATGTAGGGATCTATTTAGTTTCTTGGCTAAGTAAGAAATAAAGTTCTGTATTACTCTCAACAGCTGAGGTTGAATATATTGTTGTTGGTAATGCATGCGCTCAGCTTGTGTGGATGAAAAGAATGCTGAGCGATTACGGAATTGCACAAGAATCCATGGTTTTATATTATGATAATTCAAGCGCAATTAATATCTCTAAAAATCCAATTCATCATTCACGAACCAAGCATATCGACATTAGATATCACTATATTCATGAATTAGTGGAAGACAAGTCAATTTCTTTGGATTATATTCCAACTGAGACTCAACTAGCTGACATATTCACAAAACCGCTTGACAAAAGCAGGTTTGCAAAATTGAAATTTGATCTTGGTATGTGCAATATGAACTGATGATTTGTTTCTTTCTGTATCATAATGTATATAGTTATTATTTTTAAAATTTAAATTTTATGAAAAATTATAAATTTTTTGAGGTGCATTACCAGTCGAGTATGTACTCAACCCGTTGTGTAACATGGGTTTGACCTTTTATTTGGGGAAAAATCACTATTTCTTCATTTAGGTCTGCTTCTCCAACGAGCCCTACCTCGACCGGTCGAACCCATCTTCGATTCCTTCATGGTTAGTGTATTATTTTTATTTTTCTACTATATTCAAGTCCTTTGCACTTCATTTTCTTTATTTATGTGGTTTATTTTATACTTTATGATTATTTTGGGAGTTTTCTATCAAAAAAATTTGATCTAGTAGAAACCCTTCTTGCCTCTTTTGCAATCTCTTTATTCCTTGATTTCTTTATTGCAATAGAGGGTAAAACCAAGAAGAAAGGATCTCGTGGTCCTTCTTCATCTCGTTCAGCTCCTATCATGGTGCGCCACCTTCGGTCGCCCGTGGAAGATCCCGATTATTTACAGGATATTTGCTTGTGCAATGTGATAGTAGAACGAACTGTTAATCCTGATCATTTAGTACTGTTTGATGTTGTTCCTCTCCTTTAGTCTGTAGAATGGGATAACATATTACATTGGGGTGGACCGACATACCACTCCATTGCGTAGGCTATGTATGCTTGCATTAAAGACTTCTCTACTGAGAATCTGACATACGACCAGATCAGGTCCAATTGATGTAGACTGTCATCTTATTTCTGAGTGAATGGATATATTTGTCAATGATGAAGGTATTCCCATTAGTTCTCTTGTGGCAAAACCTTCTGAATCTAAGAAGCGAATGCAACCTTCTGAATCTGAGAAGCGAATGCTCACTAGAGATTTATGTAATATGGATGCAGAATGGAGTACTGGGAATGCGCTCGCCTCCAAGTTTATGTTACCTAGATATAGAATTCTTCATAGGATTTTCATTTCAAATGTCTATCCTCGATCTGGTAATAAAATCGAGCTTACTACATTTATGATTCGTATTCTTCATTCTATCATTTCTGGAGTCTCTGTATGTCTTCCTTCTCTGATTTGTTATATCATGATTCAGTTCTGTCTCTACCCAGGTCACAGTGACATACCCTTTACTTATCTTATGACTGTTTTAGCCACCCATACTTTAGTAGTTATGCCTATTGGAGAAACTCCTATTCACCATCTACCCTTCAACAACTCTAACATTAACAAGATGAATTTGAAGTTGGCCCAGGCAAAGTTGATGTGGGTGCTAGTGGAGCTGCGGAAGCAAATGTAGAGGAGGGTGAGTTGCCTCCAGATGATGTCAATATGGATGACCTCTTTGATGAAATTGAATCTGATTCTGTTGGTGATCCTGATTATCAGCCATCTGATTATGATGTGCGTTTGTGTTCACTTGAGGAGAAGGTTGAAGGTATATATGTGTCCCAAGAAATGCAATTTAAATATATGCACAAATATCTTAGGCGCATTAATAAGGGACTTCATCAAATTGATTCTTCCATACCTGCTCCTTCTTTTGGTTCAGATTAGTATTTGAATACTTAAATTTCATTTGTTTTATGTGCTTGGGACATGCTTGCTTATTATTATGGACTTGTTTAATTGGTTATCTTGTTCATATCTTCTCTTATTCCTCATTACTCTTCTATTTACTTATTTACTTCCATTCTTTTTTTATCGATTCTTTCATTTGTCATATTGTAACAAAAAGGGGGAGATTTTTATCATGCTTATTTCATTAAGATAAATGTGAAACTGTGATGAATGTGGATACGTAAATGAAAGTGGATAGGTAATTTTTTTTTCAATATGGTATTAAGGGGGAGTATTGATGAGTATTGATTCTTTGACCAGTTTGTAACTAGTGCATGATTCTTTGACCAGGTTGTAACCAGTGCATGATTCTTTATTGTGCGTATTATGCTTATTTTAATGTACTATGTTTTGTCACAAATTTGACAAAGGGGGAGATTGTAAATGCTACTCTATCTAGATCCTATGATTGTCAAATTTGGTAGTGCTAAAACCTCTTGGAATTTGTATCTTGGTTAGTTCATCTTCTTATTCAAGATTCAAGCATCACATGTAAAAGAGATATACAAGTTCAAATACAACATCATGTGATAAATCTAGCTTTCAAAGCTTTAACTATGTCAAGACAAAGTGCTTTGCTTTGGAATTCAAAGCTCAAGGAGAAATACAACTCACAAGTATTTCAAATTCAAGCTTCAAAGTACTTCAAGTTCAAGATTCAAAGTAAGTCAAGATATCAAGCTTCATGTACTTCGAGATCAACTATCAACCGAAGCAAATGATGATTCAATGTTCAAATTTCACTTATAATGTATGTAAGACCCTAGATTGATTATAGGTTAGGTCATATTGATTGCGTACAAAAATTGGGTCTCTATATACTTCTATAGGCTTTTTCTCGACTAGTCTTAACATATGTTTGACTAGTCCTAGTACTAATTTGACGAGTCCAAGAATTTCCTTGACCAGTCCAAGGTTTGTTACTAATTTTTTAAATTTTTTGTTGGACCATCGACTAGTCGAGTGAACAGTGCTCGAGTAGGCTCAACTCAAAGTCCAGCAACTAAATTGGGTCCCACACAACCAGTCGAGAGCAGGGCTCGACTGGTCATGTAGGCCACTCGATCAGTCGTGGAACGGTCTTATCTTATTGCGTGCAAATTTTTTAAATTTTCGTTGGCCCTTCGACCTGTCTAGCTGTCCTCTGGGCCAGTCGAGTGAACAGCTTCTACACTTATAAATAGAACATAATTTTCAGAGTTTTTAATTCAATTCAAGTAAAATCAAGACGCCACTCTGAGAGATAAGTTAGTGATATTCTTAAGCTATTTAGTGCTCATTTAATATTCTCTTTAATATAGCTGTTTGCATTTGATTTTGAGGTTCTATATTCCAATCTTATTTAAAGAAGGGATTGAAGTTTTCCCCTTTCTTGGAATCAAAATCAAATCAAGCAAGCCCAAGATGATTTAATCTAAAATTCAATTAGAACTTAGAACATTTTCATAAGTGAGTGTAGACATTGAACATCTACGTTAAACATCTACTCCGAATTGGTTCTATCGGGCTTGATCAAAGGTGAATATCCAGATAAGTATTTTACATTTCGGTAAATCTATTTTTGGTTTTTTTGAGATTGTGCTAGGAGAAATCTCTTTTTTTTTTGTTTGTCTAAAGTGTTTCAGAAAACTCAATGTGTGGGGTTTTTGAATTGTGTAAGCCCACTTGAAAGACACAATTGTGAAGGTTTTAAGTGAACCTTGAAAAACCTATTGCATAGTGAATGCCAATATTCATTGTATGAGGATATTGGGAGTAGATTAGTTGTGCGGCTATTTTTCTAAACAGTTGGTATACACATGGGTGAACCACTATAATTTCTGGTCTTGTGGTGGATGATTGATTGCGGCATGGTGTGAATGTTGTAATTTCTTTTTAAGCATTTGTGGATAATGTTGTAATCTCTTTTATGCAAGTGTGGGAATGTTGTAATAACTTAGTTATTTTCTTTGCTATTTTTATTCTTTATTACTCTGTATTGGTTTGAGATTTTGATACATAGACCATTCTAGGAATTGGGTTGTCCTACCATAAACCATTGGTTTTTGGTGTAAGGTTGTCCTTAGAACAACATCTATATCAACCTCTCAATACTTGTACATTTGAGGTTGTTATTCATTTATGCTTTGTGGGATTATTTAGTGCTATCTTTATTTATATTTATTTATTTCTGCATTTAATTTTTAATTTGGTATAGTCCTATTCACCCCCCTCTAGGACTCTTAGCTCAGCCTTTTCAGTTTGGTCACAATGTACTCTCGTACATCTACGAATAATACATTAATGCTCTTAACGGTGTTAGTGGTTACAATGTTATATCTTTTGTTGGGAAATGATATAGATGTTCATCTTTCCTTTTCTTTACCATTAAGAAACTGATATGCAGTGGGGTTCAGCATTTGAATGCATCGCATCATATCCCAAAAGGTGGATGTCCTGTATGTCTTAACAGCACCACAAAAGTAATCCTTCACTAAATTATCCGAATACACCTTCTTCATGTTTCTCAAAATATGATGCGTACAATATCCATGGATTGCATAAGAGAAAATGGTAGTGACTTCACTGACCAACCCTTTGTGACAATCTAACATAATAACAAGTCCTGGAAGGATCCCAATTATTTTGTATAAATTCTGAAGGAACCACCTCCAACTACTACTATTCTCTAATTTTTGATCCCATATAATATAGGGAGGACATGATTATTTCCATCAAATGTGGTAGCCAAGAAGAGAACACCCTTATACCTTCCTGTTAAATGTGCTACACCCACACACAAAACCCTTTAAATATGCAGCTAAAGGCTTTGGATACACTGTCCAATTGCAATGAAACATCATTCAAAACTATTTATTTCTGCCTCCACCTATAATTTCGTCAGTCCATAAATGTAACATCCCGAATTTTCGTGGCCCTACTATATACTCGTACCCGAGAATTTCGAGTGTTAATAATGTAAAAATTGGATGCTTCAAAATCATACCCTTTTTTATCATTTATATCACATCCAGTTACATTCACGAAGGTAAACATTCACGAGAATAAAATAAATTATATTTATTATTCCATTAGACTAAAAGAATTCAACAAATTATCAAACACCCTCTCAATGGGAGCTTATTACATTATCAAAGTTTGCAGCAAAATAAATAAAACTAAACATAAATCTATCTCTTTATTTATTCAGAATAATCTTCCGTGGGAGGATTGTCATTCGTGTCTTCAATCTGCACATCACATGCATCATCTAAATTGTTGGAGAGGGTCAATGCCCTACACGCAGTGATGGTTATCCTTTAAGATTAACGATAATTCAAGACATTCATAAGAGTAATGTAAGGGTTTCGATGTCTCGTACCCCACCACTACAAGTGGTATCGGTATGCGCAACTAATATATATGAATGCATGCCTAGCAAAGTGTGTGTGGATCATCATACATAGTTATCATCACAATGTGGAATATAATTCATAGAATACCCGACTCGCCCCGCATCCCATAACTACGTGAAGACCTCAAGACGACACAACACACGGATCAGCTGAATTAAGTAACATGATTTATTTATGGAGTGACTATTTGCGACATCCAATCCTAGAAGTGATGTAACATGTATTGCGAATTACTTACATCAATTTGTGCACCACTACCCAAAATCCATGGAATTACACGTCGACCAAGATGGTCACTACCTAGAGCGCATGGTAGTTTTGAATCACTAGTTGTGAGACCTCTAACACATCACTTGCACCAAAGGGGAAATAAATTGAACTAAGATAGTTTTAGAATTTCAAGACACATGCCCAAGAAATAAAGGGAGGTTGCACAAGGCTAACCTAATAAAGGAGAAAAGTAGCATTAAGCTATCTCAATAAAAGAGAAGAGTAGCAAATAGGCTGACTCAATAAGAATAAGGGGAGAGGAGCATAAGGCCAACTCAATATAGAGTGGAAGCATGCATCGCTCTCAAAATTGGTAAAGGGCAAGGCATGTATCCATCATCGAACATAAATTCATAAAAAACATGCATAATTAAAATCATACATTAACCATAATTTTCAAAAAGATAAATAATTGATAGTGTTAAATCAATAAATTGCATGAAAAATCACAAGAATATGAAAGTATGCAAAAATAAGATAAATCATATCAACTCAAATTAGTGTAAGCTTTAAAGGAATCCCTCACCTTAGCCTTATATTCAAATCCTAGATAGATCTCAATGTCAGAAAGCTTCTACATGAATCACGACATTGCTTGAATAAGAGGGAGACACCACATGTGTGGAGAAGGAAGAGGATGATGATGTTTAGGCTCTCTCTTTCTCTTTCTCTCTCTTTCTTTCTCTCCCTTTCTCTCTCCCTGGGCGTTGGGAGATTGGGTTATGTGAGTGGAGAGGGGAACGCACACTCCTTTTATAAAGGAGTGGGTGTGTGAGAGGTGGTGTGTTTTACATCCCACTTGGATTAAGTTTCTCAAATTTTCTCTTTTTTGATGATCTTTCTTTAAATCTAATTCATCCATTGTGTCGGGTCATCAAATAAGCCTAAGGTATATGATTTTCTTGGTGATCTAAAATTTAGATTGACAAATCTTGAAAATTCTCCTAACAGGTACTAAAATGAACTTGATCTCAATTAACGGTCTATAGTTAATGATCAGGGCCCAAATTTGGGAGAATGGTGTAGTCGAGATAGGCAAATGATTGGAAAAAATTTAGTGGTTGATCAATGGTGAAAAAGGCCTATATTTGAAATTTCACCTTTTACACCAAAATGAAGGAACTAGCTTCAACATTCAACGGTATAGGATCATAAATCAGGGTCTAAATTTTGTATAACCTCGTAGTCATATAAGACTAAAGTGTGGTCCAAATTTGATTTGTGATGGATGTCAGGAAGTGGTTAAATCAGAAGATTCAAATTATAAGGAGTAGGCAAGCCTAGAATGGATAACTTTGCGCATAAGGAAAAGCCTACCAAAGTGTGGTCTTCATATTTCACACTTACTCCATATAATGGGCAATCCAAGTCATTTATATGAAGAAAAATATTCTACTATGACTACGCACGAGGTTTCTTCACTCGATGGACACTAAAATCAATGGTTAAGGGGTTGATTTGTCAATTGGGTCACTTTTACAATGATCTAAGGGCTAAAATTTGACATGTATAATTAATTTATGATACATAGGCATGGTATAAAATTTTGTATCAAACGGATCGTGAGAACTATGTGATCTAGAATTCAAGGGTCTAGGTTAATGGCATTTTCATAATTATTGTTGATATGAGAGTTTTGGAAAATCTAATAGTTCTAAATGGTTATAAGAACATTTCTAATTAATTCTTATAAAAGAAATTATATCTAAATCATTATGAATAAATAATTATTCACCAAATTAATTAAGGGAATGTACATATATCAACCAATATAATGGATAGTCGGATGATACGTTAAAAATAGAAAAACTTGATGGTTAGTACTCTGATCATGTATATCAGTGGTTGTATGGTCGATTTTTTAAACGGATGAACATAAGTAGGTTTTTGGAGTGATCAAGAGGTATAACATGTATACTGTTGGATTCAAGTGACTTGTTCACATGTGTAAGTTCTTCAAATTGTAGTCTTAATGGAGGGTCAAGCATATTTATAGGTGATTAATAGGATTAACAGATCAGAATCTCAACTTGATATGTATACGAGAGGATGTAGAGATTAAGTAGTTAGTTTACTACGATTGGGCAGTCCAAAATCAAAGTAGACGTTCAGATGTCTCTATCTAGCAGTGCATATTTGCATGAGCAGTTGATTATGATGAACAAGTGAAGATATGTAGATATATGATGATCTTGTCTTAAAATCAATGGTCGGATGGCTTGATCCATGGATGAAGATCATTCCCAACGGTCAAATTCATGTTGGAGAATAGGGGTAAGGTTATGATAGCTAAATGAGTATCATACACATGTATATACTAACTTAGATTTCATGGTAACACTCGAGCACTGTCAATACTCGGGTATTAAAAAGTTCAGGGTGTTATAATCTATCCCCCTTCAACAAAATTTCGTCTCCGAAATTTAATTTCTTACATCATTGTCACTGATTCATTATGCTTAAGTTTTCAACGTATTCCTCGTAAGGTAGATATATATGTCTAAGTGCGAGTATAATTAGCTACATGAAATTGTGAAACTATAATAAATTTTCCTTTCTCAACTCATGAAGATACGAAAGAAGCTCATTATAAGACTCCTCATAAGATCCCACGACTTCTTCCGTTGAAATCTCCTTATATTTTCATGCTTTCTTATAGCTGATTTCAATCTTATACGTCTCATTCATTCGATGTTGAATTTCTTTTGGCATGCAGGTCAGTCCCGAACTTATACGCCTAACGCTAAATTCACTACTTATGAGACTGGTGACTTGATGATGATCTCTTCCCTTTCCCTTTGAAGCTATTGTATCATGTCCGCTCTTCTCGATAGTTGACTCGGAGTGGCGTATCGCCTTAAACGACATGCTACATGTATGCTTGGATTTGTAAGTCTTTATTTTAAAACTCCCTACGCCGTCCACTTTCGATGCGTGCATCCTCCAACTACAACTTTCTATAATCCACCTCATCGTATATCTCAGCTTGTTTGAATTAGGGACCTTATACTGTAATTTATGGTGCATTGCATATTTACTTAAAATTTTCTATAATCGGCCATTATCCTTAAACATTTGTCCAACAAATACTTTATTGGGTTCGTCGACCATTTCTGGATATCCTTGATGATATGCATTAACAAAAGTTTCATCGACTATACGTATATCAAGTGGACTTTTATTGGATGGAGCAAAGAAAGTATCTAGTGATCTAGGAATAACTTAATATTCTTCATTTACCGGTAAACATAAATTTAAGTTTATAGGTTGTGAATTGAACTAAACTGAGGGATCAAGACACCTAGCATTGGTGAAAGGGATTGAAATATTGTAGTCATCAGTTGTTCCCTGACATTAATCATTACTTGAAGGGTCAGGTATATCGCAATCGTCAGTCCTCAATCATAATATGTATCATTCCTTGAAGGGCTGGGTATATCACAATCATTGAGTCCTCGATCATGATATGTATCATTCCTTGAAAGGCTGGATATATCGCAATCATTGAATCCTCGATTATGACAAGTATCATTCCTTGAAGGGTCGGGTATATCGCCATCATCGAGTCCTTGATCATGATATGTATCATTCCTTGAAGGGCCAAGTATATCACAATCATTCAGACCCCAATCATTGCTTGAAGCCTGCAAATCAGGGGACCATAGGTTCAAACGTAATGTATAGTGTATGTTATGTTCTTGCACGAGAGGTGTACGCTTCACTTTCACTATATACAATGGTATCTGAGTAGGTGGACTCTGTCCTCAAAAGAGCATATATATTTCGAGATCTTCATGGTCTTTAATTATATGTGCAAGGAGTAATCCATGTACTACCTCATCATACACAACCGTCATTATCAAATCAAATTCATCCAATGTTGTCTTTATAATCTGATGCATTTTATGTAGGAGCTCCTAATATGTAATATCATCCCTCACAATAACACATTTCGAGTCCCTCTATCCTACGTACAAAAAAGTCCCCTTTTCGTATATGCTCTCTCTATCCTAATAGCATAAGATTGGCCGACGAGCCATAATCTTCTAAGATGGGTTAACCTGCAATAAAAATGAATGGGTACAGGTTGCCAAAAGTGAAGGGTCGAGGTTTTCATCTGTTAAGGGTTGTGATTGTCAAATGTGAAGGGTTGAGGTCGTATTTGTCAAATGTGAAGGGTCTAGGTTATTATCAACTAGAGGTTGAGGTTTGGCAACGTGAAGGGTCATGATTGTTAACTATCAATGGTTGAGGTTTGACAATTGTTAATAAGGTCATGGTTGTCAACTGATAATGGTAAAGTTTTAACAATTGTTAACAGGGTCATGGTTATCAACTGACAATGATCGAGGTTGAAAATGGTTAAGGTTTGACAACTGTCAAGGGTCGTGGTTGTCAACTGACAACGATCGAGGTTTGACAACGTGAAGGGTCGTGGTTGTCAACTGACACTGGTCAAGGTTTGACAACGTGAAGGGTCGTGGTTGTCAACTAACACTAGTCGAGGTTTGACAATGTGAAGGGTCATGGTTGTCAACTGACACTGGTCGAGGTTTGACAACATGAAGGGTTGTGGCTGTCAAATGTATAGGGTCGAGTTGGTCAATTTCCAGTTGTCAAGCTTGACCCTTCACGCCTCCCAATCACGACCCTTCACATTTTAACCATCAAACCTTACTAGATGATAACCACAAACCATAATGGATGAAACCCACTTCATATGTGCGGGTCCACCATCGCATATGTGCAGAATCCACTAATCCACTTAATCTATTATACTCAGAATTTCATGGATGATCATTATTAAAAGAATGACCAACATCCGCCATTCACATTTACCACATCACAAGAAAATAGTTCATATTGAACAGACAACGTTACAATTTATCAGGTTTTGTGGGCCACACAGCGATGGTGTTAGCAAGACATTAACATCTTCCTATATAAGTAAAGGGTTACAAAGAAAATGAATGAATTGGATATAGATTCCAATAGGCCCAATAACAACTTTCGTCCACATCACTTTCTTGGGATTGAACAACACATAACTTCTTCCTCACTCAAAAATTGTACAACTACTGATTCAAGGACAAGGGCAATTTGGATTGAAATACTTTTCAAGACTTGTCAAATGACTACCCTCGGAATATTTGGAACTTCCCTTCAATTTTGAGAATTCGACCATACCACAATGCTAATAAAGTTAAAATCCCTTTTTTACTCGAAGATAATGGGCACCACATGGGGTGTTTATGAGAAATCTACTATGTCGATCAAATTTGCTAGGTCGAGATAGGCTGAGGAGCAAAGGATGAAGTAGATTTGAAGCTAAGGTGGGTTGCATTATGGGAACTATGTGGAGATGGCGCTGGCCATCGGGCTTTCCAGTTTAGCTGATGAATGGCCTATTTTCTTGATAATCTAGGCTATGTAAAAATAAAAAAATAAAATGTTGGAGGCTTTTGAACTTAAGAGGATAGTTTAAAGGATAACACTATTAGATGGTTTGGATATGATAGCTTAGATTAGATTTTGTTAGTTATACGGTGATCCAGATTGAAAATAGATGATTAGATAACATATTAGCCTAAAAGGAGTAATCTTAATGGTTTAAATCGATGGTAGGTCAAGCTGATGATAATAAGTAAGCTCGGGATGCATGAAAAGGGGTGTATGTGAGTGTAATGACAAGTGATGTCATTAGATCGCAACTCGACAGTTAGTTAAGTTCATAATTAAGCGATAACTAAGGTGGACAGTTTAGATTTATGGATGCATGGTTACAAGAGTTTCTATGTTAGCTTGAAGGTGGTGCATTATGATCGAGGTGAAGTGCCCAATCGAATGATTAAATCTAACAATGGATAGTATTTTTATGATTTGTTTAATAACTAATCGAGTAGGTGAAAGTATATTGGAGTTTGAAGGTCATGATGTTTGTAGATATGTGCAAGATCAAGTGTTATTCTCTTAAAAACGAAAGTTCAAATTGAGATGTACACTAGGATATGCACTTGTGTACCTACACTATGGAAGTTGAGTTCAGTGCTTGCCATAAAACTTCTAATCAGGCAATATGGTTACAACGCTTCTTTCAGATTTGCGGGTACTGGAGCATATCCCGAAACCATTAAGAATCTTTTATGACAACTCAACTATGGTTTCCTTCTCAAGCAACAATAACCATTCATCAAGGCCGAGACATATCGACATCGAATATCTTGTTGTGAAGAAAAGAATTCAGAATTGCCTAGTGTCTGTGGAGTTCATTGGCACTAAGTAGATAATTATGGATCTACTCATTAAAGGTTGCCGATCATGCTATTTCAAGAGCATGTAACATCCATGGGAGTTATCGATCCCATAGATGCATTTATTTAGTGAGAGTTGAGTATGATCCATTTTACACAAACATATATAGAGATCTCATTTATAAAGTTCTAATGATTCGAATATTAAAGTTTGATTTGGCTTCTCTTTAAGTATGTGCAATTTTGTAAGTGGAACTAAAGTTATGTCTCATTGGAGACATTTGAAAGCTCCAAGACCTCTTGAGGATTGACACATATGATCACATTACATGTGCAAACCTCATACCACACTTACTTGTCCTTGATCTATGTCAATAAGCGTGGTAGTATCCATGACCACGATTAGTCTCAATTTACAAAGATTAAATATTGTGATGACTACCACAATCCAATCCTAATAGTCTTGATGGACCATATTGTAGAAGCATTGCACGTATTATCCAACAAAAACTTTGGTTAACCATTTAGATATTTTTCTTCAAAAAATTCATAAAACATGTTTTGCAAAATATTTTCAAAATGAACCTAAACATTGATAAATATGGCCCAAGTGGGAGAATGTAAAAGTTTCATGAGGTGGGTCTAATTAATCATCGGTCTAGAACTTCCTAAGGGTTGGATATTGTGATTAGGCATACTAGTGGGGGACAGTACAATTGTGATCAGTCTCAAACTCATGTAAGGGTGGTGTGCTTAGATTGTGTAATATGTACAATGTTCCAATGGACTATAAAAATCTAAAACATGTGGTGTCTATAAGGAGGAGTTTCAATGGGTTTCAAACTCCTCTCCTACATTTATTTAAACGGGCTAGGTCCTCAAACGTACACGCGTTTGAAGCACTTCTTCCCATCCACATACTTCTTTAAAAGGTGTAAGGTGAGGAAGATCCCGGCGATCCATTTTACAATGGCCTTCCAGTCAAGTACACCTTTTATTTAGCTTACTTGATCTTCATACTAGATGCATAGCGTGATCCTCTTCAATTCTATTATTAAGTCTACAAACTAAACTAAATGATTTCTTTACACTAAGGGAACTTTTAGGATGAATATATCAGGGAAGTATTATTATTGCTTGAATTTGGATGGATGGGTTCCACGCCTGTAGACGTACATATACCTATATCCACGATATGTAAAGGACAATAGGGGTGTCAATTATGGTCGGGGACCCTCCAATGCCTAAGTCAAGTGGGCAGTCTGAAAGTAAAAGTGTGACTTTAGTCAAGGTTTTTTGTGCTTACCTTTCTCCAATGGCAATGGGTGTATTTATAGGATGCTTAGGTGACTTTTGGACTTGCGTATCTTAGTGGGATACGCTGGATTCACTAGAGAGTCCTTATTTGGATGGAGATCTACTTCTGAAAGTATCGTCGAGCCCTCCTCAATTGGCTTAATCTTCAATTAGAATTGCGCCAAATCTTTCCTTTCTTCGTTCGAGGCAGAATTCTCTCCAGGTTTTCCTCCTCTCAGGTCGGGGTTGATCTGGTAAGGTGTTTGCAACCCCAAGTGTAGGGTCACGATGTAGTAACAATCTCGATGAGACCGAGGTCAAATCCACAGCGACTAATCTCATGAGTATTCTGAAAGCAACTAGAAGTAGAATTAGAAGAAAATGTGAAATCTAAATCTAGAATTAAAGAGAGTAATTGTGAATTATTTAACTAAAACTTGTAAATTTAAAAGTGGGAACTAGGGTTTCTAAGGATCCACTTATAGCAATCAGGGAGATCTATGCCTGATTCAAGGACATAACTGGAATCGGAGTCCCATCATATCCAGTTGGAAGATATCTTAATAAAACCAAATCTAAACTTCCCTTGACCTAATTCTCAATGGATAAGAGTTGTGAGAACTGGAAGTGATTCCATCACAAAACCATGCACAGGAGATAATGGCTCACAATAGGATATAATAACCTCATAACCAAACATAAGAGAATCATGAAGATTAGAAGGGATTCCATCATCCAACCATGCCTAAGGGACGATGATGAACAACAGGATTTCCAAATTTCACAATCTCAATACATGAAAAGAGATACTCAAAGCTATCACAGATCTATTGTAATTTGAGTCACAATAAACCATTAAAAACTGAAAGTATTTCTTAAATATCAAACTAGAAACAAAGAGAGTTCAACATAAACATGAATCAAAGTAATAGAAAACATCCCATCACGCGACAAGCTTCACCTCTTAGCCCTAGCTAAGAGGTTTAGCCAACCATAGACATGATTAGAACTAAAACCTTAGAAGAAAGCATGAAAAAATAAGGAAGAAAGAAGAAAACATTTGGCGATGGCTCTCCGCCCTTGTGCTTCGCTCCTCCAAACCCTAGAATGATTACATAGATCCTAGGAATGCCCTAGGGACTCCTATTTATAGTTGTACAACACCTCCTTTCGCATCTCTTTGGAAAAATCCAGAAACTGCCTCAAATTTACACACTCTACGTAACTTCGCGCGATTCATTCGATAACATCGAATAGGCTTCGAAGTCATTGAAGGTGTCTTTTATACGTACTTTTTTCATGCTTTTATAACTTCATCCAGACTCTGTAACCTTCTATGTCATCGAACCTACCTTCGATGTCATCGAAGAGGCCTTCGATATCATCGATCATTGTTCGAGGAATCGATAATGTGTCCAAAATAGTTCAGAGAGTTAATCTAATTTCTTCAATAAATTCGATGTCATCAAAGAGACCTTTGATTTCATTGAGGAAGCCTTCGAGTAATCGAAAATGGTACACAATATGTCTAGCGAGTTTTATCGAAATTTCACAGAAAATTCGATGTCATCAAGCAAAGCTCTGAGTCATCGAAAAGTGTCTTCAATTTTGTCCAATGACCAACTCGATTTTCTTTCATAAATTTGATATCATCAACCCGTGTTCGATGTCATCGAATGTGTCATCGAATGGTGTTCAATGACACAGTCAATGTGTATTCCGCGCTTGTTCTTTTGGCTTTGTTCCTTCTTCACTTGGTTTTCTTGAATCTTGGGACCTTGAAATCTTCAATCTTTATCTCCTAACATCCATTTTTTGCCTTGGTGATCTTTAAGCGTCAAATCCATGCTTTTAGCACCTTTTCCAATCCAAGCTCTTAAATTCACCTCACAACACAAACATGAGTAAAATAGGACATTAAGTAGTATCATGTTCATAAAACCAAGATATAAATGGGGTCCAATATGTAACATTTGACCCTCAACATCAGGTCAGGACGTGAGTCCTATTACTGAACCCTGCTCTTAAGTAGGTTAGCTCAAGTTCAACCCATGGCTCATCTCATTGTTACTGCCTCATTAACTTGGGAAGTTCATCCTGGTATTCTAATAAGTCCAGCAGGCTAGTTCGGTTTTACCCACAATAGTTGCTCCCCCCCCCCCCCACACACACACACTTATGAAATCGTTGTGCATGAGTGTAGGAAGTAGGAGCATGAAATGGTTTGGAAACACGAGAACTTAATTTCAAATTAAAATTAGCCTAGTCTTTTTACTTGAAATTTCAAGTCGAACTCAAATTTATCGTCTAATGATAAGGGCAGGAACAGAAAAGACGATGCCCATCAATGGATTCGAAAAATATATTATGGCAATCGCACAGTATGAGGGGACATCCATTAATTGGCAAGCATCGCTCGACCACTTGGTGATTCACCAACGGACAATTGTCACCTAAGTCATCATGGTCTTGCCCGAACTAACCCTGTGTTGCCAAGTGGAGGGGCAGAGACTGTATAAGTATTGAATTTCCACCTTCTTGTTTATCAACTTGATTCTGTGAAGCCCAAGCTTTACCGACCTAGTCGTTTTACCTTGTCTTTAGTTAGCAAGTCCCCTTAAGCATATCAGATAGAGATCTTTGTATTAGCCATTACGCCTAATCTTCTTCTTTTTTTATTCTCTTCTATCTTTTACTCCTACCACCCTTTCCATTTTTTTGTCTTCCTAGGAGAATTCTGGGGCTGCCTTCATCTCCGGGGCCTTTCATGGGGAGTCTATGAGCAATAGTACAGACTCCCGATTTACCCCGTCTTTAAGGTCTAGGTCTCAAGGGCTCTCTCTTCCTCCCAAGGAATCATCACCAGAGATGGTACCTCGAATAGGGGAGGCCTCTTCACCCCGAGTGTAACCAGCCTCCTCAACTTCCAGGGATGTGGCCCTTACAGCCAACATCTTTCTCTCTAGGTTGAGGATGGGAGACTTATAATCCCTCTTGTTAGAATACTCGATCCCGAACTCAGTGGGGCTTCAGTTTCCATGGGTGGGAAAGCTCCCAAGTCAACCTTCTGTAGGGGAGGTGGCCTTATACCCAATTTTCTTTTCATGTAGTTTGTGGCTCGCCTTCCATCCAGTGGGGAGAGAGATGCTCCACCATCTTAGTGTCACCCTGGGACAACCCAATCATAACATATGGAGGGTTATCTTCAGCTACTACATTCTTTGGCAGTAAGTCGGCAATTCTAAGCTCTCCATGGATAAGCTCCTTTACATGTACCAGACCACGAGCAGCTCGGGCTCTAGAGGATGGTATTATTTTTATTCTTAGTCGGGTAAGGTTCAGGCCATTATCACCAACAACCCATCCTCCAACAAGAGCTGGAAGGAAAGATGGTTTTTTACGACAGGAGAGTGGGAGACCCTGTGGCAGAGCTGGGTGGATTACGAGCTCGAGTCCCTACCTCCTTTGCTCTCCTAGGTTAGAACCCGAGTTGTGTTGTCATACTTAGTTTTTTCTTTATTTTACTTTATATATGTCTACATATCTCCTTATTTCTTCTTTTTACAGCTTTTCCTAAGTCTTAATGTTCACACCCCAGGTATAGGGTTGTGATGTAGTAATAAACTCAGTAAGACCGAGGTCGAATCCACAAGGACTGAAACTTGTACGTAATCTGAAATTAAGTAGAACTAGAACTAGAACTAGAATAAGATGAAATCTAAATTAGAGGGATTTTAAAGGAATAATGGTGAATAGCTTAATTAAAAACTAATAAAAATAAAGGTGGGAACTAGGTGCCAAGGATCCACTTGTAGCAATTGGGAAGCTACCTTGCATTAATTCATGGACACAACTGGAATCAGAGTCTTATCCTATCCAATTGGTAGGAAGAGATTTGTCAGATCTCTAAACTTCTCATGGATCTAATCCTCAATAGATAAGAATGGTGAAGATTTGGAAGTGATTCCGTCACCTAACCATGCCCAGGAGACTATGGCAAACAACAGCAATTTACCAATCTCATAGACAATCATGAGAGAATTGTGAAAGTTAGGAAGGGTTCCGTCACCCAACCATGCCTAGGAGACAATGGTGAACAACAGGGCTTCCTAAGTTCACAATCTCATAATGAAAAGAACATAATCAAAGCTATTACAGATCTACTGTAATTTGAGTCACAATAAACCATTCAAAACTAAAAGTATTCTTAATAATCAAACTAGAATCCATAAGAGTTCAATAACTATGAGTCAAAGCAAAGCTAACATCCTAATCACAGTATAAGCTTCACCTCTTAGCCCTAGCTAAGAGGTTTAGCCTGTCATAAACATGCTAAAATCTCATAAAAAGAAAAAGGAAGAGGAACCAAGGAAGGAAGATGTGCTCCACTCCACGTCCAAGCCGCTCCACTTCTCTCTCTCTCTCTCTCCACGTCTCTGGCCTTCACGGCTGGCCCAGATATAATAAAAAATATTGGATGCCCTCCTACCTCTCTCAAACTCCCTTTTATAGCTAGCAGGCGATGGCTGCGTCGGTTGAAGCGGCTACTATAATAGAGTCAGAAACCCTCTATTTACACAGCGGAATCGAAAGAGAGGATCTTACGCATCGATGATGATTGGTGGGCCTAGGATTGATGTCAGACAAGAAATTCACTCCGTCCATTTAGTTCACGTCGGAGTTTTGGTCCAAAATGGGCCAATTAGGCATGAATTCGGCATGGCCCATGAGATTTATGCTTGAACCATTCGTCCTCTTTTTAGACAGTTAACAACGGATCTTTGTTGTTTCTTACGAATTTATCACCTAGGCTTAGATAAGAGGACGCTTGGTCTCCTACTGGACAGTCCGGATTGGACCGTTGATGTCTAATGGTGGCCAACAACACTTCGTCCGACGCCCAGTGCGAAACAGAGCAGCGTAATTAACGTTGTGACGATGGTGGGCCCCTTCATCAGCTTCGACGGAGAAATTCACTCCATTCATTGTGATCCTCTCGAAAAACCAGTAAGAAATGGGTAGTTTCAGATTGGATTCGATGTGGCCCACAAAATCTTCTGTGCTACCGTTCATCTTGCGTGTAGCTGAGATCTTCACACGTATGCTTGCATGGTGGAGAAGGGACACCTAGGCGTAGGTTTTGGCTACCCCACGGGACGAATGGGTGGTGCAGATCACTGAAATGGATGATGGGTGGGGCCCACAAGTGAAAACTAACGAACGAACCTCCGTCTGCTGTCGCTGAGAACGAAGAAAGATGGGTCAACCCGACTTTGACCAGGCTACTCGTCCAATGCACGGCGGCCGGGCATGTGTTATGCACACGCACCATGTAAGGTGGGTCCCTCCTTGATGTATATGACAAACCCGCTCCATCCATTCCTTTCTCAATGTAGATTAAGGGGGTGAGACCAAAATCGAAGCATGTCCAACGATCAGGTGAGCCCCAAATCACTATTTTAGGGACTGATCTGTAAGTTGGGCCACTTTCACAAGGATCCAATGGCTGAAATTTGATGTGTACGGTTAATTTATGGTCCTCAGGCCATGTATGAAGCTTCAAGCCAAACAGATGGTGGAAACCCTATGATCTTGCATTCTGTCTAATTTCAGGCCACTCGAGCTTCAGTTTCTCAATTTTCTCAGATCTTTGGAGTGTAAATTCGTCGATCTTGGTCCCCTAGGGTCCGTCCCATGCTTTGGTTAATTCTGAGCATTAAATCTCAGCTTTTAGCATCCTATTTCAATCCACGCTCATAAATACACCCGGCATCACAAACATGATTAAATTGAGTTGTTAAACATTCGTAAATCCAGGCAATAAATGGAGTCTGATATGCAATATTTGACCCTCAACACTTAGCCCAGCCTTTATGCTTTCCTCCAACACTAGATCAGGATCGCTAGAGAGTAACCTACAACCCAGCAAGATTTTAGGAGTTTGATCACTCCTCGAATCCTAAAGCAAGTCGGCCTCTTTGTAGTGGGAACAACGGGTAAATATGATTTCCTTCATCTTCTATTTAGTCTTTAGGAATATTGCAGCGTTAATTGATTTTGATTTTTTCTTTCTATATAGTTGTTGGATTGTCCGTAGCCAAAGAAAAGGAAATTGTCATCCGTTGTCAAGATGGAGCGGCTACAGGTCGCTGACAGGAGGATAGCCCCACTAGCCAATGTTTGACATTCTGCTATGGGTCCCACCACGGGCAGGTCTGCCACACTTGTGACAGGGAGTATGATAGTTGTGGTTGCTCTCGAAGATCCTCCACTATCTGCCCAGGTGCAGGCTGAAGCTGCATCCGACCCCGCAGAGTGCCAGGTGGCAGTTTCGATGCCAACTATGTCGGGCTCCCCCACCATGAGCATTCCCTCGAGGGAGGTAGTTGACTTGGACACGTCTCCCGCCCGTGCTAAAGAGATCTGGGTTGAGGCTGCTAGAGCTCCAGGGGGTATGTATGAACACTAGAGCTTGGCTCATGGGGGTGCATCGACGGTGTGGGAGACATCTTCCTCCCTTCTAAGACATGGCCACATTCGCCAACTGGGGTGAGGAAATGTTCTAGAGGAAGAGGTGAATGCAATGTTATACTTGCACCCTGACCTCCTCTCAGCTGTTCACAACCCCAAGTATAGGGTCACGATGTAGTAATAATCTCGATGAGACCGAGGTCGAATCCACAGGGACTAATCTCGTGTGTTTTGTAAGAGCAACTAGAACTAAAGAAGATATAATCTAAATCTTGAAAATTTAAGAGAATAATTGTAAATTACTTAACTAAAACTTGTAAATTCGAAGGTGGGAAACTAGGGTTTCCAAGGATCCACTAGTAGAGATCAGGGAGATCTATGCTTGATTCAAGAACACAACTGGAATCAGAGTCCCATTTTGATCCAATTGGAAGATAATTCATTAAAAATCAATTATGAACTTCCTTTTATCTAGTTCTCAATGGATGAGAGGTATGAGAACTAGAATTGATTCCATCATAAGACCATGCCCATAAGACAAAGTAAACAATAGAATTTATCAATTCACAAACACTCTAAAAGAATCATGAAGATTAGAAGGATTCCATCATCCAACCATGACCATGGGATAATGGTGAACAACAGGATTTTCTAAACTCACAATCACAATAATGAAAAGAACATACTCAAAGCTATCGCAGATCCATTGTAATTTGAGTCACAATAAACCATTAAAAACTAAAAGTATTTCTTATAATCAAACTAGAATCAAGGACAGTTCATCTTAAACATGAATCAAAACCATAGGAAGCATCTCATCACGCTACAAGCTTCACCTCTTAGCCCTAGCTAAGAGGTTTAGCTTATCATAAACATAATGAACTAAAATCTCTTAAGGAAAGACATAAACAAAACCAGAAAAGGGAAGAAAACTCCTAGCTGGCCAATCGTCCTCTCTCTCTATTTCTTCCTCTTCCTTGCTCGCACATCCTCACGCCCATTGTCTGATGATCTCTCTCTCTCTCTCTCTCTCTCTCTCTCTCTCTCTCTCTCTATAAGCATGGTGTCAGTCAATCGGCTGGAGTGGAGAACTGACTCCACTTTATGTAGTTTAGTGCGTATCTGTTACGCAGCCGCTGTTTTGTGAAACTGATATATATAGTAAGTTGCAGTTTTTTTTGCACGCGCAACCGTGATCAGCAACGTGCAGGGTTGATCAACTTTGGTAGGTTTTAGATGGCTGAGAAGATGAATGGTTTGGATTCATGCTATTCCCTTGATAGTAGGCCCCACTGAGTCCCTAATGAGATCAGTTTGCATGAGTGCGTAAAAAGGGCCTGCACACGCTTCTTGCCCTGTGACGATTGGGGGGGCCCATGTTCAATATTCTCTGAGAAATCTAGTCCTTTCATTAGATTCCCCTTAGAAATTCGGCGAGATGGATGGTTTCTAAATCGAATTCGGTGTGGCCTATGCAATTTCTCATTGCACCGTCTGTCTTTCATTTGAACGATTGAAAACCGATCTCCATTGTCGTCTATAATTCCGTCACCTAGGTCTTAATCAGTCGAACTGTGGGAATCAATGGACGATCTGGATCAGACAGTTGAATCAAAATGGTGGCCCACAAGGATCGCCCACGGTTCTCTGTTTGGAGATTTCGCCGATGGAAATTTGAAACCGGGCAGGATTGCGCAGTCAACTATCTTTAACCGTTCTTGGATGGTGCGGTGTACAGCGGGTAATCCTTGTTGTGTGCGCGTGCACTGCAGGGTGGGGTCCACCATGATATTTCTTGGAAATCCACATCATCCATTCAGTTTCCCATCAAAATTGAGACCTATCCGCAGATCAAGCGGTTGATTAGTTGCTCTGTCACTAGCTTTGGTGAATCTTGAGCGTTAAATCCATGCCTTTATCATCCTTTTCAATCCAAGCTCTTGAATTCACCTTGCAACACAAACATGATTAAAATAGAACATTAAGCATTATCAAATGCATAAAACCATGTAATAAATGGGGTCTAATATGTAATATTTGACCCGCAACACAATCTCCAACCAGCATTTTGCTAGTCACAAGCAAAGTATGCAAAAAATAAATTTAATGAGCAATGCTCAAACCTTGTTCAGGAAATGATCTTTTGTGTGATCAAGTATGGATGAGTAGACTCAAGATGAGAAATTTGAGTTTTTAAAAACCTGGAGCCGAACCACATAAGTAACCGATCAAATGAATCCTTAATCCATTGGGTCAGACCATAGTTCGCATATCAAGTTTTTCAATGTGCTCAGTGAAAGTACTATCTTTTCATAATGTTAGCCATGCTCATCACTTCAAGATTAGTTGAAAACCCAAGTACTGATTCCGAACTTATATTGACGGTCATTTGTATTCATTCATTCTTTTCATCCTTTTTTTTTGTAAACATTACATCTTTTTCAAAGACTTTTTTCATTCCCCTTAAAGATGTTGTCATTCTTAATTCTTTATGACCTTTTTGTTGATCTCCTATTTTTTAACTGGTTCTTTTCTTCTTTTAGGGTGGATAAAATTCTCTAGACTCGGTTCTCAATATCTTTCAATGATCACCACACTAACAATTAGAAAATCTAATACTATTTACAGAGAACAATTTAAATAAAATAATATTCGAACATCCTCTTAACCAAGTGAATGTAAGAGCCATAAGTTATAAATTACTTAGTTTCTCCAACTACAACAATTCAAAACTCGATTTCTATCCTTTTGTCATACTCAAAACAATTTTAAATACATAACTTATCACTTTCTAAATAGATGAACATTGAAATTTTTTTCAAAAATTTTACAAATTTTGCTCAAAACTGAGAAAACACTGATTATCCCCAACCTAAAATCTACATTATCCTCAATGTAAAATAAATATGCAAGAGTTGCAAAAGAGACAACGTAATTGAAAGAAGAGTGATGGAGAGATAGTACCTGATGAAGAGATTTTGTCGCTTCTTTTTGTTTGTCAATGGATCTCGGCGTGAAGGTGGTTTAGCACAAGAGTTTGTCAACCTAAAACAAATTATCCTAAAATAGAAGAAAACAACCTGCCCTAAACAAAATAAAGCCAACTATCCTAAAACAGTATAAAGCAACCTATCCTATAACAGAAAACAGAAAACCTAACTACACCTCCATTAAACTAGGAGGTCAATCTTGGTAGACAGGATCCGTCAGAGGTATAGACATGTCCTCTTAATCAAATTTCTCAACAAATGGCTTTAATCGATATCTATTCACTTTGAATTCATTTCCATTATTCAGATTTCAAATCTTGACAGCCCCATGAGGATAAACATTGATAACAATGAAAGGGCCGGTCCAACGAGACAAGAGTTTACCCGAAAAGAAATGTAATCGAGAATTATACAAAAGGACTTTCTGAACTGGTATGAATGATTTTCGAAGAATGTGTTACTCATGAAATGTCTTCATCCTGTCCTTGTAAATTCTCGAGTCCTCGTACGCATCATTCTGGATTTCTTCAAGTTCATTCAGCTGAAGTTTGCGTAACGAGTCAGCGTTGTCCAGATTGAAATTTAAATTTTTGATCGTCTAGTAGGCTCTATGTTCCAACTCCATAGGTAAGTGGTAAGCCTTCCCAAAGACAAGTCTAAAGGGAGACATTCCAGTAGGGGTCTTAAATACGGTACGGTAAGCCCATAAAGCATCGGTCAATCGAATTGACCAATTCTTTCGATCAGGGTTAACCATTTTCTCCAAAATGTGTTTAATTTCCCTATTGGAAATCTCAGCTTGTCCACTTGTTTGGGGATGGTATTGAGTGCTCACCTTGTGAGAGATGCCAAATTTCTTCATTAAGTTCGCGAATGGCTTATTTCAAAAATGTGAGCCTCCATCACTAATGATGGCTCGAGGCATTCTGAACTGGGAAAGGATGTTCTCTTTTAAGAATTTAATGACTGTTTGATGGTCATTCTTCCAGCACAGAATCGCTTCAACCCATTTGGTGACATAGTCTACGGCGAGCAAAATATGTAAATTTCTAAAAGATTGGGAAAATGGTCCCATGAAATCGATGTCTCAGCAATCAAATGCTTTTATGATAAGAATGGGGTTCAAGGGCATCATATTTCGATGGGACAATGCTCCCAATTTCTGACAGCGCTTATGAGCTTTGTAAAACTTATGAGTATCCTTGAACATTGTGGGCTAGTAAAAACCACATTGCAAAATTTTAGTCATGGTCCTTTTAACAGAAAAATGACCACCACAAGCCTGAGAGTGACAGAAGGAGATGGCACTTGGGTGTTCATTGTCTAGAACACATCTCCTTGAGATTTAGTCTGGGCAATATTTAAACAAATATAGATCATCCTAAAAGAACTTATGAACTTCGGTGAAATTTTTTTCCTTATCTTGCGCAGTCCAATGTGTGGGCATGAAACCTGTGGTAAGATAATTAGCAATATCAGCAAACCAAGGTGAATGGGAGACTTTGAACAGTTGTTCATTAGGGAACATATCATTGATATGTGTCATCTCAAGGGAATTAGGGAGTCAAGGCAGGAAGATGGTTAGCCACTATATTTTCTACTCCTTTTTTATCTTTTATTTCCAAATCAAATTCTTGGAGTAGGAGGATCCATCTAATCAGGTGCGGCTTATCACCATTCTTAAAAAGAAGATACTTAAGAGATGCATGATCTGTGTAAATGACGATCTTGGATCCAATCAAGTAGGACCTAAATTTGTCCAAAGCGAATACTACAGCTAAGAGTTCCTTTTTCCATAGTCGAGTAGTTCACTTAGGCAGGATTTAGATTTCTACTTACATAATGGATAACGTAGGGTTTCTTTTTTTTCTTTGGCCTAAAATCACCCGAAAAGTATAGTCAGACACGTCGCATATAAGTTCAAAAGGAAGGCTCCAATCGAGTGGCTGAATGATAGGTGCAGTAGTTAACATGCCCTTAAGCTTAGTAAAAGCTTCCTGGCATTGCTCAGTCCACTCGTATGGTGCATCCTTTTAAAGTAGATTACACAAAAGACGAGAGAGATGACTAAAGTCCTTTATGAATCTAATATAAAAGCCGGCGAGTCTTAAGAATGATCACACGTCTTGTATGTTCTTGGGTGGAGGTAGGTTAGAGATAAGATCAATTTTAGCCTTATCTACCTCAATTCTCTTGGATGAGATGATATGTCCAAAGACAATTCTCTTACGTAACATGAAATGGCACTTCTCCCAATTGAGAACCAAATTCTTTTCTTCACATCTTTTTAACACACATTTAAGATTCTCCAAGCATTCGTTGAAATATGGACCAAAGACAGAGAAGTCATCTATGAAGACCTTTAGATATTGCCCCACCATGTCAGAAAAAATACTCATCATACATTGCTGAAAAGTGGTGGGGTAATTACATAGTCCGAATGTCATCCTTCAATAAGCAAAGGTGCCAAAAGGATATGTGAATGTGGTCTTTTCCTAATCTTTAGGAACTATCTCTATCTAGTTGTAACCTGAATACCCATCAAGGAAACAATACTACGAGTGACTGGCTAGCCTTTCCAAGATCTGATCGATGAAGGGCAAAGGGAAGTAGTCCCTTCTTGTGACAGTATTCAACTTCTTGTAGTCAATGCACATTCTCCAAACCTAGTAACTCTAGTTGGCACGAGTGTATTATTGGCATTGGCTATGATGGTGATTCCGGACTTCTTAGGAACTAGCTGAGTTGGACTCACCCGTTAACTATCGGATATTGGATATATGATACCCACATCCAATAGTTAAAGAACCTCAGCCTTAACCACTTCTTTCATGTTTAGATTTAGTCTACGTTGTGATTGCCGAGAGGTCTTTGCATTATCCTTAAGATAAATGTAGTGAGTACAAACCGAATGGTCAATTCCTTTAAGGTCCACAATCGTCCATCCAAGGGCTCCCTTATGCTTGATAAGAGTAGATATGAGCATACTCTCCTGTTCTTGCTTAAGGTGAGAAGAAATCACCACCAGGTATGTCTCATCTTAACCTAAATAGACATATTTCAAATCAAAGGGCAAAGGTTTTAGGTCAAGCTTCAGTGCTTTGAGGTTAGACAGTAGAGGCACTTCATCAATTTGGGATAACTCTTCAAATTGCGGCTTCCACCGGTTAACTTCAAGTACCGGCACAGTATCAAGCATGACACCCATCTCCCTAATCATGTCATCATCAAAATCAAGAGAGTGAGCCAGGCACATCTCTAGAAGATCAGAGGATAAGGTCAAAGTGTTCTACCTTTCACGAAAGAGTCAATTATGTTAATGTCATGGAAATCTTCATCCTCCTCTAACCGTTTGCCTGTGTTGAAAAAGATATTGAACTCTAATGTCATATTTCTGAAAGACATACTCATGACTCCATTCCTGTAATTAATGATTGCATTTGAAGTGGCGAGGAATGGGCGACCAAGAATGATGGGAATTTGAGTGCTCATGTTACTGATGGGTTTCGTATCCAAGATGATAAAATCTACCGGGTAGTAAAATCTGTCAACCTAGACCAACACATCCTCAATTATCCCTCTCGGTACATAAATTGAGTGATCAACAAGTTGTAATGTGGTTAGGGTGGGTTTCAATTCACCCAAACCTAACTGTTTGTAGACCGAGTAAGGAATCAGATTTACACTTGCTCCTAAATCGAGAAGTGCATACTCAATGCGGTAATTCCCAATTACACAAGCAATGGTTGGGCTACCGGGATCTTTGACTTTTTATGGCACATCTTACTTTAGGATAACACTCACTTTTTCAGTTAAAAAGATTTTCTTTTAAATATTTTACTGTGTTGGGGTCGTACACAAGTCTTTCAGCATATAAAGGTATTTGTTTTACGACATCAAGTAGAGGAATATTTACCTTTACTTGTTTCAACACATCTAGAATATCCTGAGAGTTAGAGAGAGGTTTTATTGCAACCAACAATTGAGGGAATGGGGCAACCGGCTTGCTACGAAGTTCTGGTTCTAATTCTTGTGGAACAATGCTAGGTCTATCACTATTATCCTCTTTCAGGTCCTTAGGCTTTTCAGCCCTAACCGGAATGGTTTTGTCAATGGTCTTCCCACTCCTAAGAGTGGTGATAGATTTAACTTGCTCCATCTAATTTGAAGAACTTGGATCACTTACCTCGTATTGCGGTTTAGAATTGGGAAGAGGTTGAGCAGGAAACATCCCCCTTTCTATAACCGTAAAACGTGAATCCATCTTTTGCATATATTTTGTTAGTTCTTGAATTGTTTGAGTAAGCTCTTGAGTTTATGTAGAATTTTGAACCAATTCTTCTTGAGGTTTCACTTGATTTGGAATTTGATTAAAGAAACCTTGAGGAGTAGCAGTTTGTCCATTCCTCCAACTGAAGTTTGGATGATTTCTCCAACTAGGATTGTATGTATTGGAGGTAGGTCCATTGAAAGGTCTTTGGTAATTGTTCATGGCATTGGATTGCTCATTCAACACCTCTTGAAAGGCAGGTATTTTTGAACAATTTTCAGTTGTGTGAACGTTGCAAGCACAAATACCGTAAACAGTTTCCTTAACCTTATCCTTCTTTAATTCCATGACCTTAAATTTTCTTATGAGATTAGAAACATTAGCATTGATATCATCATTCTCTTTCAGAAGGTATAATCCACCTCTCTCCTTTAAATGAATGGGCCTAGAAGTAGTACTTGATTTTGGGTAAGTGTCCCATGATTGTGTGTTTTCAACAAGTCTATCCAAGTAGTCCCACACATCATCGACATTTTTATTCATGAATTCCCCATTGCACATTGTCTCAACCAATTGGCGCATGGAACATGTCAGACCATCTTAGAAAAAGTGTGTAATGCGCCACGTTATAAAACCGTGTTATGGGCATGAACTGATAAAATCCTTGAACCTTTCCCAGGATTGGAAGAATGTTTCATCCTCCTTTTGGACGAAGTTCATAATTGACTTTCTAAGGGTATTCGTTTTATGATGTGGAAAAAATTTCTTTATGAACTCCCTTATCATGTCACTCCATATGCCAATAGATTTGGGATGTAGTGAATGTAACCATGTCTTAGCTTTCTCTTTCAAAGAAAAGGGAAAGATTTTCAATCTGATCGTGTCCTCAGATACGTTTGAAAAATATAAAGTGGCTATGATTTCATCAAACTCTTTCAAGCGCAAATACGGACATTCAAATTCAAGTCCATGGAATTTTGTAAGAAGTTAGATCACCCTTGGCTTAATATCCATGTGTCCCGTATTTTCTGAAAAAATCATGCATGAGGGCGTACTCACCCCCGCTGATTGTAAATAATCTCACAAAGTACGAGGTGAGGTGCTTGATGCATCTCATTCTCATCTTGGACTTCCTTAACCAGAAGTTGAGGTTGTCTTCCCGATTGATTGACCGGTTGAGTCGCAACCATCAGTTCAATTAACTCTGAAGATCTCGAATGGTGTCTAATCCTGTGATGGATAAATAACCACTCAACCAATCCTCCTTCACTCAAAGACGTCGAGTGTTGTCACGGACCCACTTGGGCATGAAACACTCTCAGCCCTCAATTTCATATTTTAACATAAACTTAATAGACAGAAAAGAAATAGAAGTTTAGAAATAGAAAAAGAAAGGGAATTAGAAAGAAGTTACCAAACTAGAAGTTCATAATTAAAATCCTGCAAAACAAAACAAAATTAGTCAGTTTCTAAAAACAGAAAATAACAAGTTTCTAAATCTAAAATTAAAAAGTAAGTTAGATTCTAAAATCAAATAGAAAAACATAATCCAAAAATTAGAAAGTATAAAAGCCTAATCCCAAAACTAGATAATCTCAAAAAAATGCAACAGTCAATCCCTGACAACAGCGCCAAAAACTTGTTCACAACCCCAAGTGTAGGGTTGCGATGTAGCGGTGAGACCGAGGTCGAATCCACAGGGACTAATCTCGTGTGTTTTGTAAGAGCAACTAGAACTAGAAGAAGATATAATCTAAATCTTGAAAATTTAAGAGAATAATTGTAAATTACTTAACAAAAACTTGTAAATTCAAAGGTGGGAAACTAGGGTTTCCAAGGATCCACTTGTAGAGATCAAGGAGATCTATACTTGATTCACGAACAAAACTAGAATCAAAGTCCCATTTTCATCCAATTGGAAGATAATTCATTAAAACTCAATTATGAACTTCCTTTGATCTAGTTCTCAATGGATGACAGGCATAAGAACTAGAATTGATTCCATCACAAGACCATGCCCATGAGACAAAGTAAACAACAGAATTTATCAATTTACAAATACTCTGAAAGAATCATGAAGACTAGAACGATTCCATCATCCAACCAGGCCCATGGGACGATGATGAACAATAGGATTTTCTAAACTCACAATCACAATAATGAAAAGAACATACTCAAAGCTATCACTGATCCATTGTAATTTGAGTCACAATAAACCATTAAAAACTAAAAGTATTCCTTATAATCAAACTAGAATCAAGGACAGTTCATCTTAAACATGAATTAAAACCATAGGAAGCATCCCATCACGCTACAAGCTTCACCGCTTAGCCCTAACTAAGAGGTTTAGCCTATCATAAACATGATGAACTAAAATCTCTTAAGGAAAGACATAAACAAAACTAGGAAAGGGAAGAAAACTCCTAGTTGGTTGGCCGTCCTTTCTCTCTTTCTTCCTCTTCCTTGCTTGCACGTCCTCACACCACGGTCTGATGGATCTCTCTCTCTCTCTCTCTCTCTCTCTCTCTCTCTCTCTCTCTCTCTCTCTCTCTCTCTCTCTCCCCCCCCCCCCCTCTCTCTCTCTCCCTCTTTTTATAAGCATGGTGTAAGTCGGTCGGCTGGAGTGGAGATCGGTTTGCATTAGTGCGTAAACAAGGCTTGTGCACGCTTCTTATACTGTGACGATTGGTGGGCCTCATGTTCAATATTCTCTAAGAAATCCAGTCCATCCAATGGATTCCCCTTGGAAATTCGGTGAGATGGACTGTTTCTAGATCGAATTCGGTGTGGCCCATGGGATTTCTCATTGCACCGTCTGTCTTCCATTTGAACGGTTGAAAATCGATCTCCATTGTCTTCTGCAATTTCGTCACGTAGATCTTGATCAGTCGGACTATGGGATTCTAATGGACAGTCTGGATCAGACCGTTGAATCAAAATAGTGGCCCACAAGGATCGCCCACAGGTCTCTATTTGGAGATTTCACAATGGAAATTTGAAACTGAGCAGGATTGTGCGGTCAGCGGTCTTTGACTGCACTTGGATGGTGTGGTGTATAGTGGGTAATCCCTATTATGTGCGCATGCATTATAAGGTGGGGTCCACCATAATACTTCTTGGAAATCCACACCGTCCATTCGGTTTCCCATCAAAATTGAGACCTATCCACAGATCAGGTGGCTGAATGGTTGCTCTATCACTGGCTTTAATGAATCTTGAGAGTTGAATCCTTGTCTTTAGCATCCTTTTCAATCCAAGCTCTTGAATTCACCTTGCAACACAAACATGATTAAAATAGAACATTAAGCATTATCATGTGCATAAAACCATGTAATAAATGGGATCTAATATGCAATATTTGACCCTCAACATCAGCCATGATGGCTCACATATTAAGGTGAGTGTCGGTTACTATAGTGGACGTTCTGCATTCCCTCTCTTTTCCTCTTACTTGTTTTGTTCCCTTTTTTTTGTTGTCCTGACCATCTCCCCTTTATTTTTTATAGGGCACACTCAAGGCCCTTGCCATCCACCTACTTTCGCTCGATTTGAAGGCCCAGGTGGATGATGCAAACTAGAAGCTCAAGGCCATCGGAGCTAAGTTGTCGGTGAAGACTTCGGAGCTAGCGGTGGTCGTGGAGGCCCAAGTGGCAGCTCGTGGTGAAGTAGTTCTTCAGGAGGCCCTGAGGGTCTCCCTAGAGGACTATAAGGCAAGCGCTTGTCATTTGGTTATTGAGCAACGTGAGAAGGACAACATATTGTCCAGGTTTACTGAGCTAGAGGCAAGGGCCATTGAGGTAGGCCGAGGTGGGAGTTCAGGCAGCTGAGGTGGAGGCACACTTTGCGAAGGCTGAGGCTTGGCTGGTGGGAGTTAAAAATGCAATTCTTGCAAGAGAGACAGCTGTCGTGGAGGCTCTCAAGGTCTCCGAGGGGCACCTAGCTAAACTAGAAGAGACATTCAACATTGGCTTTTAGAAGTGCCAGGAAGAAATTCAACGCTGATATCCCGAGCTTGAGTTGGGGTATCTAAATGAAGACGCCACTAAGGTCCTCGAAGTTACCGCTCTTGAGGCCGATGAACTCCCGCAAGATTAGGCTTCATTTATATATATATATATATATATATATATATATATATATATATATGTATGTATGTATGTATGTATGTATTTTTTAAAACAATAGCTTTGTAATAATTTCTTTTATTAATAAAAAGAGGATTTTTACTCAAATTTTTGTCTCATGTTTGGAATGTGTAGTGTAGCTTGCATTATTTGTTTTCTGTTAGTCATTTAGTAAATTGATGGTCGAGAATGTAAATTATTTTTCTTTCATTCATAAAGGGAAACAGTCACCTGAGGTGAATTGTTGGCAAGTAGCTGGCACCTGAGGTGAATTGTCGACTTGGTATCTGAGTTACCTTTTTAGAATTTCTCGGGTCCACTCTTATTGGTAGTAAATCTTTACGTGCTTGGCATTCCATGGATACGATAAGGCTCGGCCCCACATGTCTTCTAACTGGTATGTTCCTGGTCAGACTATACCGATGATCTTATAGGGCCCTATAACACCCTGATTTTCAGAACCCGAGTATATAACTTGTTTCCTGAAAACCCGAGTGTTAATGATCAGATAAGTGGCACTCAAGTAAATTCAAAGTGCAAGAGCAAAATCTAGCATAGAATAAGCCGTAAACCAAATAATAATATCCCGATGCACTCAACTGGGGACCCAAATACAAAACCTTATGTTTAAATGTTCTAAATAAACAAACTATCATCTACACTACTGATTTAATTCGAAGTACTCTGTCGCTTCCTGTTGCGGCTCCTCCTCACACAACTCCTCATCCGCCCCCGCTGCATCAGTCCCGAGGTCTGCACCATAGTCATTCATACCTGCGCCTGCATACTCTGTACGGTTAAACATTGGATGAAAGAGTGGCCAGCTCAGTGTGAATTCCCCTCGAGATTACACACCACCACCTTAGATAAGTATAGCATGAAAACAACGAGGCATACGAAACATAATGTAACAACCCATACTTTCTAGTATTCGGTATTACCAGGGGACCTAGATTAGTGTAAACACGAATCTAACGTACTAAAACGTTCACCTACCTTATAGTCTAAATCAGACCAATATGAGTAATCTCATCCATAGGTAGGGTCATCCAACTGTTCATCAATGCTTAGATGATCAGCAAACCTTGTTAAAGATAAATCTAGCCATTCAGCATCAACATATGACCTAACAACATCCCCTCGATCAATCTAAGGATTGAATTTCCTTGTTTGACCATCAAACCTTGGAATCAACCATAAACCTTGCGAGCAGTATATGTGCCTGAGATGTGGACACATGGCTCAATATGACGTTATCATTTAGGACTCTTATCAAAGGCAGGTCCCACAAATAAATAAGTAAATAAGCGAATATCTATGTATGCACATATAGTAACAAGGTGAGATGAAATAAGTAAGTAATATTATCGTAGACTTTAATGACACTGAGAAGGGTGGACCACTTACACAAATCACAAGGAAGTAGAAGAGATTGTAGAAAATAATAATAATAATAACAATGTTACTAAATATTATCATAATATTTAGTATTATAAACGCATAATAGATCATCCAACCACTAATCAGATAATGAATCTCCATCTAAAGGGTTCTAGGAACCTTTTGACCATTGAGGTACAATTTCAGAACGATCCGACCCTCAGATCAATGTAGACCCATGACTGGACTCTTCAACTAAGTAGTATGGCCCACCAAATTTGGATCCACCCCACCTAAGATCTAGATCTGCTAGATTTTCAACTGGAGGGCCTGATTAGGGCATCCCTGAGTGAATGAATGGAGTAGATTTCCCTCAAACATCACCATAGGTCCCACATTAGCATGCATGTACACCGGTGTTACAGCACCTGAGCTGCACGAACCGTCAGCCCCGACAAATGTGGGACACCCGACATTTCCAAAACGGGAGGGTTTTCCCACCCACGGTTGTTCGAAAAGTGAAACACAGTTGTGTTTCCTCTCGATCATTTGATCGATGTGTGGCCCACCATCTAACCCCATCGGTATGATCCAAGCCGTCCATCTGATCAAGGAGGAGCTGCGGACCAGAACCCAACTCATCCCGCACAATGGGACGCACGTGCATTCACACAAGCTTCACCGCAAACAAGGATGTGCAGTGAATTTTCTTCTAAAAATGGAAACCCTATTTCTGTAGTGTCAAGCTGGCAATCCAAGTGTGTTACTCTCCTTACTTTGTAACCGTTTGATGCAAAGCATCTGAACCATCCATCTACTTAGGTCTTTCTATGCAAAACCGTATCCGGTTTTGGTTTCTACCCACCGTTTTGGGGAAGCCGTTTCTACCAAATCGAATCTGGTTCGTCCTTTGCCCATACAACGGTCTGGGATCTTTAGGGCAATGATATTAGAGGGAGGATGAGTAGCAACAGCTCTCCCTTCACCTCTTACAGCCGCAAGCCCTCCAAAATCTTCTCCATTTGAACCCACCTCCTAATCCTCCCTAAAGCTTTGAAAAAGCTTGCCTACAAGATCTACGGGGTTCATCTGGACTGTCCAGAGGAGTCGATTCGAAGAAATACACCCCCGACGTCAATCCGCCATTAACGGCCAGCCTTCTTCCTCGTCCCAACTACACCAAACTGACTCAGTTGGGTCACTGTTGGAGTGGGTCTCGCAGATTTTAGATGTCGGATATGGGTGAGAAGGAGAGAGAGAGAGAGAGAGAGAGAGAGAGAGAGAACGTGAGAGAAAGAGAGTGGTGCGGGTTTGCCGCACCACCACGTCAGACAGACCAGTCGAGTCGTGACTCGGTTCGGAGTTTGGGACGGAGTCTGCAGGCGGTGACGCCGAGAAGGAGAGCAAGGAGAGATAAAGGAAGGAAGAAGAAGAAGAGGAAGAAAAGAAGAAGAGGGAGAGAATTCATGGGGTGCTGCTGTTGCACCACGCCAACACATCCTGACTCGTCCAAGTTCCGGGACGTGTCTGAGCCAAGTCCAGGGTCTGCATAGACGATTCAAGCTGCTCATCCAAAGGTTCCAACCCTATGGCTAGCAGGTAGAATCTCAATGATTGATAAATCACTAACATCTAGATGAAGCATTCTCAAATTTTTTGAAGTTCCAGCAAGTGGACTGATTGTTACTTCAATTTTTTATTCGGAATAACACTAGCTGTGGCAAGATATGAGGTTGAAATCAGATTTTCATCAGGCCTTGAATGGGGCTGAAAATGCCCCTCAGCAGGGCCTTGATTTAAGCTAAAAATGGGCCCCATTTTAGGCCGTGATTTGGACCAGGCCTAGCCACCAATCTGGGCCAGGGTTGGACTGAAATCAGCCTTTACTTGGGCCATGATTTGGGCCAAAGTCAACCCAAAAGATGGGCCAAGATCAGCCCAAAGCTCATGCTAAAATCCATGTTAAACTAGACCTAGTTTCTGGGCCTTATTTATGGAAGAACACCAGGCCCATACTGGGCCACTTGTTGGACCAACATCTGGTGGGCCTATTCACCCTAATGATGGCCCAAATAACCTCATTCATGGGGCCCTTCAAACCCACACTAGACTTATTTTAGTGTGTTATTTTCATGGTCACCTTGCTTTCATGAGGGATAATATCATTAGATATGGCTAACCATGGTTAAGTTAATTTGGCTAGTATTAGTTATTAAAGGTGTTAGATATTAGCAATTATCATGACTAGATTAACTGTGGATAGTCAGGGCTATTAGCATAAGAAACTATTTATCATTTTCCTTTTGAGATTAGTATAATACTCGTTAATATAATTATTAAGTATAAATCCTTATTATAGTATTATTAGTAAATATTCTATTATTATTACTCAACTTATTTAACAGATTATCAGTAATCATAAGAATATTGAATAATGGTGGTACGTTCAAATATGAACTTATAAACCATCATTATTAAGGTGGATGGATTGATACTCCTATTATGAATATTAATTAGCACATTGTACGATAATAATAATAGTAGTACTAATAATAGTTGAGGATTTAAATCCTAAGATCTAAGTATGGGACTAGACTTTAGAATGAAACTCTAATTCTACATCAAGACCCTAAGTAACCTAAACCCTAAGACGATACTTTGAACACAAATGATGAAGTTAATCTAATAGTACAATTTCATAACTTATGATAGGGCTCAAGTCTAAGGGCGTGCACTCTTCCTAATAACATTGGAAGGCGAGTCGACAAATAAGGTGATGATTCTTCCCCTTGAGCTTTCCATTTTCTCAATAGCTTAAGTTATAGTCTTTATTTTAATTTATAATTGATATCTCTATCTCATAGTCGTATATATTAAATTGTTGAAATTGAATTGCTACCTTACATGCTTAATGTTTATCCTGTATGTTTAAGTCATGCTATTAGATTATTTATGGATTACTTTTGGGATTTAAACTGGTACATTAGTGGGAAACCCCCCACTTATAAATGTACACCTATACTTGTGATGTAACTGGATTGATGGTGATTGCAATGAACATTTGATCTAGTGGTTATTAAATGATGGTCTAAATTGACCATTGATGTGGGCCTACCATCCAGGGTTGTTGTATCCTATGGTTTTCAAGGATGGCCTTTTATCGCATGATTCTGATACTCGCCCTATATGACCTACTTTGATATTGCCTTATGTGGCTTTGTTATAGTATTTTTCCTATATGGGTTAGATGTTTTATACTGTTCAACCATGCGATGGTAAGCCCCATATGCTGAATACGATTGGCCACTAGTCGATTGGGATTCATTAAACATCCTAAGGTGGTAGCCTCATGAGCCAGGGATGGTGGAATGGGACACTATGCCTGAGCTGTCGCCCTACGCTGGGCTCTGAGCTCCCTATAGTGACCTTTAAGCTTATTAAAGCTGCTGGTTGTAAACGGACTGATAGCGATTGAGCTAATCATGCATTTTCATAGCATATGGTCTTTTCCGGGTGATTAAATTCTCCTTGTGCGATCTATGGTCTTTTCGAGTGATTAAATTTTCCTTGGCGATCTATGTTTTATGGTCTTTTCTGGGCGATTAAATTTTCCTTGGGCGATCTATGTTTTATGGTCTTTTCCAGGCGATTAGATTCTCCTTGGGCGATTTATATATTATGGTCTTTTCCAGATAGTTGTTTCTCCTCGGGCGTACCTGTAACACCCCAAATTTTTTCTAACTTGGCAATGGATGTCCTTGGATGTAGAACTGCCCTATGAACTTATTCTGCAATGATTATGGTGCAATTTAATCAAGTATTAATAGCTAGAATCACCTTCTATATAAACTACAAAGGCCCAAGTACCACCTCAGGAAGAAATCATACAGGACTAAATCCTTTAGAAATTAGGTGAGTATTAGCTAGTGGTAAACTAGTTTACTTGTGAAATTCGCTTGAACCACTTTAAATATGAACTATAAGACCCAAAACTTGCAGAATCATCGACACTACATTACCCTTTAATCTAGGATCAATCTCATTACCCAGTTACTCTCGGGAGCACATTGAAACTTCGTATCGGACCTAGACAGCACGTCGAAAGTTTGATTACTGTGAAACTAAATGATTATGACCACCTTGCTGAGCTTGACTACCATCTCAGAAATCAAATCCAGATAGTGTCCAGAAACGGACAACTTGAGCCCAGAGCAAAGTGTGTGAGAAACGTGAATATTTTAGAAATGAAATCTGAATTTAAGTAATCTGAGACTTGTCGGTTACGGGCCGAATATAAGGATTCAGACCGTCAGAATCCGACTCAAATATACCCTAGGATCAGGAGAAATTTCCCATACATTGCAGTGTACTTGTGGCCCTGATCGAGTTTCGGTGACCGTCGAACTGAAACTGGTCCGCCACGGTCGATCTGTAAATCCGATCGGACCGAAAACTTAACTCGTCCTAGATCAATTGTTAAGAAACTTAAGTCCGACCGCACATAGAAAGGGGGCCTCTAGAAGTGCTTCGTTTGATCAAAACAAGCTCCTTTAGCTATAACTTAAGTATACCTTGGCCCTGGGGCCATTTCCATCAGTTTTAGGCCTATATAAGGGCCTTACCCTCACTCTCTCATCCTATACGAATTTGAGAAACCCTAGGAGAGAGAAGAGAGGAAAGAGAGAAAGAGAGAAAGAGAGAGAGAGTTGGAGTTCATCCCTGGGATTCAATCCCATCACTCCACTTGCTTTACCACCACTTCCATACCGCTCTATCGGCGCTACCAATCCCATTCTTAGGTAAAAAATTCAACCCCTAATCTTTTCTAGGGTTTTAAATAGTTGAAATAATGAACTAGCGAACCTAGTTCATCTTATAGGTTGCCATCCTGGTGATGACAAAGACTACGTGTTTAAAACGAATTCGTTACACGTTTACCGGTGTAAAGTGTAAACTATAGACGTATAGGTTATGGTTTTTAAAGCTTTCAATGTCAGTTAATGATAGATTCCTGACGTGGATGCTATTTCACATGCAAAATGCGATGTATGTTTTACGTTTCTGTTATATACAAACTATGTGGAGTTTAGCATATTCTTTGTATTTGTAGAAAGTCCGGTATACGTATAAAATTTAAAAGTATGTTTACCATGATTAATTACGGTGTGTATATACTAGTTATGTGTGTAACAACTCCTTAGCGAAAGGATTAGCCCTAATACATGTTATATCAACATATGTTGTGTATGTTATTAAGTGTAGTCTAAGTGTTTGTTGAAATGATTGAATGAAGATGAAATCATGATTTGTGCCTATCGTGGCTATGGAATGCATGTACATGATGGTTGTGTACGTGACAACTCCTTGTTGGAAGGATTTGTCCAAGTATATGACACAAATCAACATGTCATGAATGTTAATGTGTAGTATAAGTGTTTGATAAAATGTTTGTATGAGTAAGTATTTGGTGACTTGTACTGTCTATGGGCGTTGAGATAAGGTTCTCAACTACCTTAACTACACGTATAAATCCTTCTATGTATATCTTATATTATATTATCTGATTACTTATGAAATGTATATGGGTGAATGCATGTTTATATTATATTTCATAAAATGCTCGAATGGTTGTAGGATTTGACTTACTTACTGCTTGATTATCTAACATGAATTCTTATTGGTAATGAGTATGGTTGGGACTATGAAGTAGTCCAGGCAATCGGTAACAGATTCCGTTTTCGTGGCTGAGGTTGTTTAGCCACAAAGGATGTGTCGATGAATCCGAGTCGTACTACGGTTGTCAACAATGGTTAGGCCACATGGAGTGCTCACGCACTTCATGTCGATCAGTTCGATGTGCGCTCATACTAGTCGAGCTCGTCAAGTACCCCGATTTGCCTATTGTATGTTCACCATGTATGGACGCTAATGTTTGAATCTAAGGTACTAAACTCACCAGTGAAACCCTGTTAAACCATGGTACCTCGATCCGCTAAGACTCATGAGCCGGACATGGTGGTATGGGACACCGTGGTCGAGCTGTAGGCCTACGCTGGGGCGACAAGCCTCCCCGTAGTGACCAGTGAGCAACCAAAGCTCGTGAGCTGAATACGGTGGTATGGGACACTGTATTCGAGCTGTCGGCCTACACTGATAAGGTGACAAGCCCTTTGTAGTGACCTCAAGCATACTCTGAGTTTACGTGGAGGTGACAATCCTTCCGTAGCAACAAGAGTATAAACTAGGCCTGCACTGATCAGGTGACGTGCCCTTTACTGCGACCTAAAACCACAACATCGTATGAGATTTACTAGGATTGACGACCCTAGAATGGATCATTATTGGGTATTAATATAAGGGAGGTACCTTAGTTTCTCAATCTTACTATATGAAAATGACTAATAAGAACTTGGTAATCATGCTCATAACATCGCACTGCATGTGCCCCAGGTTGAAGAGCACAGAGGGAAGAAAGCATGCCGTGACCGAAAGATGGTGTCGCACGAGGGACTGTAGGCGAGGGCATACATCATGAATACATTTCATCCTTGCATTAATAAGAGTATCTAGGAATGTTTGATTGTACTGCTTTATCATTACTGCTTGACTGAGTTGATAACATGTTAACCTCTGCTTTATAGTTCAACTGAGTTGATCAATCACTCTCACGTTACGGGACGGTGTTGTACACACCAACCAGACCCTGTCTTAGTTTTAGATGATGGCAATGCTTGCGAAGCGGAGCCGAACTTTTATGATGATGAGGAGGGTTTCTCCTATGTGCAGCTATCAGGCGGGTCTATGTAGACCATCTTCTGAAAGACGGGATTACAAGGTTGCTAATTAGACACCATTACACTTTAGTTTGTACTTTTGGAACACCCATGTATATTCATCTTGTTCATTTTTGGTGTATACATGTCTATATTTAACCTGGTAACATGTTCATACTCTGGAGACTTACAACAGTTTATAAATTTTATATATCTATCACAATCTTCCACTTGCGTAATTTAACTGTCTCTAGAGTATGATATGTTATTTTGGTCTAATCCCATTCATGTTTCAATGCACTCATCATAATCATCATTATCTATGTTACATAAGTGATGCATTGGAACTCAGGAGTTGAGCTTTGCTCAACCCCCGATTTTCAGGGCGTTACAAGATGGTATCAGAGCATGATTTGGATTAAAATGGAGCTGGGTTATGGTCACACAATGCACACTGTCGTCCTTTGACTTAGGAGGGAGCGACGGAACGTAGAGACAGACTTAGGATTTCTCATTTCACCAAACGGCGAAATCAACCGAAACGGACTATAGGAATCGGACCCATAGGCTTTCCCGATTGCGTGAAATGATCCCAACACCATTCTAGACCGTCAATCGACGAGTTTAGGTGATACTTTCAGGTCTCACACTTAACAAATTGAAAACACAGGAATATACGCGAATAGGACCCGATAGTCGAAAGTACATAGTACTTGCGTAGTGTCAAACTCACCGAAAGTGGGCCGATTGTCGATGGCCTAGGAGCTAGCGAAATGATACCACAACTAAGGGAATGTGCTACAGCATCCAGAATTAGCCATCTGTCATCACCCGAATGTTATGTATGCATAATTAGCCCAACCATTATTAAACCATTTACAATCAGCCGATTTCATGAAGCTCAAGGTCACTACGGGGAGCTCATCGTCCAGTGTAGGCCAACGGCTCAGGCATAGTGTCCCAATCTACCATCCCTGGCCCATGAGTCTATCGACTTAGGATGTTGATAGAACTCATCAACAAGTGGTCAATCAATTCTCAATGTATGGGACATCTACCATCATATGGTTGAGTGGGGACGAAATATCGAGATCGCAAGAGTAAATCAACCGATAAAAATGAGTCGACATGTATAAAATAACGGTAATTAAAACGTTTAATGATTCATCTCGACGTCACCCCATAGGTGGTAAGTCCCATGAATCATCTACCACTAGCACAACCTCCACATTGAGGGTCTACCTTGAACACAACCATCTTGTTACACCCTAGGCACAGACTATCTTTCATAGGTAGAGATTCTCCTAGTTATTTAGAGATATTTCATTTCTATGTGTGTCTTGCAAACAGTCCAATAGTATATTCAAATGGCGTAGAGAACAAGTATTGAACTAGGATACCCTTCTAATAAGGTAAATAAATAATTTAAAAAAAAAAAAAAAAAAAAACTCAAGTACGAATGTAAGTACAATCCAAGAACTATTAAATGATTAAAGGTCTAGCATATGCATTTGATATTCATGATCAATTCTCAAACATATATCCAACTAAGCTAATCTTGTGATTAATCAAGTTCTGAGGCATCACTTATAATCACTATAAAAGTTATTCTTAATCTAATTTAAAGATGGAAAGCTTAAGGGGAAAAGTCATCACCTGTAGGGTCGTAATCCTTTCCTCGATTCAAGTCCTCGTGAGTATCTTGCGGCCCAATATCACGCGAGTAATTTCCTAGAGTCATTGCTTGTATTAGATAAGTGTTTCCCAAGGCCTTTATCTTTCTAAATTATTGAAAAGGTGTGGTGTAACAGCCCATACTTTTTGTACTCGGGTGTTACCACTAGAACCTAATTAGCAGGCTTGTGTGGGAACACACATAACCCACCCTGCTAACCACCTTTCGATTAGTCACAATTTGATCATCGTGACCGTCTGAATTTAGGCTAGAACAACCTACGACGAAACGGTAAAGTCTAAAGTCAATCAACCTTGAATTGTCCCTTGATTGTTCGTAGTAGGATTACATCACAAACGATCATCCAATCAACCCATGATCTAAACTTATAGTTGAGGTTCGCTGTGTCACATTCATTTGATTGCAAGTATAAATCAAACCTCAAGTTTCTTCATCCTAAACTGATTTGTATAACCTTTCCAACCAACCATGAATTAGACATCTCATTTGATCGAATGCGAGATCAATCTACATGGAATAATCTTCATCTATAATTAAGCTATCCAACCATTGACTCTTAGGGTGGACCATCATGCCATACTAAAACTGAACTACAAATCACTATAATCAGTACCAAATCCATAGATCCACTAATCAACTAATCCATAGCTAGCAATGAAAGTTATCCAACCATTGGATTGATATGGATTAACAATTTGAAACCAATAAGACCGTGGGATTTCAAAACTTACAGGGATTGTAAACAAAACATTTGTGGCCACTCATTCACATGATCTATCCGATTAATTTTCAAACTAGTCCATCATAGTTTCAGAGACATCTATTTTAAGATAACAATCGTTTTAATAGACAAATCAAACCATCTGTTGTCGATATCAAACCTTGAACAAATTTACTTTAAAATGGACTACTGACATCGAGCACCGTTGACGATAAGATTTGACTGCAACCTAGCCATTATATCAATGAGAATCCATAATTAAATACCCATATCTAAAACTATGGCCCATGATCCCCAATTTATTAATTCATCGTTTAATCATCACCGTTGGAGCATCTAATCATTGAAATTACCATTGATTACAAACGAGAAGCCCCTAGGACATCTTAAATAGGAATGGACTAAGATCAGAGTGGGACCCCCCAAATGATTAAAATTATATGCATATATAAAGTAAAAGTGAGACAATTCATAATAGGTGATTAAAATAAATACTATTATCTGAATAGTGACATATTACGATGATCTTGAACATATAAATGAACTTATAGGACCTTTTAACCGTTGATGAATGGATTGGAATTAATCTGACTGTCGCATCGATGAAATCAACATGTTAAAACTGTAAATCACTTGGTACGGCCCACCAAAGCTTTGGATCCACCTCATCTTTGGCCAATCGTCCTAAGATGACCCATATAGTTGAATGGACGGAGTGGATTTCCCACAAACACCACTGTGTACCCCACCCTAGTCACATGTGTGTGGGATGCACATGCACTCGTTGTGCACCGGACCAACGGGAGCAGTCAAAGCTACCTTGACCCGACGTCCAGAAGAGGAAACTCCTTCCTCTCCTTTCATTCTCTGCCAGCAAAATGAATAACAATCGTTTGATTGATCCATGGGCCACCATGATCACCAAACCAGGAGATCGAAACCGTTTATCATGTTCACAACACATATAGGACTAAACCCCGGGAAGTGGAACCCATAGCTAGACACAAGTGTGCGCACAATGATGGGCACAACTAGACAGTGTGCAGCTGATATGTGTTTCTATCCCTGTTAAAATGAATCATTTATGATCAATGCGGGCCACATTGAGATGATCTAAAACGTCCATCTGATTTAGGAGTTGGGGCTGAACAAATCCACGTCATCCATACACACAAATGCACACGTGCATGTACTCAAATTCAAGCCCAAACAAAGTCGCGTGGTTATTTCCGAAAATGGAAACTATTTGCCAGGTTGGCGATCCACGTGAGCTCTCTCTCCCTACATCGTAGCTGTCCATGGGGAGTTAATCATGACCGTTGAAAATAGCACATGTTCTTGCCAGCTACTCGACCGGACAACTGGATATTTTCAAGAGAGAAAGAGAGGAAGCCCTGGATCGAATCCTGGCCTTCTAGTCTATCCGACAGCGGGAGTTCAAGGCTCGATTTAAGACTAGAAGATTGAGTTGTAATGGGTCTCTCTCCCACGCCCTTGCCGCATCTCAATAACCAGTTGTTACCTTCCTCCATTCAAACCCACCAACCTAACCGTGTCCAAGCTTTAAAGAAACTTATCTATGAGCTTCACAGGGTCTAAACGGACTATCCTCAAGGACCAGATTGGAGGAAGGAGTAGGGAGGTTGAAGATGTCATTAACGGATGTCTTCTTCTCTGCCGAGCAACAGTTCGAGTGTGGATGGACTGCATCATGTCTGGCCTTGTCCGGACCTTGCGGAGTATACTCGAAGAAGAAGAAGGAGAATGCAGCGAGAGAGAAGTGAGAAGGAGAAGAGGAAGGTGAAGGAGATGGAGAAGGCAGCGGCAGAGAGGGTGCTGTTGCAGCACCAACTTGACCAGACTTAGTCTGGACTGAGTTCAGATCGAGCTACATGCGGAGCTGGTCAAGTCCAGGTCTTGTCTAGTCTAGTAGGAGGGGAAGAAGGAAAGAAAAAGAATGAGACAGAGAGAGAGAGAGATCGTGAGGGCCTGTTTCTGCCGAGTCGGGCAGAGTCAACTCGTGGGGTTCGAGTTAGGCCTGTCCAGTTAGTTTGGGTCTGGTTTATCCCAATAGCTTGCTGGCGTATGGTTCCGAGTGAAGAAAGTGAGAGAAGGAGAGAAGGAAGAAGAGAAAGAAGGCCAGGGAGAGAAGAGGAAGAGTGAGAGTGAGAGAGTGGGACCCATCTCGAGTCAACTGACTCGGCTGGTACTTACTGGGTCATGCTGTGCAAGTCAGGCAGGTTTAGTTTAGTTAACCTGGCTAGCATGTGGCTTTAAGTAAAAACAAGGAGGAAGAGAGGAAGAAAATGGAAGAAGGAAGAAAGAAGATGAAGTAGAAGAAGATGGAGAAGGTTGTCCTAGCTAAACCGAGTCAACTCGGTTTGGGACCGAGTCAGCCTACTAGCCCATTGGCAGGTGTAACGCCCAGAATTTTGAGGGTAAAGCAAAGCTCAACTCCCGAGATCCAACGCATCACTTATGTAACATAGATAATGATGTTTAAATGTTGTCCATATTAGTACATTAAACATGAATTGTTTTACACTAAAACAACATATCATACTCTAGAGACAATTTAAATTGAGCAAGCGGAAGACTGTGATAGATATAAACAGTATGTAAGTGTTTGTCGATCCCCAAAGTATGAGTATGTCACCAGGTTAAATAATTACAAGTATAGTTCTAAAATTTATAAAATGACAAAGTGTAATGGCCAATTAATCCATATCCATGTAATCTCGCCTAAGAGTTACATGTAGGAGAACTCCTCCTCATCATAAAAGTCTGGCTCCGTCACATAAGCCTCGCCATCATCTGCAGCTAAAACAGAGTCTAGTTGGTATTTTAAAACACCGTTCCAGAGTGGGAGTGAGTGATCAACTCAGTGGAGCTATAAGGAAAAGGTTAACATGTTATCAATTTAGTCAAGTAGTAATGATAAAGCAGTACGACAGTCATATCCTAAGTACTCTTGTTAATGCAGAAATGGTATGCTATAATGATGCATGCCCTCGCCTGCACTCCCTCAGCAACATCATCTCACGATCGTGCATGGCAAACTCCCTAAACGTGCGCTTTCTCGCCAAAGCACATACAATGCGGTGCATGATTATGTTAGCCAAGTTCTTATTTAGGCTTATTCATATAGCAGATTTGGGAAGTTAAGGTACCTCCCTTTATATCATTAACCCCAAACAGAGATCCATCTAGGGTCGTCACTCCTAGTTAAGTACATATGATAGGCAAGTTGTAGGGCATTACCCCTGATGAAAATAGTGGATAGGCAAGTTCAAGAGTTTACACTCGAGGCTGCTATGGGGAGGCTCGTCACCATCAGTGCAGGCCTATTTTATACTCGAGGTCACTACGAGAGGCTTGTCACCTGATCGTAGGCCGACAGCTCGAATACAGTGTCCCATACCACCATATTCAGCTCACGAGTTTGGGATGCTCACTGGTCACTACGGGGAGGCTCATCACCCCAGCGTAGGCCGACAGCTCGACCATGGTGTCCCATACTCCCATGCTCGGCTCATGAGTCTTGGCGAATCATGGTACCAAGGTTGAAGTGGGCTTTTCATTGATAAGTGATACCTTAAATTCAAGCAGCAGCGTCCATACATGGTAAACATATAATAGGCCAATCGGGGTATTTGACAAGTTCAATTGGTACAAGCGCATGCTAAATTAATTGACATTGAGCGCATACGCATTCCTCGTGGCCTAACCATTGTCGATAATCACCGTACGACTTGGATTCATCGAACGTATCCGTTGTGGCGAGACTAGTTCTGTCACTTGATCGGAAACCATTACCAATTGTCTGGATTACGTAGTAGTCCCAATCACACTCGAATGAAACAAGTAATCACATGTGATGGTCATAACAGTATTGAACAAAAAATTCAGTCACTACAATCATTTGAGCATTTTATAAACCACATAATGAACATATTATCAAACATATGTATTTCATACATAAATCACGTAGTTGAATTTAAGTTATATGAAGGAATTTATACATATAGCTAAGGTAGTTAAGAATCTTATCTCAACACCCTTAGTAAGTATAATTCATCAAACACTTACTCATTCAAACATTTTATCAAACACTTAGACTACACATTTCAATATACATGAAATAAATTAGTTATAACATATATTAGAGCAAATCCTTTCACAAGGAGTTATCATAAATATAACAATCACGTATTCTAGGTTAATAGTCATGGTAAGCACAAATCATGATTTCACTTTCATTGAAACATTTTAACAAACACATGGAATGCATTATATTTTTAACGTAGTTCATATATGTGTGGTATATGGAAAACATCATATCTAGGTGCATGTGGCAGCAATCAAGTCAGTCATAAATCATTAACTAACATTGAAAGCCTTGAAAACTATAACCTAAACATTTATAGTCCGCACCTTTCGTGGGTACGCCCGTTACAAACTCAGTTCGTACACTATGTCTCCATCTATAGCACAACGGCTACCTAAATCATGAAATAGGTTAGCTATTTCGTCGATTCCTCTATTTGGATTCCTAAAATGAGATTAGGGTTAGGATTTCTTACCCAAATCAGAGTCGGAATCGCCGATGTAGCGAGATGGGAGAGATGATTCGGTACGTGGAGTGGTGGGAGTGAATCCCAGCAACGATCTACTGATCCCTCTCTCTTCTCTCCTCTTTTCTCTCTTCTCTCCTAGGGTTAGAGAAATTCAGAATGAGAGAGGGGTGGGTTAAGGGCTTTAAATAGGCCCATAAGTGATGTCAATGGCCCCAGGGCCATGGTATACTTAGGGTATAGCCAAAGGGTGCCTATTTTTGACAAACGGGGCCCTTAGGAAAGTCCATTTCTCACCTAAGTCCTGGAGCAAGGTCCATGATAATGGATTTATGCCAGGACTATGTTTATGGTGCGATCTGACAAACTGATCAGCTGAGAAGGACCTTTTTTCCGTTTGACAGTCATCATTACTCGATCAGGGCCACAAGTATATGAATATGTGCAGGGAAATTTTTCTGATCCACGGGTATAGTTTGGTTAAAAATTGACGGTCTAAAACCTTAAATTTCGCCCGCAAGTGAACGGCCCAATTCACTTAAGTTCTGACTCCTTTTCTAAAGATATTCACGTTTCTCACACACTTCGTTCAAGGCTCAAGTTGTGCATTTCTGGATACTATTTGGGCTCGATTCCCACAATGTTTGTCAATCCCAGTAAGGCAGTCATAACCTTATAGTTTCACGGTCATCGGACTTTCGACGCGCAGTCCAGGTCAAATACGGAGTTTCAATGCACTCCCAAGAGTAACTGGGTTTTGAGATTGCTCCTATGTTCTTGGGTAATGTTGAGTTAGCGATTCTAGTGGTTTTGGGTCTTGCAGTTCGTATAGATAATGGTCCAAGCTAATTCACTGATTAATTTAGTTTAGTACTTAATTAATTTTTGTCCAATTTCTACAGAATTTGGTCCTTAGTGATTTCTGCTTAAGGTGGTACTCGGATCTTTGTATGGATTTTTCTAAGACATTACAGCTGGGTCGAGTCCATGGGCTGCTAGACCTCTCTAAACAAGAAGAAGAGGGAAAGAGTGGGAGAAGAAATAGAGAGAGAGAGGGAGAGAGGGAGAGAGGGAGAGAGAGAGGGTGGTTCGCCACACCAACTCGACTCGACTCGCTCGAGTCACGGGCATGGGCTGATGTGTTTAGGCCGAGCCTTGGCCAAGTCCAATTGGCGTTGAACTTGCGCGAGTGAAGTGGTGGCCATGATGGGGCTGTTGGAAACAGATCGGGATTGGAAGCCCGACTCGCTTTGGAGTCAACTAATGTAAGTCATCTTTGCTCCCGAAAGTATTTGATTTATTATGATTAGCCATTAACATGTTATTTATACTAGTATCAATTATTATAAACAAAACGACAACTGATAGATATTAGATATTAATATTTATTTATTATTCTTAAATATTATCATTGATAATAAATCACGCTATTTATTATCATCATAATGATTATTATTATCATGATAGCTAATATCAATTTCATTGTTAATGTTAATAGCGATTTTGTGATTAACATTGCAATCAATCTTACATCAATTAACATTGTTACCATTTCTATCATTATTAGGATTGTTAATATTAGAAATGAATAGCCATTAGTAAATTATCTATACTAATATTAGTTATTACATATAAGAATTATCATTACTAAATATTAGTGTTTTACTTTGTCATTATTAGATATTATCATTAATGTTAGAACATACTATGTATTTTCACCATAATGATTATTAGTGTCACGTTAGCTAATATAAATTATAACACTAATGTTAATAGTTCTCTTGTAATTATTAAGTTATATTGTAATTAATGGTACACCAACTAGAGTTCTAGTCCTAGAATCTAAGTTTAGGACTAAACCCTAGGTTGAAAATCCTTATTTTACATTAAAACCCTAAGATAAATAATTCAAACCCTAGGCTATGATCTTAAACCTAGGTAGTGCGTAGAACTTGGATCTAATTGTACAAGTTCATGATTTGTGGTAGGATTCAATTCTAAGGGCACAAGCACTTAGTGACACGAGAAGGTGATTCAGTTCATTAGGTGATGATTTCTTTCCCTTGAGCTTTCCATTTTTCCATTAACTTAAGTGATAGTTTTTATTTTAATTTCAATTGATAATTGATATCTTTATCTTATAATCACATGTGTTAATTGTTGGAATTGAATTAGTAGATTACACGCTTAATATTTATCCTGCATAATTTCTTATGCTCGTGGATTACATGTAAATTGTTCTAAAACTTAAACTAGTGCATCAGTGGGAAACCCCCACTTATAAATGTACACCTATACTTGGGATGTATCTCGATTAATTGTGATTGTAATGGACCTTTGACTTAGTGGTTATTAAATGGTAGTTTAGATTGAATATTAATGTGGGCCTGCCATCTAGGGGTTGTTATGTCTACGTAGTTTTTAAGGATGGTCTTTTATCACATGGTTTTAATATTTACCCTGTGTGGCTTAGTCTTGATATTTGCCTTATGTGGCTTAGTTTTGATATTTGCCATATGTGGATTAGTTTTGATATTTGTCCTATGTGGCTTTGTTTTAGTATCTGCCCTATGGGCATGTTTTGGGCCAACTAGGTTGTTCCAAAGCCACTAGGGGCCACTGTATTAGGTTCGGTATGCGGCCCACTGAGATTTTGACTCAGTTGAGTCCATTTGAGTATATGATGCAGCCCACTGAGTTGTTTAACTCAAGCGAGCCCCATCGGGTACATGGTGTGGCCCACTGAGCTTACACTCAAGTGCGGCCCATTGAGCTTTCATTTAGTGGCGTTCCATCATGTGTGTGATGTGGTGTGCCCTACTGAGTTGGGAGAGCATCAGGGCGGTCAGAATGGGGCTCGAAATCGGCCCATTGCTGGGTCTAAGTCTACCCTGAACTCAACCCCACTCATCCAAACTCGACCCAAATTGTATATCTCTGAGTTGGGAGAACATCAAGGCTCGAATTGGGCTCGGCCCAGCATCATCAGTCGAGTTTGGTCTGCCCAACTTGGTGCATTCTAAGTTGGCTTGGGTTTGCACTAGACGAACTAGCCGCTCTATGCTGAGTGAAGTCGGGCCTATAATCAATCCGTTTTTTTATCCTTGCTGGTAATGGCTCCACAACCATGTGTTGTTGTATGAAAACAGAGGGAGATTCGAGTCTTACCTGATCTGCTCTAGCGTTTGCTGAGTCGACTTAAAGCCTAGCACAGTTGCAGCAGCAACTTGGATAACACTGCACCTGCGACATTCGTCCCTGGTTATTAGAATTTCATGATAGTTAGCAACTAACTCACGACCGAGTCAACTAGGGTCCATACCTGGTGGCAACAGTTTGCACCCACAACTTCCCTGAACTCCCGTGAGAGATCCCGATCCCAGGACTCAATGGTGCAGCAACTCGACCTGCCTGAGTGAGTTAAGGACAGACCGAGTCGAGCTAACTCGCAGCTCAATGCAGCACTCCCAGCTGCCTCTCTCTCTCCTATTTTCTCTCCTTCCCTCTCTCCTTCTTTCTCTCTCTCTCTATTCCTTTCTCTAGTGCGAATCCAGAGAGTAGCCAACGGCTCTTGTAGGTAAGGGAAGGGCCCATCCAACGGTTGAGAAAAAATGGCCCTTCCCATAGTCAATCTTGAGAACCCTGCATACGTGGGATCCATCCGACCCTGAGGATGGATTCCTATTGTCATGGCCCACCAAAAAAGTAACCTTTCATCCATTATGGGGTCCATCTCATCGGAGTGGGTTGGACATTTTAATGAAGAAGATGAGATGGTCGTTAATGGCAAATCATCATCTATGGTATTTTAATAAGATCTGGTTCGTTTGAATGGACCAGATGGAACTTTTGATCATCACAGGGCCCACTTTTTGGGCCACTCATCCGTATTTCAGAATTTCTCATGAGATAATCCATATCTCGCTACTTTCTCGTGAGACAAGATGTCTCATCCAGTAAGGACGTTGCTGCCCTAGAGGGAGCGGCTGGGATCGATCCACGTGGCCCAGGGAGGGCTCGGATTAAGCCAGCTGCCCTTGCTATAAGAGGCAATGTCTCCCATCTCTTTCCTTGGTGCAAGTGGCTGCCTGCCCATTTTTTGCAACAGGAGAAAGCGTCATTCGATGGTTGAACGGACTACTAGATGCAATGGTCAAGACAATCGTGGATCGACCATGTGGCAACGGGTTGGCCCACCATCTTCAAACATAGCCAATAACGTGGCTTTGATCGGTACTAATCTTGAGTCCATGTGTCTTTGCATGGATCTAGACAGACCACTAGGGTTTGGTCGTCCGGAGTCCACACGCCTGATGGACGGTTCGGATTGGCCGGACAGTGGCCTGAGGTGGGCCACCATGAGATCAGTTGACCGTTAGTTTTAAAAAAATAATTTGACGGGATTTTTTTTTTAAAGACGCTCGGGTCAGCGCTGGTCAAACCAGCTTGAGTCGTCACGTACACTTCGTGCAGGGGCAATTGTCGTGTACTCGCACCTTGTGTGGGGTCCACCATGATGCTTGTGATAAATCCACTTCGTCCATTCTTCTTGGAGGCCTCAGTCAGGGTCCCTGACCAAGTATGGGGTGGATGTGAGGCCCAAGTGGGCCGTATTGCGCCCTCAGGCCCTATTTAGTTAGTACACATTGATCCAGTGGTTGGATTGGTTCAATAATTCGTTTCGACGGTTAATTGGGGTTTAAGAGGTAGTGATTGCTTAGGTGGCTACTCATTAGTCCTCGAAGGTCAATCACAAGTACGTTGCCTCATTTCTCTACGACCAGATGATTTCAAAATTATCTTAACTTGAGGTGGTCAATTAGGCTTACCCTCATGGCTGGTGTAGGGTCCTTCTTAGCTCCTAGAGTCTCTGGTGGATGGCTTCAATGATGAGTGGAGGCCCCATCCTGTATTCATTGAATTAAAGTTGTTTGTTAATCGATTTTGAAATCCCACTGATATGGGTTTAAAAAGGGTAACACCCGCATACTAAAGGTGCAGGGTGTTATAGGCCCTTCCCAGCTCAGTCCTCGGGCTCCTGAGTCGAGCTCCTTGGTACTCTGAAAGATTTCTTAGAGTACTAAGTCTCATATTCTGAATATTCACACTTTAACCCATGTGTTGTAATGTCGAGTAGTTCTCTGCTGGTAGGCAGCTCACTTGTTCCTTTTCCCTTAGTTCTTTGAGCAAGTCAAGATTTAGCATCATTTACGCATTGGTTTCCCCTATGTTGAATAGTTTGGTTCATCCTGAGGGGATCCTAACTTCTACTAGGACTAATGATTCTACACCAAAGGCTAAAGAAAAGGGGGTCTACCTAGTTGCTGAGCGAGCAGTGGTCTGGTATGCCCACAAAACATGTGGGAGTTCCTCTACCCAAGCTCCTTTGAATCTTTCACGCTTGGTTTTGAGGTGGCTTTCTATGATTTTATTGACTACCTCTACTTAGTCGTTGGCCTGGGGTGCCGAGGTGAGGAGAAAACGTTGGGAATGCCAAGCTTTTCGCATAATCCTCAAAACTGGGCAATGTCGAACTGCCTACCATTATCGATGATGATGGTGTGGGGAATGTCGAACTTGCAAATAATCTTCTTCAGATAAAGTTGGTCGTTTTTTGTCCAATGATCCAAGCTAAAAGGTCGGCCTCGATCTATTTGGTGAAGTAGTCAACAACGACGATAGTGAACTCGGTCTATCCCTTACTCATTTGCATGGGTCCTATGATGTGATGTAACAGCCCGTATTTCAAACTAAGGAGTAACCCGTTAGCATGGCCCACCTGAGTGTTGGAATTGCACCATCCATGGTCAAATAACATAGTGAGACCCATAATACATAATATACGGCATGGATCTCATTAATCATCACCATGGGCCCCACACTCATGATGAGTGTGCACAGGACGTGTAACTCCCGTAGTTCACCAGAACTCCAAGCAGGCAAAACGGGCGCTGGCCTGATACAATTTGAAATTTCAAACAAAAAGAGGACTCCCTCTTCTTCCTACCAACGACAGACTAACGTCCACTGTAACCAACGTGGGCCATCACCATCACCCATAGGGATGATCCAAACCATCCATCAGATGCAACTCTCTCCCATGACAAGGGAACTCTCTGACTTCCCAAGCAAAGAGGCGAAGTTGTGCACAGTAGTTCGTCCGAGCAAAGTGCCGCACCAACCCGCAATCCAAAAACGTGGCTACCTCCATCTTTCTTACGTCGGCAACCTTGCCGATCTGATCCGTTGAAAACCTTAGGAATGGAATTTCGACCATACCCAACCCATCCAAAAGAGACTAGGAGGAGGAGAATCCAGTATTTCGCTGTACTCCTTTACGTAAACCACACCTCCGAATATCGCGTCCGCAAGACTTCCAAAAGCCTCGTTCGCAAGAGGATGACATGATCAGAGAAAGGATCCAACGAGCCAAGGATCGTTGGATGGCAAGATCAAAACGATCAAAGGGATCATCTCAAATAAAGAAAGATTGAGAATCTTTCCACCAATAAATCGACGACCGTCTGTCCGATCACACGCTGAATGATAGAATCAGCGACAGACGATCAAGAGTCGATCAGAGACGTCTCTTGGATAGCCTTCCTTCAAAGAGACCTCACCCAAATATCCGATGGGGTTGATCGGTGCTACAGCCCCACCAATCTGGGCCACACGCAAGTCGATTGCGAAACCCCTGCGAAAACAGAGAGTGTGAAGAGAGGAGAGTTGTCCGACTAAGACTCCTCTCTCACGAGGACTGATCAGTATATACTGTAAGAGAGAAAGACAGAGGAAAACATCTGAAAGAAATAAAGAGAGAAAGAGAAGTAAGAAAGAGAAAGAAATGAGAGTGAAGGAAGAAAGGTCGGACGTCGTTCCAGCAGGTGCTTGTCAGAATCGTTCCAAAAGAACACTGACAACTGGAGAGGAAGAGAGAAGCAGACAGCCTGCACCAACTCCCTCAGTTGCTGCTTGAGTTCAGTTCAGGTCCAAACCCAGTTCCTCCTTCCTTTTTAGACTTTTCCTATCCCTACACTATGGAACTTAATACTGTATGCAGAAAAGGCCCACGGATCTGTCTATGCATGAGACATGGCGATCAGGTTCAGATAGCTTACCTTGTTGTGTCACCATGGAAGCCAGATAGGAAAACCAGAAATACCAAATAATCTATGGAGCTCAGGATCTTCCTCTCCTTCATACCCTTTCTGCAATGCGACAGATGGGACTCGAATTTTGCGGTGGTGTAGGATCGGGGACCCAGCTCTCTTTTATAGAGATTGTGGAGAGAGAGTTTAAAACCCATCACAACTCTCTCTCTCTCTCTCCCACGCTCCACATTGTAGTATCCCAGTTCAACTCAAACTGCTGTCTGCGTACGATAGCTATAGCATTCCAGCCCTAGTACGCAGAGCTGCGCAGATAGACTGCGCAGCGCATCACCTAAAGTGGGGCCCACTGGTCTACTCAATCATCCAGTCCAACTGTATGACAATCTAGACCGTTGATCAGTGAGGCCCACCATATAGAGTTCTTACAATCTCCCACTTGGGCCTCATTGAGCAATGTCAATGATTGTCATAAAATTTTGAAAACAAGTTTTGATATTAAGAAATCGTCTGAATGGTTAATCAATGAAATAGTTGGACAATATGAGTAATACTATTCAATCTGGTCCATCAAGACTGTCAGTATCGAAACGCGGTAGTCATCACAACATTTAATTTAGGCGAAGTAAGACTAAGCGCAATCACAAGTACTTTCAATCTTAACGACATAGATCACGAACTAGGAAATGTGGTATAAGGATTATACACTTTAGTGTGATGATATGTGTCTATCCTTAAGAGGTCCTGAAGCTTTTATATGTCTCCAACGAGACACGTCTGTAGTTTTACTTACTCAAAAACTTTTGCGCACATATATAGAGAAGCAGAAATAAATCTTTATATCAAAATCATCCAAATAAACTGTATAAAACGAGATCTCTAAGTGTCTGTGAAAATCAAAATACGCTCAACTCCCACTAACTGAAAACATCCGTGGGATCAATGACTCCCATGGATGTTACATGCTCCTGAAATGGCGTGATAGGGAGCCCTTTAGTAAGCGGATCCGCAATCATCTGCTTAGTGCCGATGAATTCCACGGACACTTAATGATTCTGAACCCTTTCCGTTTCAACAAGGTACTTGATGTCGATATGCCTTAACCTTGACGAATGCTTGTTGTTACTAGAGAAGGAAATAGCACCTGAATTATCGCAAAATATTTTCAATGGTTTCGGGATATGCTCTAGTACCCACAAACCTGAGAAGAAATTTTATAACCATAGTACCTGATTTGATGCCTCATGGAGGCAATAAATTCAGCTTCCATAATGGATGAGGCTATGGTAGATTGTTTCACGATTTTCCACGACACAGCTCCTCTCACCATCATGAAGATGTACCCTGAAGTAGACTTCTTAGTGTCAACACAGCCTGTGAAGTCTGCATCTGAATATCCGATCAATTCCAACTGATCAGATCTCCTGTATGTGAGTCCGAAGTCTTTTGTTCTCTGAAGGTATCGTAACACTTTCTTTGCAACTATCTAATGTTGTAATCCTGGATTAGATAGATATCTTCCCAACATTCTAGTGACAAAGGTAATGTCCGGTCGCGTACAGACTTGAGCATACATGATGCTCCCTACTACTGATGCGTACGGAAATTCTTTCATTCGATTCTTTTTCAAATCATTTTTTGGACACTGAAATAAACCAAATTTGTCGCCCTTTACAATGGGCAACTTTCCTGGAGCACAATTTTACATGCCATACCTTTCGAGTACCCTACTAATGTAGGCCCTCTGTGACAGGCTGAGCAGTCCAAGTGTTCTGTCACGGTGAATCTCAATACCGATGACGTAAGAAGCTTCACCAAAGTCGTTCATTTCAAACTTTTGAGATAAGAATTTCTTGGTGTCGCTCAATATCCTGGTATCACTACTAGCCAACAGAATGTCATTAACATACAAAATCATCATAACGAAATTACTCCCACTGGTTTTAATGTAGATGCATTCATCTGCAGTGTTTTCTACAAAGCCATATAAGGAAATTACTTCATGAAACTTAAGGTACCACTGTCGTGATGCCTTTTTCAACCCATAGATGGACTTCTTAAGTTTACAAACCAAATGTTCTGAGCCAGTAGCTACAAAATCTTTGGGCTGCAACATGTATACATTCTCATTTAGATCCCCATTAAGAAATGCAGTCTTTACATCCATCTAATGTAACCCTAAATCCATATGAGCTACAAGAGTCATTATGATCCTGAATGAGTCTTTCTTAGATACTAAAGAGAAAGTCTCCTTAAAGGCAATGCCCTCACGTTGATTAAAACCCTTGGCAACAAGTCAGGCTTTATACCTTTCGACATTACCTTTGGAGTCCCTTTTGGTTTTAAATATCCATTTAGAACCAATCGGCCTTATTCCAGTAGGTAACTCTACAAGATCCCATACTTTATTGTCCTGCATAGATTTCAACTCATCTTTCATGGCATTAAACCAACGAGAAGGATCAGCACTTTATTTGACTTGTGTAAAGGATTCAGGATCCTTGTCCACCCCTATGTCAAAGTCGTGCTCTTGTAAGTATACGATGTAATCGTCTCGATTTACAGGCCTTCTCTCTCTTTCAGATCTTCTTAATGGTTCAGTTTGCTGGGTTTGATATTGATTTTCCTCATCAGTAGTTTGTATTTGAGGTTCTACGTGGTGTTCCGCAGTGACTGCAGAATCGACTAAACCATTAATGTCCACGTGATCTGGATTGACTATGACTGGAGTCACAGTTCTTTGTTCCTCAAATACAAAATTTCTTATATTCGTGCTCCCACTATTTTCAGTGTCCTCAATGAATCTAGCATTCCCAGTCTCAACAATCCTAATGGAGTAGGAAGGACAGTAGAATTGATAGCCTTTTGATCTTTCTGGATATCCAATGAAGAAACAACTTACGGTTCTTGGATCAAGCTTCTTTTCATGCGGGGTTATAAACTTTGGCCTCAGCAAGACAACCCCAAACATGTAGATATCGGAGACTTGGTTTTCTCCCATTCCACAACTTAAAAGGAGTTTTGTTAACTGCTTTGCTGGGAACCCTGTTTAGTATATGAACTGTGGTTTTGATCGCATCACCCTACAGAGATTCTGGCAATGTTGAATTACAGACCATGCTTCGCACCATATCCATAAGGGTGCGATTGCGTATCTCAGCCACTCCATTCTACTCTGGAGTGTCAGGCATAGTGTATTGAGCGACAATGCCACAATCCTGCAGGTATCTAGCGAATGGCCCTGGATTGCGTCCCGATTCGTCATATCTGTCATAGTATTCACCACCAGGTCAGATCTAACAACTTTAATTCTCTTATCGAGTTGATTTTCAACTTCGGCCTTATAGATTTTAAAAGCTTCCAGGGCATCTGATTTCTCACTGATAAGGTATAGGCACCCGAAGCGAGAATAGTCATCTATAAAGGTAATAAAATATTTGTGGCCACTCCATGAGGCTGTAGGGAATGGTCCACAGATGTCTGTATGTATAACCTCTAATAGACCTACACTCCTGGTTGCACGTTTCTTTTTTGTTCTAGTTTGTTTCCCTTTTATGCAATCAAAGCATACTTTATAGTCAGAGAAGTCTAGAGAATATAAAATTCCTTCTCGCACAAGCCTGTCTAATCTTTCACGAGATATATGGCATAGCCTCCTATGCCACAACATGGAGGAATTCTCATAATCTAGTATTCGCTTGGATCCCACTTTATTTCCATGCAAGATATTAATATTATAGACGTGAGAGGCAATCAAGTCTAACTGGTATAAGTTGTTTACTATAGAGCCGGTTCCAACTTTAATCGAATTAAAGTAAATACCAAAACCATTATTTTTAAAGTGGAATGAATATCCCAACTTATCCAAATAGAAAATTGAAACTAAATTGCGCCTTATAGATGGCATACAGAATGTATTTACTAAATCTAAAAAATGACCAGACTTTAACTTAAGCCTATAGACTCCTATTGCCTCCATGTCTACCTTGACACCATTGCCTACGTATACTGAGTGCTCCGCATCAGTTGGTGGCCTGGCCTGTAGTAACTCCTGCATAGAAGTGCATATGTGAATAGTAGTTCCTAAATTTATGCACCAGGAATCCGCTGACACATCAGTTAGATAAGATTCAAAACAGACAAGAACAGAATGATTACCTTTCTTTATAAGTCAATTCTTAAAGCCTTCACAGTCTTTCTTGAAATGACCCGCCTTATTGCAAAAGAAGCATGGTTTCCCTTTAACCCGTTTGCGTTTAGATCCATTTCCAGATTGATTCTCATGGTTTCCAGATAGAGGACCAGAGAATCCATTATTAGAACCTTGTTTCCTCTTCTTCTTAACTTTATTTCCTTGCCCATGCCCATGACCTAAGGTCACCATATTAACATTTTGAACTTTAATCACCTGCCTGATCCTGTCTTCTTCTTAGACACACTGGGTGATAAGTTCATCCAATGTCTACATGTCCTTCAGAGTGTTATAGTTTACCAGGAACGTACCGAATTGGGGAGGTAGGTTATTCATGATCAAATGAACCAGTTGATCATCAGTGAGTACAAGCCCTAGAGCATGGATCTTAGAAACAACCTCGATCTACTCTACAAGGTATTCACGAATATTTCATTTTCCATCGTAGGACGAGCGAGCCAACTTATTCAGAAGAATGCCCACCTCAAACTTATCAGATTTCTTGAACCGTTTTTCCATTTTTGTCAGGAAAGTTTTGGCATTGTCTGTATCAGGCATGGTGCCCTTCATGGATTCAGAAATCGAATACTTAATTACTTTCAGGCATGTATCATTTAATCTAAACCATGCAACCCATCGATTATATTCAGCTTCAGTAGCATCATCAGATGATTCTAGCGGTTCTGGTGTTATCAGGGAAAGATCTAATTGAAGACAGCCCAGTACAACTTCAATGGCGTTCTTCCATTGAGCGTAATTAGATCCATTAAGGGCAGGGACTTGATGCGTATTAGTTGAAATTGAGACTGAAATAAAAAGATACATATATACTCACATTAGTTCATAGTTTCAAAAATCAATTTCGTGAATATAAACAAAATTATCAGGCAAAGTTAATCAATTCAGTTGCTAAGGGAGGCATCAACTGAATCATTCAAGATGAAAATGGGCCCAACCATCACATCCTAGTGAGAATCTGTTACATCATCATCATTCCTCCTGTGAGAGGTAATAATAACATGTTAGTGATCTTCCTGAACATGAAGCTAAGTGATGTAAGTCATGTAAATCTGAGACACTCAACACCTGTGGGTGAGCTGAGTCTTTCAGCTTTACATTACTAGCACCATTTACTTCACCCGTTCACTTGACTGTCAAACGGTAATCGTCTGTATTTTCGTTACCGTATTCATGAAAACGTGAACGTAACTGTATGGAATCCGCTTATCCCAATGTTACAAGTCTGTATTTGTAATATTTTTCATCGATTGAGGTCACTATGGTGGCTAACACAGCCGAATCCAAAACTACAAATATAGACTTTAAGATTGCTATTATAATCCTGCCTCTTTATGGATTATATCTTAATTAGTCTGATGCAGCCCACAAGATGGTCGGTATTGATCATTGGAACCATATATTCCAATGGTCTATATCAAATCTTAGGGATGGGTGATGGGCCTATAATAGGGCCTATAACAGTTCATCATCAATGAGCATTACGTTTTCAACATATTTATGATAGACAGTTCTCACTTAATAATTCAGATGGATAGATAGGTCATCGTGGACTAAATGAATGCTCTTCATCAGGGAAATTGCCCAAAAATTTTGTGCAACTAAAGTGCACATGCATGGCCTTCAGATGAGACCCACTGAGTTTATGAAGAACACTTTAGAATGGGCTAAGGTGTGCAAAATGAGCCCTTTACAGACGTTAGGCCCAACGGCCCAATAAAACAGGACAGCAATCTTATTTATCAGGTCCATGACCTGGACCCGATAGATATACATTCGGGTCCACTGACCCGTCAGATAGAAAGGGGAAAAACCCGTCTCATGTTTTTTTTTTTTTCAACAGGGCCAAATGCCCTAGGCTCGAGCTCATCTCCGAAAATCTCTCACTGTAGGAGGGAGAGAGACAGAGAGAGAGAGAGAGAGAGAGAGAGACAGAGAGAAGGTGTTCTCCCTGTCCACCTGATGCGATGAGAAGAGATGAAGACTCTTCAATCTCTGCTCTCGCTGTCCGCCTGGAGCGAAGATAAGAGATGAAGACTCTCAATTTCCTGCAGTGCTGATTCCTTGAGAAAGATCTGTGGTGTCGCCAGTGGAATCAGAAGCAGCGGATATGGCTTCCATTAATGAAGATGTAGACATGGTCGAATGTAATATGGCATGCCATTACCGTCTTCTACAATTCCTGTTCTTGATGATGATTGACGGCACTAACAAATAGCAGGTAAATCATGGTGAAGTTCTTATGGGATTGAAGTCCCCAATATGGATTTGGTTTTTGATTTGGGATCAAAATCCCTGATTTCACCGATTTGGGATTGAAATCCCTATTTAGCCAGATTTTAAGGCTTTGAAATATGCATGCCCAATACTTCAAATTAGGGAATCGAAATCTCTAATTCGTTGTCTGGATTCGGGGCTAATCAGGAATTCCCCTAATTAACGGACTTGGGGATTCCGATTTGAAAAAAAAAAAAAAAAAACTCTAATTTTCTCGATTTAGGTTTTCAGATCTGAAATCTTTAATAGCCGATTTAGGGATTCTGAATCCGAAATCCCTAATTTGTATAACTGTATTTAGGGTTTATCGAATTCAAATCCCTAATCTTAGGATTAAAATAATCCCTAACGACAACTGTTTCAGGAATTTGAAAATCCCTGATGCAGATCTATTTCAGGAATTCAAAATCCCTGAATTGATCTGATATAGGTAGATGTGATCATCCATATCTATGCACAGATTGATCTGATACCAAATGTGGAACTTAATACTGTATGTGGAAAAGGCCCACGGATCTGTCTGTGCATGGGACATGGTGATCAGGGTTCAGATGGCTTACCTTGCTGTGTCGCCATGGAAGCCGGATAGGAAAACCAGAAATACCAGATAATCTATAGAGCTCAGGATCTTCCTCTCCTTCACACCCTTTCTGCAATGCGATAGATGGGACTCAAATTTTGTGGTGGTGTAGGATCGGGGACCCAGCTCTCTTTTATAGAGACTATGGAGAGAGAGTTTGAAATCCATCACAACTCTCTCTCTCTCTCCCACACTCCACATTGTAGTATCTCAGTTCAACTCAAACTGCTGTCTGCGTACGATAGCTATAGCTATAGCATTCCAAATTCTAATGCAGAGTCGTAGATAGATAGATCGCGCGCATCACACAAGTGGGGCCCACTGGTCTACTCAATCATCCAGTCTAACTGTATGACAATCTAGACCGTTGATCAGTGAGGCCCACCATATAGAGTTCTTACATACACAACCATGGAGGTGGAATATAACTCCATTCACAACAATGGAGGTGGAATGTAATTCACACCTTTCAGAACTACTACACTTGGTTAAAATATAGTAATGTTATAAACTAGACACTAATCCTGATCATTCGATTCATGTGGAAGAGAGCAGGTTCTGATCATAAGATTACCTGAGGCCTTTAACCTTACATGAGACATCAAATAGCTAAAGGTGAGGAATTTCCTTTAAGCTTATATTGACTTGAGCTGATTGTAGTTTAATCATGTTCCCTCACATGCTTTGAATCCTCCCCACAAATATTTAATGTAACCCCACTAATTATTTATCCTTTGGGGAAAATGGTTAAGGTGTGATGTTAATCCTGGATGATCCTTTTGAATTTATGCAAGGACTATTCTACTTTAAATTTTGAGTTGAATCACTTACACTTATCTTACATGCTTCAAGTCTCTAATATTTCTGTGAACTTTAATGCGTAATTCAAAAATATTATGTCACTATCTTGCATGCAAGTATTACGTTAGAAATCTCACTTCTAGCGATCAAATAAATATCGTGGACGTAATGCGGTTTGGGTAGTAGCCCCTAGGTCGACATGTAATTCCATGTATCTTGGGTAGTGGTATATAAATCGATGTAAGTAATTCGCAATATATGTTACATCACCTCTGGGGTTATATGTCGCAAATAGTTGCTCCATGAATAAATTGTGTCATGTAATTCATCTGAGTTATGTGTTGCGTCGTCTTGGGATAACCGCATAAATCCATGTTAACGTAGGACACACCAGCAAATCTCCATAGAATGGGATGTGGGGCGATTCGGATAATTCTAAATCATTTTCCACATTATGACAATCACTAAGTGTGATGAATTGCATATACTTTGTAAGCATGCATCTCATGTAGGTTGCTTGTGCATATTGATACCTCTCATAGTTGTGGAGTACGAGACATATCAGAACCATTAAATGACTTTTACGAACCTCTTAAATTTTGAATAATCTTAAAGGATAACCTTCACTATGAGTAGGGTGTTAACCCTCTCCAATTGTACAAATGATACAGGTGACGTACAGGTTGAAGACCCAAAAGACCATCTCCCGATGGAGGACTACACTGATTAAATAGAGAAAATAGTTTTACAATTTGGTTTTATTTATATTTCTGCTGTAAACTCGATAATGTAATAAGCTCCCATTAACAGGGCATTTGATAATCATTGAACTTTATGAAGTAATAAATACCGTTGATTTTACTTTTGTGAATGATTACCTTCACAAATGTAATTAGATGTGATCCGAGGAAGGAAATTTGAGATAAAGTTTGGAATGCATCCAAAATCTTACATTATTAACACCTAGAATTTCTAGCATGAGTATATACTCGAGTACCAAATTTTGGGATGTTACATGTCAATCCCCCACAGTACAAAGGGCCAAGGCCTACTCATTGGGGTCATTTGCTTTGGTGATTGTCACAATACTATTGCAAAGCATTAGCACTTAACACACTTCCTTGTAAACTATTTTGTGTCTTCATACATTAAAGGCTAATAATATCCTTATCGGATTACTTTATGTACTAGGGCTCTTCCGCCTGAATGATTTCTATAGATGCCTTCGTGGATCTCCCTTAGTGCATATTCAGCTTCGTCTGGCCATAGACATCTTGCGTATGGTAGCGAGAATCCCTTTCTTCATAAGACATCTCCCAGTATCATGTATCAAACAGATCGGTACCTAATCTTCTGAGCCTCCAATTTGTCCTCGAGTAACTCACCCCATTATAAGTAGAGCATGACTGGGTCCATCCAACTTGGTAGTCAGTCAATCGAGAGAGCTTCTCTTTAGTCAAGCTGGATAATACTTGGCTTGAGTAGGAATTCGATTGGTATGGTCCTAACGAGGTGGTTGTTGATGGCTGAGGCCAGCTTAGCTAGGGAGTTGGCTTTAGAGTTTTCTGATCTGGGGACCTATATGATTTCATACTTTTTGAACCTTTAAACAGTTCCTGGGCTTTAGTTAGATAAGTAATTATTTTCTCTCATCTGGCCTTTAATTTTATGGTGACTTAGTTTACCACTAGCTAGGAATCACTATATATTTTTAATGTTTTGGCTCCCATCGCCTTAGCTAAGCTTAAGCCGTCAAGGAGTGCTTCATATTCAGCATCATTATTGGAGGCTTGGAAATCAAATCACAGGGCATACTCAATGTTTTCCTGGTCAAGTGAAGTCAGGAAAATCCCGCTCCACTCCCCTGAGTGTTTGATGACCCATCCACGTGGAGGTTCCACGCTTGCGATCCTTCATTTTCTCAAATTTTATATGCTTTTAAAGTGTGGGGTGAGTGAACTTTGCAATAAATTCGACGGCGGCCTGCCTTTTGATTGCCACTCTTGGTGTATACGATATCAAATTCACCTAGCTCAATTGCCCATTTGGTGAGTCACCTTAACACTTCAGGTTTCTGTAGTATTTGAGGAATTGGCTTATTGGACAAGACCACGATGGTGTGGACCCAGAAGTAAGGTCTGAGACATCGAGATGATACGATCAATGCCAAAGCTAGCTTTTCTATTTTTAGGTAACTTATTTCTGCATCAACCATGGTTTTGCTCACGTAATAGACTAGTCGTTGGACACTTCCTTCCTCTCGAATTAGGTTCGAGCTGACTGTTGTAAGCAATACTGCTAAATACAATAGCAGATCTTCTCCAGGTTCTAGCTTGGAGAGTAATGGTGGGTACCACAGGTAAGTTTTGAGCTATTGGAATGCTTGGTCACATTCTTTCGACCAGGTCGACTTCTTACTTCCCTTCAGCTACTTAAAAAGGGGGAGGCACTTGTCCATGTCCTGAGAGTTGAACATGTTTAGAGCCTCCACCCTACCCATGAGCCATTGAATTTCTTTCATTGTGTTGGGGGAGCTCATTTCTAGGAGAGAACGGATTTTGTCAAGGTTCGATTATATTCCTCTCTGGTGGACCATGAAGCCTAGGAACTTTCCTGAGCTAACGCCAAAGGTGCATTTACTCGGATTTAGCTTCATTCGGTATTTTCTCAAGATCCCGAACATCTACTTCAAGTCTGTCACGTGGTTCCCTATCATGGAGCTTTTAATGAGCATGTTGTCCACATAAACTTCTATTGAATTCCTGATTTGTTTGGCAAACACTTTGTTCACCAAGCATTGATATGTTGCTCCAGCATTCTTTAGCCTAAATGGCATCACTCAGTAGCAGTACAGGCTCTTATCGGTGATGAATGTCATCTTCTACTTGTCTTATTCATGCATGGTGATCTGATTGTATCCTGAATACGCATCCAAGAAGCAAAGGAGTGCATGCTTGGCAGTGTCATCCACCAGCTGGTAATCCTTGGGCAGAAAAAGGTGTCTTTTGGGTAAACTCTATTTTGATCGGTATAATCTATGTAGACTCGTCATTTCCGATGGCTTTCTTTACCAGCACAACATTATCTAACCAGTTGGGATAATGTATCTCCTCAATGAACCTGACTTCGAGGAGCTTACTGACTTCTTCGTTGCTCATCGCATACCTTTCTGGATCAAATTTTCGTCTTTTCAACCTTATAGGCTTGTAGTCGGGGTCTACCTTTAATCGATGGACCATAATTCTTGGATCGATTTCAGGCATATCCTAGTGTGATTAGGCAACATGTCAGTGTGTTGTTTCAATAGGTCGTCTATTTCTACCTTGAGTTGTGGTTTGAGTAGCAACCTGACCTGGACAGTGCAAATGGGTCAACCTTGGAGAGTTGTATCACAATGAGATCCTCTATCAGTGATCCTCTTTCAATGATATCTTCTCAAGGGTTGAATGTCGTGATTTACATTGCTTGTTTCCGTTGTGCCCTCCCTCAGAGAGCTATTGAATAACATTACCGAGCTTCGTGTTGGTCGCCTCGGACCTAGCCGACTCCATGCTCAATCAGATACTTTATAGTGAGGTGGAAGGTGGAGAATACAGCTCACATGGCATTTAAGGATGACCTTCCTAAGATCATGTTGTACACTGACGGACAGTCTAACACAAGAGAGCTGACCATGGTGGTGACCTGGTTGGTACCCTCTCCGGCCATTACTAGTAGAAGAACACTCCCTTCTGAAGTCACATTTTCCCTTACAAATTCGAGTAGAGGGATTTACACAAGTCGCAATCTTGACCTCCCGACTCCCATTTTATCGAAGGCAGCCGCGAATAGAATGTCCGTTGAGCTCCTGATGTTGACCAATATCTGATGCACTTTGTGGTTAGCGATGGTCATGGAGACTACTAATGCTTCATCAAGGGGATGTTGAATCCTTCGTGTGTCTTCTTCAATGAAGGTGACGTTGCATGAATCCATCCTAAGTTCCTTCCTGGGTCACCCAGTGAGGTTTATCTAATGCTCTTCTCCATTATCATTTGCATTCCCAGCATGGGCTCGGTGTGCACGGTTTGAATCTCCACCCCAGGTGGGTCCCCCAAAGATGATGTGTATTTTGCCTATTGTTTCGTTGTTGGTCTGCTCGTTGCGTCATTCTTATTGCCTAGTTAGTCAATCATCTATGCCTTTATCGACAAACTCATGCAAATACCCCTTTCCGAATGAGGGATTTGATCTCCTCCTTGATGTCAAAACATTCAGCCATATTATGACCATGATCCTGGTGAAAATAGCAATATTTCTTCTTGTCCCTCTTTTTCAAGTCAGCCCTCATCTTATTTAGCCACTTCAAAATCCTCTTGTCTCTCACTTCCATGAGTACTTGTTCTGGTGTGGTATTCAATAGGGTATATCTATGGAACAGGCTTTTCGAGGGCCAGCTGGATCGGGAGACACTGCTTTGGTCATCATCTTTTCTCCTTTTAGAGCTCGTGTCAAGTTCCTCCTTCCCTTCCTTTCTTTTCATGTCTCTTGCTAAGCTACTCTAACCTTAAGTAGTTCTACGTGCACTGAATAACTCCTCAGCGTTAGAATACTTTTGAGCCTAGTTGAGGAGGTTAGTAAGTGTTGAGGGTTAAATATTGCATATTATACCCCATTTATTTCTTAGTTGTACAAACATAATATAGCTTAACAGTATATTTTACATGTGTTTGTGTTGAAAGGTGAATTTAAGAGCTTGGATTGAAAAGAATGCTAAAAGCATAGGTTTAGTGCTCAAAACTCACCAAAGCAAAGAATGGATCTTTGGAGATCAAGATTGAAGATTTCAAGACTCCAAGATTCAAGAAAACCAAGTAGAGAATGAAGAAGATCGAAAGAACAAGCGCAAAAATCACAATGACTGTGCCATCGAGAAACGTTTGATAACATCGAAGACTAGTTCGATGACATCAAACATGGGTCGATGACATCGAATTTATGAGGGACAATCAAGTTGGTTGTTGGACGTATTGGGTGCTTTTCTAGATCAATCGAAGACATGTTCGATGACTCGAAGGAAGGTGATCGATGACATCGAAGACTGATCGATGACATCAAATTTATTGAAGAAATTGAAGCAAATCGCTAGACTGTTTTTTACACATTTTCAATGAGTCGAAGACCTATTCGATGAATCAAAGCTTCGCTCGATAACATCAAAGGGTGGTTCGATGACACAAAGACTTACGCAGTGCGGAAGAAGAAAAGGTGCACTTTTCGAATTCAAACCCCTTCGATGAGATCAAAGGGTGTTCGATGACATCGAAGGCGTTACGCAGACTGCGTAAATTTAATCCGGTTTTGCGATTTTGCAAAACTTTGCCTATAAATAGGGGTTTCCTAAATCTTTTTAGGGTATCTAGGGTTTGGAGAAGTAGAGCAAAAGGGTGGAGCTGCTTCCCAAGAGTTCTTCTTCCCTTCTCCTTAGTTTTTAAAGATTTCTTCTAAGGTTTTTAATCCTATCATGTCTATGGTTAGTTAGATCCATTAGCTAGGGCTAAGGGGTGAAGCTTGTAACATGGTTGGGATGTTGTTCTTGTTGGATTCTTATTATTATTGAACTCCTTTGATTCTAGTTTAATATTTAAGGAATACTTTTAGTGTTTAATGGTTTGTTGTGATTGAAATTACAATGGATCTGCAATAGCTTTAAGTATCTTCTTTAACTGTATGGAGTTTGTGAAAATAGGAAATCATGTTGTTCTCCATCGTCCCTTGGGCATGGTTGAGTGATGGAATCTCTTCTATTCTTCATAATTCTCCCATGTTGGTTGTTGGATCGGTATATCCTGTTGTCTACTATAGTCTCCTGGGCATAGTTAGGTGATGAAATCACTTCCAATCCTCATAGCTTTCATCCATTGAGAATTAGGTCGATGGAAGTTCCGATCTGAGTTTATTTTATATCTTCCAATTGGATAAGATAGGACACTAATTCCAATTGAGTGCCTTAAATCAAATAAGGAAACATTTGCTGCAAGTGGATCCCTGAAAACCCTAGTTTGCCACCTTTAAATTCTTAAGTTTCTAAATTCATCATCTCACAATTACTCTCTACTTTCCTAATTTAGGCTATATCTTTTCCTAGTTTTGATTTTAATTACTCTTAGAATAAATACGCAAGATTAGTCCCTGTAGATTTGACCTCGATCTCACCGAGATTATTACTACATCGCGACCCTACACTTGGGGTTGTGAACAAGTTTTCGGCACCGTTGTCGGGGATTAACGGCTGTGTTTTTCTGAGATTGATTAGTTTTAGAAGTAGGTTAAGATTAGGATTTATTTACTTTTTATTTTTAGGATTAGGGTTTTTCTGAATTATTTTATAAACTAACTTAGCTTTCTAATTATAGGTTTAGAAAGTTCCCTAATTTGATTTTAAAAACTTTCCTTTTTCATTTTTTGAAACTAGGTTGCTTTCTTTTTTAGAAACTAACTCATCTTTCTATTTTTATTTTTAGAAACTTTCCAATTGTAGAATTTCTGTTTTTAGAAACTGATTCTTTTATTTTATTTTATAGGATCTTAAATTAGTAACTTCCAGTTTGGTAACTTCTTTCTAATTCTCTTCCTTTCTTTTTCTAGAATTTTTATTTCCTTCTTTCCTTTTTAGATTTAGATTAGAATCTGAAATTGAGGGTTGAGAGTGTTTCATGCCCAAGTGGGTCTGTGACAACACTCGACGTCTCTTGAGTGAAGGAGGATTGGTTGAGGGGTTATCTATCCATCATAGGATTAGACACCACTCAAGATCCTCAGAATTAATTGAAGTAATGGCTGCCGATCAACCGATCAATCAACCGGGAAAACAACCTCAACCTCGGGTTGAGGAAGTCCAGGATGAGAATGAGGTGCATCAAGCACCCCCGCCTCGTACTTTGCAAGACTATTTACAACCGGCGGGGGTGAGTACACCTTCATGCATGATTTTTCCAGAAAATACGGGACATATGGATATCAAGCCAAGGGTGATCTAACTCCTTCCAAAATTTTATGGGCTTGAATCTGAAAATCCGTATCTACACTTAAAAGAGTTTGATGAAATCATAGCCACTCTATATTTTCCTAATGTGTCTGACGACACAGTCAGGCTAAAACTCTTTCCTTTTTCTTTGAAAGAGAAAGCCAAGATGTGGTTACATTCACTATGTCCTCGATCTATTGGTAGATGGAATGACATGGTAAGGGAGTTCATAAAGAAATTTTACCCATACCATAAGACGAACACCCTTAGAAAGTCGATCATGAACTTCGCCCAAAAGAAAGATGAAACATTCTTCCAATGTTGGAAATGGTTCAAGGATCTTATCAGTTCTTGCCCACAACACGGTGTTGAAATATGGCGCATCACAAATTTCTTCTATGATGGATTGACATCTTTCATGTGCCAATTGATTGAGACAATGTGTAATGGGGAATTCATTAATAAAAGTGTCGATGATGTGTGGGATTATTTTGACAAGCTTGCTAAAAACACACAATCATGGGACATCTCTCCAAAATCAAGCACAACGTTTAGGCCGACTCAATCCAATGATATCAATGCTAAAGTGGGCCATGGAATTAAAGAAGGAAAAGGGTAAGGAAACTATTTGCAGTATTTGTGCTTGCAACATTCACACAATTGAAAATTGCCCAGAATATCTGCTTTTTAAGAGGTACTGAATGAGAAATCTAACACCGTAAATAATTGCCAAAGACCTTTCAGTGGGCTCACCTCTAATACATACAATCCCAGGTGGAGAAATCATCCAAACTTCAGTTGGAGAAATGGACAAACTCCTACACCTAAAGGATTCCCTAATCAAATTTCAATTTAAGGGAAACTTCAAGAGGATCCAGTTTTAAAGCATCTTCAAAATCAAGAGCTTTTCAATCAGGGTATGCTACAAGTGTTTCAAGACCTCACAAAGGCCATAGAAGGACTTGAAACTAAAAGTGTGATTGGGAACAAGGGGAGCCTTCCAACTCAACCTCTTCCCAATCCAAAACCGTAATATGAAGTTAGCGACCCGAGCTCTTCAAAACAAATGGAACAAGCTAAATCTATCACCACTCTTAGGAGTGGGAAGACCATTGACAAAACCATCCTGGTTAGAGCTGAAAAGCCTAAGGACATGGAAGAGGATAACAATGATAGATCTAGCCATGTCCCATAGGAATTAGAACCGAAACCTCAAGGGAAGTCGATTGCTCCATTTCTCAATGGTTGATTGCACCAAAAGTTCTCTCTAACTCTAAGGACATTCTAGAGGTGTTGAAACAAGTGAAGGTCAATATTCCTTTACTGGATGCGATTAAACAAATACCCTTATATGCCAAATTTCTGAAAAACTTATGTACGACCAAAAGACGGCAAAATACACAAAAGAAAATCTTTCTAACCGAAAAGGTGAGTGCCATCCTAAAGCAAGATATTCCACAGAAATATAAAGATCTCGGTAGCCCAACCATTGCATGTGTAATTGGGAATTACCGCATTGAGCACACACTTCTTGACTTAAGGGCGAGCGTAAATCTAATTCTCGGTTTACGAGCAATTAGGTCTAGGTGAATTAAAACTCACCAGGACCACATTACAACTTGATAATTGCTCAATCCGTGTACCGAGAGGGATAATCAAGGATGTGTTGGTCCAAGTTGACAAATTCTACTATCCGATAGATTTTATCGTTCTAAATACTCAACCCATCGTGGACATGAGCACTCAAATACCTGTCATCCTTGGTTGCCCATTTCTTACCACATCAAATGCGATCATTAATTGCAGGAATGGAGTCATGAGCTTGTCTTTCAGGAATATGACATTGGAATTGAATATCTTTTTCAATATAGGCAAACAGTCCGTGGATGATGATGATCTCTACGATATTAACCTGATTGACTCTTTCGTTAAAGATAGAACACTCCTAACCTTATCTTCTGACCTTCTAGAGATGTGTCTGGCCCACTCCTATGATTTGGATGACAATATGATTAGGGAGACGGGGCCATGCTTGATACCGTGCTAGTACTTAAAGTTAACCGGTGGAGGCCACATTTGAAAAATTACCTCAAACTGATGTAGTGCCTCTACCGTCTCACCTTAAGACACTGAAGCTTGACCTAAAACCTTTGCCCTCTGATTTGAAATATGCCTATTTAAGTCAAGACAAGACATATGCTCTGGTTATTTTTTTCCACCTTGAGCAAGAATAGGAGAGTATGCTCATCTCTACTTTCATTGAGCATAAGGGAGCCCATGGATGGTCAATTGCGGACCTCAACAGAATTGACCCTTCGATTTATACTCACTGCATTCATCTGGAGGATAATGCGAAGACCTCCCGGCAACCATAACGCAGATTAAATCCAAACATGAAAGAAGTGGTTAAGACCGAGGTTCTTAAACTATTGGATGTGGGTATCATATACCCTATATCCGATAGTCAATGGGTGAGTCCAACTCAAGTGGTTCCCAATAAGTCTGAAATCACCATCGTAGCCAATGCTAATAATGAACTCGTACCAACTAGAGTTACTACTGGTTGGAGAATGTGCATTGACTATAGGAAATTGAATACCATCACGAGGAAGGACCACTTCCCTTTACCTTTCATCGATCAAATTTTGGAAAGGCTAGCTGGTCATTACCATTACTGTTTCCTTGATGGATATTTAAGCTACAATCAGATCAAGATAGCCCTTGAAGACCAAGAAAAGACCACGTTCACATGCCCTTTTGGCACCTTTGCTTACTGAAGGATGTCATTCAGACTGTGTAATGCCCCTACAACCTTTCAACGATGTATGATGAGTATTTTTTCTGACATGGTGGGGCAACATCTAAAGGTCTTCATGGATGACCTCTTGATCTTTAGTCCATATTTCAGCGATTGCTTAGAAAATCTTAAATGTGTGCTGAAAAGATGTGAAGAAAAGAATTTAGTACTCAATTGGGAGAAGTGTCATTTCATGGTTCGTGAGGGAATTGTTCTTGGACGTATCATCTCGTCCAAGGGAATAGAGGTAGATAAAGAAAAAATTGATCTTATCTCTACCCTACCTCCACCTAAAAGCATACAAGACGTGCGATCCTTCTTAGGACATGCTGGGTTTTACAAGAGATTCATAAAGGACTTCAGCCACATCTCTCATCCTCTATGCAATGTACTTTAAAAGGATACACCATATGTGTGGACTGAGCAATGCCATGAAGCTTTTACTAAGCTCAAGGGCATGTTAACCACTGCACCTATCATGCAGCGACCCAACTGGAGCCTTCCTTTTGAACTTATGTGCGACGCATCTGACTTCCTCTTAGGGCGATTCTCGGTCAGAGAAAATAAAAGAGGCCCTACATTATTCATTATGCAAGTAGAACTCTAAATCCTACCCAAGTGAACTACTCTACTACAGAAAAGGAACTCTTCACCGTAGTATTCGCTTTAGACAAATTTTGATCGGATCCTAGATCATTATCTACACCGATCATGCTGTGCTCAAGCACCTTCTCTCTAAGAATGATGCTAAGCACCGCCTGATAAGGTGGATCCTCCAACTCTACAAATTTGACTTAGAAATAAAAGATAAAAAGGGAGCAGAAAACGTAATGGTTAACCATCTTTCTAGACTTGACCTCCCTGATTCCCTTGAGATGACACCCATAAATGACATGTTCCCTGACGAACAACTATTTAAAGTCTCCTATTCATCTTGGTTCGCTGATATTGCTAACTATCTTGTCATAGGTTTCACACTGACACACTGGACTGCGCAAGATAAGAAGAAAATTTTCATCGAGATACACAAATTCTTCTAGGATGATCCTTATTTAAATATTGCACAGATCAGATTTCAAGGAGATGTGTGCCAAACAATGAACACCAGAGTGTCATCTCCTTTTGTCATTCTCATCCCAGATTAGATTTTAAGGAGACTTTAAGGAGATCTTGGACCCACATTTTCTTGTTCATTATTTAATTGTTTTGTGATATGAAGGCCTACATGTGGTGGGACCCACCTTAATGTATGTTATGTATTAGAGAGGGGCCCATAGTGGTGGGGCCGCTCCATCACCACCGATCTCTCATTCTCTCTCTCTCCCTACCTTTATCTCTCTCTTTTAGTGATAGAATGTGGCCCACCTGATCTAAACCATCCATGTGTTAGGCCCCACCTCGCTGCCCGTCCATTTGGACGGACCTGGATGAAAGAAAAACACAAATATCATTGATCCAAGGCTTTGGTGGGACACCACGTGGACCCGCCTTGATATATATATATATATATATATATATATATATATATATATATATATATATATATATATATATATATCTAATGGTGGGCCACCCTGTGTGCGTGTTTTCCAGCCATTCATTTGGACGGTCTGGGTGGGGCATACCTTGATTATTTATTATACCCAAACTGTTCATCCGAGCGAGACCCACACGTGAGGCATGTGTTGGATTCACACCGTCCATCTGGACGGTGGGTCCCATGCAGCAAGCAGCTACTGCTGCCCTATGACGTCAGTAGGCTAGGTGAACCCTGACCATGCCGTGTGTGTTACATCACACCGTCCATTCACAGTGGAATACCACCTTAGTGTATGTGTTATAGCCGCACCCTCCATCCACACCATCGACTGTGTGGAACAGTGTGACCCACCTAGTGTGTGTGTGTGTGTGTATATATATATAATATACTTTATGGTGGGCCCTACGTGGGACCCACCTATGAGGAAACGGATTAGCTGTTGAACGTGTACAACAGCTGTATAGCTGTTGTACTGACGTTGCCCAACAACGTGGGACCCACCTTTGTATTCTCGTCACCCAGAGACATGGGACCCACCTTATTACACGTTGCATATCTCTACCATCAATGGGATGGGACGGTGGGTTTGATCATGTAGTATGTGTTATATACAAACCGTCCATCAATTTAAATCCAACCCATCCGTCTGCCAGAGATGTGGGTCCCACTGCCATTAAACGTTAGCAAATTCTGTGGGTCCCACGTGATATCCAAACCATCCAGATGGTGGGACCCATCTGCTGACTGACGTCAGCAAGTTATGTGGGTCCCACATGTGGATGTGTCCCATCCAAACCATCCATCCATTGGCGAGCTCATTTTAATGCTCGAGCCTTGCTGAGGCAAATTCAAATCTCTGGTGGGCCACTGTGTTGACACCACCATGATGCATTATTTCACCCACACCATCCAGATTATGTTGGGCAGTGCGGGATAATGATTGAACGGTATTATCCAATGTTTGATGGTGCTGATGCACCTAAACAATGTTCAGATAATGTTGAATTTCTTGGACAATATTTGGGTGGTGCTGATTTACATGGAAAATGTTTGGTTGGTGCCGATTTACCTGGGCGATGTTTGGACCATGTTGATCATCATTAATTGGCCATGTGCCCCATGGGCTGATAGTGTACGATGATACACATGTTACACCTACAACTGTTAAAATGATTTTGGTATGGTCCAAGCCCGCTTGAGGACCATTAGTGCGGCCCATCCATGAGGCCCATTATGATGTATTTTTTGCCCATGTGCGGTGTCCACCTATTTGTATTGTTAGGCCCAGACACGTGGCCCATTTGATGCATATGAGGCCCAAGCAGTGTGGCCCACTTGTTGTATCGAGGCCCACGTATGAGGCCCATGGTGATGTATTTATGGCCCATTTGATCCCATTGCGATAGGTTGGAGGCTCATTGTAATGTATTTGAGGCCCATGGGCATGGCCCATTGTGACATACTTGAGGCCCTTATATGAAGCCCAATGCAATGTATGTGAGGCCCATGAATGAGGCCCAATGTGATGTATGTGTGGCCGCTACGTTGTGTATGAATCCCTTATGTGGGCCACTCCTTGGGAGGAATGTTGGTTAGATGTCCACATTGATGGGCATGATGGTTAGATGTCGCCATTGTGACCTTTTCTTAGGCCTTATTAGGCCCATTCTCATCATTCTCTTAATGGGTTAACCCAAATAAGTGGGCCCGATTCGCCATATACGATTGGCTTGGTGCCATCGAATTTGATATAACCATAGCTGAGGGATGATCATTATATTATGGTTAATTGGATGTACATTTATGGACCCTACCTTGTTTATATATACTGGTCATCGGTGCCGATTATCGATGCCAATCGTCGTACCGATTATCGATGTTGATTATTGATGCCAATTGTCGATGCTGAGCATTGGTGCTGATTATCGAGGCGAATTCCAATTGTTAAGGCCAATTATCATGGCCGATTGCCAATTCTGATTGTCGTGGCCAATTGCCGATTCCGATTATCAAAGCCGATTATCGATCAATTTCGATTATTGTGGCCAATTGCCGATTCCGATTATCGAGGCTGATTATCGATCGAGGCCGATTATCATGGCCGATTGCTGATTCTGATTGTCATGGCCAATTGTCGATTCCGATTATCAGGGCCGATTATCGATCGAGGCCAATTATCAAGGCTGATTGCTGATACCGATTGTCATGGCCAATTGTCGATACCGATTATCAAGGCTGATTATCGATCGATTCCGATTATTATGGTCGAATACTGATTTTGATTATCGTGGCCGATTATCATGGCTGATTGTTGATTTTAATTGTCAATGCCGATTTCGATTGTCGAGGCCGATTTCGATTTGTCGAGACCAATTATATAGGCCGATTTCGATTATCGAGGCCGAGTATCGAGGCCGATTCTGATTATCGAGGTCGGTTGTATAGGCCGATTTCGATTATCAAGGCCGAGTATCGAGGTCGATTCCGAGTGTCAATTCCGATTGTTGAAGCTGATTTTAATTGTTGAGGCCAATTTTGATTACCGAGGTAGATTGTCGAGACCTATATGATGTATATGTGACCCATAGTTGAGGCCCATTGTGATGTGTATTCGGCCTGTGTGATGTATATGTAGCCCATGTTTGAAGCCCAATGTGATGTATATGCGGCCCACATTTGAGGCCCATTGTGATGTGTATTTAGCCCGTGTTTAAGGCCCAATGTGATGTATATGAGGCCTATGTGATGAGGCTCATTGTGATGCATTGGAGGGCCAGGCAATGGAGCCCATTGTGATGTATGTTAAGCCCATTTGAAAGGCCCATCGTGATATGTATTAAGCTCTTGAGTGAGGCCCATGGTGTTGTATATTAGGCCCTTTGTGAGGCTATGGGTCCACTATATGTTAAGCTCTATGTGGGCTACTCCTTGGGGGAAATGTTGGTTAAATGTTCACATTGTCGAGGTCGATAGTCGATGCCGATTGTTGATGCCAGTTATTGATATCGATTATGAGTATGTGACAGCATAGCATCATAATACATGCCCATACGATCATCTACATGTTTGTTATGAGATGTGATTGACCATTGCATTCGCCATAGGGCAGTTTGTTCATGGGGCTCCTTGATAGGCGGAGTTGCCCCACATGAGCTTACGGTATGTGCAGAATTGATGCATGACTTGATTGTATGACTCACGTATCTTGCATTATGTGTTGTGATTACTGTACGCCTCCACAGGTCTTTCATGGATGGCCAGATGGGATACCAGAAATCTATTCTACATGGGGTGTTATAGATATCCCTAAGTGAAAGTCTCTAAACCCTCTAGGTTCCAGAGGTTGCTCCAACATCTAGACCGAGTGGATGCATGAGTATATGAGGGTCGTATACCGTTAGGCCGCGTCTCCCATTATGTCATGGTTGGTTGGAAGAGGGTACCGCCTTACCTGCCCGAGAGGAGAGGATAATGCTAGGCTGAGTCTGACCAGCTCGAGGAATGGGTCTGCTATCGACGAGCAGGGCCTGATATTGGCCGGCGGATAGTGAGGTCTCTTCCACTCACCTTGTTGCACGCGATGGGGCGACAATCTAGTTTGGAGTGTAATAGACCCTAGTGATTTTCCAGAGAGGAACCGTACTGATATGTGGACTTATTAAGCAGGAATTGCATACTCATTCATTCATTTATTCACTATCCACTAGGGTTACTGGTGCGTAAGTATTTGTTACGTTTACCTTCGCATGGCCAAGATTTCGGTTGGGCACGCGACTAGCCTGAGATCGGGAGTTTACCACATTAAGCCTGACTATTCAGTTTTAGGTATGGGACTAGTTTGGATAGAAGTCCCTTGTGATGGACCTTATATCCTGCGATACTATGTACTATCATCCCGACCTCACACTCCAGCTTGGTCATTTCATTCGCATCGCATATTGCATCCACAAGCATATGTCATTTTGGGTTGTTATGTTTTTTATACTTATATGACCTAGACGGACTTAATAGGATTTACATATTGCATTGTACCCTCGGCATCTGATATTTGTCTCTCTATGACTCCTCATTTCATAGTTGATTTGTATTGCGTACTCTAATATTATATGACTCATGGACTTATCAGTGTTTTCTCTTACTCTGATATCATATGATTCATGAACTTGCTAATGTTTCTGATATTCTATGATTTATGGCATTGTATTGTATACTTGGCACTTACCTTATGCACATACTTTCACCACCCACTAAGCTTTCTATAAGCTTATGCACGATAGATGCGTTCAGGTGGCATTAGGTTGCAATAACATTGAGCTTGGAGCAGCAGTGGATCTCTAAAGCTTCGATTTTCGATATATGTATTTCCCATTCAGCATTGTATTCAAGTGATTACAATAGTGGATATGTGATTATGATGTTGCCTTTGTGATTTAGGTAAACTTGTGGTTATACTTCTCACGAGATAAATGTACGTTGGAAAATCCTCCTTGTAGGATTCCAGGATTGGAATCTGGCGTATGGGTGTTTGGAGCCGAGAATGGGGTACTACGGAAGCTGTCGGCATTGAATTCAGCGATCGGGATTCCTTTGGGTCTGATCTTTAGGTTTGGGGCATGACACTGTGTGTGAGATGTGATTCTAATTAGTTTTAGCTAATCATGTAAACATGTATTATGAGAACATTCAGAGAAATCACACAAGTAGTAAAAGTAAATAGCAATCCCAAACACGGTCGTTTTTACAGTGGTTTGACTATGTGACTACTCCACTTTCATCGGATGCACTCAACTCTTAAGTGTACTGGATCTCACTAACGGAGGTTTCAAATCAAGTTCACCTCAAACCAGTACAACCTACACAATGTTGACTCTAAGACTTACAAAAGGTACCTAACATGTCTCCACGAGACACAAGTTTATGCCCCACATAGGAGCAAGGGTCAACACACAGCATCCAGATTTTAGGTCACACAGGCCAAGGATCCACATAAAGAACCTAACAGTTTATGCCCTACAAAAGAGTAAAGGTCAACACACAGTACCTAGGTTTTAGACCACACAAGTCAGGGACCTCCATAAAGGACCTAAGTTTATGCCCTCCACAGAGCAAGAGTCAACACACAGCACCCCCACGTACTCTCCTGTCAGAGGCCTCCTATGAGGACTTAAAAGGGGTGAGAATCACCTGTGACCCAATGCTACACAAAGGAATGATCAACAAGGTCTCTGGACTCTAATGACTTACAGATAAGTAGATGAGCCCCATTTAGCATGTTGATGAAGATCTCCTCTTTTGATGATGATGAATCTTCAGCTCCCTTAATCCACAATACTTATGATGCTCCAATGTAAGGCGATGGGCTGGGTCACGGTTATCTTAGAATCCTACTCCATTAAATGTTTTCCTATATTAGAAACAGAGTGATTCCAAGCATCTATGCATTCAAGGTATCTCAGCTCAATGATTTTCCATTAAGGTTGTAGCTGAAAGATCCTTGAATGCGGAAGTTCTTTCACCAATCAACTCTATTGAATATCAATGATGAGAGTGGATTGAGGAATGAACTCCCATGAGAGAAAAAGGCTTATGGTATATGATCTGGATTAAACACTCAAAAGTTCTACCTATTTTCTCTACAAACAACTTCAGGCAAGCTCTCATTAAATAGGCAAAAAGTTCTAATGGAAATAAAACAGTCATATTTTTTATAGAGTTCGATATCATCAGTAGACTTCGATATCATCGAGCGTATACTCTCGATGACATCAAATGGCCGCTCGATGACACGAACTCAATCTAGACAATGGCAATGAATTCAAAGTAAATGGACATTGATTAAAGCCATTTGTTGAGAAATTCGATTCAGAGGACATGTCCATACCTCTGAACGATCCTTTTTACCAGGATTGATCTCGTAGTCTAATGGAGGTATATGTAGATTTATCGCTTTCATAGGGCTATGATAGTTTGCTTTATTCTGTTTTGGATAGTTTTCTTATACTCTATTAAGTTTTGTTTTGTGTTAACCGATTTTATGCTGAAAACCGAGGAAAGCTTCAAATTTCCTTCCTCCAGGTACTATCTTTCCATCACCATTCCCGTTCTTTTCGTTGCCTCATTTGATTTACATGCTTATTTCTTGTACATTGAGGACAATGTAGATTTTTGTGGGGGTGTGGGGGATTAGGTAACGTAATCAGTGTTTTTCTCAGTTTTGAGCAAAAATTTTGGAAATTTTTCAATATTTTGAGTTGAACTCTATTTGGAAGGCAAGAAATTGTGTAATTAAGAATGCTTTGAGTATGATGAGACGAGAGATTGGATTTTAAATTGTTGGAACTTGATCATATAAGTAAATTATCACCTGAGGTTCTTGAACGATTAAGACGAAATTTGTATATCATGTTAATTTAAATCACAAAACACGTTCAAGCTACTTCCTTGGGGTATGCTGGGATTTCTAATTGTTAGTATGAGAATCATTAACAGATATTAAGAATCGAGTCTGGGAATTTTATCTACCTTAAAAGATGAAAAAACAGTAAAAAACAGGAAACCGACAAAAAGGCCATGCAAATGAAAAAGATTGACAACATCGATGAGGAGAATGAAAAAGGTCTCTGAAAAAGATGAATTGTCCAAAATAAGTAGTTGTCGAAAAAAAAAATTGGAAACTGGAGAAAGAAGATAAGGGGGTATATTTGGAATCAGTACTTGAGTTTTCGACTTATTTTAATATGATGAACATGACTAACATTATGAAACACTAGTACGCCCATGGGAAGTAAGTTGACATACATTGGAAAACTTGATATTTAAATTTCTATTCCGATTTAAGTAATATACTTGATCAATTGCATATTTGATTTGGCTCTAAGTTTTCAAAATATCACCTTCTTGTCTTATCCCTACTTATTTATACTTGATTGCACAAAAGATTATTTTCTGAAAAAGGTTTTGAACTTGAGATTAAAGATTACTTTTCGCATATTTTGCTCTGGACTAGCAAAATGTTGGTTGGGGGTTGTGTTGAGGGTCAAATATTGCATATTATCCCCCATTTATTTCTTGGTTGTACAAACATAATATGGCTTAATGGTATATTTTACATGTGTTTGTATTGCAAAGAAAATTTAAGAGCTTGGATTGAAAAGAATGCTAAAAGCATGGGTTTAGTGCTCAAAAGTCACCAAAGCAAAGAAGGTATCTTTGGAGATCAAGATTGAAGATTTCAAGACTCCAAGATCTAAGAAAACCAAGTGGAGAAGGAAGGAAGTTGAAAGAACAAGCGCAGAAATCACAAAGACTATTGTAACGCCCCAGTTTTCAGAACACGAGTACATGACTCGCATTCCGAAAACCCAGGAGTTAACTGATCATTGTGGTAACAAATAAATTAAAGTGCATAGCGGGAATAAAACGTATTATAGATGTGATCCAAAATGGGAACAATATTCTAGCCCACTCAACTGGGGGCTAATTACATGACCTCAAGTTTCTCAAATACTAAATGTACTGAAATAAAGATAAAGGGTTAATCTACTGATTTAGCCCAAAATAGGCGGCCGCCTCCTGGCTTGGTTCCTCGTCATAAATTCCTCCTCGACCACCACATCTTCCAAGTTTGCTGCATACTCATCAGCCCCGGTACCTACGTCCTCTGTACAGTTGAACATTGATGTATGAGTGGCCAGCTCAGTGTGATCTCCCCTCAAGATTACACACTGCCGCCCTAAACAATGAATGGTATAAAAACACATAGGTAATCCAAAACACAGTATATGCATTCTTGTTAAATGCATGAATGCAATCATCGGCCCGGGTAAGACATCCAGACAGCCTGTGCCCCGAGGAAGACATCCGGACGGGCAATCACGTACGATGGTGTTCCCCAGGTAAGACATCCGGATAAGTATTGGGCTCGTCACTCATGAGTATGACTGGTCATCAACGTAACTCTCAGCATAACGTATGGGCATGATGCTCCAAGTCATCATCATAAGTCAAATGACTGGTCATTAGCGTAACACTCAGCGTAATCGCATGAGCATAATGATACAGGTCATCGTAATATGCCATGTATGCATGATTAGCCAATTCATTATTAGTCCAATTGCAAACAACCAATTTAAGTGAGCTCACGGTCACTACGGGGAGCACATGGCCCAGCGTAGGCCGACGGCTTAGGCATAGTATCCCATGACTACCGTCCCCGGCCCATGAGGCTACCGTCTTAGGGTGTGTGTAGTACCCACCAACATGTGGTCAATCAATAAAACCTCCATGTCAGGGGCCTACTTATGTCACAACTAGGCTAGTTACACCCCAAGTACAGACTCTCCTTCTACCGAACTTCCCATGGAGAGATTTTAGCAATATGTGTGTCACACCATCATATTAGTAACATAGATCTTATCATAAATGGGGAAATAAGAAACAATACATGTATTTTCATCAGAACACATTAACTGAATTTACATAAGATACATGACATGAGTGGTTGAGTTGTTTACCTAGATAGTTCAGAGTATATAATTAAGAGCCTAAATAATAGTAAGCATGAGAATCATTTTATTAAATAGATATGTCAAGTGAGAGCCGTCCATTCCTACACACAATTTATCCTTAGTCCAACTATCCATTAAACTTCACAAAACTATTATTTCTGGTCTAGTTAGGGATGGAAAGCTTAAGGGGAGGAAATCATCACCTGAGCTATTGTAGCACGACCCTAGATGCAAACTCCTGCAGGTAGTTAGTGGCTCCATGATACTTGGATAATTTCTTAAAGGAAATTTGTTTATATTAGATAATTAATCTAAGGGTTTTAAAACACCAGGGTCAATTGAATGACCCGAAATCACAATGGTTCGGCTCACATCAAAGGGGCACCCAAGCCCAGCCGTAATTTTCCCAATGAGTGGGCCCACTTTGGGCCTAATTGGACCCATCTAGGCAGCCCCCAAGGTGGTCCACCTGACTTTTGGTTGGATGCCACACATATACATCAAGGCGGGTCCCATATGATCGGACGGTGTTGGATGGTGGGATACAACGTATGCATTATGGCGGGGTCCGTACGTGTGGTCTACCAACTGAATGGATGGACGGTCTGGATCAGTAGACCCAAGCCAAGCTAAAGGCAGTTGGGTCCCACGTCTTTATACAGATGGAAGGACGGTGGGATATGACTCATGCCAGTGTGGGGCCCTCATGTTGCTGTTGGGTGCGGCCCACCTGCGTGCTGTAGGGTGCAACCCACCTGGAATCAATGTGAGGCCCATTTGTTTGTGGCGTGGCCCATCTGATGTCCAGACATGCTGTCACCACCAGAACCGTCTAGATGGGCGGCTGGAGGTAGAAAGCACAAATCAAGGTGGGTACTTCCATTAATCACAACAAGTGGGTCCCACGTGGGGCCCACCACATATAGCATTATATTACTATATTTCTATATATCTATTTTTTCACATATGCAGCAGTCCGTCCAACACTGCACGTCCATTGATGGACGGCTAAGAGGCAACGTCCATTGATGGACGGGCTGGATGCAAAACACACATCTAGGTGTGGCCCACCGTGGTTGTCGGATGGTGTAGCCCACCGGGAATTTAGCTGGGGTCCAACACAGTGCAGCTCATCAGCATCCTGGTGAGGCCCAGCACCGTGCAGTCCACTTGCATTTTGGTGAGGCCCAGGTTCTACGCAGCCCATCTGCTGCTGATGTAAAAATGGCCCAACTGAGGCTACAGTGGGACCCACATCATACATGGTGTGGCCCCCCAATTTTTTGTGGCATATGGCCCAATAGACCTGATCTCAGACCAGCTAAGAGCTACGTCTGTGCAACATACCCGATCGAGGCCAGCACATCTGCTCGTTTATCAACAACAGCGGCAACAACAGTGTCTCAAGCTTCTGCTCGTGCCAGCCCTGCATGGGGTCCGATTTCGACCCATGATCATGGCCCATTACAGGCCCTTTGCATGGCCCTACACACAGACGTTTTCTTTAATCCATAAGTGCCTGCTCAAGGCTTGACTCCAGCCCTATTCGAGCCCCATTTTTAGTCTGAGATGGAGCCCGGACAAAGACCTATCTGAGCTATGAAATCCTATTCGAACCAGGGCCCCATGTAGCATAACTCCCTCTCCAATCACGGGTCCCAAACCTAGCCCGATCGCAACTCAAAACAAAGCTTGGTGAAGGCTTGTTCCTTGGCCCAATTGCAGCCATTTAGAGGGTTGTCGTATGGCTTGATGGAAGCTCTGTCTTATGGCCTGGTTTCAGCCTGAAACCGACGCTTCAGTTAGGTCAGATTTCAACCCAGAACAGGGCCATGGGTTGGCTCGATTCCGGTCCAAAATAGGGACCCAACTACGGCTTCCTCAGCCCATCCTACACGGCCATTAATTGGTTGGTCCTAGATTGAGACTGGATTATTTTCCAGCCTTGCTTTCAGTCCAATTTCAGCCATCACTTGGTGATGAATCATGGAGCTGAGCTGCTCTGCAAGGAAGACTTTCTTATGAACATTCTGCTTACGCTTTTGAGTGCATAAATCTTTAAGAAACTTAGCGTAAGCAGGGACTTGCTTGATAGCATCAAGTAACGGAATGTTAACTTGCACTTTTTTAAACACATCCAAGATTTCATCAAAGTTGTTTCTTTTCTTTATTGGTGCCAGACGTTGAGGAAAGGGTGCTTTGGGCATGTAGGGTGGCACATTAGTGGCTCTTGGAGAGTCAGAGAGCTTTTGGACTTTGGATGCATTGGTGAGTCTCTCTGCTTCATCTTGATCTTCTGCTTTAGAATTTGATTCATCCCTAGGTATCTCTATTTTGTTGTCAATCTGTTTTCCTGACCTAAGGGTAGTGATCGATTTAGCTTGCTCATGATATTGCCCTTGGTTGGAATTAGAGCCAATCTCATACTGTCCCTTTGGATTAGCCTCAGGTTGGCTAGGGAACTTGCCCTTCTCTCTCTCACTCAATGTGGTAGCTAATAGACCCATTTGTACTTCCAGCTTGGCAATGGATTGCGCATTTGCATGTAAGCTTTGCTGGTTGGCTAGTAAGGTTTGTTGGGTGTCTTTTTGGAATTGGAGAGAACTCTGCATAAAAAGATTGAGTGTTTCTTCAAGGGATGGCTCCCGTGATTGTGAAGGGACTTGTTGATATTGCGGAAACTGTTGAAGTTATTGATTGCTAGCTTGAGGGTAAGGTTGCATGGGAGGATTTCCAGATGGTCCTCCTTGTTGTGGTCCTTTTGCCCAAGAAAAATTTGGATGTCTAGCCCACCCTAGGTTGTATGTGTTCGAGTAAGGATCATTCCCAGGTTTTTGAAAAGTGTTCATAGCATGTACTTGTTCAGAGAGAAGTTCTGGGGACGCTGCACCAGATGGACAAGACTGCATAGGATGGGCAGGACTAGAACATATGGCACAAGCCTCGGCTTGAGTTGTTTGTGGAGGTCCATTATTTAATACCAGAGCATCAACTTTCTTTGTCAGGTTATCAAGCTTGGCGCACAGATCTGGCATGACTCCTATCTCATATATACCACCTCTCTTTTGTGGTTGGGGACTTCTGTCACCTCTATTTGAATAGTCCCATTGCTAGGAATTTTCGCACAAGGTTTCAAAGAAGTTCCACGCTTCGACATCACTTTTGGTCATGAATGACCCTCCACTGGTGGCATCAACCATGCGACGGTTCTGGGGTGTCAGACCGTCATAGAAGTATTGAACCTGTTGCCACTTTTCAAAACCATGGTGTGGACATTTAAGAAGTAAGTCCTTCCATCTTTCCCAACATTCATGAAAGTACTCACCCTCTTTTTGTGTGAAATTAGTGATTTCTCTACGGAGGGCATTAGTTTTGTGAACTGGGAAGAATTTGTTTAAGAACTTCCTAGACAGGTGATCCCATGTAGCGATAGACCCAACTTCTAGAGAATTCAACCATGCTTTCGCCTTATCCTTTAAAGAAAAAGGAAACAGGCATAGGCGGATCGAATCGTCTGAGAAGTTTTGGAACTTAAAGGTGGAGCAAATGTCTAGGAATTCTTTCACATGATGATATGGGTCCTCCTTGTCCAACCCATAAAAGGATGGCAACAATTGTATGACTCCAGGTTTAAGTTCAAAGTGTGTTGCCGTAGTGGTTGGCAACACTATGCATGAAGGCGCATTAAATTGGACAGGAGCTGAATAATCTCTGAGAGCTTTAACTTCATTCTCATTCGCCATTTCAACAGGATTATTTCTCAATCTTTCACGAAGTGTTCTTTCTATTTCAGGATCAGCTAGATCTATATTCAGAGATCTACGTCCTAGCATAAACTAAGTTACTACAATGTAAGAAAGAAAACTAAACTAAGATGCAACCTAAGAGAAGTAAAACTAGAACAAGAAAAAATTATGTAAGCAAGGATTGGAAGAAAGAACCCGAAAAAATGAGACGATCAATGTCTGAAGAATAGGGAGTTCCTCCTTCACTTCCAATTTGGAGATCTACGTTAGAATCCTGCAAAAGAAAACAAAACAAGTTAGTTTCTAAAACAGAAAATCTAAAATTAGAAATTTTCTAAGGAACAAAAAAGAAGAGTTAGTTTCTAAAAGGGAAAGAAATCCTAGAATTAGAAAGTGACTAAAAATAAAAAGCTAAGTTAGTTTCTAAAAAGGAAAAAAAAAATTTCTAAAACTAGAAAATAGAAAGTTACTTAAAAGAAGAATCCAAATCTAAAAATTAAAAAAAAAATTGAACAATTCAAAAAAAAGAAATTCTAGAATTAGAAAATTTCTAAAAGGTAAAATCCTAATTTAAAAAATAGAAATTAGAAAGAGTAGAGAATTTAGAATGGGATTACTAACTTAGAAATTTATGTCAGGACCCTACAAAATAGGAAATAGATTAGTTTCTAAACAAAAACACTAATCTAAAGTTAGTAAAATCCTAAGACTATGAATTATGATAAGAGAGAATCCTAAATTCAATTTGGAACGAAACAATTCCTGGCAACGGCGCCAAAAACTTGATGTTTTATTTAAACTAACATGATTTAAATGATTTTTAAACTCGTAAGTATACGAATCAGATGTAAATATGGTACGTATTACGAGATCGTTCCCACGAGGACTGGTCGTCACAATTCAAATCTGTGATTCTCCTTAACTAATCCAACAAATAATGGAGCGAATTACTAAGCACAATTCTATATAAAAAAAAAAAAAACAATAGAGAATAGGGAAGAAAATTGAATCAGAGAAAGAGTACAAGGACTTTCGAATCCACCTCTAATTATCCTAACCCTTATTTTGTCTGTTGATTCACCTTAATCTAGATTGATACCACTTATATAGAGAAAGCACAATCTGTGTCCTTAATCGGGCATACAGAATGTCTAATTCCTTTAAGCAATGCCATGAATAACATATCTCATGTCCTTGGTCGGGCACATGGAATGTACAGTTCATTAAAGCACCCTGTTCCTTCCTCTATAGGAAACATGTTCATGATCAGACACAAGCACCTAGAATAAGCATCCAGACAACATCCATATATATACCTTGATCAAGTTCATAGATGGAGAAGTATATAATTTTAACCCAATCAAACACACTAGAGAAAGAACAAATCAATCCAGTTGAAGTAAAATCAACATAAACAAAGCATTATTCAAATTAGGGGCTTCATCTCAGCCCTAGCGAAGAAAATTAGAAATCCATGTGCTCAACTAGAAGGAAAAAATAAAATTGATAAAGAAAAAAAAACATATGGAAATCTGAATCAGCCCTCCTTTCTTCCTCTCTCTCTCTTTCTTCTCTTTCTTCTCTTTCTTCTCTCCCTTGCTCCGGATCTGGAATCCCCTGTTTCTAAATGCCTTTCCCACGTCCAAAACTCCTCTTTTATAGCTGCTGGAGGGCTGGAGTCGGTGGCAGAGTCGTAGCAGGACACGGAGTGCAACTTTTCGCAGCCAAGTTCGGAGCTTCAAAACTCCACACTTTCCTCGCTCAAATTCCAAAAAAAAAACCCGTCCCTTAGGACTTTCTTGGGTCCTCTACATGATGGACGGTTCAGATCTACCATATGGTGGGCCACAACCACCTGGAAAAGTCGATTTTCGCGGATTTGCGAAACCTTTCACAACCTTTTGCTGCGAAGCTCAGTGGGCCCCACAGAAGTGTTTTCATAAAAATCCACCCCGTCCATTGCATTCAAGACAAAATTTCAGTAAAGAATGGGTGGTTTTGAACGTCCATTAACGTGGCTCAGAGAAGAAATCACAATAAAATCAATTTTTAACGTCCCGAGGCAGTCCACTTTTGGCCTCTGTACCGCACACGTGTGCACGCATGGACACAAAATATCAACATAGTTTTGTAGTGCTCGAAGCCTTCTACACGATGAATGGCTTGGATCGGCCGAACAGACCATGGGTGGGGCCCACTGACATCCGTAAAAACGGACAGCGCCGCTCGTTATGCTGTATGGAAACGGCAGCTGCCGTTTTGGAAGATGACGCGGTCAGCGCTAAAGGTGTTGAGGTAATTTCTTTGGCGGACTCTGGTTATAAAGATTAGTTCATTCATGGTCCGTTCTTGTCTGGCTGAAGACGTTAAACTTAGCGCTCCTGGGAGGCAACCCAGCCTTTTATTTTTTTTGTATTGGTTTTTCCTAGTTAGTTACTTCAATGTTTGTGGGTAACATTACTGCAAACCCTCACGAGACTACAACTCGTCCACTAGGGGTAACCTAGGGGTTTAAAGGCTTGTTGCATACGCTAAATGCAATCGAGAGCACCTGCGAAAGTGGTATAGGTAGGATCTTTTATTTTTTTGTATTTTACTGATTCCTCTCTTGTGCTGACTCGCTTTTACGCTGACATTTTTGAAAGCTTCTTGATCCAGGTACTATCTTCCATCACTCCTCTTTTATTCTCGCTATCCCATGTGCATTGCATGTTTATTTCTTTTACATTGAGGACAATGTAGATTTTAGGTTGGGGGTGGGAGATTAGGTTACTTAATCAGTATTTTATTGGTCTTGAGCAAAATTGTGAAAATTTTTAAAATTTTTTCTGGAATTTCTTATGAATTTGAAGTGATTTTGAAGGATAGTTGTGATTTTAAAATTACAAGATACAGAATGTGAGTAATTTATGACTCTTGGATTTGGCCATCTACTTGATTTCACAGTCAATTTTGAATTGATAATCCATAATTAGAAGTTGTAAACATTGATTGAGCCATGATTTCACATATCAGATCTCGCTTACACATTAAGTTTTCAGTTCGATAATTGAATGATTAACTTAGTAATCACTAAGCATGAAAGGAACCAGCCTGAAAAATAAAATTTTTAGCATCAGTTTATAAAGAAGAATTGAAAGAGTAAGTCGCATAATCGTCATCATGGGTTTGCTCCCTATAGATGAAGATTCGATTCCCCATAGTTGACATGAGAAAAGAGTTAGGCGACAAGTTTTCACCATAGGTTTGCTCCCTATAGGTGCGGATTTGATTCCCCTCCTTGGCACCACTGTTTATAAAGGAAATCAAAGGTTGATAGAACGAAAAGATAATCTAAAATGCTAGTGTTGGTTTCAGGTTTGGTTGTCACGAATTACTAATGATATCATGAAATTGACAATTGGATCTTTTAATGATTGTAAGCCGAGATTACACTATACACTCATGGAACTCAATGTTTTAAATTGTTCTAATTAATGGATTAATATTTTGAACTTGATTATGAAGTTTACTGTAAGCTTGATTTCAAGAGAAAAATCTTCTCACCATTCATGAATCGTAGAATTTTCACATCTCAATTATCTGTTCACACGTCACTTGAGTTTACAGGAATTGTCTGTTATTTCTGAAATTATTTTTCGCATGTTTTGTTCGGGACTAGCAAAATGCTGGTTGGGGGTTGCAAAAACTTGTTGTTTTATTTAAACCAACATGATTTAAATGATTTTTAAACTCGCAAGTATACGAATCAGATGTAGATATGGTACGTATTACGAGATCGTTCCCACGAGGAGTGGTCGTCACAATTCAAATATGTGATTCTCCTTAACTAATCCAACAAATAATGGAGCGAATTACTAAGCACAATTCTATATAAAAAAAAAAAAAAACAATTGAGAATAGGGAAGAAAATTCAATCAGAGAAAGAGTACTAGGACTTTCGAATCCACCTCTAATTATCCTAACCCTTGTTTTGTCTGTTGATTCACCTTAATCGAGATTGATACCACTTATATAGAGAAAGCACAATCTGTGTCCTTAATCGGGCATACAAAATGTCTAATTCCTTTAAGCAATGCCATGAATAACATATCCCATGTCCTTGGTCGGGCACATGGAATGTACAGTTCATTAAAGCACCCTGTTCCTTCCTCTATAGGAAACCTGTTCATGATCAGACATAAGCACCTAGAATAAGCATCCAGACAACATCCATATATATACCTTGATCAAGTTCATAGATGGAGAAGTATATAATTTTAACCCAATCAAACACACTAGAGAAAGAACAAATCAATCCAGTTGAAGTAAAATCAACATAAACAAAGCATTATTCAAATTAGGGGCTTCATCTCAGCCCTAGCGAAGAAAATTAGAAATCCATGTGCTCAACTAGAAGGAAAAAATAAAATTGATAAAGAAAAAAAAACATATGGAAATCTGAATCAGCCCTCCTTTCTTCCTCTCTCTCCCTTTCTTCTCTTTCTTCTCTTTCTTCTCTCCCTTGCTCCGGATCTGGAATCCCCTGTTTCTGAATGCCTTTCCCACGTCCAAAACTCCTCTTTTATAGCTGCTGGAGGGCTGGAGTCGGTGGCAGAGTCGTAGCAGGACACGGAGTGTAACTTTTTGCAGCCAAGTTCGGAGCTTCAAAACTCTACACTTTCCTCGCTCAAATTCCAAAAAAAAACCGTCCCTTAGGACTTTCTTGGGTCCTCTACATGATGGACGGTTCAGATCTACCATATGATCAAAGATGGTGTGCCACAACCACCTGGAAAATTCGGTTTTCGCGGATTTGCGAAACCTTTCACAACCTTTTGCTGCGAAGCTCAGTGGGCCCCACAGAAGTGTTTTCATAAAAATCCACCCCGTCCATTGCATTCAGGACGAAATTTCAGTAAAAAATGGGTCGTTTTGAACGTCCATTAACGCGGCCCAGAGAAGAAATCACAATAAAATCAATTTTTAACGTCCCGGGGCAGTCCACTTTTGGCCTTTGTACCGCACACGTGTGCACGCATGGACACAAAATATCAACATGGTTTTGTAGTGCTCGAAGCCTTCTACACGATGAACGGCTTGGATCGGCCGAACAGACCATGGATGGGGCCCACTGACATCCGTAAAAATGAACAGCACCGCTCGTTACGCTGTCTGGAAACGGCAGCTGCCGTTTTGGAAGATGACGCGGTTAGCGCTGCTGACCGCGTCAAGCGGATCTGGTGTGTACTTGGTGCATGTGTGCAGTGTGCACACTCCCCATACACAGGGCCTACCTTGATGTTTACGAGAAATCTACACCGTCCATCCTCTTTCTCATATTATTTTAGCCATCAATACCAAAGTTGAGGTAGTTCCAAATATCAGGTGGGCCCCAAATTGGAGATTAATGGGCTAATCTGTCCGTTGAACCACTTCCCGAGATCTTCAATGGCTGAAATTTAATATGTACGGTTAATTTACGACCCCCATCACATGTATGAAGTTTCGAGTCAATCGGATGGCGGGAACCATGTGATCTTGCATTTTGCACCAATTTCAGGCCTCTTTAACGTGAACGGCTTGATTTTCTCGGATCCCTGGCGTGTAAATTCTTCATTATTGGTCCTATAGAGTCCGTCCCTTACTCTGGTAACTTCGGAGCGTCAAATCTACGCTTTTAATACTCTTTTTTCAATCAATGCTCCTTATTACATCCTGCAACAAAAACACGATTAAAATACGATGTTAGGCATTATTATGTACGTAAAATAAGGTAATAGTCAGGGTCTAATATGCAATATTCGACCCTCATCACTTGGCTGATCTCCAACTCGAATTACAGCCACTGTTCGGGTTTGTTTCAGGGTGATAGGTCGACCTTGCTGTCGGACCGAGTCACAGCCATTATCTAAGCTGGCTTTGGTCCAAGCAAGGGCCGCTTCATCCCATCTGAAAAGCTACAAGGAAATGAAAAGAAAGAGAAATGGTCACCTGCTGCTGCTCTCTCTTTCTCTCTCTCTCTTCTCAAGTTTCAATAAGAGGAACCGACCTCCCTGTTTTCCCTCTCTCTTACCGTTCTTTTAGCTTTCTCCTCTCTCTCCCATCCGATCCTCGAGAGCTACAGGGCTCTATTTATAGATGTGGAGGGAGAGAGTTTGACGGTCGGATGAGACCCATCGGGCAGTCGGAAACCGACTTCCGAAAAGGGAAACTGTTCCCTCTCCTTTCCTGCTACCAGCAGATGTTTGGCCTTTCTTGGTAAAAGAGAAAACGCTCCTCCAACGATTGGATGGATGGGATCACCTGGTCCTTGCGATCTCGACCCACCCATGTGGCCACAAATGGGCCCACCTTCTCAAATCTCAGCCGCACAAGGGATCCCGAACAGTCACAGATGATCTTCCTCGTCCCTATGAACGGGACCAAACTGCTATATGGTTTTGATCATGTGGGCCCCATGAAGAGGTTGGACAGCACGGATTGCTCGAAAAGTGGCCACGGTGGGCCACTTAGAGGCTCAAAGGACCGTCTATTCGAACGCTGTTTTAGTGGGAGGGAACTTATTTCTCTTGATTTCGAATAAGGCTCGGTCAAAGCTCATTTGACCGAGCCCAACGTCCCTGTGTATGCCGTGTGCACGTTCATGGAGTGCACACGCACTCTGCGAGGAGCCCATCATGATGGTTGTGTCAAATTCATTCTGTCCATTAGTGTTTGGGGACACTCCATAGGGATCATATCCCACATTAGGCCGATGGTGAGGCCCAGGTGGGCCGCTACACTCTTCTTTGGGCTATTATCGGCTCATGTGATGCGATCTGTCGATCGGGTGGTCCTAATACTTGTTTTCAACGGTTAATATAAGGTACTGGTTATGATGAAGGCATGATTTGTCATCAACTAACCCTCAAGTGTTAGGGACAAGTGTGTTGTAATAATATCCATCAACTTAGGGGTTTCAATTTAGAGTGTTCAGATAACCTCACCCTTTTGAATGTTATAGGGCAGGTTCTGGCTCCTAAAGACCTAGATGGATGGCCTTAATTTCGACCGGAATCCCCATCCTGCATATGTCGTGTTCAATCCAATTGATTAATCCAATCTGATTTAAGTTGGTGTGGATTTAAAGGGTAACACCCGTGTACCATGCCATTAAGAACCATTCGATGACATCGAAGATCAGTTCGATGACATCGAACATGAGTCGATGACATCGAATTTATGAGGGAAAATCAAGTTGGTTGCTGGACATATTGGGTGCTTTTCTCGATCAATCGAAGACATGTTCGATAATTCGAAGGAAGGTGCTCGATGACATCGAATTTATTGAAAAAATTGAAGCAACTCGCTGGACTGTTTTGGACACATTTTCGATGACTTGAAGACCTATTTGATAAATCGAAGCTTCACTCGATGACATCAAAGGACGGTTCAATGACACAGAGACTTACGCAGTGCGGAAGAAGAAAAGGCACAATTTTCGAATTCAAACCCCTTCAATGACATCGAAGGGTGTTCGATGACATCAAAGGCATTACGCAGACTGCAAAAATTTGATCCGGTTTTGCGATTTGGCGGAACTTTGCCTATAAATAGGGGTTTCCTAAATCTTTTTAGGGTATCTAAGGTTTGGAGAAGCAGAGCAAAAGGGCAGAGCCGCTTCCCAAGAGTTCTTCTTCCCTTCTCCTTAGTTTTTAATGCTTTCTTCTAGGGTTTTTAATCCAATCATGTCTATAGTTGGCTAGATCCATTAGCTAGGGCTAAGGGGTGAAGCTTGTAGCATGGTTGGGATATTTTTCTTATTTAATTCTTATTAGTGTTGAACTCCTTCGATTCTAGTTTGATATTTAAGGAATACTTTTAGTGTTTAATAGTTTGTTGTCATTGAAATTACAATAGATCTGCAATAGCTTGAAGTATCTTCTTTAGCTGTATGGAGTTTGTGAAAATAGGAAATCCTATTGTTCTCCATCGTCCCTTAGGCATGGCTAAGTGATGGAATCTCTTCTATTCTTCACAATTCTCCCATGTTGGTTGTTGGATCGGTATATCCTGTTGTCTGCCATAGTCTCCTGAGCATGGTTAGGTGATGAATCACTTCCAATCCTCATAGCTTTCATCCGTTGAGAATTAGGTCAATGGAAGTTCAGATCCGAGTTTATTGTATATCTTCCAATTAGATAAGATAGGACTCTAATTCTAATTGAGCGCCTTGAATCAAATAAGGAAACATCCTAATAGCTGCAAGTGGATCCCTGTAAACCCTAGTTTCCCACCTTAAAATTCTTAAGTTTCTAAATTCATCATCTCACAATTACTCTATACTTTCCTGATTTAGGTTAGATCTTTTCCTAGTTTTGATTCTAATTACTCTCAGAATAAATACACAAAATTAGTCCATGTGGATTCGACCTCGGTCTCACCGAGATTATTATTACATCATGACCCTACACTTGGGTTGTGAACAGCAAGTGTTGTCGAAGGATTCTTCCCAATCGTAAAAAGGAACTTCCCTCGCTTGAGACCAGCCATCATGACTGTGAAAGCGACCTGGTCAGAAGAGTCGTCTATCTGGACAGCCTCAGCATTGAATCGAATGATATAATCTTTTAGGAGTTCATCCTCTCTTTGTGTTATTATAAGGAGGTGGGTCGAGGGTATCATTATTTCTTTTCCCCCTAATGAATTGGGTAGCGAACTCCCTCTTAAGTTGGGCGAACAAATCAATGGATTTTGGCTTCAAATGCTTGTACCACCTCTGAGCAGCTCCAGTCAGCGTTAGGGAGAACCCCTTGCAGATCACAAGTCTGAAGGCACCATGAAGCTCCATGCTCTGAAGGATTCTAGATGTTCGGTCGGATCCCCTAAACCTGAATAGGGCAATATTTGAGCATCCGAAATCTATATGGTAATTGGGCTTGCATGATGTCATCTGTAAATGGTGGTTCTATCTATTTGAATAGGGCGTCGATGGAGGTCGGGGCTTTTGCTCGACATGCTTGTTAAATATCCTCGAGTTGATCCCGAATTTCTTTCATTTTTGCCCCCAAGTAACCTCATTTTTAGCCTTGATCTCCCGGGCCTTTCCCTAAGCTCGCCTTCTTTGTTCTAATGTTTGCCGTAAATCTGACTCGGTGAGATCTGTGGCTCCCAAGGTTTGTGTTGAGACATTCATACTTCCTCCTAGTTGGGTCTTCGTGGCTTGCAACTCAGGGCGCATAGGTATTGGGAGGGATTGTTTAGTTGATGCCACCAACTCTACATGTTGATTGGCGGGGAGCACGTGTTGCCTTTTTAGCAGTCTCATGATGCAGCCGATGTTGTTTGTCAAAGCTCCTACATGGTTTTTTAGGGAGACAAGCTAGCTTCCCCAGTTTTGGAGATCTTTGCGCTATTACTCGCAATCATGGATGAGACCAGGGGGTGACTGCGAAGCTTCTGGGTTCTCAGGCTACTCCCCATGCATAGGCTCAACTGTGGCCAGTGCCCTTCCCTTCTTTTAGCCATTGAGGGAGAAGAGGAGAAGAATGGCGAGTCACATTGATGTTGAGGGGAACTTAATGGCTTTGTTGTCGTTCCCACAGATGGTGTCAAACTGTTGTTGCTTGAATCTGGATGGATGGGTGTCATGCCAGTAGACATACGTATACCTATAGGGTTGTACATGAGCAGAGTTAGCTTGGTTAGCTCGCTCGATTCGACTCGGTTTGAAACTAAGTTCGAGCCGGAGTCGAGCTGATTTTTTTAGCTTGAAAAATTTTCAAACTGAGTTCAAGCTTGCCCAAGCTCGACTCAACTTGGATCGAACCCAACTTGAATCGACTCTGATCAAACCAGTTTAGTGACTCGGTTACTTTGACGTAGTTGTTGCTCATCAAGTGTTTGATGAAATAGCTCAATGAAGTGTGGCTAGGGCAAGGAAAGTATGTATATGAAATGATGCAGAAGGTGAGCCTAAGAAATGATGGACGGATTGGCAGAGTGAATTTTTCACGGCCATTTCTTTTAGGTCCCACAAAGCTTCCGGCCTTGGGAACTTGTTGTATGCAAGTTGCAAGGTAACTGGCAATTCACGTCCTCATTTTAGCCATTAAAGTTTTTCTTCCCATGGATCCGGATCCGTACAAATACCATTTTTTCTTGTTTTTTATGTTGCTTACAAGGTGTTTGATGAAATACCTGTAAAACTACTGCTATTGTTTTGCACATAGTGAGATTTTGAAGGTGCAGTCCATGTGTTTGTGAAAATGCCCCACGGGGAAACTCGGCTTGATCTTGGCTCGAACTTGGCTTGGACTAGCCCGAGTTGCTGACCGAACCGAGCCGAGCTGGCCATCAGGCTCGAGTACCGAGCTGAGCCGAGTTCGAACTGGGGTCAACAAGTGGCTGAGCTGAGTCAAGTTGTGTCAAGCTCGACGCGATTCGACTCGTGTACACCTCTATATACCTATATCCACGATATGTAAAGGACAGGTTGTGGCAGAGGACCCTCTGATGCCTAAGTCAAATGGACAGTCTGAAAGTAGAAGTGGGACTTGAGTTAGGGATTTCGGTGCTTACCTTTCTCCAATGGTAGTAGGTGTATTTATATGATACTTAGGCGGCTTCTGGACTTGTGTATGTTGGTGGGATATGTTGGATTCGCTGGATGGTCCTTATTTGGATGGGGATCTACTTCTAAAAGTATCATTGAGTTTTCCTCGGTCGGTGTAATCTTCGGTTAGAATTGCGTCAAATCTTTCCTTTCTTGGATCGAGGTGAAATTCTCTCTGGATTTTCTGCCTCTTAGGTCGGAGTCGATCTGGTCAGCTCGAGAGATGAGCCCTGTTACTGAACCCTACCCTTAAGCAAGTCAGCTTAGAATTAGCCCAGGCTCGTCTCACTATCAATGCCTCGTCAGCTCGGGAAATTCATCCTAATATTCTAATTGGCCCAACTTTAAGGTACTTTTTCCATGATTGGTTGCATTTCTGGTACAATAGGCAAGTGCCGTTTTTCCTACCACAAATACTATTGATTATTCTTTTCTCCACACACTTACTAGAATCCAAAAAAAAAAAAAAAACAAACAAACAAACAACAACAAAACAAAGAACAGTTTACAACCTCCTGTATCACCGTTGAATGGAAATTGATTAGTTTGTGCTCTACTAAGATCCATTGTTAGGTGGTCTAGAAATATGATTTATGGAAATATAGTTTATTCCGTCGATTTGCAACCAAAAGACAACCTTAATTTTATCCTTCACTTTGATGAGACTAGATGTTCACGGTTCAATTCAATAGTACATCGAAACAATAAATGACCATTTACAGTCATGTACACCGTACAGTTGACTACAGCTTAGGGGGCCACATATGCATGTGTGACATCCAACCCATCTAAAAGGTAAGCCCCATCAGGAAAATGGAATGCCATTGGTAAGGCAAATCGAATTATCAGCTGGTTCACAGCTTCGAATCAAGGTTCACGCAATGAAAATAATATTATGACCTCACCTAATAATTGGAATAGACAGACTCTAGCGCCGCATTTTTACGGTGGGCGGACCTTCAGTTGGATGTCATAGTCATGATGTAGGTTCATGGTTAGCGGCTTGACTCGAAATCCGCCCCGAGTCAACTGGGAACGGATTGGCTACTCCCCTGACACCAGCCAATGCCCGGTGGTCGTTGCTACGTGGGCCACACCATGATGTATGTGTTTCATCCATGCCATCCATCTATTTTTACGGATCATTTTACAGTATAAGTCCAAAAACGAGATATATCCAAATCTCAAGTGAACCACATTAAAGGAAACAGTGTTGAATGAGGGTCGACCATTAAAAACATTTTGGGGGCCATAAAAGTTTTGGATCAAGCTGATATTTGTTTTTTCTCTTCATCTGGGCCTCTATGACCTAATCAACAGATTGGATGTCAAATAAACAGTATAGTGGGTCATAGGAGGATTTTAATGGTTGATATCCAATCACTATTGTTTTCATGTGGTGTGGTCCACCTGAGATTTATGTCCCTCTCATTTTTAGGATCAAGCAATAAAATAATCTTTAAAAATGGATGAACGGAATGGATGAAACACATACATTATGGTGGGGCCCACAGAGCACCGAACATCAGCCACGGAGCTGGTGTCAGGGGGAGTAGCCAATCCGTTTCCGAGTCAACTCGACTTTGGTGAGATTTGGGGACGCCGACTAGCTACTGAACTCGACAGTAACGAGTGTAGCTAATGAAGTGACGTCACCATGTTCTGTGGGTCCCACCATGATGTATGTGTTGTATCCATGCCGTCCATCCATTTGGAGATATCATTTTTAGAATATGAGCCAAAAAATAAGGCAAATCCAAATCTCAAATGGACCCCACCACAGAAAACACTAGGGATTGAACTACTACCATTAAAAACTTCTTTGGGCCACAGAAATTTTCTATCAAGCTGATATTTGTGTTTTCCCTTATTCCATATCTTTGTTAACTTATAAAAAGGTTGAATCTTAAACAAACATCATGGTGGGACCCACGAAAGTTTCAACTGTGGCCGTCACTGTCTCCACTGTTTGTTCTCTGTGGTGGGATTCACTTGAGCTTTGGATCTGCCTCATTCTTTGGATCCTGACCTAAAATGATCTCTACAAGTGGATGGATGGTGTGGATACAACACATACATTATGGTTGGGCCCAAGGAATATGGTGACGTCACTTCAGTGGCTAATCGGCGTCCGAGATTTGAGCTACTTTGCTGGGAAACTCAGTACTCCATCCATGTGAATGGAATCCGAATTGGACCGTCTACTCACAGTGACCTGAATGAAGCAGAAATGTTCACACACGACTAATACATATAATACTATGGTTGGCATGTAGGCCCCACTATAGTATTTATATGACATTTCACATGTCCAATATTAACTTATTGGACCACCAAGAAAATGGGATGCCTCAAAAATTAAGTCGATCCAACCATTATATGTGTCCCCACCTGAATGTGGAGTTTTTTGGTCAGTTGTGCAAGGTTTTCTATGGTGTGCCCCACCTAATAGTTGGATCAGCTGACTTTTGGAGCATCCCACTTTCTTGATGGGACAACCTTATTAGGTGTGTGAGATATCATACAAACACTACTGTAGGCTCCACATGCCAACTAGCTGGATGTACAATTATTGTGTGTGCATTTCTCATTATTATTATTAGCAAAATATAGAAAGGAAGATTTAGTATCAAACTTCTAAGTTCTAACCTTTGGTACACCTTAAGCAGAACTTAATCAGAGTCTTATCAAGTGTTTTATGGTAATCAGATTTTCTATTTTATATCTCTTATTACTAACTTTCATTATTTTAAATATGAGATGTCAAGTACACAAGTGTTTTATACAAGTATTTTATGGTAATCCAATTTTCTATTTTATCTCTTATTACTAACTTTCAGTACTATTTTAAATATGAGAACTTAAGTACAAACCATTGGACCATAAGATCTGGTCCAGCTAGCATATAACTTAAAACCTATCATTTGATCGCTAGATTCGACTCGTGGAATCAGATGCAACTATCATGGAATAGTTGACCACACCTATCATGTGTAACGACTATATTCATACAGAATTCTTATTATATGCTTGCCCCAAATGGAAATTTTCTATTTGTTGTACTGTGACGGGGCTACATATAATAATCTATATTTAATGTAATAGTGTTAATAGTACCTGCAATGACATGAACCAATCACAATACAAGAAAATTGAAAATCCATGTTTGTAACAGGCTAAGGATCCAAGTTCATTCAAATAGCTAAGTCACCATGTGGACTATAATTATTTTTATTATTTATCACTAGCTAGAAATTAATTTTTATGGTGGCCCGTATAGAGAGTGAATGGGGCTTTGCCAATTGAGTCAACCTGTTAGAAGGGTTGGATGTTGCAGTTTGGAAATTCCGGAGGCTCATAGGTCATTAAATGCTGTCCATCCATCTTAGTTCATTTAAGAGCATGAGCCTAAACTTGAAGCATATGTGAAGCTCAAGTGAACCACACAACAGGAAATGGTGAGAATTGAATGCCTACTATTGAAAATTTCTTGGGGCCCACATAAATTTTGGATCAAGCTGATATTTGTTTTTCTTTCGTTCATGTCTATTGAACCTACATGTTAGATGACAAATAAACATTGCTGTTGGTCCTAGAAAGTTTCAACCGCATTATTCTCATTACTGTCAGTCACAAGGAAGTTTCAATTTTTGGCTGATGCCCTAAAATGATCTATTAAATGAATGGACAGCATGGATAAGACACATACATCATCATGGTGGGGCCCACAGACTTTACTCAGTAAGCAATCAGCACTTAGTTTTTTACTGGGTGGACAGTAACCGAAGGTTTAACTGGCATCCAATCAGTCTAAAAGGGTCCACACATGAGCACACACGCCCTAAAAGACCAAGCCAATCCACCATCATACGGAGCATATCCTGATTTTGGAGGTTCCTTTCACGGATGTCGGTTGTTCTTTGTGATGGGCCTACTGCCGTGTGAATAAGCCACCCAACCCGGCCGATTTTCTTATATATATATATATATATATATATATATATATATATATATATATATATATATATGTGTGTGTGTGGGAAAAGGTACTATGCGCTCGACATGGGTCCGTCCCATGAGGTCGAGCTGTGTGGGCCCCACCGTGATGCGTTTCAAACATCTACCCCATCAGTGAGATGCACCATTCCATCGTGGGCCTAGGTCTCAAAAATCAAGTCAATCTGTGATTTTTATGGGCCACACCACATACAGAAGTGGAGAGTGGCCGTGCACCAATAAAACATTCATAACCATTTTTGAGGGCCCACCGAGATGTGGATTTCAAATCCAGCCCATCCATTATGTGTGTACCACTTTAATGAGGGTTCAGACCAAGTTTCAGCCGCATGCAAAACTCAGGTGGGCCACACCAAGTGATTTTATATTTTTAACGGTGTCTTCACATAAATTTAGATGGTATGGCCCACCTGAGTTCTGTATACGGCTGATTTTTAGGATATCCCATAATTTAAAGGGGACCCATCAAATGCACGGTGTTGATGGTCGACATACATCACGGTGGGGCCCACAAAGCTCGACCTCATGGGAGCTTTTCGTGAGCTCGAGCGCATTGTACCTTTTCCTATATATATAATTTTTTTTAAAAATCTAAAAAATCATTAGGCAGGCTACGCCATATTTTAACCATCCACAACCACCCAAAATTTGCTAAATTTTCGTGGTCGCCTACACTACAGCTGGATCAACCTATTTTAAGCCGTCCAACTTTCATGCAAGTTGGAATCCAACCGGACAGATTGGTTGCGAAAAACAACTCCGAGTGGGCCCAGTCACAGCACTTTAGAATAAGTTAATTCAACGAGGACTTGAAGTAAAAATTGAACAAGGGCTTCTTTGATGTGGTGAGAAGCACACAAATACTTCCGTGTTTCGTCCGGACACCAGATCACGACTGCAAATTTTCCACAACCGTCCAATTTTATTTTTTTGTTTTTTTAGGTTAGCCTGTTAGTACACACCCATGTCAGTACACACACTCCATGTTAGGCACCCCCGCTAGGGATCGATAACAAGACCTCAGGTGTTGAAACGAGGCATCTCTACTCGGTCTGCTAGTTGAGCTATGGATCTGGGTGTCGAACATGATGATAGAGACATGGGGCCCACTGTATTCGAATCTTGTCTAATTGGTGGGCGGTTTATGGAGTGTGTTGGTTGCTTGTCTCATCACTGTCCAATCAAGGTTGGCCACGATGGATGATCACCACAACCATGCCTTGTTGTTTTAGTCAAACTTTTCATCATATCATTCATAAAACTGGACCCCGATTGTCCACAACACCAGTTGTACAGCAGCTTGTAAAACATAGAGTTGTGAGTGTAAAATCCACTCCGTCCATCGGATTTCGAACTCGAATTTAAGTGCAGTGACTAAAATTTGGGCCAATCCAAAACTCATGTGCGCCACACCCCGAGGAACAACGAGGAAATGCCAACCATAGATTTATTTTGTAATCACCCACGTGGTGTTTATATTCCATCCGATCCGTTTATCAGGTATGCCTTACCAGGAACGACGGACACTCGGAAAATGAACCAAATCAAAAGCTCAGGCGGGAGACACTACCTGAACTAAGGGATTTTAGGGATACTTTACATTATTCTGCTTGATCTGGCCCACATGAATTTTTTTTAATCCAATTTTGAGATGTACGGTGAAAATTAGAAGGATCACCTGATCGACGGAGTGGATTTCACACGAACAATGAGGATCCCAAAGAGCTCAGGTGTTTTATCTGCTGCCTACCTAAAATTGTAGTCCCTCATCACACATGAATTGTAACAGCCCGGCTCCAATGGTAATATATTGTCCAGTTTGCCTGAGGGCACACGGATTTGTTCTCGGGACTAGCCCGTGGCTCGCCCTAAAACGCGTCTTACCATTGAAGGCCGAAGCCCCACTTATAGCCCAGATCGACAAGCGTTCCCTTTCCGATATGGGATGAGCGCGCTACCCCCGACCAGCCGGAGCACTATTTTTGAAGCTCGATCGATCCACATATAGGGACCCAGATAACAACCTACGCTCGGACCACAGCCCGGCTGAGCAGGCACCCACCCCACCTCGGGAGACAAAGCGCCCCTGCTCTGATACCATCCGCAATAGCCCGGCCCCAACAGTAAGATATTGTCCGCTTTGCCCGAGGGCACACGGATTTGTTCTCGAGGCTAGCACATGGATGGCCCCAAAACGCGTCTTACCATTGAAGGCCGAAGCCCCACTTATAGTCCAGATCGACAGGCGTTCCCTTTCCGATGTGGGACGCGCGCTACCCCCGACCACCTGGAGCGCTATTTTCGAAGCCTAACCGATCCACATACAGGGACCCAGAAGACAACCCACGCTCGCACCATAGCCTGGCTGGGCAGGCACCACTTGTAACGCCCCGAATTTCGAAGGTCGAGCAAATGCTCGACTCTCGAGATTTCGAGCATCACTTATGCTTCGTGGAAGCTAGTTTCTCGGTAACTTCTACATTAGGTAATTGAGCATGTATAGAATTATACTAAACAATGTATCATTCTCTGCAATAAACATGATTAAAGCAGAAAATTAAATTAAAACGCTAGTATGATTATCCAAATTATGGGTCCAGCTAGGTCCAATATACAATTCTAAAATCAACAGAAATGTGGAAATGTGGCGTCCAGCTAAGCCCGATTGCTCGACTTTCCCTGTCGAGAAGTGTGCAGCCTTCATCGACTCATCAGAAAACTGGAAGTAAGAGAACTCCTCCTCATCCATGCCCGCCTGGTCCAATGCATTGGCCTTGGTGGTCCCTGCATCTATATCAGTGCCTGGTTGGTGTTTTAAAACACCGTCCCAGAGTAGTAGTGAGTGATCAACTCAGTAGTTCTATAAAGCATGGGTTACACATATTATCAATTCTATCAGTATATGAATGATAAAGCAACATAAAACAAACATTTCCTAATTACTTTCTTTAATACGAATAATGGAGTTTATGAAATGATGCATGCCCTCACCATACAACACTCCCTCAACACGCAGCTTCGACCCCCTATTTCGCAAATGACAACACTTTCTCATCACGCGACAACCACACCTGTTTCGCCACATTCTAAGCTAATGTAATGCGGTGAATGATTATGTTAGCCGAGTGATTAATTATACCTATTCCTCCAGCAGTTTAGAGAAGCCAGGATACCTCCCTTTTAGTCAATGGTCTCAACTGGATTACTAGACGCGGGATAACCACAACGGTCCTACACCTGTAATTCCTGATTCGTCTGGGTACGTCACTCCCAACTAAATACATACGAAAGGCAAGTTGTAAAAGTAATGCTCGCGATCACTACGAGGAGGCTCGTCACCCCAGCGTAGGCCGACAGCACGGACACGGTGTCCCATACCACCATGCCCAGCTCACGAGTCTTGAGGATCACGATGGTAATAGTTAATAGTGGACCTTTGCAATTAGTAAGGGAGTATCCTAAATTCAAACAGTTGTGATCATACATGGTGAACATACAATAGGTCAACTAGTTCTTTAGACAATTTCGATTGGTACGGGCGGACACTAACTTAACCAGCATGGAACGCGCTCAAGCCCCACGTGTCCTAGCCACTGTCGATAGTCAATGTCCGTCATGTATCGTTTGAATTTACCTGGGGTGGGGTGGCCAACCTAATTTGACCACCCAAATGCGAAAATTTAACGGTTACCTGGACTACTCTCGTAGTCCTATTCCTATTTAAATCGTGTTAACAAACATTCACAACACATGGGTTAACATTTGATAATCAAATTTTCATAAACTACTCATTTAGGCATTTCATCGAACACATAGACAACGTCGACTACAACTTGTAATTCATCAATTCATTAGATGGAGATATAAGTATCCTTAAGACAACAAGAAACTCTACATTAGCAATCATAAATCAGTAATCATAATGAAAGCATTGATAAATCGCAACCTAAGCATTTATAATCTGCACCTTGTGACGTTTCACCCAATTCATGGCGCTCATTGGGTTAGAGTTTTTAGAAAATCATTGAAATACCTAAGCGGCATATAAGCTTGTGAGAATAGGGACAAACAAGTATTGAAACCCTAAATTACAAGTGGAATTCAACACTTACCTCTATTTATTGTCAGGAACGCTCCAGCGATGACTCTTGTTACGACGAGGCGACTAAAGATGGGATGTGAGGGCGGAGGTGCACCAACACCCACACCCCAAGCTCTCTCTCTCTTCTCCTTTCTCCTCTTTCTCTTCTCCTTTTCTTCCCTTTTTTTCTCATGCTCCAGGGCATGAAATTCGTATGGGAGGAGGGAGTGCCCACATAAGGCATTTATATAATGTCAGATTTAGTGTAAATGGCCCTAAGGGCTGGGTTTTTACTATATTAGCCCTAGGGGAATATTTTTCTACCATTTTTAGGGCTACTACAGGGCGTAAGAGTCGACACCCACCGTTGGATAGTTGGCCCTAGTGATGATCTATACATAGACACAATCAGCTTGCCATTTGGATACATTGATCGACGGGTAGGATTAGAATTCAGTTCAACGGTCACCAACTATTGATCGGGCCCACGACTATACGGATTTGTGTAGGACATTACTCTAGGTTGTTGCCCCAAATTTGGTCGTGATCTAACGGTCCAAAAGCCACAACTTGGGCAAAGATCGAACACATATAAGTAACTTAAGTTCTTGGTTAATTTCAAAAATATTCGCACAACTCATGCACTGACCTTGTAAGTTCAAGTTGAGCGATTCAAGTCACGATCTCTACTAGATGTCTCGTGATGGACGTCAAGCCTAGTAAGATGGATATTACTCTATAATTTCAGAACTAGTGGCCCACTAACGAGTGGTCCAGAGCTCGTTTGAAAAATCAAGGCATTTCTGAAATGAATTAAGTAGCAAGATTTCCTGTGAGCAACGATTAGGGTTTGTATTAACTATGTTCATAGTGTGGCCTATTCGCAATTAGTGAAAATGGTGATTCAGTCATAATCAGTCTAAACCGTTAGTTCGTAGGCTATATAGATAATTGGATCACTTTGATTTGTAATTACGATCCAACCCCAAGTTGTCTCGGCTTTGGGTAGATCTTTAATTTAGTTGTGGTCGTTTTGATTAGTCAATAATGGGTCGGCTAGATTTAGGCCCTATCCCTATGCGAACAAATTAGGAGGTTATACTCCATGCTTAAGTGATTGGGCGGGTTCGTTGGCTTTTAACGGTTGATTAATCAAATTTGTGTGGTTCCTTACCGGTATCACCCGTGTATAGGCTTACTTTGAACATCAAGGGTCAATAAGCGACAATGTAAGTTAGTCACATCGAAGGTTTTCAAGGTTTTTTTTTTTTTTTTTTTGGAAATCTAAAATAGTGAAAATTCAGACGTTACAATCTACCCCCCTTAAAAACAATTTCATCCCCAAAATTGCCTAATATAAATAGGTAAAGATATTATAATTTAATACACCAAGTTTCTGTTGATTTAACGTTCATATACGTGTTAAGGTATATATACTAACTTTAAGGCTTGTCTTATTGTGGTCTACCCCCCTTAAAACCTTCCACCTATGAAGTTCGATAACAGATGTCAAAATCATTATTATCGCACTATGTGTTTGACAATAAATTTTACCTAAGGTATATTATGCTCTTCATGATCAAGCTAATACGGAAAAATGGTTGTGCTAGGCTTAAATCCGATATGTCGATTGTCTGCCTAACCAGGGCAGACAACTCGTTGTATCCCTTCTTAATCCTGATGGATCTTGGTCTTCTGCTCGGTCAAAGCAATGAGTCCGTTGGCAGTCGCTCAGGATTGAAAATAGGGTCAAGCCGCGAATACTTCGCAAGTGTATAGTCCCATAATTTCGTAGTCTGATCAACATAAATGCTTAGGGAGTATCACACATAATATGAAAGTTCAAATCTCCTATCTTTAGGTTGTCATTCAAGTCTTTGTCAAAGAGAGTTCTGATTTAATTTTTATTCAACTTAGTGGGTAATGAGTCTCTCACGATGCTTATCAAAACGATTATCCCGGAACGGTTCCCAAGGGCCTTAAGTTTTCTCTCAATGTTACTGTTTCGATCCTATGGCCAATGAGTTATAAGTAAACTACGCCTCGGTTTCGTTAACTTCGAGAGGGAATGAAGAATCAGAAGTTCTAAGGTAGTTCGAAGGTATGAAGTGTTAATAACTCTAAGAATGCCATAAAAAATTCCGGCGGGGTCGCGCTGAGCGCTGTCCGGAATCGACATAATTCTTTTGTTTACTCTGGGCAGCTAGAAGTCGACGCCTGATGATATCTATCTTTTCTGAGGTTGTCCGAACCAAGTCTGGACCAACTAAGCTCATTTCTAAAGCATTATATCACAGAGCTTGAATGCCTCGTGAATATAACCTTTAGGTAAATCCAGACCGTTGATCAATAAGGCCCACCTTATAGGATTCTCACACCACTTGTGAACAGCCAGTGCACCACTATTGTCCAACATGAGAAAATCCCTAGCCCTTCAATTGGTGACCAGCAAATCAACCCTTGCAGCAGTCCACATTCAATCAAACAAAGATAAGAGATTCAACAGCTGTGATCTTACAAGATGGTGTCCAACATATTGACGTTCTAGATTGCTGAACTATAGGCCCTAGTTATAAATCTGAAAATAGGTTGAGCATCGTATAGGACCTCTAAAGGAGGGTAGTGTTTCAAACTATGATGAATTAACTAAATAGTACGCATGGAGAAAAGGCTCCAAAATGGATACAGTGGTCACAACTAGAGCTGACACAGATGAATCTTGCCCTAAATTACGCCCAAACAGGAGCTCTAGTATATGAGACTCGTTCAAGGAATCTGGCAGCACAGCCCAGATGCAGAAAGGGTCATCTTTTCAGACCTAAAACAATATCAAAGAGATAACCATTTAAAATGTACTCTTTGAAAAACAATACATTTCACTTCTGATTATAAAAATAATAATTTGGTTCCTTTCATTACCAAAACAACTTTGTCCAAACTGGGTTTGAAATCCTCCATACAGTTGTATAGGCTCTACAAATACAATTGTAGATATGGGACTGATGACACTGATTACAATTGAATTAGGGCCTTTCCTTTCTCAAGTTATTAAGATTGGAATGACTATCTAAGCAACTCTTCTAGGATATAAGGTGAGACACCCATATTCCTTCTTCTTGCCATGAGAGTCCACAATTCTATCCCTCTTCAACTATTCTTATCTTTCTTCACTCTCTTTCCCTTTTAGTTTCATCTGAGCATGTTACTCTTTTCATAGGTATAAGGCGATTATCAAAATCAAAGGCATAGCAGGACCCAATCTCCCGTAAGATCTCCTAGAACCAAAATTTTGAACAATGGGAGCATATTTCCTCATCCTTTAAATCTGAAATTCTTGTTTTAATTTGAATCCCCAATCCCAAAAGTTTTATGATCGACCACCTACCAAAAATTTACCCCTCACTTTTACCAAACCACTGGGAAATGGCAAGACTCAAATTGACACCACTCATAGGGCCACATGGTCTCACCTAATTTTGGCTCCAAACCCAGCTATTAAATGTAGGCCCCAAAGGGCAACCAAGAACATTTAGAAATGTTCACATAAAAAAAAAAGTATATGGTAACATACCACGTTTTTGTTTTCTTCCTACACAATTAAATCGAAGAAACAAATTTTAAAAATAGAGAGAAGTTGGAAGAAGAAAAAAAAAATTTCTTTTGGCGCCATTATGGCTTTACCGGCCTCGGCATCCATTGATACAGCCCATTTCCTAGAAACATACTAGTTTAATTAACTAAGTATCGTGGATAGTTGTGGGGCAATATAAATAAGATATAGCCACATAATGACAGATATCTCAAATCAAGATCATGAGTCTCTGACTCATAAGAAATCATCAATAAAAGGTATAAACCATGTGGTTTACCATTGTTGAATGTTATATCTATGTAAATCTTCATTATTCAATCAAATTTCCATTTCTTGATCCTTCAACTAAGATAACTTGCTCCCATTTCTAAAGCTCCTCATGCTCCATCCACTAGCTATAACCGATTTCCCGAGACCATCTTTACTTCAGTCAGTTTTATACTATTATTTTCTGGAATTCTCCAATCTAGCTATCCTAAATTTATAAAAATGAGTACTAGTTAATTTGTACATGAACAGTCCAACCAATAACTCTGAACTGCCCATTCAGCCCAACCCACATGGAAGATTGTTCAAAGCACACATTAATCAGAGTATCTTATACATCTAATAAATCACCTATAAAACAACCCAAATCATCTTTCACAATAAAATGTAATCATCATCTAAAACATCCCTTCAATGCCCCATCCTGGATTGCTCATAGTTACCAAGAATATCTTTAATAGAACAATGGTAACCATTCATCGGTTGCTTGGAAAACCAGTGGTTACAAATGAAGGTTGCATTTCATATGAGTACATGTTGGCACATGTAGTACTGCACATGCAAGATGGCCAATAGGCCTCTTGCACAGACCCTTTTTTTTTTCTTATAACACAGTTTTGGGACCCACTAAAGGAACAGTCAAGGTCACTGCATAGAGCGTGGATTTGGAACCCCTGGATTCGGAACCTCCAGGATTTGCAATCCTCCGAGGGCTTGTTTGGACAATGGTATTAAGTTGTATTAAATGGGATTGCATTACTAATCCCACTTTGAAATTGGAAATGACATGTTTGGAAGGAGTGTGAGATGAGATTAAAATTAACTTTGTAGGCTTTAGAAAATGAGCCTTGTGTTGGAAAGTGTGAGATGAGATTACTAATCCCATGGATGATGAATTTTTTGCTTCATCCAGTTCAATTCAAGTGCAATTTGAAAGTAAATCCTGAGATTTATTTATTTATTTATTTATTTATTATTTGCAGACATTTCCAACATAGTATTAGAAAACATGGAATACATGCAATCCTTTGGGATACACCTAATCCAGGACAATACCTTAATCATGCATCTATTGTAACTTTTACCATTCCATCCATCTTAATCCTGTTGCGCAGCACGCCGACAACGCAGTGAGCCTAGATTCAATCTCAGGCCTCACCCACAAACGATAAATAGAAAGAAAGATAAACTAGAAATAGATCAAAGCAATCCAAAACAAACCACAAGACAAGATATACGTGGAAAAATCCCAATCTAAGGTAAAAAAAACCACGGATGCAAACTTCCACTATGAAGAACGAAGATTACAAGGCAATATACTAACCTCTCCTTTGGAAGTACAGAGAAAATCCCTTGCCCACACCTTAGAAGTATTTTCCAATATTCACCTTCACACTAGAAAAGCCCTAGGGACTCCTATTTATAGTTTAGGCAACTTTCCTTTCGCACCCTTGCGAAAGGTAACACCAAAATCTGCAGTCCATATCAAATTCGGAAACCAATCTGCGTAACCTCAACCGGTCGAGCAGACTGCACGACCGGTCGAGAAGATCCCTCAACCGGTCGAGAATGATCCTCTATCGGTCGACCACCTCAGAACCCAAAAAACTATGCTCACTGGACTTTGAGTCGAGCCAGTCCATGACTGGTCATGACTGATCGAGTGGGCTCCTCGACCGGTCGAGCAGGGGCCATGATTGGTCATGCGCGGCCCCAAATGTGGCTCCACTTCTCAACAATCTCTCACTTGGAGACACATCGCATAAACCTTTGTCTTCTTCATCCGGAGTGCACTACCTCCCCGTCTTCAAGCCTAAAGACCAATCAAAGCTGAACAGAGCTTCAACTTCTCCCATGTGACCGCCTTGTCAGCATATCCACAGGATTCTCACTTGTATGAATCTTCTTTAGAGCAATCGATCCATCTTCCAGTGACGAACGTATGAAGTGATATCTGATGGCAATATGCTTGGTCTTAGAATGAAAGGTTGAATTCTTAGCCAAGTGTATTACACTCTGACTGTCACTGTACAGCTTGCAATCTGCTTGCTTCTTACCCAACTCCTCCATAAAACCTTACATCCACACCATCTCCTTGCACACTTCTGTAGCCGCAACATATTCTACTTCCATCGTACTGATAGATACTATCTTTTGTAACTGAGAGACCCAACTAACTGCAGCACTACCCAAAGTAAAGACATAGCCTGTAGTGCTTCTTCTGCTGTCGATATCTCCTGCCAAATCTGAATCTACGTAGCCTTGTAGCTTGATTTTTGATCCTCCATAATACAGCCCTATATCCACAGTACCTACCAGGTATTTAAGGATCCACTTCACAGCTTCCCAATGTTCCTTCCCGGAGTTGTTCATGAACCTGCTAACAACTCCCACTGCTTGAGCAATGTCTAGCCTCGTGCTCACCATAACATACATCAGACTCCCAATAACTGACTTGTATGGGACTTTAGCCATGTAGTCTCGTTCCTCCTGCGTCTTTGCACCTTGCTCTTTAGATAGCTTGAAGTGGTTGTTTAATGAAATGCTAACTGGCTTAACACCTCCCATATTGAATCGATCAAGTACCTTGGCTATGTACTCTGCATGCGACAAAACCAGTTTCTTGTTTTTCCTGTCACACTTTATCCTCTTACCTAGGATTTATTTTGCAGCTCCTAAATCTTTCATAGCAATTTCTCTAGACAGCTGTCTTTTGAGATCTGAGATGCCCTTCATGCTTAAACCGGCCACAAGCATATCATCAACGTACAAAAGAAGGGTGATATATGACGTATAAAACTTCTTCAAATAACAACGATGGTCAATATGACATCTCCTTTAACCGTTTTCCGACATGAAACTGTCGAACTTCTTGTACCACTGCCTCGAGGCCTGCTTCAAGCCATATAGACTCTTCTTCAGTCTGCACACCTTGTTCTCCTTTCCTAGTGTCACGTATCCTGTTAGCTGATGCATATATATCTCTTCTTCAAGGTCCCCATGAAGAAAGGCTTTCTTAACATTTAGCTACTCTAGATGTAAGTCCTCTGTAGCCACTATACTCAAGACCATGCAAATCGTAGACATTTTCACCACAGGTGAAAATATTTTAGTGAAATTGATACCTGCCTTTTGTTGAAAACCTTTCACAGCCAGTGTAGCCTTATACCATTTCGAACCATCGTGCTCCTCCTTCAGTTTGTAAACCCACTTGTTATGAAGAGCTTTCTTACCCTTAGGTAAAGTGACTAGTTCCCATGTATGATTAGACTCAAGAGAGTATATCTCATCATCCATGGCCTGCTCCCACTTAACCCGTGTATCTGACAGTAACGCCTCTTCAAAACACTCTGGCTCACCATTATCTATCAGCAGTAGATAATGTAAGGAGGGTAAGTATCGGACCGTAGGTCTCCTCTCTCGAGTAGACCTCCTCACAACCGGTGTATGCGGCTCTGCCTCATAATGCTCCTGTGCATGATCATCCTGTGGCGCTGTAACACCCATGTCTGGTAACTCTTCCATCTCTACGAATTCTTTCTCCTTGGCCTTATTTTCTGTCACACTGTCCTTATGCATCACTTTTTCATTAAAGACTACATCCTTGCTTCTGATAATTTTCCTATTTTTTGCATCCCAAAACCTCTAGCCAAAATCATGCTGCCCATAGCCTATAAATGTGCACCTCTTGGACTTCACATCCAACTTGTTTCTAAGCTCTGCATCAATGTGAACATATGAAATGCAACCGAACACTCTGAGATGTGTAAGGTTCACTTCTTTCTCAGTCACGTTTCTTCTAGTAGCCCACCATCCAATGGTGCTGAGGGACTTCTATTGATGAGATATGTGACAGTATTCACAATATCTGCCCAAAAGGTCTTGGGCAACCCTGCATGTAACCTCATGCTCCTAGCGCACTCAAGGATGGTCCTTTTAATGCGCTCAGCCACACCATTCTACTGTAGTGTCCCTGGAATTGTTTTCTGATGTTTGATTCCATTTGCTGCGCAATACTCTTCAAATCTCTTTTTACAGTATTCTCCTCCATTATCAGATCTGAGACATTTTACAGTTTTACCTGTCTCATTTTCTACCATAACTTTCCACTTCCTAAATACATCAAATACATCAGATTTATGCTTTAAGAAATAGACCCACAATTTTCTACTAGCATCATCAATAAAAGAAACAAAATAACGTGAGCCATCAAGAGATAATACCTGTGTCGGTCCCCACACATCGGTATGTACAAGCTCCAACAGATGCATCTTTGGAGCGCGTCTTATCTTCTTGAAACTTACCCTCTTCTGCTTACCATACACGCAGTCCTAACAGAATTCTAAGTCAATAGACTTCAACCCTGGTAGCTTCCCTTTTGACAATAGCGCATTCATCCCCTTTTCACTCATATGTCCCAACATCTGATATCATAACTGCTCATTCACTCCAGTTGATGCAACTGCGAGTGAACTATACGATCCTAAAGTTATGTACAAAGTACCTTCCTTTTTGCCTCAAGATATCACCAAGGTACCTTTTGTGATCTTTCAGGAATCACTAGTGAATGTCGTCACATAACCGGTATCGGCCAACTGCCCCACTGAGATCAAGTTACGTTTCAAACTCGGTACATGTCTAACATCCTTCAATTTCAAAACCGTTCCGTCTTTCTGATTGACATGAACGTCCACCTTTCCAACAATATTGCACGGCTCATCATTACTCAGGTAGACTCTCCCAAAGTCATCTGACACATAATCACGCTGAACTTCCTTATATGAGGTGACATGTAATGAAGCACCTGAGTGTATAACCCAAAACTCATTCTTCGCATCAAGAGACAAGATCAACGCCTCTGTGTCACTCTCCTCAGATAGATTCACTGAATCCTTCCTGCCTTGAGAGCTTCCTTCTTATTTCTTGAGTGCCCTGCAATCACGTTTCTTATGTCCCTTCTTGCCGCAATGCCAACACCCATCTTTGTCTTTTGGTCCCTTAGACTTCGTCCTTGACTTAGAACGCTCGTGTTTATTGCCTCCTTTATTCAGCGATCTTCCTCTTCCTTCAACATTTAGAGCATTCCCTGAAACTCCTGATGCCTTTCTTCTAGATTCTTCACTAAGAATTAGACTAGCCACATCATCAAATTTCAGCTTTGTCGACCCTGAAGAATTGCTCACAGCAATCACCAAACCATCCCAACTGTCTGGCAAACTGGATAAGATCAATAACACCCTGACCTCATTCTCAAAAACAATGCCAACGGATTCCAACTGGCTCATGACTGTATTGAACTCGTTTAGATATTCAGCCACGCTCCCACCATCTGACAACTTCATGTTAAATAGTTGTTTCATAAGATGAACCTTATTGGATGCTGAGGGCTTTTCATACATGATGGATAGGGCTTCCATTAATTCTTTTGTAGTTTTCATCTTAGATATATTGAAGGCGACGCTCTTAGATAAAGAGAGTCGGAGCATTCCTAAAGCCTTCCTATCCAGTAAAAACTATTCATCATCTATCATCTTTTTTGGTTTCTTCTATTTTCCTCCTAAAGGAATATAGATATCCTTCTGATATAGATAATCCTCCATCTGCATCTTCCAGAAGGTAAAGTTTGAACCATCAAACTTCTCAATTCTAGTTTTTCCTTCTTCCATCATCGCTCTCAATAGAACTATACCAATAGCTTTGATATCAGTTGTTGCGCAGCACGCCAACAACGCAGTGAGCCTAGATTCAATCTCAGACCTCACCCATAAATGATAAACAGAAAGAAATATAAACTAGAAACAGATCAAAGCAATATAAAACAAACCACAAGACAAGATATACGTGGAAAAACCCCAATCTAGGGTAAAAAACCACGGATGCAAACTTCCACTATGAAGAACAAAGATTACAAGGCAATATACCAACCTCTCCGTTGGAAGTAAAGAGAAAATCCCTTGCCCACACCTTAGAAGTATTTTTCAATATTCACCTTCACACCAGAAAAGCCCTAGGGACTCTTATTTATAGTTTAGGCAACTTCCCTTTCACACCCTTGTGAAATGCGACACCAAAATCCGCAGTCCGTATCAAATTCGGAAACCAATCTGTATAACTTTAACTGGTCAAGCAGACTGCATGACTGGTCGAGAAGATCCCTTGACTGGTCAAGAATGATCCTCGATCGGTTGAGCACCTCGGAACCCAAAAAACTATGCTCGCTGGACTTTGAGTCGAGCCAATCCACGACTGGTCACGACCAGTCGAGTGGGCTCATCAACCGGTCGAGTAAGGGCCACGACTGGTCATGCGCGGCCCCAGATGTGGCTCCACTTCTCAACAAATCCCACCTAATGCAACTAGCTACTATGTGTTTGGCACCCTGGAGTGTGAATCAACTTTAATCCAAAAGTACAGGGGTTTGAATTTAATTACTAAATCAACTTTAATATTCCTAATTAGAGAGACATGTAAATTTTTTGACACAATGGTTATGATAAGCCCGCTGAAATATATGCTTTGCCTGAAAATGATGAAATTCCAAGTCTCAGAGGGGCCACAAGCACAAGATCATGTATGAGTGACTAACGAACGATTTTTTAATCGTTGATTTACATAGACAATGTTTGGACGGTGCCGGACATTGTTTGGACGGTGCTGATTTATGTGAACAGTGTTTGGATGGTGTTGATCATCAATAGTGGGCCATGTGCCCACTAGAATGACAGTGCATAGTGACACACATGTTATACCTGCAACTATTGAAATGATTTTAGGTGCAATCCAAGAGTCCATGAGAGTCCCTGAACGGTAGAGCTGCTCGGCGGTGGCCCGCATGTCCCACGGTGGCGCAGCGGCCCTCTGGCCGTTTTGGCAGTGAGACGCCGATCGCGCGGCGGCACCACGGCCCTCTGGCCGTTTCGACAGTGGGACGCCGATCCTGCGGCGGCCACCATGGCTGCTGCTGCTGCTAGTTTTTTTTTAATGTGGATTGTTGTGATGGTGAAGGAGATGTTTTTTTAAAATGAGTTTGCTGATGGTGTGAAGGAGATTCGATTGATGGTGGTGCGGCTGGTAGTGGCCTGTTTATTTATTTATTTATTTTTATTTTTTGAGGTGGCTGCAACAGGGGATTGGATTTTGATGGATTTTATGCATTTGTGATTGGAGAAAGGTGAATTTGAGTGAGGGGATTGAAATTCAAAGGAAATAATGAAATGGGTATTTGATTTTGATGGATGTTATGCGTTTTGTGATCGAAAGAAGGTGGATTTATTAAGAGGTGGTGGTCATATAATAAAAAATACAGACAGAATGAGGCTTTAGAGAAGCTAAAGTTGGTGAAGCAAATGTCTCATCTCTTTAACATTGTATTGACAAATAGTCTCAAATTTGCATCACAATCCATCCATCATTCTGCAGGCTTTCATGTCCACCAACACAACGAAATATAAGAGGAGAAGAAAACTGAAAATGGTGAGGAAGACTTCCTTCAAGCATAGTTCAAACTGGCACACCTAGACTTTGGGAGTTAGTAGGATGTTTGTAAGTAAAAAAGTTCGAGCTGTCTGTTCCCTGCATAATGTATTTGAGTTAAGGGAGGCAGCCAATGAAATCCTCATTTATTGGTATTGAGTGGAAGAAGCAGACTACAAAGACATTTTCAGGTCATGGCAGAGACGAACAATATAACTCTGGACATTCACAAAGATCTAATGTATGGCCGCACAAGCTTAGTTGAGTCGGATGAACGAAAAAAAAAAAAAAAGAATTGTTTATAAATTGCATGTGCTATGTATACCCTGTATACACAGAAATGCTACTACTATCAATTGTCACATACCCCCACTCGCAATTAGAGGGTATGGCCCATGCAATGCAAAGATTCGAAATGGTCGCTCAGTTGGAAAAGACAAGATCTCCTCACTGTAAGTGCAAGTTTTCCTATTCATGTTGTGAGCCTTAGCAGGAAATCCTCCAATGGCAGTGGCTTATGGAAAGCGTTACATGTAAGGGTGAGCATCCTCGAACTGGCAAAGCCATCTAAACACAAACTGCTGAAATTGCCAAGTAAAAAAAAAAAAAAAAAAAAAAAAAAAAAAAAAAAAAAAAAAAAAAAATCTTCAAGCCTCCACGGTGAATCGACCAAGGGGCTTCAAAAGCAGGCGTCAAAATCAAGTCAAGGGAATAAGGAGAGCAGCACTTAGACTTGATTTGAACGTTAGCTTATTTGACTCAAAATCTCACAACTACATCCTGTCAATCTGCCTGTCCATTTTGAATTCCGATCTTGTAATGGACAAATTTAATGTGATCAGATTCGATGTCCCCAGTGAAGTAGAACATGGAGAATATGTCACCGTAGTCCTGAACAGCCATAGGAAATTTCATATTCCTATCCAAATCCGTTAAAGCATAATTACATGCACCCGAACCTCAATAAACATATAGTTTTATTCTTTCTTCTTCTTCTTCTCTCTTTTATTTTTTTGAATGGTAACGCAAACATACAGATGGTTCAGTCACCCACATCATTGATCTTATAGGCATGGAATGAATTGAATGTAGATCACTGCGATATATTTTTTTTTTCACCATATCTTTATAGGACATGAATCCCGGGGTTCTGAGTAACCTGCGTCCACCGTGAGGCCCATCAGAAAAATGGTTCTGATCACCAAACACCATGTACCCCACCTAATCGCTTTCCACCAAAACTCTATGATATTAGTGGATTAGTTAGGGTTTGGCGGGAGGGCTTTTGCTCCGCCTTGCTAAAATCCCGACGGAAGTAGCTCTCTCTCTTAATTTAACCCTTACCAAGATCAATTTCCTAAGTTAAAGTCCAATTACTCAAGATGACTAAAGGTTTAGTCCTAGAGTTTAACGTCGCTAAGTCTTAGCGCTCCCATCAATGTCAACGAATGCATTATGGTGAATCCACAGCCCACGGTCCAATTTAATCCTAAACTCATGCTTTGATGCCAACTTGTAATGCCCCGAATTTCGAGGGTTGAGCAAATGCTCGACTCTCGAGATTCCGAGCATCACTTATGCTTCGTGGAAGTTGGTTTCTCGGTTACTTCTACATTAAGTAATTGAGCATGTATAGGATTATACTAAACAATGTATCATACTCTGGAATAAACATGATCAAAGCAGAAAATTAAATTAAAATGCAAGTAGTATGATTATCCAGATTATAGGTCCAGCTGGGTCTAATATACAATTCTAAAGTCAACAAAAATGTGGAAATGTGGAATCTAGCTAAGCCAGATTGCTTGACTCTCTTTGTCGAGAAGTGTGCAGTCTTCATCAGCCCATCAAAAAGCTGGAAGTAAGAGAACTCCTCATCAATGCCCGCCTGGTCCAATGCATCGGCCTCGGTGGTCCCTACATCTATATCAGCACCTGGTTGGTGTTTTAAGAGACCATCCCAGAGTGGGAGTGAGTGATCAACTAAGTGGTTTCATAAAACATGAGTTACACATATTATCAAGTCTATCAGTACAGGAATGATAAAGCAACGTAAAACAAGCATTTCCTAATTACTCTTCTTAATGCGAATAATGGAGGTTATGAAATGATGCATGCCCTCACCATATAATACTCCCTCAACACGAGGCTCCGACCTCCTGTTTCATAAATGACAACACTTCCTCATCACACAACAACCATGCCTGTTTTGCCACATTCTAAGCTAATGCAATGCGGTGAATGATTATGTTAGCTGAGTGATTAATTATACATATTCATTCAGCAGTTTGGGGAAGCCAGGATACCTCCCTTTTAGTCATTGGTCTCAACTGAATTACTAGACGAGGGACGACCACAACGGTCCTACGCCTGTAATTCCTGATTCATCTGGGTTCGTCACTCCCAGCTGAATACATACGAAAGGAAAGTTGTAAAGGTAATGCTCACAGTCACTATGGGGAGGCTTGTCACCCCAGTGTAGGCCTACAGCACGGACACGGTGTCCCATACCACCATGCCCGGCTCATGAGTATTGAGGATCATGATGGTAATAGTTAATAGTGGACCTTTACAATTGGTAAGGGGGGTATCCTAAATTCAAACAGTTGTGATCATACGTGGTGAACATACAATAGGTCAACCAATTTTTTGGATATTTTTTATTGGTACGGGCGCACACTAACTTAACCGGCATAAAACGCGTGAGCGCCCCGCGTGGCTTAGCCACTATCGATAGTCAATGTCCGTCACATATCATTCAAATTTACCCGGGGTGGCATGGCCAACCTAATTTGACCACCCCAATGTGGAAATTTACTGGTTACCTGGACTACTCTCGTAGTCCTATTCCTATTCAAATCGTGTTAACAAACATTCACAACACATGGGTTAACATTTGATAATCAAATTTTGATAAACTACTATGGACACTGGAAAATCGAGGCCCACGTTGGTTTAAATGTTAAGAATTGGTGGTGGGGGTGATTGGGCTGATTTACGAATGTTGGAGTCACTACTAGCCAATTAATCTCAAAATCCCGTAGTCGGCTAGAACCCACGGAATACGTAAGGTTGGAGAAGTCTGAAGATTCTCTTACCATAAATTAACTCCTAATATACTATTCGAGATTCCGGGTAAGGGATCTCGGTTACAAAGAGGGAAGATGTTAGGCACCCTCTCTGCCCATACTAACGTACGATCTCTACTTTGTGTGGTAGAACGATCTCAAGGGAATGATGGATGTTGTGGTCATGATGGGACTAGGCATACATGGATTTCTGATGCGGCGAGATCCGTGATTTCGGCAGGCCACAAATCATACGTCCAATAATGTGCCTAGAAGGTGGATGCTTATGTAAAAAGGTAAGAAACATAGACTAGATCACTAGAAATTTCTAATGTGAAAGGATCCGACATACGGCAAGCCACAGAGCATACATTCACTAGAGATCTAGAGAGCAAGGGGGTTGAGAATGGAATAGATGTCATGATGAATGCTTGAAGGACGATGGCCCCTCAGCTTAATTTTTAAATAGGCTAAGACATAGACTGAACCATGACAGATCTGGGCTGAGTTTTATAGGTTGGAAAGGTTGAGAAGAAGGCTAGGGATGGCTAAAAAAATCAGGATTTTGAAAAGCTTGGGAGCTCCTTCCCTTTCCCTCACTCTCTTCCTCTCCTACTCTCATTCTCTCTCACTCACTTTCTCTTGGTTTCCTCCTCTCTTAAATGAGAAGAGGAGAGGGCTATTTATAACCTTCTCCAATGGCATTTTGGTAAATATGGGGTCTGGGAAGGGTGAAAGCTGACGTGGCAAGTGGTGATTGGTGGAGAGGAGAGAGACGCCACGTGGCGTGCTCCCAATTGAGGCCAGTAAAACCGCAAATAGTGGAGATGGGAAGGGTAAATTCCTGGGAGAGTTGACTTTTGGGCGCTGGGACAGCTGTCCACAAGCAGCCCGCGAGCGGCAGCACTCCAAGTTCCGCCGGCGGTAGTCAGACTACAGCCCGGGCCTCGTTCAGGTCGGGCTCGTGCGTGCAGGCTTTGTTTGCCATGTTGGTTCACCTGGTGGTCTTCTTTTGGGATTTATGGCTTAAACAGGTGGGTTTAGGTTTGGGTGAAGGGATCCTAATTAGGCTGTAAGGTGAAGAGGGGGTTGTATATGGATTGGATGGTCTAGATCAAGGTTTCGGGTCTCAATCTAGGAGTTGGAGGTTTTTGGGTTGGGATTAGGTTTAGGCTGGGATTAGGGTCTAGTTCAAGATATGATCGTGGTTTTTGGACTGTCTTAGCCTTCTCAAGATGTTATCCTGGGTGGGGTGTCTACAGATGCCCCTCTTTGACCGAGGTTGAGAGCAACTAAAGATCAAAGCGAGTGGACACCCCATCCTTCTAGTTAGAAAAAGGGGTAGTGATTCAAATTTATTGTCTGTCATTGTATTATTGTCGGTTGACTGTTTGGAGAAGGACGACTTGCACATATCACGAGGGTTAAGGAAAACGTTATGATCATCCCCTGCGCATTCGTCGCAGCTTTACGGGTCACCAATCATAACATTTTCACGTCAGATTATTAATAGCATTGGAGGGTAAGTCTGAAAGTAGGGCCTCTACGGATTGGTGCGGCTTTACGAGGATTCCCGTACTATTTGGTCTGTTGTTCCTTTGCTACGTAATCAGCCTAGTAGTATTCAGTCTGTTTGATTGTCAAAGTGGTTAGCTGCCTTGCGCATTGGTGCGGCCTTACGGGGAACTCACTACGCCGACTTGGATTCAATCAAACTTTCCGATCATCTCGGACTAGGTATGTGCATGTAATCCTTTGTCATACAGTCTGTTGATTCTGATACTTTGGTTACAATAGATTGTTGTCACTTTGAGTTTGATTATTCTTTCCAGAGATAGATCCACTCATTTCTACTAGCATTCGTACGACTGTCCAGATATAGAGATCGGGCCAATCATACATGTATCATGTACGGATTCGATTATCCTCCGGGGAGACCAAATCTTAATTAGCTTTTTGCACTGACTGCAACTGGAGAATATGGAAGTTTCCTCAGTGTACTGCGAGCTGCGTGCATTTTTTATTTTTTTTGAAAATTTTGTTTGAAAGCTATTCCCTTTGGGAACTAGACTCCTTGGGGATTTTATTTGAAAATATTTTTAGATTTTTTGAAAAATATCTATTTGATCTCGCGGGTGGGCATCGTCGTCCGATTTTTATTTGCAGGAAAGTCAAACAACCTCCATAAATTAATGGGGCTTGATGGTTTTGAAGAAGTGTCCTTTTTTATGTTATACTCCCTTGGGATTTATTATTTTATTTTATTTTGGAATTCCTATTAGTTTTTTGGCATTTTTTCATAGATTTATTTATTTATTTATTTATTTATTTTATTATTATTATTTTTTTATTTATTTTTGTAATGTTGTGATTTTGGTAATTTTTAGGGTTTTTTTGGATTTTTTTTGGATTTTTTAGGATTTTTTTGGCTTTTATCTACTGGTCCGAAGGGAGGTCCGATTAATGCCAATTGTCATGGGAACAACACGCCTGCCCGCAAGTGATGACGGTCGGTGGCGTCAGTCAGGACCGCCAAGAAGTCCGATCTGCCATCCACGTCATTAAACGGACCGGGTCCATGGTGTGCGCTGGTCCAACCAATGGCTCCTCTCCCTCTATTTGAAAATGGCCCATAGACGTCCCAGGACTCCATTGTAGTCCCTGGAAGCTATTCTTGGTGGAGTTTTTCTGATTTTTGGCTTATATTATCCTGCATTTTTCTTCCTTTTCGAGGTACTTTTGATCAATGGGTTCTTGATGGATCTTGATGGGCCATCCATTAAAGAGCTTTTAATGGGCTGAATTTTTCCATGGGTTTTGGGAGGACCACGATCAGGACCGTTGGATCATCGTGATTAGATCTTGACCGTCGGAGTGGGCCTAACACATCTTATTTTTGTGTCAAAGAGTTGGCTGATTTTTTTATGGTGGAGTTGGGTGTGATAAGAAAGGGGCCCCACCATATTATTTGAAGTTTTGGTTTGTTTGTTTTTTTTGTGTTTTATTATTATTAATTTTTTGGATGATTTAGACCGTTGGATGGATGATTTGGGATCTGCTTGAGCGTATGGATGATGTAGACTTTGTTGGCTAGCCACTTTGTGGATGATGGATGGATGGGATTTTCCAAGTGGGTCCCACATTATGATCTTGACGTGTCCAGACGCATTTACTTGAACATGTGGAGATGAACTTGAGTTATGGTCATGTGGGTGATGGTTTTTGAAAACGTGCCCAGGAGATGGATCTTGGAAAATAGACCATTGAAAATGGGTTTTGAAATTGATCTTGGAAATGGGCTTTTCGAAATGGGCTATGAAAATGGGCCTGGACATGGGCTTTTGAAGTGGGCCTTGGAAATGGGCCTAGGCTTTTTGAAGTAGGCCTTGGGGATGGGCTTGGTCTTTTTGAAGTGGGCCTTAAAGATGGGCCTGGACTTTTTGAAATGGGCCTTGGGGATATGGGTTAAAGCCTGCTGCTGAGAGGAAGATACTTACCTGTGAACCTTGCTTGTGCAGTATGCCTCATCGTGGGAGAAATGAGGCCGGTCCTTCTCGTCAATTGACCGATCTATGTTATATACCACGAGAGGACCGGCACTTGTCTATATAGCTCGGGAGGGGGGTGCACCTGCGATCTTAAGAGGGAGAGGAGTCAGGACGCATTGGCTTGACTGGTTCCATGGCCCTCAGCCGTTGTTCTTTGAAGTCTTGGAGCGTACTCCATTCGCTCATCTATTTCGAGTTCGTTTGAGTAAGATGAACATGTCCCTCTTATCTACCTTGACTGAACAGTGACACCCTGAGACTCACACCTTCTAGTTGCCTTTTAGGGAGTGGGGGATCACTCCTTATAACATATACATGTAACTGGGTCTCCGATATGACGGGGGATCCATTCCTTTTGAGGACGATCTCCCAGTATCTTCTGAGGATGACTGAATGAGCCTGTTAGGGATGATGCTGGATGCCTCAAACTTTTCTGGTCATCAATTCAAACTGTTGTGACAGTCATCTAATTTTGCCCGACGCATCCCTGAGACTGAAGTCACAGTTGTGAGGAAGGCTCGCGCCTTGATTCTATACACCATGGGCGTGATGATCTTCTGTCATGGGAACGAACTGGTGAGTTCCCGTCTATTGTCGCTTGTGGTAGATATCACCTTTCCTATGTCGTACAACTAGAATGCGGCCGTCCTGGCCCATTTATATGAAGGGCTGGACAAGGCCAACCGCTGCATCAGCCGCTCCTTGACTGGCTTTTACCTAGTCATCGAGGTACTTTCTTGATGTCCACTCCCACAGTATTTTCTCTGGAGAAATCTTGGTGCGCCCTTTTCTAATCGCGGTCTTACGCAGGTCTGCTTATTCGATCATTTTCCTCGTTTAGCGCCCACTTTGATCGATTCTTCGCCTTCCTTCCCTCGCATGATGCTGTGGTACAAGGATAACCGCAGCCGTACGCACCTATTTTCTGATCTCGCCTGGAGGTTGAACATCGATGCCCTTGTTCCTGATGACGTGAGTGTTTTGTCTTGCCCTATATTGCCCATGGGTTGTCCTCTGCTTATTTACTGAGCTTTGACTTTTCTCCTTTTTGCAGTTCCACACCAAACTATATCTCTAATCGAATGCAGCGCTTACTCCCGGAGCTCAGGAGGCCTTCCAGGCCTCACAGCAACGCCGTATTCTGGAGGACCCAAATGTGACGAAATGGTATCTGGGAGAGAGGCTTTTTTGGTAGTTGACTGGTAGCCCTTTGGTCCTATTTAGTCTACCGTCTGGGCCATATGATTGGAGATCTGTGCCTGAGAGGGAGTTGACTGCTTCCCTGGGGGGTTTTGATGTCAGTGCCTTTGTTGACCTAGATAGGGAGTATAACTCATGTTGTGAGCAGTATGGCATTGGTCCGATTCTTCAGTTTGGCTATGCTCCTGGTGGCGGCACACGTTTTACTAGAGGAGGGATTTTGGGGCCTTATTTTCGCCGCAAGGATACGGACACTTATCTTCCTGATGATGATTAGTTCATTGTATCATGTGATCATGTATCTTTAACTATATAATCCTCATGTTTATATGAAATTTCAATTGTTCCATGTTACCTCCTTGGGTTGTTTCATGGTCCTTTTCTATAATCCCAATTGAGCATGTGGATGTACGTTCCTCGGCCCTCAGCCTTCTGGAGTGGATCCTACCCGAATTTTGTCCGAAAGTGGGCCGGGGCGGTAGTCGGACTATCGCCCGTTGACTTTTGCCCGTTTCACCTATTCTGTCAGTTGCTGTAGTGATTTAGTGATGACAGTACCTACAACAGTATTCTGAGTTCCGCTAACGGTAATCCGAGTACCGCCTCCATCCATCTTTTCTTCCAGCAAGCCCTATTCTTCCCCATTCATTCTCTTTGTCCTCTCTCTGATATTTTCATCCTGTTCGGTCCGCTCGATCATTCCCTTTGTCCCATCTTCCTTCTTCCTCTTTGTCTCTTCTTCTTTGTCTTTTTTTCTTTTGTCTCTTCCCTTTTCTTCCCTTTTTATAGTCATTATGGCCAACCATGATGAGGGTATTGATGGGTTTATAAGTGATAAAGGGGTTGGTGGGTCCATAAATGGTGGAGAAGGTTCATTTATGGATGAACTGATGGAGGTAGGTGGAGGAGTAATGGGTCCTTTTGAAGAGGTGAATGCTATTTATGGTTTGGATTCTTCTTCCATCAATGGGGGATATGAGATTGGATTAGATGGATTGAATGGACTTGATGGGTCTATATCAGATGGACCACCAGGGTTCGTGGATCTTGATGTGATGAGGACGGATGGTTTGGAGGGCGAGGATGGCATGATGATGGCGACCGATGGTTTGATTGATGGAGGGATGGTTATGAGTGAGGTGGAGGGTAGTATGGTGATGTTGGATGGCTTGGATGGCATGGATCAAGCTTGGATGTGTGGCGGGCTCCATTTCAACGGTTTGAATGGCTTGGATTTGACGAGTGATGGACTTCTCGTGGATGGCCTGAGTCAGATATTTGGTGTAGATTCCGAGACAGTGATGGGACAGTAGCTTTTGTCGGGCCCCAGGGCTTAGGTCCTGTTAGCTACTGGGATACTCTAGGCATTGCAACTCCTAGGGCTTGTTCATTTTAGACTACCCCTGACATGGCAATTATTGGTAGCTCAGGTCCACCCATTGCAGCTTTTCAGGACACTTTATGCGATGTGATGGGCGAGTCTGGCTTCTTTCGACACCATGAGATTGACTTGTTGGACGAGGACATGCGTATTTTTGACGATTCGCCGGTGGATCCGGGGTTTCAGATTGTAGAGGGTGTGCCTGTTCGGACTTGTCGGTTGGAGCCATGTGGCACTTGCTCTGAGCGGCTACACTTTTGGATAGAAAGCTTGACTGAGTCGGAGATCTTCGAGCTGGGTTCCTTAGGTTTCCGGGGGGTTCTCCACTTTCACCGAGTTCGCCTAGATTGGCGACTGTTGAGTGCGGCTTTGTACGATTGGGTGTCATCTCTGAATCTATTTTCCTTCAATGATCTGGAGCTGGGACCCTCACTAGAGGAGTTCGCATGCTTGTCTGGTCTTCCTCTCACCCGAGATCCTTATGTCCCTTCATCTGAGCCGGTTTGTCCCTCTGACCTGATCTCTTGGTTCGAATTTCTTACGGCTCTTCCTACAACGGAGGGCGGGGCTGGCGAGCTTTCTCTAGAGGTCCTGTATGACCGTTGTTCCACTGCTCGTAGGGGTCCTGGGTCAGACCGCCAGCTTCAGTGCTTGAATGCACTGATATTCTGCGTTTTAGCCAAGTTTCTTTTCTCAGGATGGAGACAATCATTATTGGTGGTTTTGTTGGATGTGTTCTGCCTTGTCCTGCATCGTAGGAGCATTATATCTAATGTGCTGGCGGAGCTCTTTTTGGGGCTGTCTGAGTGCTCGGTTGGACGTACCCGTATCCTACGAGGTTGTTACTCGTTCCTTCAGGTACTATCTTTCTCTGCTCCTCTCTTTCGCTTTGTTTTCTACTTGTAATTTGAACTTGATTTATTCCTTTCCCAGGTATGGTTGTGGGAACATCTTTGTATGACCCCTGTGCTTGTGTGGCCCGATTCTGCCGTGATGATGTGTTGTCTTTGTTACTTGATGGCCTTCCCCTTGGTGTTGAGGCCACTGAGTTGTTGTACCGCCGCATGCTCTCTCAGCTTCGGGGGTGGGAGATCAGCTGGGAGGCTACCCGGCTCTATCGCTCGCCATTGATTTGCAGTGCAGGTCGCACTCCTTTGCTATTACTAGGTCTTTGAGGATACTGCTCTTACCATCCTGTGCGATTCCTTCGTCAGTTTAGTTTCTGGCGGGATATCCCAGACTTAGCCTTTTTTGGATTCAGGCATGCCCCTCTTCCCTCTAACTTGATCGCTTTGTACCGAAGAATCTGGATTTCCTGACAGGGCTCTTTAGATGTGGCAGCTTTAGATTTTGAGTCTTGGGCTCCTCTCTTGGCCACAGTGTCATACCAGCGATGGGTAGCAAAGCAGTCACTTTATCGACAGGTTCCTAGCTGGCATTTGGCGGATGAGGCTGCTGATCAGGACATGGTGGGTGATACTGCTTCGTCCTCCTCTTGCGTTGTTGATTCGTTCGAGGCCTTTGAGGAGCGGCCCTTCATTAATCCGTCCTTCTTACTGACGACACATGGTCATTTAATCAGCGAGATTGCTGTCCTTCGTCATACATGTGAGGACATGGCTAGTCGACTGGCAGCGGAACGACAGTATGATGAGGGTATGCTCGTTGTGCATCGCCTGGATAGGGATGAGATCTTTTACTTATGCATAGAGATAGAGAGGCTCAGGTAGAGATTATCTACGTACGAGAGATAGGAGTTTACCTATGATCCATGTTTCGTAGTTGACTGCCTATTTTGCATGCATGAAGGAGTTTGTTTTTTTTGTTGATGTTTAAGGAAAGAAAGCAGTGTATTTGTAAAAAGACTTAAAAGAAAGAGGAAAATTTTATTTTGTGCCAAATTTGCCAATATTCGCTTGTGTTTGGATTTTTGCTTTAAATGATCGGGATCAAGATTTTGGGCTCAGCCCACGTTGTACGCAGTAGTCTAGATTGTGTCCTTAGGGTCTTGGTTCCCTAAGAGGGTATCCGGGATTGCATTCCGTGGATTTGAAAAGATTTTGATAGATTACTGTTCCGAAGTTGATCTTTCTTTGTATCTCGTTGTGGTGCTTGCTACCTCGGCTTCTTCCGTTCCTACACTTTTATTTTTTATTTTCTTTGTTTTTATTTCTTGCCATTTTTTGCCCATAGTGCCCTCTTAGGTTTTCACTATGTCTAGTTCTTCCCATCATTTTTGCCCATAGCATCCTTTCGGATTTTCACTGTCCCGAGCTTTTTATGTTGCTTGCCCCTTGGCAGCTGTGCTATTTTTACCCTTGGCTTTTTGTTTTTGAAATGCTGGGAGCGATGGAGCGACTTCCTTCATAGTCGGCCAACTGGTTACCTTCTTGTCCTTGTCTTTGATTACAATAGTAAGTTGTTTTTGAGCGGATTGTTTGGAGATTTGGGATTATTTTTTTCTTTACAATTTTTCAGTTTCCCCCCCTCTTTTTTTTCTTTTTTTTTCTTTCTTTTTTATTTGTGCTTTTGTTTTCTCTTCTCTTTTTTTTTTTTTTTTTTTGGGAGAGAAGTAACGGGTATTTTTGATGGGTGGGATGGCGGATATACATATTTTTTTTGGTGGAAAAATGATGGAGACAGCTTTGCGATTGTAATCATTGACAGGGTCAGGTATGGTTACCTGTGATAGATTTTCACGTTGTCAATGTTGATGGGCTCAAGAAGGTCTTCTCCTCTCAGACTGGTGAGCCGAAGAGCACCTCCTGGGAGTACCTCCTGAACGATTAGCGGTCGATCCCATGAGGGTTTGAACTTTCCTCTGGGATCTGGTAAGTGAGGCGGCAAGATGCATTTCATGACCATATCACCAACTTTGAAGCTCCTCTTTCGGACCCTCTTGTTGTAAGCTCGGGCGATCCTTCTTTGATAACATTGAGAGTGGCTTAGCACCTGCATGCGCTTTTCATCTACCAGATGCAGTTGATCGTATCTTACATATTGCCACTCACTTTCCTCAACTTCACTTTCTAACAGTATCCGGAGTGACGGGATTTCAATTTCGACTGGTAGCATTGCTTCCATTCCGTATACTAGTTCGTATGGAGTTGTGCCTGTAGCAAACCGTACAGACGTCCAATAAGCCCAGAGTGCATAAGGAAGCATCTCCGACCAGTCGCGGTATGCTTTCACCATTTTCTCTACTATACGGATGATAGTTTTGTTTGCAGCTTCGACCCCGCCATTCATTTGAGGACGGTAGAGGCTTGACCAATGACGCTGAATCTTGAATTTGTTGAGGAAGTCGCCCATCTTTTTATTAACGAACGGGGTACCGTTGTCAGTAATAATGGCCTGAGGGATCTCATATCGGTTGATGATATTGTTCTTCATAAATTTGACCACGTGAGATGCTGCGATGATGGTATAGGATGTTACCTCTATCTATTTGGTAAAGTAACCTACTGCCACCAAGATGTATTCGTGCCCATTTGATGCTTTGGGGCTGATCTTGCCGATGATGTCCAATCCCCATTCAGAGAAGGCTCATGGTGATGTCAGGTTGTAGAGTTCGGAAGTAGGCGCATGGATCTGATCTGCATGTTCCTGACACTTGAAGCATTTCCTGACGTGTTTGCAGCAATCTGTCTCCATTGTAAGCCAATAGTAGCCGAGTCGTAAGATCTTCGTCGTCATCATGTGTCCATTCATGTGTGGGCCGCATAGTTCTTTGTGGATTTCTGACATGATTTGTGCCACTTCTGCTTCATCCACGCAGCGGAGAAGGACTTGGTTGAAGGATCGCTTGTAGAGGATGCCCCAAGTAATCACGAATTGTGCTGACAGGCGTTGGATAGTACGTCGATCAACTGAGGCTGCTCCTTCCGGGTACTTCTGATGCTCAAGATATTCCTTGATGTCTGTGTACCATCGCCGATCATTTGGGGGAGGTTCAGCTTCGTTAATCTGTAGGCAGAATGCAGGTTCCTCCTGGAGTTCGACGATGAGTTCCCATTCAACAGCTCCTTTTGGGATCTCCAGCATTGAGTCGAGGGTAGCTAGAGCGTCCGCAAATTGGTTCTTGACTCAGGGCATGTAAGAGAATGTGATCTCATCGAATTCTTCGATTAAATTCTCCAGATACACGTGATAAGGGATTAGCTTTTCATCCTTGGTCTTACAATCACCATTGATTTGATTAATGATGAGTTGTGAGTCACCGAAGACTCGTAACTTCTTCACGTTGAGAATGATGGCTTCTTTAAGACCGGCGATGCATGCCTCATACTCTACTACGTTGTTAGTGCATTGGAATGCCAGCCTTCTAGATATGGGAATTGGGATGTCATCGGGGGAGTAGAGTATGGCGCCTACTCTACTCCCTTTCGAGTTTGCAGCTCTGTCAAAGAAGAGTATCCACTCTCCTGCCTTCATTTTTTCTTCCTCCTCAATCAAGAGAATGTCCTCGTCAAGAAAGAAGGTCTTCAATAGCTGGTAATCGGGCAGGGAATGTGCTGCTAAGTGATCGGCCAACACTTGCCCCTTGATTGCCTTTTGGGTGACATATGTGATGTCAAATTCTGAAAGCAGTAGCTGCCATTTTGCTATCCTACCCGTTAGTGCTAGTTTTTTGAACAAGTACTTCAACGGGTCCATGTGAGCTAGCAGTAGGATCGTGTGAGCGACCCTATACTGTCGTAGCCGTTGTGTCGCCCAGACTAGGATGAGGCACGTCTTTTCTAAGCTTGAGTATTTGGCTTCGTAACTTGTGAACCGTCAGCTTAGATAGTAGATCGCCTGCTCTTTTCTTCCTGTATCATCGTGTTGGCCAAGAACGCATCTGATCGCTTCTGCTGTGATGGAGATATATAGCAGTAATGGCCTACCTGGAGTAAGTGGCATGAGCACTGAGGAATTCAGCAGGTATTTCTTGATCCTATCGAAGGTCGCTTGACAGTCACTATTCCATTCCTTTGGCGAGTTCTTTCATAGTAGCTTAAATATGGGCTCACAGACCGGAGTGAGCTATGGAATGAATCGGCTAATATACTGGATTCGCCCGAGGAAGCCCCGAATTCCTTTTTTAGTCTTAGGCGGTGGCATTTCAATGATTGCCTTGGTCGTGGTCTCATCTACCCGGATACCTCCCGCTGACAATGAAGACTAACAGTTTACCTCCGGTTGCACCGAAGACACATTTTTGTGGGTTGAGACGAAGCTTGAACTTTTCTAACCTGTCGAAGAGCTTCTTAAAGTCTTCGAAATGTCCTTCAATTGAGTAAGATTTGACTATCATATCGTCTACATAGACTTCCATTTCTTTGTTTATCATGTCATGGAACAAGGCAATCATAGCTCACTGATATGTAGCTCCTACGTTCTTCAACCCGAAGGGCATGACCCGATAGCAGAAAGTTCCCCATGGTGTGATGAAAGAAGTCTTTTCTCAATCTTCAATGGCGATCTTGATCTGATTATAGCCTGAGAAACCATCCATGAATGAGAAGATTTTGTGTCCCGCGGTATTATCTACCAGTGTGTTGATGTGAGGCAGAGGGAAATCGTCTTTAGGATTTGCTTTGTTATGGTCCCTAAAGTCGATACACATTTTGACTTTGCTGTCCTTTTTTTGAACTAATACGATATTTGCGAGCCATTCCGGGTAGTTGGAGATTACCAGGAATCCCGTGTTGTATTGCTTGATGACTTCATCACAGACTTTTAGGGCCCATTCTAGCTTCATTCTTCGCAGCTTTTGCTTGACATGCTTCATGTTTGGCTTTGTTGGTAGATGGTGTACCACCAAGTCTTCATCGAGCCCACCATGTCCTTGTACGAGAAAGCAAAGTTGGTCAACCTCGGTCTTAGAAATTCCATCATCCTCTGCTTATATTCCGGGGAGAGTGATCTTTCGATGCGCACCTCTCTGGGGAGTTCCACTGACCCTAAGTTCACAATTTCAAAATCGTCTGCTACAACATTGGCCTTTGTTTCAAATTTTTCGAGAGAATCCTCAAATTTGAGAGCGGTATCATCATTTCCCTCATCCAGCGCTTCATCCAAGCCCATGAGTTCGAAGTCCAACTCTAGATCGAAATCATAAGAGTCGACCTCAAACCCATGTGTTACATTTGAGGTGTTTGGCACAACGATTTTTGAAGGTTTTTTTATTATTTTTGTATTTAGAAAATTTTCTGATGTTTTGTGGTTTTGAGGATTTTTTTTTTTGTATTTTTTGAAATATGTGATGTTTTTGTATTTTAAAAATTTTCTGATTTTTTTGTGTCGCCAAAGTATCCCGAACAGGATAGTGTTGTGAACCATGATTGGTCTTGTCCTAGTTCGGAGTACCAACTACTATTTACATCGGCCTTTTTTTAGGGCTGGCATCCATGAATGGTATGCCGGTTGATTCAACCATTAGGGGGATGTCTAACCATTGTGGTTCTTTCCCCCTTTCAATCTTGTTGCTCTGCTCTGTCTGTTCCTGAGGGTCATCTGTCCTGATGACCATGATGTCTTCTGGGCTGGGCTCAGAGTTGGAATCGGATTCGATTTCTTCACCCAGAAGCTAGAGCTCTTCGGGCTCTTCAAATTCACCTTGCGGTGGAATCTTGATGTCCACCTAATAAAGTGAGGGCCACTTCCCTTTGTCGATTCAATGGATGGGCTGCTTTTACCCCTTGTGTTACTGAGCTGGTGGTGGGGATGTGTCCCCTTGACTATGGATGGGGATGGGTGTCTCCCCATTCTCGCCTATATCCTTTGTAAGCGGCACCTTTGGTCTTGGGTCCTCCATGGTGGGTGGATCCCTTTCCATGCCCCTATATTCATGTGATAAGTTTGTGGGTTCTGCCCCTGGTGTCGGATGTACTTTTGATGCCCTGAGGATCTTATGCCATCATATAGGCGGCCAAGTGGATTCCTGACTGGGATGTTCCGTGAGTTTGAGCCGCTGGAGGTGATCCTCAAGAGAAGTCATCATGTCTCCACAAACTATTCCAGCCTTGATGAATTTGATGGGTGTGCCCCTAAACAGTTGACCCTTTTTGGGTCTTTCATCTTGATCTTTTGATATCGGCTGATATCCTAATCCTAGTTTCTGCACATTGGCACGTGCTGGCTTTACCACCATACCTTTTTCATGGAACTCGGTGTGGAAGTTCAGGATTAATCGCTTAGCAGGGGGGATGACATATTCAGCAGTGAGAGGTCGTGGATTGGCGATTGCGTTCACATTCTCGAATTTAAAATTATGATATGATATGTCACCCTTTGCATGTTGAACATCAATCACTGGGATGTCGGTTTCTGGGATATTGACCATCACTGGTAGGATGGTTTCTGATTCAGCTAATACTAAAGTGATTCGATTTCTCGAAGGGAATTTAACCCTTTGATGAAGGGTAGATGGGATGGCTCCAACAGCATGGAGTCATGGCCGACCTAATAGAAGGTTAAATGAGGCAGGGAGGTCAATGACTTGAAATGTGACAAGGGTCATGTCTAGTCTAATTTGTAGTTCAATGTCGATTTCTGCCTCCACTTGCCTTCGGGAATTATCGAAGGCTCTGACACTCATGGTGCTGGGCCTGAAAGAGGATGATTTTATTCCCAACCGTTCGGTAGTCCTCAAAGGGCAAACATTTAGGCTTGATCCATTGTCTATGAGTACGAATGGAACTTTGAATTTCTCATAACGGACAGCTATATTTAGTGAATGTCCATGTTTGTGACCTTCAGGTGGTAGTTCCTTATCAGAGAAAGTGATGGCCCGTGGTCAGAGGAGTTGTCCAATCATACTTGCTACCATTTCGGGAGGTACATCTGGAGAGATATAGGCATCATTCAATGTTTTCGTAAAGATTTCTCTATGCGACCTTGATGTGCATAGAAGTTTCCAGATGGATATTTGTGCGGGAATGGTTTTGAGTTGAGCAGCTATGTCGTAAGCAGCATCGGTTTTATAAGTGGTTCCCAACAAAGCTCCCCAGATTTCTATCGGGTTCTGATTATCTCTTCTAAAATATCTCCCGTTGTTACCTACTTCATCGCATTCTGGGTAATGCCATGGGACTGCTTTAAGGTTGTAGGAGGGAACCACTCTTCCTTCCAGGTATACCATTGGTTCTTGATGCTGAGAGATTGTGGTTGGAACTGTTTGTGATGGACTTGATGATTTTTCTTAAGGTGTTATCAAGTCTTGACTGATTTTGACAACGGAGTTTTCTTCCCCTTTTTGATGTGTCGGAGGGGTTCTCTGGGCATGTGCTAGTTGGTGAGGCATTAGGAATTGTGGGGCTTGAACCGGAGGTGCCCCTTGCAAGGTTAGCGGGGTTAGATCAGGGAGACCTATCAGGAGAACAATGGGTTCGGGATTCGACCTTTTTGGATGTAATGAGGATAGAGTTGAGTGTGCCCCTTGGGGAACGAGATGTTGAGGATGTGATTTGTTAGGTGCTGCTTCAAGGAATATAAGAGGCTGTATTGCTGGTGCTACTTCAAGGAATGCCTGAGGCTGTGCTACTGGTGCTACTTCAAGGAATGCCTGTGGCCCATGTGATGGCACATGTTGGTATCCTCATGTCCGATATGCTGTATCGAGCATGATTTGTAACGCCCTGAAAATCAGGGGTCGAGTATAACTCAACTCCCGAGTTCCAACGCATCACTTATGCAACATAAATAATGATGATTAAATGTTGTCTGTGTTAGAGCAATAAACATGAGTGAGATTATACCAAAACAGTAATTCATACTCCAGATCAATAGTATAAAGGCAAGCGGAAGACTGAAACTGTATATATAATGTATGTAAAGGAACAAAACCATCTTGATCTCCAAAGTATGAACACTAACTGAGTATCCATATACATGTATTGTTTCTGAATAAAAAGGATCAAAATACAACTAAGAGATAGATCCTGAAATCCCCACGATCCAGTCGGCCTAAGCGTAGCCGTCAAAGTACTACATGTATGAGAACTCGTCCTGGTCCTCATCGTACTCTGGCTCTGTCTCCTGAATCGACGCATCCTCTATACCTGTGACAAAGTCTGGTTGGTGTGTAAAACACCGTCCCGTAACGTGGGAGTGAGTAGCTAACTCAGTAGAACAATAAAGCATAGGTTAACATGTTATCAATCCAATCAAGCAGTAATGATAAAGCAGTACATTCAAACAATCCTAAGTACTCTTATTAAATGCAAGTATGAAATGACATGATGAATGCCCTTGCCAAACCACCCTCATGTGACATCATCTTACGTTCGCGGATGTATACCTCCCTCAGTGCTCCACATCTACTAGGCACATGCGGTGCGATGATGAGCATGATTACTGAGTAGTTATTAGTTCATTTCAAACAGCAGTATTGGGAAACTAAGGTACCTCCCTTATATCATTCCCAAACATGATCCATTCTAGGGTCGTCAATCCTAGTTAATCTCATACGATATTATGGTTCGAGAGGCATCGCGAAGGCATCGCAAAGGGCTCGTCACCAGTCAGCACGGATACAGATCTCACCGTATGCGACTCAATTGCTAACCATCAGCTCGAGTACAGGTCTCACCGTACTCGGCTCAATCGCTAGCCGTCAGCTCGAATACAGGTCTCACCGTACTCGGCTCAACTCATTCTCTAGCTGCTGTGAAGGGCTCGTTGCCAATCACAGACCTTAGATATCCTCGAAGACACTACAGAGGACTCGTTGCTCGTCAGCACGAATACAGGTCTCACCGTACTCAGCTCTCGCCGTAGGTGTCGACAGCTCGAATACAGTGTCCCATACCACCATATTCGGCTCACGAGTTTGGTTGCTCAATGGTCACTACGGGGAGCCACGTGGCCCCAGGTAGGCCAACAGCTCGACCACGGTATCCCATACCACCATGTCCGGCTCATGAGTCTTAGTGGATCGAGGTACCATGGTTAGAAGGAATTTCACTGGTAAGTTTGGTACCCTAGGTTCAAGCAGTGGTGACCAAACATGGTAAACATACATTAGACATATCAGGTTACTTGATGAGCCTAACTAGCTCAAGTGCACAATCAGCTAAACGACATGAAGTGCATAAGCACTTCGCGTGGCCTAACCACTGTCGCCAACTGACGTACGACTCAGGTTCATCAAACACATCCTACGTGGCGGAATGGTTCTCAACCACGATCTCAAGTCTGGTGCCGATTGTCTGGACTATAGACATAGTCTCAAACTCAATCAATTCTCATCCATAGCATGTGGAGTAAAGCATGATAAACAAAGTAATTCAAGCAAGTTAACAAATATGTTATAAAGCCTGTTATAAAGCATGTTGTAAAGCATGTTATAAGGCACTACATAAATAGGATTACAAACACATATGTTGAACAGGTAAGCGATTTAAGTAAACAACCACATGAAGGAAATCATACATATCTCTAAGGTATTTGAGAATCCCATCTCAACACCCTCCTAAGGCATCAACATCCAAACCCTTACTCACACAAGCATTTCTACAAACACTTAACATACACTATTTCAACATACATAGTGTATGTTAGCAAACATGTGTTAGGGCGAGTCCTTTTGCCATGTAAGTATTTTACCTATATGTAATATATTTATACGACAAATAATCATGGCAAACACATTCCTAAAATATATATGTATATGGTACTTTCTATAATACGGTATTTCTACATACATAGTGTATTTTAGTAAAACATGTATTTGGGCGAATCCTTTCACCAAAAAAGTATTTTATCCATATAGCATATATTCATACAAGAAATAATCATGTCAAACACATTTCCAAAATTTATACATATACGGTATTTTCTACGAATACCTAGAATATGTAAATTTCCATAATCTACATCGTTAATCGAAACAGAAAACGGAAAGCATTTTGTACATGTGCAATTACATGCAGATCATGAATCTATCATTATTTGACATTGAAAGCGTTGAAAACTATAACCTATACACCTAAAGTCCTCACCTTACACCGTGGAATCGCAACGGATCAGCTAGATTTGCTAGGCTTCCGTATTCGGCAGTTTGGTGGCCTAAAGAATGAAATAGGTTAGCTATTTCATAACATACACCCTACACACCCCAAAAAAGATCTAGGGTTAGGGTTTCTTACCTCAAAATGAAGTCGATATCACCGGAAAAGCGGCAAGATCGGAGTGGTGGAGCTAGGGTAGGGATAGGAAACAGCAACAGGGAGATTCTCCCACTTTTCTCACTCTTTCTCTCTCTTTCTCACTTCTTTCTCTAGGGTTTTCTTCAAATTCGTATGGCTATGAGAGAGGGTGTTCTAAGGCCCTTATATAGCCTAAAAAGTCTCCAAAGTAGACTTAAAGTTAAGGTATACTTGGGTTATAACCAAAACGGCATTAATTCAGCTCAAAAGAGGGTTTCTGGCGGGCCTCCTTGAGCCAAAGGTCGAACTTAAGCTCTTTAACCTTCGATCTACGTGGAGTTAAGTTTTTGTCTCAGTCGGATTCCCATATTATGCCTGGCGGACCAGTTTCAGTTCGACAGTCAGCGGGCCTCGATCCGAAATTCCAAGTACATGTAAATGTTCCTGAAATTTTTCTTAATCCGAGGGTGTATTTGGGTCAGATTCTGACAGTCTGGTTGCTTACAAATTAACCGCAAGTATCAAGTCTCAGATCACTATTCCAGATATTTATTTTGTAAAGGAAACATGAGTTTTCACACTCCCTCGCTCCGGACTCAAACGAACAGCCGTGGGACACTGTCTGGATTTGATTTCCGAGATGGTTGTCAAGCCCAGTGAGGTGGTCCTAAGTCCTTAACCTCGTATTATTCAGACTCCCGTTGTGCGGTCCAGACCTGATACGGAGTTTCAATGTGCTCCCGAGAGTAGACGGGTAATGAGTTTGATCCTAGATTTTAGGGTAACCTAGCGTCAAGGATTCTACAAGTTTTGGGTCTTGTAGATCGTATTTAAAGTGATTCAAATGGATTTCATGTCTAATCTAGTTTAGTACATAGTTAACTTTGTCAAATTTCTAAAGGATTTAATCCTAAGTGATTTCTGGTCGAGGTGGTACTCGAACCAGTGTACGGAAATTTACGAGTCGTTACATGATTGCTTGTATAGAGTGATGTGGAGAGGAGTACATGGGTTGTCCTCCCTCAATATGGTTGACGGTAGAGGTATCGAATGTGCTGGGTCCCGCTTGATTCGATGGCAAAGGATTTTGGAGAATGTTAGCCTGAGCTATATTGATGGCCTGTGAGGTGATCGCAATCTTCTGGCTTTCGATTAAATCTTGGACCGCATATTTCAAAATGAAGCAGCGGTCCGTTAGGTGGCCAGGAGTCTGGTGATATTCGCAGTACTGATTTTCATTGTAACCAGGCGACAATAGGTTAGGTGGAAGTCGAGGTTGAAGCGGTGTCAAGAGTTGCTTTTGCATTAGCATTGTCAGAACTTGATTGTATGTTTGTGCTAACGGAGTGAACTTCTTTCCTAACATTGTCTGCTTGTACAGTGTTCACTCCCCAAGTATAGGGTTGTGATGTAGTAATAAACTCGGTAAGACCGAGGTCGAATCCACAGGGACTGAAACCTGTACGCTTTCTAAAAATAACCAAATCTAGAACTAGGCTAAGATGAAATCTAAACCAATTATGATTTGAGGAATAATGGTGAAATAATTAATCTAAAACTTTAGGAAAAATCAGAGAAGGGAAACTAGGGATTCAGAGGATCCACTTGTAGGGATCAGGGAGATCTTATGCCTGTATTACAATTTAGGAAATTAATTGAATCGCCTTTAATGTAATTTTGATAAGATGAAAGGTATATGAATTAGAATGGATTCCATCACCAAACCATGCCCAGGAGACAAAGCAAACAACAGAATTAAACTAATTACCAACCAATCAATGTATGAAGGTTAGGAAGGGTACTGACATCCAACCATGCCCAGGAGACGATGGTGAACAACAGGGCTTCCTGACGTCATAAACATAAAAGAAAAAGAACATGCTCAAAGCCATTGCAGACCCATTGTAATTTCAGTCACAACAGACCATTAAAGACTGAAAACATTCCCTTAATAAAATTAAATCAAAATCAGATCAGTCTTAAACAAAGGCACAAGCAAAGAGACCTCCCATCACGCTACAGGCTTCACCTCTTGGCCCTAGCCAAGAGGTTTAGCCGCACATGAGTACGGTGGAACCTCTTAAACAAAATAAAATAAATAAAAAATAAAAATAAAAGAAAAATAAAATAGATCTACTCCCTCTCCCTGCCCTCACGTCCAGTTCCCAGCCAAGCTGCTGCCGTCCTCCCCTGTCTCTCTCTCCTCTTCTCCCTTTTATAGAGCCTGGCAAGTGCGACTACACTCCCTGTTGTAGTGGGAAACAAAAAAACTTATGCTGGTACTCTGGATTCCCCATTCTTGCGTTCTGATGGAAGATCCATTCCGTTCAATGAATGCACAATGAGAAACCGTCCAGGAAAAGATGTTTTTGGAGCATTGATCGCGCGGCCCACCTGTTTTCTCTTCTGCCATCAATCGTCCGTTTGGAAGGTTGGATTTTGATCCTTGCAATCTTTTAGAATTCTTCCACCTAAGTCTTGGTAACATGGCCCATGGGAGTCTGGTGAACGAATCGGATTGCCTGTATGGACAACGGTGGGGGCCCACACTGAATCAGCGTCCGCACCTTGCGGTGCCGTTTGTACGCGAATCAAACCTGCGGTGACATCCGTGGGGTCCACATGCCCCAGTTTTTGGGGAATCCACACCGTCCACTGAATTCCCAGGGAAAAACCGGTCAAGAAATGTGAGTTTTTTTCACATTTGGCGTGGCCCATTGTAGTATATCCTTTCACCGTCCATCTTTCTTTTAACGGCAATCCACGCTCTTGTATTTGCATGAGTCAAAAACGACACCTAGGAGTAGATTATGGCCACCGCAGAGAACTAATGGACGGTCTGGATTACCGATCCGATCACGAAGAGTGGCCCACAACCGCCCGGAGTTTCCGGAAATTTCGGACGCTCGTCAAGCCTCCGCGATCACGCTGACGTGTCCGGTGGGCCCCAAATCAATGTTATACGGAGAATCTGATCCGACCACTAGCTCCGCCTTGAAAAACCGGTCAGAGATGGATACTTTTGAGTTCGTTTCAGTGTGGTCCACAGGTCTTTCCAACTCAGCCGTCCAGCTTGTGTTTTACAACAAACCACGTGCGTACACGTGTATGAAGCCGAAAGGCCACCTAGGCGAGGGTCAAGCCCCACCTCTGGATTGAATGGACGGTGCTGATCATACATTTGAATGATGTGTGGGGCCCACTAACCAAAGAAAATCAAACAGCGTCGGACGCTGTTTCTCTGTTGAAGACGATGCGGGTCAGCGCCCGTGTTTGACCGGCTCCGAATCCGGTGTGGCGCACGTGATCTTCCATGGTGCACATGCATCATGCCATGTGGGGTCCACTGCAACATTTCTGAGAAATCTGCTCCATCCATCCGATTTGTCACCCAATTTAAGGAGTTGAGACCGAAATTGAAGCATATCCAGATCTTAGGTGGGCCCAATCGAGTTTTATGGTGCATTGCATGCATTGGGCCATTTCCCCACAGATCCATCGGCTGAATTTTGACTTGTACGGTTCAATTATGATCCTCAAGCCATGTATGGAGTTTTGAGCCAAGCGGATGGTAGGAACACTGTGATCTTGCATTCTGGACCAATTTCGGGCCACTTGAGCTTCAGTTTCTTGATTTTTGCAGATCTCTGGCGTGTAAATTTCTTGATCTTGGTCCCTTGGAGTCCGTCCCTTGCTCTGGTGACTTTAGAACGTTAAATCCATGATTTAAACTCCCTTTTTCAGTTCATGCTTGCAAATACACTCTGCATCACAAACACGATTAAAGCGGGCCATTAAACGGCATCATATCCGTAAATCCGGGTAATAAATAGGGTCTGATATGCAATATTTGACCCTCAACACAACCCCCAACCAGCATTTTGCTAGTCCCGAGCAAAATATGCGAAAATTAAGTTGAGAATTATGAGACAATTCTTATGAAGCCGAGTGATATTTTGAAAAACAATCCAGATATGAAAAATCTTAAGATCATGAATGGTGATTATCAATTTCTCCTGGCCTCTCATACACGGTGAATTTCATAATCAAGTTCAAATATTAATCCATAAACTAGAATAATAAACATTGAGTTCCATGGGTGTATAGTGAAATCTCGGCCTATCATCATTAAGAGATCAAATTGTCGATTATTTCATGATATCATTAGTAATCAATCAGAAAATTCATAACAACCATCACCTATACCAATACTTTGCCTCACAGATCATTCTTTCATTTTCTAGTTTTTCTCTTCTTTTTTTTTTTTTTTTTTTTTTTTTTTTTTTTGTTTTGTCAAGATGGGAATCAAATTTTCACTTATAGGGAGCACACCTATGGTGAAAATAGTCATCTAGCTCTGTCTAATTGTTCATCATAGAAAATCAAATCCACACCTACAGGGAGCAAACCCATGGTGTAATTCTCTTTTTATACCCTGATGGCCAAATCTTTTAGGCTGGTTTCTTTCATGCTCAGTAATTACCAAGTTAATCATTCAATATCAAACTGAAATCTCAATGTGTAAGTGAGATGTGGTATGTGAAATCATGACTCAATCAATGTTTACAACTTCTAATCATAGATTAATAATTCAAACTTAACTGTGAAATCTAACAAATACTGAATCCAAGAGTTATAAATTTCCAACATCACGTATCTTGAAATTCTAAATCCAGGATATCAGTTAAAATCACTTCGAATTCACAAGAAAGACCCGAAAAAATTTAAAAATTTTCACAATTTTTGCTCAAGACCAAGAAAACACTGATTAGTTTATCTAATCTCCCACCCCCAACCTAAAATCTACATTGTCCTCAATGTAAAAGATATGAGCATGGAATGCACATGGGACAACGAAAGTAAAAGAGAAGTGATGGGAAGATAGTACCTGAATGATGAATCGTGAGAGACTTTCCAAGAGATAAAAGCATGGAATCCGGTCAGCACAAGAGAGAAAGCAGAATAAAAAAAACAAAAATAAAATAAAATCCTACCTATACCACTTTCGCAGGTGCTCTCGATTGCATTTAGCGCATGCAACAAGCCTTTAAACCCCTAGGTTGCCCCTAGTGGACGAGTTGTAGTCTCGTGAGGGTTTGCAGTAATGTTACCCACAAACATTGAATTATCTACTCATGCTGCAAGTTTCATCTTCTGGCCAGTATCTTGATAAGTTCCTCAGTAAGTTCCTCAACAAGATCATCCAAAAGCCCTTTTTGCAAAAGGCTTGGGTGCCCTGGAGCATGACTTTCCAGAGAGACTTACGTACCTCATAAGAAATTTTCCATCGCATTGCTTGAGGTAACCAGAGTATGTATGATTCACCTGTGACAGAAGAAGTTTCAACGTCAGTATCCCATAGTGAATCAGAGACTACAAGTAGATAAAGTTTAGAAAACTTCGCAAAAAGTGATGTAGCCTCAACACATTCCGAAGTATCAGACTTCGGTTCAATTTTTAGCTCCTCCTCCCCTAATGGTAAACATTCAGGATCTGTGGAAGGAGGGGCTTCAGAGTAAGGGTTCTCTCGGTCAGTGATAACTACCGAGATGTTGTCTTGCAAGGCATCCACTTTGTCTTTTGACATGTGATCGTTTGACTTTGAAAAGTAGTGTGCCCAGCAATTATTAAAAGAGTCGGAAATTTCAGCTGAGAGTGACTTATTTTCCTCATGGAAATCTGTAATGAGATGCTCAAGGACTCCCTCGCCCTTAAAAGTATATGAAGATATGTTCTCTTGCTCCAGCCCTGCACAAACATATTGAAGATCAATAGGGGAAGCATCGATGGGATCACTTTGTTCATTGAAACTACTCAATCGAGGCGTTGAACCTGTCAGACGTGTACTCGGATGGTGGTCTTAATTGAGTGGTTTCAAATTCTAGAGTCGTAGCGAGCAGCTCGTCCTTCTCCCGAATCACATTATCATTCAATTCAAGAGAGTGGTCCAAACATGTCTCACAGAAGTTGGAAGGGTCGGTTTTAATGAGCTCATCTTCCACTTTTAAATCAGACATGTTAGGTGAGTGGAGTAGCTCAATATGACCGATCACTTCGTGTGCTTCTTGAGCATTGACTGGACCATACTTGGAGATTGATTCCAGGGAATTTGGGTTGTGCTCTCATGAATCTCATCCCAATACTTCTCAGCTTCCAATTCAGTGCAGTACATACTTGAGATGGGGTCGCTTTCCTCACAATCTATTCCTAAATTCGGTTGAGGTTCGAATGAACTAACCTCTACCTCATCATTGAATTCATGTGTGTCAAGTAAGGGAGGTGTGTCATCATCACTGTATTTGAAAGACACCCATGTATCTCCACCATTCTTTTGAACAGTCATCGAGATCGGCTCATTGGGAAATTGAACCACGTGCTCGTTAATGGAATCCAACTCCTCATTCCAAATTCCAGATTTCGTCAAAAGCGAGTGAGGATCACTTTCCGGCATTGTATTTCCTGGATTGGATTGTAGTTGGGATGCACGAGCTTCTTCTATCCTTTCAAGGCGCGAATTCGGTGCTTCCATTGCTTTTCTTATTTACGTAAGACATTCCATGGTATACTGAATTTCATCCTCTTGGATCGTTTCTGGTAGGTTCTCAACGGCAGGGTATCCAAGAGAATAATCATTACATGTGGTTGGTTCATATTCCCAGTTTTGATGGTTCCACTGATTATAGTCATACGGATCATAGGTGGGAGAATCTGATGGTTGGTAATACTTATTATCACTCATAATATAATCACGCATTGTTTTCTTTTTCTCAGATGGGTGATAGTAATTCTCACTCCCATAGTTATGATAACCCCAACATTCACGTACGGTCCTTGGGGTGGAACTGTTCTCCCGTATATGATCGCGTAAGGACTTCTTAACTGGTGGCTTTTTGTATTCCGGTCGATTCTCGATGATAGTTTTAGAAAAGTTTTGAGACATTGGTGGATTTCTATCATAATCATCATCCCAATATAGATTATTCTTCTCAGCATACTGACGTTCCCACTCGTGCATATACATGGTGAAACCCTAATTCTGAGTCTAATCCTAGAATAAAATAAAATTCTTACAGCAATATGGAAGGTAAGCCGAAGAAAAGTGAGAAGGATGTTACCAGAGTAGAAGTTCCTATGTTAAAAACACAAAAACACAACAAAATAAGTTAGCTTCTGAAGTAAACCAAATCTAAAGAGTTAGAAAATCTAGAAATTTAGAAAGAGTTTACCAAATTAGAAGTTCTATCCTAAAAACCTACAGAATAGGAAATAGGTTAGTTCTATGAATCAAAATAGAAAACAAAATTAAAAATTAAAATTAGTAAAATCCTAATCTTAAACTAACTCTAAATCTAATTAATTTCAGAAAATCGTAGCGTCAGTCCCAAGAACGGCGCCAAAAAACTTGTTCACTCCCAAGTATAGGGTTGTGATGTAGTAATAAACTCGGTAAGACCGAGGTCGAATCCACAGGACCGAAACACGTACGCTTTCTAAAAATAACCAAATCTAGAACTAGGCTAAGATGAAATCTAAACCAATTATGATTTGAGGAATAATGGTGAAATAATTAATCTAAAACTTTAGGAAAAATCGAGAAGGGAAACTAGGGATTCAGAGGATCCACTTGTAGGGATCGGGAGATCTTATGCCTGTATTACAATTTAGGAAATTAACTGAACGCCTTTAATGTAATTTTGATAAGATGAAAAGTATATGAATTAGAATGGATTCCATCACCAAACCATGCCCGTGAGACAAAGCAAACAACGAATTAAACTAATTACCAACCAATCAATGTATGAAGGTTAGGAAGGGTATGACATCCAACCATGCCCAGAGACGATGGTGAACAACGGGGCTTCCCGACGTCATAAACATAAAAGAAGAAGAACATGCTCAAAGCCATTGCGGACCCATTGTAATTTCAGGTCTGTGAGACCATTAAAGACTGAAAACATTCCCTTAATAAAATTAAATCAAAATCAGATCAGTCTTAAACAAAGGCACAAGCAAAGAGACCTCCCATCACGCTACAGGCTTCACCTCTTGGCCCTAGCCAAGAGGTTTAGCCGCACATGAGTACGGTGGAACCTCTTAAACAAAATAAAATAAATAAAAAATAAAAATAAAAGAAAAATAAAATAGATCTACTCCCTCTCCCTGCCCTCACGTCCGGTTCAGGCTTTTCTAGTCCTCCTCCCCCGTCTCTCTCTCCTCTTCTCCCTTTTATAGAGCCTGGCAAGTGCGACTACACTCCCTGTTGTAGTGGGAAACAAAAAAACTTATGCTGGTACTCTGGATTCCCCATTCTTGCGTTCTGATGGAAGATCCATTCCGTTCAATGAATGCACAATGAGAAACCGTCCAGGAAAAGATGTTTTTGGAGCATTGATCGCGCGGCCCACCTGTTTTCTGTTCTGCCATCAATCGTCCGTTTGGAAGGTTGGATTTTGATCCTTGCAATCTTTTAGAATTCTTCCACCTAAGTCTTGGTAACATGGCCCATGGGAGTCTGGTGAACGAATCGGATTGCCTGTATGGACAACAGGTGGGGCCCACAACCTGAATCAGCGTCCGCACCTTGCGGACGCTGTTTGTACGCGAATCAAACCTGCGGTGACATCCGTGGGGTCCACATGCCCCAGTTTTTGGGGAATCCACACCGTCCACTGAATTCCCAGGGAAAAACCGGTCAAGAAATGTGAGTTTTTTTCACATTTGGCGTGGCCCATTGTAGTATATCCTTTCACCGTCCATCTTTCTTTTAACGGCAATCCACGCTCTTGCGTTTGCATGAGTCAAAAACGACACCTAGGAGTAGATTATGGCCACCGCAGAGAACTAATGGACGGTCTGGATTACCGATCCGATCACGAAGAGTGGCCCACAACCGCCCGGAGTTTCCGGAAATTTCGGACGCTCGTCAAGCCTCCGCGATCACGCTGACGTGTCCGGTGGGCCCCAAATCAATGTTATACGGAGAATCTGATCCGACCACTAGCTCCGCCTTGAAAAACCGGTCAGAGATGGATACTTTTGAGTTCGTTTCAGTGTGGTCCACAGGTCTTTCCAACTCAGCCGTCCAGCTTGTGTTTTACAACAAACCACGTGCGTACACGTGTATGAAGCCGAAAGGCCACCTAGGCGAGGGTCAAGCCCCACCTCTGGATTGAATGGACGGTGCTGATCATACATTTGAATGATGTGTGGGGCCCACTAACCAAAGAAAATCAAACAGCGTCGGACGCTGTTTCTCTGTTGAAGACGATGCGGGTCAGCGCCCGTGTTTGACCGGCTCCGAATCCGGTGTGGCGCACGTGATCTTCCATGGTGCACATGCATCATGCCATGTGGGGTCCACTGCAACATTTCTGAGAAATCTGCTCCATCCATCCGATTTGTCACCCAATTTAAGGAGTTGAGACCGAAATTGAAGCATATCCGGATCTTAGGTGGGCCCAGAATCGAGTTTTATGGTGCATTCATCATTGGGCCATTTCCCCACGATCCATCATCGGTGAATTTTGACTTGCGGTTCAATTATGATCCTCAAGCCATGTATGGAGTTTTGAGCCAAGCGGATGGTAGGAACACTGTGATCTTGCATTCTGGACCAATTTCGGGCCACTTGAGCTTCAGTTTCTTGATTTTTGCAGATCTCTGGCGTGTAAATTTCTTGATCTTGGTCCCTTGGAGTCCGTCCCTTGCTCTGGTGACTTTAGAACGTTAAATCCATGATTTAAACTCCCTTTTTCAGTTCATGCTTGCAAATACACTCTGCATCACAAACACGATTAAAGCGGGCCATTAAACGGCATCATATCCGTAAATCCGGGTAATAAATAGGGTCTGATATGCAATATTTGACCCTCAACATACAGACCTTAAGCATTTTCGCTAGGCTGTTGCGATTGTTGTTGAGATGGCTATACCTGATATCCCTGTTGGGTTTGCTGTGGTTGGTATTGCCCATTCGACTGTGGTTGGTACTGTCTGTCTTGTCGTGGCTCCGGTTGTGGAGCATACTGGTTGCCTTGAGTATTGGCGATGATATTGTTAACCTCTGTAGCGCGTTGCGCGGGGGCAATGCCGTTTTCATTCCCATATCCAATGGGTTTCCTTTCGACTTTATTTCTTTTGATTGAAGGGGTCTAGTGCAGCCATGGGAAAATGGTCCCAGCCCTGATCCCAGCTTCCACCTGTTCTCCGGTTCGGATGAGTTGGGAGAAATTTACATATGGATACAAGATTAGATATCCTGAAATGCTGGGATTTACTGAATGTACAATCATGGATATCTGCTCTTCGTCATCAATGGGGTTTCTCATTCGAGCCGCCATAGCTCGCCATCATCCTACGTATGCTGATAAGGATTCGTCACTTTTTTATCTCAAGGCAACCAAGTCAGACCTTTTTGGAGCCATATTCAGGTTGTATGAGAACCCGTCGATGAATGCCTGGGAGAGCTTTTCCCAGGTTCTGATTTGATGGTTGTCCCGTGAGGTGTACCAATCCAAAGCATCACCCTTGAGAGACTTTTAAAAGAGTCGTATTAAGGCTCTATCATTCCCTGCTATCGCATTGAGTTCCCCACAAAAGGCTTTTAGGTGTCCTGTGGGACATCCACTACCGTCATACCTTTTAAATTTGGGTACCTCGAAATTTGGAGGTACTCGGGCATTTGGGAAGGGACAAAGGTCCCTGAATTTAGTGGATGGGTGGTCTACTCCTTGCTGCCTCTGAAGCTGATTTTGTACCATTTGCAACTGCTCTCGTAATTCCTCAATTTCTGATTTGCCCTGTTGTGGATACCTTGCCCCTTGTTGTAGGGCTTGTGCTGCTTCTTCTTCATATGGATCAAGAATGGGGGGGTTGCTAGAAAGATGGTGGGCTCCCGGTGGCTAGAGGTAGCTGGAATTGAATGCCGCTCCCTTTCGGAGGAGGGTGTGATGTTCAAAAATGGCTCCCACCTAGGGTATCAGCCAAATCCAGAATTTTACTCCCGTTAGGGGGAGTGGATTAGACTCGAAACTGGCCCCTTCATGGGCATCCTCCAGTTCTTGTCTTTGGTTCCCATGAAAGAGAACTTGTGTTATAACCTGATTGTTGTGTTGTGCTGAGTAGGGATGTGGGAGAGGGTTGCTCCAGATTGCTGGCTGATGTTGATCATATGCTGACTCTTCTGGGAGAGAGAGTACGAGATTTGCCGGAGGAACGAAGGAGAAGGCAAATGGAGTCTGAGGGAGTGAACTGTTCTGTACACTAGGCTGGGTTGCCTGTGTATTCGGTGTTGCACTTGGTACTAGGCGAAGCAGTAACTCTTGCATTGCTCGAAGACTTTGGACCACTTCTTGCATGGTGTTGTCGGCTTGAGGGTCTGTTGGGGCTACTGGTGGTAGCAGCGCGGGTGATGATGTAGGTGCGGGTGCGGATGTTTCGGGAGTTCGTTGAGGTGTCAGCTCTTCTTCATGGGTAGCTTAAGAGGTCAAGGCTACGCGGGATCGAGTGGTCATGGTTCAAATCTGTGCCCAAAAAGTGCAAGCCAAAGATTTTTTTTTATTTTTGTATGAATGCAATTATGATATCCCTTGAGATTAAAGTACCACACTCTTTCGAGTCAGATCTCAACTAGTGCGAGCTAGCAAGTCCCCAGTGGAGTCGTCATTCTGTGGACACTGGAAAATCGAGGCCCATGTTGGTTTAAATGTTAGGAATTGGTGGTGGGGGTGATTGGGCTAATTTACGGATCTTGGAGTCGCCACTAGCCAATTAATCTTAGAATCCCGCGGTCTGCTAGAACCCACGGAATAAGTAAGGTTGGAGAAGTCCAAAGATTCTTCTGCCTTAGATTGACTCCTGATCTGCGATTCGGGATTCCTGGTAAGGGACCTCGGTTACAAAGAGGGAAAGTGTTAGGCACCCTCTCTGCCTGTACTAATGTACGGTCTCTACTTTGTGTGGTAAAACAATCTCAAGGGAATGATGGATGTTGTGGTTGTGATGGGACTAGGCATACATGGATTTTTGATGTAGCGAGATCCGTGATTTCGACAGGCCACAGAGCATACGTCCAATAATGTGCCTTGAAGGCGGATACTTATGTAAAAAGGTAAGAAACATAGACTAGATCACTAGGAATTTCTGATGTGATAGGATCCGACATACGGCAAGGCACAGAGTATACGTTCACTAGAGATCTAGAGAAGCAAGGGGGTTGAGAAGGGAATAGATGTCATGATGAATGCTTGCAGGATTATGGCCCCTTGGCTTGATTTTTAAATAGGCTAAGACATAGACTGAACCATGACTGATCTGGGCTGAGTTTTATGGGGAAAGGTTGAGAAGAAGGCTAGGGGGTGGCTGAAAAAATCAGGATTTTGAAAAGCTTGGGAGCTCCTTCCCTTTCCCTCACTCTCTCTCCCTCGCTCTCTTCCTCTCCTACTCTCCTTCTCTCTCACTTTCTCTTGGTTTCCTCCTCTCTTAAATGAGAAGAGGAGAAGGCTATTTATAGCCTTCTCCAATGGCATTTTGGTAAATATGGGGTCTAGGAAGGGTGAAAGTTGACGTAGCAAGTGGTGATTGGTTGAGAGGAGAGAGATGCCACGTGGCGTGCTCCCATTAGCTATTGAGGCCGGTAAAACCGTAAATAGTGGAGATGGGAGGGGTAAATTCCCGGGAGAGTTGACTTTTGGGCGTTGGGACAGCTGTCCACACACAGGCCGCAAGCGGCGGCACTCCGAGTACCGCCGGCGGAGGTCAGACTACCACCCAGGCCCCGTTCAGGTTGGGCTCATGCATGTGGGCTTTGTCTGCCATGTTGGTTCGCCTGGTGGTCTTCTTTTGGAGTTTACGGCTCAGATAGGTGTGTTTAGGTTTGGGTGAAGGGATCCTAGTTAAGTTATAGGGTGAAGAGGGGGTTGTATGTGGATTGGATGATCTAGATCAAGGTTTTGGGTCTCAGTCTGGGAGTTGGAGGTTTTTGGGTTGGGATTAGGTTTAAACTGGGATTAGGGTCTGGTTCAAGATATGATCGTGGTTCTTGAACTGTCTTAGCCTTCCAAAGATGTTAGCTGGGTGGGGTGTCTACAACTACTCATTTAGGCATTTCATCGAACACATAGACAATGTCAACTACAACTTGCAATTCATCAATTCATTAGATGGAGATATAAGTATACTTAAGACAACAAGAAACCCTACATTAACAATCATAAATCATTAACTATAATGAAAGCATTGATAAATCGCAACCTAAGCATTTATAGTCCATACCTTATGACGTTTCACCCAATTCATGGTGCTCATAGTACCAGATTTGGTGTAAGTGGCCCTAAGGGCTAGGTTTTCACTATACTAGCCCTAGGGGAGTGTTTTTCTACCATTTTGGGGCTACAGGGCGTAAGAGTCTGTTGAGGGTCAAATATTGCATATTAGACCTGATTCCTACTTGATTTTACGAACATAATATTGTTTAACGCCCGGTTTTAACTGTGTTTGTGATACAGGGTGTATTTGAGAGCATGGACGGTAAAAAGTCGCTAAAAAGCATGGATTTAATAATCTGAGGACACCAAGGCAAGGGACGGACTCTAAGGAACCAAGATCGAAGAATTCACCTGCTAGAGATCCAAGAAAACAGATAAACCGAAGCTCAAGTGGCCCAAAATTGGTACAGAATGCAAGATCACAGGGTTCCCACCATCCGTTCAGCTCGAAACTTCATACCTGACCTGAGGACCGTAAATTAACCGTACACGTCAAAATTCAGCACTTGGGTTAGTGTGTAAGTGACCCGATGGACAAGATCAGATAATAACCATTGAGAAAGCATCTTGGACATCCTTGGGAAATTGGGACTCAAGCTGAACCGATGGAAAGATCATGAAAAACGGTGAATATCCGTTAAATTTCACCTCTTTTGGACGATACGGCAGGGAGAAATGGACGGCAGAAGTTATCACGAAAGATAAGGGCAAATTTGTAAATATGGATGCCATGCATGGCATCCACGTGAAGGGATTGTATTTTTAAGGGTGAATGTTGTCTACACATCGGTTAAGCATGTGGCCCACCCTGAAGTCAGATCTACTTCAAACTAGAGGCTGTGGGCCAACACTACGTCCATGATCTGATGAAGGGAGTGGATTTCTAGGACAGGCATCTCAGTGGACTCCACCTATTTTTTGCAAATCATCCAAATTTAGCCAAGCCAAACGTCCAGTGACGGACGTGCTAGCAATTGGGTTTTGATAGTGGGCCCCACCCATCATCGAAAAGGATGATCTACACCGTCCATTAAATCCCCATGGTCCGTCTTCCTAAGACCTAGGTGACAGAATTTCAAAAGGAAGCGATGATGGGTTCTCAACCGTTCAAACACGGGTTGGACGGTATAGCAGAAAACTTTGTGAGCCACAATAAAATCAACCGGATCTTGGGCTCTCGGAATGGTTTTTCGTCTTAAAGACAATGAACAGTATGGATTTTTAAACAGACTCCTATCCATGATTTTACGCCAAAAAACGGAACCGTCTGTTTCCTGCTATGCGAAGATACGGAACAGGGAGAGCGGAGACTGAGTCAGTGGGCCATCATCATGGTTCACAAGTTCAATCCGAACCAACCATTGGAATCAGGCAAGGCTTCTAACCAAGATCTAGTGGTTTTCTTTCTGAAGAATGCTAGGAAGAGGCTGTAAATACTCCGAAGAGTAGATCAGTTGCTACGAGATCAAATAGGTGGGCCACATCAACAGAAATCCAAAACCATCCATATACAACCGGTTTTGCGAGACCAATCTAATGGTCGGAATGGATTTCCTATCCAACGTCGATCTTGGGCTCCACCAGCAGCACAGTGGACACCAGTCCATTTTTCCTCTGTTATTGCGTCTGAAAGAAACGGACGTTCTGGGCCATTTATTGACCATGGTCAGGATCAGACTGATGATCCTGACCGTTCAGAGCTTTGAGGAGGTGGTCCTGACCACACCCTAGAAGTCAGATTGGGAAATTGCTCCAACACCTGCATCGAGCCCGATCTGGACGCAAGGAATTTCTGCTGCGTAATGCATAATAGAGTCCGGACTTCCGGTTTTGTGCTGTGTAACTTGAAGTTGGTTCTCCACCGACTCCAGTCGCCGTCTCACGATGCCTATAAAGGCAGCAAGGAGAGAGAGATGTGGGATCATTCGGTTGAGGCACAGTTGGGACGTGGAGCCGAGAGACAGAGGGAGTAGATTTGTTTTCTTTTCTTTTTCTTTTATTTTTATTTTTTTTATTTTTTTATTTTTTTTTTATTTATTTTATTTTGTTTAAGGGTTCCATCCCACTCATGTGTGGCTAAACCTCTTAGCTAGGGCTAAGAGGGGAAGCTTGTAGCATGATGGGAGACGCTATTTTATGCCTATTGTTTATACTAAATTGAGGTTGATTTTAGTTTAATTAATGAAATGTTTTTAGTTCTTAATGGTCTGTTGTGACTGAAATTACAATGGGTCTGCGATGGCTTTGAGCATGTTCCTTTTCTTTATATTTATGACGTCAGGAAGCCCTGTTGTTCACCATCGTCTCCTGGGCATGGTCGGATGACGGTACCCTTCCTAACCTTCATAAACATGTTGACTGATTGGTAATTAGTTTAATTCTGTTGTTTGCTTTGTCTCATGGGCATGGTTTGGTGATGGAATCCATTCTAATTCATATACCTCTCATCTCTTGAAAACTTTATCAACGGCAGTTCAGTTAATTTCCCTGATTTTTAATCCAGGCATAAGATCTCCCTGATCTCTACAAGTGGATCCTCTGAATCCCTAGTGTCTTTCCTCTGAATTTCTCCTAAGTTTTAGATAATAATTTCACAATCATTCCTCGAATTACAAATCAATTTAGATTTCATCTCATTCTAGTTCTACATCTAGTTAGTTTTCAGATTACGTACAAGTTCAGTCTCTTGGGATTCGACCTCGGTCTTACCAAGTTTATTACTACATCACAAACCTGCACTTGGGGAGTGAACAGAGTCGACACCCACCGTTGGATTGTTGGCCTTAGTGATGATCTATGCATAGACACAATCGACTTGCCATTTGGATGCATTGATCGATGGATAGGATCAGAATTCAGTTCAACGGTCACCGACTATCGATCTGGCTCTCGACTATACGGATTTGTGTAGGACATTACTCTAGTTTGTTGCCCCAAATTTGGTCGTGATCTAACGGTCTAAAAGCCATAACTTGGGCAAAGACCGAACACCTATAAGTGACTTAAGTTCTTGGTTAATTTCAAGAATATTTGCACAACTCATGCACCGACCTTGTAAGTTCAAGTTGAGCGATTTGAGTCACGATCTCGACTGGATGTCTCGCGATGGACGTCAAGCCCAGTAAGATGGACATTACTCTATAATTTTGAAACTAGTAGTCCACTAACAAGCGGTACAGAGCTCATTTGGAAAATCAAGGCATTTCTGAAATGAATTAGGTAGCAAGATTTCCTGTAAGCAAAGATTAGGGTTTGGATTAATTATGTTCATAGTGTGGCCTATTCGCAATTAGTGAAAATGGAGATTCAGCCATAATCACTCTAAACTGTTGGTTCGTAGTCTATATAAATAATTTTGATTTGTAATTATGATCCAACCCCAAGTTATCTCGGCTTTAGGTAGATCTTTAATTTAGTTGTGGTCATTTTGATTAGTCAGTGATGGGTCGAATAGATTTGGGCTCTATGCGTACAAATCAGGAGGTTATACTCCGTACATAAGTGATTGGGCGGGTTCGTTGGCTTTCTATGATTGATTAATCAAATTTGTGCGCTTCCTTACCGGTATCACCCATGTGTAGGCTTACTTCAAGCGTCAAGGGTCAATAAACAACAACGTAAGTTAGTCACATCGAAGGTTTTCAAGGTTTTTTTTTTTTTTAGAAATCCAAAATAGTGAAAATCCAGGACATTACATGAACGCTCCTCGTTGATTGAATGGACAACATTTAAAAAATGTGAGTAATACAAAGAAACTGGTTCAGTAGTCCACAAGACCATCTAAATTTGTGGTCCTCACCCCACCACCATCCATGCATCCACCTCTGGACCATTATATGATGAGCATGTGTCCGAAGGTCCATAGTGCAGTAATTTTAGTCACCAGATGATCCTCTGAAATCAGTTTTAACCGTTAATTTACATGATGATGCTGATGTTTTAAATTTGTCAATAATAAGTTCTGCCCACGCCATCAGCGGACCACTCGATGTCATCGAGCAGATGTCAATGCCATCAATATATGGTCAATCCTATCGGAAAAATCTGAAAAATGTATGTTGGTTATTGGAACGTTTCAGTATTGCTACTCGATATCATTGAAGTAATTTTGATGCCATCAATATATCCTAGATGGGTTGTCAATGTCATCGAAGGTTCCATCAAAGATGTACATAGAATTGTGTAAGTGCATAATTTGTTTCCTATTCCAGTTCTGATAGTATATATATTGGTTGTAATCGAGATTAGGGAATATAGGAGGTGTTATATGGCTTTATAATTCATTCCTAAAGATTTCAAGGGCATATCTAGGGCTTATGAAGTAGAGTCGAGGCTTGTTTGAATCGATAATACTCTATCTCATGTAATTTATGCTTTCATAGTGTATTACTCGTCACTTTGTGTGGTAGTTTTTTTCCATAAGGATTTTTCCACGTAAAACTCATATTGTTCTCGTTTGGACTTAGTAGTGAGATTGCAAATGCTTTTGCTTGATTCGTCTTTAAGTGTTTTTGTGGTTCCCCAACAAGTGGTATCAGAGATAACGTTGGGAAGTAGATCGAATCTGAAAGCAACGTATCAATGGCATCTAACCTGAAGTTCGATGTAGAAAAATATTCCCGTAAAAATAATTTTAAACTATGGAAAGTTAAGATGAATAGTATCCTACTTCAGTAAGGATTGGACGAAGCTTTCCTTGAGAAGCGACCATAATCTATAACAGAAGAAGAATGGAACAAGATAAATAAGAAAGCTAGAACATCTATGCAATTGTGTTTAACGGATGAGATCATGTATAATGTCATGAGAGAGAAAACTAGCAAGTACGTACGTGAAATTAGAGAATATCTAAGTGAAGAAATCTCTTGAGAATCGTTTATATTTGAAGCTACAATTATCCAATCTGCAGATGGCAGAGGGGGCTGATGTTAAGGCCCACATTAGTAACTTCAACAAATTGATTTGAAAATTGTTGGATGTGGAAGAAATGATGAAAGATGGAGACCAGGCATATATATTATTGAATTCTCTCTCAGGTTCGTATGAGTCATTCAAGGACTCTTTGTGTGCCGGTCGAACAATCATTAGCATTGAGACCGTTATATCAACCTTCACTTGAAAGCATTGAGAAAGAAAAATAGTGACGTGGGTGCTTCTACAGATGCACTGGTTATGAGGGAGAGAAATTCTGAGCGAGACTAGATCCTCGTGATCGAGGTCCAAATCTCAGGGCAAGGGCAAAAGCGAGTTGAATTGTTAAAATTGTAGCATGATCAGGCACATGAAGAAGAATTGTCAGAATCCTAAGTTGAGAAAGGAGAATTCATATAGTTATTCCAAGAAAGCCAACACTGCGAAATTCAGTGAGGAGACGAATGGTAGTGACATATCGATTGCATCAAAATATGGGTACTTCGACGAAGAATGAATTTTGGATACGAAACTTCATACCACATGACCCCTCAACAGATTTGGTTCACTAGGTACAGTGAGTGCGATAGTGGCCATGTGTTTATGGGCAATGATAATGCATGTAAAGTGGTAAGCATTGGATCAATGCGCATAAAGATGTTTGATAACATGTAGCATATCTTAACCGAGGTGAGACACATTCATGATTTGAGAAAGAGTTTGATATCTTTAAGAGCACCCGAGGAAATAAGGTACAAATTCAGCGGGTTTGATCGTGTCCTTAAAGTTTCAAATGAGACACTCATAGTCATGACGGTATAGAGGAATGGAAACATTTACAAGTTGATCGGGAGTACTTCATCGAGTAGAGCTGCAGCGTTTGTAACGGATTCCATGTCTACATGTATGTTGCATTCACACTTAAGCTACATGAGCAAGCAGGGCATGAAGGTATTTTTTAACCGTTATTTAATTTTAATTTTGAAAAGCATTAATTTTAGTATATGCGAGCATTGTATATATGGTAAATAGACAATGTTGTCTTTCAAGTCTTGGAAACATGTCCATAAGAGAGTTCTAGATTATGTGCATTCTGATGTACGAGGGCCGACGCCTATGGTTTTTTTATAGAGGATCGTCTGGTTTGTCACGTTCATTGACGACTATTCTAGAAAAGTGTAGGTTTATTTTATAAAAAAATAAATTCAATATTTTCATCAACTTCAAACAGTAGAAGGCGATGGTGGAAAAACAATCAGGGCAAAATGTGAAAATGTTGAGGACAAATAACGGTGGAGAATTCTCTTCTAAGGAATTCAATCTATACTGTAAGAATGAAAGGATTATGAGGCACAACATAATGCACCACACACCAGAGCAGAACAGTGTGGCTGAGTGGATGAATTGGGCTCTCTTAGAGAGGGCCCGATGCATTATCAGTAATACTGGGTTAGGCAAAGAATTATGGACTGATGCCGTTAACATGGCTTGTTACTTGTTGAATCAATCTCATTCTATGGTCATTAAATGTAAAATTCAAGAGGAATTATGGAGTGGTCAACAGGTGACTACTCTGGACTGTGTACATTTGATTGCGATGCTTACTCTAACATACTGTCAGTTGAGAAAGATAAGTTGGACAAAAGGCCTAAAAAGTATAACTTTGTCGACTATGGTGGTAAAGGGGTACAGGATATATGATCAGGTCCCACGAAAAATCATCCTTAATCATAACGTTAAATTCGACGAAGGATCATTGCTCCGTAAGGATGAACACAAGGAAGTGGAAAAGTTAGTTGTGAATGTTCAGTTAGACAAAGATGAGACACAGATTGATACTGAGACGTAAACACAGTACAGGAGCAAGCGGAGCAGCCATCTATGAGAAAAAATCCACCAAGGGATCACGGGTTACTAGCGAGATACAAGGATAAGTCAAATGTCATATTTTCCCTTATTACAGATGAGGGGGATTCATTTACTTTTTAGGAGGCTCTTGATGAGCTAGATGTCGGAAAGTGAAAAGTAGCGATGAATTATGAAATGGACTCCTCGTACAAGAATGAGATGTGGGAGCTGGTGGAGCTTTCCATCGGCCAAAAAATGATCGGGTGCAAGTAGATCTTCAAGAAAAAATAAAATAGGTACAAGGCAAGGTTGGTAACGAAAGGATATACTCAGAGGTACAAACTTCACTGAAATGTTTGTGCCAGTAGTAAAGTAAATATCTATCAAATTCGTATTAGTGTTGGTTGCCCAATACAATCTCGAGATGAAACAAATGGATGTAAAGACTTCTTTCATGCATGAGGAATTGGAAGAGCAAATTTACATGAAGTAATCAGAAGGTTTCGAAATATAATATACAGAGAACAAGGTTTGCAGGTTGAAGAGGTTGGTGTACGGTGTAAAACAATCACCTAAGCAGTGGTATAAAAAAATTTATTCTTTCATAGTGAGTCAGAAATTTACTAGGAGTGAGTATGATCATTCTATCTATTACATGACATTGAATAATAAAAAATTCATTATCTTGGTATTATATGTTAATGACATGCTTATCGTTAGTCATAGCGTGTCTGAGATCGACATATTGAAGACTCGGTTATTAGGGACATTCGAAATGAAAGATTTAGGGGTTACAAAGAGTGTTCTCAACATTGACATACACAATGACGAGAAGAGGAGTAGATTATGGTAATCTTAGGCTGAATACATTGAGAAAGTATTGAAGAAGTATGAGATGGATAAGGCAAAGCCGGCCAGCATTCTACACCCAGCTCATTTTAAGCTTTCTTCTGAACAGTGTCCTAAAGCAAATGAAGAAAAGAAGGTTATATCTCGTATGCCTTATTCGAGAGCAGTTGGCAACTTGATGTATGTCATGGTTTATATATAACTGGATATTTCACATCCAATGGGTGTTTTTAGCAGATATATGTATAACTTCAGCAAGCAACACTCGGAGGCAGTGAAATCGCTTTTGATATATTCGAAGTACATAGGACTATATCTTATCATTTGAAAAATCAAGAGACAAGTTAGTAGGTTATGTGGATTCTAATTACTCGGGCAGTGTAAATAATAGAAGTCAACTTTTGATTACTCTTTGTGCTAGCGGGTGGAGCGATCAGTTAGATACCGAAGCTTCAGTCTATCATGGCTCTTTCCACGACCGAATATAAGTATATGGCGGTGACAAAATCATTCAAGAAAGATATTTGGTTAAGAAGGATGATAAATCAGTTTGGGGTTCAGCAGAAGGTTGTGGCAATCACTTGTTACAGCGAAAACGCGATGCATTTGGCTAAGATTTATATTTATCATTCACATACTAAACATATTAATGTGCATTAGTATTTTATCCGACAGGTGATTGAGGAAAGAGGCATGACTCTAGAGAAGATTCATACAAGCGTGAATCCGGCTGACATACTTACAAAGGTGGTTCCCACAAAGAAATTCAAGTTCTGTGCAACTTATCTAAGCTTGGCGAAGAATAAATAGAAGACAGAGTGTATACGAGAAGCAATGGTGAAGCTATGATGGAAGGCAGAATTAGATATGATAATTGATAAAGAGCTATAATGAATAAAGATTGAAAACATGGTGGAGATTGTTATTGATATATTAAATTTGTAAATAACAGAATCTATCAATGCCATCGATAGACCACTTAATGTTATCGAGTAGATGTCGATACCATCAATAGATGCTTAATCCCATTAAAAAAAAAAAAAAAAAAATCAGAAAATTCATGTTGGTTGTTGGAACATTTTAGTGTTGCTACTCGATGTCATCGAAGTAAGTTCGATGCTCTCAACATATCCTCGATGGGTTGTTGATGCCATTAAAGGTCCCATTGAAGAAGTGCACAGAATTGCATGAGTGCGAAATTTGTTTCCTATTCCGATTGTTGTATATATCGAGTGTAATCGAGATTAGGGAATAGATGAGGTGTTTTGGGGTTTTTTAATTTGTTCTCAAGGGTTTCAAGGGCATAGATAAGGCTGATGAAGTAGATCTGAGAATTGTTTAAATTGATGATACTCTATCTTTTATAATTTCTGTTTCCATAATGTATTACTCGTCGCTTTGAGTCTTGGTTTTTTTTCCGTAAGAATTTTTTTCACATAAAATTTAGATTATTCTTATTTGGACTTGGTTGAGCGATTGCGGGTCGTACTTTGCTTGATTCGACTCCGAGTGTTTCAGCAGTTCCCCAACACATGCCTCATCTAATCAGTGGGATATTCCACTTGGACCGTCCATATTAGATCCTTTTTTGCGGGACCCACCGAATAATCCAGTTACCGTCATCTTCATGCCATTTAACCATCCACAGTTTGGCCTACTAGATGAAAGCTTCTGATCATGGTGGGTCCCACGTACAGTCAGAGGGACGAATTTCCAGTGGTCAGGAGGACTAATTTTTTTTCCGGAGTCTAATATATTGCATTTTGCGCTGTGCCGGCATGAATGAATATTTAAGGAACAAAAATCAAAGGAATTCTATTTTTTAATCATAATTATATATTAAAAATTCAATTAAGATTTAAATAACGCCCAAAATGTAGATCAATGATAGATCCGCTACATTAGTTTTTGTTATTAGTGCGGAGATTCCAATCCTCTCGCTTTCTAAATCATGTTAGCCAAACGACAGCGGTTGCATGTCCTTCTCAATATAAAAATAAAAATTGATCCAGTGCTCTTAGTTGAATCGGGACACTTGCACAGCCCAATCGGCTGATCTGGCTGTCCATCAGGTTCATTACACATTTGAAGGAACACCATTTAAAAATCAAATTGATTGAACGGTTCAAATTAGTTGATCTTATAGCTTAAAATATGGATGGTAATGATCATTTGTGAAAAGATCGGACTAATAAAAAAATCCAGGCCTTTATATTTGTTGATGTCCATTATAGATTTCTTATGTTTCTAAAAATCAAACCAATTAGAAAATTCTGTCCATCAGATTTCTCCAATTTCACTTGATGGCTGTTTGGCCATTAATTATTTTCATCTTAGAACAGTTTCATTGAAAGCCACCTTTCAGATGGATAGGATAATCAGATATTTTCTGTAGTTGGAAATGCTATGCATCCAAAGTATGGAAAATCAGATGGACGGTTCGATTGGTTCATTACCTTGACACTTGTACGGTGGAGAGTTGGCTGTACCATATTTTGGTTCTACAGGATCTACCGTAGGATATTCCCTAGTGTAGAAGTGAAATGTGATGGTGGGCGCTCAATCCATGCTGCTTCGTGTGGCATGGCCCGCATGACTTTTCTATGTGCCTCAATTTTGTATTGGTCTTTCAAAAATGGACGGAGTGGATTTGTCAAGGGAATCTCTGTGGCTCCACATGGCTTCCGACCACAGGTAGGGGTGTACATCAAGTCGAACCGAGTCCAGCTGAGGCTCGGCCACTAGCTGACCTCATCTTGAACTCGGTGTAGTTTAGTCCTCGAGCCTGACTGGCCAGCTCGGCTCGGTTCGGTCAGCAGATCAAACCAGTTTAAGCCAAGTTTGAGCCAAGATCGAGTTGAGTTCGCCTATGCAACATTTCCACAAACACTCGGGTTGCACCTTCAAACTCCTACCGTATGGGAAATAGCAGCAATGGTTTTCAAGGTATTTTATCAAACACTCTACGCAACATAAAAACCAAGAAAAAAGGATATTTTTTTCATGTACATACCTTCCTTGCCACCGACCATGCTTCATTGAGTCATTTCATCAAACACTTGGTGAGCAACATCAATATCAAAGTAACCGAGTCACCGAACTGATTCGATCCGAGTTCGATTCGAGCCGGATTTGATCCGAGTCGAGTCGAGCTGGGGCAGTCGAACTCATTTTCAAGCTCAAAAAATCAGCTTAACTCAGTTCGAACTCAACTTCGATCGGTTGCGGAAACGAATTCGCTACTCCCCCTTCCGCCGGCCCGGTGGCTAATGGTCGATGTTATGTGGCCCCCACCATGATGTATGTGTTTCATCCATTCCGTTCATCCATTTTTAAAGATCATTTTAGTTCTTGAACCAAAACATTAGAGGGATATAAATCTCATGTGGACCACACCATAGGAAAACAATAGTGATAGGATATCCACCATTAAATTCCTCCTAAGGCCCACTGTACTGTTTATTTGACATCCAATTTGTTGATTAGGTCATAAAGACCCAGATGAAGGGAAAAAACAAAGATCATATTGATTCAAAACTTTTATGACCCCAAAAAAATTTTAATGGTCGACGTTCGACGTTCAGTCAACATTGTTTCCCCTGATGTGGTTCACTTGAGATTGATATATACCTCATTTTTGTCTAATACCATAAAATGATCTAGAAAAATATATGGACGGCATGGATGAAATACATAAATCATGATAGGGCCCACAGAGCACCGACCATCAACCGTTGACGGGTGTAAGGGGGAGTAGCCAATCTGTTTCCTCCGCGTCCAAAATCAGGACGGGACTCGTTTAGTAGTTTGCAGGACTAGTCAAAATTGTAATCTGCAATCCCTTCACTGAAACTGGGGCCCACCCTTGGTGAGATGAATCATTGTCAAGTCGCTCCCAATGAAAGTGATCCTTTGATTAGAGGTCCTACTCAGATGAGCCAATCACACCATTTCTACCTGTTCAATGTGAAACCGCTGCCCTTTTTGTTTCAACCGCCCGATCGTAGATCACGTGTGGACCCCCAGATTGTCCAAACTGTATAATCCTTAGACCCAGTGGTTATTATTATTATTATTATTATTTTGAACGGTTCAGATCACAAGGAGAATATCCGATGAATCTGTAGGGTTAAGGACCACGTACAAGAAATTGAGAGCCCTTATAGAAAAGCTGGGTCATTTGATACTCCGACCTAGTGTGATGGTTGATACGCAGGCACTCAGACATAAACCGCCCAAATTGTGGGACCCATTGTAGATAATTGAAAACCTAAAATTAGATTAGTTGAACAATTCTAATTTCTGATTCATGGACACTTTTTGATGAATAATTTATGACCATTGAATATTCTCCATCTCAATTATCCATTAATGTCCATTAAACAGCTAGTTAGATATTCAAATAAGAAGAATTATTGGTTCAAAATACGTCTAAGGTGGGCCGTACAATTTGAACGGTCGATTTATGTGTCTTGCATTCGTAGGTGACACTGTGCCAGCGTGTCAAATTTCTTTAAATAGAATCATGTTCAGTCATTTTCCAAAGGGGCCGACCAGGACGGGTACAATTTAGTAAACGGTACCAATCCTATCAGGTGTGAAAATGACATATCTATTGAGAAATCTGGACCGACCAATCAAGAGGGCAATATCATGGATGGATCACTACTCGCAGATTAATGAAGTACTTTCTATTTACCCATTTAGATTCCCTTGTCTATGGGAAAAGTTTCTATGACGTCGAGCTTGTTAGAGCTTCCCATGAGAGCCAGCACTGTAGCCCCACTGTTGGGTTTGTTGGACATCCACACCATCAATTAGAAGAGCCCTTCTATGATGGGCGATCGTCCTAAAACTCAAGTTAATCTATGACTTAGGTGGGCCACACAGTAAATAACACTTGAGAGTGGATTCCCCCAATCCACACATTGAAACCTTACTCAGTATACAGAGAGAGAGAGAGAGAGAGAGAGAGACAGAGACAGAGACAGAGACAGAGAGAGCTACAGCCTGATCCATAGCTCCAGTGGTAGACTGAGTGAAAGATACCTCGTTTCAACGCTAAGGTTTAGGTATCAATTCCCTAGTGGGGGTGGCTAATAGTGAGGTTTGAACTGGCTATGGGTATATGTGTATATATATATATATATATATATATATATATATATATATATATATATATATATATATATATATATATATATATGGGAAAAGGTACAGTGCCCTCGAGCTCACGGCTCCGTCCCATGAGGTCGAGCTGTGTGGGCCCCACCATGATGCGTTTCAAACATCTACCCCATCAGTCAGATGCGCCATTCCATTGTGGGCCTAGGTCCCAAAAATCAAGTCAATCTGTGACTTGTATGGGCCACACCACATATATAAGTGGAGAGGGGGCCGTACACCATTAAAACATTCATAACCATTTTCGAGAGCCCACCGAGATGTGGTTTGCAAATCCAGCCCATCCATTATGTGTGTCCCACTTGAATGAGGGTTCAGACCAAGTTTCAGGCGCATGCAAAACTCAAGTAGGCCCCACCAAGTGCTTTTATATGTTTTAACGGTGTCTTCACATAATTTTAGATGGTATGGCCCACCTGAGTTTCGTATACGGCTGATTTTTGGGATATCCCATAATTTAAAGGGTACCCATCAAATGCACGGTATTGATGGTTGACACACATCACGGTGGGGCCCACACAAGTCGACCTCATGGTAAGTTTATCGTCAGCTCGAGCGCATTGTACCTTTGCCATATATATATATATATATATATATATATATATATATATATATATATATATATATATATATATATATATGGAAAAGGTACTATGTGCTCGAGCTGATGGGAATGTCACATGAGGTCGACCTGTGTGGGCCGCACCGTGATGCGTTCCAAACATCTACCCCATCAGTCAGATGCACCATTCCATCGTGGGTCTAGGTCTCAAAAATCAAGTCAATCCGTGACTTGTGTGGGCCACACCACATATAGAAGTTGAGAGGGGCTGTGCACCATTAAAACATTAATAATCATTTTTTGGGCCCACCGAGATGTGGTTTGCAAATCCAACCCATCCATTATATGTGTCCCACTTGTATGAGGGTTCAAACCAAGTTTCAGCAACATTCAAAACTCAGGTGGGCCCCACCAAGTGCTTTTATATGTTTTTGGCATGTCTTCACATGATTTTAGATGGTATGGCCCACCTGAGTTCCGTATACGGCTGATTTTTGGAATATCCCATAATTTAAAGGGGACCCATCAAATGCACGGTGTTGATGGTCGACACGCATCACAGTGGGGCCCACACAGCTTGACCTCATGGGAGCTTATCGTGAGCTTGAGCGCATAGTACATTTTCCCACACACACACACACACACACACACACACACATATATATATATAGAGAGAGAGAGAGAGAGAGTTAGTTGGCACGAGGCAACTTGACTCACCTAACTTAGTCATCCGACTCATTCAAACCCAACTCGACCCGAACCAAATGGGTGATAACTCGACTCGACTTGACCTGAAACTCTATCAATCAGACTTGAATCAACTTAGATTCGGGTATATATAATAATAATAAACCTTAATTTTTAAGTATCTCTAACCCTATACGCCGCACCCGACCCATCTCAATCCTATCCCAAACTCTCTCTTCCTCCTCTTCCAAGCCCGACAACCATCCACCACCATCACCACCCTCATCTCTCTCTCTCTCTCTCTCTCTCTCTCTCTCTCTCTCTCTCTCTCTCTCCACTCCCTCCCACCCCTCCTCTTCCAAGCCCGACAGCCACCCGCCACCATCACCACCCTCCTCATCTTTCTCTCTCCTCTCCTCTCCCTCCCTCCCTCATCTCAAGATCCGAATCGGTGCCAACTCGAACTAATTCGGTACTTTTTACTCGGTCGGACTCGGTCCGAATTAGTCCAGGCCAAACCCATATTCGGATCGGTTCAGGCATGCTAGACTCGGAACCGAGTCGAGTCAAGTTCGGATTAGGCCTATTTCAAAACCAACGTGTCGGTCAGCCTTAACTCGGTCCAACTTGACTCGATACCCAACTCTATATCTATATATAGATCACACTGAGATGTGGTTCAGACAGTTTTTGTGTCCGTCTTAATCGGATAATGTGTCACACCAAATTTTTATCATTCTAAAGCTCATGTTAGCCTACCAAATGCTTTTATATATTGTAGGAATGATTTTAGGTGGCCCACGTTAATTTCATATATAAATGATTTTTGGGACGTCCCATCACATAAAGGGAATCTACCAATGCAAGGTGTGGATTTCTAAGACACATCGTGGTGGGCCCCACGGAACTCGACCTTACGGTAATCTCCGGTGAGGTCAACCTCCTTGAACCATTTCCCAAAATCTATAGATCCTTTTATGATGCTTCTTTATTTTAAGCAATCTTCAAACCACTTAGGGCGTGTTTGGCCAGGCGCTGATGTGGGCTAACCTAGAATTAGGAGGGTTATCCTACGCCATCTCATCACATCCCCCGTTTGGGATGGCGGGATGTACCTCGCCTCGTAAACACTGTCCTTTAGCTAACATGGATTCTGCCAATCCAGGATATGATTTTTCACCTCTATGTGTGGCCCACCAAGATATCAATGAGATATCCACTCCGTCCATCATTTTCACCAGCCTACATTTAGCCATAAATCTGTTTTAAGGCAAATATAAAACAGTGAGTGAGGCACACCACAAGAAGCAGTGTAGATGCAAACCCATCAATTTGGGACGGTCCAAACAAGCTGCTGTACATCGCATGGGCTATCTCAAACCCATGAGATCAAGGGACAAACACTGTTACCTTAAAATCCATTATATCCCACCTAATCCCATGGAATTGGTCCGGCCAAACACGCTCTTAATATTTTTGGCTGATCAAATACCCATAATTCCTGTAATAGATATAAATTTTGTAGATTATATGATAGATGCCCCACTAATTGAACGGTGTGGATCCACCGCCATATGCGCCAGCGAAAAGTCGCGGAATAACACCATTACTTGATCATTGTCAGACGTACACTGCGCAAAAGGCAGGCGTTTGTCTGGGCTTATTCTTTAGAGAAAACTTTGATACTCTGGCAGGATGTATGATACACAGGCACTTATAAATGACTTAGATACTGCATACGTAGCATATAATTAATTAAATTAAACTACCCAACTTATGGTTTGTACTTTAGATGCACTATCAGCCAAAAATTAATATTAGTTAATTATTGGATTATCGGATGTAGCGGCCATTTATGGGACAGTTAAAATGGTAAATATCCAACGGCCATATTTCAACAAACAAGTAACCATAACTCGGGGTTTATAACTGTTTAAGCTATCCGATCTTGAGAATTTAAATTATTCAGAGTGGATTACACAATTTTTCCGGTTTAATTTTAATTAATAAATTCCACGTATAAAATTTCTGACCGCCTGCATATCTAGTGTCGTACGCTTCCAAAGTATCAAATAAGTCCCCTGTTCTTTTTCCACTTTCCAAATACTTTTACCATCACAGGACGGTGACAGTGTCCTGAAGCATCGAGTCAGTACCAACGGGACAGTCGTTTCTGGATCCATACCATTGATCTGATGGGCACACAAAAATCCCAAAGACCCTCTAAATTGGAAGATCGTCTCCGTACAATCTTTATATGTTTTGTCGAGATCACTACTGTTTTCGCCCCATTGTCTCCGTTGTCAAGCAATCTGATTCGACGGTTAGGATCTTTCAAAATGGGATACCATTTGCGGATCTCTCATACATGACGGAGTCCCGAACAATGGACCCCACTTGCATGGACAATGAGTCGAGTGGAGCCTTAGATGGACCAGGTTGTATAGTTCGCATTAATCGGATGATCGATTTCGCTATGAGTTGAGGAAATATGAAGGTTGTAATTTTATGCCATTGCTTTTAATGTGACGGGACCAGGACCAACTGATGGATGGCTGTCCCATCACTGACGACAGGCCCATGTATGATGAAGAGATGTGGACCACCATCTGTTCTCGCACAGAGTACTAGACTGGCCCCTCATAGATTATTAGAAAAAAGGAACGGATTAGGTGCGGCTTCGGCCACACCTAACACGGTGCGGCTCTGATCGTGGGGCCATGTTGATTATATATCATATATCCACGCTGTCCATACGTTTTTCCAGATAATTTAAGAAAATATACCAAAATTTAAGTAGATTATATGCTCATTTAGACCACACCATAGAAAACAGTGGTGATTGAAAACCTACCATTAAAAGCTTTCCAGGAACCAGATTGATACGCTCCGAAATGTTTATTTTACATCCAACCTGTTGAAAAGGTCACAAAGAACTAGATGAAGTGAAAATCTAAATATGAGCTTCATCCAAAACTTTGGTAGTCCACAAGAATTCTTTAACGGTCATTTACCACTTTTTCATATTCCGTAGTCCAAATAAGATTTGGATCTGGATTCTTTTAGGATCATGCCCCTAAATTGACATGGAAAGACATGTACGGAATGGATTAAAAATATATACATCAAAGTGGGCCCTACGGTCAGAGCCGCACCTAATCCAATAAAAAAAAAAAAAAAAACGATACGGAAATAAAATAAAATAAAATAAGAAGTGAATAACCAGCTATAATCACAATCTACACCCATGCAAACAGACGTTGCACGAAAGACGTAAATTTGTATAAATCCAAACTCTTCAAATGGTGGGCCCCATATGATACATGAGGTAGAAACCCGAAATTATACTAAAAAGGTTATCCCATTTGTTCTATTTGTGCCCCATCAAAACGACGGTCAGAACCAGAAATGGAAAGAGCTCCAACCTCATCCTGTAGCGACGTTACGGTGCTCTGTGGGCCCCACAAAAATGTATTTATCTTATCCTGGCCGTCCATCCGTTTTTCCAGCTCATTTTAAGATCGTGAGCCCAAAATTGAAGCACATCTAAAGCTCAAGTGGATCACACTACAGTAACGGTGGGGATTGAACGCCTGCCGATGAAATCTAATTGTGGGACAAGAAAGTTTTGGATCAAGATGATATTTGTTTTCTCCCTTCATCCAAGTTTATGTAACCTTATTAACAGGTTGGATGAAAAATAAACATTAGTGTGGATGCTAGGAAGGTTTCAACCGTATGCATCATTATCCCATTGTTTCCTTTGATGCGGTCCACTTGAACTTTATATACTCTTTAGTTTTAGGATCAAATAGTAAAATGATATGAAAAAACGGATGAACGGTGTGGATAAAACACATACATCACTGTGTGGGCCCCACAGAGTCCTGCCACGCAATCCGCGTCCTTGGATCCTCCACCCAAGGCTAGTATAATGTGCCGAAGTTTGTGGTCTATACAAGCGGATGATCCAGTCGTTTGATGATCCGGTCCATTGGTTCATATGGGCCACAGATCGATGGACAATGAGCCAAAATATCCTCGATGTAGGAATCGTCGCCCTTCAATCGGTGGACTTCAAATAGATCATAACTGTTCAAATTGAATTGGAAAGGCCTAAAGAGAATATGTCTAGGATGGTGCAATCTGTTAGATCTTTGCTCTTCCTCTATTTACAATGAGTCTCATCAGATCAATGGTCTTGATCAATAAAATATGGGCCCCACCTGTACAAATGAAAACACAGGATAAAACAAAAATCCAACGGCTGAGGATCATATAGTAAACGATAGAGAAAAGCCGGCCTTTTTTGCGACGTTTTTAAAGAAGTATCCGGTCAACATGCAGGCTTCCCTTTCGTAAGACGGTTACGCGTTATTATTACTAATTAATAAAATACATACATAATTCATATTAATAACATATCATACTCTGCCAGAGCATCATAGTTCATACTCATGTGCACGGATTATTTACACGTGTCATGTGTTTATAAATATATCCAAATGTTTTAATACGTGGGAATAGTCCATAAGATGGGGCACCATTTTATATTGAGTTATATACGTTACACGTGTTAGATGATGAGTGGGTGCGTATGATCGTCTCAACTCCGGCAGAGTATGGTGAAAGGTCTTCCGACTAAAATAGAGAGAAAAACGCTATAATCGAGAGAAAGATAAATACAGGCACAAGCCGCCAACGGTGTACCACCAGGTGAGTCCACCGAAACTCGAGCGAGTCAATAATAAAGGATTATCAACGACTCGCTCGTGTGAGATTCATGGTATTCTTCTCCGTAGATTTACTGATCGGATGTACATGTGTAAAATCACATCCATTCAATAGATGGTCCACACGATTTAAGTAATGGTTCTTAAGAATTATGGTGGCTAACTAATTTTTTGGGCGAAATCGATAATTAAAATATGGGCCGTTAGATTATCCTCAAAGATGGGCTACCCACATAATGACTGGAGTGACAATAGTCACACGAGTGTGCCAGGCTGGCACTTGTGAAGCATGTGACGTTGTGGATCTGATGCTTGCGACCATCGCGAGGCACCTCAGGCACAGGAGATTCCGCAACCGCTTCCAGGGTGTGTGGGCCCACCCACCTACAGAATCTGGCCACGTGCCTCGATCACATGCGGATGGCCCCAGAGATGTCAGTGCGGCGTTTCCTGTTTCACGTGGGAAAACGAGGGCAATTGTGCGAACGTCACGTTCGGATGGGGACGCTATTTACAAAGGGGAGCTATTTTATGCTCTGGCGGAGGGTGATAGATGGTACGCAGGCATCTCAGAATTTCTTAGAAATTGCACACGTAGGATAGACATAACTTAAGTCAAATTAAACTGAACAAATTGTGGGTCCCAGTTTGCATGCATCATCAACCAAAAGTTATGCTTATTTTATTATTCTACCATCGGATGGTGGACATTGTTGGACGGTTATAAATGAAGAATATTCAATGGTTCCACTTCGATAAGAAAGTGTCCACTGATCAATGTTCAGATTTACTGAAATCGATCTGATTCTGATATGCTGACTAGGCAGCAGTAGTTTCCTTACTTTGAGTTGATGCACTCCACCTGTAGAATTTCTGAAAGCCTGCGTATGGAGCGCCATGCGCTGCATGAGTATCCTTCAACTCCCTGGATACTATACGGGGATGGGAGCCGATTGCGTATGGTGAGTAAATTCTGTGGGGGCCACCTTGATGTATATGTCATTGTCCACGCCGTCCATCTGCTTTTTCAGATCAATTTAGTGCATGAAAACAAGATTGAAATATATCCAGAGCTCAAGTGGACCACACAACTGAAATAAGTAGGGATAGACTTCTACCGTTGAAACCTTCTTAGAGTCCACAGTGATTTTATTTGTCATCCAACCTCTTCATAAGGTCACAAGGACATGGATTAAGAAAAAAAAAAACAAATACTAGCTAGATTCAAAACTTGTGGGGTCCAGGAAGTTTTCTACCGGCAAGTATTCAATTCCCACTGTTTCCTATGGTGTGGTCCACTTGAGCATTGGATATATTTAAATTTTGGGATCTTTTACTAAAATTATCCTGAAAAAATAAATGGACGGCATGGATAAAAGAAATACAGCACAGCGGGCCCCACGTAATTTACTCACCACGCTATAGCGAGGTGAGTTACTCACTACACAATCCGCACTCGTTTACGAAAGGCAGGAGAGGAACCACGCGAGTACGGAGGGTACCCCAGTCTCCGTTAATTTTAACGGAGGTCCGTTGGTGGACGTCCATCGTGGATTTCAGTGGCTGCGGGTCCCACCATGACGCTGACGTCTGGGTACGTTGGTCCCCCTTCCGTAGGGCAGCTCATCTTATAATATTGCTCCATAATCCGTATATGGGGTCGTATACCCCCTTTTACCTAACCTTTTTAAAGAGAAAATGACCAAAAAGCCCCGTAGTATTTTACTCGGTCCAAGAAAGCCATGCTCCGGTGATTATTTAGTTGTCATGCGTATCCTGCCTGTGTTCCCTTACAATGTCGGTCAATGTTTGGGCGGAATTGAGTCGTGAATAACACGTGTAAGAGATCTGGTCCGTTAAAAAGGTGGGATGCCATGTGAATATTCCATGTACAAAAAATCAGGGCAGTACGCATATCATACAAGCCACACATATGTTGAATTTTTATTCTGGACCTTTTTCTAGCTGACCATCTTTTTTCATGAAGCTTTAACTGCATGATTAGCGGAGCAAGGCCAACTTTGGCACACTGTACATTCACAGCATTCCCTGCCTAATGAATGGCTCGGATCTCTCATCCGAGCTGTAGAAATCCCAATGTAGATAGGGATTTTGCATGGATATCTCTACACGTGGAAAATTCTTAGCCTTCATAAAATGTTTTTTCTCCAAATTTTCTAAATAATGTGCACCGTTGATTCATTTTACTCTTAACCGTACGTATGTATGCAGCAATATCATATTCGGTAACTAGGGGTGCAACTTGGGTCTAAGATGGGTTAGGCTTGCATTGAAAGTTTATAGCCATACTATTAGAATAGGTTAATGCGGAAATCTCAAGGATTCCTATATGTATAGAATATAAAGGTCGCACGGGTTTACATGGCTTACCTAATTGAGACGCCATGAATGAATAATCAGAACACTAGATAAAAGAAAGCTAGGATTTTCCTCTCATTCACACTTTTTCTGCAAAACAGTAAATGAGACTCGAATTTCTACCGTGGTGTAGAATCGGGAACCCAGCTCTATTAAATAGTAATTGAGGTGAAGAGAGTCTGAAACCCATCACAACTCTCTTCAATCGGCTCCACACTTTCACAATCCTAGTACAACTTAATTAACAACTGCCTGCATAACACAGTTATAGCATTCAAACCCTTTTACGCACACATGCGCAAATATATTGCGCGGATCACATTATAGTGGGGCCCACTGGTTTACCCAATCACACAGTCCAACCTATAGGACAATCCAGACTGTTTGATGAATAAGGCCCACCTTATAGAGTTCTTACATTCTCCCACTTGGGCCATATTGAGTAACGTCAATGATTATCATGTAGAAATAGTTTTGAAAAACAAATTTTGATTTTAAGAAAATATCCAAATGATTAACTAATGAAATTTTTAAACAATATGGGTAATGTTATTCAATCTGGTCCATCAAGACTGTCAATATCGAATCGTGGTAGTCGTCACAACATTTAATATAGGCGAAGTGAGGCTAAGCGCGGTCGTAAATACCAACAATCTAGATGACATAGATCTGATACTAGGAAGTGTAGTATAAGGATTATACACTCAGTGTAATGACGTGTGCCTATCCTTAAGAGGTCCTGAAGCTTTTAAACGTCTCCAACGAGACATGACTAAATTTCTACTTACTCAAATCAGATTGCGCATACTAAGAGGGAAGCAGAAATAAAACTTTATATCAAAATCATCAAAACTATATAAAATGATATCTCTAAATGTCTGTAAAATTAAAATGCACTCAACTCACACTAACTAAAAACATCTGTGGGATCAATGACTCTCATGGATGTCACATGCTCCTGAAATGACGTGATGGGGAGTCCTTTAGTGAGCGGATCTACAATCATCTGCTTAGTGCAAATGAATTCCATAGACACCTGACGGTTCTGAACTTTTTCCTTTATAACAAGATATTTGATGTCGATATGCCTCGACCTTGATGAATGCTTGTTGTTACTAGAGAAGGAAATAGCAGCTGAATTATTGCAAAATATTCTCAATGGTTTCGGGATATGCTCCAATACCCACAAACTTGAGAAACTCTGTTACCATAGTACCTGATTAGATGCCTCGTAGCAGGCAATAAATTCAGCTTACATAGTGGATGAGGCTATGTAGATTGTTTCACGCTTTTCCACGATACAGCTCCTCCAACTGTTAAGGGTCAAATATTGCATATTAGACCCCAGTTATTACTTGGTTTTATGTACATGATAATGCTTAATGTTCTATTTTAATCATGTTTGTGTTGCAAGGTGAATTTAAAAGCTTGGATTAAAAAAGATACTAAAAGCATGGATTTAACGCCCAAGAATCACCAAAGCCAGTAAACAGATCAACTAATCAGCCGTTAATCACTGACTTAAGACCCACCTGATCTTTGGATAGGCTTCAACTTTGGGAGCAACCCCTTAAATTAGACGGGAAAGCGGATGGATGGTTTAGATGGGTCGAGGCCATCACGGTGGACCCCACCTGATGTGGCATGTGTACACAAACCACATAAAGTTGCGCCACGCCATATTCCGAAGTCGATCAAGAAACACCTTGACCCGACGAGATTCAAAAATCCCATCCCGCGCTCGCTGTGAAAAACGGACGATCGTGGGCCACCATAGTTGATCCCAATAGCTGATCTAAGCCGTCCAGCATGAAGAAGAGGTCGAATGGAGCAAAACCTTGTTGATCAAACGCACCCATGCAAGCCCACGTCCGAGGAAATTCAAACAGATAGCATCTGAGGACGATCGTTGTGGGCCACCCTGATCGTTCGAAAGGATGATCTGAACCGTCCACTAGGATCGTAGGCAAAACCGACTGGTCCCTAGTCTTTTTCTGGCGCTGCTGAGGGGTTATTCGAATGTAGGATGTATTGGGAAAGATAAGTGCAAACCGCAACATGCGCGCAGGCCGCTGTTAGGACGAGATAAGGGCCATCAATAAGGTCCAGATGGAAGATCTGAGCTATCCATCTTGACCCTGGATCAACTAACGATCGAGCAATCATATTTCCACACCCGACCCAATCACGTGCGAGCTGCGAGCCGTTCACAAACTCCCAATTACGTAGGAAGAATCTGGAAACCGACTTCTTGCTATGCAACATAGAACTTACGAAAGGGAGTTGCCGTGTGAGCAGCCTATAAAAGAGGGTCTCCACTCTACCGTCTCCACAAGGAGAAAGCTTAAACGAAGGGGAGGAGCAAGAAGAGAGAGAGAGAGAGAGAGAGAGAGAGAGAGAGAGAGAGAGAGAGAGAGAGAGAGCGTGGAGCAGCCGTCTTCAAAGAATTTTTTTTCTTCCCTTTCTTAGTTGTTTTTATTATGTTTTTAAGAGACTTTAGTTAATCATGTCTATGATTGGCTAAACCTCTTAGCTAGGGCTAAGAGGTGAAGTTTGTAGCTTGATGGGATGTTTTCTATGACCTTGATTCATGTTTTGAACTCTCTTTGATTTTAGTTTGATTATAAGGAATACTTTCAGTTTTTAATGATTTGTTGTGACTTGAATTACAATGGATTTGTGATAGCTTTGAGTATGTTCTTTTTATAATTGAGATTGTGAATTTAGAAAATCCTGTTGTTCACCATCATCCCCTGGGCATGGTTGGATGATGGAATCCTCCCTAACTCTCACAATTCTCATAGAGTGGTGTGGATTAGTAAATTTTGTTGTTTGCTTTGTCTCATGGGCATGGTTTTGTGATGGAGTCAATTCTAGTTCTCATACCTTCCATCCATTGAGAATTAAATCAAAGGAAGTTTAGATTTGATTTTTAATGAGATATCTTCCAATTAGATGAAGATGGGGCTCTGATTCTAGTTGTGTTCGTGAATCAAGCATAGATCGCCCTGATCTCTAGAAGTGGATCCTTAGAAACCCTAGTTTCTTACCTTTGAATTTCACAAGTTTTTTCATTAAGGTTTTCACAATTATTCTCTCACATATTCTAGATTAGATTTTCATCTTCTTCTAGTTCTAGTTCTAGTTGTTCTTAGAAAACACACGAGATTAGTCCCTGTGGATTCGACCTCGGTCTCACCGAGATTATTACTACATCGCGACCCTACACTTAGTGTTGTGAACACCAACCATCATGAAGATGTATCCTGAGGTAGACTTCTTAGTGTCAATGCAGCCTACGAAGTCTTCGTCTGAATATCCGATCAACTCCAACCGATCAGATCTTCTGTATGTGAGCCTGAAGTCTTTCGTTCTCTGTAGATATCGTAATAATTTCTTTGCAGCTATCCAATGTTATATTCCTGGATTAGATAGGTATCTTCCCAACATTCCAACAACAAAGGCAATATCCGGTCACATACAGACTTGAGCATACATGATGCTCCCTACTACCGATGCGTAAGGAAATTCTTTCATTCAATTCTTTTCCAAATCATTCTTTGGACACTGAAATAGGCCAAATTTGTTGCCCTTCACAATGAGCGACTATCCGGAAGCACAATTTTGTATGTCATACCTTTCAAGTACCTTATTAATATAAGCCTTCTGTGACAGGCTGAGTAGTCCAAGTGATCTGTTACGGCGAATCTCAATGTCGATGACATAAGAAGCTTCACCAAGATCTTTCATTTCAAATCTTTGAGATAAGAATTTCTTGGTGTCGCTCAACATCCTGATATCACTACTAGCCAACAGAATGTCATCAACATACAAAATCATCATAACGAACTTATTCCCACTGGTTTTAATGTAGATACATTCATCTGCAGTATTTTCTACAAAGCCATATGAGAAAATTACTTCATGAAACTTTAGGTACCACTGTCGCGGTGCCTGTTTCAACCCATATATAAATTTCTTTAGTTTACAAACTAAATGTTCTTTGCCATTAGCTACAAAACCTTTAGGCTGCAACATGTATACATTCTCATTCAGATCCCCATTAAGAAATGCAGTCTTTACATCCATCTGATATAATTCTAAATCCATATGAGCTACAAGAGTCATTATAATCCTAAATGAGTATTTCTTAGATACTATTGAGAAAGTTTTCTTAAAGTCAATGCCCTCACATTGGTTAAAACCTTTGGCAACAAGTCTGGCTTTTTATCTTTCGACATTACCCTTGAAGTCCCTCTTGATTTTAAATATCCATTTACAATCAATTAGCCTTATTCCAGTGGGTAATTCTATAAGATCTCATACTTTATTGTCCCTCATGAATTTCAACTCATCTTTCCTTGCATCAAACCAACGAGAAGGATCAACACTTTGTTTAACTTGTGTAAATTATTCAAGATCTTTTTCCACCCATATGTCAAAGTCGTGCTCCTGTAAGTATACGATATAATCGTCTCGATTTATAGGCCTTCTCTCTCTTTCAGATCTTCTCAATGGTTCTTCTTGTTGGGTGTGATTTTGATCTTTATTTTCCTCATCAGTGGTTGGTATATGAGGTTCTATATGGTGTTTTGTAGTGACTGCATCATTAATATCCACGTGATCTTGAGTGACTATGACTCGAGTCACAGTCTTTTGTTTCTCAAACACAATTTCTAATGTTCGTGCTCCTACTGTTTTCAGTGTCCTCAATGAATTTGGCATTCTCAGTCTCAACAATCCTGATAGAGTAGGAAGGACAGTAGAATCGATAGCCCTTTGATCTTTCTGGATATCAAATTGAAATGAATATATCAACTTATCCAAACGAGAAATAGAAACTAAATTACGCCTTATAGAAGACACACAAAATGTATCTACTAAATCCAAAAAAGACCGGACTCTAACTTAAGCCTATAGACTCCAATTGCCTCCACGTCTACCTTGACACCATTGCCTATGTATACTGAGTGCTCTGCATCAGTTAGTGGCCTGGCCTATAGTAATTCCCACATAAAAGTGTATATGTGAATAGCAGTTCCCGAATCCATCCACCAGGAATCCACCAACACATCGGTTAGATTAGTTTCAAAACAGACAAGAACAGAATGATTACCTTTCTTTATGAACCATTTCTGATACCCTTCTTTAGATGACCCGTCTTTTTACAAAAAGAAGCACGGTTTACCTTTAACCCATTTGTGTTTTGATCCATTTCCAGATTGATTCTCATGGTTTTTAGATGGAGGACCAGAGAATCCATTATTGGAACCTTGGTTTCTTTTCCTTTTACCTTTATGTCCATGTCCATTCCCCTGTCCTGATGTCACCATATTAATATTCTACACTTTTCTCAATTGCCTGATCCTGTCTTCTTCTTGAACGCACTGAGTGATCAATTCATCCAATATCTACATGTCCTTTAGAGTGTTATAGTTTACTAGGAACGTACCATATTGAGGAGGTAGGTTATTCATGATCAAATGAATCAGTTGGTCATCAGTAAGTATGAGGCCTAGAGAGAGTATCTTAGACACGACTTCGATCTGCTCTATAATGTATTCCCGTATATTTCCTTTTCCATCGTAGGATGAACGAGTTAGTTTATTCAAAAGAATACCTACTTCAGATTTATCAGATTTCTTGAATCGCTTTCCCATTTCGGTTAGGAAATATTTGGCCTTATTTACTTTAGCATGACACCTTTCATAGACTCGGAAATTGCATACTTTATTACTTTTAGGAATGTATCATTTGATCTAAACCATGCTTCCTATCGATTATAGTCTGATTTAGTGGCATCATCGGATGGTTTAGGTGGTTCTGGTGTTATCAAGGTAAGATCTAATTGTAGGCAGCCCAAGATAACTTCAATGGATTCCTTCCATTGAGCATAATTAGATTCATTTAGGGCAGGGACTTGATGCGTATTAGTTAGAATTGAGACTGAAATATAAGAGATATATATACTCACATCAGTTCATTTATTTCACAAGGAAATTTTATGAATGTAACCGGATATTAGGCAAAGATAATTAACTCAGTTGCTAAGGGAGGCATCAACTGAAACATCTAGGGTGAAGATATGCCCAACCATCACATCCTGGTGAGAATCTTTTACATCATCATCATTCCTCTTGTGGGAGGTAATGAAAACATGTCAGTGATCCTCCTAAACATGAAGCTAAGTAATGTCAGTTATGTAAAGCTGAGACACTCAACACCTGTGGGTGAGATGAATCTTTCAACCTTACATCACCGCCATCATCTACTTCACCCGTTCATGTTACTGCCAAATTATAAACGTCTGTGTTTTTGTTACCGTACGCATGAAAATGTGAACGCAATTGTATGCAATCCTCCTTATCCCAATGTCACAAGTCTGTACTTGTAAAAAAAAATTATCGATTGAGGTCACTATGGTGGATAACACAACCGAATCCAATACTACAAATATAGACTTAGGATTACGATTATAATCCTGCCCCTCAATGGATTATACCTTAATTAGTCCGATGCGGCCCATAAGTTAGTTGGTACTGACCTTTTGGAAAATAAATGAACCTTAAAGTGAAACCTACAGATAGGTTTCACACTATATATTCCAACGGTCCGTATCAGTTGCTATAGATGGGTGATGGGCCAATAATAGGGTTGAATCAGAACTTTTATGATATCTATACATATTTAAATGATCATAACTAAATCTGGCCTTTAATCATTATATGATAGATGGTTGGAATGGGATGATTCATATGGATGGTTAGATCTATGTATCAGTGTCCATTGGATGGATAGTCCAGACCAAATACAAAAGATCTGTATGATTAATGGTACATGTAATTTCATTGTCTATCTAGCGAATCAAGCAAGTTATATGCTCAAAATAGACTGTCAAGATCAAAATATGAATATCATGGAATGATCGCAAAATAGACTGTCCAGATCCACATGTATGGCCTACAGATGAGGCCCACTGGCTGCGTGTGGACGGCCCAAGATACACATGATGGGCCCACATAAATGGTCAGTTCCCTTAGGTCTGTAGGGCCCACAAACCATTAGTCCAGTCCAACTGCTAACCTGATTTGGGTTCCCAGACCCGAATCCATGCGACAAAAAACAAGAAAAGGAGAGAGAACGATATGGAGAGCTTGCGCCTATCTTATACGGACAGTGAGAGGGAAGGAGAGAAAATCTCTCTTTGTCTACCCAACCGGAGGAGGACCTGATATCTCTCCAATCTCTATTTTGACAACCACGACGATGTAAGATCGGGTCGTGACAACATCAAAGTCATGAAAACGGAGGTCACCAGCGGTGAAGGCGACGAACGGAAAGGAAAATGCAGTTCGATGATGGCTCCTGCACTATTTTTCTATTTATAGGTAAGAGCCAATATCCTAATAGGATTGAAAATTCTCAATTTCTATAGCGATTAGGGGATTCAAATCCCTAATTACGAAATCCCCAATTTTAAACTAGATTTTGGGGTTTTAAATCCCTAATGCCTGATTACAGGGTACTGGAATCCTCAATGTGTGATTTGAAGTTTTGAATCCAAATCCCTAAATTAGCTTGATTTGGGGATTCAAATCCGAAACCCCTAATTAGTATGCTGGACTCAGGGATTCGAAAAGCCCTAATTTTGACCTGATATGGGATTCAATTTTCAAATCCGCTAATTGCAAGTATGGGTTCCGATTTGGAAAACCCTAATCTCTGATATGGGTTTTGAATTTGAAAACCCTAATCTTTGATATGGGTTTTGAATTTGAAAATCCTAATCTAAATCTGAATATTTTCAGATAATTTCGTTCATCTACTCCTATACACAGTGGCTCTGATACCAGCTATTAGAATAACTTAATGCGGAAATCTCAAGGATCTGTCTATGCATAGGATATAGAGATTGCATGGGTTTAGATGGCTTACCTAACTGAGACGCCATAGATGAATAATCAGAACACCAGATAAAAGAAAGCTAGGATCTTCCTCTCCTTCACACCCTTTCTGCAAAACAGTAGATGGGACTCGAAATTCTGCCGTTGTGAAGGATCGGGGACCCAGCTCTGTTAAATAGTAATTGAGGTGAAGAGAGTTTGAAACCCATTACAACTCTCTTCACCTGGCTCCACACTTTCACAATCCTAGTACAACTTAAACAATTGTCTGTGTAACATAATTATAACATTCCAACCCTTTTACGCACACCTGCGCAGATATATCGTGCGAGTCACATTGCAGTGGGGCCCACTAGTTTACCCAATCATACAATCCAACCTATAGGACAATCCAGACAATTTGATTAATAAGGCCCACTTCATAAAGTTCTTATACTGCATTGGTTGGGTTTGACTTTTGAGTTAAGAGTGTTAGTGAATTGGCTGCAGAAACATCTTAATTTGGATTGAAATAAATAAGAGAAAATAAAAAATTCAAGCAACCACGGGTAGAGAACACATGATTTTTACATGAAAAATTTTTACGAAAAAAATCAATGGTACAAAGCAATGATCAATGTAATATTCACAGAAAATTATAGAGATGAAGAGAAATTACAGCAAAATGATTGCTATCCTCTTAGAGGCTTTTAAAACATAAATAATAACCCGAAAATCGTAGTTCTCTCTTAATCCTAACATAACTTTCCCTAAAAGTCATCCTTTCATGAGGAAAATATCAAAAATACTCCTCCAAGGCTCCAGTAATAATTCAGAATTATTAAGATGTGAAACATGATCCATATGGTCTCATAAAAGTGATTAAACCCATAGTGATTTTGGTGTCACAATTTTAACAATCTCCACCTTGATAGCAAAATCACTTCCTTACTTTGTCAATTTTTTTCTAAGATCACCATCATCGCTTCGTGCATACTCCCATCTATATTCATTTTTTTTCAAGCCCAGAGAAATCAAACAAAACTTGAATTTCTCTATTGGAACGATCTTCGTAATCATATCCGTCGGATCTCATATTCGTAATGGTGTGAATTTTTTCAAGAGTAGCATCTCATTCTTCTAGCATCTGCTAGAAAAATTGATTACGAACATCAATGTGCTTAATTCAGGAGTGATATACTGAGTTTTTTGCTAAATTAATCGCACTCTCGCTGTCATAATGTAGAGGCACAACTTTCTACCGAAGCCCTAACTCATTCATCATCCCTTTCAACCAAACAGCTTTCTTGAATGCCTCTGTCACCACCATGTATTCAACTTCGATGGCGAAAAGTGCATTTACAAAGTAAAGCTTAGACATTTAACTGATAGCTCCACCTGCTAGCATAAATGAGTATTAAAAGTAGACCTTCTATTGTCCACATTCTTGCATAATCTGAATCAATATAGCCTACGAGTCTTTCCTCTGAATTTTCGAAATACAAGACATAGTCCATTATGCCTCGTATATACTGAAGTAACCATTTCACAGCTTCTCAATATTGTTTGACATATTTCTGCTCACAACACCAACTGCGTGTGAAATATCCAATCTCGTATAAACAATGACATACATAAGACTACCAACTACGCTCAAATAGGGCACACGAGACATACCACTTTTCTTTATCTAACGTAAGACATAGTTCTAAAGAAAAACTAAAGTGAGTAACATGAGGAGTGTGTGGACACTAGATCTTAATGCGAGGGGACTAAATCACCTCACACAGTGAGTTTTTCTGGTATTTTGAAATGGTAAGAGAAAGGGATACAAGTGAGTAGTATACTTGACTTGAGTCACCACTAGCCAGTTACTCCGATTCCATGATTGACTAGACCCTGTAGAAATGTTAGGAGAGAGAATTTGAAGGTTCTGTTTCCTAAGACGACTCCTTGATTTAGAATCGAAAATTTTAAGGGACCACGATTATAGAGAGGAAAGGTCTTATGCACCTACTCTGCTCATACAAATATACGATCTTTACTTCACAGGATCAATTAAATTGTTAAAGTTTAGTTCTTGCGGACTATGTAGTGTGTATAAAATGTTGTGGGTAATGCACCATCGTTGCTAGGGGTGTACACGAACCGATCTAACTTAGTTAGCTCTCTCGACTCGACTTGAAAAAGCTCAATTTGACTCAGTTCGAAGTTGAGTTCGAGCCGAGTCAAGCTGATTTTTTGAGCTTGAAAATGAGTTCGAGCAGGCCCCAACTCAACTCAACTCGGATCGAACCAGTTCAGCGACTCGGTTACTTTGCCATTGATGTTGCTCGCCAACTATTTGCTAAAATGACTCAACGAAATGTGGCTAGTGGCAAGGAAGGTATGTACATGAAACAAATACTCTTTTTCTCTTTGTTTTTCTTGGTTTTTATGTTTCTTAGAAGGTGTTTGATAAAATACCTATAAAACCATTGCCTCTGTTTGTAAAACAGTGGGATTTTGAAGTTGCGGTTCAGGTGTTTGTGGAAATGCCTTAATGGCGAACTCGGCTCGATCTTGTCTCAAACTCGGCCTGAGCTGGCCCGAGTTGCTAATTGAATCGAGCCGAGCTGGCCAGTCAAGCTCAAGGACCGAGCCGAGCCGAGTTCGAGCTAAGGTTAGCTAGTGGCCGAGTCAAGTCGAGCTGAGGCCAGCTTGACTCGGTTCGACCTCGATGTACACCCCTAATCGCTGCTAAGCAGTGTCATGGGCTAGATAAATCTGCCCTGACTCACTTGTCAAGTGGAATAACTAGTCAACTCGAGTTTTTTATGGGCAGGATCCAATGAAATCAACAAGCCTCGGAGTATACACTCGAGTTGAATGAGTAGAAATGATATGATATGTATTGTGATGTAATATGATAAGTGGGTGTGATGAATGTGTTAATGCACCATTAATGCCAAGTAGTGTCTTGGGCTAGATAAATCTACTCTGACTCTCTTACTTGTTGAGTGGAATAACCAGTCGACCCGAATTTTTTATCGGTAAGATCTGATGAAATCTCGATGAAGATGATATGTATAAAATGTTATTATAAGTAGGAGGAGGAATGGATGTTACACAATGCCTATGTAAGGTTAGATGAAGCTGATCTTGGATTAAATGGGTTGGATGAACGGTTGAGTCGCAAGGATTGGATCAAGTGGCTTGGATTGAGGGTTAGGTGGCTTAGGCTGCTAGGGTTTTGGGTTAGATTGATCTGACTTGAACTGGACTCTTTCCTACTACTCTTTTCTCTCCTTGGTGGAGGGATGGAATGGATAAGATGGTATGGATGGGTAAGGATATTCTAGTAGGACATGAATGCTTTACAATGCTTGAAATGAGAAGGGGAGGGGGTCATTTATATGAGGGGACTATTTATAGCTCTCAAACCCAGTTTTCTTACAATTTTTAATAAGTTTAGGATTGAAAATGGTATGGATAGTCTGGATTTAAGATTGTCACGTGGCAAGATCTTAAGGGTTGATTTGAATGGTAAAAGTTATAATTTTGGCTAAGGGGGAGGGACACCGAAGTCGATTCAATTTGGCACATAGTTGAGGGTTCTAAAAGGAGGAAGAGCATTCGTATTAGGCCCCTACCAAAGCAGGGGAGATGTTACATGGGAGGCGTCGCTTCCCCTATTTTATCAAGGGAGCCCCCCCCCCCCCCCCAAAAAAAAAAAAAAAAATGTGTGGAGGCTCTACCTCTTTTAATGTTTGGTCGCTAGTGTCTCAAATTTTTGAATGGCTTTTAAGTTGGGTTTGGTTCTTTGGTTGGTTTTGGGCTTTGATTTGATTAGGTGGGTTGATTGGATGGGTTAATTGGGTGAGTTGACTCGGTGGCTTTACCATTGGCACGAAAATCTCATTAAAGTTGAAACTTTCCTTTTTAGCATATCACTTCACTACTAATATGATCTTGTACCCAACCAGTTTCTTTTATAATATCTACTGGCACTCGATTGCCTTCATCCTAAAGGGTAGCTTAACTAATTCCCAAGTTTAATATTTATACAGAGAATCCATCTCTTTATACATAGATATCATCCACTTTTCTACATCTTTATCTTTTAAAGCTTCTCGAAAAGTAGATGGATCACCCTTATCTGTAATGAAAGAAAATGTAACATTAGAGTCATCTCTATATCTCAAGGGTAACCTACGATGCCTCGGTGGATTTCTCCTAATAGGTGGCAGCTCCACCTCTTCTTGTTCCTCAACTTGCGGCTCAGGTTCCTCAAGTGTCTCGCCTTTTGTCTAATTCCACATCAACAACTAACAATTTCATTTCCTTTTACTCATTTTTTTGAAATAAGGAACCCTTAGCAAATTTGACGTATCGACTAATAATGATCTTCTATGAAGCACGATCTAATAACCTATAACTTTTCACCCCATCACCATATCTAACAAATGTGCACTTTTTTGCTCTTTACTCTAGCTTATCTCTCTCAGTAAACAGTACGTGAGAATAAGCATTATAACAAAAGTCATCAAACTCGAGTAATCAACTGCCTGACCACTTCATTATTTTAAAGGAATTTTATAATCAATAACTGTAGAGGGAGACTTATTCACCAGATAACAAGTTGTAAAAATAGCTTCAACCCAAAGCTCTTTACCTAACCCAAAATTGCTCAATATAATCTGAGCTCTTTCTAAAAGAGTTTGATTCATACGTTCTGTTACACAATTCTACTATGACGTATGCCTCACTGTGGTGTGCCTGACTATTCCCACATTCTTACAATACTAATCAAATTCTCTTGAAGTAACTTTTCGTCATTATCTATCCTCATAAATTTCACTTTCCGTCCTATCTATTTTTTAACCATCGATTTTCATATCTTGAAAGTGGGAAATACATGAGATTTATGTTCCAAAATATAAACTCAAACCTTCCTTAAGAAGTTATTTATAAATGCGACAAATTAAGATGATCCTCCTCTACAAACAATGGGTGATGACCCCCACACATCATAATGCAACGTAATCAAGATACCCTTTACTAACATGTTTCCCGATTTTAAAACGCAGTCTTGATTATTTCTCATATATGTAATGCCTACATGCATTCAAACCAAAGTTTTTAAAACTATGAATTAACTTATGATTGATAAGTACTTTCATACCCCACTCGCTTATATGACCTATAGGCGCGCATGCCATAAACGTGCTGATGTAGAATCCACTACAGACGCTGCAGTTCTATCATATATAATATTTCCGATCAATCAGTAAAAATTATCGCTCCATTGTGCCTTCATTACTGTAAGAGCCTCCTTTACATTCAGGACGACATTATAACTAGTGAACTTGCAACCAATTGCATCTAAAATTTCTAAAGAGATCATATTCTTCTTTAAGTCCAGAATATGCCTTACATCTGTCAAAGTGCGCACAACCCCATCAAACATTTTGATACGAACCGAACCAATTCTAATCATCTTGCAAGTATAATCATTGCCCATAAAAACTAGCCCATCATTATACTCGTTTTATGTTGTAAACCAACTTCAATGAGGACACAATGCCTTTGTATTTAAGATCCATTCTTGATAGAAATTGTTGGTGTTGGTCACCAATAATACATTACAATCATTTGAGCCTTTATCAGATTAATTGAATCAACTTCCTTCGACAAACCATTTGACTTCTCATCCTTTTAAGTTTTGAAAAATTGACAATCCTTTTTAAATGTCTCATTATTTAACAATTCCAACAATTCAACTTTTCTTTGTCTCTTTTACTTAAATCTATATCATGGTTTTCCCTTCTTTCACTCAGGCGGTCTTTCCCAATCGAGAAAACAATACATCCGTAGAGGTACGTTCATTGTTTCTTTACTATTGCAACTGCTTTAACTAAAGGGCTGCAATAATGATCTCGATGTCCAAAGTATCCCTACTATGAAAAAGAGTATCAACTAGATATTTGAACTGCTTAGGAAGATATATATATATATATAAAATTAGAGCTTTGTCTTCCTCCTCGATCTTCATCTCAACACTTGTCAACTTGCAAACCAATTTTTTGAACATACTAATATGTTCAGATAGATCCAATCAATCTATCATTTTTAGAGTATAAGACTACCTTTTCGGAAATAGATGATTGGTGAGAGATTTCGTCATGTAAATACTCTCCGACTTCGCCCATAAACCTGCCGCAGTCATCTCATTTATGACATTATAAAAGGCTTCATTGGGAAAGCCAAATTAAAGTGTATTAATTAAAATTGCATGGAATAAGATACCAAGACTATACGTGCAAGCTTGATGGAGCTAAGGAATGAATGGTTATGTCCTAGAAGGAGGAGTGATTAAGACCAAATAAATTTATGCTTTTTAACACACAATTGCACACTTAAACTAGTATGCCAATTTAAACTAAGACAATTAAATCTAAGGCTTCTAAGACAATAAAGGGTCCAACACATAGACTATACAAGATATACCAATTAGGCAACTAGTCTATAATTAATAGTAAGCTTGTGTGTGCTTTACAAGTTAGGTGCCTAGCATATTATCCAATTCAAGCATACATTTGATTTAGCTAATCAAACATATAAACAAGAATAGAAAGTATGCAATTTACAATCGCAATAAATAAGCGTATAGTAGTTCGGTTTCCTTGCTCCACTCCAGGTGAACACACTCTCCTTGAGTGTACTAGTATTCACTATTGGAGGTTTCAAATCAGGTTCACCTCTAACCTTTACATCCCCACATAAGGACCTACCACATACTTACCCATGTTGATGGCCTACATAAGGACTTACCACATACACACCCGTCTCGGTGGCCTACACAAGGACTTAACTAACGTACACTCCCGTTGGATGATCCCATTAGAGACTCTATATTTACTTCAACCGGAGGCTTCAACAGAGAGTAACATGTACACACCCTTGACTGGTGAATTTAATCATACACAATAGCCTAGGTCATGCACAAGAACTTATCGAATTTGAGTTACAAACTCTTACCCTCAATCCTACACAAGGAAGGAGAGTATAGACTCACTAATTGACACTTGTCGAATTGAGCCCCGTTAATACGTTGTTCTTGAGTTACTTCTTCAAAGCTCTCCCGTGCTTGAATCCACTCCTAAAGTGTTCCCCCGATCATTGATGCCGATACTTTGCCAATGTTTTAGCTCTAAGATTAAACACCTTTTATGCAACGCTTTATCAAGGTAACTAAGGTGATGGGAGGTTGAGTGAATCTTTTATAACTCATGGAAATGTTGTAATTTCTAGGGGATTCACCTAGATAAGTGTTCTGGAGGATTTAGGCAATGATTTTACTATGGGTTCAAGTCTATTCTTTAGAATAAGGTGGAGATCAAGTTCATCATCTTCATTAAGGTTGAAACCTCTTTTAAGTGAGGAACATAAGGTATATGACTTTTATATATATATATATATATATATATATATATATATATATATCATGGATTTTGGAGGTTAGGGATGTGATATATGAATGAGGAATCTTCTAAGCTTTTATTGCACCAAAAACCCATATCGATGCCCAAAGATCAAATGCCTTGTGTAAAGGAATTAAGTTCCAATGATTATAAAACGTGCAAAAAATGATGTCATCGATCGATCGACCGAAGGTTGTTGACCGATAGAAACCTATCTGATTAGTCTAGAGAACTCATCGGACAAATTTGGTATAGTTCAATCGATCGAGGATTGCTCAATCTATTAAACTCACTCTGAGTTGGCTGGTTTTAGACAATTTGATTTCCAGCCACTCAAGACCTCTATAGTATATCTTAACATATTCAAATGAGGCTCCTAAGGCTAATGGATGATCAAATAAGGTTTACCAATTAAGGTTACGATCATTTAGAAGTTTAAGTTGTTTTGGGTCAAGGTCAGGGTCACCAAGGCACCTAATTTACATAATCTTTACTTCATTGATACTTTAGTCTTCATGTGTCTTCGGTCTTCAACTTCTAAGGGCTCAACCAACTCCCTAATACATAGACACACATGATTGACAAACAAGGTGTATTAATAAGTGCACTAACACTAATTTCCCTTTGATCTTGTTCATTATAATCTTCTTTCTTCACATATTTTGAGTGATGCACTTTTCTAAAGAGTGCACATTGTAGCCCTTGCTAAACTAGGATGACTTTCATCTTCATTCTCTATAGTTTAAAGTTGTTTTTACCCGTGAATTTTTCTATATTAGATTTCATATTTGATCCCCTTGACACCGTATCTCAAATCCAAACTAACAAATTGACCTCGCTCTGATACCACTTATTGGAGGACCGGTCCTACGGAAGCACTTTAATCCAGATTGAAACAAATAAGAGAAAATGAAAAATCCAAGCAACCGCATATAGAGAATACAATTTTTACGTGAAAAACCCATGTAGGAAAAAATTATGGTACAAAGCAACGATCAATCTACTATTCAAAGAAGATTATAAGGATGGAAAAAACTTAAAGCAAAAAACCCTTACTCTTTTCCCTTGGAGGCCCTTAGAACACCAAAAACAACCCAAAAATCATAACTCTCTCTTAACCCTAACATAACTTACCCTAAAAGTCATTCTTTCAAGAGAGAAATGTCAAAAATACCCCTCAAAGGGTCCACCAGCACTTGGGCCTTATTAGCATGTGAAACACGGGTCATGTGGGCTTGTAAAAGTGAACAAACCCATAGTGATTTTAGTGTCACAATTTTAATAAATACCAGCCTCTTAGACTCAATTTACATATACCTATGCATGAACTATATGAGAGATGACTAACATATATGATATAAACATGAGTTTATATCCAACTTACATTAATATAGGACTCATGATCCGAGTAGTTTATACGTAGAAAATAGTATTTATGACAGGAACTTATATGGCCCAAATGCTTGAGTTTTATTTTATTTATATCTTTATTTTTATTTATGTAGGACCAATGATTCTTCAATATATTAGGGACATCCATGACTTGTATGTAGAAACCGAATAGGGGCGCGCCTTCTCATCTTAGATATAGAAACCTAGAAATCATCACCAAAGTTCAGGTGGGGCGCACATGATAACTAGGTTAGATAACAGGTAAACAAAATAGTAGACCTCACATTCATAGAACGAGTGTCACCATTCATCGTTATCGATGTCTCCCTATGTTAACCTTGGTATGGCTCAGTTGAGTTATGCATTATGCTAGATTTTAAAAGCTAAGCCTTACATTAGGGAGCATTTGATCGATAGATCGGATGGAATTCATGCGCCCCATGTGGTCGAACACATGTGATCATTCAATGTAGGTAATAAGGAGAGTATTTACACCTTCCCTTCCTTGTGGACCAATAAGATGCCACCACGTGTTAGCATTATGTACAAATAACAAATGAAATCCTACTTGCGCCTTGATGATATCTTTCACCCTATATCCTTCAGTGATACGTCACCGGGCAAAAAGAGAATGGCTCAAAGTCATACGCACATATGTAAATAAGACACTACGAAGAAGGTCTCGTAGCCCTCACATGAGTAGCATGTGTGGTCGAGCAATATGCTTAATAAGTTTATAAAGATCTGTCAAGATAGGAAATACATCACAATCTAGATATGCTCGGCAAGGCCGCCTAAGACAATCATGCTAAAATAGAAAAGTTTTCAGAGACAATTATTGTTTTCACAGAGACTATGAAGGTTTGAGAAGTAGATTTCTCTTAAATTAGAAGGAAATCAAGGGATGCAGTGAGGAATCCAAATCCGATTGGAATGCGATTCGATCTATAACCTTTAAGGATCCTACGATAGCAAGGAAACCTAATATAGTTGCCCCCTCCCACAATGTATATCAGGAGCACATAAGGAAGAGCTTAAGGTACCAACCAACCCATCATACACAACCTCTCATAACGTAACATTGTCTTATCTTAATTTAGTTTTAGATCCCTCCACTTTTCTTTGACCCCGCTATAAAAAATCAGGAGCTTAGCATTATTTAGTTCGCTACTATCTAGCACCATCACTGCAATACACCTAGAGTAGTGTAAATATCTATGACCCTCCATTATCAGATCTCAATTAATCAAGCTTATCTTGCAAGATCACACTAATCACATCCCGTTGACCATTCACCTCGATTGTTTATCCACATAGACGATCGCAGGTATTTATCTTTTATTTATTTTATCTGCTTATTTTATGTTTTTGCTAATAGAATTGATCATAATTATAGATTAATAAAATCAACAATTAACCTTTATTTTAATTCTTTTAATTCATTAATGCATTATGGAGAAATCTAAGGCCTACAATCACCATTAAAAAGAAAAGTCATTAGCTCAAGGTAAAACAATCTCATTCAGAAGGACTAACCCTCCCTTTAAAATCACCTTATCATTGTACATTGGTGGCAAGACAGTGTCCAGCCAGGTCAACCTTTATAGGTCTGATCTTATGGTTGGTTTGGCACCTAGGGTCGCAAGTGTTCAATCAATTCAAGTCGAGTATGACTCTAGCATGCTTGGCACTCTCTTAATAATACACCTTTAACTAAATACAGGTTGTTCATTAACACATGTGGTCTCATGTTTGATTGAACTGTAACAAAGAAATCATATCAAGCTGGTGAATCAGAAAATGGAAATGGAGCATCCAAACTTGATTTTTTTTTTTTTTTAAGTCCGGAATTAACAGTCAGATGGCTTGGATTAATGAAACAATGATCCTATTTATAAAGGCTACATGGATGAGGGATTGCATGGTGACCTATCACCACCTAGCTACGTGGTGTCAAGACTTGTGGGGGCCACCATGATGTATGTGTTTTATCCACGTTGTCCCTTTGTTTTGCTAGCTCATTTTAGAGCATGATCCAAAATTGAACTATATCCAAAGCTCAAGTGGATCACATCACATGAAATGCCTACCATTAAAACTTCCTAGGGGTGACAAAAGTTTTGGATCAAGCTGATATTTGTGTTTTCCCTTTATCCAAGTGTGTGTTTAGGGCTGTTAATGGGCTGCACTAGCCCATTAGGGCTTTGGGCTTAGCCCACCTCAGGCCAAACTTGGGCTGGGTATCAAACCCGGGGGTTGGGCTTGTGCTTAAAATTCAAGCTTCTTTTTAATCGAGGTAAGCTTGGACTGTGTATAGCCCGTCCTGGCCTACCTATTACTTACATGGGCAATTTTAGAATATGAAAGAAAGTCTAGAAGTACCCAATTAGACATTAGCAATTAATTAATGTTAATAAATATGGGGTGGAAAGGAAAATGTCCTTATAAGGTGGCTTCAGATGGTGTTTATTTGAAATCCACCTCAATCACCAGGTGTGTCACCCTTTGTTAGGCCTAGAACCTAAAAATCAGCCTCATCTGTTATTCAAGTGAACCACATAATTATAAATAATTATAAATAGTGTACAATGCAACTTTCACCCTACAAACCATTTCCCTTGGTGTGGCCCACTTGAATCTCATATTGGCCTAAGTTTTAAGTTTAGGGCCCAAGTTTTGGTGTGGCATCCAATGGTTGGAGGGGATTTTCAACAATCATCGTAGTGGGCCCTCTAAAAATCAAGGGTGGACGTCTCTCTCCCAATTGTTTACATTCATGCACCCCACCTTGATCACAGGTCAGCCTAATTTCTTGGCTCTGGGCCCAACGTGGGATCTAATGGTTGGAGTGGATCTCACATATAATTCACAGTGTGCCCCATAAAAAACTTAATGGTCAACTTCCCTTGAAATTCCATTTTTTTAATATATTAACAAAAACCACTCCAATAGGTATGCCCATCCTTGATTTTTTAGGAGCCTCATTGCCTAGGACCAAAACGTTAGGTTGACCATGATCAAAGCGGGCATTAATAAAGGGAATAGTTGAAAGCCAGAAGTTCACCCTTGATATTTATAGGGCCCACCATGATGATTATACGTAGTCCACTCTAATAATTATATGCTTTATCAAAACTTAGGTACAATACCTAAATGTGAGGCATGCATGTGATTCAGGTGGGCAACACCAACGGAAACATCCGAAAAGGTGAGCTTTGCCTATAGTTGACCTAATCACCGATAGAGCTGATTTTTGGGCCATGAGCCTAACACAGGGTCAAGTCTCCCATCTTTCTTTCTGTCTGGGCCGTGGACAAACCACATGACCTTGTGGCCACTGTAGTAGCTATTGTTGTAGCTCTCCCTCTCCACTCCAACCGAACCAACCACATGGCACTAAACATTGCTCCGGCTTCCTCTCTCTCATGTTTAGGCTCTAGCTGGTACCATACTTTGATTGGACTATTTTAGCATGGAACATGCCTACCCCTGCATTTAGACGAACAACGTGGGCTACACTTAGATAAATCCTGGCCCAGCCTTAGTGGGCTATTGACAGTTATATATATGCGACACTGTCTCTCAATAGATTTAATGACAAATAACTACAAGTCCTTACTCTTACCCCACTCATAAACTCTAAGCCCTTGTTTGGCAGGGCAGATTGGATGGGATCGGATGGTATTAGAGTGGATTGCATGAATTTTAAGGTAATAATAGCTGCGTGAGTGGATTGGTGCAAGATCTATGGGATTGGTATATTCGGTCTGTTTGGCACGCCGGGCCAATCCCAAGTTTAAACCTTCCAATCCCTTTCAATCCCTCAAACTAAACACATCTCAGGCAATTTTGGAGGGATTAGTGTGGATTGAATGAGATTTAAAGGTAATGATGGTGATATTAGTGGATTGTCTTAAGATCCATGTGATTGCTATATCCCGGGATCAGATCCCATGTCTGTTTGGCACGCCTAGCCAATCCCGGAATCTATCCCCCAATCCCTTTCAATCCCTTACAATCCCATCCAACCTGCCTAGCCAAATAGGCCCTAAGAGTATCAACGCCATAAGTCCTTACTCTTACCATAGTGATAAACTCTTTGAGGATGGTCAAAGGTTCAAGTACCCAATGGTGGTGAAATCCAATGAAATCCAATTACGGAAACAGTTAACAAAAAGATATGAAAAATAAACACCGCTATTGCACACGGTGATGCAAGGGGTCAGCACGCAATCCACGTCCGCACGGGATTGAACGGGTGTGTTAATGTGTTGAACGCTGTGGGGCCCAGCGTGATGTATGTATTTTATATCTATGTCGTCCATTCTTTTTCCTCCCTAATTTTAGATCATTCATTCAAAACTGAAACAGTTCCGAAGATAAAAGTGGACCACACAGGAAAAAGTGGTGATTGAATGCCCTCCATTAAAAACTTCTCGGGGCCACAATCCCTTTGGATCAAGCTCTAATTTGCGTTTTCCCCTCACTCAGGTCTGAGTGACCTTATCGACAGGTTGGATGGCAAAAGAACTTAAAAATTAAAAATTACGGTAGGCCCTACAAAGGTTTGCACGGTGGATGTCAATATACCTACTGTTTCCTGTGGTGTGGTCCACTTCAGCTTCGGATCTTTTTCGTTTTTGTCCTAATTCCCTAAAATGAACGGGCAAAACGGATGGACGGCGTGGATAATGTCCAACACATCAACACACAACAGCTAGGGGTGGTGTTGCCAACACCACCCAGTCGACATCCGCAGGGAGGAAATTATTAACGTTGGACGCTTGGCGACTATTGAATTCCCACATACCGGGGGTAAAATCGAGGGGCATTTTAGTAAATAGAGAAAACAGGTGGGTGAGTGAGTACGCGATCGACTGATGGCGAAAAAGAAAGAGCTTAAAAGTTAGCGGTGCTGTTACGACTCTTCGATCCTTCACCTGTCGCCGGGGAATCTCAACTTGCACCATTTCTCTATCATACGCGATCCTCTCTTCCCACACTCTACACGGGTCCTCCAATCTCACAAATGAATATTATCTTTTTTGGAAATCCAGACCATTGATCTGTTGTGTCCCTCCATGGATAGACTATGATTATAATTTTTCTATGCTAGGAAAATGCTATATTTCCAATTGGTGTCCTAAAAAATAAATGGTTGAAAAAGGGAAATACAAGATCAGTCCATTTTTAATTGAAAAGGCCCCGATATTGATGGTCCTGATCTTACAGTCTGGAACAATTTGATAGACTTGGACAGATAATTATTTGTACCCTGAACCATGGGTCCAATTGCCAGAATTAAAAACCCGCGTATAATGAGCGAATACACGAGCTTTGCACCGTATGATTCCTCCAGCGGCAGGACAGAGAGAAATGGGTATTACGATGTTCTAACGCTTGACATCGTGAATAGTGACGTGGTGCACTATAACGTACAAAAATGGACCGTTTGCTGTAATCCTGACCGTTGATCTTGTGGTGAGTGTTTCAGATTGAGAAATAACAAAGAATCTCCCAAATCATAGGATCTAAACCATTTGTTCATTGGACCATAATAAACGGTTGAAAATTACAGAAGTGGTCCACAGAGAAGCCTAACTAGTTGATGGCTTAGATCTTGCAATTCGAAATAATATTGGACAACAATGATATGAAAAATCCTCCAAATAAAATAAAGAGGGCCTGGATCATTAAATCAATGCCCTACTTGTACCAAACGGGCCCATAACGGTTGATGCATCAGACCTCTTCAATTCTTCCTAAAGATACGTAGAAATAGAGATCCAGCTGGAGTTCTCTCACTAGTCTTAAAATAAAAAAGAAGAGGACGAGTTTCTTGTTGTGAGTTTCACACAACTTTACGTCGATGTAACTCATTCTCCTCCACACTAACATACAGCTATCCTGACCGTTCAGATTGTGGGTCCCATTATGACCGTTGCAAATACCTAAAATGACACAACTAATTAATCATAAACATGATTAAACATCCAACTACTAGATCAAATCCAAAACAAAAACCAGATATTTAATATCAACTTCTCAGTGAATATTTTTATCATAATACATCCACGGCTGGGTCACTAACTTGGACGGTCAGGATTTCCATAAAACTATGTCAGGTGTGTTTAATGGGTCACCACCATTTAAAAAGAATACTATAGCCCGAAGGAGAGAGGAAAGCGCCATTGCGAAAAAAGTGAAGAGAAATGCTTTGATACTCCGCAAAGCGTGATGCATAATACTCATGCAATTAGAAATTCCATACGTGACATGTAAATAATTAAAAATAAAAACGGTCCAAACCATAGGTAGTAGTTCAGATGTATGACTAACCAAGACTTATTATTATTTTATGAAATAATGTAAGATTTTTGTACATATTTATTGGACGGTTATTCTTACTTAAAAACAAAAGGTCCATCAATCAGACCACTATAATTCTTAAAAAGATCATATTTTTAGATGGAAACGTAGAGACAGTGGGATCCACAATTTAATCGGTTTAATTTGTATTAAAATAAGCCACTTATACAATTTCTAAGTTCCTGCGTATTAAGCATCATAGGCAGCGAGAGTATATCTCCCGGCTTCAATTGGTTCAGATATCAAACCTCCTCTCTCTCATTTTTTTTTTTTTACCCTCCCTTATCCTCAGACGCATCTCCATCCCATCGACTCTCGCGCCCGTCACGAGAGAACCCTTCCTTCTTACACATCTCTTCCCAACCATGCATTCTTATTTCTCTACAGAAAATTAGAAGGGAAAAAAAAAAAGAAAAAAAGAAAAAAAAAGAAAAAAAAAAAAGGAGAGAGAGAGAGAGAGAGAGAGAGAGAGAGAGAGAGAGAGATGAAGAGAGAGCACGAAGAAAGCAGTAGTAGTAGTAGCAGCAGAAGCAACGTCTACGCTCCTCCAACCATGCCATCCAACGGTAAGATGAAGATCTTAGAACCGTCAGACGCGTCTCCTCCTCCGCAATCGTCAGACGCGGGCATGGACGAGCTACTCGCCGCACTCGGATACAAGGTCCGAGCCTCTGATATGGCTGAGGTCGCCCAGAAGCTCGAGCAGCTCGAGATGGTACTCTACAACGCGCCTGAGGATGGAATCTCCCATCTCTCATCCGATACCGTCCATTACAACCCTTCCGATCTATCCACCTGGCTCGAATCCATGCTTTCCGAGCTCAACGCACCGCCTCTCTCCTTCGATCCGTCCGTTGCGCCGTCTGTAAATCCCCAATTCATCGACGCTCCTGAATCCTCCACCGTCACCACCGTCGATTTCCCCAATTCGAACCGGGACCGACGTATATTCAGTTCCGATTGCGATCTACGCGTTATTCCCGGCGAGATCGTGTATGCGGAACCTGAGAAGAAGCGGATGAAATTGACACCGTCGGCAGAATCGGCCGAGTCGGCCCGTTCAGTCGTCCTGGTCGACTCGCAAGAAAACGGGATTCGGCTCGTCCATGCGCTGATGGCTTGCGCGGATGCCGTACAGCAGGACAACCTCAAGGTAGCGGAGGCGCTGGTGAAGCAGATCCGACTGCTGGCCGCCTCGCAGGCCGGTGCGATGCGGAAGGTGGCCAGGTTCTTCGCGGATGCGCTGGCGCAGCGCATCTACGGGCTTCGCCCCCCGGAGTCGCCGCTCGATTCGTCCTTATCCGATATCCTGCAGATGCATTTCTACGAAGCGTGCCCGTACCTGAAATTCGCTCACTTCACCGCCAACCAAGCGATCCTGGAGGCGTTTGCCGGGAAGAGCCGTGTCCACGTGATCGATTTCAGCATGAAACAAGGGCTCCAATGGCCTGCCCTGATGCAGGCGCTGGCGCTACGCCCGGGTGGCCCGCCGGCCTTTCGATTAACGGGAATTGGCCCACCTCAGCCTGACAACACAGACCCCTTACAGCAGGTAGGCTGGAAATTAGCCCAATTGGCAGAGACGATTCATATCGAATTTGAGTACCGAGGGTTCGTTGCGAACAGCCTAGCAGACCTTGAGCCCTACATGCTTGATGTCCGGCCTGGCGATGTCGAGGCTGTGGCGGTTAATTCAGTGTTCGAACTGCACCCACTGCTAGCTCGGCCTGGCGCAATCGACAAGGTGCTGGCGACCGTGAAGGCGGTGCAGCCGACGATTGTGACAGTGGTAGAGCAGGAGGCAAACCACAACGGACCGGTGTTCCTAGACCGGTTTAACGAAGCACTGCACTACTACTCAACGATGTTCGATTCGTTAGAGGGGTGTGGGATGTCGCCGCCGAACGGGCAGGACCAGCTGATGTCAGAGGAGTACCTGGGGAGGCAGATACTGAACGTGGTGGCGTGTGAGGGGACGGAGCGGGTGGAGCGGCACGAGACGCTGGGGCAGTGGAGGGGGAGAATGGGTGGGGCCGGTTTCGCGCCGGTGCACCTTGGGTCAAACGCATTTAAGCAGGCGAGCATGCTGCTGGCGCTGTTTGCGGGTGGGGATGGGTATAGAGTGGAGGAGAACAACGGTTGTTTGATGCTGGGTTGGCATACCAGGCCGCTCATTGCGACTTCAGCTTGGCATATCGTCGAACAGGTGTAGGGGGCTAGTGGTGCCGACTCAGTTGAGTGAGGGAGAGTGAATCTTTCCCGAGTTTGGACTCGGACACGACCGGCTCTTGTTCTCTTTTTTTTGTTTTTCTTTTCTTTTTTATTTTTCTTTGAATTTTTGTATTTTCTGTTTTTTTTTTTTTTTTAATCGAATGGATCCATCTCAATGTGTATTTATAAATATTTTTAATAAAAAAATTTGAAGATCTCTTAGGTTTTTAGAGCGAAATCCCCTACACACGTGCCAAGATGGCCACACGCGCGTGTACCGTTCATCAGGTGGTCCGGACTGTTCATCGTCAGCTGGCTCTGAAAGCGACGTTTAAAAAATAAAAAAATATTAAATTGGCTGAAGTCTACATTCAGCGTCCAGGTCAGGCGCACCTTACGAGTGGGCCGTCTGATTCTTGGTACCGACCACATGCTAGGTGGGCCCCACCTGTCTAGCACCCAAAGCTTCTCCAGCTAGAAGTTGGCTGGCCGTTGCAGGTTCTGTTTCTTTAAATTAACGGATCTGGACGTTAGATCCGGGGGATCTTTGGTGCATCGAGTGCATCCAAGTTGTGGCCCATCATATGAACGGTTTAGATGTAGGTACGAGGAGGTGGAGCATGCAATAAAAAATAAAATAAAAAAAAGAGTGAGAAAGAGGATAGAGAGTCAGCAAGCACACGAGGGGTGGGCTTTGATTGTCTGGGAAATAGCATGTTAGTCTCAAGGGATTGGAAATAGGAATCCAAATCCCATTGAAAAATGAATAATTTAAGTTGGTTTTGTAGCAAGACTGACAGTTTTTAGTATTAACAAATATCAACTTGTATGGTTGCTGGCCATGCATCATCATCATCATCATCATCATCATGTATGGTTGGTGGACCATGCATCATCATAACCATCATGAATCTTCTGGCAAATCAAGGTCCATTTTGGTGGTTCTTTCCATGATGCCTCTTCCAACTTACCATGTTTTCTAACCCGTGAACCCATGAACCCATGTTTGAGTTTGATGGTCGGACACATCTGTACCGTACACGTGGCAGTGCATTCTGTCGGGTAGAAATGATTTGAAGTGGGATCATATGGTTAGGATCATCTGATTACTGGGAGATTGGGCAGTGTCCCGCACATGCCATTCATCAGTGGGGGCTCCACACTGTGACAGATGTGACCGAGCTTTTGAAAATATCGTACTACGCGATAATCTACACAAGATTTTGTAACTTTCGTGTTTTTATCGTGATACTAACTAGACTAGTAAAAACCTTTAATAATTTGTAATCTAAATATATTTAAATATAATTTTTTTAAAAAAATTTATTTACTATAAATATTTTCAGCGAGATTTTCCCAATAATATTCTCTGAAAAACAACCAAATTTGATAATCTCACGAGAAATGTTTAGACCCAGCGTGTTTTGACGGCGGTCATCTGTGGAGGGAAAAATGGACGGTTCAGAAGATATGAAAATGGTCCATAAAAAACACGCATTTGTACTACGGTTGATGGTTGGACAAGATAATTTTTGTGTTAGGGCAGATAATTTTTGTGTTAGGGCATGTCCTTGGACCCAGCTGATAAACGGCGTGGATCTTACACATGTGTGCCATGTTGGCACAAGTGCTGCGTAGAAAGCCATGGATTTCATGCGGGCAGAGTAAAGCTCGTAGTCCGTATGGTATGGGCAGGAATTTGGGTAGTCGCAATCACTATGCACGTGTGCACATGTAAGATAGAGATGTCGAAAGTCTACATACTCTGTTCCACCTATATATATATATATATATATATATATATATATATATATATATATATATAAATAAAAGGTACTATGCGCTTGAGCGTAAAGCGGTCGTCCGTGAGGTCGAGCTGTGTGGGCCCCACCGTGATGCCTTTCGAACATCAACACCGTCCACCAGATGCACCATTCCATAGTGGGCCTGAACGGCCCCAAATCATGTCAATCCGTGACTCAGGTGGGCCACACCATCTAAAACCATAAGTATAGATGCCAAAAATATATAAAAGCACTAGTGGGACCCACCTGAGTTTTCCATGCACCTGAAACTTGGTCTGAACCCTCATTCAAGTTGGACACACATAATGGATGGCTTGGATTTGCAAACCACATCTCGGTGGTCCCTCAAAAATGGTTATGAATGTTTTAATGGTGCACGGCCCCTCTGCACTTCTGTATGTGGTGTGGCCCACTAAAGTCACGTATTGACTTTATTTTGAGCCGTCCAGACCCACCATGGAATAGTGCATCTGGTGGACGGTGTTGATGTTTGAAAGGCATCACGGTGGGGCCCACACAGCTCAACTCACGGACGACCGCTTTAGGCTCGAGCGCATAGTACCTTTTCCCCATATATATATATATATATATATATGGTACTGTGAAGTTGACCTCATGGGAACTTCCCATGAGGTAAAGCTCGTGGGCCCATCCTAATGTGCATCGAACATCTACTCTAATAGTCAGATGCACCATTCCATCTAGGGCCACGGGCTTAAAAATCAATTCAATCGATGACTTAGGTGGGCCACACCACATACAACAATTTAGATGGGTTACCCTCCCATTAAAATATTCATACTCATTTATTGGCCACTGAGTTGTTGTTCACAAATCCACCCCATCCATTGTGTTTGCACCACATGGAGGAGTTAGATCAAGTTTCAGCTGCATTCAAAACTCAAGTGCCCCAGCTTTTATATGTTTTAAGCATGTCGTCACATGATTTTAGTGGGCATGGCCCACCTGAGTTCTATATAGAGCTGATTTTGGGATATCCCATAATCCCAAGGGGACCCATCTATTAAAACCTTCATTATTGTTTATTGGGGCTATTGAGATGTGATTCACACATCCGGACTATCTATTTTATGTGTCCCACTTGGATGAAAAGCTAAACCAAATTTCAGCCATATCCAAGACTCAGGTGAGCCTCACCAATTGCTTTTAGATATTTTAGGTACGTTCTCCTATAGTTTTAGATAGTATAACATACCTAAGTTATGAATACAACTGATTTTTTTAATTTTTTTTTTGCACATCCAAAACTTAGAGGGAACTCATCAAATGCACAACATGGATGTCTGACACACCCACTACAGTGGCGCCCACAGACATCAACCTCATGGGAAGCTTCCATGGATCGACCTCACAGTACCATTTCCCATACATAAATATGTGTGTGTGCGTGTGTGGAGGATGATATAATTTTTTGCACTCTTTTGTATACTGGAAGACCCTGTCCACAAATCTTGTAGCAATTTCCAATTGAAGAAGGTGGACCGTTGCTTTATTTCTATTCTCAACCGTTTATATGTAATTGATTAATTAGATGGTCAGGATTTTTGCAAGGAAAGCAATTTTTGGGGCATGGTCAATAGAAGAGATGGTTTAAGTTCACCAAATCATGGCCCCCACATAATGTGGGTCAACAACACTTGAATTGAAGGGCCATTTAGAGCATGTGTTTTTTATTTATTTTTTATTTTTTTAATTTAATTTTTATTTTTATTTATTTGTTAGCTTGTTAGTACAGTCCACTGTCAGTTGACACTTCACTGTTAGCCACCCCTTCTAGGGATCGATGCCGAGAGATGAGTGTTGAAACTAGGTATCTTTCACTCAGTCTACCATTTGAGCTATGGATCAGGGTGTATTTAGAGCATGTGGTCGAAGCCGAAGTGGTCCACCACTCGTGCATGACTCAAACCAGCATCTTTTCTAGTTAGCTTGCGTTTGGGCAGCCAAGGTCAAAACTCCATTTGCCTCACGCTTCAGCTCACACACTCTCATATCTCTATCATACCCAAGCAGATGGTCATGGATTCTGACACCCTCTTCCGGCCGCCAACAATCCCCTCACCCGATGTTGACACGTGTGCTTTTGGCATCTTTTTGGAAGATCCCATTTGTTCATCATGTGGGTCCCATCATAGAAATGTCTCAGCCCACAAAATTAGAAAAGTCCCCTCAACAGTTTGTCACGTGTGTACTAGCACACTAGTCCTAGCGAACGGTCTATATTCCACATACACCTATGGCCCACTTGATAAGTGGAATGCTGATTCTGTAGTCCTTAGTTATCAAGCAAGCCATCACTCTCACACACAAAAAATAAATGGTTGAAAGATACTTTTACAGCAGTTTCCATTCATGTACACTTGTATTTTAAAAATATCAATTCCATTACAATTGCAATTTAATTTTTAATAATTTAAATGAATATATACATGTCTTAGGGAAAAAAAATTTATTTGAAACCTTTAATCTCCTTTTTTTTTCTTTTTTTTTTTCTTTCTTTCTAAAAGGCAAAGGCCTTTTCGGCTTTGCGAGCCCTAACAATGAGTTGGGGCGAACTACCGCACCCATTGTTCGAAAATAAAAAAGTCGAAAGCGACTTACTTCAATCAATGAGTCAAGGCTTAATTAGTTCAACCAATGACCTTAAACCTTCAATGAGTCAACAATGGCTAGACTATGTTAGAATATGAGATACATATATCTACAGTTGTACATATTATAAATAAGTATACAAATATAATATATACATGTATTCATCTATATTTTTATCTATAGTATACAGAGCTTTAGATGTATATATCCTTTAATATGTTGTAACACCAATGAATCAAATGAGTCTTATGATTTCAAATAATAATAATAATAATAATAATAATTGAAAATGTAAAAAAATAAAATACTACTATTTTTATATACAAAAGATTATTTTTTTTACACACTCATATAGGTGGAATTTCATTATAATGGGTACTGAAACCCATAACCTCATGTTGAAACTCTTGTGAGTCTATCGTCAAGGCACAAGTAAACATATATTCTTATGAGTCTATACAAGATTATAACTAATTAAAGATCATATATATATATATATATATATATATATATATATATATATATATATATATATATATATATAGATTCAGTAACTTAGACCAACATATAATTTAATACCCTTACATCTCTCATTTTAGTCTCCCACAATTATTCTAATAATTATATATCCGATTTGACCTATGGACAAATATGCAAACATGTGTTTCATGCTTTGTTTGAGTAATAGCAGTGAGATTTTTCAATATCATACTTCGAAATGGATAGGACTTTAAGATGTCATTTGTTTAATGAGAAATATAAAGTAATATCAAATAATCAAGTGGTTGAAGATGGAGAAGCTACTTTCAAAAGAACAGAAAGAAAAAAAACGAAGAGAGTAGAGAGATAGAGCTGAAAAGAGGATTTTTTTTTTTTTTTTACTTTTTTCTCTCATACAAAACCGCTTATAAGAGTTTCGTCTCACAAATCTCCTAAGTGAGAAATGAGCTAGTCAGATCATATATGGAAACTTTCCAATGCACCTAGTTGTTTCTTCGACCACTCTTCTTCCACCAACATGCAAAAACTCACAGCCATTGGATTTTCTTAAACATCCGTAATTAGAGTCCTATCTTCCTTGAACGATTCTTTCAAGGTGGCCCATGAAGTGTTGGTTAGACTGAGTGGACGATGATCAGGACCATGTTTGGTGGGCCACAACACATATGGTTCATATATATGTTATATGTAAGTCGATTGGGCTGCCACTATCAAAAGGTTTGTCTAGAAGGAGGGTCTCTTCCTAAACACGTGCTTTATGTGCCAAAACACAGAGAGCCTGATGTCGGTAGCAGATGGAATATAGGTCCATTTCGGATGGTTTTTTTTTCTTTTCCTTCTTTTGGTATGGCTATTGTTTTTTCTTGCTGTATTTCTTTCTCCGGTCAGCATGCAGTCATTGAGAAAAGGGTCTGGTCCCTTGCATATATCATGAGATACGTTGGGACTCTAGGCGTTGGATTTTGATTTGGTTTATTTTGAAGGACACAAACCATTTATTTGATCTTAGATTGATTATAGAAAAATTATGGTGGGCTTTCATGTTCAAAGGAAAATGGTTGAAATAATCCAATTGCGATGTTGTCTTTTCACCATAGAGAATGAGACTTGTCAAGTAAACAGTTTGGATGATTGGAAGATAATCTAGATTCAAAAACTAAGTCGTAACCTATTTATTGTATTGCAATATGTGGGATGTATTCTAGCAGAGCTCTCTTGTGGCTGTGAGAGAGCTGGTAAAAGAATAACCGGTCAGATTTTCCACGGAGAAAACACACCATACCATACCATACCATAGTCAAGAGGTCATAAATGTCCAACCATTGCACTTTCGACCTATGCCAACCAACGGTCCTAATCAACAGGCTTGACAGGTGTATGGGGTGGGCCAGAACTTATACAAACCAAGTATCGTATTTGCATCTCTTCTACAAGAAATACCTAATGCGGGTGTTTGGTTGTTGGCTTTTATATTTCTCTTCTTCCAAACTCCCTACACTATATATCAAAAAATGAGGAAATTTTACAAAAAAAAAAAAAAAAAAAAAAAACTTACTTAGATATAACTATTCTTCCACAGCCTTCCATAAGGGTGTATAGCCGATCCCTGTGATTTTTTATTTTTTTTTTACGTAAAATCCACTTCTTCCACCAGGTGGCACCCCATTTTAGGCCAAGGGCCCAAAAATCAGGTGGGCCATATGATTGGAAACAGTGTACATGCCAAGGCTCCCTCTCTAAACTGTTTCCAATGGTATGGCCCACCTAAATCACCAATGTGTATGATTTTTGGGCCACAGGCTTAAATTTGTGTGGAATCTAATGGTTGGAGTAGATTTCATATAATTATCACATGGCCCTGTAAGAATGAAGGATAAACATCTCTCCCAACTATTTCCATACATTTTTTTACTGGATAATCTCCTAAATTTGAATAGGAAAGCAGGGACTTATTTCGGTGGAGCCCCCCTTGATGTGTATGCAAAACCCACTCAACCATTGGATGCTTTCCTAATTTAGGCTCAGGGCGAAAAAAATCAGGTTGACTTGTGATTCGGGTGGGCACGTCCACTTTTGATTTTCACTGTGCCCGCCGTGAGGAGGATCATATGAAAACCACTAGCCATTAGAAATCACACCTAAATTTATGCATTGAGCCTAGAAATCAGGCCTATATATGATTCGGGTGAGGCATAAAAAGGAAAACAGTTTGGATTGTGATTCTCACCATATACACTGTTTCCAATCAGGTGGTCCACCAGAATCACATAAGAATGATTTTTGAGCCTTTGGCCTAACCTGAGGTGCACCTGGTGATCTAGAAGGATTGTACATAAACATCACGGTAGTCCCCACCCGTGCTGAGACCCATTTGCTCAGGCCCCCACTAAAAATGAATGATAATTGTCTAGATTAATGAGGTAGCTTTTTTTAAAACCTTTTTTTTTTTTTAAAGGTTCATCAGGTAACTTCAAAGAGAATTTAGACTTTCCCAAGTTTCTCATATCAACCAAACAAATTTAGTCATTTCCCAAGAAATACAAGCCCAAACTCTAACATTCTCCAAGAAACATGAAAACTACGGAAAAGACTTTCCCAACAACCACACAACGGGTGTAAATGGTGCCCATATTTTTGGGCCCATTAAGAAATCAGGTTGGGATTAGGTCTCACCTTGTGGACCCAGTTCAAAATTAGATCTTTCAACCAGTGTATCAAGGATTGGATTCCAGGCTTTCACCTGTGAAGCATCATTGGATTAAAGGTTCAAGCCTTTGAACAGTATAAAATAGCGTTTAATCAAAGATACCTCGTTTCAACGCTGAGGTCTTGGCATCGATTCGCTAGTGGGGGTGGCTAACAGTGAAGTGTGATCTGACAGTGGGTGTACTAACAAGCTAACAAAAAAAAAAAGATGGTCCACGTTCCAACTGATTGTGGGTGGAACACAAACAAAAAACTAAACAATGGACATTCTTTAGATTCAGCCATTGTCCAGAAAAGAATTTCCAAAAAGAAGAAAAAAAAAAATGGTGGCAAGGATCTTTCAAATTGGAAGATTTTTCAGTGGAAGGTCCATCAATGACATGACGCAGCAGGCTCAATGGCGTGGTTTACCAAAAGCATGCACCTCACTTGGCAGAATGAAAGGGATATGATAGCGAACAAGAGGAGAAGAAACATAAATATTATGTGAACCGGTAATATCAACATAACACTCTCTCTAATCCATCTTTCAACAATGCAGCAAACCATCCAGTTCGCAGATAACAAAATTGAACTTCCACCACCCACACCGGCATTAGAAGAGCCAACGCTTGAATTACACCTTTGAACATCGGATATGAAAACAAAATCTCAATTTCATATTTTGTATTGGAATACTCACCGGTTGAAGTCTTGAAGAGCTCGAGAGGCATGATGGCAACTTCTGCATTAGTGGGCCCAACCTCTCAAATACAGCAGAGATGGCAGAAACATTGGCTGAGAAGTCGAAAACTTCGTGATATCTTCCTACTGAAAAAGCTTCTTTAATCTATTAGCAGCAAGGTTGGCGGTCTTATTGGTTGGTTCTAGAACAAGTGCATATCTGAAATCTGCAAAGATAAAAAGAAATAACATCCAGCCATATGAATCAAGGTGGATTGCAGCCATTTGGGCAAAACTAGGAAAAAGCCAAGGCTCTGTTTAGGTAGGGGATCCCACTAAATCGGGATTAAGCCTAATTGTGATTTTCACAGGCCTCGACCCCTCCAAGTTAGATTCTCCACCCCCAATGTGAGGCTTTCCTCCGTATAAGTGCAATTACCGAACTTAAGAGAGACTAAATCCTGATTAAATAGGATCCCATACCCAAACAGACCCTAAGCTATTGTTGAGAGGACAATGTTTACAGCCTCTACTGCATATGACTCGAGCACTGAATGTGAAATGGAGGACCAGCATCGAGTGATCCCCAAGGCCCGAAGGCTAAAAATAGCAAATTACCGGGGCCTGCATCTCAGCAAATGTACAGTTTGCTGAGGCAGAGGATAAAGGGGCCCTTGGGGAATCCAGACCATTGATATGATGGAGCTCACTGTGGATGGGCAAGGCCCCAAAAATCTCACAGAGGTCCTAACACTCAAATTGGTGGCCTAGAAATTGATTGTTAAAGGAAAAAGGAAATACAGCAAGATGCTACATTGAATAAAAAGTAGGCCCAAGATTGAAAATGGGGTAGGTAGTATAAAGAAAGTGAACCCCTGTACTGCTAGCTATAAACTATTAGGAGAGAATCAGTATAGAAGTATATAAACTTACCTTCAATGGCCTCTTTGTAGTAGCCAAGCATCTCCCTTGCGGTTCCTCTTCGTAAATAGGCCTTTACATTCTAAACAAGAACACACTAATGCTTGTAAGTATTTCTAAATGTACTATCTTCAAGAAACCACCGCCTGATTTTAGAAAGAAGCATAGTTGCTAAAACTGTAAATTTATTGCAGTCAATAAGTACTGTGCATGCACAGGAGAAGTGAGAATCTTTTATGCTGAAACCAATGTAAAATGACTAGCACGTGGAATTTGGAAAGATAGATAGCACGTGCGGATAGATAACTTTAAAGAACTCAAAGAAGTGTCACACTTGTAGTACTTCCAGATGCAAGTAAAGGGGAAAACAAGAAGAAACTCAGTTTCTTTTCACTCATATGGTCATGCAGTATCTACAACCTTGTATATAAAGATGAATCAAACCGCAAAGTTCCAAAGAAATCTAAATCATACAATGAATTTGATCTCAACCTTCACAATACCCCAATGACTCACGAAAAGGACTAGAACTTGAACAAAACTTAGGACTGAAGGTTTTCTAACTATACTAGGAAACGACAGAAACAAATTCGTTCGGAAAACCCAACTAAATATCTTAATAACGCTCTTTCAAAGTGTACCCATAAATAACTTAGAAACCTTAAAAATAACAAAAGAAATAAAAAGAAATTTACTAAATATCAGTTGATCCCTATTATCAGTTATCACCTATACAAAATTGTTTGAAAAGGAAAAGGAAACCTTACCATAGCAGTGTTGTCAAAATCCCACGATTTACGATTTTAGTCAAATCCTAAGCAAAACAATTCAAATCCGAACCTTGAATCCTTTTTTGTATGAATCCTACGATTTACGATTCAAATTATACTTGTTCTCTTTTATTTTAAGCTTCGCTTCGCTTTCATTGTATGTTTTTAAATTGGTGGGAGCTTTAAGAATCATTTAGAAAAGGAAAATTATTTTATTTGTTCTTTGTAAGAGATTGAATGATATATATTCTCTTCAACGTTAAATCATGCAGCTTTTTTTGCGATTAACTGGTCGATGTATGACTTGCCTGTAATATTATTATGGATGTTTACGATCATCCTGACTTATATGTATTATGGAAAGATATTTTGAAATCAAAACATCTTTTTTCATTGGTCTACGGTATCAAAGGCCGCTTTTCCACCATGATTCTACATTCTAGAAAGGTAACAAGAACATAAATTAGTAAAGGACCGTTGTATATATTTTTTTCAGGGAAATTTCTTTAAAGACAAAAAATAAAAGAATAAGATTCCTTTAAAACTATCATGACACTGTATTACTTGGTGCACATTAATGGTAAAAGGAAATATTTTTCATATTTTTTTCAAAATTTTAAGAAAATAATAAATAAATCTTATGATTTGCGATTCGATACGATTCAACCCCTAATACGATTTGCAATACAATAACGATTTTGACAACATTGGACCATAGGATTAAAAACCTGCACTGACAACATTTTTGTTAAAAATGATGAATATATCCTTAAATCCAATCACAACAATGCAGCCATTCACCGAATCAGTTATAACTTGATCAATTCTTGTCAGAACCGCAAGTTGCTGGGTTCATTTCAAAGCCCCAACATCACATCTCAGATCAAGAAAGCATACCCGCGATCCATACATATGAAAACAGACCTGTCCAATCAGATTGATTTGCCCCACGGGATCCAATCAGATTGTGGACCCCAGACAAGCACTTTTTGCAAATGTACAGTGTTCATCGGTATAGACACAGAGATTGAGATGGTCACTTTTAGTTACTTAATCAGCAGTGACTTTGTTCCTTTGTCCTTGTTGACCTAGCTATCTTCATTACAATTAGAGTTGGAATATTTAAGCAAGCAGTCTATATATACATGTATAAGCCATACAAATGGGTAGATCTATGAGATTAATTTATTTTATCTCTATTGAACTTGCTGTGGGTTAGTATTTATGGTGCATGCACCTTTGGCTAGTAGAGAAGCCATACAATTGGGTAGATCTATGAGATTAATTTATTTTATCTCTATTGAACCTGCTGTGGGTCAGAATTTATGGGGCATGCACCTTTTGCTAGAAGTGCAACTCTTCTAGTTTCGTGTTGATGAACCACTGGTTATCCTCTATCCTTTTCTTCTACCATTTTCTTCTTCTCATCTACTATTCTTTCCTGCATGAGATGTGAACTACCGGTCTTGCAGATTTTGGCCATTCAATTCCTAAACTTTATCACAACATCAGAAAATCTGGAAAAATAGATCAGAGCATCTATTTAAATTTAGCACAGTTTTGAACCAAAATCTGAAATATCTGTGCTAGATGCTGGCCTGCATTTTCTTGCGTTGGAAATTGGAATAGTTGCTGAAAAATCTGTTTACAGATTGTCCTGCATCAAAATTTCTTCAGGAAGGTGTGTTTATCTTTTCTTCAAGTAGTTGCATAATCTTTTTATTATTATTATTCAAATATTCAAAGTGATCGCAGCCTAAACTTTTGCTTAAACATTGAGGCATTTTAAAGCCTCAAATAAACATGTAGTCCCACGTAACTAACAAAGAAGTGTATAATTTCTTCTGAAATGGATACATTAGATATGAAATGGAATGATTATCTTTTTGCCAACAAAACTCCCATCTATTCAATAGAAGGAACAAAACTTATGCAAACAAAGGAGAAGAAAACCAAGCAGAATGACTTTGTTGCATTTGGATGGTAGTTCTAACATCCTACCATAAATTAATGGAGATAATGGCCAACGTGCAGGAGGCACCCCTTTAATTCATGCAAAAAACCAAACCCCCGATCTCAAATCTATGCATGTCCGGTCGACTTTTAAATGCTAAGCCCATGAGAAATTTAATGTCCTCGTTATTGATCTAGTCATCACTGAAATCATTGCAATGCATTTGAATTGAGCATCAAACAGCACCATATCCTTATTGAAACCCTTGACCATCAGTTTGTAAGCAAACAAAGCAATACAAGCCATCGCCACAAATATTGTAAAAGACTGAAAACATCCACAGCGACAATGCACAAGGTACATGCAAGACGAAGGAGGAGGAGAACACACACACACACGCACAAAAAGCAATAAGTCCTGTCGGTCATTCCCCCTCTTCAAGGAGAGCATCCATACTAAGTAGGGCTGTCAACAGGCTGTGCCTGGGGTAGGTCTCAGTCCGGATTTTGAACTGTTCCGGGCTGGGTCATCGGGCCAGCCCTATTCAAAAATTTGAGGCCCGAGCCCAGCCCATTTACACCCATACTAAGGAGAGCATGAGCTTAGTCAAAGGTGCAAGTTCCAAATGAACACTTTAATCAAATCAGTTGCCTTAAGAAGCCACACATCCTGAATCAACAAACCATAATCACTTGTTGCAAGAACTAACCTTTTTCTCAAGGTTGATGGCTGTGGTGCAATCTGCCTCCGCTTGTAGAAAGCTGGATGAAATAAAAAGGTCAAGCACAAACAACAAATCAAAATGGGAGGCTAAAACTCTCAGAAGAAAATAATACCTCCCCAGCTCCAGATATGCAGCAGCCCTATTACTGTAGTATGTTGCTTTCTTTCCATCAAGTTTGATTGCTTCCGTGTAGAAACCAATAGCCTTTTGCCATTGTTTCTCCTTGAAAGCAATGTTACCCTACATAAAGAAAACATAAGAAATACCCATTAAAGACCAAAAAAAAAAAATATTAGAGATATAAGAAATGAACATGCCCCTCAAATGTTCATGAAAAAAGAAACCACATGGTGATTTGATATAATTTAAGTCAACAACAGAAATGGTACATAATGAGCTGAAAATTCAATTTTTTTAAAGCCCAGACTAGACCCCAGCCTGTTTTTGTTGGAAGTGGTCCAAAATGGTTGAATCACAAGGTTAAAGTCTGACCAGTGATTTCTACATGAAATATTACAAAATTATATGACAAATATCATCCAACAAAGTGCTCGCGGGTTCCTTGGAATTTTAGAGGCAAGCTATTCATTCACATAATGTGCCTTTGGAATCTTAGAACAAAATGATGTATCGGCTTTTTTCTTTTATGTTGCCCTTCTATAGATTTTGTGCACTTGTGGGTTCCTAGGGATTTTAGAGGCAAGCTATTCACTGAAAAAATGCTCCTTGGGAATCTTAGGACGAAATGATGTATCAACTTTTTTCTTTCATGTTACCCTGGTATAGATTTTGTTGATGGATAAGGTTTAATGCTCGGTGTTATTTTTTATTTCATACATATTCAGTGTTACCAAAATCATACAATTTACGATATGAATTGTATGTGTGTACGATTTGAATCGTACACCCAAATCGCAAATCCCAAATAATTGCACGAATTGTATCGAATCATATGAATCATATGATAATCGAAAATTACATAAATGGGTCCAAAAATTACTGAAATTTTCAAAAAAAAAAAAAAAAATTACTTTTTTAACTTTTTATTCAAAATTTCTTCTTTCTTTATACCCTTTTGCTCATAAAACATGAAAAAGGCCTCTCCTATTAAATATATCCTCAATTTTTTCTTTAGAGAGAGAGAGAGAGGGGCAAGAGGAGATTTGGGGGTTTTGATATTCAAAAACCCAAAACAAAGAAATTAAGATAAAAAACCCAAAACAAAGAAATTAAGATACTATTCACAATGGAATCGAATGCCATTTTTTCTAACATGATTCTACACTTAGAAAGGTATAAAAAGAACAAAATTATTAATCAACTTTTGTACATTTTTTAAGGTAAATTTTTCGAAAGACAACAAAAGAAAACAAAGGAAAAAGACAAGAATCCTTTAATATCATACTATATATACCATATACATTTTCTCAATTGATAATATCATGATATGTATTACTTTTTTGGTACAAGTAGAAGGGAAACGGATGATTAATGAATTCTTAGGGCCTGTTTGGGTGGTGGGATTAGAAGGGATTAGGTGGGATGGGATTCAAAAAACATAATTATTACCCATGGCAGGGATTGTCCCCTGTTGCCATGGGATAAGATTAATGCCATGCTTTGTTGATAATACGGTGGTACATTGAATGGATATACCCACCATCATTTGAAATTACTGAGAATAACACACATGTGTTATATCTAAACCATTCATTTGTTTTGTAACCTCATTTTATGGCATGGGCCTAAAAATGAGGTAGATCCAAAACTTATGTGGCCCCAAAGAAGTTTTCAACGGTAAGTATTCAATCCCCGTTGCTTTCTATGGTGGGGTCCACTTGAGCTTTAGATTTACCTGATTTTTTGGCCTATGCTCTAAAATAATCTCGATAAATGGGTGGACGGTGTGGATATAGCCCACACATCATGGTGGGACCTACACAACTTGCTAACATTGAGTGAAATTGGCACGGGACCCAATGCAATTCCATTTAATGTAATTCCAAGCTTTTCCATTCTTCCCAAACATGGAGTGGAATTGGCACAGAACCAGATGAATCCCATCCCACCTAATCCCTTCTAATCCCACCGCCCAAACAGGCCCTTAATCTTTTCTGATTTACCTTTATTTTTTTTATTTGTTTTTTATATACATATTTTTTTAAATCAGAAAAAATCTTATGATTTACGATACGATTTGCAATTCGATATGATTCAACCCCTTTTACAATTTGCGATACAATAAGGATTTTGACAGCACTTACATATTTTTCATTCATACATATATACACAAAACATGGTAGTGCTGTCCAACTTTACCCAAAAAACAAAAAAGAAAGTACTTGTTATTGAGTGGATAGGATGCTTTCCATGAAGCAAGAAATCAGTGGTTTGATCTGTTTCCACTGCATTGCACACTCTTTCCGCAAAGGTAACTGTCATTAATGAAAAATGGGTATTTGTAACAATAACATATTAATTGAGTGGTTATTTGTATTTATTTTGTTTTTTTAAATGTGGTTCCATGCAAATTCCCTATTATCGATACGGGTGTTTGCAAAATCCCCAATTAACAATTAACATTTAGCAAACATATAGAATAGGCAAAAAAAAAAAAAAAAAAGATATTCACCTTTTCTTTAGCAATCTCAGCAGATTCTTCTGGGCTGATAACATTATTTGACAAATTGGATTTTGCGGCTATATCCGCTTGTTCCTGAAGGGATGCATACACGGTCTGTACCGTGTCGAGTAAGAAGCGATCACCTCCATGCCTTGCTATGAAGGAAACTGAGACTGGACATTTGTCATGAGTTCCAAGTGGTATGGTAACCTGGAGTGAGATGTGACCAGGCAAAGGGGTGAGAGAAGTCACTACAGGAGTAGAACTGATTGAACCACTATCATTTGACAATGATGGCTATAGTATTCTAAATGGATGAATCATCTGCCAATTACAATATACGATAGAATAAATAAATGTGTTTCACCTGACAACATCCTGACATGCTAGCAATAGCCAACAGACTTAAAGCACGAGTCTGGTAGTCATCTGATAAAACTTCTTTTGCACCAAGCTTTGGAGGAGGATCAGCAAGTGTAGGAATCACAAGAAGTCCATCATCCTGCATAAAACATCAAATGACTACGTAAGCATAGTACTTGTAGATCAAGCTGAACTTCTACTAACGATAAAAAGAACTCATTTGTTAACTACGGATGCTGCCTGTAAATATATACATAGCCAAGCTTCAAGATCAGCCAGAGACAACTGTATTCAGAAGCTTATTACCATCACTCCAAACGGAAAGTAAAATAATAGATTTTTTTGGTAATAATGAAACTTTTTTTTATGAAATGTAAAACATTTGTTACTATAAGGATAAGAGATAATTTCTTCAAAAGAAAATGTTACAGACATGGTGGTGCAATAAAAAAATCCGCAGGTTTGCAGAAAATATTAGAAATGCTACTAAAATGCAAGTCCATAAGAATTTCTCACTTGTGAAAGTGACATTCAAGAACCAACTGGGGGCAAAAAAAAAACTCAACAAAGAATCCTAGATAATGGGTCTTCATGTGATGGGTAGTTGGTACTCAACTGTAAATGATTTTTTATTTTTTTTTATAAAGGTAATGAAAACTTTATTAGAAGAAACACCAGAAAAAATGGCAAAAAACAACGCCTACAGCCCAGCCAGCCATCACAGACCAATCATTATAATCGGATACTTTAATACAATTTACCCAATCTAGGATCTTACAGACATCCGCAACTGAACCACTTTTGTTTTGGAAGCTCCGATTATTCCTTTGCCCCAACAGAGCCCAAATTATTGCCAACAAAACTAACCTCCACACTTCCCTTACGTTGTTCCCAACTCCTCCCCCAGGCTATGTGAGGAAGAGACCATCAAAAGATCCCAGCAATTTTTTTAAAAGATTCAATAGATCCCAACATCACCCAAGAAATATTGAAAAGGACAAGAAATCTCCCCCACACCTTCCGATCAAATTCGCAGTGGATGAACGAGTGGTTCACAGATTCCACATCCATCATACACATGGCAACAATTGAAAATCACCATCAATCTTTTTAGCAGATTATCTATTATGAGCACCCTATTCCTTCCTACTAACCAAGTGAAAGCCACAACCTTAATAGGAGCCACATAGGACAAACATGAGAGGTATGACCACACCTCACACTCAAAGTGTCATCAATCTTCATCCTATAGACGGACCGAACTGAGAACCGGCCGGATTTAACCTTAGTCCACACCATTGAATCCCTCCAAAAAAATATATATAAAAAATATAAGAAACTAATGAGAACTTTTCTAAGTTAATAGATAACTAATTTTACATATTTAAAATACATTTGAGAGATAAAATCAATTAAACATCAAGTCATCCACATTTGACAATATAGTTAATAAGAAATAACAACAAAATCAACAAGCTATTTATTTATTATTGTAGAAAATCAACAAGCTATCTTCCTTGAAATTTGAAAGTGCTTGAATTTTGATCTTCCAACTTCCAAGAGAGAGGGAATGTAGGAGAGAGATTAAGATCACTTGGAAGTAGGAAATACGAGAGAGAGAGAGAGAGAGAGAGAGAGAGAGAGAGAGAGAGAGAGAGAGAGAGAGAGGGAATGTAGGAGAGAGAGATTAAGATCACTTGGAAGTAGGAAATACTACTTCCTACGAGAGAGAGAGAGAGAGAGAGAGAGAGAGAGAGAGAGAGAGAGAGAGAGAGAGAGAGAGCACTTGTAATTAAGAAATGTAAGACAATAAGAGTAAGAGAGTTTTGGAGTGAGAATATTGCAAATGGAGGATGATGAGCTGACAATCACAACAACTTCTCCAGATCATGTGGGAGTCAGGGTTTACCTTGTGCACAGCTTGTGTGTTCCCAACATGTGCCAGGTTGCATGTGCTGTGAGTAGAAGATGTGTGTGGGTGGGTGGGTGACAATACCTTCAGAAGGGCATTGAGAGCCAAGCGTGTTTCATTCCTCGCTGATTCACAGTGGTCAATATTTGCATCCTTACGGTCTAGCATTGCATGCATATTTGATGATATAAAAGGATCCAGAACTGGTTTGGCCGTGTTGATCCATTCCTCATGACAATTTTTGAACTCATGCCTACACTTGGAAGGCAAACAATAATCATTCAAGTGTATTATTCCACTATTAAAAGATCAAAAGAAATCTTGAGCAGTTTATCAACACCCAGGAGCCAATCAAACAATCGAAGATAGAGGCATGAGAATTAGTGTGAAGATGAAAAATGAATTGGAAATGAGATGATCCTGATAAAGTTCTTTCATAAGCAAACAATAACATACATGAAACAATTTCTCTTGGCCAAGCATAAACTGGCCATACCTATTAAGAATGAAAACCACAGTTGGATATTGTATAAATTTCTTTCCGAGTCTTAACTCTTAACAAAAGTCACCATTGGGATTATTTTTATACTATATATTCTTTAATTGATATTGTAAATGTGTTATTCATAGCACAAATGGTCCTTTAAAGGATAGAATTGGATTTGTCAAACACTTAGGCATGTGATAAGCAAATTATGATAGAAGCACTGAGCAAATACCAAAATCTTGGATAGCCTAATAGAGCAAATTGGTACGTGAATGTCCCATGCACCAGTAGGAATGTACCTGGTTATGGTCACTGTTGTCATATGCGATCGCATATGCCAATTTGGGAGCATAGATCGCATATGCTATAGTGGCATATGTGGTTTAACGACCATTAGGCATTATGCCATGGCATATGCGATTATGCGATCGACTATGCGAGTATGCCATCACTTACGCGATGAAAAAATGTAAAAATTTTGTAGGGCTGTGCGATGGCATATGAGATTATGCGATCGCATATGCGCAAAGGCCCCTTGAGTCCCATATAATCACTTCTGCTATTTGACAACAATGATTAGGGTACATACAAAATTTAGCAAACCTGGCATCCACAGCTTGATCCAATGTTTAAAAGGTTTATATCTTTTACTATTTATCAATGAGAGTACTATAAGAAGAAAATAGACCATAAAATCATCGATCACTCTCTAGTCTCTTCAGACTGGGTAAATTGCAATTATTGAATGCTCAGATAATACTAGTGCATACCCGCCCGGGGTTTGGGCGAATGGCTAGCGTCATGGGTTTGCTTGCTCCCCACAGACGTGAGTTCGATTCCCCTCCCCGTGCTTTACCCGATGCACGTAGTTTGCGGGTGATTGCGTGCATCCGCAGAGATTAATCTCGCCTTTAAAAGGGGTAGGGACACCTTGTTGTCATAATAATAATAATAATAATAATAATAATAATAATAGTGCATCATATATACCTGCATAAACTTAAGAAGTTGATGAGTAAAAAAATCAATGGTTCTTACTAAATTTCGCAAACCTTGCATCCATCACCTGATCGAATGTTTAGAAGGTTTGCACCTTTTATAATTATCATGAAAATGAGTACTAAGAGAAGAAAAGAAATCATAAATCATCAACCACTCCCCAATCTCTTCAGGCTTCGCAAATCGATGTTATTGAATGCTCAGAAGAATACTAGTGCATTATATACATGCATAAACTTAATACAGTTGATGAATAGTTGCTCGCCCAGAAAAAATAATAATAATACAGTTGGTGTGTTTTTTTTAAACGATATAATACAGTTGATGTGTGTTTTTTTAACACATAATACAGTTGATTTGTTAAAAAGCCAAGCATTCCAAAAATATGTCATCATCGAAAGGTATACCAAAACTGTGGATGATCAACCTACAGTTTGAACCGCTTTAATCAATAAATTGTAGCTAAATTAGCCAAGTCACACAAGTCTTGTTGGGAGGGCCCAGTTTGAAATAACACCCCCAGTTGCTCAAGCAAACTCATAGAAGGTTTCGCATATGGTATTGTAACATCAAGATTAGAATTTTTATAAACATACCTACCCAATGGCTTTCATCAGAAAGATTCCATAGCCAAACAAACTGGTTATAATTCATCTTTTTATCATGTTAGATATTCAGGATGTGGAGATGTCTATGCAGGAATGCAATAAAACAAAGCAACATGCCCTTTTCAAAAATAGTTAAATTCAGTATTCACTTTTCATCTCGAGTTCTGATTCTGATGGCTACTACGAGAAGATTTTTGTATATATACTATTTACTAAGCGATACTCAAGTCCGATTCACCAATGAGCATGCAATTGCAAACTGCAGAAAGTACTCCAAGCTGTCTAGAACAAGACTGTTGTGTCTTCTTCTTCTTCCTCTTTTGTCTTTTTTTTTTTTTTTTTTTTTTTAATTTTTAAGTAACAACTAAGGCATTTTCACTGAAGGGTCACTCAGAATTAGCATGATTTTCTCTTCTCTTTTTTTTTCTTTTTTTTAATTGCCAAGTACATTAGCATGATGTTTTCTTTAAACAAATACATGTTTACCAGTATAATTGCCGATTTCATTTGTTCTCAGCTAAACACATACATACATAGACCATGAAAGACTCTACGTGCCCAACTCAAAATGCTTCTGCAATCAACCATGCCTTTGATGCTCAATCTTAGAAGCTGGGAGACCAGAAGCATTCTTAAAGTTACAATTTTTGTTTCCATTGCTGTACTTCATTTCTTCACTGTCTATTTGTTGGCAACCTACTGAAGCATTAGGATTATTTATCATGGATTTTTTTTTATTTTTTTTTCCAGAGCATGGTATATCTATGGGTCTCTAACATCTACAGTTTAGGACTGAAGAATGGACCCTGTTTATACAAACTGAAAACATGAATAATCTCATACTAACTTTCGGCCTGAGGATCTTATAATACCTCTACTTGCATATGCTCATAGTACACTTAAAGGTACTTGTAGACATGTTTTAATAGAATCCTATTGAATCAGTGATTCGGTGTAAATTTTGTAAATGAAGGTTGATGCTTCAGAAATTACTTCAGTTTGCATCTCTACAAACAGCACTAGACATAAAGAAAATTTGCATTTCGTTAAAGAAAATAGTAACTTAGAAAGTCATGGTAAGAGGGGCAAACAATAAGTTCCAAATGGATAGGCCATGTAAGTATCAAAAGATTCAGGATTTTCAAAAGCATAAGATATAGCAAGCTTGCCTTTGAAGGAACTGCATAGCGTTTGTAAGAGACCGCAATGAAGATACTTTCAGTTCACCATTTCTGTTCTTGCTATGGAAATGTTTTAAGCTTGGAACTTTAGAAGCCAAATAGTCCCCAAGATTTGCATGGTTTAAAACTTGTCCTAAAGAAGCAGGTTATGAAAATTAGATGACCTAGTTTTCCACAATACAAACCAGAAGAGAATGCTGGAAAAGGAGAAGTGTATGAAGGGTATTAACCAGTTTCACAATGGAAACCAAATACAGATACAAGTAATGGAATTCTAAACATACTTCCAAAAAGCTTCTCGGTGGATTTGGTCACCACCTGAGCAACCCTGCTCGTAGGAATCTTTAGCAGTTGAAAACAGTCATCAGCTATTATTATATGCCTAGGCAGGCGTGAATCTGCATATGGAAGCCGTAGGAGCACATGACCCACACGACGCAAGATACTAGGATCCTTGGCAAACCATCCTGCATGCAAAAAATTCATACGCATCAATTGAAATAACGAATTGAGACACCTAATAAGCTTCTCTTGCACTTGTAATAACCTTATATACCATCAATGCAAAATCTATTGGCCAAAGTACTGAAACCAGGAAGAGTACTAGATTGACTTGTGAGACTAAACAACTCATCAGCAGATTCTCTGTAAAGAACTGATCGATTGAAGCACTGGTGCATTATCAAATGCCACCTTAGATTTTTATTTTTATTTTTTGGCTTGATCATTTTCCCTCTGTTATACAACTATAACTTTATAATGGTAAGCGTGAATCTTCTCTGCATGTTTGTGCTTCACAAAAAGCACATACATCAGTGGATGCATGCATGTAGATAAAATATATGCTCATGTTATGTACTTGTGTATGCATGTCAATAAAAACCTAAAACTGGTGCATCCATGTAGTCACAAGTATGCACTTACTGGGAAACGTTAAAGAACAGATTTCTACCCACTCCAAGTCCAGGACCCAAACTCTATAAGCTATGTAGGGCCCACCTCAAAACATTCAACTCCAACCTCACAAAATAGCAATAAGTCTCACCAAATTCGTGAACATTTGAATGAATGAACTCATGAATCAATAAATTAGCACGAGTACTTCAGTCTAGATTAATAAAGATAACACTAAAACCTGATGGGATGTAATTCTACAGATGAAGATTAGTAAATGGGTGAGACAGACTTGAAATCTGGCCCATAAATCACCCAACTTCAGGACCCTAGTATAAACAGCCCCCGAGCCCTAATCATAAAACTAGACTCAGTCTTGATAACACTAGCTCCACCCTTACCCACTTACTCTAGCCTAAATACCGCAACTGTATAGCCTAAGCAAACCTCAGACCCATACTCAAACACCAACCACTATACAGTCCAGCCTATAAGACTGCCAACTCGTCTTAGCCAACCAAATCCAGACATTGTCCCATAACTGCCTACTCATTAAAGCTGTTTCAGCCCCCAAACTGAAACCAGACCTGCTAACCTAAAATTAGCCCTCAATTTCAGCCCAAGTGCTAACCAAAATACCCGTACGCTATCCCCTCTGGTCCAATTCTCAGCCCACTCTTATTCTAGACTTTCATGTTTCAACCGAACCCATCACAGTCCAAACCTGTCCTTAACCATTGTCCATAGACCTGCAATATAGTTGCACGAAGCGTGAAGCGAAGTGGCAACATATTTGGATGCAGGAACAGGTAAGTGTCTGTTTAAAAATGTAAACAATTATATGTGAGTAGAAAGCAGGAGCAGAAGCAGCACCTAGCTAAAAGGATCCTGCAATTGACTCATACATCAGTCATGCCAAATATAAACCTTACTAACCACATCAACTTATCCACTTTGGTACCAGAAGTTGACACCCTCTAGAAGTGAGATTTCTCTTAGGGCCTGTTTGGCTTTCCAATGTCCTATGAAATGCAAAGTAAATGAGCCATTATTATCATTCCCATGTGTTTGTTTAAACAGGAATTATGGCTCGTAAATCGAGACTCAAATACACTTGTAATGATGTAGGCAAAGTAAATTATAATCATTACATTTTCACATTATAAAATTACTATTTTTACAATGATTTCTGGGTGAAACAAACAATGTAGCAAAATCATTATTGCAGTCAAATGTAAGTGATGTCACCACAAAAGTACAAGAGTAAATAACCATTACCCATTTACAGCCATTAACTATTGTAATTGGAAAACCAAACAAGCCCTTAGTCCTGAGATGGCAGGAGAAGGTCAAAGCAAGACTTAGCATATGTTCCATCAGATAATGGAAATGATGGTAGCTCAGCAAATCACGTGACTGTTATAGAATAGAACAAAGGAAGATAACTAAGACGCAAAGGATGATGGAGTATCAAGGGAGTACCCAGACTTGACAGAAAACACAGAAAGAGGTAAATCTCTACCCTTCAACCCAAATTTCCTACACCGAGTAAAGAGGAAGGAGTTTATGGATATGATCACAGCCCTTGCCCTGGATAATAGCCTCCATGTCATACTTGGCAAGGACCACGGGTCCAATGCTGGAACAGCCCAATAATCCGAACTAGCACCTCTTTCTTGAAGTGGGATACTCTCCAGGATTTGATGATCTAACAAAGTGCATAATAGTGGAGACTGAACACTTCTTCAGGAAGCTCAATTAGAGCATCTTCTATGATTGGTTTACAACTGTCGGAAGACTACTTTAGATTGCAATCCATGACCGACAAGCTGAAGTTATGATTTGCAAGAATCTCTGGAATAATGATGTTGCTTATTTGTTCACTTTGAGGAATGAAGGGCAAGCAGCAGCCTGTAAATGGAATGGGTTACGAGGAGAAGTTCAGAGGGAGATGATGGCAGGTGACCTCATAGTGTTGATGATCCCTTTCACATTTCTCTAAGACTTCGAGAGCAGCAATAAAGGGTAGCCATCAGATGTAACAGCCCCCGTATTCAGCACCAAGGCCAATCCAAAACAGCTCCACTCCTGCACTTCCACACCACAATAGGTATTGCTCCCCACCTCCCAAAAAATTACCAATTGGATATGGGCCAGCCTGTATCTGCCCTGTATCATTGTGAACTGATACGGCTACTGTACGGTCATATTATAACAAATTATTTAATACCATGATTCCAGTACACCACCAATGTTTGGTTAACTACTCGTTTTGGACCACAGTACACTGCATCTATTTGGAATGATGACATTCCATGAGAGATTACCATATTTTACTCAGCCGTCCATTGTTTGTATGATCGATCTTAAAACCCACTTTGTTTGTATGATCACAAAGAATAGAACAACAGCTTTACCAACATATTTGCCTTGATGCACAAAAGGAAGAAGATCATCCTAAAGCCTATTCAAGGTGATGTACTGCAACAAGTCAGAAACTCTCGTGATGATTCAAAAGACGACCATAGATGATGGGCAAGAAATAAGTGAACACCAGCAATGAACAGGGCAGGTGATGTTGCAGCCGGCAACAATGAATGAGAGACCTAGGAAGACAACACCTGCAAGAAGTCATAACAAGAAAAGGGGCATCAAAAATCACACCAAGTCAACAACGGGGACTTCATCGTCGACTTCCAAGGCAGTCAAAGATTCACCATAAAGATGAATCGAATCAAGGATCAACACCAGCTTCCAACTCGACAACAAGTTCTTTCCAAGCCATCAGGAACTGATGCTGGACCATTTAATTCATTAAATTGAGTCCACAGTGGACCCCACTACTTCCTGTAATCAGATCAGGCCATGATTTGTGGTCCTAGTTGGACTGGTGCCCAATCCAATTAGATAATCCATTATGGTCTGATTGACTCGTGGGCATACAGAGTCAATCGAATGGCTCTATATACCATACAACTGGATTCTGGGGCCCATAAGTACGACAGGATGCCATTTATACCATACACAATCAGTATAGGATATAGAGCTTTTATCGTTTAAACAAACCCTATAGCAAATTGCATTCCATACAATTGCATATATATCCAACCATATGTTTAGTATGTAAAGACTTTTAAAGTATTTGGATTTTTCTATTTCAGTTTCCTTATTTAGTATACCCTTTTTTAAAAGGCATTTATTGCAAGTTTGAGATATTTTAGGAATGTTTTGAGGGAGGACCAATAGACTTTTAGACTTGGTTTCTTTGATTTTAAGTAGGATTAACATGGCTCAATAACCCCATACATATGCCACGATATTTTTTATTGAATAAAACTAAATTGTTTGTTTCCTGAGATGGATACAAGTACTAGGAGAAGATTCTTCTAGAAAATAGTAGTGATATGCCTCTAGGACCCTATTGGTGGAGATTCCCTTAGGGTTTGTGACTTTAATTCCACATCTTTACCCTTTTTTCCCTTTAATTTCCTTATTTTTTAACTTCATTGGATCGATTGAGAAGTATTAGAGCATATAGTGGTGGAAATCAAACCCGCACGGGGTTCAGGCGAATGGCTAGCATCGTGGATTTGCTCCCCACAGACGTGAGTTCGATTCCCCTCCGTGGGATTACCCGATGCATGTGATTTGCGGGCGGTTGCGTGCATCCACAGGGATTAAACTGGCCTAAAAATGGGGCGGGGACACCCTGTTGTCATTAAATTTAAAAAAAAAAAAAATTTTTTAAAAAAAGTGGTGGAAATCAATCATCTAAGTTGTAATATTTGAATATTTATGTTTAAAGTTCAATTCCATATTTGTACTCCAAGGTATTAACACAAGTACACAACTGCATCACTTCAAACCCTAAAGGAGATAAAGACGATATATTTAGAACCATTAGCTTTGTGTGGAATCAAGCTAAGACCACCAAAGTTTCATGTGAGTGGCTTCACAAAGTCAAGGGTTCAATCAATCGTTCCAGGGCACAAAATGTGAAACAGAAACAAGTAAAAACAACAAACGCAAAATGCCTTACAATTAAGAGTTGCCAGTAGGAATTCTAGGGAAAGCACCGTGTATGTATGAATGTATGTATGCATGCATGCATGTATGGGGTGTTTGTGTGTGAGTATGTATGGATATGTGTGTATGGATGTGTGTGCGTGTGGATGTGTATGGGTGTGTGCGCATGCGCATATGTGTGGGTGCGTAACCTTGTAATCATGGATATTAAAAACGACATAAATTTACAACTATGGCCTAAAATTCCTATACATGGGATTTGTTAAGCCCAAATCGGTAAGAGATAAAGAAGAAGGTATGATGGTTTAATTTAAGGAGAAAAATAAGCCGGTGGAGCAGAGGGTAACATCAACACTTTTGTATAAGTATAGTTTTCCACCAGCATTGTATTTGCAGGAGTTACAATCAGTGTTTTAAATAGCCGTAGCGTGTTGCGTAGCTTTCAACCCTCTATAGCGTGTTGCACAAATAGCATACATAAACTACATGATACTTCTATTTTAAAATCTAAATATAGAAAAAATATGATAAATATTAAGAAAAAAAAAAAGCAAAAATTATATAAATGCCTAAAAGATGATTCATTTTTCAAGTATAAGCATATTCAAGTAAGTTATTAATTATTATTAATCAAATGCCAATCCACATATAAAGTCATAAACCAAATCAAATAATTATCACATCAACAACTTTCTAAGCAAACCTCTTAAAAAAAAAAAAAATATTTAAAAAAAAAAAAAAATCAAAGCATTTTAATTAATAATGTCTAATTGAAACTACAAGTCACAACTCACAAGTATGAAAAGAAATAAAAATCCCACGGGTTAAGTGTAACACCCTGGCCCTACAATGCTCGGGTATTGGTTGTCCTCAGGCATACATGTGTTTTAAACTCGAAGACTTAGAGACTGTGAGCGAAACCTTAATTCTAGGAACCTGAAACTTGAGTAAACCTCACACACAAACAAGTCACACCGTCCAAAAATCAATATCATTGGATCCATAATCCACTAGATCCCTAGTCATTGATCAGATAGGTTAAAACGGACCACACTGAATGTTCAATTCAAAGGTTAATCAAGAAAGTTCATTAATCAGTCCCTCGAACCCGAGAATAGAGAGAGAGAGGGACCCCCCCTTGCAAAACAAGTTAGTACCATGTTGGTTCAACCGATTGTGAATAGCTACACATGAGTGGAACCTGTGTTCTGTAGGTTCGACCGACAGTTTCGACAGACTCCCGTTGGTTATATACCTGCAAACCACCAACCCGTTACTTTTAAGGGGCTATATATATATATATATATATATATATATATATATATATATATATATATATATATATATATATATATATATATATATATATATATATATAGGTCTCGCCACTCCGGATCGTTGTGGGTCGAGTTTCATCAAGCTTGGTGGTGTCCAAATCCTGTCGTAAGCCTGAGAGAGAAGAAAGCTAGCAAGTAGGGGCTACCGGTTTATTTATAGGGATATCCGTAGAACGATAGTTAAGGTTGATATCCTCGATTTGATAGCAAACCAACGGTCTGAATGTCTCAACATTGAACAATTTTAAATTAGTGTTAACTAAACTTCCTTTTTGGAAATATCTAGGAAACCTCCATTCTCTACTAGGGATCTTCACACATTCTCATGTGCTCACTTGTGGTTCCAAGTTGAACGATTTAGCATACAGTCTCAATCATCCGATCCGTATGGGACATCAAGCTTGCTAAGATGAATGCTCTTCTAGAGCTTCATGGTTGATGGCCCACTAATGAGCGGTCTCGAGCTTGTTTGGTTAATTCAACCGTTTCTAGGGTGATTTGGGAAGTGGGGTTTCTTGTGTATATGGATAGGGTCTGGATGATCTAAGTTTATCGTTTCGTCTTCACAAGATTAGCGAAAATGATGATTTGGCCATGATTATCCTAAGCCATCAATTTGTAGGCCATAAGGGCAGTTTGGTCAATTCGCATTATGTACATGGGATAATTAAGATCTAATCCATTTGTTATGTTGATTTTAGGTTGATCTTCATTAAGCTACGGTTATTCTGATTAATCGACGGTGGGTTGCCTAGATCTTGGCCCTTGATGAATAGATCTCAAGTTTAGGCCCAAGATTTAGGTGATTGGGCCGATACATAAGCTTCCTAAGGGTATCTAATCGAATTTGTACGGTTCTATAATGGTAACACCCACATATTCATTAGGATCAAGTATGGTGAAATATGCGAGGTGTTACACACACCCAGGTATGATTTTTCCCCTAAGTGTGACGCTCGGGTTTTCGTCGCAAGAGTATTGTACTCGAGAGACAGAAAACCCAGGCATTACATTAAGAGTATTAAGTACAATACAGATGTCATCTATACAAAGAGGGGCTTTCGAAAACCCTCTTTTGAAACCCTTTTTCTTTTAAGTTTAGTTTTAAAGGTTTTTTATCGTGAGCTTCACACCAACTTTAACAAAGGATCACCACCATTTTAAGTGAAAGTAAACAAAGAATGATTTTGTTTTAAGTTTAGATTTTAAGGTTTTTTTTTTTTTTTTTCGTAATATGAGTTCTACACGATTTTTAACAAACAAAACTAAAAATATAAAATATAAATGTTCTCATCTCTTTTTTAAAAAATTACATTGTAGCGTATGCTACAAATGTTACATGTTATGTAGTTGTAGTATACGTTACTGGAGATTAACGCTATTTAGCTACGCTACGTAACGTACACTATGAGCGCTATTTGAAACACTTTAAAACATAGTGGTATACTGTGAACCGATGACAATGAATGAAGAAATTATGTAAGATGCAAGTATCTAGCATTTGATCCATTTACAGCTAAGTGCAATAGAAATACTCCAATTAGGATCACTAAGTTAAGATGTAGTTTATACTTCGTTCTCCAAAAAACAGCATAAGAGGAAGTTCCCACCAACCAAACAACCTTATTTTTGCTTGAACAACAATTGCATGTGTTCTTTATTTCTTTCTTCTTTTTTCGGTAACACAACAATAGCATATGTTCTGAAAGTATCATTCAACCACATAAAAATTTACTGTTTATCTGGAGAACAAATATATCTTCGAATCATTTGAATTAACAGAAATCCTTCCAAAACATACCGACAGTGTCAAGACTCGGTGAGACGGGAATAACCCCGATGTTTGAAACAGCCCCATGTGAAGGTCGGAATCCTAATATGCCACAAAAGGCACCAGGTACCCTTACACCACCAACACTATCAACACCTGTAATTGACAGTCAGTCAGAAAAAAGATGCACTAAGAATTTATATAAACAGCATTAGTTATCTTCATGGATTGCCTCAGAATCTAAAATCTGCCATAAATTTCAATGACAACAAGGGTTCAAAAACTAGATAAGCTTACGGTATTCTATGCATACAGTAAATTGTTTTGGAACATCTACAATTGGCATCCTCACTCAAAAGCCAGTACCGGCGCTCTTACTGACCCACCCATCAGTCACATGATAGCCACCAGCCATCAATCACCAAAAGACACCATTGCATAGAGCTGTCTTTCATCATCATCATAGCCGTTCTCCCAACAATTTGGGGTTTGACCTTTAAATGGTAGATTGGCAGAAGTTACATGATCGACTGCACACCAGACATCAACCTCCTCTGTATACAGGGCTCTTGGAAACGACCATGGCAGAGGCTCACATTGATGCCATCACATGCCAAAACAATCCCCCAATGAGTGAGCAAGCAATGTAGGTCATGAAGGGGCTGTTCTCAAGCAAAACACCAAGCATGAAACACCCAAACACATGAAACATCATACTCGGAGTAGTCTGCAATTCAAATTAGTTGGGAACCCACTGATACATGATTACCAAACAAAACACACACACATGAAAGGCATAGAGCAGTCTTTCTTGATTAATAATATATGCAACAGAAAAGAATGTAACGAAGTAAAGAATAGAAAACGTTGCAACAGAAATTAAGCAATCGCATTGATAATCAGGATGTTGGAAGCCAGACTTACTTCAATGGTAAAGAGCCAAGTTTCTTTAAAGTGCAGAATCCCAAGATCTTGTAAAAAGCTGGCCACAGCTCTTAAATCTGGGATCATGGTAGTCAAAAATGATTACGTAATGGCCGTTATGTAATTGTAACCATTATGCATTATGGGGTTGTAACAGCTGTTACGAAAAAATGGCCTGTAATGGTCCGTTATGGGGCCAAAAAAGGTTTTTTTTTTATTTTTTTATTTTTTTTTATTTTTTTTTTTTATGTAAAGGCTGTAACGGCTGTTATGGCCTGTATCGTAATAGTAACAGCGGTGGCCATTATGGCCACCATTACCGTCATGGAATACCTTGTCTGGGATTGAGCACTGAACACAACCAACTTTGGAGAAGAAGATTTCTTGCATCTGTTATTACAGAGGTACATGCGTAGTGTCCCCAAGGAACCCATTGCGAAGATAACTATCGGGAATTTAGCTCCATATGGGGACTGAAATGACTTTCCTTACTATTGTGCAGTCAGGCTGAAAACAATACAAAATTTCTAGGGAGGAAGAAGCATTCAAAACAGAGGCTGTTTAATAATAGAATAGAATCGTAGATTCCTTTTTTTTCTTTTTCTTTTTTCTTCTTTTATAGATTACGATAATGCATTTTATTAAAAGAGGGCAAAAGAGGAAAGAAATTCGCAGAAGGAACAGAAATCATCCCTGCCACAATACTGCTACATTGAGCACCCTACACTAACTTATCAGCGAGATCATTTGCTTCCCTAGGAATACAACCCAAAGCCATTTCTAGATTGGCAATAAGGTCGGAAACAACGTCTATAATGAAAGAATTCTGCTGATTTTCACTGAGAAACTGCATTCAGTGAGTGGCCTCCCAAAATCTCTTCCACCATATTTTGTTTATGCACGATAAAATTTATTTAGAGGGAGAAAATAGCACAGCCCACCAAAGAAGGGAACAAAAACAGATACAAAATATTATAATGCACTGTAGTGCACCACTCTGACCAAACAGAGAAACACCCCACCTAGCCCTTACAAGACCATTCCAAATTTCAATGCCTGTACAAAATCTCCATTCCACGGCTAACTGAACCCTTTTTAGCCAGCTGATCTGCCTCTTCATCCGCCTCAATATGGATGAGGTTGAAAGAAACAGAAAACAGAGAATTGAAGGAAACAGAACACAGAGAATTGAAGTCCCTAGACCCTTTAACAGTGTTTGCAAATCTCCAAGGAAATGAGCTACCTTTGGCCCAAGCAATCACATTTTTCGAATGCCCTTCAATCACCAACAGCCTGAGGCTGAAATCAAGGATCATCTTAACCGCTTGAAGCATTGCCGCCATGGTTCCGAATATTGGTATCAGCGGGCAAATCAGCCTACCCAAAAAATGATACAATATGCCATCGCATATCGGTATTGAGCTGTATCAGATAGAAATTGTTTTTAGCAAAAAAGATATGGAAAAATATCAGAAAAATAGAAGAGAAGGAGAGAGAGAGAGAGAGAGAGAGAGAGAGAGAGAGAGAGAGAGATCCAAGAATCTATCATTTTTGTGTTTTGACCATGTATTAAATAGTGTATCGGACCATTCTTTGGTCAGAATGTTGTATGCCAGGTTGACTTACTGTAAGCTATGATGTTGAATTTTTATTTTTATTTTTTGTATAAATTGTTAATATATGTCATAAATTGATATCATATATTAGCACAATTATCTATCAAGCATTGGACTATGAAATTATTCAAAAAATGGTACAATTGTATTGCTAGTACAATTATATATCAATTATTCAAATCATAATATTGATATCATATATTGCTAATACAATTATCTATCCACTATTCTCGACAGTCCGATAATTTCCCATGGCACCTCGTCTTCTCACTATACACCACACCAACCCAAAAAGAACCTACAAATCAGGGAAAAGATTTTTCTCCAGCGGGCGATGACCACGTCGAATCGTCGAGAGCCTGCCTACGGTGAAGTGACGGAGGGAAAGGGTGAAAAGATAGATCCAGCAGAAAGGGGCATGGAGAAGATCAGCAATGAGGAATGGCAAGGGAAAGATCTTCAATGTGGCGCCATGTAATACCAGGCTCTATAATGAGGGAGGGTGGACAATCGTTTCGAAGAAGAAGAAACACAAACAGGAAGTTAGCCCCAGCTTTTGAGATTATCCGACCTTCTTCTTCAAGAAATTTCTGCCAGATTGGACTGAGAATTTTCTGTATTTGGACGCTGTGGGCAAGTTATGGATGTCAGGATCCCTTAAGTCCAGAAGAAGATGACTCCTCAAGGCTTCGCCTTTGTACGTCTGTGGGCAATGGAGGAACTAGAATGTGCTACCATTGAGATCCATGGCCAGTCATTCAAAGGGAGATTCTAGTGCAGAAAGCACACTATGGGCCAGATGCAATGGATGATGAGACCTAGGTACATAATGGAATGCACCGTTTCTGCATCCTAGAATGGAAGCTAGACATCTCGTTTTCCTGTCATGGACACCCACTCCTGACATCATGCTCTCACCCAGATTCACCTTAAAGGCCAAATATAGCTTCAAAGCTCCATAACAGCCCCTTTAGATTCATAAGTTGCTTTGAGGATGCATCACACATAACCAGTGTGTCATCGGCAAACTGAAGATGCGAGATAAAAATAGCCAGACTTGTGCGAAAACCTTTGATCATACCCAACGCCTCTACTCTTTTCATCAAAATGCTATAACCTTCTGCCATCACTGAGAAAAGGAATAGAGATATGGTGTCTCCCTACCTCAGCCCACGAGGACTTCTACAGAAACCAACTGGGGAACTGTTAATTAACACAAAGAAAGAGGCTAACGAAATGCAAGCTATCATCCAGCTCCTCCACTCATCCCCAAAACCTATCTTCTGAAGCACATACATCAAGTATTGCCAATCGACATGATCATATGCCTTCTCCATATCAATCTTAGTAACTACCGCTTGATTTTTCTGTTTCCTTCTTAAATGGATACTCTCATTCACCACTAGAGTACCATCCAGAATTTGTCTATACAAGATAAATGTACCTTGAGAAGGGGAATGACCTTCTTAATACGCTCTACCAGGACCTTGGCTAATTTTTTAAAATGCTACCTATCAAGCTTATTGGCCTAAACTGAGATAAGTCTTCCACTCCCTCCTTCAGGATCAGATGCTAATTTTACCCCTTTCATGAAATTCTTTGAAGACTACCATCAGGTCACCTTTCACCATTGCTCATTGAGAAGCAACCCAGACCTGGGGAATTGTCTGGATCCATAGTCTTTATGGTCTTCGGCACCTCTTCCTTGAATTCAGTTTCTAAGGCTCTTGCATCTTCTATTGATGATTTCAAGTCCTGCCCTTTGAGAGTAGGCCTAAGCTAACAGAGTAACGGTCAGATGCATACAACTTCTTATAAAATGAAACTTCTTCCTGCTTATTGGATCTTCTATTTTGCTACACCCTATCTGTAGATTAGATATGATGCTTTCCTTTTCTTACCATTAGCTACCTTGTGGAAGAAAGCAGCATTACAATCCCCCATCTTCAACCCTAAAGCCTTAGATCTGTCTCTAAGAGATTCATTCCTGAGACGATGGTTGTTCATACATTTTTGAAGCACCATCCTATTCAAGCAGTCTGTAGTAGAGAGCCATCTCACTGTTAAGGTGTCCAAAAACAGTTGCCTAACAGCCATTATGTAAACATAATGGTGGCCACTATTATGCGTTATGGAAAAATGGACCATTATGATGCCAATACAGTATTCTTCAAAAAAAATGGCCATCATGGCTGTAAAGAGGGCTGTTACGGCCTGCATCATAACAGCGATGACAGTGACATTACAGCCACCATTACCGTCATTAAATACCTTGCTTAGCCACTTGATTCCTTCCTATATCGCCTTCTTCCTACCTTTATCAGCTGCTGTCACCCCTGCATCCCATTCTGTTAGGGGCTGTTTGATTTTTAATTTCACACTGTAAATACACGGAAATACGTCATTGTTACTTACTCCACCCGTTTGAAATTAGCCGGGAATTACGCTTCGAAAATCGGTCCATACAAACCCTTTTATTACTGATTTAAATATGTGGGCCCCACCATGATATATGTGAGTTATCCACACCATCCATCCTTCTAAAAAATACATTTTAAGGCGTGAGCCCAAAAATGAGGAAAATCGAAAGCTCAAGTGGACCACACCAAGGAAATAATGATCATTAAGATGTCAATGGTTGAAAGTTGTTTTCTCCCCTGGGCCCACATTGATGTTTATTTGTCATCCAACCTGTTCATAAGGTCACACAGTCATGGATAAAGTGGAAACAAAAATATCAGTTTGATTTAAAACTTATGGGGTCCTCAAGAAGCTTTCAATGGTAAGAGTTCAATTCCCATTGTTTCATGACGTGTGGTCCACTTGATGATTGGATTTGCCTTATTTTTCGGCTCATGCCCTAAAATGAGTTAGATAAAGAGATGAACGGTGTGGATAAGACACAAACATCATGGTGGGCCCCACTATTTAATATTTTTCTCCTCGGGTGCCGTGAGGAGGGTTATAAATGAAAGGTGGCGGTCAACATCACCTTGGGAATCAAACCAGAAATACAAGGGTAAATAATTATTACCCATTTACGTGGAATTACCTATGTAATTAGAAAACAAACAGGCCCTTAACTTCTACTTGATGAATTGAAGTTTCTTCATCAAGTTGAAACCGGCCCATCCTATAAACTAGGATTCCCTCCACCACTAGTCCACCATTCTTCTGAAGTCAATAAGTGCAACATTACAATCTTTAAGTGCTTGCGTATTGAGTTTCATACACTACCAAACTATCAAATAACTTGTTGTCAGATATATATATTGCGAATTATCACATCTGCTGGAACACAAGGTACCTAACATAATTTGAGCTCTTTGGGGCCACTGTGATATTTGAGTCACACCAAACCCATCCATTATATGAGCCTGCCCATACTAAGTCTAGATACCAAATTCCAAACTTATCCATAACTCAAATGTAGCCATACCAAAGAGATCAATCAGGGACACTAGGGAGGGTGACTCCCACCATGGATATAAAATGTGTAATGCAAGGGCATTTTCACACCAGGCTCGAGTGGGGTTGCCTGTGGGATGCAGGGACACACTCGGAGTGGGCGGCCCGTGTGAGGCGGGTGACTCATGTAAGGCGGGCCCCACCCGTGTGAGGTGGGTGACTCATGTAAGGTGGGCCCCACCCGGGTGAGGTGGGTGGCTCGTGTGAGGCGGTACCCATGTGATTTGGGGCCCACAATGGGGGTTCGGCCGAGGTCCTAACCCATGAGATGTGGGGCCTGGGCTATGAGATAAAGGGATTGATTCGTCATGGCTTTTAGAGCAAGTGGTTAATTGTTCTGCATCAAATTGGTATCAGAGCGGGAGGTCTCGTGTTCAAGACTTCCTCATCGAGGGTGATTTAGGCAAGGGCATTTTCACACCGGGCTCAATTGGGATTGCCTGTGGGATGCGGGGACACACTTGAGGTGGGTGGCCCGTGTGAGGCAAGCCCCACCCGTGTGAGGCAAGTGGCTCGTGTGAGGCGGTACCCATGTGATTTGGGGCCCACGAGGGGGGGTTCGGCCGAGGTCCTAACCCATGAGATGTGGGGCCTGGGCTATGAGATAAAGGGATTGATTCGCCATGCTCTAACAGTTCGAGCTTTTAGAGCGAGTGGTTAATTGTCTTGCATCAATGTGGAGCCACCATATTATTATATTTCATTCAACGCATTCATTGGGTGTTTCTCACCAAGATTAAAAGATAAATCAAAACATAGACTGTTCCGAAACTTAGGTGGGCCAAACCACGTAAATATATTTCTTTCGATGTGATTTTACATTTCTCCCCGTGGTTTGTCCCCATTTGAGTTTTTGATCATGATGACTCTTCGTTCATATAGTTAAGGTGATGAGCCTAAACAGAATACCGATTCATGGTTTGATGCTAACAAAACATCATTAGTGGGCCCCGCAACGCTCAAACGTGTGGGAGTTACCATGTGCTCACCAACTGTGATCATTCCCCGATATCAGTGAGAACTCCCCGTGAAACTCACCGAGAGACGGCTATTATTGAGACGCTACATCTTGACACTTGTATAACATTTTCACTATGTGTCAACATGGGACCGGAATTTTTTTATGCAGTGGGGTACTAGGTTATAAGTGTGACATCCGTTGTCCATCAGATGCATCGTGCGATTTAGATCCTAGAGAAACAAATTAGCTCGAACCACAACTCATGTGCGCCACACCAGAGGAAACAATGGGTAAGGAGAGTACCAACCTTGGGTTTGTTTGTAGGGCCCATCCTAGTGTGTATATTCCATCCAACCCTTCTATCAAGTGCATCTCACCAAGATTAAGATAATAATCAAAGTACAAAAAAAAAGGCCAAAACTCAAGCAGAACACACCACTCGAACTTAAGAGGTTTTATGATTTAGTTTGTTTCCCATGGTGTGGCTCACCTAAGTTTTGGATCTAACCGATTTTTGAGATGTACAGTGAAAATTAGAAGTATCAAGTGATGCTTGGGTGGATTCAAAATGCAGAACACAATGGGCCTAAAAGAGCACAGGTGTTTTACCCTATGCACCTCATTCAAGCATTTGTACGCTTGCTACATTCATTTGGGATGACTTCTTGGGGATCTTCAAGATTCCTTGGGTGATGTCAGGGACTATCAAGGTTTTCTGTCTCTCATACAATCAAGGTATTCAAAATCGGTTACATAACGGCCGTTACATAACGGTAACAGTCATAATCGTTACAGGATTGAAACGACCGTTACAGAAAAAATAGGTTGTAACGGCCTCTACCAAAAAAAAAAAAAAAACACACTTTCTGTAACGATCCTGTAACATTTTTTTTCAAAAAATAAAAAAGGGCCCTAACGGCCGATACGAGGGTCGTAATGGCCGTTACAGACGATATCATAACGATACAACCACCATTACCGTTTTGGAACACCTTGCATAGAATGGGGGCAGGTTCGGTAGGATCATTATGAAAATTTGGGGGCTTTGCCTGCTTGTTGGGTTGTGGTCCATTTGGAGAGAGGAATAATCGTTATTTTAGGGACGAGCAATCCTTTCTATATTGTTTTCGGTCAGTCTAAGTGCTATGTAATTGAGTGGGCTTCCACTCTTACTCTTAATATCCCTGTAAAATGCTTATTACTATAGGTTTCTAGGGATCCTTTTTTTTTTTTTTGGCACTTTGGGTGCCTTATAAAAGCTTCAATGCATTTCAAAAGAAAAAATGTTGTGTGATTCACCCCTCCTTAACAACATTGAAACACCTCAGGTGTTGTTTGGATGAAAGGAAACTTAAATGGTGCAAAGAAATGATTTCTAGGAAATATAATCTCTTGGAAAGAGATTTTATTGATGATGTTTGGGTACTAATTGTCATTCCATGTCTCCCACTCGTTAGATGAGCTCGTAGAGATAATGTAGTGTGTGAGTGATCCAAGGTCCAATCCCTCGTAGTGTTACCTTTCTGAAACAAAAACTGTCATTCTATTTTTTGTGTAGATTATGTTTGGGTATTAGGAAAGAGATTTAGGAACTTCCGCATGGGCTTTCACATGAGTAAAGATTGAAAGGGAAAATCAAATCACCCACGAAAACACAACACACTTGTGCAAGATTTGAGAAATTCGTTGGGCTAGGCCCATCTTGATATAGCCTTGGCCAAAGAATAGGCTAAGCCAATCATTAGGTGGCCACAAAAGGGCCCATTTCGATAACGTCATGTAAAACCCTAGAAATGAATGGCCACATTGATAGCCTATTTTTTGTCCAGTAAACCAAAGACAACACGTGGCACCATGTCATACAATTGGGGAAAGATTCATTAGGAGCGGCCACTCATCAGCAAGGTCACATCGTGTACGTGCCCTAGCTTAGGAATCAAGTTAATCCACAAACCAAGTGGGCAAAAATGCACATTTAACATAACAATAGTCACAAGTTCTTTCCTACCATCCATTTCTCTCAAAGAAATTCATTGAGCTAAACCCATCATGAGATAGCCTTAGCCCAAAGAACGGGCTAAGGTAGTCATCAAGTGACCACAAAAGTGGGCTCACTATTTTGGTAATTCAAGGTAAGACTCCAAAATGAATAGCAACATTACTAGTACATTTTCTAGCAATGAACCACAATCTACATGTGCCACCATGTTATATAATTGGAGAGAGATTCATCAAGTGGGGCCACTAAACAAGGGGAGCACACTGTAAAATCAAGCTAGTCCAATAGCGCAACCAGCTAATGGGAAGGATCCCCCCAAACGTAGGCACCTCCAAACTAAGCATAAGAATCACAAACAAAGTATAAAGAATAACTAGAATTTTTATTCATTTCCAAGATGCCTTGATGCCACTCATGCCGAGCCCTTAAATAAGCTTTGAGACGTACCAAGATGGAAGGTTCTTAATGCCATAGACAATTAATGACTTCTTGCAAAAATGCAAAAGTACATAACAAAGATGCTTAATGAATAAAAGACATCTAATGAGATTTTATTGTATGGCTAGTTTATTGGTTTTCCATAGTGAGATGCCTAATTAGGAGACTTCAGCCTCTTTATTGATCGGCCAACTGTGGGGCTTGCACTTGGGCCTAATGGGCCTGGGCCATGGATCTTGGGCCTAGTTCATCCTGCATTGGTCCTCCCTGGCTTCAAATATATATATATATATATATATATATATATATATATATATATATATATATATACACACACACACACACACACACACTCGACTCCAGCGAATCAATGGCCTGATATTGTTCATAAAGGTCAAGATTCAAGCATTGGAAGTCAGTAGCTATGATCCATGTAGCATCAGAGAGAGGTCACTCTTGCCAACAGAGGAGAAACTTCTGATAACCACCATGGCACGTGAAGACAACCTGGTCATTGAAAACATTAATGATTATGTTTGTAGGTGGCAAAATGGTCAAAAGTGTAATAGCTTGTTCCCCTATACTATCATTATTATGGTGCCCACAATAAATGAAAAGATCTTCCACATTGAAAGTATGACTAATAGATACATCGAGTATGACATCTAAAACAAAAGCATTGACACTAATCTTCTTTATGATTTTGAACGAGTCCCGTATTGCAAGGATAGAGCTTCTTCAAGGATTTGTTGGGTAACCATTCGGGGATAATAGGGGCCATAACCATGTCGTCTTTCGCAAATTCGACAAAACGATATCTTGCACTTGTATGTTGCTTATAACTTTTGTTCATTGTGGCGATTTATGTCGAACTGTGTCATGCACCTACTGCATATGATGGTTGAAGTCCTCAGCTTCTATGCATGGCCTTGACTTTATGAGTAGAAGAACCAAATCGATTGGAAGATGCGGTTGTATACCAGTTATAGCTACAAAAAGTGGCATCTTTGTCGACCTGTTAACTGAGTTATTATATGCAAATTCAGCCATAGTTATTACTTCTCCAGCTTCGCATACAGCTGGTGGGCACGGAGGGTCTCAAGCACAACTTGCAAATGCATCACATAGTCCTCCTGGGTCCTCGAATACACCAGAATATCATCAATAAACACAACCATGAACTGATCGAGGAAGGGCCGGAATACCTCGTTCATCAGCTATATAAACACGGCGGGCGCATTGGTCAGTACGAACGACATGACCAGAAACTCAAAGTGACCGTAGCGCGTTCGGAATGCTGTCTTCAGTATGTCCTCCTCTCGAATCTGATGGTAACCAGAGCGCAAGTCTATCTTGGAAAAGAACTGTGCACCCTGCAACTGGCCAAACAAATCATTAATCCTGGGAAGTGGGTATCAGTTCTTGATAGTGACCATGTTGAGCGCGCGGTAATCTACATAGAGTCTCAACGAGCCATCCTTCTTCACGAACAATACCGGGGCTACCCACGGCAAACTACTGAGACGAATAAAACCTAACTCCTAGAGCTCATCCAATTGCTCTTGCAGTTCCTGCAACTCCATCGGTGCCATCCGGTAGGGGGACTTCGAAATAGGCGAGGTACCGGGCACCAAATCAATCTGAAACTTAATCTGCCGACGCGACGGCAAACCCGGGATCTCCTGGAACACATCCAAGAACTCGCAAACTACTGGCAGCTGCTCAATACGCCCTGCCACAGACTCCTCGACAATACAAGCCAACAAATTGGACAACGGCTCTCCTCTGGGCTCGACAACGAACTGGAACACTGCAAGCCGGGAATATGAAACGTGACTGTCCTCACGACACAGTCCAAGATAGCATGGTACTCAGCAAGCCAGTCCATGCCCAGGATAACATCGAACTCCGTCATCGGCAACACAAATAAATCGGCAGGCAAAAACATATTGCCAACCAAAACCGAGCAAGAAGGGCAGCGACAACACAAAACGGTGGACTTCCCCAAGGGAGTCGAAACTGCCAAAGCCTCAAACACGGACTCCAACGGAATACTGGTCGATCAGCAAAACACCTCGACCACGAAAGAATGGGAAGCGCTAAAATCAAACAGAACATGAGCAACACAAGCAGAAATAAGGAGAATACCCTCGACAACTCCACCGGAAGAAGACTGTGGGTCCTGGCCCTGCGCCTGCTACGCAGAATAGAATCTGCCCTGAGCTGGCAAAGGAAGCAAGCCTGAAGACTGGATCCTGACTCTACACTTGTTGTGCGGCAATATATACTCAATCCAGGGCCTGTGGGGGAGGTACGTGTCTCCTCTGCTGCTGCTGTTGTGGCCGCTGTGGAGGCCTGCCTGGCTGCCTCTGCTGCTGAGGAGGCCTAGGAGTGGGAGCCTGATGCTGCGCTCAATGCTGATGCTGTTGCTGCTGAGGAGGATAGGGACGAGGCAACTACGGTGGCCTCCACTGCTGCAAGGGGAGAGGGCAATCACGCCTCCGATGCCCTATCTACCCACATCCATAGCAAACATCGGAAAACGGACCGGAGGGAGCGGCTGGCTGCGCTAATGATGATGCAGCTCACTGCGCTACGGACTGCCTAGACTCAGATCGGCCTCTCCGCATCTGCTGACGGTGCTATCTGGAGCTGTCAGAAGGTGCCCTCCTCTTCCAATCTCCGCCGGAACTCTGATCTCGGGTCCTCTAGGACATGGCCCAGTACTCCTCATATACCAACACTCTATGATTTGTGAACGACCTGATCAAACGTCGTCAAGCAATGCCCCATCACGCGACTGCAGAGAGCGGGACACAAACCGTTCTGGAAACGGCGAGCCCTCCTCTTCTCATCGTCGGCGAGATAGGGAGCGAATCTGGAAAGCATTACAAAACGGGCCGCATACCAAGACACCGTCATATCTCTCTGGACTAAAGTCTCGAACTCCATAACTCACTGATCACAAACATGCTCGGGGAAGAACTTCTGGTCGAAGCGGACCACGAGTTCCTCCCAAGTCCAAACAAAATTGGGCCTAGCCATCCTCGATACTGATGACCATCAATGTCAGGCCTCGCCCTGCAGAAGGAAAGTGGCTAACGAGACTCTCTGCTCGCTCGGACACTGCATGGTATCGAATATCCTCTCCACCTCAGTGCGCCACAACTCAGCGACAGAAGGGTCAGGCTCACCCCTGAACCTCGGGGGATCATGCTGCCGGAACTCGCGGAATATCACGCTCACTCGCAGCTAGTCAGACTACTCAGGAACCTCAACGGCAGGCTGATGGGTCTACAGGGCAGCAGTAACGGCTTGCATCAACTATTGAAAATGCTCAATCCCTACAAGAACCGTCGGGAAAACAGGAGCGGCACTAGCCTCAGGCGGAGGCACGGGTGCGGCAGGAGCCTCCAGAACTGGAATAGCAGGCTCAAGTGGGGGAACAGGTGCCACTGGGGGTGGAATCACAGCCTCAGATATAGGATCGGGACTAGGGTCCACAACGGGAGGAGCAGGATGTGCTGGGGTCGATCGGGTCGCTGGAGCAGAATGAGAACCACGGCCATGGGCACCACGGCCACGGGCGCCTCGCTTAGGCGACATCACCTACACAAGAACAAAGGTGATGGGCACCTTAAGATTAGAATCCTTAAAGGCTCAAACGGAAACAAGGGAAACGCACTTGGGACACGACTTGTCCTAAGCTCGCAGCAGACATGCAATGTTATCCCAAGTTATGTCCGAGATTGCTTGTTATGCTCTGAAACCAACTCCTGTCACGCCCCGGACTCGGTGACCGGACTCACAAGGAAGCAGATCGGCCACAGCAGCCTCCGTAGTACCCCATTCTTTGCTCCTGAGACAGGTTCCGATCCTGGGATCCTATAAGGAGGATTTCTATATCATAAATCTGATTGAACCGAGCATACCCAAGATCATAGCAAGTAAATCTCAGAAACATAACCACAAGAAACACATTGCAAAATCCACTAAGAATTAAAACTTTACAGGTACATGAGGCTCAAAGGGAAATATATAATATCAGAAGAGGGAAAGAAAGGTCTGCAACTAGTCCTCAGCTCACGCCAATCCAATGCCCCACCGCTACTGCGCCGACCTAGGATCTCCTGCACGCATCAATCGTGCATAAGCTTATAGAAAGCTTAGAGGGCGATGAAGGTATGTGACAATGGTGCTTAGAAGAAGATAGGGGAGAATGCAGAAGGAAACATGAATGATACTAACCGTACCGAGGCTAAGCTATGAATGCAGTAAGCCATAGCCAGGGCTATGCAATGCAATACATGAGTATTGGGCGCCATACCAAGGCAATGCAACATAAGGCTTATATAGCCGATGCCAATGCAATGCAAAGTAATGCCGGTCCTCATTATCCAATTCATACATCAAGTACAGTTCCATCATAAGGAATCCACCGGGGTCAAGTACACTGCAAGATGACTGCCGCTCTCCAAGACCCGCACAATTAAACGAGCGTAGGAGACCTCACTACTCGCCTGTGGACAGCTAATCACCAGCGAGGCTCGACGGTAGCGGACCCATTTACAAGCTGGTTAGACTCAACATAGCTATGCCCCCTCACTAAGGCGGGTAAGGCCAAACCCCCATCTCAATTGACCTCGCAACAGTGGGAGTCACGGCCTAACGGTATAAGGCACTCGGGCGCTCATGATTTCCACTCGGTCTTGGCGTTGAGGCGTCTCCTTGGTACCGTGAAGGTTTAGGGCCTTTCACCCAGGGACATCCTATGCGCCTTAAATGCTCAAGTATCATTTTCGGTGTCCACACACGGCCATCCGCGATAGACCTATGGAGGCAACGGCCCTAATGAAGCAAGGGCGGATATCCACGTGCTATGCAATGTCAGATGCATGAATCACACAATCACCCATGCATCAATCCCAAGCATCCATCGTGCTCAAGAGGGGAAAACTCCATCCCTCGGGGAGATACCAACATGTCCTACACAATGGCACAACCATGGCCAATCATACCTCAACCAAGCATGCATATGATGCGTATGGGAGTGGGCCATGAAGATGAATAGAGGTGTTGATGAGGTGAAGATGAACTCTCTACCTAACCATGAAGGGTCTAGGTACTTAACCAATTCCTTATAAGGAATACAACATCTAGTGGGGGCCCATTTACCTGGGGTAACCCACGAGACTAAGCATACAAGCTACAGGCCTAAATAATATAGAGATGGGTCTAGCAAGAGACTAAGGTGGGCATTCAACCACACTTAGAGGGGTCCATAATGGGGAAATTCAACCACCATTTCCCCAAGGCATCCAACCACAACCATACAGCTACGAGGCCCACGACCCACATCCGAACCACATACACAAGTCTCACAAAAGGCATAAAGAAAGGGCCAATACTACCATCAACAATCATGGGCCCAAAGAGGGAAATCAAGGCCCAAGGCCCAAGTCCCAATGGCCATAGGACCCATACATTTAGTTGAACTTAATGGGCAGCCCATGAGCACAAAAACATGGCCCGAAAATAAGTCTAAGTTGGGTGAGATGGGCCCCACTACATTAGCCCAATAACTAGCAATTTAAGTGGGGCAACCAGGGGCCCAATATCACCCTTATCTCAGCCCATAAGTCCATCAAAATGATGGAAGTCAGCCCAATATATGGCTGGGCCAAGCTGGGACGTTCCAGCCCACACTAGGCCCACTAAGAAGTCCCAAAATCTGGTCTATACTTGGGTCCACAAAAGACCATCAAAAGGTAGCCCAACTATGCATTAATTAAGCCCAAGAAAATTCCAGATATCAGTGTGCATCATGTACCCTAGATTTCTCAATATGATGGGCCCTACATTTAATGCAATTTCAGTCAAAACAATGTTCATTTGGGGCCCTTGCCAGATTTTCAGCCCACCCAACTACTTGGGCCTGCTAAAGCCCGGAAACTTGTTACAATATGTAGAAATCATTATTATAAGGGCCAGCAATATTTACGGGGGGCCCCACCAGATGAAGAAAAAGGGGTGGCACACAAAACAGGTGGGTCTACTGCTGAACTGCAGGCCCAGCAGCAGCCCAAAGGCCTGGGCGTCCCAAGGCCTGGACGGCCTAGGCCACATACATTCAACAAGGTGGGCTCCACACATCCCTATGGTGGGCCCCACAGGGGACATCCGCCTAGGGTGGACCCAACCTCCACGTAGGCCACTCAAAAATGGGGGACGGCGTGGACGAAACATACATCAAGGTGGGCCAGCACGTTGGACGGCCAGCCATGCTGGACGTCCAATAAGGCTTGCTGGTCCAACTGGTTGGCCTCACAAACATGGCCCGATGGGCCTCCAGATACATCAGAGGTGGGCCCCAAAAATCATGCACAAGTCCAGTGAGCTGGGGCCCAAAATCTGCTACAAACACAAAGAGGACAACAAGGTATGGAAGAAATTTCTGCAATGCATGTTATTGTCCTAAATTTGGGCACTCCATTGGAGTGGGTCCAGGGCCTCTAAAATTCTGGAAATTGAGGGCCAAGGTCCCTCATCATGTATATACAATAAGAGGGAGTCCATAAAGGTGGCCCACCATCAGTGAAAATATTTTTGAATTAAGGTTTTTATGAGACAATGTTGCTGGACTGTACAGCAGAAAATCTGGCAGTCCACCCATATTGGCCCCCTCTTTTAGAGGCCCAAATGAGATCAATTGAGGCTGAAATTTGGCATGCTTATAGGTGGGGTCCACACCTTCAAGAAACATGTATTACATGGGACCAAACACCCCACCAAAAGTCCAAAAAATCTAGCCTCAAGATGACCCAAAAATCTGTCCAGACGGTTCCGGACAGCAACATATAACTGAAAATAAATAAATATAAACACTATTTAAAGGGGGATTTAATCCAAGAAAATCATGGGATGGACCACCCCAGAGGGCCTCACAAACATCCAGACCCTTACCATCATCTAAACCCCTTTGCATGTGCCCCTTATAGGTACATGTTGGGACCACACGTCCAACGGTGGACTACCATGGATGTTCACCTTCCATGGACGGTCTGGATATTTTTGGTCCACAAGGTGGGCCACGCACTCATGATCAGAAGGTTATCAACAAAGGAAAATAAAGGTTCAGCCACAAAGGAAGGGTCTCCGCCACATTGAGGCCCTCCCCCTCATCACACATGCATACACATTCCACTATCACAAGATATACAAGATCTATATGATCATAGGATTTCTACTTGAGATCTATGGTGGAGATGCAATCTCCACCAAGGATCAAGGGTCTAGATGACCCAAAGATCCTTGATCAAAGAAAGAAGAAGCCATGAAGGGGTCCATGGAGAATGAATGGCCCCTTGCATGAAACATGCATGCAAGTGTAGGGTAGGTTATGAGCCACATCCATGGAGTCTTGGGGCCACCACCATCACTTGATGAGCCCCATAAGCTCCAACATGAAAGGAAGGATAAAGAACAACTAAGATACAAGGAAAACTAAAATTTGAAACTACATGCAACCCACCTTAGAAATCAAACTCCAAAGCTACACCACCAAGATCTACAAGCTCCAAGGAAGATTCCAAGGGTGGGATGGGTTAAGGAAGGTTGGATTGGAGCGTATTTGGGAGAGAAATGGCTAGAAAATATGGAGGGGTGGGGACATTGGAGGGCTTGCTAGCAAGAGGAGAGACGAGAGAGTAAGAGAGAAATGAGAGGGAAAGAGAGGGTTTAGGGAGCTGTAGCTAGAAAAGCAATGTAATGATTGTCTCTCTCACCTAGGATCGAGAAATAAATCATTAGCTAGGGAGATACAACTAAAGCTCGGGTAGGGTAGGCTCTAGCTATAGGGTTGTAGGCTTTCTAGAAACCCTAGGCATAGGCATGACATCACCACACCTCATGGGAAAACGTGTGGAGCTAGGGTGGGGTCCACCATCCACACATCAATGGTCCATATCGAGCGTGGCCCATAACTTGCGATGTACACATTGGTTTCATGCACTGGACGCGGTGTTGGAACCACGACGCCGATGCGGACGCAATGGCATATGTTTCTGGTCGATCCGAGTCGGGTCAACGTGACCGGACTTAAGGATGACCGCAAACACTATCCGTAGGTCCCGGGTCGCCGGGATTCGACCGGTAAGACCGCGGGACCTAAAGGAACGGCGTGCACACTTGGGTTAGGGTCTTACATCTATTTCCTCACTGGGTGTGTGAAGGCTAACTATGGGCAGTAGAGGCTGGGAAGAAAGGTCGGGAAGAGTAGGTATGGGAGGTAGAGGCTGAGAAAAAGGGTCGGGAAGGGTAGGTATGGGACGTAGAGGCTAGGAAGATGGGTCAGGAGGGGGCCATAGATCAAGGGAAAGGCCTGGAAAATCAGGATTGTTAGGCAAAAGGTTAGACAATGCACCAATGGCCCCTTGAAATGCAACTAGATCCTCCACATTGAATGTGAAACTAATTCCTATAGATGGTGGAAGATTTGCTACATAAGCATTGAGACCGTTTCGTTTTATAATTTTGAATGAGCGCTATACGCATGTAATTTTCAAACGGTTCCCTAAGAGTACCAATCTAGCCTAATGCGGACCATCAGAGTCCCTTACATTGAATTCATTGAAACGTTTATGTTGGTCTGCAGAAAGTGAGTAATGTTCATTACTAGTCATGATCTTGTACCTGATTTCTTGATGCCATGAATGAATGGGATGCGCAAAAGACTCTGCAGACTCTGATGGCCTATGGAGTAATGACATGGGGACAAGATCAATAGGTTTCCCAGGTTTATAACCAGTAACGACCTCATAAGGACTGAGACCTGTGGACCTATCGACAGAACTATTAAACGCAAACTCGGCTGTAGGTATTATAGTGTCCCATGTTCTGGTGTCCTCTATAACCCTCCTAGGGGGAGACTCATCCGGTAGATCATCAGGAAAGACATCACGAAACTCATCCACTACCGGAATGACTTCAGTGGGTAACTCTACACTATCCTCTGGTGCACTCTCTCCAGTCACAAGGCCGCACATGTTGTACCCCTCAAAATAGTGGTTTTGATGTCCCTCATGGGGTGGGTGGACAGGTGCACGCTCATAACTGATTACTTGGCCAACTTCATTCATTGGTCTATCCTCCTGGCCACTTGCCTGAGATTGGACATCCGCCCCAATGGTGGGGTTTGTCGTGGCGGAGGTCCCAAGTTGGGTAATGTGCACATCAAGTTGTTCAAAGCATTGGTCCATATCCAAGCGCTTACCCAAAGACTCAATCTGCTGGGACAATTTATTTAATGATTCTAGCTATTGCTCCATGTTTAGTGTAGGATGTAAGCTAAAACCATGATCCCTACATGTGGACATACACTTGCTAACTCCACCTAAGGACTTTCTAAGACGACTATATGTAACTAAATAGGACTAAATGATCCTATGAGACTCTATATGAGGGAACTATGCAATGTTACTAAAATTCAACAATATAATTGACAAAGGGACTATGGACTCCTAAAAGCCACATGTGATGGACTGGATGCATGAAGGACTCAAACAACCTAACCCTAAACAAGTAATGTATTCCCATATAAGAACCCTAAGCTTTGATACCAAATTTGATGCACGACATGAAATTCAGATATGATGTGCAACATTTCTGGCTAAAGATCACGTTAGTTCAGAAACAATTAAACAAATTCCATATTCCCACAAAAGTCCAAACATTCAATTAAGGGGAATCTATGTGGGTCCAGGCCTACACATGTTAGGGTTGGATCAATAAAAATTATGAACCAAACAATACTCAAGGGAAAATAGAAATCATCCACACATGCATGACAATCAATCCCTACTCCAAGGAATTCACCAATTTCAAATCAATGATGATGCAAGACTGAATTTAAATATGATATGCAAAATTTCAGGCTTAGATCATACCAATTCAGAAACAACCACACAAATTCCACATCCCACATAAAAATCCAAACATTCAATTAAAGAGGAATCTATGCGGGTCCAGGCCTACACGGGCTAGGACTGGGCCAATAAAATTTATAAGTCAAACAATGCTCAAAGAGAAATAGAAATCAACCATACATGCATAAGAATCAGTCCCTAATCCAAGGGATTCCCCAATCTCAATTCAAGGAACCTTAGGGTGAGAAAATAGGCAAATAACTTAGGGAAAACGTAATCTAGGGCTAGGATTCATGAAAAACAGCTATGAGAGGATAAAAGAAAATAAAAACCTAAGCCAAAAGACAATCCCGCGTGTGGACAGCGGGCCTAGGTCACTCGCATGTGCGCAGGTACCTAGCCGCACGTGCGAGGGGGCGTCGATGGCTTGACCTTGGTCGGCCAGGGGTATGCTCCAAAACCCCAAAGTTTCGGGTCAATCCAAGCTACAATTTGTGCGTGGTGCTCTGCCAAAGTTTTAGCCATCCTACAGGACCAAATTCTAAAAATCTATTGAAGAGAGGGAATTTAATGCAATAAGGGACAAATTTGTAGCGCAGATGATTATGGGAGATGAGAATGGTGGATGGTATAAGATGGGGGCGAATTGGGATAGTTGTGTCTTCGCACCACGGTAGTTAACCCTTCAATGAAAGGAGGGCTTTACACCCAACTAGGCTTCATAACTCAGAGAGTAGAAAAACGCAGAATTTTTATTAATCTTCAATGAATCAAAAGAGCTACAAAGGGTGCCTATTTATAGGAAATCCATATACCCCAAAACTCGCGCCATGTGCGCAACCTATTACTTGGCGATAAAGTAAACTAAAATAAAAACCAAACAAAGAAATCTAAAGTGCTCATGATGTTCTAAATAATATCAATAAGCAAGACCTAAAATATGAAATCAATCCAACTAGTGGGCCACGATCATGAAATCCCATGATGGGCTTTACTTGACTATCGGGCCTACTCTTTTGAACCAAACTTCGTCTTCTAACTAGGAGGCCCTCCCTGGACTTCGTCATCGAGCCAAATCGATGATCGGGTCCTCCTGCGTACGTACGTGTGTAGGGGTGGTGGTGTGCGTGTGCACGATGTGCTCATCAACTCTCCCCGGCTGCAAAGATTTTGCCATTGGTGAAATAAAACTCCTGAACCACTCTAGGATGTCGGGATCAAGTATCTGAAGCTCCTCCTCAGTAAGCTACGTGCTGTCTGAAGCTGGGAGTGACTTCCATTTAACTAGGTATTTCTGAAACCCGTCATCCGACGTGGAAATTATCTCATGGTCCAAGATATCCTCTATTTTCTCTCTGGGTGTGTGAAGGCTAGGTATGGGAGGTAAAGGCTGGGATGAAAGGTCGGGAAGAGGCAATGGATCAAAGGGTAAGTCTGGAGAATCAGGATAGGTGGGCGAAGGGCCCGACAAAGTATCAGTGGGTCCCTGAAAAATAACTAAATCCTCCACATTGAATGAGGAACTAATTCCCATGAAAGGTGGAAGATCTACCTCATACGCATTGAGACCGTTTCGCTTTATAATTTTGAAGGGCCCAGCGCTACGTGCTTGTAACTTACGAACTGCCCTTGGAGGGTACCGCTCGGGCCTGATGCAGACCATCACAGAGTCCCCAATATTGAACTCTTTGAAACGTCTATGTTAGCCTGCAGAAAATTTGTAATGTTCATTACTAGTAGTAATCTTTCGCCTGATTTCTTGATACAATGAATGTATGTGATGCACAAGACTCTGCAGACTCTGATGGCCTATGGGACAATGACATGGGGATAAGATCAATAGGCTTCCTAGGCTTATAACCAGTAGCGACTTCAAAAGGACTTGAGACCTGTGGACCTATTGACAGAATTATTGTATGCAAACTCGGCTATGGGTAGTACGGCGTCCCATGTCTTGGTATGCTCCCCCACTAAACATCGAAGTAAACTCCCTAGGCTCCTATTAACCACATCAGTCTGGCCATCGGTCTGAGGGTGGTAGGCAGAAGAAAATTGGAGCCTAGTATTCATCATGTGTCATAGTGTCTTCCAAAAGTAACTCATGAATCTCACGTCACGGTCAGACACTATGGTTTTTGGTAACCCATGCAATTTGACGACCTCACTAAAGAACAGCTTGGTAGCATGAGATGCGTCGGAGGTCTTAGAACAATCAATGAAATGGGCCATTTTTTAGAAACGGTCCACGACAACAAATCTGGAGTCATGCTTTTGAATAGTCTTGGGAAGTCCAAGCACGAAGTCCATACTGATGTCCTGCCAAGGGATGAATGGGACTGGCAAAGGTGTATATAATCCTGTATTCTGTTTCCTCTGCTTTGCCAATTAACAAGTACGGCATTGCCCTATAATTTTGGCCACATCCCGCTTGAGGCTTGGCCAATGAAAACTATCCTTCACTAGGGCAATGGTCTTGTCACGACCGAAATGACCCACGACCCACCCTGAATATAACTCCCAGACAAGAAAATCGCGAAGGGAGGTGCGTGGTATGCACAAGCGGTCACTCCTAAACGAATATCCGTCCAAAATCAAATATTCACTGTTAACTCCTGACGGACTCTCTAATAAAGACGTATACACAACCCCAAAATCTGGACACTCAGAATACTCTTATTTGATGCGCTTAAGGCCCACAACTTCAACACTCATAGGGTTGAGTAATGCGACTCGACAACTTAACGCGTCGGCAGGCTTATTCTCTACACCGGCCTTGTGCTTAAGCAAAAAAGTGTACTCTTGAAGGAATTGAACCCACTTAACGTGCCTGTGGCTTAATTTCTTCTGAGAGTTCAAGTATCTCAAGGCCTCATGATCTGAGAATAAGATGAATTCTTGCAGTAACAGGTAATGTCACCAATGACATAGTGATTGCACTACCGCGTAGAATTCCTTATCATAGGTGGAATATCTTTGCTTCGCCTCATTCAGTTTCTCACTAAAAAAGGTGACAGGGTGCCCTTCCTGACTAAGTACTCATCTTATGCCGACTCCTGACGCGTCACATGCGACTTCAAAAGCTTTTGAAAATTCTGTAAGTCGCGTGACCGAAGCTTCGGTCATCTTGACCTTTATCTCCTTGAAGGCCTTCGAGGCGGCCTTTGTCCATTAAAACTCTCCTTTTTTTATGTAGTCCGTGATGGGAGCCACAATGGAACTGAAGCCTTGAATGAACCGCCTATAAAAAGAGACTAAGCCATGAAAGCTGCACACCTCATGAATATTGCGGGGTTCAGGCCAATTAACAATGGCCTTGACCTTCTCGGGATCCGCCGATACGCCCTCAGCTAACACAATAAAACCTAAGAAGATCACACTACTAGACAAGTACGCACACTTCTTTAGGTTGGCGTACAACTTCTCAACCCTAAGAATCTCACAAACCTGCCTCAAATGGTTGAGGTGTTGCTCCTTAGTCATGCTATAAATCAAGATATCATCGAAGTATACGACTAGGAACTTCCCCATGAAGGCTCTCAACACTTGGGTCATCACACGCATGAAAGTGCCTGGGGCATTAGTTAACCCAAAAGGCATAACTAGCCACTCATATAGCTCATCCTTCGTCTTGAAAGCCGTCTTCCACTCATCACCAGGGCGTATACGGATTTGGTGATACCCACTTTTGAGGTTAATTTTTGAGAAGATAATAGCATTGGCCATCATATCAAGCATATCATCAAGACGCGGTATGGAAAACCGATACTTGACTATGATTTTGTTGATAGCCCTACTATCAACACGCATCCTCCATATGCCATCCTTCTTAGGTAAGAAGGGTGGGCACGGCACACAGACTCATGCTCTCGAATGAAACCCTTCTCTAGGAGTTCATCAATCTACCTCTTCAACTCAGCGTGCTCCTCTGGGTTCATTCTGTAATGCAAGAGGTTTGGTAGAGTTGGCCCAGGGATTAAATCAATGGCATGCTATATACCTCATAGGGGGAAACTCATTTGGTAAATCATCAGAAAAGACATCACAAAACTTATGTACTACCTGAATGGCCTCAGTGGATAACTCTACGCTAGTCTCTGGTACACTCTCCCTAGCCACAAGGGCATATATCATCGAGTCCGCCTCCGTCTCTCGCTCAAAGTCATTAGCATTCAAAATATGGAGCAGTTTCGACTTGGACCAACTCTTTCACTTCTTTTGGGCCACTCACACCACTGTGTGGTGAACTCTTTTCCAGTTGTATTCTTGGGTGGCAGAGGATTTAGCTTGACCTTCTTGCCCTCAAACCAGAATGTACATATATTTGAACAACCAAATATGGTAACATCCCTGTCATAGAGCCACGGCCTACCCAGAATGATATAGCCCACATCCATAGGAACAACATCACACCAAATTGTGTCTTTATATGATCCGAACTGAATAGGGACAAGACAGCGGTGCGAGACTGGAATGGATGTTTCATCAACCCAAGAGACTCTATAGGGCTGAGGATGGGCTTCCAACTTCAAGCCCAAGAGACTCAGTGCTAGTTGATGCCACTTTGGCACAACTACCACTATCCACGATCATCTTACAGCTCTTTTCTCCACATTTTGCATAAGTGTGGAAGATCGTGTTGCGGCGCCAGTCATCATTGTTCTTGGCTTGAGCCAGGGCGCAACGCACAATTGCGAGGGTCACAAACTCTTGTACTCCCTCTTCCTCATCACTAGGGGTTTCGACTGGCTTATATTCCTCCTCACTATCACTCTCTGGGGGAACTACTTCTACTTGCCCATCAATAAGGAGTACTTTGGTGCCCTCTCTCATGCAGCACTGGTGAGCAAAATGACCAAACCCCTGACACCTAAGACACCTAGTGGCTCCACTTCCACGTGAACTAAACCCGACAATCTCTTTACCCTTATCATCCCTAAGTCTGGACTGAACATTAGGGGAAGATTTGTTTTGGAATCCCATGTTAGGTCTAGCCCCAGAGGGGTTGGCCTTAGCACCGGATTCGCGAAAGTCAAATCGCCTTCCCACAGATGCTTTAAGGTATTGCTCGAAATCTAACACTACTTGCTACAATTGTTCAATAGTTCTATCTCTTTAGCGAGCAATTCTCTCCTGATGTCAGGGCGGAGACCCGTTTTGAAACGAGCAAGGATAAGTACTGGGTCCTCATCAACCTCACAGCGGGTCGAGTATTCTTCAAACTTCTCGATATAGTCCACAACACTCATGGAACCCTGTCGAAGAGACTGTCACTCCTCAATCAATCATAAGCGATAAGAGAAAGGGAGGTACTTTTCTTTAAGCGTTTCTTTCATCTCTACCCAATGAACTATTGGGAGTTCCCTCGCTCTTTCTTTCTTTCACTCAACCATCGCCCGAAACCTCTTTGCTTGACCCACAAGCTCATCTTGGCGAATCGGACTCATCGAGCATCCGACATATCATACCACTCAAAATAGTGGTCCATATCTGTCAGCCAATCTAGAAAGGCTTTAGGGTCCAAGTGGCCATCAAATGTGGGGGCATCTACCCTAACTCCCTTGAGGAGTTGTGCATCTAGGTCATATTGATCATAATGTCCCTCACGGGGTGGGTGCACAGGTATGCGCCCATGACCAACTCCTTGGCTTAACCTCTTGACCAACTGCCTGAGATTGGGCATCCTCCCCAGTGGTGGGGCTTGCCCTGAAGGATGCCTCTATTTCTTCAAGGCGTTTATCTATGCGTTGTTCCAAGTGCTTATTCAAGGACTCAACCTGCTAGGCTAACTTGGCCACTGTTTCTTGCAGTTGCTCCATGTTTAGTGTGGGGTGCAAACCGAAACCACGACCCGTACATGTGGGCATACACTGACTTGCTCAACCTAAGGACCTGCTACGGTAACTATATGCGTCTAAAAACTAAATGACCCTACGAGACTCTATATGAAGGAGACTACACAGCATTACTAAAATTCAGTTATATATGATAGACTGAACGCATGAAGGACTCAAACAAACTAAACCCTAAATATGTGGTGAATTCCCCTACAAGAACCCTAGGCTCTGATACCAAATTTGATGCAGGACATGAATTTAAATATGATATGCAAGATTTTAGGCTTAGATCATACCAATTCAGAAACAACCACACAAATTCCACGTCCCACATGAAAATCCAAACGTTCAATTAAAAGGGAATCTATGTGGGTCCAGGCCTACACAGGCTAGGACTGGGCCAATAAAATTTATAAGTCAAACGATGCTCAAAGAGAAGTAAAAATCAGCTACACATGCATAAGAATCAATCCCTAATCCAAGGGATTCCCCAATCTCAATTCAAGGAACCCTAGGGTGAGAAAATAGGCAAATAACTTAGGGAAAACGTAATAGGATTCATGAAAAAACGGCTATGAAAGGATAAAAGAGGATAAAAACCTGAGCCAAAAGACAATCCCACGTGTGGACGGCGGGCCTGGGGCGCTCGCACGTGCGCAGATACCTGGCCGCACGTGCGAGGGAGCGTCGATGGCGGAAAAGCTCTCCTTGACCTTGGTCGGTCAGGGGTATGCTCCAAAACCCCGAAGTTTTGGATCGATCCGAGCTACGACTTGTGCGTGGTGATCCGTCGAAGTTTCATGCCTCCTGCAGGACCAGATTCTGAAAATCTGTTGAAGAGAGGGAATTTGATGCAATAAGGGACAGATTTGTAGCGCAGATGATCATGAGAGATGAGAAAGGTGGATGGTATAAGATGGGGGCGGATTAGGATAGATGTGGCTTCGCACCACGGTAGTTAACCCTTCAATGAAGGGAGGACTTTGCACCCAATTAGGCTTCACAACTCAGAGTGGGAAAACACAAAATTTTTATTAATCTTCAATGAATCAAAAGAGCTACAAAGGGTGCCTATTTATAGAAAATCCATATACCCCAAAACTCGCGTCATGTGCGCAATCTATTACTTGACGATGAAGTAAACCAAAATAAAAACCAAACAAAGAAATCTAAAGCGTTCATGATGTTCTAAATAATATCAATAAGCAAGACCTAAAATATGAGATCAATTCGACTAGTGGGCCACGATCATGAAATCTCATGATGGGCTTTACTTGACTATCGGGCCTACTCTTTTGAACCAAACTTCGTCTTTTAACTAGGAGGCCCTCCCCGGACGTCGTCATCGAGCCAGATCGATGGTGGGGTCCTCCTGCGTACGTATGTGCGTAGGGGTGGTGGTGTGCGGGCGTGCGTGTGTACGATGTCCTCATCAAATGAACCCTAGGATGAAAGAAGGGGTAGAAATTAGGGATTTAGAACAATCTAAGGTTAGGAAAATTAGATGAGAGGAGTGAAAGAGAGGAGAAAAGAACCTAGAACCAATCCGTGTGCGTGGACAGCAAAGGGGGCCTGACGCACGTGCGCTGATGGCTGGCCGCACGTGCGTGGGGCCCACAAACCCAAAAACGTCTCTCTTGGGTCTGGTCGGCCAAACCTGGGCTTGGCCGTGGTGCTTCGTCGAAGTTCCAGCCCTCCTACAGGGCAAGATTCTAGAAACTGGCTATAGGGAGAAGATCTGCTGCAAAAACTGATGAATTTGAAGCAATGATGGTTGTAGAAGGTGAGATATATAGCTTGAAGATGATAGAGGCGGATGGGGATAGATGTGGCTTCGCATCACGGTAGTTAACCCTTCGCAAAGGAGAGCTTTACACCCACTTGAATTTTTCCATAACTCAGAAACTCAGAGCAAAAAAATTCTGAAAATTTTTATTAAACTTCAATGAATCAAAAGAACTACAAGGGATGTCTATTTATAGGTAAAATCTTATACCCCAAAACTCGTGTCATGTGCACAACATATTGATTAGCGATGAAGTAAACTAAAATAAAAACCAATCAAAGAAATCTAAAGCATTCATGATGTGTTCTAAATAATATAAATAAGCAAAACCTAAAGTATGAACTTAATCTGACTAGTGGGCCACGATCATGAGATCCCATGATGGGCTTTTCTTGACTATCAGGCCCACTCTTTTGAATCAAAACTTCGTCTTTTAACTAGAAGGCCCTCCCTAAACGTCGTCATCGAGCCAAATCGACGGTGGGGCCTCCTTTTCCTTGCGTACGTGCGAAGGGGGCAGCGTGCGGGCGCGTGATGTCCCCATCATTGTTTTTCTTAGACATCTCTATCGAGGTATCGTGGGCTCTCTGCACAAAAAAAATAAAATAAAATAAAAATAAAAATGTTGCATAGAGTCATAAACGGACTCCCAAAGGCCATTACCATTTTGATTCACTGAAGGTTTTGACTAGAACCCTAGTTGCAGATTTGGATTAACATCAAGATTTTGACGGAATCAAATTGCTCTACATGTTGTTCTCCACGTAGCTGGCCAACAGCAGCTGCCAAGCTAGCTACCGTTGCGAAGAGCTTAGTGATGCAATTATCTCGCAGTCGATTAGTAAACCTTCCTCAATAGATGTGACCACTGCAAGTAGACATCATATCAAGAAAGCGACATCGACAAAGTAATGGACAGAATATAAGGAGGATTCTGGTTTAGAACAAAAGAATGTTAATGGGCTGAGATTTTAGGCTATAATGGATTGGAACAGGGATTGGACTTGGACTGTTAATGGATTGGATTTTAGGCTTTTAATGGAGACTGGGATAGGGGCTGGATTTTGTGCTATTAATGGGTTGTAATATGGGCTACATTTAGATTGGAATAGGGCTTACTTTTGGGGGCTTTTAATGGGTTGGAACAGGGGCTGGATATTGGGCTTTTAACAGGTTGTAATAAGCGCTGCATTTGGATTAGAATAAAGCTTCTTCTTCTTTTTTTTTTGGCTTTTAATGGGCTTAAATATGGCTTGATTTGGGCTGTAATTGGGTTGGATTTTGGGCTTTTAATGGGCTGTAAATAGGGCAGGATTTGGACTGTAATAAGGCTGGTTTTGAGGGATTTTAATGGGCTGGATTAGGGGATGGTTTTTGGGTTGTTAATGGACTGTAATAGAGGCTCGATTTTGGGCTTTTAGTGGATTGTAATAGGGGCTGGATTTGGACTGGAATTGGGCCGGGTTTCGGGATTTTAATTGGCTGGAATAGGGTCTGGATTCTACACCGTTACTAGGCTGGATTTTGGGAGGGTAAATGGCTACCGAAATTTTGATAGTCGCCCCTTGTAAATTGGACATTTAGGCTTTGAAAAAGAAAAGAAAAAAGTGAAGGGAGGGGAGGAAGAATAGATGCACTGAAGAGAATAAAGGGGAAAATGCAGTTTTATTTATTTATTTTTTACTTATTAAAGAACCTAGAAGCAGATTGAAATTGTTTTTGATCCAGGACTTCAATCCAGCCGTTGGAACCTCGCTCTAATACCAATCTAGGGCAGCCGGCTGATGGGAAGGATCCGCCAAACATAGGCACCTCCAAAGTAAGCACAAGAATCACAAACAAAGTACAAGCAATAACTCAAATTTACATTCATTTCCAATGTGCTTTGAGACCACTCATAAATAAGCTTTAGGATGTACAAAGAAGGTTCTTAATGTCATTGACAACAAATGACTTGTTGCAAAAATGAAAAAGTAAATAAAAAAGATGATTAATGGATAAAAAAAAATATTTGAAGACACTTTATTACATGGCTAGCTGATTGATTTTGAATAGCTAGTTGCCTAACTAAGAGGTTTGGGCCCCCTTTGATGGAGTAGTTGTGGGGCTTGGGTTTTTAGGCTTAATGGGAATGGGCCTGACCCATGGATCTTGGGCCCAATTCAGCCTACATCATCCACATAACAGTAGACAACAATTTTACATATAGGGGTGTTTAGGAACATGAAAAACCCACTTTTCGCAGTACAATAAAAGAATAAGTACCCTAGTAAAACCAATTTCCATTTCCCAGCTATTCCTCCAAAACCGTGGACATCCATTCCACCCAAAGAAGGCATTAAACCAATTTCTAAGGTAAGAGTCGTACAAAAGACATACAAGGTGACACTTTGATGGTGATCATACATGTGGATAAAATAAATCGGACAAAATTTAAATGTATAGAAGCTTACCCAAAGAGAAGTCTACTAGTTCAGCAGCAACCGCCACAGCAGAGCCACTAGAACATCCTCCCGGGAAACGTGCGTGAGCTGCAGGATTGGTAGGTGTGCCATAATGTTTGTTTTCTCCATTAATGCTGAAAATAACATATCAAGATTATCCAGAGAACTAATACTAGTTACAATTAAGTTACCATACACATACAACACAAAATACAAGGATCTAAACTAAAAAAAAAAATGGGTGTCAGTTTGCCTCTTCTTGTACAGAATAAAGTCCAAAAAATTCTAAGAAGCCAAAGGATAAGCATCCTTTGCACAGCATGCATGAATCAAGAACCCATGATGCACAAATATATAAAGAGACATAAAAAGAAACCTCAATAGAATGAGTCAAGTATCGACCTATATGCCATTTCATCTATGACGGTTTTTCCAATGCAAGTGGCACCCCCTTCTACGATAGTTGAAACCGCTGACGATGTCCATGATGCAGCCTCATGTGTTGCAGCCCAGTCTGGATTGCCGAACCCAGTAACATATCCATCAATATCAAATCTGGTAACCATACAACAAACAAGATTTTACTACGTGCGAAAAGTGCTGACATCACAAGTGTCATACAAAATAACCAACTAGTCAATATAAAATATCATCATCATCATCATCATCATCATCTAAGACCTACCCCAACTAATTGGGGTCAGATCATGAATCATTTTCTGCCATTGCACTCTACCAAGGGCCATGACTTCAGTTAGACCATAGGTCATCACCATGTTAATATAAAATATGGCTAACATAAAATAATCAAGAATGTCAATATGGCTACTAGATGACAAATCTTCAACAGAGGTGGCAAAACATAGCATGGGCAACTTCATTAATTGAAGTATTACAGACCAACTACAATACCACACCACATGAAAAGCAAGAGATAAGCTATGCAAGAACCTTGCTTTAATCATTATTAAGTTCTTACTTGCAAAAGGCAGAAAGATGGCTTAGTGATTCTGGAATCACCCTTCTAAAAGCATGAGTACCTAGAACACATATAGCTCCGGTACGGAGTATGGGAACAGGTAGGCCGTATGCTAATTCCTCCAACACGGTACAATAGTGGTAGGTCATATGGGTCGCTCTAGTACATATTGGTAAGTATACACAGTATAGCTATATATCAAAACTAATATTCTAATTTGTATACAAAATGATGAATGTTGTTATCAAATGTGCATGTGGACTTATATCAATATGGCCCATTCTTAGGCCCATCTAGGTTTAGGACGTAACGGGTATTTTTGCTTTTGGCATTAATGGCACTCTTATAAATATTGAAAACTATGTTAGAGGTGAGGACGCGCAGCGTTTTCAATAGCGCTCATAGCGTAGCGCATAGCGTACGATACATAGCATATGCAGGTAGCATAGCTCCCTAGTAGGGTAAGCCATGGGGCATGTAGTGTAAGCTACAGAGCATGTAGCGTAGCGTATGCTACCTAAAATCTCTTCTTTTTTAAAAAAAGTTTTTCTTCTATGCTAGTTCAACACCTATTTTAAAATGGTGGTGACTCAGCCCCCATCACACGCAGCACTACATTAGATCAATCTGGACCATCTAAATTGTGGTCCATATCGTGGATAGAGCACTTAGATCAATCCAAACCATCCAAATTGTGGTCCATATTGTGAATTTGTGATGTTTCAATTTAAAAGAGAGAGACAGAGAGAGAGAGAGAGAGAGAGAGGTCACACTTAGAGATGTCTAAAGGCAAAGAGAGATTTTACATGGAAACATGCAGTTGATGATCCAGATTCGCAATAAAAAACTCATAGGAATTATGCATTTTGTAAATTTTATCATATTTTCTATTATTTTAATTAAAAAATATTAAGTATCGTGTAGCTTAAGCTATGCACTACATGCTATAGAGGGCCAAATGCTACGCTATACGCTACGCGTTATTTAAAACACTGCTTGGACGCGTAAACCCAATCCTTATTCTCTTTCTATCATTCCTTCTCTCCTTTCTTTTCTTTTTTCTTCTCTTTCCTCCTTTTTCAATCCGTCAACATGGTATTAAAACTAAATTGATCTAGGCATTGATCTCCTCCTTCAACATTTCTTTTATTTTTCCTCTTATTGTTTTGAAGTAAAAATCTAAGGTCGTTGGGGGCTAATGTGCCTGAGTCTCTCTCAACCACTCTATGGGAGGCCATGTAATCATGTCCTATGAATGTGTGTGAGGCCCACCTTCATATAGACCATCATGACGGACAAAAGTGGGGCACTGTGTGTTTATGGCCAAATTTGTGATCAGATTTGAGATCAAAAATATGTTGAAGGTGAGCATTGCAAGGGTTAAAGAATCAATGTATGTGTGAAGACGTTGAAATAAGAAGTTTCATCAAGCGATTATGTTCATTGATATACATCGGTTTCTAAAATATGTGCGGGTTAAGTTAAAGTTATTTGTTCCTCCTTGGGTGCTTGATTTCTCCTTAATCAATGGATGTCAAGAATGAAGCCAAGAGTCTTTTGTCTTCATCTGAGTCGATGAACTTTTAGATTACATCAACTAAACTCAATGGGGCAAATTACTACCGTAAGCCACATCAACAAAGGTATTCCTTGTAGGTAAAAGGACATCAAAACATTTAACATCCCCAAACATGACGAAAGTTCAATAGAGTATGAAGATTGGGTGGTAAAGGATACCCAAATTAGAGCTTTGTATGGAATAGTATGGAGCCTCATATTAGTGCAAATTTTATTTTTTTAAAGACAAAGAAGGAAGTGTAGGATAATCTGAAGGAGATGTATTCAAAAGAAAAGAACTTAACTCGGATCTACAAGTTAATTCAAAGTACTTTCACTCTTCAGCAAGGAGATAAGAACGTCGCAGACTATTATCCTGCCTTGTGAGGCATGTAGGAGGAACTAAATGTATACCAGCCCCTTACAAATTATGGGACTATGGGATGGCAGAGAGTAATCTCGTGCTGCTAAATTCCTCTCTGGTCTTCATCCTAAGTTCGAGCTCAGATTCTTGGAGGTAACGAGATCACAACCAGTACTAAGGCTTTTGCTCATGTTTAGCATACAATTTGTGTACAGAGTTCATCTTTGTCAATATCATTCTACATTTATGTCTACATCTGGTAGATGAGATGGGGGAGGTCGTGGTGGTGGCTGTGATCATGGCATATATACAAGGAGAGGTCACTTTGGAGGCCGAAATAATTGAAGAGGTCATGATACAGATTTCAATGGTAGTCAAAGCCACAACCATGGCATTCGACAGTGCACTCATGATGGTCTCAATAACCACACAAAGGACACATGTTGGGATCTTATTGGTAAGCCTACTTGGGCAAATCAAGTTCCCCTGATGACGGCACTGAAGGTTGTCTCCACCTTCGTGCCCAGTACTTTAGGTGATACAGTTAAATTGTAGGAAGAACATGCCAAACTTCTAAAAGATCAATCCACCCACTCATCATCATCCACCACTACTCTCGCACAGTCAGGTACCATTTTTCTAGCATTTTCTAATAATGTTCCTGGAGTCATTGACTCAAAAGCTTCCAATCATATGACCGGTAGGCATGGTGTGTTATCTCAATTAGGATCGTCATCATCCATGTATTTTGTCACATAAACAGATGCTACTTCGACTCAAGCGTTCGCGTTGGGTACAGCCTATCCTACCCCATCGCTTTCATTGTAATTAGTACTTTACATTCCTAAATTTCCTTTAAGTTTGTTAATAGTGAGTAAGCTAACCAAATCCTTAAATTGTTATGTCACATTTTCTCTTTCTTATTGTGAATTATAAGATCTAAAGATGGGGAGGACGATTGGTAGAGGGCATGAAGCAAATGGACTCTATTAACTCAATCATGGAATAACCGGAATTTAAGGGTTTTTTAGGCTATTTGGGGGAGTCATAATAGGTGTTTTCATAATAGAAGTTCCACAATCCAAGAGGTTATTGAGGAGATTAAGTGTAATTTGATGGGTTGGGCTTCTTATGTAAAAGCAGTTAAATTTGTAAATATTTCTTCTTTATTTGAGTTGCGGTGTAAGTTGTATTCTTTTGCATGCTTGGCGCGCTTCTCTAATAAATTGTTGCTCTCTCTCTCTCTCTCTCTCTCTCTCTCTCTCTCTCTCTCTCTCTCTCTCTCTCTCTCTCTCTCTCTCTCTCTAAAAAAAAACATGGAGATGGACATAAATCTCTCCGCATAAGTGGTATTCCAGGCTTGGTTATCCCTCAAGTAGTTCAAAAGGTCTAGTTCCATCATTCTCACATGTGTTTATGTTAGAAAGTGAGGCTTGTGAGTCGAATAAACAGCGAAGAGTATTTTTTCTTTCTCGTCTAGATAAGAGAAGTGATAAACCTTTTTAATTTAGTACATTCTGATATTTCATATTTGGGATCCAGTTCATCCTATTGGTTTATCTATTTTCAACAAATACTTTGTTATTTTTGTGGATGATTATCTCGTATGGAATGGTATATTTGATGAAAGATCGATCAAAAGTGTTTCTTGCTTTAAAGGATTTCCTATGGAAGCACAAACTCAATTCACTTCTAGGGTTTGTGTTCTACATTCAGATAATGTTAGAGAATATTTATCTCGTGAATTTAGTTCATACATATTATCTCGCGGCATACACGATAATAAAATGTGGTAGCAGAACATAAGAATCATCATTTACTTGAGGTTGCTAGAGCCTTATTGCTAAATATGAAGGTTTCAAAAATATTTTAGCATGCTACAGTCTTAATTGCATGCTACTTTATATATTAGATACCTCCATCTATTCTGGACGGAGAGTCACCTCTCCATCTTGTGCTGCTATATTCACTCCTACTCTATTCCTCACATGGTGTTTGGTTGTGTGCTTTGTGCATCAGCTTGATTATATTCATGAAAAGTTTGAACCAAGGGCTATCAAATGTATCTTTCTTGGTAACTCCCATACCCAGCAAAGACATCAATGTTATAACCTCGTTTGTCAAGGACCTTACATATCAGCTAATTTCACATTCTTTGAACAAAGCACATATTTTTCTAAGGGAAGTCTTTAAAGTTTGAAGCGAGCTCCATAACTATTGTTCCCATGTTACCGGATATTACTACTGGAGTTGGAGAGATGTTTATGCAACGTGTAAATCATCTTTTGCAAGTTTACTCCAGATGTTCCAAACATGGAGGTGAAGTATAGATAATCATGACTTCTACCAACCCTCCTAGTCTAAGATCACCATTCTTATGAGTACTTGCCTACACCATTAGATGAAGAGAATCTACCCATTGCTCTTTGTAAGGGTATTCGTTCATGTACATGGCATGCTATTTCCAACTTCGTTTCATTAATGGCTTGTTTGGTCCGTGGGATTAAATGGTATGGAATTGTATTATATGGGATTTACACCATTATTGTACAATGATTGCATGTCTGGAGATACCATGGTATTTGGGCCATCCAATCCCCATGTTTGGGATAAAATTCTTGCTATGGGAAAAACACTGGATTAAGCAAAATCCCGTTTGGCGGACCATGGAATTGTAATCAACGAACCAAATTCACAATGGATGTCAGCCACATGTACATGTATATAACTAGAATGTCACGTGTAAAGAGCGTATATGAATGGACGGCATGGATAAAACACATACATCAATGTGGGGCCCACATGTGTAGTGGATTTCAAAATCCACTAGAAATCCCGGATGGCGGATGGGACTAAATGCAATTCCATCCCACCCAATCCCAACCATTCCTATCCTCCCCAAACGTCGAATGGAATTTGCACGGGACCAAATGCAATTCCATCCCACCTAATCCCATCTAAGGGGCTGTTTGATTTTTAATTTCCCTGGTAAATACAGGGAAATACGTCCGTTTTACTTACTCCACCTTGTTTGAAATTAGCAGGGAATTACGTTTCAAAAAGCGGTCCATACAATACCTTTTATTACTGATTTAAATATGTGGGCCCCACCATGATATATGTGAGTTATCCACACCAATCACCATCCATCCTTTTAAAAAATATATTTTAAGGCATGAACCCAAAAATGAGGAAAATCAAAAGCTCAAGTGGACCACACCTTAGGGAACAATGATTATTAAGACGTTAATGGTTGAAAGTTGTTTTCTCCCTAGGGCCCACATTGATGTTTATTTGTCATCCAACCAGTTCATAAGGTCACACAGTCATGGATAAAGGGAAAACAAAAATATCAGTTAGATCCAAAACTTTTGGAGTCCTCAAGAAGCTTTCAATGGTAGGAGTTCAATTTCCATTGTTTCCTATATTGTGGTCCACTTGATCTTTGGATCTGCCTCATTTTTTAGCGCATGCCCTAAAATGAGTTGGCTAAAGGGATGGACGGTGTGGATAAGACACACACATTATGGTGGGCCCCATAATTTAATATTTTTCTCCTCAGGCAACGTGAGGAGTGCTATAAATGAAAGGTGGCTGTCAACGTCACCTTGGAAATCCAGCTAGAAATACATAGGTAAATAATTATTACCCATTTACCTTGAATTACCTATGTAATTAGAAAATCAAACAGGCCCTAAAAGCCCTTGTACCAAACAGGCCCTAAGTGGTTTGTCTCTATAATTTCTCCAATTTACTTTGTCTTCGTCGTATGTGTCCATTTCTCATTCTTTTTGGGAAGCTATGAGTTGTGATAGGAGGAAACGAGCCATGGAAGAAGAAATAGTTGCACTTTATCATAATCAAACTTGGAGATTAACTAAATTACCTCCTAGAGAGCATGCAGTTGGATGCAGATGGGTGTATGAGGCAGAATACAACCCTGATGGCTCAGCGGATCGTTTAAAAGCTCAATTAGTTACCAAAGGATACTCTCAGACCCTTGAAATCAACTACTCTTAGCCCTTCTCACCTATGACAAAGCATAGGCCTTCTCACCTATGGCAAAGCTTCAGTCAGTGCGAGTAGTTGTTATCAGTGCTAAAAAAATTGGATTAGCCACTATATCAGCTCAATGTAAAGAATGCTTTTCTTCGTGGAGATCTGATTGAAGAAGTTCACATTGAGCAACTACTTGGCTTTGTTGCTCAGGGATAAGGTATGTCATCACAAGAAATCAATTTATGGGTTGAAGTAATCTCCAAGAGCTTGGTTCGACAAGTTTAGTAAAATGGTGCTCAAGTTCAGGGTGAAACATAGTGAGGCCAACCATTATGTTTTTTGTTCGGCAAAGTGAGACTAGCACTAAGTGATTCTACATTCAAGAAAGTTAACAAGAACATAAATTATTAAAGGATCCTTTTATTCTTTTAAAGGAAAATTTCTTGAAATACAAAAAAAGGAAGATATGAATCCTTTAGCACTATCATGACATGGTGCATATTGATGGCAAAAGGATGATGAGTTTTAATTTCTTCTTATTTATTTATATTTTTTATATTTTAAGAAAATCATTAAAAAAATCTTACGATTTACGATATGATTTGCGATTCGATACGATTCAACCCCTATTACAATTTGCAATACAATAACAGTTTTGACAACATTGATGCTAGCAATTACAATATCTAGGTAATTGAAATACAAAGTGTATACAAATGCCCCCAATCCAAACAATCCCAAAACCAATAACTTCTTCAAAGAATGGTGAATACATATCCCCTCTATCCCTTCACAACCATGCATGCAGCCCTTTCAGAAATCATTCGTAACTCGATTCATGTCGGAATTGCATAATCTTGAGCTTGTTTGAAAGCTAACTCAATAGTCATCCAAACATGACCAATTTTGTGTTATTTGCAGTGTTTTCGGTAGTGTGCGTAGCGTAGCGGTAGCGTACGCTACGTAGCGTAGCGTAGCAAAATCGCTACGTAGCGCGTAGCAGGTAGCGTATATCCCCTGTAGAGCATACGTTACGGCTTCGTAGCGTGTAGCCCAGGTAGCATGCGCTACCTGTAATGTGCTCTTTTTTTTTCACTGTGTTAAACAACGGTGAACTCACACCACAACCAACAACTAAAGTTTTTATTTAAAAAAAAAAAAAAAACCCTATTCGAAAGGGCTTCCAGACCAAAACCGACACACCCCATGCAGCCTACGCAGCCAGCCCACTCTGCTCCTCTTCCCACCCTTTGATCTTGAGATCGAAAATCAACTTTCAGGCCCAAACCAAAGCTTCCAACGCTGCTCTTCTCCCCACCCTTCAATCTCGAGATCGAAAATATGCTTCCAGACGTGAACCGACGGTGCTGACGTTGCTCCTTTCCCCCCTCTTCAATCTTGAGTTAGAAAAACTGCTTCCAGATGCAAACCGATCGGCTGTAGAGACAAAAAAAGGTACACTCGTTCTTTTTTTTTTGAATTTTTTTCGATGTGGAGACAATATAACTTCGTATTTTCAGTTTTTTCCTCATTTTTCCCCTTTTAAAATGCCGGTTACTGTCAGTTTTATGTTCTTTATACTCGTATTGTACTTAATGCTCTTAACATTGGGATTTTTATTTTGAAGAATGTGACATTTATATATTTTGCTTTTTTCTTACTATTTAATATTTATCATATATATATAAATTAAAAAATATAAGTAACGCTACGGAGGGTTGAATGCTACGCAGCACGCTACCGCTATTTAAAACACTGGTTATTCGAACATCGTTTACAAAGCGAAATTTGACCAAGAAAATAAATGATGAAGATAAGGGTACCAATTAAGTGTTATTTACTAGAGAAGAACTTTGAAACTCAAGAAAGTTTTATGGATGGTATATAGGCACTGTGAAAGTGCACACGTGGCATATAGATTACCCAAATCAAACTGTCCAAGGCCCTAACGTAGATGGTTTGTACACCTAAAATTACATTGATTTTATCTTTAACTACCTGCTTGGTGGACATTTAATGGATGGTCAAAATTGAACACACGCAACAGTGAGTTCAACAAGAAAACAACCATTAATCAGCTGTTAGGTTAGTTCAATCAATCTGCCTTTTAGATGGCAACCCATCTATAGCAGGTCCCACAATTTCGACGTCTTAGCAGTTCTGCCTATGTATCAAATATCAAACTCTGCTAGAGTATCAAGTAACTCTCTTATTAAACTAATCCTATACAACACAAATACCAACCAATAGCGAAGAATGGTCCATTCAAGTGATAACACCCACTACATGCTAGTAACCATCATCATCATTTTTTTAGGAATGATGATATTATTAAGAGAGAAGAAATGATACAACAAGGCTGAGCAGCCAAAACACGAAGAAAACTCTGCCTACAGGGTTAAGACTAAAACCCCTAAAATAAAAGCAGAAAAAAAAAAAAAAAAAAAAAAAAAAAAAACACCTGATAAACCTGACAGAAAATGTAGGCTACCACCACCTATCTCAGATATTCCAGCGCCAGTTCAGCCTTGACCACCCCCGATTTGACCAGTTCTTCAACCATAGAGTTTGACTTCTCTCAGGTTTTGGTGAAAGAAATCTGTCACTGCGCCTGAAAGGACCTCTTGTTCAAAGCGGATAGTTCTTGCTATTTATTATTTATATTTCCATAGCAGATACTTCATAACATACAAATATATAGATACGCATGCATCACATATAGTACTTTAGGGATAAACAAACAAAAGAAGAAGAAGAAGAAGAAGAAGAAAAACGGGGGGCAGCTAAGGTTCAGGACTGATCTAACAGTTTGTAAGAGGGGGGAGGCTTCAGCAACAGTCGAGTTGGTTACACCAATTGGCCTAGAAAATCTGACCTGCAAAGTGACATGATGATCACGCGCCAAGCCACCAATACCTACTGTTCCTGGATTGCCCTAAGCTTTCCCATCAAAATCAGCTTTAAATAGGCAGAGGGCGAGGGGACCACAATATTGATTGGGTCTTGTTGACCCATCCACTTTCAATAACCTCTGACCAATTATGATGCAACAAAGCAATAAGATACTCTTTGAACCTTTTGTCAGCCATTGCCCACCCAAATATGGAAGTTAGATATATTTTTGCCGCCAATTTTGACAAGCATTTTAACATTAAAAATCCCATTGTTCCTATCAAGCCAAATGGACCAGAGGATAGCAAATGCCACCATTTTCCACAGAGTATGCCCGAAATGGCCCAATGATACCACTGACCAGCAATCTAAAGTTTGAAGCACTGACCATGGCAAAGCCCATTCCATTCCAAACTTGTAAAGGATCTCAGGATCTCAGCCCAAACGCTGTGAGAGTACGTGCTGTGGATCAAAATGTGACCAAACAATAAGTACAAAGGACCTAAAAATCCCCGAAAACAGGAAAAAATAGAAAGGGGGATTGGACAGCCACTGCGCCTCATCATATGGTCAAATCTTTTGACCAATCTGCCATATTATTTGCAAAATGTTCTATCTGCTCCCATCAACTTCCACATCATGAACAAGTCCTCCAGGTTCTGTGAAAATACGAGCACGTTTGCCCTTACATATTTTGCCTGATAACAGTTGAGATAAGAGTCATAAGAGTGCCATTTGGCGGCTTGAAGATTTTTCCCATTTTGTGTCATAAAATCATAGTTAACTGTTTCGTGCACCATACCTTGCATCTTTTCCACTTTGAAATCCTATCGAATCTTTGGAATTCAAATTTGTTTTATTTAGGTTTCCTTCGGTCTCAAGAAACAATCACTTCTTGATAACATCATTAAGTCTTGTGGTCTCTACGACACCTAGCCCTGCCTGTCACGTCTTCCTCGACACAAAAGAGCACACTGCTCCAGACTTAACTAGAAAACACTTATACTCAGTATAGCAGCAAGGCACACTTATACGCCACAGTCAAGCAGCAAGGCCTAAGGGCCCGATTTGACCCCTGCCATCCACTAACATATTCCGTCAGAATCCCCTCAACAATGAGCTTCTCAAGATAAGAAGCTGAAAATCTGCAGACCTCTCAGCACAGAACTTCAGAGCATGATGACCCACTTTGCAGCCAGGCCCCGAGAAAGCCGCTCCATGTTCGTTATGTTCGTTCCTAAACATGCTGCTTATTAGAAATGGCCCATCAATACTCATAGAGGATCCATCATATTTTAGCTTGAAGAACCTTGCATAGGCGGCACCCACAGCACATTCTTCCTTTCCTCCTCTCCCCTCGCCCTCTACTCAAAGATGAATTGACAATCCCTCTGCTAAGAAGGTCCCCAAGGCTCCCCTCTACTCAAGATGAATTGACAAAACCTCTAATAAGAAATTCCCCAGGGCTCCAGCCTTGAGCAAGCTCAGTCAGTCAAGTGATCCTATGTTGATCAAATTCACTAAGGCAGACTTATTATATGAAAAAGAACTATCCATATCTATCTTTCCATAGCCCCCTACATGATGGCACAACGAGTCATCTTCTAGAGAATGTGCAATCCTAGTCTAAACAGACCAGATGACCACTCGCTATTCAGCTCCTTAATGGTATCATCTAGGGTCCAACACATCACAAGCATTTGGAGAAAATATCACCACGTTGCTCTAACCACTCAACAATGGAGAATAACAAATTCCGTATTACATTAACACCACATGCATTTGTTAGGAAGAAAACATTTGACACTTAATGAGATTGTCCAAGGTGAACATGGTTCTAAACCGGCTCAAATTTCAGCACATGTTAGGCCCATCGTGGACCTTGGGCATATATTAGAAAGGAAGAGACATACTTCTTGATGCAACCAAATGGCCACACAAGCTGGTTGATCTAAGATCTGATCAATCCTTCTATTTAGATTGTCTTGATTGATGATCTAGACCAAATTAACGGTTTGATGATCGATTAGATAGGATCAACGGTCAACTTAAATTGTGGAGCCTACGGGATCAATCATCTGGTAATGAACTTCATAGGCTTTATTTATTTAATTAGTCTTCAGGATGAGACTAAGTCATGATTTAGTTAATAATTTTTCTTTTGCATTTTCATACTTTCTTGGCAGGCCACTTACCAAACATTCTTGAATGACATGAAATTGGTCAAATCTGATAGCCTTTTGAGTAAGCTTTCAAATGAGAGCCCAAGACCATGCAATTATGGGCTGTTTTGGTGAAATATGGCCCATTTACATAGTGATGGGATTTAGGGGAAGTTTGGTTTTTTTTTTAATCAGGGCTTCTTTACTTGGTTTAAATGCATACAAGGCTATGTCATGGAGGTGTAATGCATTATTATGATAGTTGAATAAAACCTCTCTGGTTTGCTATTTCTTTATTCGGTAGAAGATCTGGAGAGGGGATTTTTTGCAGTCTCTAGCATTCAGCTCGAGAATTGTTTTCACACAATCTATTTCTTCTTTTCCCCCTTCGGGGTATGCATTACTTCTGCAACCCAAGCACTAGGCCCAAACTTGCACCACTACCTCACACACAGCGACACCTGCCCATCACAATTTTGCCCACATTCACTCTAAAGACAGAAACCGCTTCAAAGCATCCCAACATACTTTTGAAATTTTTATGTCCCCCATCCCAGCCGCACACAATAAGGGCATTATCCACAAACTGAACGTGTCCACATCCACCTCCAGACTGCAAGCACCAAGGCTTCTAGTGCACCCAATGGAAGATGCCTCACTCATAAATAGAGCAAGGCTCCAACCACCACGGAGACAGAATGATTTCTAACTTCCTTTTTTTCATTTGTCTGTGTGTTATTGCCATTGCATATCATGCATGAATCTCAGCTGCCGCCTAACCAGGCTTTGCCAAAAGATGGGAAAAGAAACAGAAGAAGTGATTAACAAAGAAAATAAAGCATAAACCTATTCATCTAGCTGAAATGCATAGACAGCCCTAATAACAATAGAGAAATGATTGTCTACAACCGGCTATACGCTACAAATCTTTTTCTTTTCTTCTCTTTTTTTTCTCGCCCTCGTCAATTTTCCTTCTAATTTGCCTATATGTTTTCAAGAGAGAAACGGTTCTAGAAATGGATTGTAGACTAAGTTGAGCCATAACCAGCTGGAGGCAATTGGTCACGATCACGACAATAAGCCTCGACTTAAAAAAACACATGTGAATCATCCACCGTCCATGATACGGTCCGTAGATGGTGGAAGATTAGTCCATCACAAGAGAAATAAAACAGAGAGAGAGAAGAAGAAAAAGAACTATATTACATGTCGGAGACGGCGAAAGAGAAGGAGGTGAGAGGATGAGGGGCTTTAGGTGGAGCTGGCTGAGGCGGAGGGAGAAGCTGCAGCCTCTGAACAAAAGCCCCAAAATCTTCCCTGATTGTCTTCTTCAGCCTCCTCGTCATCAGAAATATGCCTGCCAGCCCTAACCCTAGTAATACCCATATGTTTGCTGCCGAAGACGACGATGCCATTCTCTCTCTATAAAGAGAAATTGGGATATGTGATGTTGTGGTTTTCTACTGCAACAGACGAGAGGGGAAGAAGATAATACTGGGATTCTAAGATAGCTTCCCAAAACCTAAGTACGTGAGTTTACGTCAGACTCTTGTGATAGTTCACCACCGTTTTCTGTAAGATGGCGTGAATGATTGATCATCTCTCTTCAACTAGCAATCCGTAGGGCCGCCTGTCGATACTAACGGTCGGTGTTTTGGGGCCATTATTATGTATGTATTTTATCCACTCCGTCCATCCATTTTATCAGCTCATTTTAGTGTATAGAACAAAAAACGAGGCAGATCTAAATCTCATGTGGACCACACCTCGAGAAACAGTGGTAGTTAAATACCTATCACTAAAACTTCCCATAGCCCAATGTAATATTTATTCGGCATTCAATTGATACAATCACGCAGATCTGGATGAACAGAAAACAATGATAACAGCCTAATCCAAAACTTTTGAGGCCCAATGAAGTTTTCAATGATGTGCATATAATCAACACTGCTTCTTATGATGTGTCTGCTTGAGATTTGGATCTTTCCTCATGTTTTTTTCTTGTACCTTAAAATGAGGTAAGAGAATAGATAAAGGATGTGGATAAAATACATAGATCATAGTAAGCATGCATGCAGTGCTTTGACACCGCCCCATGCAGCCCTTGGGCTTGGATAATGACCCCTCGGTAGTAGCTCGGTGCTAGAAAAGCTACGTGTGCCTACCTGCTAATATATGTATCTTATCCATACCATCCATCCATGTTTCAGTTCAATTTATGGCATGATACTAAAAATGAGGTATTCAAATCTCAAGTGAACCACAGTAGAAAACAATGGTGATTGAATACCTGCCATTAAAACTTTCCTAAGGTCCATAGAAGTTTTAATTGTAGGCATTCAATCACCGTTGCATCTTATGGGATTGTACACTTAAATTATGCTCGGCCTCATTTCTAAGCTCATGCTTTCAAATGATCTAAAAAAAATGAATAGACTGCATGGATAAAACATATACAACACTATGAACCCACATAATTTTTTTTTTACTTACCGGGCACTACTAAATCCTGTGTCCAACCTCTATGGACAGTAGTCACTATACCAAATCCAAATCTAAAGACATGCCCCACTTATCATGGGCCCACCTTGATGTAGTTTTTGGATCATTTTAAGGCATAAGACAAAAAATGAAGCAAATCCAAATCCCAAGTGGTTGCGAAACCCTCACCCTCAAAAGCTTCTATAAGAAATAGTGGTGGTTAAACGCTGGAGTATTAAAAAGTTCCTACAGTAATGTTTTATTAGTCAAACAAGATTATCATGGAAAAAAAAAAAAAAAAAAAGAAAAACAGGATAAAGGGAAATTAAAAATACCTACTTGATCCTAGCTCATCAAAAACTTTTAAAGATCAATGGCTACTGTTTCCTATGTATGGTCTACCTGGAATTTGGTTTTGCTTTATTGATGAGCTCATGTCTTAAAATGACTTGGCAAAACAAATAGATAATATGGATATACAATACATACATCAGGGCGGGGCCCTATGGTACGGGCAGCATGTTTTGGGTGACGCTGGGCCGCACCTAATCATCTCCCCCCTTCAGATGGGATATGCAATTGTCCGGTATATTCACAAGTTTCCTGCAACACGTTTCGGAGAAGCTAAGGGATCCACTGAGACGTTGTTGTAATTAATTTCCACTCCATCAATCTGTTTCTTATGTTCATGCTACAGTGAGAGCCCAATCCAAGACCCGAGCGGTTCACATCATAGAAATACGAATATAAACCCTCATCATCCAAATCTTCATGGAGGTAGTTGCGCAGTCCATACCGTTAATTTATAAGTTGCATCCTACAAGAATTAAGGAAAAAAAAAAATGCAAATATTATTCTATCCAAAACTTTTATGGATCCTAATAAGGTTTAAATGGTAGGCATGTTGTCCCCACCATTTCTTATTCTCTCAAGGTGACATCAGCTTACAAAACTTATAAACAGTACACAGCCATCCTAGTGGGTCCCATAAGGCATTGTGCGGTGAGAACTCCCTTTAGAGGAATCCTATTTTCTTGCATTATATGATTGGTCTACATCATCACTAACATTGTTAACAATGATGCACTAAATACAGCGTCTGATGATGTGGTCCAATTAGATTGAAACAAGCAGGATTTTTCGTCCTTGTGGCAAGCAGAGGATCCGAATTCCCTTAACGGATGTTGCAAGAAACTCCTATGAGAAGTTTGCTAGTATATAGGCGCGGATTAGGTGCCCCACTCCTTTTAGCAGATGTTGCAGGAAACTCCCGTCCATGAGGGAAGCAGATTACATGCTAAATAGGCTAAGCATACTGAGTACACATCGTTGGCCGACGGTGATTTTTCTTATCTATTCCATCCATCCATTTTACTAAATAATTTTAAGGCATGAGCCTAAAATTGAAGTAAATGCAAAGCTCAAGTGGACCACATCATAGGAAACAATGTAAATTGAATGGCTACTATTGAAAACTTCTTAGAGGCAACAAAAGTTTTGGATCAAGTTGATACTTTTGTTATCCCTCCTTCTTCTTAACAAGTTAGATGACAAATAAACATCCGGATACTATAAAGGTTTTAACAATAGACATCATTATTCCCACTTTTTCCAGTGGTGTGGTCCACTAGGGCTTTGGATATGCTTCAAGTTTGGGCTCATGCCCTAAAATTATATGATAAAACGGATAGACGAACACATACATCCATGATGGGCCCCATAATGTGTATTTAGTATGCTTAAGTGTAGTGAGTTGCTTAGTACATCCACTTCATTCCATGTGGAGGTGTCAACAGGTCGGGTCAAGCTCTATCCAAGCCCGGCCCACCTTCATCAACATATGCCCAAACTCAACCCAAGTCCATGATGAGCCAAAATTGTCCAAACCCAAGCCTTACCCGAGATACAAATGCAGGGCCCCGCTTGTCACACCCCAAAACTAGGCACCAGAGTAACAAAATCCAAATCCGAAGTTCAAGGTGTGAACTAAATAGAAACACACATGATAGAGTTTCCCATGTGTCCATGTAGACAAATTAGCGGTAATTTGCAGCCAATAATAAAAGTCACATTAGTTATGCGGCAACCTCAAAGTTGGGTAAGAGTAACTGTGAGACCCGTATCCTAGCCCGTACCATTCCGTAAGCTTTCGCGACCCTCCCGGTCGAATTCCGGCATCCTATGACCTGTATCCGACATTTGTACGCGATCCTGAGTCGTGTCCCGTATTCCACAGTCGGCTCGACCGGAGACTTGTACCCTTGCAACTAGGCCGTCGCCACGTCTCGGGCGCCGATGCGATACCCGAGCTAGGAGATGTGGGCCCGCGTTCAGTTCGAGAAAACCCTGCTCGTTTGCAATCCCAAGAGAATCTCTACAACATGTCAAATGAATCAAATATATGTCACATCACCCAAAAGCAACCCAAAGTCAACTCTCTCTCTCCAACCATCCCTTTTCAAGTACACCCATCACTCACCCATCCCTCTCTCTCTCTCATTTTCCTCCCAAGCAACCGTCCATGGCATGAGAGCTCCATGAGAGAGCTTTGTGTGGCCCACTTCCTACCTCCCATCTCCACCATCCAACCGTCCAATGTCCATCATCCTCCGTTAAAGTTAAAGCCGAGGAGCTAGGGGTTTCATCGGACCAAGTAGGAGTGACAATGGTGGGTGATTCTATTATTGGATTTTATGATTTGAGGGCCACATATGTGGGACCCATCTTGATGTATGTTTTGTATGTAAAGAGGGGCCCATAGTGGCGGGGCCCCTCCCATAGCCGATCTCTCTCTCTCTCTCTCTCTCTCTCTCTCTCTCTCTCTCTCTCTCTCTCTCTCTCTCTCTTTGGTGATAATGTGGCCCACCTGATCAGTAAATCCAGACCATTCAATCATGAGGCCCACCTTTTTGCTGCCTTTTGGCAGGCCCTAGATGAAGGGAATCGCAATATCAACTTGATTCGTGGACCCCACGTGTGTATGTGTGAAATCCACACCGTCATGTGTATGGGACAGTGGGCCCTGATGTATGTGAGCCACATTATGATGTATATGTTTACATCGAGGCCGTCCACATGGACCCCACCATATATGTGTTGTCTGTACATCATCCAGCAGTAGGCGCTGCTTGACATTGGCATAACACAAACATCAGCTGATCCAAACTTCTGGTGAGCCACACCACGTGGCCACCTTAATATACGTACCTTGCATCCACACCATCCAGTGTTCTGGACGGTAGGGACCACTGAAATGTATGCATTCCAATCCACACCGTCCATGTCTGGAAGGTGAAAAAGGGACCACCGTGATGCATGTGGTTGGTCCACACCATCTAACCTCCTAGACGGTGCGACCCACCTCTATTTTTTTTACATTTATATATATTAATAAAATATTATGGTGGGCCCCACGTGGGACCCACCTGATGGAAGTGGATTGGACGGTCTACCACAACACAAGCTACATAGTTGGTGTATAGACGTCAGCAGTTCTGTGGGTCCACCAGCTGTCTGACGCCAGCAGCTCTGCGTGTCCCACATGCAATATGTGTTGTATACATACCGTCCATCAAGGGGCCATCGAGATTATGAGTTTTATGTGCACCGTCGATCCACCTTAATGTTGCCCATGCATGCTGGACGGTGAGATCCATCTTAATGTTGCTCGTGCATAGCATGTGGGGTCCACCTTGATGGCACGTGTGGTCCCGACTGATGAGACCACACCGTGGGTCCCAAGCAGCCTCTCATCTGCTGGGTATCAATGCCGGTAAAGTTCTGTGGGACCCATCGTTGATGTATGTATTTTAGGTCCACGCCACCCATCTGCCGGGCCCACCATGATGTATGTGTTATATCCAAACCGTCCATCCAAATGGAAAGCTTGTCTTAAGGCTTGAGAAGAAAAATGAGGCAGATCTATCAGGTGGGCCACCTAGCAGAAAACAGTGGAGATTGAACGTTCACCATTGATAACCTTTTAGGGTTATAGAAGCTTTGGATTAATATGAAATTTATTTTCCCTCTTAATCCAAGTCTTTGTGACCTTATGACTAGATTGGATGGAGAAATGGTGGGCCCTACCTTGATGTATTTATGGCCCATCCATGGGACCCACCCGAATGTATTTGTGGCCCATTGATATGGCCCACTTATAGTAGGTGCGGCCCATTAGTGCGATCCGTATATGCGGCCCACCTTAATGTATCTATGGCCCATCCATGAGGCCCACCTTGATGTATTGGTGGCCCATCCATTAAGGCCCACCTTGATACAATTGTAGCCCATTTGATGAGGCTCGATGTGATGTATTAGGTGCATGTCATGCGGTTCATTGTGATGTGTTAGGCTTATGTCTTGCAGCCCAATGTGATCTATATGTGGCTCGTATTTGAGGCCCATTGTGATGAATTTTCGGCCGATTTGGTAAGCCCAATGCGATGTAAGGCCCATATGGCATGGCCATTGTGATGTGTATATAGCCCTTGTATGAGAGGCCCATGGTGATGTATATTAGGCCATTATGTGAGGCTATGGGCCCACTATACATTTGGCTCTATGTGGGCCACTGCTTGGGAGCGATGTTGGTTAAATGTCCACATTGATGGGCAATGATGGTTTAATGTCCACATTGTGACCTTTCCTTGGGCCTTGTTCGGCCGATTTGCCGAGGTCGATTGTATAGGCCGATTCCGATTATCGAGGCCGAGTATCGAGGCCGATTCTGATTTGTCGAGGCCGATTGTATAGGCCGATTCCAATTGTCAAGGCCGATTCTGATTGTCGAGGCCGAGTATCAAGGTCGATTCCGATTGTCGAGGCCAATTTCGATTATCAAAGCCAAGTATCGAGGCCGATTCCGATTTGTCGAGGCTAAGTATCGAGGCCTATTTCAATTTTTCAAAGCCGAGTATCGAGGTCGATTTCGATTTGTTGAAGCCGATTGTATAAGCCGATTTCGATTGTCGAGGCATTCCGATTTGTTGAGGCCAAGTATCGAGGCCGATTCCGATTTGTCGAGGCTGAGTATCGAGGCTGATTCCGATTGTCGAGACTGATTGTATAGGCAGATTCTGATTGTCTAGGCCAAGTATTGAGACCGATTCTGATTTGTCGAGGCCAAGTATCGAGGTCAATTCCGATTTGTCGAGGCCGAGTATGGAGGCCGAATCCGATTGTTGAGGCTAATTGTATAGGCTGATTTCGATTGTCGAGGCCAAGTATTGAGGCCGATTCCGATTGTCAAGGCCGATTCCAATTGTCGAGGTCGATTCTGATTTGTCGAGGCTGATTGTATAGGCCGATTCCAACTGTCAAGGCTAATTATGATTGTCGAGGCCGAGTATCGAGGCCGATTCGATTTATCAAGGCCGATTCCGATTATCGAGGCCAAGTATCGAGGCCGATTCCGATTTGTCGAGGTCGAGTATCGAGGCTGATTCCAATTTGTCGAGGTCAAGTATCGAGGCTGATTTCGATTGTCGAGACCGATTGTAAAGGCTTATTCCGATTGTCGAGGCCAAGTATCGAGGCCGATTATATAGGCCTATTCCGATTGTCGAGGCCAAGTATTGAGGCCGATTTTGATTTGTCGAGGCTGATTGTATAGGCCGATTCTGATTGTCAAGGCCAATTCCGATTGTCGAGGCCGAGTATAGAGGTCGATTCCGATTGTCGAGGCTGAGTATCGAGGTTGATTCCGATTCGTCGAGGCCAATTGTATAGGCCGATTCCGATTGTTGAGGCCGAGTATTGAGGCCGATTCCGATTATCGAGGCAGATTGTATAGGCTGATTTTCGACTATCGAGGCCGAGTATCGAAGCCGGTTACAAGTGTCGATTCCGGTCGTTGAGGCCGATTTCAATTGTCAAGGCCAATTGTCGAGACCTATATGATGTATATGTGACCCGTAGTTGAGGTCCATTGTGATGTGTATTCGGCTTGTGTGATGTATATACAACTTGTGTTTAAGGCCTAAGGTGATGAATATGTGTTATATGTGATGAGGCCCATTGTGATGCATTCGAGGGTCAGGCGATGGAGTCCATTGTGATGTATATGACACCCATGGGAGAGGCCCATTGTGATGTATATTAAGCCCTTGAGTGGGGCCCATGGTGTTGTATATTAAGCCCTTTGTGAGGCTATGGGTCCACCATACGTTAGGCTTTATGTGGGCCATTTCTTGGGGGGCAATGTTGGTTAAATGTCCACATTATCAGGGTCGATTGTCGATGCCAGTTATTGACACCGATTATGAGTATGTGACTGCATAACATCATGATACATACCAATACGAATCATCTGTATGTTTGTTATAAAACGTGGTTGACCATTGTATATGTCATTGGGCAGGTTGTTATGAGACTCCCTGATAGGCGGAGGTTATCTCACATGAGCGCACGTTATGCGCCAGATTGATGCATGACTGGATTGTATGACTCATGTATCTTGCATTGTGTGCTGTGATTATTGTACGCCCGAGCGATATCAGGGTCGTAGCCTTCACATACATATCATGGATGGCTAGATGGGACACTAGAAATCTGTTATTAGCATCGGGCTGCCATAGATGGCCCTGGGTAAAAATCTCTAAACCTCTGATGTTAGGAAACGCCCCAATATCGAGACCGAGTGGATATACATGAGCACCCAAGTGCCGAATACCAGGAGGCCGCGTCTTCCACTGTGTCGTGGTCGATTGGGAGGGGGTGTTGCCTTACCCGCCCGAGAGAATAGGGCATAGCTAGGCTGAGTTTGACCAGCTCGTGAATGGGTCCGCTATCGATATGACGGGTAGATATTGGTTGACTACTGGCCAGGCGGATAGTGAGGTCTCTTCCACTTGTATGGTTGCGTGTCAGTGTGCGTCGATTTGCAAGTAGAGTGTACTAACCCCGGTGATAATCCCAGAGATGAACTGTACTGATATGTGGACTTATTGAGCAGGAGTTGCATACTCATTCATTCATTCATTCACTATCCACTCGGGCTGGTGGTGTGCAACTATTTGTTACGTGCACCTTCGCAATGGCCAGGATTTCGGTTAGGGCGCGCGACTAACCTGAGATCAGGAGTTTACCACGATGAGTCTGATATCTAAATTTAGGTATGAGACTAGTTTGGATAGAAGTCCTTTGTAGTAGACCCCACAACCTGCGATACTACGTACTATCATCCCGACTTCACACTACGGCTTGGTTATTTCATTCGCATCGCATATTGCATTGCATCCTCAGCACATAGTTTTTGGCTTACTATCTTCGCATTGAATAGCTGATCTACATTACTTCCTCAGTATATAATATTGGTTTATTATATTTTTGTATTGCTTAGCATGGATAAGGCTGATGGTATTTATGGGCCTATCAGCATGTTTTCGCATTATTCTAATATTGTATGATTTATGGGCTTGTTAGTATTTCTGCTTACTTTGATTACTCTGATATTACTTACTTAGCACTTACCTTGTACACACACTTTCAATACCCACTAAGCTTTCTATAAGCTTATGCACGATAGATGTGTGCAGGTGGCGTTAGGTTGCAGTAGTGTTGAGCTTGGAGCATGCAGCGGACCTCTGGTGCTTTGATTTTCGATATATGTATTCCCCTTTCAGCATTGTATTCAAATGATTATATTAGTAGATATATGATGATGATGTTGCCTTTGTGATTTGGGTAAACTTATGGTTATACTTCTTACGAGATAAATGTACGTTAAAAAAAAATCTTCATTATAGGATCCCAAGATCAGAATCTGGCGTATGGGCCCTAGGAATCGAGAATGGGGTACTACGAAGGCTGTTGACACCGGATTCGGCAATCGGAATTCCTATGAGTCCAATCTCCGGCTTTGGGGCGTGACAGTAACTAAACTATAGAGAATATCATAACAAATATCCATAGTGTACAAATCCCAAATCCCTCAGTTGGGGATATACACCACACTAAATAAAATGCATAAGATGTAAACTCAACAAATATATATATATATATATATAAATTTTTAAAAAAACTCATCGACTCTCGCCTCCCCCACATGCTCTGCTAGCAGGCACCACCCCCTATGTAATGCCCTGAAACCTAGCACCCAAGGACAATGACTCAAATCCCGAGTCCCAGAGTGTTAACACTATGACGATCAAGTGCATTGACATTGACATTGACAACACTTTGATTTTCATCGCTTGAGTACGATGCTCTACTTGTGCAAGCCTAAGCGTTGCCTAGGAATACCACATGGGAAAAAATCTCCCATGCGTGTACGTAGTCAAATTAACATTCATTTCATATGCAGAACAAATCAGAGTAGCGCATATAAAATTAGCAGACAATCAAAGATAAGTAAGATAACCAAAATATAAAGGTAGGACGACAATCATCTAGATAAAGTGTGCAAATTCAAAAGGTGTCCAAGGGACCACCACAAACCATAAACAAACTAATGAACAAAATATGCCAATATTAAGGGAAAGCCACAAAAAAAAAAAAAAAAAAAAAAAACTAATGACTCAAGCTTCCAAAGCTCATCCAGCTAAGGCCACTCCACCCGATCATACATCTTTCCACCGAGCTCCACCTCACGTAATCCTAAACCCCGCAACTCCATCTACCACATCCACTGATTGGTTTTCAAATTCAAGATGTGAGTGGAAAACTCAATGAAAATCCCTCCAAGATTACACAATGATATATTAATCATGTATAATTTTAAAATGGAAAATGTACAATAAAAAACAGTCATAATGCAGTTTTAATTAAATGTGTGGATATGTGCACATGTTCTTCGCTCTAAGGATGCACATCCGGTCATACCAATGCAAATGAATGGGTCTTTCAAACAGTCAATCCATTCACAAAGCAACAAGAGATTGTCTTTCAAACAGTTGACCCAACTCACAATTACAAGAGACAGGTCTGTCTTTCAAACAATCGACCCAGCTTGCAATAAATAAAGGAACTGGGTCTTTTAGACAATCAACCTAGCCCATAGTCATAAGAGACTTGGTCTTTCAAACAGTCGAGCCAGCTCACAATTAACGAAGACTGGGTCTTCCAAACAGTCAATCTAGCTGCGTGCCATGAATGTATGATTAATCCAACATTTATTAATCTGATTCGCAAACAACCATTTAATAAGCCTTTACAACCAGTGGCCAACCTTAGTCCAATAAGTAGGCATTATCATCCTGATATATAAATCCAATAAACAGGTTTGAAAGATAAGTTATCGATGTCTTTGAGGGGGAGGGGGGGTGAATAGGACTAAACCAATTTCGAATATAAAATGCGAAAATAATAATCTCAATCGCACAAAGTATTGGAACATTGATTCCAATTAATTCGTAAGACAACCTTCACCTATTATTTTAGGCAGGACAACCTTATTTCATGACATCCTTGAAATCAAACTTTTAAAACAAAAGGAGACAGAGATTCAAATAAAACAGTCACCATAAATGCACAGGGAGTTATAGTGGTTCAATGCTTGAACCCACACCTACTCCACTCCCAAAATTACTACCCTCGTAATTTTGGCTTTTACTATTTTAAGATTTTCACGGGTTCACCTTAACAACCTCTTATAGTTCTTATGATTTTCACGAGCTATCACAACAAAATTCCATTTGTGATTTTCACAGGCTTAACACAAATCAACCCACAAATTTTTAGGTTATCTCAGAAAAATCCAAATAAAGCAACAATAATAACAATTGTACTTATCCTCATATTTCGATTTGAAGATGTAGTCGAGGCTTGAAGCAGCGATCTTCTTTCTCGATTGTCGAAAATGCAGCATATGCTCAACCAGAAAGAATATAGGGATCTAATGTATTTTAGGGAATAAAAACCTTAATTGTTGCAGATTCAATTCTCTATTTCTCAAGTAGAGTATAGATTACTCTCTCTAATTGCATTTAACACTAACTTGATAAAGGAAATTAAATAAGCTAAAAACAATAATAATTATCACACAAATAGCTTTGGAATGACCTAAGTTTCTCTCTAACTTACAAAAGATTTATCACTGATTTTCGTGATTGAAATGAATAAGAGAAGG